>CM028670.1:78174222-79535796 GCA_016760335.1 Gastrodia elata | reverse complement strand
AGTGCCAATTTTTACTTGACTTTATCCCCAAGTTCAGTTTGAGCATGTGGCTATGTTCTTCTTTGATTAATATTATTTCTTATCTCTGGGGAGTAGGGAAAAGTGTTCTCGATTCAATATGCTTGATCCTTTGTGGATTAGCTGGGTACCTTTCCAACTTAGTTTGAGCCACGAATTATATCTTAGCTTTTTGCTTCTTGGTTCAATCGGTTTTTTTCATGCATCATTCTTATCCTATAATATATTGTGAGTTGGCTAGCTTTCATATTTTGAAAGCTTGGAGGCTAGCATGGGTGACATCCACATAGCTTGCTTGAGTGCGTGGATTATTAATGTATCACCAAATGTTGAAATCACACAAGCGCAAGGCTTCTATTGAATCGGTCAGTTCTCACTGTCTTGTAGTCATTATCTTCTTGGGGAAAATATGAGGATTTGTAATAATCAATAATTCATTGTTGGAGAGCTTGTCCTCCTGCCTGAAGTATAGATTATCCATCTTGATGGCACAATCTCTTTTTCCTCTTCTTGCATTGATTTTTCAAACAGATTCATGCATCGTACATTCACTATCAAGTTCATCCCATGTAAACTATCAAATTGAGCTGGTAAGTGTTATCATTAATATTCATGTTAATTTTAACTGGATTATATCTGATTGACTTTAATTTTTGTGCCTCCTTTCAATTGACTTTTAGAAATTGTAGCCACACTAAATTTCTTGTCCTAAATAATTTATCGATTGATGCTTATCATGCCATTTTTATACATTATGTAACTCCTACATTTACATAATTCATGAATGTATATCTTTGGTTCCTTGGAGGAATTTTTGTGCCTATTTAACTAATTGGTTGGCCGGGAATTTTCAGTTGGCAGTTGCTCAAAGGGGTTTGAAGATAGGTATCCCAAATAAGATTTAAAAGGATTGACTATTGCTAATCCATGTGTTGCCTTCAATGAAGCCAAATTATATGTAAGAAAGACTTTCATCCTAAGTCTTTAGCCTTTTATTATATAACCCTCTGAGTAAATGAATAATTGCTCTGTTAACAACCTTTTTGTGGCCATCTATTTGTGGGTGGGATACAATAATTTTCTGTGGAGGGGTATCCGTTATCTACAACAAACTCTTCCATAACTTCTTTTATATTAGCTTTGTTGTATAGAAATAATCGAGTTTGGTAATGCAACCTAGTCACTTTTCTTAAGTAATTGTGTTCTTGCAGGGTATTAGGATCATGATTTTGTGAATATATTTTACTAACATAATTATTTCCCATATGAGTCACTAGTAAACCCTCCAAGGAAATCTATTGAACTGCTCTCTTATGAATTTTTTGGCATAGGTAATGGCAGATATAGACATTGCTTCCAATTTGTAGGTTTTGATGTACAACATAGTACACAATCTTTGATGTAATTCAATACAACTTCCTGCATCTTCACCCTGTATACATATCTCTACAAGTTGAGCACTGCCTTACCTACTCCAAAATGTCTTACCACTTTAGAAGTGTGTTTCTCTAATCTATCTTAATTGATTAGTATACACAATCAACTTCCTTTGTATGGTAAGCCATATCAGCAAGAATACTCTAGTTCAATTAGTTGGGCTGGGCAACAACCATTTGAGTTGAGTCGGCTAGTTGCATTTATTCCATAGATTTTTAAATGTTAGATCCTATGCAGATCCTTCTTAATTTTTATATAGTGGCTTTTAATCCCTATGACATTTGTCAAAATACATGTGATCTTGTTAGTAGGTCTGCTAGCCTTTTGTACTAGATAATCAAGTTAAGCTATTGCAAGCAACTCCTTTATTTAATGAATTTGACCTACTGTAATTTTGATTAAGTTTGCATGTATTGTAATGGTTTGTGATTAGTGTGCACTACTGTTTCCTTCTCAAAAACTTAGTGTCTGTAATGCTTTTCTGTCGGATTTAAAGGACAACTCTTTTGTCATATGCAAGATATTGCAATTGAGGGCATTGTAATAATTCATAATAATATGCTGCTAATTTTCTTGATTGAACTAGAGTTATCCAGATGCGTCAACTTCTATCAAAAAGGTTTTGCAAGTCAGGTAAAGTTAGAACCGATGCCTTCAGGATCAGTCTCTTTAGCTTTATTCTTCTTCTCCCCGTGTGAATTTCTGACTCAACATTTTGAGCTTATGTAATATGTGGCTATTACAGAGATGAACTTTGTGATATGCTGCATGCTTCATTGAAGCTCTGTGACGCAGCGTATTATTGTATCTAGATCAATTAATAATGGCTTTTGCCTTAGCAGATTCTATTTTGATTTAATTCCTACTAATTTTAAAGTTTTGTACGGCTTGTCTTCAGGAATTCACACTTATTTGAATTAAACACCAATTTATTTTTCTAATGAGTGTCTAAGACTTTATCAAGTTGATATAAACGTGCTTTAGCCGGGCTGCAGACTAATATATCATCATGATAGACTAATACAAAGTTACTCGGGAAAGGTTTCAATATATCATTCGTCAGCCTCATAAATTTTGCTTGAGCATTGCACTAACCAAACACTATAAAGCTGACCATTTATACAATCCATGCCAAGTTTAGAGTCATGTTTTTCATAAATCATCAGCTCTCACTCTGGCTTGATACTAAGTGGGCTTTAAATATAGCTTTCCAAAGATTCTAGCTGACTTTACCTAGCCTAGTAGATCGTGCATCCTGGTATTGGATACCAATTTCTTATTGTTATCTTATTGAGTACTTTATGCACATGCCACATCCTCCATCTTTCTTAGGTACCATCACTATACGAGAACCACTTGGTAATGTGCTAAGCAATATCAATCCTTGATCAAGTAGCTTGGTTATTTGTTTCTTTATCTTCTCATTTCCCAGCATAGGGTTTCTAATGTAGAATTTAAATACAATTGAATTTCATGCTTAATTTATCTACTAAACAACAAGTCTCTTGGTTCTTCAAATATTGCATGATACTTCTTTTTTAATCTTGAGAATTGCTGATCATATCAACCTGCGCTCCTCATAATACGAATTGATTAATCAGTTCTAGTCTCAAATTAGAATTTTCTATCGGGTACTTCTTGATTTGAGTGAGCCTTTCCGTTTAATATGGGCTTGTGAAAGAATCTTCGTGATTCAAAATAATCAAATGCTTTTATAAACGCTAAAATTTTAGGCATGTATGGTGCGTAATCTCATTAGTAGCATTAATTTATGCAGATAAATTAGGCTTATTTCGGTACAAATTAGTTTTCTTCCCATGGTTGACCAGTGTATAGAATATAACTTCTCTATCCCACAAGTGTGAACTTACCAATCGTACTTGGCAAATGTCCAACGGAGCCTACATCATAGATTTTTTCTTCCCTATAACCTTGAGAAGACAAAAATCTGACTCAATATTTGAGAACCAGTAATCAATTCAATATTATTTTGATCCATCTTAATAGGTAACAATGAGGATATTGATTGTTTAAAGGCCCAATTTTTCATTAGCTGCTTGAAAATCAGCTTCTTTTGGTTTCCTGTGCCAAAGATTGTTATTTTTCCCAGTTGATTTGAATCTTGAGTGTGAAGTGGCCTTCTCGGCTTTTAGTCACCAATATGAAGTATTTATTTCTACTTTAACATGGCCAATAGGAAGAGGTTTGGCTCAGTATTGTCAACTTCCATTAGGTTGGACGAACCAATTATAGTAGCCATCCATTTTTCCTTCGCATATTGTTCTAAGGGTTCTTTTGAGGATTTTTTATCCAACAATTGTTTTTGTTGTCATTTCTTGCAAAATTCACAAACTTTATGTTGCCGATTAACATTGGTTCTCAGTTGAGTATCATCTTGTGATGGTCAAAAATTAGTTATATGCTTTTCAACTCATGGCTTCCAAACCGTTTTAGTTTGGTTTTCAAAAGCTCTTCTCTATCTTTTCAGAAACAAGTTTAGTGCCTTTTTATTTTTTTCTCACTCGTTTCTAAATTGGTTACTCATCAGCAACTGAACCATCCCATTTGAAATTGTTGGCAATAGCCCTGCTTTATGCTCGGTCATCTCATGTATGTCTTCTAATGGCTGATCCATATGCAAAATCATCTTTTTAAAGTAAGACCTAACTCTGGTCTGATTGATCCTTACATTGAATCATTTGCCACTTCTTCCTGCATTTTTTTTTGTAACATTAATTTTTTTTGGAACAACTGCTTGAACATCTTCTAAGAAAATCAGTCTTCTCGTCCATTGAACTTGAGTTCCAACATTGTCAAGCATGAAGCATCAGCTTAATCTCCTTGAACAATATCTTCTCATGCTCAGTGTACTCATGGAGCTCAAAATAGCTCTCTAATTGATTAAACCAGGAATCACTAATCTCTGCAATAAGGATACCATCATATAGATTTGTAAAT
Organism: Gastrodia elata; assembly: GCA_016760335.1. Taxonomy (NCBI): domain Eukaryota; kingdom Viridiplantae; phylum Streptophyta; class Magnoliopsida; order Asparagales; family Orchidaceae; genus Gastrodia; species Gastrodia elata. The sequence goes on along the minus strand of CM028670.1, from coordinate 79,531,383 downwards.
CAATCTTTATCTCTTCCTTGAGGTTTGGATGTCTACACATTGACTTGGTCTTTTTGGCCTACATAGTAATATCAATTACTCTTTTCTTCATTGCTTCCTTGTGAAGATATTGCCTCCCTCAAACTCATTTGTGCGTTAAAGTTGAAAACCTTCATTTGTTGTTGGGTTTGATCCATCCGAGAATCCATATGTTCTTTCATTTTACTTTGTCTGAGTAAATAACTAGTAATATTCATCTGATTTGTGAAAGCTGCCAGGAGATCATCTCTTTCGCATTCTCAATTTCATCGATGATTCCATCTACAAGTTTTCTCCTTATCCTTTTTCTGAAGTCTTGCCAATTGAAGTTGGTTTTTTCTCTGTGAGCATGATAACCATTACAAGTCAGCACCATAAACAAACTCTGGACAATAATTAGAAACTTAGTTTTATGATACCTACAAGATGATTCACATCTTGTAGAGAGGATAAGCACTTTGATAGCTGATTAGAATTTGACTGTAAGGACTGTCTGATTCATTGGTGGACTTATTCATCGTTGCACTGACAAAACACTTGCCACTTCTTTTAGCACCCTTTTTGTAACCTTTAACATGATTTACTTTTTGGAACAAATGCTTGAACGTCTAAGAAATCTGTCTTCTCATCCATTGAACTTGGAGTTTTAACATTGTTTAGCATGATGTGTCAGCTTAATTTCCCTAAAGATATTTTCTTGCTCAGTAACTCTTGGAACTCAAAACAGCTCTCTAATTTGTCTAATCAATAATCACTAGTCTCTTGAGCAGGGATACCGTCATAAATTTGTAAATTAATTTTTATCTTGGCCTTGAGGTTTGAATGTCCACACATTGACTTTGTTTTCTTGGTCTTTGCAGTAATCTCAACACTCTGTTCTTCATTTTTTTTTTTGAAGATATTTCCTCCCTCTGACTCATTTGTGTAACTTGAAGTTGAACCTTCATTTGTTGTTAGATTTGATCCATCCAAGAATTATCTGTTCTTGCATTTTACTTTGTAATTAAGTAAATGACTCATAATAGTCATCTGTCTTGTGAAAGTTGCCATGAGATCAACTATTTCACCTTCTCGAATTCATTGATGATGTCATGTACAAATTTTCTCCCAGAGTTTTTCTGAAGTCGACAAATGGAGTTGATTTTTTCTCCATGATCTTCATAATTTTTAAGAGTCAACACCATAAACAAACTGTCATTCATTGGATTATATTAAGAGAATTTAAGCACATTAGAAAAACAACAAAATTTCATTCATTAATAATCATATATCATCACAAAGCCATCATGAACTGTTCTGAAGCTTGGGAGGCTTGAGTTGATAGGAAGATCCAACATGAGCCAGAAACTTGAATGAGCCTACGAATCATGAGCTAAGTTTGTTAGATACGTTGAATTTGAAGATGCCCCTAGGGATGTCCTTCAGGAACTTGGGGGATTCATTGGAGAACTTAATGGATGAAGGTAACTTGGGGGATTCATTGGAAATATCAACGGCAATTTAATATGTCATAATGTTTCAAATCAATTATGAATTATATTATACTTAAGTGGCTCTGTTTTACTTTGTTTAAATTTATCCTTAATTTTGCTTTGATACAAACGATGATATTAGTAAGATCACATAAAGGTAAATGAAATTTAAGCATAGTAACAAAACAACAAACTTTATTTATTAAAATAATCATATCTCATCACAAAATATCCATAACAAAGCCAATCATATTCCTAGTATAAATTGAAATGAAAATAAAATCAAGTATATAATATGATAATAGTGAACTTAAAACAACAATTGAGGTCCTCGCCTCACATATATCCGGACGGCTCCTCTATGAATCAGCTTCAAGTCAGTCGTATGCTCTCTGATTAGACACTTGAAAAGTGCCATATAATTAAATCAATATAATAATCTAAGTGCTTGGGTATTAAAACTTTTGTTAAGAATTAAAATGTGTGCAGAATGTAAAATAACTATGCATGTATTAATGAGCAAAAGTCAAAAGTGGAGAAAAGTTTTATTAAAAGGGATATGCCAATAATTTCCTACATCAAATGCTAATTAGACTATAATAAGTAAAAGTGCATATCAAAATATGAGAGCTCAAAGCATATGCATAAGAAAAGAAAATAAATTTGTTATTGGCATGTCATAAATAGCTCGTATGTCATCAATATAATCATGTCTTATTTTTCACTGTTCTTTCTAAGTGAGTAAGAGGATTTATACAAACATGTTTGTTTGTTTGCAGTTCCAGGGTGCTACAATAGACTTTGACTAGCTTTCTTCGACGGATGATGGTATTGGTCTCCTTATCTCTCTAGGGTGGATAATGTTTAGTCTGATATCTGTACATCATAAAGATCGCCTCTTTGGAACTATTTGTGAAAAGAATCTAGTTTAATATAAGAGAACATGCAAAATTAAAATGACAACGTGATGAACTATTAAATGATAAAATTTCATGATTGTAGCAAGATCATGAATCAAAGTAAACATTAACACTTAATGTAAAAGTGATATCCGCGTACCTAAAATCTTTTGATAAAGCAAGAAAATGCAACAGAAGAAAGCTAAGTCTCCACAATATATGAATTTTCTTGGATTTAGAGTTGGATTAGATTTCAATATTAATATGACAAATATATCTTTATTTTAATACTATTGTAAATGTGTTCATTAATAAATAAATAAATATATATATATATATATTTATATATTATATATATATATTTACATTTTGGAATATATAAATATATTTTATTATGCCATAATCCACTAAGGTTTTAAGGAAAATATAAGTGCCTAAATTGAGGTGCAAGCTAGCCTTCTAAGGTGGTTAATGCCAATTTAAACTAAGGATAGCTAGGCTTAGAAGCTACTAAAACTAGGGTTAAAAGAAATGGGCTAAAGCTTAATCTAAAGTTACTTGACATTATAATAGTAGAAAATAGTTGCAACATAATATTTATGTTCTCTAATTAATCATGCATTTATAAGTAAAGCAAGTTCTAGGTTGTTAAGCTTTTCATCCAAGGTCTAAGTACTTAACCTTTTAGACCTATGCAATTTGAAATCCCAAGGGTCTAAGTTTAGTTCTTAGATCTCTAAATGAGTTTTTAATTGCAAATGCTATTTATTGATTAAGATTTAAAATAATGAACTATTAGTCATATAAGTCATGGAAGCATATACATTAAGTACACTATGTAGCATAATAAACATATGATGAATTAAACATCTACTACTAGGTTTAGGTTCATATGCTTTGAACACATTTAAATACAGTAGTACTGGACTATATTAACTAAGAAATGCATAAACTAAGCATTGATTAAAAATGATAGTATGATGGTTTTCTTTCATAAGATGATCTATGTTCATGCATATACTTTCATATTATATGTAATATCTCATGGAGTCTAAGCAAACATGATTGCAAAAATCAACTTTAAACATAGTGATTAAGATTATTAGCAAGTATCATCTAGTTTTTAAATGATTTAAGTGGATATTAGGTGGTATATAGGTCACATGTATTTCATGATAATTGAAGGGTTAAGATCAAATGCTTAAAATCTAAATGCGTACTTCCATTGTTTGTATCTATACAATAGCTTATTGATCGAGCCCTAGGTAATATGATGTTGATTAAATTAACTATTAATTAGCTTAAATGAACATTGGTTAAGTATGGTTGAAGATTGTTGCAACCAAACTCAACTATTCTAGGTTAACTTAGGTGCATGCAATAGGATTGAAATCAATTACCATTCGTATGACCTTTGAATCAAGCTAGCTTAGATCTATATCATACAACATAAATTAAAACAGTAAGCAGTAGCATGTGAGCTTATGCGATTAAGCAATTGGTTTGGGAGGCAACCAAAAAAACCTAGTCTATTAAAACTAGTGAAGTTTCTAAGATAAAAGAGATTACTTAAGGTGGATTCAACAAAAATGTGGGATTCACTTTCCACCATAGCAATTAACTTCAAACCCTAAGGACAACAATGTTCAGCCATGGTAACAAGGTGAGTAGCTCAAAACAAGGAGATGCATTAGCACTGATCTTGGAGAATCTGAGAGTTGAGGGGCTCAGGATAGTTTCTGAGGGTGTAAGTGAGTCTTCAATAGTAAAATGGTGGGCTGAAGATTGTTGGAAGCTCTGGACAGAGGAGGTGGCTGAGAGGTGCGAAAATGGGATTGTTTTGGCTCTAAGGGATCTCAAGGGAAAATAAAGATTTCTAACATATTTAGAAGGTTATAAGGAAGGAATTAAGACATGTAATATAGTCCTTGTCATCTTGGAACCATTAAAGCATCAATGGCTACGATCAGCTTTAAGAGAAGACGATTAGGATGGATCGACCAATGTACGGGCTATATTTTTCAATTGAAGGTACATAGACCTTCTAGTGGCTCGAACAATCGTGCCATCACCAAAATTACTCTTGGGAACCCAATGTGTAGCTCAGGTGCCAACTTCCCGTATTCAATCAAGTCAAGCTTTAGACTTTTTAAAGTAAAGGTGTAACCCAATGCTTCGAATTAGTTTTAGGGGGTTCACCAGCTCAATTTGAATGTGTAGGGTTCAAAACTAAGCAAGAGGGCAAGAGGGTTTCAGGTTTACTAGAATTCTTTAGAGGAACTAATGGGGGTGTTTAGTTAATTATGGTTAATAAATATAGATTAAACCATTAAGATTCTAAATTAATCCTCGAGTCAATTGGTTTTGAAAAGAAATGAGATCGATTCTTACACTTTAGGTTTATATCAACTTCATTAAGACTCCATATAGTTACAATTGACAAAAATGACATTGGTTTGCCCACTTATAAGCTTATGCTATCGGTTAAAAATGGTTTTGTTATTGGTGTATTTTGGCTAATCTCTAAGCCCCCTTTGATTCACTCACATATACGTAGAGCAATTTATTATTTTCACCATTTTGCTAGAAATGCATCTGGAAGGCATATGCTTCCTTCCTCAGATAGAAGACTAGAATTTGATTTGTGATGAACCTTTTGACAACTATTAACAATATTGATAGATTTATCCTTCTCAAAACTTTGGGAATGAGCTAATGTGAATTTTGTTCTTGATGGAGAAAAGGTGCCATGAGGAATTTTGGTATAGGAATGACGTCTCTGATTAGGGATTTGCAAACCCAAGGGATTGTTTCTACAACTATTGAATTTTTCTCTTGACAACGACAGTAATTGAACCCACCTATAAAAATCAATTTATCTTGCAAAAAACTGAGTTTCTTTTGCCACATTGTGGGCAGATTCGCTTGCGGTTCATGCTAAGGAACCAATTATAATTTTATTTATCTGAGCCCTTAGAATTTAAGTTTATCTTTTTGTGTTAAGTGAGTCAATAGGATGTAGTATCTAAACCTTGCTAACGTATAACTCAACTGATACCTAATAGCATTATATTTCTCATCTCTTGTTGTGTTGCTTTATTATCAACAAAATTAAAAATTCTGTTATCATGCAGTAGTTTGAATCACATTTATACACTTTGTTGTCTCAAATGTGCTTGCTTTTCTTCTAGGTTTGGCCTCACAGTATTCCAGATCTTTCAGCTGGGTGCCCATTGATCATATCAGGAAAGCATCTTGGGAAATTCCCTGACACTATTAAAGCTGCAGGTAGGTTGTCTGATATGAGTGACATTGTTATCAATCTGAAGGTGCAAAATGTTGGAAGCCTTCCTTTAGAAAAAGTAAGTTGTTGTCTATTGAATTCTATCATTTGACATATCATTTGATGTTGTGGCGTTGTGACCACACATCTTATAAGTTCTAAGTTCTCTTTCTTTTAATCTAGTTTCATTAAAGCGATTTCAGTGTTTTTACATGTTTTGCAGGAATTGACCATTGAATTCAGTATATATGTTTATCTAGATTGACTTATATTCACACCTTCACAGTAGTTCTTAATTACTTTTGTAAGTAAAATCAAAATTGTAACACACTATTAAATTATTTAATAATCATTTATTATTTTATTATTAATATTACTACTGCATGATAACAACAACTTACAAAGGGCCTAGCCATGAGGTGGTTGACGATGGGCAAAAGGTTGACCATCGCATGTAGCTAGGGCCAATCAGCCTTTATGCCGAGAGAGATGAGGAGAAGAGAGATGTGAGTGGAAGGGAGAGAAACAAATGACTTGTTGCATTCTCCACACCTCAGTGTATTTCTTGCGGCCTTTTTGCGTTTGTGACTCGCTTCTTGTGTAAAGGATCACATGGAGATGACTACAGTTGGATCTTAAAAAAAGTCGCGCCTTGCTACCCGACTAAATGATGACGTATTGAAATTCTTAGGAAAGGCGGAGCCGAGGTTACGAAGTAAATTGATATCATTCAACCGTAGTTATGAAAAGAGAGAAACCCAATTGGATAAAAGTCGCGCCTTGCTCCTTGACTGGGTGATGATGTATTAGAATTCTATGGAAAGGCGGAGCCAATGTTATGAAGTAAACTGATAGAGTTTCATTCATGTAGAAGGTTAGGGAAGGAACGAAGCAATTGGGGTTTTTCTCGCGCAAGAAACAACCATCTTTGTTCTATTCTCAGTACTACAACCAAGCTTTAGCAGTTATGCACTATTCCTTGTCATCAGTGTGCTCAAAACCAAACTAGGGACCCGACAGATACAAGACACTGTCAGACCCTAATCCGACCTCCCTTGTAAGATGCCCCGATATGAAGGAAGCTGGTTCCATCGCCTCTAATCGGATTACCCATTCATGGCCATCGACTGGCTTAAACATAACAACTGAGATTCGACTGCTTTAGATTTCTTCTTCTCATCTACTATAGACTGAAGCCTCTTTTATATACTCACATAAAAGGTGAACCTCGAAATCCTAATTCATGCAGTCTCACAAGACTCGCTCTTGCTATGAGACCGGAATCTAAGGTAAGTCCAGGTAGACTGATTGGAGCGAGAGCATAAAGTACTTGAGGCCCCAAAACAAAAGGGGCCTCCAGAGTCTAGTTTACCACTTTTGGAGCTGCTCTCTTTTATTTTTGATGTAATCTCATATTCTTTTATATTAGTGAATTTCTCTTCTCTTATTCAGGTGAAAGAGAAAGAGCACGGCTTCTTAACCAATTAGGTCTTCCCCTGAAGTTCAGTAGCTCTTTTTTCAATCCCGGAGTCTAGAGCATCATGGATGATCGGAAAGAAAGGTCAAAGGACATACCAATATGTGAGTCGAAGGCAATATTACATGAGGTTGTGTTAGCAGAGAAAGGCTTATATGTCAGTCTATTGTGAAATAGGTCTCTTAGTGTAGGATAAAAAAAACCTATGCAAGGCTAGGCTACAGCTAGGGAAGTTCGTGAGCCTCTAGGCTAGGATGGTTGGTATAACCCACATTCTTCCCTTTATTTGCTCTAATCGATCAAACCTTCATTGTAACGACCCAATATCATTATTTTTCAAATTAGGTCAGAGCCTGCTTTAGACATCAAAACTCTAGGGAATTTCAAACTAGGGCAAACAAAAATACCCTTAGATAAAAATAATTTTTAAGATCAAAGTGCCATAGTTTGGGAGAAATCCGAATAACGAAAGCTCCCGCTTTATTTTCTAAATTAATTAAATCCAATAAATCAAGAACATTGAAATACGTGTCAGAATTCATCGGTTTCAGTGTCATTATGTTAAGTATATTATTTAAAGGCTGCTCGAGAAGTTTCATCAAATTCTGAGCGCCGGATTTATCGTGGTTAATTTCTGAAGTTTTTAATCTTCCAAAATTAATTAAAAATAAAATATTTGTCCGAATCGAAAGTTTTCGGCGCGAGGGTGTTTGTCATGTCGTAACACACCTCGGTGCCAAGTTTCGTTATTTTTGGACTTCAAACGACGAAAAAATAAGAATAATTTAACTTTAAGTAATATTAATTTTTTTTTAAAGGAAAATTCCTTTTCCTTTTATTTCTGCGAATCCCCCCGATTCCCTCCGCCTGCACGCACGGAAGGAGCCTTTCCTGCGCCGTTTGGCGCAGGAATGGTAGGCCAATTTGGCTGACCAGCTCCCCCTCTCCCCTCCTAGCAGACCAGCCCTATCCCTTTGCCCCCCACCTCTCTTCTCTATAAACCCCCCTCTCCTTCCCTCCCTCACACGACAGCAGCCCTCCTCCCTCACAGCAGCCCTCCCTCTCCCCCTCTTGCAGCCCTCTCCCTTCAGCCCACCAGCCAGCCACCCCTTGGCCCCTCCTCCCTTTCCCAACAGCCCGGCGAGCTGCCAGCAGCCCTCCAACCAGCCACCCCTCAGCCCCTCCTCCCTCTCCCAACAGCCCGGCTAGCCTCCTCCCTTTTCCGGCTAGCCAGCAGCAGCCCTCCTGCAGCCCCTCCTCCCCGTCACAGCAGCCCAGCCAGCCTCCCTTCCCCCGGCAGTCCCCTCTAGCAGCTCCAGCGGCCACCAACAGCTTCCGACAGCCTTTAACGGCCACCAACAGCCCTCGGCCAGCCCTCCGCCAGCCGCCTAACCACCCCATTCCGGCCAACAGCCGTCCGGCAACCCCACTTCGACCTCCCTCCGCTTTCCGGCAATCCTAATCCTAAAGGTAAGTTGATAAATTTAAAAGATAGAAAAAGGAGGAGAGAAAAGAGGATAATTTTTCTATATTCCTTTAATTTATACCTTCTTAATACTTATTATTATGATAATAATGAGGATATAATATCGTCATTCACATTAATATGGTTCTCATTAATTAATCATGAAAACTATACATATGTTATAAAATGACTATTATTTCAGTTTAAGTGTTTTCATTTTAACAGTCATTTTTGGTTATGTTCTTCCATTCTTTTATTATGGTTATCATTAAAATAATGATAACAATAATATTGTATTAAATATGATTGCTATCATCAGCAAATTAATAAATGCTATAATAAATATAACTGCCATCGCAGTACCTTAAAGAACAGACTTCAATCATATTAAGAAAGCGAAAGAAGGACATAATCGAAATGGAAATAAATGTTACTCCTAAAAACATTGGCTAAGAACTAATTTAAAAATATCCAAAACCTAAATGCAGATTGAGCGAACTGTCACTCATTCGAACTATTGACTTTTGAACTTAAAAGAACAAGGTACCAGATGTCTTTTATTACTTCTGTTTAAATGTTTTTTTTTTCTGCTCAGCATCGCACAAATTTGATAAAAGTGTTTTTTAAAGTCACATAAAATGATATATGAATAAGTTTGGATAAGTGAGAAGCAAGGGTTCCATGTTGCTTTATACTTTTTGTCTGATCAGACAACCGCTAGGACGGTGCTGTCTGACATCGGGAGTCATAAGGAGCCTATACTGATAAGCCTTTGAGGGGGAAGGTATAGAGGGAAGTTGAGATATGTTACACAAAAATGAACCCTCATTTTCCTCGATTTTGTACTTGCCCAACAAAATCATATTTTGCCTTAGATATCAAGGGCTAAAAATTCTGTATTTATTTTTGTGACTGCAATTATTTTTATGCTAAGTTTCAAGTGCAATTGAAACAGGTTTGCAGGGATAAGTTTGTACAACTTTTATTTCCTGTTAAATATTGATTATTTTTACTTATTATTTAACATTTGTAAAAACGACATCTATCAGTACTTAGTTTCACAACTAGTATTCGAATGCCCGCACTTTTGAAACGTGCCCAGATCAGGAGTTCGTCCTTGAAGAAATGTGCTAAGAACCAAGCAGAGCTGATACTGCTTCCTGCTGATCTTTCGCTTTCCTTTTTGACTATATATTCTTAAAAGTTTATAATTTTTCTTTTATTTTAATCTATGTATCCAAGACTCATGAATTAATGAATAAATGAGTTATGTTTGATGCTTATATATTTGTCTCTTAAATCACTCAATATTATTCTGCGGCTAGAGGACTTGTTGTTGTTGCTTGTTGTTGTTGCTGTTACTATTCTACAAGCAAACCGGTGCTAGATCTGCTCCTGTTGACCTGGCACCGGGTCCTCACATTCATTCTCTCTCTCCGATCGTGCGAGTTAAAACAGCCGAACTCTCTTCTTCCCCTATTCCCCGAAAAACCCTACTTAGGACTCTCTGGGATATATGTGGCTTATTGTATTCCTCAAACTGGGTGTTGTTGGCTTCCCTTTGTTTTGTTAAGTGACCAATTCAATGCTGAACGGAGCTCTTTAAGAACTCTAGATCAACTATAGTTCAAGGTTAGGTCTTTAACAGTTCGGAATTTAGACTCAAATAGATTCTCCTTACAGTTGAAGGGTCAACAGTTGCATCAATTCTTGATCCCTTGAGTCCTTTTGGTCTTCGGTCGATTGACAATAAAGACTCTATTACTTAGGTATTTGCCAGGGATTCAGACATGGCCATTTATTTTTGGCTTTCATCCTCACCTGACGCTCAAGTAAACTCCAATGAAGTCGCTTATTCGGTGCAAGCTTAAAGATGGTGCATGCAGTCGGGCTTAGTATCAAGATGAAATGTCTTCGATACTCAATTCGCTTATTTTATTTTAGTATTTGCTCTGAATGGCATGCATTTGTTCGGAATCTTCCAGTAATTGCCCTGGGAATTAAGTCTTTCGTGCTTGGACTGTCAGAGCCATGGTTTGATGACAATGGTCTTGATCGTTTGTTCAAGTTCGACCAGGCGAGTTGCCTAACGTTTCGGGACTATGATGGTTCTTTCGGGACTCCATCCTTTCTGTGGGCATTAATGCTTCATGAGGGAATGTTTGTCTGGATATTCGACCAAGCTGGCACTTCTGTGATTCAGTGAGAAATCCACAAGTCGTTTCAAAGGTTAGACCAGGAGCACCATGTTCGATGCCTTGTTGACGCATCTGTTCTTGGGCAACAACATTTCTTCGTTGTATTTGGACGCCAAACGACGAAAAAATGCTATTAATTTGAAGTTTAAAATTTTTCCATTTTTTTTTCCTTTGTTTTTCTTTTTTTTCCTGCGCCCCCTTCGATCTTTCTCCCGCGCCAGGCGGGAGAAGCTGCCGCGCCAGGCCGACCCCGACTTCCCCCGACCCCACTTCCGCCTTCTGGCGGGAGAAGCTTCCGCGCCAGAGGCCCCTTGGCGCATACCAGGCGCCGACCAGGCGCCATTATGACGCCATTTTGGCGCACGTTTTGGCGCCACCCCTGCGCCTATATAATCCCCATCCCCTCCCCTCTCCTTGCCACAGTCACCCACAGCAGCCTCTCCCTCCTAACAGCCGACCAGCCCCTCCTCAGCCCCTCCAGCCTCCTTCCGGCAGCCCGACAGCCCCCGACAGTACCTTCCAGCAGCATCCGGCTGCCCGGCAACCCCCGGCAGCCCCTTCCAGCAACTTCCGGCAGTCCCCACAGCAGTCCTCGGCCATCCTTCGGCCAACCCGTTCCAGCTTCTCTTCGTGTTCCGGCGATCCTAATTCTAAAGTAAGAGGAGGAAATTAGAATAACACATTCGTTTTCTCTTAATCTGGTTACTCTCTTTATAACTATCAAGTTTATGCCTAGTCATGCACAATAGAATTATTCTCATTAATTAATAATGAGAATGATTCAAATTGTTAAATGACTATTATTCTCCCTTTTTGGCCAAGTCAGTCAATTATTCTGACTTTTTCGTCATACATTAGTATGATAATCATAAAGACACTTTAATAACTGCATTAATAGCAGCTTAATTCAATTGAACTTCAAAAGCAGAAGAAGAAGAATAGAATGAAAGAAGAAATTAAAACTCCTAAATCTTTTGATTAAAAAAGCTAACTTAAAAATATCAGGGACTTAAATGCAGATTGAGCGAATTGTCACCCATTCGAGCTATTGAACTGCTGAACTTAAGGATCAAAGGTACCTAGTATATGACTTGCATTACATCTTGTATTTTTTTTTTACTGCTATGCTTCGCTTATTTGCTTTGAGCCGAATCCATTAAAGCTTGGTTGGTTGTCCGAAACCAACGTAATATCATTCGGGATTGTTACCGGAAAATGACATCGGTATCATTCGGGGTTGTTACTAGAAAATGACATCAGTAACATTCGGGGTTGTTGCTGGAAAAATGACATCAGCAACATTCGGGGTGATTATTGGAAAATGACATCAATAACATTCGGGGTTGTTACTGAAAAAATGACATCAATAATATTCGGGGTTAGTTATTGGAAAATGACATCAGTAACCATTATTTTGTGATAACTACTTGTTGTAGAAATTTGCTTGCTTATTTTGCGCAGTTGCCTTACCTAACATGCATTTTTACCTTTGCTAAATGCATCTTTATAAAGTAATTTGTTATTGTGTACTGCTGTACTTAGAGTATTTTTTAATTACTGGAAATTCAAAATCCGGTATTATTTTCTGTACAATACCAGGTCAGGTGCTCCTGGAAGAGGTTAAACAAGAACCTTAATTTCAAAAGATCGATGATGGCGCTGAATTGCTTATTTTGTTTCTTTGTTTTGTACGATGATGGATCTTGTAATAAGAACTTTTGATAAATGAAAAATATCATTCACTTTTATATGCGTATTCTTTTTCTCTCAAATTGCTTGATATGATCCTGTGGTGAGTAGTCACCCGATGCCAGAACGGTTTCTGCCGAACCGGCATCGGGACCTCACAGTTTCATTCAATTGTAGTTACGAAAAGAGAGACAAATCCAATTGGATAAAAGTCGCTCCTTTTAGGAAACCTATTCGGATTTTTTCAAAAATTCGCTGAAATAGTCTTATTCTATTTGGACAAATATTGCTCCAAAATTTTCTATAGAAAAATAAGTTTATATTTTTGACACAAATTTTAAATTTACAGAATGTATCAGGTTGGGAAAATAAAATTTTTCGAAACTTATCAAAATAAAGTGAACATTTCGGGGAATGTGTGACATTAAATTACATTTTTAGCTTCGTACATCAATTCTAAGCCCATTATCTCTCTCTTATTATCTTTGCCCAATATAAAAGTGTTTTACATTTAGTTCTATATAGTGCCTTATAAGTTGTAATTTTGATGCTTGATGAAAGCTAGAATTATTTGCTAGCTTTACTAAAAAATGTTCATTTTCGTTAAAATCAAGCAAATCTACTTGGCAAATCTCTTAATATTTGAATATTACTTTTTGACTGTCTAATTATTTGGGTATGGAAAGTTATGTTAAAAAGTTTTGCTCCATGAACTTGTTGAATGTTTCTCAAGCTTAAATAAGATTGTTTAATTAAATACTAGAGATTTGGTGCACCATGTTATAGAACAATACATAATTTATATCCATATTTGCACTGATTTGTCGATTTTATTTGTAAGAAACAACCTGACTTTCTTAATCTATCAATACTAAAATGATGTTATGTATAGTAATATCATTCGACATCCATTTTTGTATAGCTAATTACTATAATTTAATCAACATTTGATACTCAATTTCTTATGAATAACACTTTTAAATTAACCATCAATATATCTTTTTTTGAGATCCTAGTATATCTAGTTGTTATCTGGTAGAATGGTGTAATTGGAATAGTAAGCTTTATGTAATGTATCCTTCTTAATATTTGTCACTCATGACAAGCTGTCTTTGCATGTCAGTAACCATTCTTCATCAATTTTGAACTCATTTGTGTGGTTAACTCACTTAATCAAGAATTTTTATTTTATTTACTTCATCTTAGAATAATGCTATATGAATTCTATGCTTTGCATCAGACTTCGTGATCATCCAGTCAATTAGGCTACTAGCTTGTCGGAAAAGTTAACCACTAACAATTTAAATATTTCCCTGCTTCAGTCATGCTACTTGCTGAGAGGTCATCCAGCTGGAATTGTAACTCATGAAAAATTCTCATACAATTCATTCCATCTGAGAGTCTGTAAGATAGCATTACTGGGGCTGACTTAGCTTGTTTCATCTCTTGAGTAATTATGTCATTTATAAAGATAACAACAAAAATATTTAGAATGATTTGCAAACTACTTTCATCGAATCTATGAAAATTGTAGGTGCGGTAGTCATCCCAAAAAGCATTACCCCAAACTCAATCTACTCATATTTGATATTGAAAATAGTCTTTGCATTATGATTACCTTTGACAATCGATTGATGCTAATAAGATATTATTAGATAAGTAATCAAAAAGTTTTAGCTCCTTGCTAGACAAATAAGTCATCAATCTTCTACAACACATACTTTCTTAAAATAGTAGAGGCTTATTTTAGTATTAATAATTGATTTAAAGCCTTTGGCTTCCATTATTAATCTCATATATAATTGGCACATCCTAATGTGATGATCTTGGCCTAAATAATAAATCTTATATTGTATTCTTGCTATATTTTTGCTTTCATATAATAATGTTCTTTTAACAAGTCATATGCAAGGTAGCAGCTCAATTGTGAAATCTTTCTAATCAGTTATGTATTTAGTAATTATTTTAGAAAAATATCCAAATATTCATGAAGTAAATCAACATGGGCTTGAGCTAGTCGTTGTTAGATTGTTGACGTAATTGCAGATGAAGGTGATGAGCAAGCTGCTATCGCTTACCTCGTAAGCATATTGATGTCAAGAAGCAGCTATGACCGGGAAGTTAGGACACGATATTATCGTTGAGTAATTTAATAAGTCTGTTACTATACTTTGTTTTAAAATACAATAAACCAAAAAAAAAAAGATTAATTTACACCAAAAATACAATATACTAAATAACCCCTGAATTTGTCATTTTTGCCAAAAGTTGACTGTGTGAACATATCACTCGTTGGATAATCTCATAATAACTTGTTAATGTTAAAGTTACAACTGTAATTTTAATTAATTGTGCAGCTATGAAACAGTTAGATGCTCCGATGTCAAAAAACATTTTAGTTTATATATCTTGAATAAAAATTCTTCTAATTGGGATGTCATTAATTTCATTGGATTTTCCTTTGGGTACAGTTATATCAAATACTGATGTCCTACCTAATGACATCTGAAATAGATCATTTTAGCTAAGCATTTTCTTTTGCAGTTCTTAATAAATAATTCAATTAAAAATAATTAATGGTTATATCCTTCATTAATTTTCATTTCCTCCAGGTGTTTTCCAAGCAACAAATTGATTTTTGCACTGCTCAGGCATGGTTTTCTGAAAGCAAACAGCTTGAGGAGAAGGTTAGCCTTTTCAATGGTTGTTTTTTGTATCATTTTTAGCATTTTTCCTGTATTATTATTCTATAGATTTTAGCTGATTCCTAAGTTGATATCATCATTGTGCTCTTATTAATTTCCATTTTCCATTCAGCCTGGCTTGAAGTTCCATGTGATGCTAATTTTATTTTGCACTGCTCATTTCCCACAATTTATAGCCATGTGATGTCCAATCAGTCTAGCACTTTATTTTCTAAATAAGCCACTGATTTATTTTATTTCTTACCGTATTAGTTCATTTGTCTAGCATTCTCTTCATATATTACCCAAGTCTCCCATATCTTTTTTTCAGTATATTATTTTTATTTTGTGCTACCCCCACATTTCTACTCTAATGATTTGTTAATCTATCTTTTTTATAACTTATTTATAATCTCTTATTGCAAACACTCAAGTTGCCATCATTCAGTTCATGCAATTGCTAGTTTATTGTAGTTTAATGAAATTGAATTTGAAGACTTGATAATATTTTCTTATTCATATTAACTAACTAATTTGTATAAACTCTAAATTTTATCATTATTTATACCATTATTTTCTTAACAATAGATTTAAAATATTTTGACCTATCATATTGAAGTTTAATGTGAACTTTTTGCAATATTGCGTGATTATAGGTGCATGTATGAACATGTTTAAATGCTTGATATCAAATTTATAGTTTGAGCTAGTGATGTAAAAAACTGCCCTTTTTTAATATTTGGTTTTGTGATTTTCTGTGCACTACCATTTTATTTTTGACAAAGTGGAATCATTGCATTTATTATTAGAGTTCTAGTAATTTTAATTCCATAGGGGTTTTAAAACTCTTCATAAATAAAAAATTAGGTTTGGATATCCTAACCTCTTTTTTATGAAAACTGAGATTTTCATCCATCAAATTGTCATTAAAGATGTTTTGGACTTCCACATTGAGCATCTCAGCTTAATCTTGCCTGCGTTAATAACTCAGCCATCATGAAATTAACTAAGAAACTAGATTGTTATTCATTTGTCATTCAAGTCTAGGTGTGTTATTAAGCACTTTAAATACTGATTTTTTTATTAATCACGTCATAATGATGTATTTTCAAACATCTCGCTTATCATGTGCATCGTTCAAAATAGCATAACTATTTAATAAAAAGGCCGACTCAATTACCAAAGCTTACAAATTCAAAGTTTGATGGGTTCAGGAATGTGAGTTTATATCTTCTCTTTTTCCCGCTTTTTTTTCATTTCTTCTTTATTTGTGTGGAAATTTGTGCCTTGGATGAAATTATAGTCTTATCTTAAATACTATTTTTTATCTATAAGTTGGCCATACTACATTTAGAGTTCGTCCAGAAAGTAGTCAATGTAGTGTAAACAAAGAGAAAAGAGTGTAAACAAAGAGAAAAGAGGGAGAAAATTTTTCATTCAAAAATCATATTCAAGTACAAGGCTTTGCGCGCGCGCACACATATAGATACATCATGTAATGAGGTGTGGCATACGGGCGCTTGAGCATCACACACACACACATATAGATACATCGTGTAATGAGGTGTGGCATACTGGTGTCTGGCATCACCATCCACTCATAAAGACCTTCAGATCAATCACTCATAAAGACTTCCAGATCAATCACTCATAAAGACCTTCAGATCTATCACTCATAAAGACCTTCAGATATTTTGAATGCTATCTTTCACTCATCACCAAGGCAAATACGAATTTGATGATAGTCACTCTTAAGATCAATCTTTGAAATCAATTGAGAGTTGGCTACACGATTTGACATATCATCTACAACGGGATGAGAAACCTATACTTTATTATTATCTTATTGATAGCACAACTATCAACACATTCTCCCGGTGCTATCCTTCTTGGGTGTAAGTAGGGTTGGAGCAACTCAAAAACTCAAACTCTCTCTCAAAAATCTGTTTCTTAAAAACTCATCAATCTGCCTTTGGATTTAATCGATAATGTGGTAGGTTGGTTCATTGTGGTCAAGGGACAAAATCAATAATATGGTGAATATCCCCTAAGGGGAAGTAAGGAATCAGAAAGATCTTCATGTGAGGTCTCTGAAAAATTCCTCAAGGGATTGATTGCAGGAGGAATGATAACACCATCAGTGATAGGGATCTCTTTTTTCACATGCAATAATTATACCCCTATTAAACTAAACACTCTCCTTATAATGTGATACCCTACCATATCCTATAGGAGGTGAAATTCAGGTTCTATAAATAAGATAATGGATTGTGCTGTGTAATCAAAGGAGTGGAAATAGTGGTAAGCTGAAGTTTGGCCACTCTTTGGCTGTGAAAGTGTGGATTTTGCATCAGCACGAGCCTTAGATACAGAAGATGTAGGTGTAAAATTAGTGGATGGAGTGGACATCGAAGGAAGGGACCTTGAAGTAGGTACAATGGATTTTGGGTTGTGTTTGGAAGGATGAAGGTTTATGGTCTTGTTATTAATTTGAATACATATGTATTTTCACAATCATAGTGTATGGCATCCATATCAAAAATCCTAGGTCGAAAAATAAGAATGTGTACTATATCCATGGGCAATACGTCACACCATATCTTATCCTCATGACTTTTAAGCTTGATGGGAACCAAACATCGTTGGGTAACCGGAAGAGTAATTTGGGTTTATCGAATAATTCAATGCTGATTAATTGATTACCATCATGTGTTGATTAAGCTTTCAAATGAAGAAGATTACACTTGATTTTTTGCAAGAGGTTTCTATTTCATCGATAATTGTCAATTGTCTCTTGAAAGTATTAAGATGAACTATAGATTTTGATCCAAGAAGTGAGCCTCTATTGTGCTAACGTGGATTAACTTTCCTCTATTAAAAGTTCATTTGAATTCAAATTTTATCTTATTTGCATTGGGATCCTACTTTGGCAAGCGTCTCAAAGTTGATTATGCTACAACCAACTTATCAACCCCTCAATTGCTCGAGTTTTGGTTGAAATTGACCTAAACGAAGAATTAGAATATGAAATTTGGATTGGGGGTGAATAGAAGGGATATTTTCAAAAATGTATCTTCGAAAACAAGCTGACTTAATGCTCCCATTGTCACATTATTGGTCATGATGTCTACATGCTTCAAGCTTCATCCTCAGCTCAAAAACACATCTACTGGGGGAGCGTGCCTATTCAAATATTCTGCAAAGGAAAATCCATCTCTTTCAAGGTGCCTATGCACCTTCAAAATTTGTGACAATAAGCGCAATCACCTGCAAAGGAATAATTAGATCCAAGATAAATAAGGTGTCTCTTTCCCAGTGTTAGATTCCTTTCCACCTCGTCTATTATCTCCAAGTTGGATGGGCCTTCTATGGCCATGGTCTTTTTCTTCTTAAACTTCTCAAGTTCGAGGTGGAGTTTCTTGCACTTACTCTTCACGCATCTTGAGATTTTTCTCGAAGGAATTACTTGACTAGTTTCTTCTTTGGCTTAGGAGTCTTTGTGCTAACTCTCTGAGTGTTGCATTAGATATTTCTTCTTCTTCGAAGCTAATCTTTTTGGATTTCAAGGCTTTCTTTCCTTTGGTCTTTCTCTTAAAAGGTTTTTCCACAATATGCCCATTTTAGGTTTTCCTTTCAATACCCATAACAAACACATTGGCTTGATGTGGTCCTTGCATAAAAATAAGGCAAACTTAACAGATGTGTAGGAGTACAGACAAGTGATATACCTCATTAGAACTAAAGTATCATTTAATTTTCTCCTTTTTGAGTGCTTGTTTTCTAAATTCGGTGGTGTAATTTTACATTGATTTGTCTCTCTTTGGTGCATTTCGGGCAATTTTCTTACTTAAACTCCAGGGTAAAGCTATTCTTAAATTGTCTCTTGAATATGCTCCAAGTGATTGCCTCCCATTCAACCATATTTTTGTAATTCCACCATTGTAGAGCATTGTTTATCATATGTTGTTTGGAAAAACTGATTCTCTCATGATTAAAGAATTTCTAAATCTCAAAGTACGTCTTTATTAGCTTGATTCATGAGTTTAATTTTCCATCAATTGGGACTCCATCATAAGTCGATAGACTAAACATAACTCGAGTTCACTAGAACCTGTCGAGTTTTGGTTCTTCATCTTCATCACCATCATCCGAGCCTCATCCACTACTCGCAACCTATGCGTGAACTCCAATATACTCGTCTCTCCTTAGATTTGGTGGATTTTCCATTAGATTTTGTTGGGAGACCAATTCAACATGCAACTACATCATCTGTAGAATTTATGCCACTGGCTTGCTAAGAGTTGCAACAATAACGACAAGATTCTCGAATTATCTTTGATAGGAATTGGCTCATCACCTATAGCTTTATTGTCATCCTGAGTTACACCATTATTGAATCTTCTTCTTCCTTTAAATTAACAATAACACTTTGATGCCAAAAATAAATACTCGTGTCATGGTATTTTAATCACACTTTAAGTTCTCCTCGTCGAGGCACAGACAAATTTGTCGAAGTGGAAACACCAAGGGATTCACCGACTTCATCACCATAGGAAGAAAATGCTAGGCAAACAACAAAATAACAAGAAAACAGGGCATCCAAGAAAGCACACACAAGTTCTTACATGGAAATCCCAAGATCGGGGATAAAACCACATAGTCACACCATAAAAAATTTTATTTTGAATCAAGAAGAAGATACAAAAGAGATTCTACACTCTTTAGAAGCACTCAACTTTACCTAGCCCACTCATGGCTTCTTCTTCCTCATCACAGTACTTAGCCTCCTTTGCTCCAGCCACCACACAGCACACCCAACATACTTTTTTAAAGCCTTAAACATGTCTTAGGTATTTATAACCCTCCCAACTTCCTTCATCTGGCTCAAGGACTCATACATGGACATGCGTCCCTCACGCCCCATCTAGACCTATCATGTGCCCAATTAGGCAATCCTAGCACTCCATTTTCGTCTAGGAATTTTGCATTCACTGACTGACGCTTGGGTCACGGCTGGCAGAAAATGTACATAACGCTTGGGCACCCAAGAAGTATCCAATCCTCTGTTTTGGCTCGACAAGATTCGGCTGCTAACACTTGGGCACGAACAAGCTTCTGTCTCTGTCTCTACAGTTTGAAGAAGTGTCGACACTTGGGCACTCCTAAGCGCCCAAGTCTCGACTTGTTGGATAAGTTCAATGCCTCCAGTGCTTGGACGCGTTCAAGCATCGAGTTCTGCTGTTTCCAGGAACAACTCTTCAGCGCTTGGGTGCAAGCACCCAAGCCTCATCTAATGAACACCTCCCTGGAGCTTGGGCATGCCCAAACGCCCACTTCTCTGCCCAGCTCAGTTCCTTCAATAACCTTCAGGCACACTTGATTCGATTCATGTCCAATTCGCACCCAATTGATCTGTGGCTAACCCGAAATCACTCCAAGCTCTGCAACTGATTAATGATCCACTCCAAGACCATTCCATTGCACTTGAGACTGTAGCATTCTAGTTCTTGCTCGCATTGATGCACTCCAAGCTATAGTCAGTGTACCCAAACTTGTTGCACCACTATGGGTTGAACTCAAGTCCACTGGATATATTATCTTGATCTGTTCTCGCAAACCTAAATGAAATTAGGATTTCTGTAAAGGAATATTGTGTGGCACCAACAATGGAATTGGCAACGAAGGTAGGAGAACTCAAGTTTCATTTTTTTTTATTGGAACATTGGGTTTCTTTATACTTATATATGCTAGAAATAGACCAGAAAAATAACGTCCTCTGCCTACATGGCAGCTAACTGGGCCATCCAAAAGCAGCTCCAGATAGTGCTAATTGCCTCCACCGTCCAAGTCAGGTGGCGGTTTATATGTGGCTGTTGGGAATATTTCTTTACCTGCTTGTTTCCGTTGGTCCATGTGGTTTCTTTTGTCCGCTTGTCTCTTTCGCTTATGGATCTTCTAATTCACTTAGTTTTCCCCAGCAACACTCGCTCAGCTCAACTCAGGTAGACTTAGTTCAGCTCGGCCTGTCTCAAGAATGACTTGGTAATTTTCTAATATTTAACTTGGTGTGTTACTCGAACAATATCTAGGGTCCATCCAGGTCATAAATGTTCTGCGATTTCATTGTTCTCTTCTTTCGGATGACTTGGACAAGCATTGTCTCAATCCATATTTCTTGCTGGGCTTATTTTTGATTGAGGAATCTACAATACAGGGTGTTTGGTCAGAATTCCTGACTAAATTATAACCTCTGCTGTGAATTTTGGCTTTGCTACTTGTTCAAGTCAATTGGCTACTATAAGCTTCATGCTTTAAACATTAATATAATAAAACAACTGTTAGTACCACTAAGTTGTTATAGTAAGATTCATCATGACATTTTTGGAAATTATTTATATTTATATCTATGAACATTAGATATTTCTTGGAATTTTAAAATGTAGTATATTAACTACTAAGAAATGCTAGATATCCCGACAAATAAATTAAAAATTGACCAAAATTAAATATTTATTAAAATGTAAAATGAGTGATTTAATCAATAGCTCACAAACAAAAATGTATCATATTAATCCTATTCTTACACAAGAATTGACACGTTATCATACTTAATTTTTACTTAACTTTTGCTCAAGTAGTATAGCATTCAACTGCTAACCATTGGTATAGATCTCTTGTTGCAGATATCACATGATTCAAAATAGTCTCTTGTTGACATGCAAATTAAATGTCTTCAAGTATATTGCTAATATTTAGAAACATAATATTAAATCTAAGATTAGTTGAAATGATTCAATTGCTATATTTGTACCTGGATTAAGCTTTTTAACTTGGTTTTGGAGTGAGTTGACAGATAATTTGTTGATTAGTCACCACTATAAATTATTAGTTTTTAAGTAATTAATTGATGATTATTTATTTAATTTTTCAATAATAAGTAAATAAATATCATATTATGATATTGCTAAATTTTTTAATATTTGTAGTTAAATAATAGAAGTTAATGATCAAAACAGTCCTTTGACTTTTACCAAGCGGTCAAATTGGTTCAAGCCATTCTCCAAGGCAACAACTTTTCTGGCTCTAATAATGGATAAAATGTCATTTCAGATGGTTTTAAATATATTAACTATAGCCATTCAGTACCTCTATTAAAAGAATTGAGTGCATGACTTTTGCCCTTGTTAGAAGAAGAAAAATGAAAACCAAAAATTGATATGGGGAAGAAATTATTTGAAAGTATCTTTTCTGTATGGAACTTAAAGGTGCTTCTATTTGACAGTGCACAATCAGAGCAAAGGATTCAATTAGCTAACTATACCTCTCATGGACATGTGAAGCCAAAAAAAAAAAAGAAAAAAGAAAAAACGGAGAGATGGATATGTTTTACTAATGTTTGAAACTTACAGATGTAACCTGTATTGAAATAAACAAAGATGGAAAAGGTTTGAATTCATTCATGAAAAGTATATGTTTTACTTTTGACTTTTTGGGTGGCCTAAAGATGCTTCTTTTTATTTTATGAGAAAGTTGACAAAAGTTGAAATTTATAGTGGGCCAGAATGCTGCTAAATACTGAAAAGTCTGTTGACCTTACTAGTACCCTTATTAATGTCAAAATTTAAAAATTATCTTTGACCTTCTTTCATGATGAAATGCAAGTTGTCCTATAAAAATATAGCATGCAGTCCTGTCTTGTATTTATTATTGGCTTAAATTAATATGCATTTGCTTTTTACTGTTCGCATCCACCTTTTATTTGTTTTAAATAACATTATTTGCATTTGTATATTTGGGCTTACCATACTATACATCTGCCTATTTGCTTTAAGGGAAATACAATGAATCCTCAAAGGTCATTACAATTGACCTGCTCAGCAACCGAACTGTAATATTTGCTTAGCTATCACATTATCATACCAATGTATTGGATATCATTCATATTTTAAGATTTAAAAAATGCCCAAGCATGTGATAATTTTGGGAGGTTCAGAAATATTTGGGTGTGCTACATTTGCTTGAGTGGCTGGTGATTAAATTGCAAGCACCAAACACATCTATCTTTTGTTCCTGTTCTTTTTTTCATCTTCTCATTCAATGGGAGTTTAATTCTGTTTAATATTTAATTTGGGGAAAAGCAAGGGCGTTACAATAAAAGTTTTTTTATATCAGATCGAAATTTACTTCTGAGCCTAAAGTAATTACAATAAAATCAAGGGTGACACATTGCAGAATAGATCTTATGCGTGTTTCAGCCGGCTGCACATATTTTGAGAAAAATATTTCTGAGCCCAAAATCGTTATCAACTTCATCTTTCAAAGTTTTGTTTCTCCTTTTTATTAAATTATCTCTATGAAAAATTTGATAGATTTTCTTGCTATATTTTGCTGAACTAACTGTTGGTTTATCTGGATCGATGTTTAGTTGCTTAAAATTTTCTTTTTTTTTTTTTGAGAAAAGTTAAACTTTTACTTTATTCTCAAAGAGTATTGATGATTAGGATTTAGATGTAAAACATGTATTATCTTATGGCCCCACACACAAAAGTAGATTTAATTCTTATTTTTATAAGAAAAAAAAATTGAATTTCGTAGGAGTTATTTGAGAATTTCTTAGGAGCCATCATGCAGTCGAACTTTATTTTTTCTGTTAGATTATAGCTCTTTTTATTATCAATAAAAATCTTGGCATTGTCCTCGTTAGTTTAAAAAAGTACATAGATTTACATTAAATAACTTTGTAATATTTGGATGAAGACATTAACTATTTGGTTGTTTTCTTTGTAGGTTGCTAAATTAAGTTTGCATTTTGGTGTCCCATCAGAGTATACACATATGATGCTACTACTTAAAATGGGGGAAACAATGCTAGGAGTGATGCAGGTAAGGTAATCTCAAGCATGCATGAAAAACCCTGAAAAAATGGGCAAAATTGCTGAAATAAAATTGTTTTAATCATCATGACCAAAGGAGCAACAGAAGAAGAAGAAGAATAAGAAATCGTCGAAGGAGGATGGCGGCTTCACGCCCACGCTGTTGACACATAATCTGAGTCTCGGGTTCGGAAATCTGCAGGCGACCGTAGAGAATCTTCCGCCGGGGTACGGAAAGGCGAGGCAGCCGGAGCCGAGCTTGGTGGTTTTCGAGAGGGCCGCCGGCTGTTGCAGCAGCCTCTTATGTGGCGGCTGCTGCTGCGTTTACTGCATCAAGATTTGTGCCAAGATGAACAATCGCTGTGCAATAGCCTTCACGCAGTTATGCACCGCCCTCTCCTTCTTCGCCTGCAGCGAATGCTGCTTGCTCTGCTGTGGCGACTCCAATTAGCCCCCTCTTTTTTTATACATAATTTTTATTTTTTTTTCTTGCTTGCTTGGGTTTTCCGATGAAGGTGTGAGTGTGCTATTATTTATTATTATTAGGAAAATATTAAGATGTCCCAAATTCTTTTCAAGATCTTCAGAAGTTGAAAAGAAAAGAGTTTTTGGGGGTACCCGAGGGTTTTTCTTTTTATGTAAAGAATATAATGTAAATGGTGCTGGGGCTTGTGAAAATATCCATATGTAAAGATGTTAATTAGCCTATCAAAGAAGGCAAATGCTTCTGTTTTTGCTAGTTAAGTTTTGTCAGAAGGCCAATGCTTCTTTAATCCCAAGAAACGGCGAGATCTACGAGTGCTGTTATTAGTGTTTTTCAAACAGCAATAAGCAATCATTTTTTGGGAGAGAATGTGACTTGCGAAGTTTCCAACGGCTCACCCATCGGTGCATTCCATCTCAATGCACTCACTGTTTGAAAGTGTTGTTGTTTAAATTAAATTTATGATAATAAAAGTATCTAAAAAGTTGGAATTATCCTTTAAGAGTAAAAATTCTTTACTTTAGTTGCTAATATATTAGTTGCTATCCTCCTATTTCTCAAGGGTTTCTACCTTAGTGTGGAGGCCTTCATCCATGCCTTTTTCTCCTACCAAGCAATTGCCATCTTGTCATAATTCCAATTGGAAATCTCTTTTCTCATACCTTTTGCCTTTAGGGAAAATTGTCAACCTCTGTTTGAACTATTTTGACGAGACTTTCTTATAGGAATGAAATGGTTGCAATTGGTTCTTTAGTTATGATATATTTTCTTATTCAAGTATAATATAAATACAAGTGAAATACTAGTATTTATAAAAATATCAATCTCATATGTAGTATAATTTATTTTTTTTACAATTTTGTAAGGGTCAGTATTCTTGAGCGCTAACTTTTTAGGGTTTCTATTGGGAGCCTCTTTGGCCAAGCCTTGACCATAACTAGGTCTCTTTCATTAAATTTTACAAATCGTCAGCTTTATATTCGTTATAACAAAATAAGCTTTTATTAGATTTATTATTGTAAATCATGCATACTTTGTGCCAGTGAATATGCATATGCACTATATTTATATGAAATGGGAATGCCAACAAGATCTATTGGTTTTCTTGGTTCATATTTTAAAATAATTTAAAAACTACTCTTTCCAATTAACCAATTTATAGAGCTATTATAAGCAAACTTGATTATGGGTAGAACAAGATCCAAGCTAGTTATATATTTTATCACTAAGCACCTAAGAAGGTGTGATGGTCGCTACCTGACCATCGTCTAGTTAACATCAACTCAACTAGGATTATGTGAAGGTCCTCACTAGTATCACATATATCACTTAAGACATCTATGATACAATCAGTGACGGCCCTTCTTTAGAATTAATACTCACATTAATCTAATTACGATTACGTGGTCATTTTTGATACCAACAACTATAGTGCTCCGAGTTGTTAACCACAAAATAACTTAGAGTACTAACTATGATAATCCTTTACTTAGTGTTGAATTGGATACCACACAAATCCGCCATTGAGCACAGATTAACACTCAAGTAAGAGCATATAAAGCATACATAAATAGAACATAAATGTGGAAGCAACAGAAAATTCATTCATTAATTACTTACATGCAATAATAAAAGAAAGTAAATATGTCTCATAAATGTAATAAGAAAATAAAACATCGTGAATTATTACAAAACAAATTTATCATAAAAGTAATGAAATGAATAATACTTGCTCTCAAAAATAAAAAAGCAAGCTAAAAGGTCTAAACAACAACTACATGATCATTCATGCTCCTGTTTCTCACCAGAAGATGGTTCTACGAACAGCTCCAAACCTAACATGTCTAGTTCACATGTCAGGGCTTCTGCCAAAAAAAATAAAATAAATCTTGTGTTAGATAATTATCTAAGTATATTTTAGATTGATTTAATGATTTCTATATGTTTTAGGATATCACATTAAAACATTACACGTGATAATGGTAGCAACAAAGTGAACAATAGAAAGTGCTAAAGTTATAAATCTATTAATTTATAACTTAAAAAAATGAGACAAGTAAAGGCACATACCATAGATCCAAAAATTATAACAAGATTAGACAAATAAATAATACATATACATCTAATATAAACTACAATGCTGAAAGGAAAGTCTAACATGAATATAATCAAAAGTAAATATGTATATATATATATATATATATATATATATATATATATATATATATATATATATATATATATATATATAATAATCAATCACAGTACAAAAACTCAACCGGGATCAAATTCCACGGTATCATCAACCAGGAGGTCCAAAAGCCTCATGGGGAGCACAACGCTCTTATCAAAAGTAAAAACACCATGTCGGGCCAAAAAATCACAAAAGTCAGTTACCCGGTTCGCACTGTGCGACCGGTAGGAAAAGATTGCAGCAGTGCGCCGCAGCAGAACAATATTTGAAATGCTGCTGCCGCAGCGCACCACAGCGTGCCATAGCGCTCCACAGTGCGGTGTAGTGCGCAACAGCGGACGGTCCAGAAATGCCAGAAATAGCAATTAAGGCAGCATGGGGAAGGCCACAAAATAGTGACCTTTTGCCTTCCCCAACCTCTTGAAAATAGATGAATTTATCCCTGCTAAATCTCAATATGTTTAATTAAATAAAAATATTAAAAGGGATTGGATTAAGATCAAGGAAGAGAAAAAATCACATATTTAAGGCTTTGAGGCTGAGTACATCACTATTTAAGGGACAATCTCAGACCTTAAAAGGGTTCCAACTTTAGCTATTCAAAAATCAGAAAGAAAGGCTGTAGGAGTAGAAAGAAGGGGAACTCTCCAAGGGAAAAAGAGGACCAAGACTGGAGGAAAGGAAAGACAACAAAGAACAAAGGGTAGAGCTTCAAGAGGACAGTGCAGGAAGAGTAAAGAGAACCCCAAAAAACCTCCGGGTGATTCCTTGTATTTCTCCTAAACTCCCTTGATTTATTTCTTGTCGAGAAACGATGGCGATGTTCACTTTTCTTTGCATGTATGCTCTTTCTTACTTAGTAATGGAAGGCTGAAAACCCCTTAGATAGGTTTAAGATGTAGTTGTAAGAATATGTAAGGGATAAATGGTGTGTGATGATATTATTTGAATGTAATAAAAAATCATTTTTATCATTTTTATTTAATGTTTGAATGAATGCTTGGATGAATAAAATTCTAAATTATATTGTTTAAAAGAGCTTGTGTTCCAATGCTCATCTATTGGGTAAGAGCAATGAAGGTAGTGCAAGTAGAGCATAGAATTATGTGACAAAATTCTCAAAGCTCACTTGCACCCTTCCTTAATAGCTCTCTCAAGAGATTGTACTTGAGAACCAAGTTCTCCATTAACCTTGCTCTGCTGCTCAGCAAAGTAGAAGAGATGAGAGCACATTGGGAACTTTAATAGATGATGTGACATAATCTATTGACCCAATACATCCTCCCATCTAGCTAAACTACATGTGAAGCACATGATGCATGGTAAATGAAAATCTTGCTTAAGAGATTATCTAAAATATGATATATCTTTTGGTGACCTAGACATAGGAAGTCAAAATTCTAATTAATGAAACTTGATCTCAAGAGAGTTTATGTGTTAAGGAAGAACCCAAAAGAGTTCTCCTTAAGCACTAAACCTGAACCTAATGAAATTGGAGGCTACTCCGATTCCAATGGTGTTCACTTGATTTAATAAAGCAAATAAATCGAAGGTATACACTCAACAATAAAGTCATCTCACCAACCCTTGCAGCTATTTCAATGAAATCTCAACTCTCTCCTTTTAATCAAATTAGTATTTTTACTTAAGGTCTTTTGTATCGCTAATTAGGAACCAACAACATCAACCAAATTTGTCATCTAAATATTAGTGAAAGAAAATACAACTTGGTATCAGAATACCCGTTCCCTGAGGTTCGATAAATCTCAAAAATTAAATTTTCCACTTCTTACTTCAAACCACGTACACTTGTGTGCAAACACAGACGTATATTTTCGTCTGTCAAGTTTTTGGCACCGTTGCCGGGGAACGATTTTCGTTTTGTATCAAGTACAATTTTCTAGTAACTAGTGATTTAGAACTAACTAATTTGTGCATATTTTCTTACATAGCTATAATTAATTTCTTTACTTGCTTGCCTTGAGAAAAATTTGAAAAATTTCTAAAAAGAACTTGTGCTAAATATTATTGCATATTATCTTATTAAAATTTCTACTGTCATTTATGGTAAATAATTATTGCTGAATATTGATTGTTGAAACTTGTTCTAGCTAGTGACCTCTTAACTGCATGAGTAGGAGAAATCTTACCGAATTCTTTTACGATCCCAAAATTGATATAACTTATTTAAGAGCTAGTAAAGAGCAAGTCATTTTAAACTAACAAAACATACAAATGGAAGACTTAGATATAAACCCAGCAGAACCTATGGTAAATGCTAGGAGAAAATTGCTTAGAGAATATGCAGTTCTCACAGTAGAAGAAGTTCCAAATGCCATTGTTAGACCTCCTATACAAGCCAATAATTTTAAAATAAAACTAACCATTTTAAACATGATCCAGAACAATCAATTTAGTGGGATGGCATTGGATGACCTGAACGCACATATTTCTAATTTTTTGGAAATATGCGATACTTTCCAATTCAACGGGGTATTCGATGACGCCTTGAGACTAAGATTATTCCCACTCTTGCTGAGAGATCGAGCTAAAGTTTGACTCAGTTCCATACCCGGTGAGTCTATAAGGACTTGGGATGACTTGGCAAGGAAAGTCCTAGCTAAGTATTTCCCACCCGCTAAGATCGCCAGGCTGAGAAATGAAATTTCAAACTTCTCTCAGTAGCATGGCGAAAACTTGTATGATGATCGGGAATGCTTTAAGGACTGCTTAAGGCGTTGCCCTCATCATGGGTTCCCTTTGTGGATGCAGGTACAAATTTTTTACAATGGATTAAATGCACCCACAAGGACCCTCATAGATGCTGCCGCAGGAGGATCGTTAAGCAGTAAGACCCTTGAGGAGGCCTTTGATCTCCTCGAGGAAATGGTTAACAATGCTTACCAATGGCCGACTGAGCAGCTAAACTCTAACAAAAAGGAGGTAAACAATCTAAACGAATCAACCCAACTAGTCTCCTTACAAAGGGAAGTGGAAATTCTTACTAATAAAATTGAGAATATGAATGTTAGTGCCTTTAAGGATGTTAGTTGTGAGTTATGTGAGGGGAGTCACAATAGTGAATGCTGTAATTTAAAAAATCCATTTGCCCCCTCACAAATGAAACAAGTAAACTTTATGAGAAACAATAATATGAACAACAACTCCCATAACAACCCCTACTCCAACTCTTACAATCCGGGATGGAGAAACCATCCTAACTTTTCTTGGAGTGAAGGAATTGCTCAAGGAAACCTCAATGCCCAATAACAAAATTGGCCAATGCATAATGGAAACAATTTGTATAAGCAAAATCAGAATAATAAACAAGAATCCAGTTTAGAAGAATCATTTTGGGCGTTTAAAAATGAGACAATGCAATTTATGAAAAGAACTGACATAATAATGAACCACCATGAAACCTCCATTTAAAGAATTGAGGTATTATTAAGGAACATTGAAGTACAATTAGGACAAATTTCTAAATAGCTGCCTACTAGACAGTAAGGTATGCTCCCCAGCTCAACTGAATTAAATCCTAGAGAAATGGTGAGTGTTATAAATATAGATACTAAGAAGAAGAATTACATTAGTCATAATAATGAGGAAGAGAGAGAACCAATAAGAATTCCTAATCTGAATAATAGAAGGGAGAGAGTAGAAACTAAAAGGGGTGACCTCGATAAATTGAACATCCCATGCATGATTGAAGGCGAAGTCCTTTTAGATCCCTTGTGTGATCTAGAGGCTTCGATAAATGTTATGCCATGGCACATTTACACTAAATTAGGAATAAGGGGGATGGAGGAGACACCAATAACTTTAGAATTTGCTAATCTTGCATCTCAAACCCCTTTAGGAATTGTTAAGGATGTTTCAGCAGGAATAGGGAGTTTTGTGATCCCCACTGATTTTGCAGTTTGCGAATGAGACACCTGGAGTGAAAACTCCACTGTAATTTTTGGGAGGCCATTCTTAGCTTGCTCATGAGCCATCCTAAATATTGAAAGGGGACTCATGACAATTAGAGTTAAGGGTCTTGAGGAAGTTATTGATCTAATGCCTTCATTATTTAAGGAAAGAATTATAAAAGCTAAAGGGGAGAAAGTGAATAGGGAGTTGGAAGAAGAGAAGGAGAAAAGGAGCTCTTTAAATTCTGCTAATCACCATAATACCCCATTTAGAGGAATTGACATTAGGGGAGAAAAGAAGAAGAGAAGATTAGGAGAGGTAAAAAGAAGAAAATAAGAGTACCCCTTGTTAACAAGGAATGTGAGGTAAACTATGAATTCAACAACAAACTAATGAGTCTAAGCCCAACCTCGGTTGGTGCTCACTCATGTCATTCAAAAACTTGGGCGAGAAAACCTCCTAGGGATGAGAATCCAAGTTGATCTTTAATGTGTCGGTCGGGCTAACTACATTAAACAAAGCGCTTGTTGGGAGGCAACTCAACACAGTTTTCTATTTTTATTTTAAATTATGTTTTAGGAGTAGAATAAATTTAATCACAACCAAAAATTATTTTCTCTGGAAGTCAATCTTATTTTTTGAAAATTTTCTGCTTAAAAAATGCCGCAGCGCGCCATGGCGGATTTATTCGCTACAGTGTTCAACCATAGCGAAATAGTGTTTGGAACACTACTGCCATAGCGTGCCACAGCGCGCCGCAATGGTCGATCAAGAATTTTCCCAAACATCCATAAATGCAGCATAGGGAAGGCCATAAAAATGCAACATTTGACCTTCCCAGCCTCTGAAAAACTAAAATACATTATTTATGCTGAATTCCAATAGAACAAATAAGACAAACATTTAAAGGATTTGAATTAAAGCCAAAGAAGGTGAAAAGTCACATGATTAATGCCTTGGGGGCTTAGAACTTCCTTATTTAAGGGCCAATCTCTGACCGTAAGAGGGTTCCATATTCTGATATTCAAAAGTTTAAAAGAGAGGCTGCAGTAAGGAAAAGGAGGAGAACTCTCCAAGGGGCTAAAAGTGATCTATGAAGAGTGAAGAGAAGTGGACAAGTGTACAACAAGGGAGAAAGAAGAGAAGTCAAGCATAAGTGCAGAAAGAAATTCGAGAGAACCCTAAAAATCCTCTAGGTGCTTCATAGTATTTTTTTTTAATTTCCTTTTGATTATTTTTTGTAGTAAACTGATAACAAGGTTTATTTCACTTGGCATGTATGCTCATATTTATCTTGTAATGGAAAGCTAAACTCTCTTGGGGAGGGTTGGGATGTAGTTGCAGGAAAACGTAAGGATATTTTGGTGTTGTGATGGAAATGATTAAATGAATGAAAATGATTTCTATTTTAAATTGTCTATATTTATTATTATGATGGAATGCCTAGATGAACTTTATGTCAAACCATTTTTTACTAGTAAATAAAACTTCAAGGAATTATTAATTAAAGAACTTGAGTTCAAAGCTCATCAATTGGACAAGAGCAAGGAGGGTAGTGCAAGTAGAGCTGAGAACTATGTGACAAGTTCTCAAAGCTCACTTGCACTTTTTCCTTAAGAGCTCTACCAAGAGATTTGATGCTTGTGAACCAAGTTCCCATCAACTTAATGCTCTGCAGCTCAGCAAAGTACAAGGAATGAGAGGACATTGGAAATCCAATGGATGACGTGACATAGTCCATTGGAGCCAATGCATCCTCTCATTTAGCTAAACTGTATTTGTAAGCATATGACACATTGTTGATGGAAATTATGTTTGTGAAATCTAATAAGTAAAAGAAGATATTTGGTAACCTAGATGTAGAAAATCAAAGGTCATTTAAATTATGATCTCATAGAGATTTAAGTGATGAGGTAGAACTCCAATGGGAGTTCTCCTTATTGCACTAAATCTGAACCTATTGTAATCGGAGGATTGCTCCAATTCTAATAGTGATCACATGATTTAATTCGGCATAAATTAATCAATTTATACATTTAAACAAAGAAGTGACAACACCAAATCCTTACAAGTACTACAATGAAACCCCAACTCTTTCTCTTTGAACAAATAGTATCTTATCTTAAATTCATTTGTATTGATGATTTAGGAACCCAATAAAAACCAAAACTCAATCTTCTAAACATTATTGAAAGAAGGTATAACTTAGTAACAAGACCACCGTTTCCAGAGGACGATAAATCCTAGAATTAAAACTTCTACTTATTACTTCAGACCATGTACACTTGCATGCATATGCAGATGTGTATTTTCCGTCTATCAAAACTAATGTAACATTAAATTGGCATGAACACACTCTTTTGAGCAAAGAGGAAATTGTTAAAAGAATCGAGCTGAAATTAAGGAAACTAATGAGCCAATTAAATAAACATTTCCTAATTGGAGCAATAAAGGACCACGGGAATGAATTAGGGAATTTTATAACATTAAGAAGTGGGAAAACCACATAACCTGCTGTGTTTAAAAGATCAAAAAATTCATCTAAGGCTTTAAGAGAGGAATTAATTGAGGAAAAGGAAATTAATAATGAAAAAGGGAAGGAAGTGAGGGAGGGAGCTCAAACACAGTTAACTAAACAATCTAAATACACCCCTCACATTTCTTACCCATAAAGAATGGAAAGGGAAAAATTAGACATCCAATTCCAAAAGTTTCTAGAAATATATAAAACCCTTTATATAAATATTCCTTTTACTGAAGCTTTAGAGCAAATGCCCAGCTACGCCAAATTCATGAAAGACATCTTATCAAAGAAAAGAAAGATAAATGAGAAAGAAATGGTTGCCCTGACTGAAGAATGTAGTGCCATTCTTCAGCAGAAAATCCCCATCAAAAGGAAAGATCCAAGGAGTTCATAATTCATTGCACTATAGGAAATCACTCTTTTCAAAAGGCTCTATGTGGCTTAGGGGCTTCAATAATTTTAATGCCATTCTACATCTTTAAGAAATTGGGAATTGATTTCTTAAAACTTACTAGTCCTTCTTCAACTAGTTGATAGATCCGTGAAAACCCCCATGGGAATCTTGGAAAATGTTCTAGTCAAGGTTGACAAGTTTATCTTCCTCATAGATTTTATTATTTTAGAAATGGAAGAAGAAAACCAAGAGATTCCTATAATTATAGGAAGACCATTCTTTACTACTAGAAAAACTATGATAGATGTTGATAAGGGGGAATTGAGTATTCACTGTGAGGGAGAGGAGGTAAGATTTAGTATAAAAGATTCAATGAGGCACCTTATTAAGCCAAAAGAAGAATGTTGGAAAGTGAATATGATGGAGAAGGTGCAAATTTCAAAAGATGTTGGGGAATTTGATTTAGAGGAAGGAGAGGGAGCTGTAGATTTTGAGAATTAAAATAAGGTTGATGAATTAATTCAGGAAAGAAAGAAAATACAATTATCTATTGATGAACCTCCTATTGGAATTAAAACCTTTGCCCAATCACCTAAAGTATGTTTATCTAGGGGAGAGAACATCACTACATGTAATCATTTCTGCTTTATTAAGCCCAACCCAGGAAATTAAAGTGTGTGAGATATTGAGAAAACATAAGAGGGCGATTGGATGGAGCATTGCTGATTTGAAAGGAATTAGCCCCACCTTATGCATGCACCATATCCTGTTGGAAGATAACTCTAAGCCATCCATAGAACCTCAAAGGAGATTAAACCTAAATATAAAGGAAGTGGTGCAAAAGGAAATTATTAAGCTAATTGATGTTAGAATTATTTTTCCAATTTCTAACAGCCTTTGAGTAAGCCCAATTCATGTGGTACCCAAGCAGAGTGGGATAACTATGATCCTAAGCAAAAATAATGAATTAATCCTAATTAGGAAAGTGATGGGGTGGATAATCCTTATTGAATATAGGATACTAAACAAAACAACCCATAAGGATCACTATCCTCTCCCATTCATTGATCAGATGCTAGATAGGTTGGCAAGAAACCAATACTTCTGTTTTCTCTATGGTTATTTGAGGTACAATCAGATTTTGATAGCCTCTGAAGACTAAGATAAAACAACCTTTACGTGATCCTATGGAACATTTGCTTTTAGAAGGATGCTCTTTGGGTTATGCAATGCCCCGCTACTTTTCAAAGGTGTATGATGGGCATCTTTTTGGATATGATGGGAGGATTTTTAAAAATCTTTATAGATGATTTTTTAGTAGTGAGAAAATCTTTTGAGGATTGTTTAACCACTCTAGGTAAGATTCTAAGAAAATGTGAAGAAACTAGTATGATCTTAAATTGGGAAAAATGTCATTTTGGTAGAAGAGAGGATTGTATTGGGCCACCTTATATCTAGGAAGGGAATTGAGGTAGACAAAGCCAATATTGAGGTGATTAAAAAGTCGCCACCTCCTACCAATGTGAAGGGAGTTAAAAATTTTCTTGGGCACGTGGGGTTCTATAGAAGATTCATCAAAGATATCTCAAAAATTAGCTTACTGCTGTGCAGGCTTCTATAGAATTTGAATTTGATGAAAGATACATAATGGGATTCAATGCAATAAAATCTGCTCTAATCTTAGCCCCTATACTTTCAACACCTAGCTGGGATTTCCCTTTTGAAATTATGTGTGATGCTAGTGATTTGGCTGTGGGAGCAGTTTTAGGACAGCGAAGGGAGAGAACATTATACTCTATATATTACGCTAGTAAATTAATGGACGAAGCCCAAAAGAACTATGCCACCACCGAGAAAGAACTGTTGGCAATTATTTTTGCCTTCAACAAATTCAGACCTTATCTTATTAGTTCAAAAATGTCTGTTTACACGGATCATGGTGCAATCAAATACTTACTTCAAAGAAAAGAAGCGAAGCCATGTCTCATACGTTGGGTTTTGCTTCTATAATAGTTTAATCTATAAATCAGTGACAAAAAGGGATGTGATAATGTGGTGGCTGACCACCTCTCAAGGTTAACCTATCTTTAGCATAAAGAAGGTGGGGAGATTAATGAGACATTTCCCGACGAGCAACTTTATACCATTGCAGCAAGTAGACCCCCTTGGTTTGTTGATTACGCTAATTTTCTTGTGGGAAAAGTAATTCCAAAACAATTGAACATTCAACAAGGAAAAAAATTCTTTGTTGATATTAAAAACTACTTTTGGTATGATCCCTTCTTGTACAAATGCTGTGCCGATCAAATCCTAAGGAGATGTGTGCCCGAATCTGAAATAAACAACATCCGCTATCATTGCCTCACATCCCCTTATGGAAGGCATCATGGGATAGATTGCACAGCTGCCAAGGTGTTGCAATCAGGGTTCTATTAGCCTAAAATATTTAAGGATGCTGCAGAAGTTGTCAAAAGCTGTAACAAATGCTAAAGAATAGAGAATTTAGGAAAATGTAATGAGTTGCCACTGAATGGAATTTTTGAGGTTGAGCTATTTGACATTTGGGGAATTGATTTTATGGGACCATTTCCTTCCTCCAAGTCAAGCATGTACATTCTAGTGGGAGTTGAGTATATTTCTAAATGGGTTAAAGCAATTGCCTGCACAAATAACAATGCAAAGACAGTAGTTAAGTTCCTAAAAGCACATATATTGACTAGATTTGGCACACCCCAAATTTTGATAAGCGATGGAGGAAAACACTTCTGCAATAAACAACTTGAGAGTCTTCTGAGGGGATATGGGGTGAGGCAAAAAGTGGGCATGGCATACCACCCTCAATCCAGTGGGCAAGTCGAGGTATCAAACCGGGAACTAAAGCAAATTATCTAAAATACAGTTTGCAAAAATAAAAAGGACTGGCCAAGTAAATTGCAAGATACACTTTGGGCTTATAGGACAATTTTTAAAGCCCCGTTAGGAAAGTCTCCCTACAAGCTGTTGTATGGAAAGTCCTGTCACTTTCCTGTGGAGTTGGAACATGCATTTTGGGCAATAAAAAACTAAATTTTGACTTTAAACAAACTGGAGAAAAGAGAATTCTGCAACTGAATGAACTAGATGAATTTAGGCTGAACACTTATGAAAGTGTCAAACTGTATAAAAAGAACACAAAAAATGGCATGATAAATGAATCAAACCTAAACATTTTCAACTTGGAATGAAAGTGCTGTTATTTAATTCAAGACTGAAGTTGTTTCCAAGAAAACTAAAGTCTAGATGGACTGGCCCATTCACAATAGAGAAAGTATATCCCCATGGAGCTGTTGATATTACTACAAAGGAGGGAACGTTGAAGTTGAATGGGCAGCCTCTAAAACTACATTTAGATGACCACGACTTGCAGGAGAAAAAAAGATGTACATTGTAAGACCTTCCTAGGGAAGGAAATACATAGGAGACACAAAGCGCGTCGGGTTGAGACGTAAAAATCAGCGCTTGGTGGGAGGTAACCCATGTTTATAAGGTTGTACTGTTTTCTATTTTCTGCTCTTATTTTTTCTTTAAGTAGCAGCCATGTTGATTTCTAATAAATAAAATTTTGATTTCCTGCACTCTCATCTTCACTATGAACGTGCTAATAAGTTAAATTTTTTAAATAATATTACTTCATGGATTCAATAACAAATGCAAATGTGTAACACCAAGGTCACTAATATTCTTGAAGCTTAAGGAGATAAATCAACATTACAATCCTGCACCTCTTAATAAAGTAAGGGGCTCTAATGAAATTCAGTTTCCAACAAATTAAAATGAATATGTGCTAAAGTTTAAGTGTGGGGGTGGGGGAAACCTAAGGAATTAAAACTAGCAAATGGCAAAGTGTGAGTGAACAATTTAGGGTGCTAGGCTCTTGTAAGACTTAATGACCATAAGGAACCAAATCAGGAATGAAGAAAAATATATCTCCCTTGAGCTAAACAAATAGAGAAGATGAAAAATATATCTCCTAAAGTGCAAAAATTGATAAACTAGGAGGAAGAAAAGTATCTCTATTATATATATATATATATGTATGTATATATATGTAGATAAATGTTCCATGTGATTCATAAAAAGGAGCACACATGGCACAACACTCTTGTCACTTACCAAATACCCAGCTAAGGTTTGAAAGTCCTAAGGTAATTACTCTCCCCCCTAATGAAGACATAAGCACAAACATTTGAGATTGGAGCTAGATTGTAGCTTGAACTTAGAGCTTGAATAAGGAAGGCAGAAAAGGTTGAAATTCTAAAATTACCTTAACCTAGAGCAATATTTAGTGAAAAAAATATTTCACATTGCATCCTACAGTTAATGAGGCATATAAACATTACATAACTCAAAATAAAAAGTAATTAAAGCTAAATATAACATTAATTATCATTTAGCACAAAATATTCAAGTAAATCCTTTAGAAAAGTAGAACATGTCGTTTAGAATAAGTGGTAGATTTCATATTTAAAATTACATCTACATTTACACAATTCATTGTTATACTAAATCCAATTTTTATTTTGGTATATTTTCACATTACTAGGGTTCTATAGTCATCAAAATATGAAAAAAATCAAATGGGTAAAATTGGACAGTTCTGTACACTATGGTGCACTATAGCACTTGCCTGGCTTAGAGCTAGGTGCTACGGTGTGCCATGGCAGGCTGCTGTGCTTTTAGGAGCTATGGAACATTATGGTGGATTATAGCGTTGCGGCGCACTTTGATGCAAGATTTCCTGAGACATGGGCACTGCGGCGCACTAGAGTGCTCCCTATCCGAAAGCAAAGTGCTTCGGTGCTCTACGGTGCCAAGTTTCCATAGCCGAGAGCCAAGCGCTACGGTACCATATGTTTCAAAACATGGGCGCTATGACACGCTGTATCGCTCTTTGGTCGAGAGCCAAGTGCTACGGTGCGCTGCAGTGCCATATTTCTCGAGGCGCAGGCGCTGCGATGTGCTGTAGCGCTATCTGACCGAGAGTCAGGCACTACAGTGTGCTGTAGCACTTGACAATGATTTTTCTTGGGTAAAAATGTAATGTGTTCTATTTTGCACTCAAATATCTCAATTTAGGGCACCTCAAGTGTGGTGCCATATAACAATGGAAAATTATGTCCAAGACCTTTTGTAGTGCCCCGCCCCGTCGCCGCACACAAAAGAGAGGTAAATCATGATTTGGCGGCGAAGCGGTGCTCCACTCGGGAAGACACAAACCATCTTCCCGAATAGGCTAAGATTGAGCCACACTGAAGGCTGCTGACTCGAACCAAACAGTAGGGTCAAGAGACAATACTTAAGATAGGAGTATAATGCTTATCTTAAGTATTTGGCTAATACGTACATTGGATTTAAGAAGTTAAATAGGAATCCAATACATGTTATTAATATATCTGCATTTCCAGTATGTTGATCACATCACAATACTAAGTATAATAGTAAAATAACAGAGTGTGAAAGCTAAAGTAAAACATTTAGAATACATTCATCACAGAGTAGTAATAAGTATTCATCTCAGAAAAGAAAAGTAAAATACATCTAGAATTATTACAAACTATTTTCAAAATACTGAAAAGTAAAGTTCATCTAAAGTACTGAAAGCAAGTAGAGTAAGTAAAAGGTGGAAGACAAATCCACTAAGGCTCCACGTACTCCTCCTGGATCTCCTATAAGTCCTCCTGCCCTATCTCAACAAGCTGCTCAATATCAAACAAATTGCTAGATCCTAAAAGTATCCAGTGTTAGACAAGAAGTCTAACACATTACAACTAAACTAAGCAGTACTAAAGTAAATGCAAGTAGACAGTAAAGTAAACAAGACTGTAGAAAAGTAGTAAAGTCACTGAATCATTTGAAAATGTAAAGACTAAATAAGGTGAAAATGAATTGAAAGCTGAATACTGCATGCTGAAAGTAAGTGAAAACATCAAATACTCAGAAACCAATATAAAAATGTCCAATTCTGTACTATATATCACTGGAATAATGCATCCAAATATACCACAACATGGTACACCACAGATATATAATAGAACTATCACTGAAAGTCTATGAGTCATACGATCCAATGTATACATACATCCAGTTAGGAATGTAGTTTACTGTGATGCTGATACATCCTGAAATTCCCTAATCAATGTATGCAACATTCCGTAACCCTTAAATCATTACTGATACTCATACATCAACACTGAAATCATTTCTCATGCTCATGCTCATGTTCATGAACATACTTCTATATTACATGAGTTAAATCCAGAAATCGATAAATGCTTGAATACTGATAATAAATCCAAAGTCTTCATTGTGTAGAATCCTACTAAAAGGGTTCTGACTCCTAACTTTTAGAACGATAATTGGTTATAGTCGAAGTTTTAGTTATAAATCATCAGATGAGGAGGTGATATAAACACATATATAGCATGTTTCCAAGAAGGGTAGTTTCCAACTTTTAGTTTGATTACGCCACCCTAATGAAGCGATCTTTGATAGGAGGCATCACCCGATGACGATTTGTATCTCAAGATAAGCTATTAAAATACTCAAATCACAAGCACACTTAGTGCTCTAAAGAGGGTGCCTATGATCACATAGTTTGCTTGAAGCATACCCATGTAAGCGATATTTAATCGGAGGCATCACCTGATGGTGATTTTTATTCAAACAAGCTAATGATCTAAATTCCCTAATTGTAACACTCTTAGGATTGAATGATTTAGTCTAAGTGAGACTATGCCTGACTAAACTCATAGGATAGAACATAGACATAATCTATATTAAGATGAATCAACCAATCATGAATAATACTGGAATAACCCAGTGCTATGGGTATACCCTACTATACCATCCAACAATCAAAGTTCAGCAATTCTATTTATTTCCATGAAGATTTATCAATACTATTAATTCTCATGCTAAATGGGTGAGTCCTACACAAGGCTCCAAGAAATGTGATCAAAGATCACTCAATATAGATTCTACCCCAAGGAAAAGGAATCACTCTAAGTGTCTTAGGTGAGTTCTACCACAAGGTATTAAGATCAACTTCTAAGGCAAAAATGATCATCTAAGATTTTATCTCAATAAATTTTAAAGGTTCTTCCTACCTCAATATATCATTAATTAAGGTGTTTAAATATTTTAGATACGAGCTTAATAGTGAGATACTTGAGATCCCACACTCTCACTTCTAATTATAGGTTTTACTTATTATTTAGGTTTAGAGTGGTTAGATCAGATGATTAGATCACCTGATCATATGTTATTCTAAAATAATGGGGACAAATCCAGGATATTGTTAGAGTTAGATTACTTTATTAAATCAATACAATTTTATTAATCATCTTATACTAATAGTCTTATTTAGGAGAAAATTAAGGATCCAAAGCTCAGATTCAGATTATTCAATTACATGGCTTATTTATTATCCTTACCATTTCTAGTTCAATAGTTTAAGATCAATACCAAATCAGGTGCATTATTGGAATAATGTCAATTGCATTATCTTATGATCAAGCCATTTAATTAAAGTTTAAGAGTTTGGATCTTAATCAAATAGATTAGGGTCTAACCCCAATCTTGTCTAATTAAGATTAACTATTTATTTATAGGTCAAATGTCAAATCAGTGGATTAAGGATGTATTATTAGTGGCAGTCTCAGACTTAGATCAAGTCTTAATAGCTTGACCAGAGTCTTAAGACTTCTTAAGTTTAATTAAGATATTTAAGTTCTCAAATTTAGGTCTATTCAATTTATACATCATAAATTGGCATACATGGATTAAATACATCTACCTTACTATTATGGAGCATAATAATATAAAATTTTAAAAAAACAAAAAATAATTAGTGCTAATCAAACCCTAAACCAATTCAAAAAGATTAGCACCTAATCACAAATCTAACGATCAAAATATCATACCACTTGGCACATAAGTTTTAGTTAATGATACAATAAATTAGAGACTAAGTTTGCTAAGATCCAATTACTAAAAACCCTTATTTTCACTAATCATGGTTTAATAAGATTAATGCATAATTTGAAATATATAGATCAAAAAAGTAAACTACTTAGCACATTCATTCTACTAATAAAAAGAAAACTAATGGCACCATAATCATGCAATTTGGCTAAGTACACATGCTAATCAATCATAATTAAGATCTGACATAATTAGGCAAAAATGAAAGATCTAATAATTAGATGTTCAATATTATTTTATATTCTTACTCCTGAGGATTTTCTGATCAATTTGATATATAATATCATAGGGTTTGGACCAGTAGATTAAAAGTTATAACATTAATTTAAATTGCATTTTTCTAATTAATCCTTTCTATTTTCCTTAAGGAAAATAATTCCAAAATAGGTTTTATTTAATTTAAAATGGGTTCTGACCCGTTTACAAAATGCGCGGGTCGGCTTGACCCGATGGCCCGGCACTGTCGCGTAGCGCGGGTCATGGGTCGGCCCGACCTGCACAAGAGCTTCGTCCACAGCGCTTCACCCTGACGGAAGGACCCGATTAGGAAAACCTAATTGGCCAATTTTGATGCATCCAGGCCACGACACAACCAACCGACGGTCGTTACACGTTCACTGTAGCTTGGCGTGAGGTGGTCTGGGTAAACCAGACCTTACTCACCCGAGAGCACCCTTAATGGAGATACTGTGGGGAGATAATTCTCCCCACAGAGGCCCTGCCAGACCCAGGGTTCGATCCCTACACTATCAGAGAGGTGATACTGATCGAAGCCCCCTGGTTTGAGGGCATGATGTGGATTTGAACGCCGGGACCTTACTCAGTCTTGAGACTCCTTTACGGACTTAGCCTGATCGATCGATTCGATCGATCGGGGCTAGTGTAACAACCCAAGGTTGTTACCCAACTTAAATCTAGCTTAATCATATCATAATAATCATTCCATCACGTTCATCTAGTCATTAGAACCAAACCCTGAAGGTTTGGAACAGTTCAGAGACCAATCGATTAATTTGAAATATTTTAATATTTAATTAATTAGAAAATTGAGGTATTTATTTTGACCTCAAAATCGAAATCCAACTTCGCTGTTCCAATAGTCACCCCCAAATTAGCTAGGGGTGATGTTTTGGACGCGTTTGAAAGTCGTTGGATTTTCGTGAATATTTTGATATAATTAAATGCGTCAAAAAATAGGATAATTAAATAATTGTCAGAATTGAAATTCGACTTCGCCGTTAGATTCCTCACCCCCAAATTAGCTATGGGTGAATTTTTGGGATTTTTTGGAATACGTTTCAAAAATCAGAATTTTTAAATAAATAAGGAAAACAAATAAGCAATCATTGGATCCCTTATTCGCAATTTCCCCATTTTTCTAATTTTGATTTCTGGCTAGCCATCACCTCAGCCGGCGCCTCCCTACCTTGAGCAGCCCAATGATGACACCTTCCCCCTAGGGCAATGATGGCCTAGCTCCCTACTCCATCCCCATCATCCCCTTTATTAAGAAGAAGCATGGCTCCTTCCCCCATTTGCTGGAACTTTCCCTCATTCCTCCTCCTCCTCCTTCTTTGGGAGCTTGCTAAGGGAGAAGGAAGTGCAGCTCTCTGCCTCTAAAGTATTTGAAGAAAATCAAAGGTTCCATCTTCCTCCTCCTCTTGCAAAGGACTGAGGTACCCCTTTACCCATCTCTTTTGCCTTCTTCATATAGCTATAATACTTGAATACATCTCTAGATATCCATGTTTAAGTATGAAAGCCATTAAGGCTCTTGAAAGCATCATAGAAAAATGCTCTATTTTTCTTGTATTCTGTACACCCTGTCATTTATTAGTATTTTTAGTATAGCTAGGATGGTCCGTTCATGCCGATTTTAGTGTCGATGGAAAGTATCAAAATACCTTTCCATTGATATATGGCACTGCTCATGGAACTCATTGGATTGAGAGTAATTAAGCTCGAAAAATGGCCTACCCGGGTTTTGCACCTGGCGAAATCACCGTCGGCCGTTGCTACAGTGCGCTGTAGCTCGCTGCAGCAGGTCGCGATGGTCGCGGGCGTAAAAACTTAGGGAAAAATGTTAATATAACTAATTGAATAGTAAATTGCGAAGTGAACCGCTACAGCGCGCGGTCGCGCGCTGTAGCGGTCTGCAGCGGTATTTCAGAACTTAGGAAAACGGCCTTACATTTAATTGAACAGTAAATTGTAAAATGGGCCGCTACAACACGCTGTAGAGCGCTGCAACGGACTATAGCAGAAATTCAGAACTTTAGAAAATGTGAAAATAAATTAATTGAACAGTAGATTTGCAAAATAAACCGCTACAGCGCGCCATAGAGCACTGCAGCTGGTCACAGCGGGTCACAGCGGATTGCAACGGACTGCAGCAAGTTGCAGCGCAATGGCGCTACCGCGCGGAAAGCATGACAGCGCGCTGCTATGTGAAAAGTGCTACAGCGCGCTGTAGCGCCCAGATTTGCAAATTGCCCAGAAATTCCAAAAAAGTGCTCAGATTTTTGTAAACTGCCCAGTTTTGGCTGAAATGGCCAAAACTTCACTGTTTAGGTATTTTAAGACTCCTAGGACTCTAGTGGGGCTAAGTTATATCAAACGTTAAAATTGAACACTGCATAAAATTTTATATGAAAGTTAAATTTGAAGACCTTGCCATTGTTAATAAGTGATCAAAACCTACCTTGTACCTAAAATGCATTGTGCAAATTGTTGGATACCTTAGAATATCAGTGCCAACAATAATCTAAAGTAATATTTAGGTTTTGAACCTTA
This sequence comes from Gastrodia elata, assembly GCA_016760335.1. Lineage (NCBI taxonomy): Eukaryota > Viridiplantae > Streptophyta > Magnoliopsida > Asparagales > Orchidaceae > Gastrodia > Gastrodia elata. Next base: position 79,487,002 of record CM028670.1, on the reverse strand, counting down.
TAAAAATTAGAAAATTACCAATTTACCCTTAGGAATTCAAATGGCTATAAATAATTCATTAGACCTCAGAATTTAGTGTTCTTGGACTCTATGGAATCCTTGAACAAATAACCAACAGTAAACTATATAAAAATTTAGATTTCATTAAGTGCAACCTACCAAAATACCCCATAGGTCGAAAACCTTACTTTGGACCTATAGAACCCATTTCTTATCCAAATTTGGCATACTTACTAACTATCTCTATGTTAGATAGTAATGAATTATTTGACAATAAGAAATCTCAATTTGGAGCCTTAAATTGAAAGTTGACTTTTTAGATCCTTAAGTAGGGGCAAAATAGTCATTTTGCTCAAAATTTAGGTTAAACAATCCTTAACCTCTAATTAGTCTTCTAATTCACTAAAAATCAATATTTGAACTATATTAGAATCATTTAAGTGAGTAAAATCAATAATTAGGTCAATTTGTCAAAATCCCTAAAAATCTCTCTAAGTCCTTTTTCCTTAGGATATTACATATTACATAAGGACTACTCTTGAGACTAGGACTAGATCCTAAGTTAGATTTCATTCATTGGGTAAATGGGTTATTTAATGAATGAAACCTTGGTATTATTAGTTCCTAAAATTTTACAACTTATTCTGATATTTTATCTTTTAACTTAGTTTTAGAATAGGAGATTCATCCTATTAAGTTGATTACTTAATAGGATTTGCCTTAATAAGTAGATCACTTTTAGAATAAAACCTAGAACTTAGGTCATATCCTTTTTGGATATGTGATTAAACTTAAATCTTGTAATGTTTAATCCATAATCTATAGGGTTGAAGATCTTGATCGGATCTTAGATAGAACATCTAAATTTACAAAACTAGTACGTATGAGTTATTGATTCAACATATAGTCGTCATTTGATTGAACTATATTAGAACCTGATCAGTTCTAATCCTTTTTAACTTATAAGGATGAATTTCTAAGTTACACTTGATAGTAGGAAAACGGTGATTCTGAACTTGTGTAACTTGGAATAGTTAGAATGGATAATAGAAAACAAATGATATCACCGTATTAGTAAAGTCCCTTGCTTACTTTTGATATTTTTTGCTACGCATTCCTTGTGTATTTTTGTGCCTTAACTCCTTGAGCATATCATACAAGATTTTGATGCATAAATAAAATGTTAGGAAAATATGGAGACTCCTTAGATTCCTTGCAAAAATATTAAAGTGATTGATTAAAGATAATAATTGTATGTGTTAGAGCTGCCTCTCAGTTATGTCTTCTTTGCCTAGTCTCCTTGTTGACACTAGGAGAAGACCTGGTTTATATCTTCTTTGCTTAGTCTCCTTGTTGATACTAAGAGAATATTTGTTGTGTTTTCTTTGCCTAGTCTCCTTGATGATACTAGGAGAAAACTGTATATATCTGCCTAGTCTCCTTGCATGACACTAGGGTTATATAGTTTGCACCTAGTCTCCTTAATGACACTAGGATCCTTTTGATATTCAGTGGGCTAGATTAGCTCTTTTCTGTATGGCAGTTAATACACAGATGTTTATATATATGCAGTTTGATATTTTGGTTACTTTTCAGCATTTTTATTCAGTCAGCTATTCCTTTGTCCTGCTTATATATATATATATATATTTTAGGATGTTAGAACTTAGCTGCTATTATATGTATTATTGCTAAGTTATGTTATTTAATTTGCATATTTCCTTTGATCACCAGCATGTTTAGGATGTAGTAATTTCTTTCAGCACTTATTTAGTTATTTATATATGCTTTGCCCTATTTAGTTTGCATGTGAGGCATGTCTTGGCCTCTCTTTTTTGCTTAAGTTATAAATGATTATTTATAGCTTTTTCCTTCTCTATTGCATTGCTAGTTGCTCCTATATTTATATGGTTATTGCTTAGAAATGGTAAAATGGTGATATTACAAAACACATATAAAACTTATCAGCTTAAAATGTACTTAGACAATTGTCTAACACAAGATTTTCTTCTTTTTGGCTGGGGCCCTACATTGTGAAACCAACAATGGTAGGCGTAGAGTAGATAGAGGATCCAGTACCTGAGGAGGAGCTATACCTAGAGGAGGAGCAGCAGCTCGGGCCAGAGCATATCTAGTCTTTAGATTTATTTGTGAGGATGAGTGCATTTGCATTTCCTTTTTCATTTAAACTTTAATTGTTGTAATAATACAGGTACCCTTGACCGTGTATTTGGATTTATATACTTATATTTCGAGCCATATTTTGCACTTATATTATATTGTGATGTTTGGATGTCATTTACTGCTTCCGCACTCTGTACGTTTACTTATATAGTGAATGTTAGATGGATTCTGTGTTAATCCTTCCCTAATCAGATGGATTGTGGATTTTATCATAATCTAATGGTAAGTGAGAGGTTAGCCAGAGTAACACTCCACCTGTAGCTTAATCCTTTGGTGGATTAAGGGTGCGGGTCGCCACAGCTAGCTCATGGCATAATCATGATAGCATTAGGTTTGTTTTGATAATACACGTAATAACGAATCAAATGGGAGGGAGTCTAATCCCAATTAACTCAGACTGAGCAAGTGGGGGTACCTGGTTCATCGGGAGGGCTCGAAGCAATTAACTGAGGGCATGATGGCACTGCTGAGCTCCCAGTAGGCACAAAGGATCCTGAACACCAGTAGAGCCTACTATCAGTGGTTCGAGAGCTCCTAGGATTGCCAAGAGGAAGCTTGGCAGACCAGCAATGGAGATGAGAAGACAGTGGGGAATTGAGGGCAATTGAGCAGCAAAGGGGCAGAGGGAGGATTGCTGAGGCTATTTATAGCCTCACACGAGTTCAGGGAAGCTTCCAAAGGGGTTGGATCTGACTAGGGAGGCTCGATTGATCGGGTCATGGCCGAGCTCTCAAATTTCCAATTCTAGCTTGGTTGGGCCACGAGGCCCAATTGGGCACCTAGCTATAATAGGAGACTCCCCAATAGCTTGCTGAGCTGGAGGCGCATGGGGGACAAGCGGGGCAGCTGGTGGTACAGAGATTTTCCCTGTCGGGTGCGCGAGCAAGTGGGGACGAAGGTCCACAGTGCTGATAGGGTTCGGAGCCGTCTGATGGTTCAATTAGAAAAGTGCGACGGTCCTGATCCTCTGGATCATAACGATCGGATTTGATTGAATCCATGCCGTAGGATTTATGTGGTGCATCTAACGGCTGATCCGCAGTTCCGCGGCATCTAATCCTAGCCGTCGATTATTTAATCGTGATGGTTACATTTGTGGGACTCTGCTATCGCATGACCTGGGCTCGGCAGCGGATCGCCCGCGGTCCGCACAGCGGATCCTGGCTATTAATTTAGTTTTAGGGATAAATTTGCAATTTAGAAAAATTAGGAACCCTTTTTTGCAATTAACCCATTTTAATTAAATGTGAATTATAGCCTAATTGATTTCCAAATTATATCAAACTTTCACCCCTAACAAATTTGGGGGTGAGGAATTAAAAATTGCAATCAGAATCTGAGATCAAAATATTTTATGTCTAATATAGGGCATCCAGACTGATCAAAATGTCATCTTTGACTAGTCCAATGGAATTCAAATTTTTAGGATAGGCTTAACTTGATGTTCTAAAAGCAATGACATTGAAATTAAGGATTAATTAGTCTATAGATTAGAAGGGTAGGTTGTTACACCTTTCTATTGATACCAAAATTGATATGAAAAGATTACTCTAATATTGTAAACAATGATGCTAAAGGTCCAAGTATATAGAAATCCTACTTGCAGAAATAATTTTCTTAGAGGACAGAATGAGCTTTAAGCATACTCATTCGAGTCTGATTGAGGATCAATAATAAATCCTAATGCTTTACAAGAGCTATTCAAGGTATCATTTCATAAAGGCATTGATTAAATCAATAGAAATAGGTGTACAAGGAAAGATAACAAGAGGGTACTTGAGGTTGAAAGTGGATGGAGACAGAGTTCTTCAAGAGATTCTTTAGCTGCTAGCAAGAGGAGAAAGAAAGTTGATATTTCTCCAGAAGCTTGGGGAGGAGAAGGAGCTTCAGTAAATAGCAAATGGAGAGGGGAACAGAGGATCTAAACTTAAAGGAGGATGAGGTGTGGGCTGAGAGAGGGGGATGGCAGGGCAGCAATCATGGAGCAATAGGACCTCTCCCATCAATAGCATAGTGATGAAGCTTTTTTGTGCAAGAAATGGGGAAGAAGGGAGTGGCATGCATAGGATATGGGGGAAGGCAGGAGGAAAAATGGAAATTTTAAGCTCTTAATTAATTATTTTTTAATTTTTAATTAATACATTTTCTAATTAAAATTAGATGACTAAACGGGCTCCAAAAAATCCCACAAATTCACCCATAACTAATTTGGGAGTGAGAAACTCAACGGCAAAGTCGTATTTCAATTTCAAGAGCAATTTAATTATATTAATTTTCGGGGTATTTAATAAATACATTAAAATATTTACAAAAATCTGATGACTTTCAAATATTTCCAAAACATCACCCCTAGCTAATTTGGGGGTAACGAGCGCAATGGCGAAGTCGAATTTCGATTTCAAGGTTAAATTAAATACTTAATTTTCTAATTAATTAAATATTATTAAAATAATTCAAATATTTGATTGAGCTCTGAATCATTTCAAAATTTCAGGGTGGAGTTCTAATGACCAAATGAACTCAATGAAATGATAATTAGGATATAATTAAGCTAAAATTAGGCTAAGTAATAACCTAGGATTGTTACACCTCCTTTCCCATGTACGATCCCTCTCCCTCACACCAAATGTCGCGTGTGCAGCATGGCCTTCCATACGCAGCATGGAAAGCTTCAGCTCTCACCAAGCTAGAGCCATTCCTATTCTTTTCTTAGCTACCTCTATTGGCCTTTACCCTCCCCATTTGCTGGTAGTTGAAGCTTCTTCCTCCCAAGCTCCTGAAGGAAACTAGCTGGAGCTCTCCCTTCCATTTGAAAGATCAGGTACCTTCCTTGTACATCCTATGCACCCCTCTTCCCATTGATTTAATCAATGATTTTGTGAAATGGTGTTTATAGTATCTCTTGCAAGGCATTAGGTTTGACTATCGAGCCTCAATCAGACTCAAACGAGTGTGATTGAAGCTCAATTCATCCATTAGAACACAGCCCAGGCAGTAGAATTTTTGTATACTTAGACTAAGGGCATTATTATTTATGTTATTAGAGTGATTTTTTATATTGATTTTGGTCCAATAGAAAGGTCTTGGAAAGACATTTCTATTAGTATGTGACACTGCACTTAAGGTGCCCTAAATCAAGGTATTTGGATGCCCTAACAAGGATTAGCGCCTTTGGCCATACAAAAATATCCGTCATGCACTACAGCACACCGTAGTGCCTGGCTCTTAGCTAGGGAGCGCTCTAGCGTATCATTGTGCCTGAGTCTTGGGACAACTGGTGCTATGGCACCGTAGAGCTTGGCTTTCGACAAGGCTACACTAAAGCATGCCACAATGCCATTTCATGCTACAGTGCATTGTAGAGCCTGGCTTTGGACGAGACAGCTCTATAGCAGGCTGCAGTGCCATTTCACACTATAACGCACTGTAGTGCTTGGCTCTCATCTTGGGGGTGATACAGCGTGTCGCAGCGCCCGCATCTCGGGATGTCTGATGCTGTAGCGCGCCGCAGCGCCCCTGTCTCGGGATGTCTGATGCTGTAGCGTGCCACAACGCCATAGCACGCCGTAGCACACCGTAGCGTGCTGTAGCACCTGGCTCTCGGCCAAGCAGCGCACCCCAGCATGCTACAGTGCCTAGTTTTTTCACAAACTTTATATTTTTGTATTATGCCGACTCAAGGACCTTAATAACATAAAAATATACTAAAACAATGACTGGTTTCGGCAAAATCACGCATTTTTCAATTATGGAAGTTGCTAAATATGAAATTCATTGCTTATGATGTTTAGACCCTTCTTATATAGGCTTGTATGGCAAACTTGCACTTGTAGGACTTCTCTTTCGAATATATGTATTGAATCCATTAATTATTGTTCCCTAAATCCTAGGATAATTATGCTAATTTTAATAGATTCTTTATGTGGTTAGAAATGTGGAACCTTAAGTTTGAATGATGAATTATTAGGATGCTTAGAAATTAATTTAGGCAGTTAGATTTAAATTCTGAATTTTTAATTATTAAATAAGTACTAAGTGCTCTAAATCTTAATTAGTGAAGATTTTCTTCAATTTCTAATTAACCTTGCCAATTTATCATGTGATCTTAGACTAGTAAGAATTAAGTCTCGCAATGAGAATGTGATCTTCTTATCTTAACAATAAGCCTTAATTTTCTTTGGTTTTCTCTTAAAGGAAGAGACCAACACAAATTAACTTTTATTAAATCAATAAAATATGCTTGATTATTAAATGATCAATTCTTAGGAGTCTTATAATTTTACCCCATAACTAGGGGGTTGGGTTGAATTAGAACATAAGAGAATTTGCATGCGTGATTCTGCATTTTAACCTAATAATTAAATTCATAAACCTACATGACATTTCATCATTGTGATTTCTTAGAATTAACTTGTGATTTTAACTGTGATGATTAGAAACCTTAGATCTCTAAGGTATAAAGATAATTCTAAGCTTAAATAAATGTTCTACCTTTAATAAGGCTATTTTGAGGTAGGAAAATGCCTTATTTATCTCATTTTGAGGCAGGACCTTAGATGAACCTTAATAATCATAAATGATTGTTCCTATGCCTTGTGGTAGGAAGACCTAAAAGACTTAGTTTGATGTTATCATTTATGGTAGTATCCTAAATTGAATGACTTATATGTCACTCTCTTGGAGCTATTTATGTAGGACTTACCACAATGGAGAAAGGATTCATTAGCTTATAAATCCTTGTTCATTAAGTAGATTGTTAGATTGAGAACTTTAGTTTCATCATACGATGGTTGTAGTGCATATCCATAAAACTGAGTTATTTAGTAGAATATGGATTCAATTGATTTATCTTGAATAGATCTGTAGAGTTTCAATGTTATCTTAGGTAATTAGATAAGTACAGTTCGGTTCAGGATAAATATCTCAAATCTATGGTGTGTTATAGGTCAGAAATTTAACAACTTAATTTGAGAGAATAAATTGTAAGAGGATTCTGTCCCTTACCCTTGTTCACATTGGTAAGTGCAATAAAACAAACTAAATGTTGAAAGTCACCCCTCCTAGAACATACTGATTATGCATATGTACTCTTAACATGTGATGAATTAAAATATTATAAAATCTTGATATTGAATAAATGTTGAATTAAGTGGAACTAAAATTGATTGATATAGTTCATGCAATTAAACTTCTGATTTGTAAAGACAAATGGATATTTAATTTGGCTTACGATTACTTTCTAGTTTTTAAATGATTTAAGAGCATTAAGTTATTATAACTTTGGCATCTCATGAATTGCATAAGCATATCATTGCATTAGCAGAGCATTGTGGTCACCTAGGATCTATTAACGGAGCGAATCTGCTCACCTAGGATCTGTGGGATGTCATGTGATATCAAGGTTATGCATATTTCAAACATAATACTCTATAGCATATTCAAATATATATATACATATAGTGGTATACAACATAAGTTTATTTTAATATTTTATTCAGTTTCAGTTTCTTTATAGATTATTGTTTTCAACACCCTATCTTTTAGTTACTATTTTACATTACTTTTGGTTTTGTACAATTTTATATCTTTCGGTTACTTTAGTACTCTTTTGCAGTGGTGTTCAATTTTATTTAAAATATTAATCTCCTTAAGCTATAATAATGTATGTCATAGTTTTTGATGTGTTAGACTTATTGTTTAACATGAGATACTTTTCCATTTCTTTTGTCTAGGAAATCAGCATTTTGGGATCCAACAATTTATCAGATCTAGAGTAGTTTGAGGAGCAGGCTTCTAAAAAGATACAGGAGGAATTTGTTGAGATATAGCTAGCTTAGCTTTTGCTTATTATTTTTAAATACTTTTTGTTGTGAGTTGAGAGACATTTACTGCCCTTATTATTTTAAGCAATGGTTTGTAATAATTTTAACTCTAGATATATTTTCTCTATCTTTTCTGAGATGAATGTTTCACTTAGCTCCTGTGATGAATATTATGGATGAATATAATAACTTCTGCACTCTATTATTATTACTACTTATACTTAGTATTGTGATGTGATCGGGACATAAGTGATGCAAATACTCATATACATTGGATTCTTATTAAAACAACCTCTTATAAATCTATTGTATGTAAGTAACTTATCTAATACTTAAGATAAGAATATCACATATATCTTAAGGATTAGTTCTCAGTTCTACTTTGGGTAGAGTATCAATAGCATTGGAAGAGGTTTAACTATCCTTCTTGAGTAACGCACCATTCCTTCGCCAATTGTTTTGTCTTTAATACCTCGGTAGCGCGCGGCGATGGAACAGGGCGTTACACCCTAGATCGTAACTTTGGCCCGACGTGTATCGTAAGTTATATACAGTATCGGGCGGGTCAGGTCATCGACCCACATGGCTAAGTCATGAACTCATGAATGCAGGCCTAAAGCTATGGCCTAGGTGTGGGCCCAAGCCTGCGGTGCACGTGCATCCAAGATGGGAGTTTATCTGTTGTGTAGGAAATGTTAAGAATATAATAATTCAAATAGAGATTTAATTGAAGTCTGATTAATTTAATAACTTTAATAATAATTATCCATATATAGCAAAATTATATACTATTTTGACTAGAAAATTATGTAGAACAATAATATGATATTTAATTTTTAGTTTGAGGATTATTTTTGCTAATCACTATTCTGATTAATTAATTAATTAATTAATTAACTAAATCTTGCAAACGTCGTATCTTAACCAATGCTTATCCAAATTTGATGATCCAATAGTCCATTTCAATCACAAACATATGTAGGACAATAATATGATGTCAAATTTCTAATTAGACAACTAATTTTGCTAATGACCTTTTAAGTATCATTAAGAGTAATTAAGGCTCTGATTAGCCATTTGATATTCGATTTGACCTCACTTAGTGTCAGTTTACTCATTATGTTACAGACTATTTTTGTACATCTGCACTTACACGCAAGTGTACATGATCTGAAATAATATTTGAGATGATGAGATTCTGAGATTTTATCATTCTCTGGGAATAGTATTGGTATTGTTACTAAAATGTACTAGAATTCACTAAAGTTTAAATGATGATTTGAGTTTTGTTGATAGTTTGGTCCTAATCTCAGCAAGTAAGAGTTTTTTTTCCAGAAACTACTATTTAGAGAAAATAGAGAGAGATAGGATTCAACATGCAACTTATCAAGAATTATTGTAAGTACTCTCCAATATTAGTTTAGTGTTAAATGAAATGAACTATGTATTCTAATAAAGAGATATAATCTTCTTTGAGGTGTCCCCAAAATTGATTAGGTCTAACATAGTGCACAAAGATGAGCATGTGAATGCTCAATCATGGTACTTATGTTTTCATGTGATTTTTAGTGATTGAATTCAACGCTTACATCTAAGTCATGAAATCTACAAATTGAGTTTTTCAATCATATGAACTTGATTCCAATAATGGTTCACATACATCAATTTTAGGTTTAGCCAAAGAGATTATTCATTAGGCTACATGGGCTATGTCACATCACCCTGAGCGCAGAAACTCACCGTAGAGCCTGAAAATGCTGCAGTGCACCTTAGCGCAATGTCATGCCATAGTGCATCGTAGCGCCCGACTCTCGGCCAGGCAAGTGCTACAGCACGCCGCAGTGCGCAGAACCACCCAATTTTGCTCAAATTCATTTCTTTTGTATTTTGATGATTCCAGAACCCTAATAATGCAAAAATATACCAAAATAAAAACCCATGCTTGTATAATTATAGAGATGATTTTTAAATATAAACTCCATGCTTAGGATGCTTAAACTTTTGAACATATGCTTGTATGGTAAACTTGCACTTGTAGGTCTTTTCCTTTGATTGCATCAATATATTATTATTTCTTAGAGCCTTAGCTAATCATGTCAATTATATTGCTTTAAATGTGGAACATTAGGCTTAAAACATTATGATAAGTTATTAGTATGCTTAAATATTTATTTATTCAATTAAATTTAGGTTCTAAATTTTTAAATCACTAATAAAGTACTAATTGCTTTAGCTCATGATTAGTGAATGTATGCATTTATTTTCTAGTTAATATTACTGATTTATCATGTAATCTTAAGGGATTAAGCCTTATGATGATAAATGTGATTTAACTATCTTAATCAAAACCTTAGATCTTCTTGATTTCCTCTTAAGTAAGATAATTAGCATAAATTAATCTTAATAAAATATGATTGATTTACAAATAATCAATTTCTATTATTTATATGATTTTACCACATAATCAAAGTTTTGGGTTGAATTCTAATATGAAAGGTTTGCATACTTAACTTTTGCCTCTGAATCATATGATTTAACTTTTAAACCTACATGGGGTCTCATCTTCTTGATTCCTTAGAATTTAGCTTATGATTTAAATGTGATGATTAGCAGCTTTAAATATGTAAAGCACAAATATAGTTTTAAGCTTAAGTAAAATTTATACCTCTAACAAGGTTACTTTTGAGATAGGAAATGTCTTAATTGTCTTATTTTGAGGCAAGCCTTTAGATGAAATCCTTAAACATTGAATAATTGATCTTATATCCTTGTGGTAAGATAACCTAAGAGATATTAGTTTGAGGCTATTTAATTATGATAGAACACCTATATTGAGTGACTTCTATGTCACCACCTTTAGAAACCTATTACTTTGTACCTACAATGGAGATGGATTCATTAGTCTAAATTTTCTTGGATTTTAATATAGTTAGGATAGAAATGATAACCTTAGTATTTATCATGTGGAAATTGCAGTTCATATCCATATAAGCGATTTAATTCAGTAGAGCATGAAATTGGTTATTTTGTCCTGAATAAGAATGTAAAAGGGTTTCATCCCCTTGACAGACTGTAAATACACGTCTGCGCTTGCACGCAAGTGTATGTGGTCTGAAGTAATAAGTGGAAAGTGTGACTTTATGGGAATTTATCAAACCACAGAGAATTGGTTGATTTGGCACTGAAGTATATCTATTCTCACTAATGTTTAAGCTATAGTATGTATTGGTTGGTTAGTCTAAAATTAGCACAAATATTCACTAAGTAAAATAGCGAGATTAAAGAAAGAGGAGAGTTGGGACCATCCCACATGCAATGATATAATACTCATGTAAATTTGTTTCTCAAGCTTTATCATTTAATTTAATTGAAATCAAGTGCACATTGTTGTCCTTTAGTCTAGCTCAAAGGCTTACAAGTTCAAATCTTGTGCACAAAATGAACTCATATTCGGTTCTACTTTAGCACAAAGATTCTTGTAAGATTCTTGAGATTTAAAGTTAGTTCATTTTCTCTTTATTCAAGGAGAGTTTAAATTTTCTTAAATCTTAAGATATCATAAGCATTGATTTCCACTACGAGCATCACTCGCATCTCACATAATTGAGATGAGGGAATCACATGTTGGGCTCAACGACTATGTCACTTAGTTCATGAGCACTCAACACTTCATTACTCAATCTCAATTATGTTGAGTTAAGGAGCTCATTTAGTGGGTCTTAGCATCACTTGCATCAACTCTTTAGTTGAGCTTAGATTGAGGTGCATTGAACTCAAGAACCTTCTCACATGGTTCTAAGCTTTCATGCACTCAAAATCTAGCATCCAACCTAAGGTAAGCTAATGAGCACAAGACAATTAGATCTTGGATTTCTTAGTTCTTTTCTCATAAACACATTAAGACTAATTAGATGAAAATTTCTTAGTAAGGCATTAAAATCACAAATATATTATGCTTGAGGGAAAATATTTATACATCAATATTACATCATGCAAAATGGGACTTCATCCCAACTCTCCCCAAGGGGAGTTTAGCTACTCATACATAAGAAAATAAGGAAGACACATACATGGATAAAGACCCTTTCATGGTGAACTAAAGAGAAAATACAAGATTGAGTTTAGAAGATACTAGGAATGCTTCGTAGAAGTTCTCTAAAATTCTTCTTCTCCTTCTAATTATCCTCTCCTTAGGTCCCTAGTGCTGCCTTCTTCCTCTTCTCCCTTTGCAAAAGCTTGCCTTACCACCCTTGGGGAGTTCTCTCTTCCTTTGGCTCTCCTCCTTACTTAGTAGATTTTTGCTAAAATTGTGAACCCTCCTCTAGTCAAGAGGAGGGGTATTTATAGGAGGGGGGAGGCTGAATTCTCCTCTTTATTTGCAACTAAATTTTCCATAAAGAATTCTGAATTCATCATTGCAATATTTTTCTATTAATGGTGAGGTGACAATAATCTCATTTCTTTACCCAAAACATCATCTCAAAGCTTCCCTTTTTAACAAAAAATGGCTGCTGCAGGAAATAGTGGCTGGAGACAAAATTCAGGATAGAGGTCATGTCTCCAGCCGCATTAAATGCAGTGTCTGAGAAAGAGTTCGGTGGGACGCTGCAGCGTGCCGCGCTGCAGCGTGTTGCGGCGTGCTTTAGCATACCCTGGTCCCTAGCATATTAGCTAAGTACCCCGCTGTAGACAGCTGCAGTGCGCGATCGTGTGCTGTAGCGGTCGATTCCGCAAACACTATTCAATTAGTTCTTTTTTCTGCTTTTATAGTTAGAAATATTTCCGTGGCAGACCACTGCAGCGTGCGACCGCGCGCTGTAGTGGTGAATTTTGTGAAAAACACTGTTCAATTAATTTGGCTGCCCATTTTATAAAGTCAAGTATTTCCACTGTAGACCACTGCAGCGCGCGACCGCGCGATGTAGCGGTCGATTCCGCAAACATTATTCAATTAGTTCTTTTTCCTGTCTTTATAGAGTTAGAAATATTTCCGCGGTAGACCGCTGCACCGCACGACCGCGCGTTGTAGCGGTGAATTCCGCGAAAAAACACTGTTCAATTAGTTGGGCGGCCCGATTTATAAAGTCAAGCATTTCCACTGTAACCCACTGCGGCGCGCGGTCGTGCGCTGCAGCGGTTTTCCTTTATCCCAATTCTAAATATGTGTTAATTAGGGAACTGAAAATCTTAGTTTGAGAGAATAAATTGTAAAAGAGTTTCTTCCCCTTATCTTTGTGCATATTGATAAGTGCAGTTAAATAAACAAAGTGTTCCAAGCCACCTTTTTTATGATATGCACTAAGTCATGTATTAAGTAGGGTATTAAACAACTTACTTTGAGAGAATAAACTATAAAAGGGTTTCATCCCCTTATCTTTGTGCATATTGATAAGTGCAGTTAAATAAATTAAGTGGTTAAAGTTATCTTTCTTGAGAACATACTAAATATGCATATGCACTCCCATCATGTGATAACTTGGAAGGTTATAAGATTTTAGTTATGTTAAGAAAATTTAGTTTAAGGTAATACATGATAAATTTTCTGATTATAGTAGTCTTAATAAAATATACTTATTATGATAATTATGATATATAGTTTTATATTTTACTTTGGTTATTTCTTGATTTTCAATGATTTAAGAATCATATTGATTTGAAAGCATTTGGCATGAATTACATAAGTATAAGCATCAAAAGGAATTGTGAACTATGGGAAGCAGCATGCATCAATTTGAGTAGGACCTACGGGATGCCGTAGGCATCATGGATATTAGGATTCCTTAGCGTGCATGAGGCACCAAATGCATAATGCCAGTATAAATCAGTGGCACAATTAGATGCATATTCAGTGATATACATCATAGTTTTATTTCAGCTTTTATTTAGTTTTAGCTTTTTTACTATTTTTTATTTATAATACTTAGTCTTTCAGCCACTATTTTACCTTATTTTTTAATTTTGTATAGTTTCACACTTTTCAGCTATTTTAGTGCTTTCCGACAGTATTAGTTATGTACTTAGATGTTGAACTTTAGATAACTATAAATGTATATAGTAGCTTTGTTTGTGTTAAACTTATTATCTAACATGTGGTACTTTTGGGATCCGATAATTTGCTGGATCCAGAGCAGTTTGAGGAGCAATCTAAAAAGGCTTCTTAGGAGATCTAGGAGGAGTTGGTTCAGTGTTAGCCGACTTAGTCTTTATCTTTTATTTTTTGCTTTAGTTTGCTGTCTGCTGTGAGTGAGAGATACTATTACTATTATTTTCATTAAAGCAAATAGTCCGTAATAATCTAACTCTGGATGAAGTTTCTTTTTTGTTATGAGATGAATACTTTTTACTTAGCTTTTATGATAAATGATCTGGATGAATGCTTTAGCTTATGTACTCTATATTTATTTCTACTTATACTTAGTATTGTAATATGATTAGCATGTAAGAGATGCTAATACTCATATATATTGGATTCTTATTAAATCCACCATACATAATTCAACGTATGTGTGTATTATATCTAATGATTAAGATAAGTACTTTACTCTTATCTTAGGGATTAGTCCTTAGCTCTTCTTTGGGGTTGAGCTTTAGTAGTTAGTAGTATTCTGGAAGGTTCAGCAGTTCTTCCCGAGTGACGCATTGTTTCCTCGCCAACAATTATTATCCTTAAAACACATCGGTTGCGCGTGACGATGAGATGGAGCGTTATTGTATTGGACTAGTAAGTTCATTATGTTATTAAGAATCATTAGTGGAACTCCTAAATAATTAGATTGAGCTTAACCTAGTACCTTACATTCCTTAAGTATAAGTATGACCCTAGCCACCATATTAAGTATTTTGGTTCTGTTAAAGAGCCTATTAATCTAATTAAACCTTAAAACTCCTAGCACCTTGATGCTGAATAAAAGCTAGTGTTTAGTAATTCTAAACTTAAGCACTTTACTAATAAACCTACATTAGATTATAGTTAGCTAACTTATTTGGTTGATTGATTTGGATTTTCTAACCCTAATATTCCTTAATGAACTTAAGACTATAAATCCTTCTTGATAACCTTCTAGCTAAAGATCCTAGCCACTAGTCTAAGTTCGGTAACTTGATGATATTAGGAAGTTAGTAATGAGTTAAGCTTCCAACTAAACTCAGATTAGTAGTTATGCCTTTATTTTCATTTAGATAACCTTAAATAAATCTTAAATTGTAGAGAAGTGAATTATAGATTACACTTAGATTATGTGAACTACTTAGAATAATGATTAAGAAATCCTTAGTGTAGCTCTTAGAAATAAAAGAGGACTTAGAAGATATTTAGAATGGGGACATCTTAAGAAGTTTAGTGCCTTCCACTTAGACTCAGAAATTAATATAAGTGACTAAGTACAACCTACTTAGGATCATATGAGTACTCTTATCATGCTAAATATAAAACTTAGAGATTGTTCAAAGTAGTTGAGTACAATCTTCTTAGCATGCTGCATTTGGTCATCTTATTCTATATAAGATGACTAGAATCATTTGGAAAGATTGAATTAAAAAGCTAAACTATAAGTTTTCTTAGATGATTAAGAGGATTAGATCATTAAAGCTTGACTAGCTAACTAAGAGCTAGTCCTAGAATCCTCTAAATGTGGACCATCATAGTAAGGTGTAACAACCCAAATGTTATTAATCAGTATTTATCAATCAAATCAACTTATAATCATATACATTAGTCTCCATAAGGTGTTTAATCATATCATGCAGAAGTGCACAGTAGCGTGCTGTTGTGCCCAGTTTTTCACAACTTCATAATTTTTTGTATTCTGCCAACTCCAGAACCTTAATAACACAAAAATACACTAAAATAATGACCAATTTTAGTAAAACATGCATTTTGCAAATTTAGAGATGACTTTAAATATGAAATTCATTCCTTATCCAATTGGCATGATTAGTAGCAAATTTACTTGTCCAAATGCCTTATTTAGAATATCTAGTTGCTCTTTATGGCATGTAGAATTTATTTCCTATGTTTGATTTAATTTTTTATAATTAATTTTTTTAATTTATCCTTAATCACTAAAGGGCATGCTTAAGGTTAATTAGTGAATTTACTTAACCTAAATGGCAAGTGTTAGTTCTTGAAGGTTCACTTGAATGTTTAGTATCGAATGATAAAGTTAAATTTATTTTTTTAATTTACCTAGTTAATTAAATGCTAAGTAATTTAGAATTGGATTAGTGAACATTAGTCATAATTACTATCTGATTTTGATAGCTTGGGCACTCATTGATTTACATGGATTTGATTAACATTTATTAATTTTTGTCATTTTATTTTAGAATTGAAAGTTAGAAGATTAGGCCTTATGGTGGCTAATATGATTGATTATCTTAATTAAGAAATTAGGCTCCCTTTATTTTCCCTTAAATAATAGATTCTCATGAATTGATCCTTAGCCCACCAATAAAAGATTTTTGATTTATCAATCAACCATATCTTAGGTTCATGTTGATTTTCTTCTTGATTTAAGTGCTTATGGTTGAGGTAGGTTTTAGAAGATTTGCATGCTTAATTTTGCATCTTAACAAACGATTGAACTTATAAATCTACATAAAATTTTTTACTTAATTTATAATCAACTCATGTTAAGTATAAATTTAGATGTATTGATTTGAACCTTAGATCTTTAAAGTATAAAGTCAACTTTATGGTTATATAAATATTTCACCCTTACATAAGCTAACCGTAAGGTAAGACAACCTTATTTGTTATATTTGAGGTAGGATCTTAGATGAACCATATCAACCTTAGATGAATGTTCCTATGCCTTGTGGTAGGATAACCTAAAAAAACTTAGATTGAGTTATCTTTTGTGGTAATTATCCTAAATTGAATGACTTATATATCATTTCCTTGCCATTTGTGTAGAACCTACTACGATGGAGATTGGATTCTATAGTTTGAATTTCCTTGGTTCTAAAATAGTTTGTTAGAATTAGAAGTCATGAGAATATTAGTTTTATCATATGAAGATTGTAGTGAATATCCATAGGACTAATTTGATTTAGTAGGATGGAATTGGTTGATTTACCTTGAATAGAATAGTAAAGTTTCAATCTTGTCTTAAGTAATTAAATATGTACAGTTTAATTCAGAATAAACATCCCAAGTCCAAAGTATATTATAAGTTGGGGATTAAACAACTTAGTTTGAGAGAATAAACTATAAGATGATTATGTCCCTTATATGTGTGCGCATTAATAAGTGCAGATAAACAAACTAAGTGTTTAAGGCCGCCTTTCTCAGAACATACCAAATATGCATATGTACTCTTAGCGTATGATAAATTAGTATGTTATGAAAGTATAGTGTTGAGTAAGCATTGAATTCAGTAGAATTAAAATGGATTTGCATGGTTCATATAATTAAAACTTTCGATCTATATAGCATTTAATGGTGAAAGTGCATAAGAAATTAGGCTAAGTAATTAGATAACAAGAATGGATATTTACATCTTTTTATCTAATTTTCTAGTTTTAGTTATTTAAGAGCACTCTGTTTATTTAGCTCCATGGCACATCATGAGTTGCATAAGAATATCATGTCATTAGCGGAGCGGTTCTGCTCACTTAAGATATGTTAGCGAAGCAATTTTGCTCACCTAAGATCTATGGGATGCCATGTGGCATCAAAGTGTGCATATTTGTGGCATAAATTTAGTGGCATATTTGAATGCATATATAGTGACATACAATATAGTTTTAACTTTTGGTTATTTTAGTTTATAGTTTCATTTCAGTTGGCTTACTTTCAGTACTTTTAATTAGTTACAATTCTTCCTATTTTTAGTTTTAGTGTTAGATTTATAGTTTCAGTTTACTTATGTTTTCTAAAGCTTGATTACTATTTTAATATTAAGTAAAATCCCTTAAGATAAGAAAGTGTTAGTTCCAACCTAAAATGTATTTAGACTTATTGTCTAACAAGCTTTTCTTTGGTTAGGGTCCTGATATTATGAATCAAAAATATCATATTTTGAGCACTTGGGGGAGCCAGCTTTGGAGGCATCTTAGGAGATCCATGAGGAGTTGAGAATAATTATCCATTCTCACCACTTACTTTTTGTTTTTAGTTACTCTTTGTTGTGAGATGAGATACTTTTACTGCTCATTTTATTTTAAGCTATGTTTTTTAATAATTAAACTCTAGATGTATTTTTCTCTTTATTTTTTGAGATGAATACTTTTACTTAGCTCCTATGATGAATGTTTTGGATGAATGTTATGGCTTCCACTGTAACGCCCTGTCCGTTGCTGCGCGCAATTGTGGTAATTTAAGGAATAACAATTAGCAGCAGAACAATGCATTACTCGAGAAGGACTGCCGAACCTCCCCGAATATCTACTGTAATTGAACTACTGAGACTCACCCCCAAAAGAGGGTTGAGAGCTAATCCTTAAGGTAATTGTAAAGTCCTTACCTTAAGTATTAGATAAAATACTTATGTACATTGGATTATGAGTGGTGCTGAAATACGAATCCAATATTCATGAGAATTAGGATTTCATATTTGCTGATCACATCACAATACTAAGTATAAGTAGAAAATATAACAAAGTGCTGAAGCTAAAAGCTTTCATCTAGATCATTCATCACAGAAGCTAAGTAAAATATTCATCTCAAAAAGGAAAAAAAATGCATCCAAAATTTAATTATTACAGACTATTTATTTAAATAAAATAATAGCAAAAGAGATTCTCACTTGAACTGAAATAAAATTAATGCAGAAAGGTAAGTGCTGATGCCAAGTACTAATGCTCAATTTACTCCTCTTGGATCTCTTGTGAAGCCTTCTGATCTTGCCCCACAAGCTGCACTAGATCTGGCAAATTATTGGATCCCAAAAGTATCATGTGTAAGACAATGAGTTTAATGCATCGAAAGCTACTCTAAGCAATTATAGTTATCAAATGTCTAATATTTAAGTAATTATAGTTATCTAATGTCTATTAAGTGATAGTTCTATTCCATAATGCTAAGTCATATATTATGACTGAGTATTTAATCCTTAATCTTGGGAAGTCACATTCAACCCAGTTGAATGTCAACTTGTATCTCTTTATTACTATCCTCACTTTAGTGATAGTTATCATATAAATTAGTTATTTCTCTTTAATATTATCAGTAAAGTTAGATTCTGAAGGACCAACCTTAAATCTTAAGTCCAAGAATTTTAAAGGATAAACCCCTGCACTTTCTCATCCTTCTCGTTATCCCAAACTACTCCTGTTTTATTCTTTCCACTTGAGTGATGTCGAGGACGATATCATTTTTAAGTGGGAGAGTCTGTAACAACCCAAGGTGTAACTTTAGTAAATTATGACTAATCTTAGTCTTAATCTTGAACCTTAAGTATTAATTAAGTCATTAGGAGTCAACCCTTAAAACCAGTCCAAATCAGGAGTCAAATGGATCAAATCCTGATTTTTGGAAAATAAAAAAAAAACCCTAGAATTTGATTTATTTAAATTGACCTCTGATCAAAAAATGGTCTTCGCCATTGCACTCATTGCGCCCCAATTAGCTAGGAGTGATGTTTTCGTGTCGATCGGAAGTCGTCAAAATTTCAACGAATATTTTAATAATATTTAAATACCCTGAAAATTGGGAAAATTAAAATACTCATCGAACCAAAAGTCCAACATCGCCGTTGCGTTCCTCACCCCTTAGCTAGGGGTGAATATTTAGAAAATTTTATGAGGTAAATAATTAACTTAAAATTATTATTTAAATAAGTGAATTTAAGGATTTAATTAAATAAATAATTATTTAAATATTATTCTTATCGGGTTGGATCCTGTTAACGGATCGGACCCGATAGCTTCGTGGTTCGGATTCAGCTACTCAATCCATCTGCCCAAATCCATGCGGGCTGTTCAATTGAGCGATCGGATCGAACGGCCCAGGCTCCTTCTCCTTCGTCGTGGGCGTCGCCCGCGACACGTGGCCTTCCGCCGCTTGCACTGCCCACTAGCAGCCCCTCAGGCCTCGCAAGCTCCACCGCTGACTGCCATTAAGGCTCACACCTTCTATCCCTCATGGTTTGAGTCCAAATGGAAACCCCAGGGAGTCACGTTCGTCTTCCTCTTCTCGGCTCGCTGCGAACCGTCGATCAGGTACACACCGTTTACCTCCTCCCAATCAATCTAATTGCTATGTATCAATGCACATGCTTATTCTGTGAATTGGATAAGCCAAGGATCAAATCGGATCGATCAATCGATACGTCGATTGATCGAATTTTTGGAATGACAAATAGTCGATACCGTTAGGGTATCGTCTCGCCGAGTCAAGGTGCCTAGGGCTGAGATCTATGTTCGATCCAGTCCACCCCTATCTTCGGTCCAGTCGCCATTTGAAAGGTCTCATCGAGAACTTTCCGGCGGCATGCGAGCCGAGGTATACCGCTACCGGTTTCACCGCCATTTTTCCAACCCTAGATGGCCACCTCCGCTGTCAGTCAAGGAGAAGGAGGATGTAGTCCCGGGTCGGGTCGGGACAGACCCGACCCGCTTCCACGTGTGCGGGCCATGTGCATCGCTGGTCCCGAGGGCGCGGGTCTCGCGATCCGTCAGCGGGCGCCCGGTGGGTCCCGCCCAGCTCTGCATGGCGAATCCAGGTGTGCCACGTGGCGTCTGTGGGTCCCACCGCCATTAATACCTGCAGAACATTTAATGAAATATATAATTATATATATATATATATATATATTATATTAGATAAATAAATATATAACTATAGTTATATAAAAACAAACTATAATTATATATATATATATATATATATATAATTTTAACTGTTAGATTAATTGATTAAAGATAATCATTAGTTAATTAGTATTAGTTAATTTAGATTTAACAAGTAATCTCATTTAAATTAATAAATTTATTTAGTAAGCCTTATTAGCAAACTTAATGATTAATTAAGTAATTAAATAATGAATTAATTAATTAATATTATATAAAAAAATTGAACAGTAAGTAATTAATTTAATAGTAATTAAGATTAATTTAATTAGTAGGATTAACTAATTAAATTAATTAAGTTAATTAATTAATTAATTTAAAGAGTAATTTAATATATTATATAATTATAATATTTAAATTAATTAAATAATAAATTAGTCTCTAATTAATTATTAATTAATACTAATTAAATATAAATTAGAGATAATTAAATAATTATAAATATAGAAAAATTCATTTTTACTTTAGGAATGAATAATAAATTAATATAATTTGAATAAATGAATAGTAATATTGTTTATTTAAGTTATTTAATTCAAAATACTTAAAAGTTTAATAACTTTTTGTAGGATGATCCAAACATAGTCAATATAGGTCTCATTTTATTCAGAAAAATAAAAGGAATCAAATGACATAATACAAAAATTAGTTTCAGGGTACGTATAACGTAGTGACATTTTAGGACCTAATTAAACCCTCATAACTTTAACATAGTTGTCCAAACATAGGCAATATGGGTCTTAAAATACTCAAGAGAATAGCTCCAATATTGTAGGAGTATTAGTTTCCCCATTTAGAGCCTAGTTTGAAAAGTAATATTTAGGACCTACCCTGAAAATGACCAAAATGCTATTATAATTCAATTGATCATGACTTAGTCAGTTCAACTCTAAATTCATAAATTCAAAGTGTTAACTAGCTTAGAATTTTAGTGCCATCAATAAATTGAAATAATATTTAGGATCTGAAAACCTAAAAAATTAGAGATGACCAAAATATCCCTAATTCTAGTAGGCCATAACTTGACCATTTGAAGTCCAAATTGGGTTACTCCCAGTTAACACACTCAGTATATTATAGGAAAGCTATTGAAACTGAGTTTGCTGAAATTAGACCTCAAACAAAAAAGTTCAGTTTTTGTTCCGTTGATCGATAAAATTACCAAATTGCCCTTAGAAATTAAAATAGCTATACTTTCGTCATTTGTCCTCAGAATACAGTGTTCTTGGACTTTATGGAATCCTTGGATAGTAACCAATAGTAAACTACATAAAAATTTAGATTCAATTAAGTATAAATTACAAGTCTTTCCCTTAGGTCAAAAACCTTGGTTTGAACCTATATGATTTGTTTCTTTTCCAAATTGAGTGTACTTACTATCTATCTTCATGTTAGATAACAAGGAATCATTTGGCAATAAGAAATTATGATTTGGAACCCTAATTTCAAAAGTAGCTTTTTGGACCCTTAAGTAGGGGCAAAATGGTCATTTTGCCTAAAATTTAGGTTAAGCATCTTTAAACCCTACATTATCTTCAAAGTTAGTAAAATTAATATTAGAACTATAATAGAATCATCCTAAGTGTTAAAATCACATGTTATGTCAAAATGGTAAATTTCTTAAAATTTCTCTAAGTCATTTCTTAGGACTTTGCACATCACATTTGAACTATTACTAAGACTAGGACTAGCTCATAGGTTAGATTTAATTCATTGGATAAGTGGGTTATTCAATGAATGAACCCTTGGTTTTATTAGTTTCTAAATTTTTTAACTTATTCTGATTATTTTTGTCTTTTAATCTTAGATTCAGAATAGGAGATTCATCCTATTAAGTTTGATTTGCTTAATAGGATTTACCTTAATCCATAGATCATTTTTAGAATGAAACCTAGATCTTAGGTCTTGACCTTTTTGGATTATGTAATTAAGCTTAATCTTATGGTGTTTAATCCATAATCTATAGCTTAATAGATCTTGATCAGATCTTAGATAGAACACATTCATCAAATTAGGATATTATAATTTATTGATTTAACATGTAGTCATACTTGATTGAATTAGATTAGAACCTGATTGATTCTAATCCTCTTAACTTATTAAGATGTATTTCTAAGTTACACTCAATAGTAGGAATTGGAGATCCTGAACTTGTGTAACTTAGAATAGTTAGAATAGTTTAATTAGATAACAATAGTATCACCATGTATAGAATAGTCTCTTGCTCATTTGAGTTATTTTGTTGCTACGCATCCCTTGTATTTTGTGCTTAATTTCTTGGACATATCATATAAGAAAACTTTGTGCTTAAAATGAAAAGTTAGAATAATTAGGATACTAGTTGCCTTTGGGTTCAGTATATTTTAGTAAATTTAGGTGCACATTTACCCTAATGTACAGGGGTAAGGAGTAATAAGGGTGCTTAACATTACTCATTGAGGAGTGTGTGTTAAGCTTGGAACTAGTATAGTCTTACAGACGTGCTTGACTCAGCTGTTTCTGGATGTGTCCACAGAAACAAAAGTAAAGTAACTAAAAAATTTTGCATGTGTATTTGCTACCTCCTCAGTTCTGCTGCTGGTTCTGTCTGCCCTAGCCCAGAAAGGGTATGAGAATTTATGTCTGCCCAAGCCTAGAAAGGCTTTGGGGATTTCACCGGCACGATGGCCAATTTTTTGATATGGCAGTTTTTACATACATGTTTAGTTTCAGTTTACTGTGTACTGTATGTTTATGCCTGTTTCAGTCAGCTGTATTTTCCTTACTTACCTACTCACTTATATGTATTTATAGGATGCTAGACTTTACTGCTTACTATATGTACCATTTTCAAATTTCTATCTTTAATTAGCATATGTCATATGATCATCACCATGTTTAGGGTTAGCTTAGTTGTTGATGTGTGCTGTTGCCTCATTTATTATTTAGTTATAAATACTATATTTATAACTTATCCTATCCTTTGTATGTTTACTGCTCCTACTACTCTTGGTTTACTTTTTGTTGTACTTAAGTTAAAGTGGTGATATTAATAATTCATTTAAAATATTTAGCATAAAATGTACTTAAACAATTGTCTAATAAAATTTTCTTTTATTGGCTAGGGCCCTAGCATTATAAAACCAATAATGTCAGATTCATATAGGTTTGAGGAGTTGTGTGCTGAAAAAGAGGTGCCTTATTTAGAGGAGGAGCCTTAGCCAAGAGAGCTAGATACTGCTTAGTTCCTTTTTGCTATTGTGAGGATGAGTGATTTACTTTCAATCTTTTAAACTATTCATTTAAAAATTGTAATAATACAGGTATTGTGACTGTGATTATTTTTTTGCA
The DNA here is from genome assembly GCA_016760335.1 of Gastrodia elata. Taxonomy (NCBI): domain Eukaryota; kingdom Viridiplantae; phylum Streptophyta; class Magnoliopsida; order Asparagales; family Orchidaceae; genus Gastrodia; species Gastrodia elata. The sequence continues at coordinate 79,462,874 of CM028670.1, read as the reverse complement.
CTTTATTATTTGTTGAGCCTTAATACTATTTCTTATGTGATGCATGGTGAATGGATGTGATATTTATTTCATTTTGCTTCCGCACTCTGTATGTATGTCTTATTTAGTGCCTGATCATCTTAGTTATTCTGTGCACGTCCTTCCCTTATAAGTGGATTGTGGAACTTACCTAATCGAATAATAAGTGAGGGATTTACTAAAGTGACACTTCACTCCTTAGTCTAATAATTGTGGACTTAAGGAGTGGGGCGCCACAAATCTCCTGTGATGCCTTCTGATCTTGCCTTATAAGCTGCACTAGATCTAGCAAATTATCGGATCCCAAAAGTATCATGTGTAATACTATGAGTTTAACATATCGAATGTTACTCTAAGCAATTATAGTTATCTAATGTCTAATATTTAAGCAATTAAATAAAACTGTAGAAAAGCACTAAAAAAGTTGAAAAGTCTAAAAAATGACACAAAACTGAAAGAAAAGTAAGTATGGGCTGAAAACTGAGTACTGAAAATAGAAAGAGTAAGAAAATTAAAATTGAATAAATACTGAGATAAAATTGTAGAGGTACAAAGAAGGTACAAGAAGGGTACAAGAAAGGCACCTTGGTTTGCAAATAGAGGTACCATTATTTTCTTCAAGGCATGATGGATGAAGCTTCAGCTTACAACAAAAATGGAGAGGAGGGTTGGGGGTTCTTCAAGAGATTTGGAGCTTCTTCCTTTAGTAGCTGACAAAAGGAGGAAGAGAGCTGAGAGTTTTTTAGGATCTTGGAAGGAAGGACCTTTAGCTATCAGCAAATGGAGAGGGAGGAGGGATGAGACTCCAAACTTAAAGGAAATGATGGAGATGGCTTCAGCAGGGAAAATAAAGGCATGGAATAGGAGAGGGAGCAGGTCCTCTACCATATATAGCATGGGGAAGGAGGGGGAGAAGTTTGTGTGTGCCAGAAGGGGGAGAAGGGGTGTTGTGGTGGCCCGCCCCTAAGAGGGGGCAATCATCACTTGGAAAACCCCTCACTTATCACTAGATTAGGGTATGATCCCCAAATCACTAATAAGGGAGGGATGTGCACTTAAGAAGAGCAATGGAACCATTCACTAAATATAAATATTTTAATTAAAGTGTGGAAGTAAGTAGAGAATAAATTTATATCCATTATACCATAATACATAAAATAAGAAAATAAGCAACTCAGAATAAAGTAATACAGTGAAAAAGAAAATACACATGGTACTTGTATTATTACAGCATTTAATAAGTTTTAAACTGAAAAGAAAATGAACACTCAATTAAAATTGATTAATCAAGTCTAGGGTTTAAATATGTAATTAATGAATTTTAGGAAAGGTCTCAAAAACTTAACTTTCTGAAATGATATTCAAATTTAGCAAACTTAGAGGCTATAGCTTCCCTATAATATGATGAGTGCAATGACTGGGAGTAGACCCAATTTGGACATCATTTGATTAAGTCACAAGCTAATTAAGCTCTAGGGTAATTAGAGAAAATTAGAAAATCTAATTAACAAAACCTAAATTTTCTTACGATTTACTATTAATTAGGTTCTCCTGATCAAAATGATATATTGGATGATCTTATTTGGAGCTAAATTCACTAAGTTATGACTAATTGAATTTCTAGGTAAAATAGGGTAATTAGGGAAGGTACCCAAATGTCATTAGTCAAGTCTTAAGTTCAACAGCAAAACTAATACTATCACTACACTCCTGATATTCTCCTGATTAAAATGAGACCTGTATTGATTATATTTGAATTAGTGGGTACATAGTTATGGAGATTGGAAGTTTTATAAGGTTTTGAGTTAAGTGGAAGGTCCTAAAATATTAACATTTATAAATATGCATCATATTATAAATCTGATACTACCATATTATTCCTCTCATATTTCTAAGTAAAATGAAATATAAATTTAATATATTTGGACTTATGGATTAGGAGATATTAATGTTTAAAGTTCGGATAATTAACTAAATAATTAGATTGCATTTAATTTAATTATCCCTAATTACATTCCCTGTCAGCAGCTTTGATGGACAGGCAGGACCCATGCAATGAGTGCGCCAGAGCAGAAGGGACGGCTCACGAATCCTGTCTCGACAACTGGGCACTGGCGGGACCCACATCGACATACGCAACAGACAGCGCCAGCTACGGGACTCGCAACCACAGTCGCTCAGCACACGCCACATGCAGGTTCAGCAACACGCGAGTAGGGCCCGAGATAACCCGACTTGACTCAAACTTCATCTTCTTGATGCAAGCCAAAAGGTTGGTGCTAGGGCACGTCGTATGGAGGTCTTACTGGCAACGATAGAGCTCAGCCAACAAGCCATTAGAAAGGAAGCAACGGGAGCTAGCCTATGACGCATGAATCGCGGACGGAGGTGACCTGAGGAGGTGATGGAAGTGAACCCTAAGCCTTTAGGGTTCAGGAACGGGGCCCTCACTGTTGAACAATGATGGCCTCGCTCCAAATTTGCTAGATCGAGCCTATTTGAAGCTAGTAAAAACCTAATCTATAATATAAAATAAGCTTTTGAATTGAGAGATTAACAATCGATGCAAGGATATATGAGTTAGGGGGGTACCAATTTTGATGGTCTGAGAGTGCAAATTCGATGGGGATGGGGTCGACGGATTCGTTCCACAGACTAGGGCCCTTCGGGTAGCATACACAGAAATGCGGGCATCCAGGTGCTCAAGGAAGGTTACGGGATCCTGGGTGGAGCTCACGAGGGCGGGGATGATGCACGGTGAGCGGCATGCCACTCGCAATCCTAGGGTTCATGGTCGAAGGAGATGACGCGCTCACAATCTGATCTGATGATCAGACGGATCAGATCAGCCATCAGATCCTGACGGCAGGTTCCTAACGGCGCAGTATAAGCAGACGACGCTGTTTAAGGGAATTAAAATATATAATTAATTTATTAATTATATCAAAAAAAATTTAATTAAAATTGATTTATTAAATGACTTTTGAAAATTTCCAATAATTCACCCCTAGCTAATTGAAGAGTGAGGAATGCAACGACGAAGTTGAATTTCAATTTTGATGGGTATTTAAATTTTGTATTTTTTGGGATATATAAATATATTAAAATATGCGACGAAAATCTAATGACTTCCAAATGCTTCCAAAACTTTACCTCTAGGTAATTTGGGAGCAATGAACGCAATGAAAAAGTCTTATTTTTGATTTGAGGTCAAAATAATTAGGTCAGTTTCTAGGGTTCCTAAAATTCTCAAAATCAGGGTTTGATCTATTTGACCCCTGATTTGGACCAAAACTTCAAGGTGAGGTCCTAATGACTATTTAAGAGTGTTATAACCAAAATTAAGACTTGATTTAGTCTTAATTGGCCAGGGTAACAACCTAGGGTTGTTATAGGCACCGAATAGGAGAAGGGAGTAGGGTCCAGTGTAAAGGGAAAAGAAGAAATGGAGATTTAATTTAATTAATTAATATTTTCTAAATTTTAGTTCATGCATTAAAAATCAGATTGATAAATGTGCTCTGAAAAATCCCAAAAATTCTCCCCTAGCTAATTTTGTGATGAGGAACTCAACGATGAAGTTGGAGTTTAATTTGGAGATCAATTTAATTATTTTAATTTTCGGGGCATTTAAATACACTAAAAATATTTGAGAAAATCCGATGACTTCTAAATACTTCCAAAACATCACTCCTAGCTAATTTGGGGGTGATGAGCCTAATGGAGAAGTTGAATTTTTGATCCGAGGTCAAATTAATTATCTCAATTTTTTAATTAATTAAATATTATTAAAATAAACCAAATATTCAATTAAGCTCTGAATCGCTCCAAATCTTTAAGGTTTGGTTTTAATGACTAGATGAAATTAATTGAATGATAATTACGATGTGGTTAAGCTAATATTAGTTTAAGTAACAACCTAGGGTTGTTACATCCGTACTCTGTTATCACTACTACTTATACTTAGTATTGTGATGTTATCCATATAAAAATCATATGATATACTCGTATACATTGGGTAATTATTCATCACCCTTCTTAAATTTAATGTGTATAAGTCCCTCAACTAGTGCTTAAGATAAGGATATTACACTTATCTTAAATATTAGCTGTCAGCAGCAAGTTAGATTAAGGGAAGTTCAGGTTTTTCAAATAACGCACATTTTCGCCGCCAATACTGTCATCATTATCTTTCTGTTGTGCGCGGTGATAGGGCAGGGCATCACATAAGATCTAAGACTTAGTGTCCATATCAATTAGACTTAAAATCTTAGAATTACTTAAGATGAGATATTATTAGATTTAGAATTTTTTAGAATGATTAAGTATTAAAGTTAACTAGATATTGCCTTAAGTTTTAAAAAGGCTTATAACCTGTAAGAGCTAAGTTCTTGAAGAAAAATTTTAGGACCTTAGTGATGGAAGTATTAAGGCTTGGAACCAAGAGATTAAGAGAAGAATCTTAATATTTAGATTTGTAATCTTATGTGAGGAAAATTAGATAACTATAACTTAAGAAGTGTCATTCCTTCAATCTTGCCAGTAATAAGCTAGTAACCTTGTACAACAGTAAGATTAAGTATAATCTAGTATTATACCACTAGTAATATATAGAAGGCTAAATCAATATAAGTAATTAGATGATTAAACCTTCTTAAGCATAGAACCTTTAAGATGATATTAAAATAAGATACTTAGAAGAGAGTATTAAATGATAGAATAAGTTAAGAGAACCTCTACCTTAAGTGTAGTGTGCCATTAAGCTTAGTAGTTGTAGAGTCTTATAGCTAAATCTATAAGTAGTTTAAGTTATATGAATCTAGTAGCTTAAGTAGTGTAATAATGAAACCTTTTGCATTTAAGCTAGAGTGTACCCATAGAGTAGAAGAGTTGATTGATAGTTAAATGATTGTAGTGTCAGAAATAGAATAGGATGCTTATTTGTATCAACTCAATAATAACTATAAATTATTTTGTCATATGAATAAGACCTTAATTAATCATTACTTTTAAACCTCATTTTTAAATAGTATAGTATTAATTAATAAAGATATTCAATGAATGTCTAAGTCAATTGAGAAGATTGATTATCTCCAATCACATGAAATATAACTAAATTAAATAATAATGAATATAGACAAAGTTCACATTTAGCTTTGAAACATTCTTGAATGTTGCAACACTTTGAGACTAAATCATTGATTACATTCATAAAAATTTTGTGCATAAAATAAACTTATAATATTTACTTGTGGTTTCATATGGTGTATTATGCTAGGGCTGGCAATTGTGTAATAATGAGACCTCACATATCTTAGAGGGGGAATGTGTGTCTTATGGGAAACCCTTTTTACTTGGTTAAGCAGATGTGCTTGACCGCTCACTTGATTCTGAGCCCACAGAACAAGAATACAAGATAAATAACTTAAATATTACAGTTATTTATGATTGTTCTTACTTTTCTCGCATCTTTCGTGATTGTGGATGCTTTATCATAGTCTTTTGACTATGTATACTAAGTCCTTTATGAATATTTATTACTCAGTCATTTATGATTGCTTTTACTTTACATTCAGTTCTTGAGATTGAAACTTTTCTAACTTGTATATATTAAAGGTTTACATGTATTTACAACTCCTTTTCCTACTGATTGTTGTGTACATTATTATCACTTACATTTAAGCTTACACTATTTTCACTTATGTTACTTAGTATATGTCCATTTGTACATATTTCTTTTCTGATTTTATTATGCACTTGTTAGTATAGTTGTACATATTTTTCTTATATATATATATGATGCAGGTTGTACCAATCATTCCTCTTGTACTACTTTATAGCCTTTTGATCATTGCTCACAGTATTTTACTTAGTTTATTTACCTTTTTACTGTGTTGAGCTCCGCTTAAAAAATAATTATAAATGTCTAAATGTGATATCCATTTAACTTATAAATATATTAGTTGCCATAAAATGTACTTAAATATTTTAAGTCTAATCATTTATTTTTCTTTTGCTGGCTGTGCCCTATCGTATTAAATACCAAATACAGTAGATTAGGAGCTTGGAGTGGATCTTGTACCTGGGGTAAATCAGATTCAGCAATTGTAGCAATGAAGACTTTTACTTTCCGTTGTTTATTTCTTTTACTTTATGCATCTCGTTGACGAGTGCCATTACGTCTAAATATTTGTATAAATTTAATTAATTATGGATATTTTACTTTACTGATTTGTGCTGCGTTTGTACTTTCTTTATGGATAGCTGAAATTATTTATATTTACTTAATGTTTATGTATATAATTTTTCTCTTTAGAGACCCTTGGCTCTCAGTAGTGCTTAATAGCGGGTTAAGAATCACTAACCGAGTATTAAGTACTACAGTAACTCCTAATATTGAATTGGGTTCTTGATCAAATTTTGTGGTCGTTACAAAGGTGCCCTCGCATCGCGTAGGAGAAGACGGAGCTCTCGTGTCGGAGCAACGTGAGCTCTCGCATTGCATCTGAGAAGAGTCAGCTCTCGCAGCTGAGAAAAAGGAGCTCTCGCATCGTGTAGGAGAAGACGGAGTTCTCGAGTTAGAGAAAAGGGATCTCTGGCGTAGGAGAGACGGAGCTCTTGCGTCGCGTTTCATTGCTTCCCGTAAAGGAGCTCCGCGTAATATTCGATCTTAGCTGATTTGGCTGAAATTTAATTACAACTGTAGTATTTATACCACAATAATTAGATTACTCCCAAATTTTATTACGGTGCAAACATTTTTGATGGGGGTTATAGTGGTAGGATTGTAAATACGATTTTGATGACATCAAGAAGGTTTTTGCTGGATCAAATGATATCGGGTTGACACGAAATTTTATGAGGATACTGCGGTAGAGCTAAGAATTTATAAGATGTTTTTTGTGTATGATTTAGTGGTTGATTGGAAAATATATGGACAACAAAATGAGATGACATCGAATTACATGTAAGTTTCGTAGGTGGAACGTTTGAAGGCCGGAAATGGAAGTGAATTGGTCTTGTCACCACACACACACCCTTACAGGTCTCTTTCCAGCTCCTAAGTATGCCCTTGTCTCTTGTAGGCCTCCACCAATTGTTTGCATGCCAAACGCTAATTTAACTAACAATTATACGAAATAAAAATTACGAGCAATGCATCTCACTTGTACGTTAGTGATGATAAATAAAGAAACTAGCAGAATTAAGATTATCAACATGTGAGAGATTTTATTAGAGTAAGAATAAATAAAATTTAAGAGTATTTAAGAAAATATTAATAAAATAAAAATATTATTTATACATGCTAATATAATACTTAAAAAAATTTATCAAATAAAATTTGAATATCATTTCAATACAAATTTTAAAAATAATATTTGTAAATAAAAATTACTAATGAAATGATTTTTAAATTTTATTTCTTTTAAATACCACTAGTTCCAAATAGTATTTTCCTATTAAAATTAACAACAATATTGTCTTCAAATGCCAACTTATATTAGATAAAAAATTATAAGAATTTGAATTATAATAATTTAAGTATCAAAATAGCGGGTGAATTGATCATCTATCACTATATTAAAAAATGCAATAATTGCTCTTCATTTCACCATGCCATTGCTGCATATTTGCTTACAATTGACTTTGACTTTAGTCGTTGACCAATAGCTCCATTCCAAATATATATATATATATATATTAAATATTAAAAAAAAACATGATACATGATGTCTAACAAAAGAATCTCCGGGCGGCAATGGCGCCTGTACAGAATTTTGGCCCGACTGATCGGTGATATCTTTCACAAGAAGAGCGGCAATCCGATTAATATTAGGGTTTCCGAATAAAAAAATAAAAAAAAAAGGAAAGATGAAGGAAGAGAGACCAACTTCAATGGGGGTTGCTTCTCCTGCGAGGACGCAGGAGGAGACAGGCATCAGCCTTGGAAAAAGTCACCCAATGCCATTTCGAGATCCTCCGCCGAATACTTTATATACATCTCGGGGTGCTTCCCGCAGTCAAGGTGATGCCCGAAGCGGCCTATAAAAGAGCGGTAGGCCGGCAGCAGTTTCTCCAAGATCGAAATCCTGAGCTCCTCTCTAAGCTGGGCGTCGGGCACAGACCAACCCGCCTGCGCCTTGTGCGCCCGCTCGAACCCCGCGTTGAAGGCCTTGAATCTCTCCCTGATGATCCCCGCCTTGGAAGAAGACGGAGACGCGTGCATCCCCTCTTCCCTCAAGCATCTCAGAATATTTGCCCAGCCCGCCCTCTCGTAATCCGTCGCCATCTGCCTCACCTTCCCCTCCAATTTCCGCCTGCAATCGTCCCCAATCACCTCGCGCAGCTCCTCCGACGCCTTCACCTTCTCCACGATGTAGTGCAGATTGTTCGTCATGAACAGATTCGAAAGCGCGGGATCCCTGTACCCCTGCGCCTTGTTCCGGATGTTAAATTGGAGGGTGGAGATTATCCAGATCAGATGGGACGCCAGGGGCGACTGTTCATCACCAGTTTCCGCCAATTCCGCATCGACGTCGGCCAGCAGGTTCATGGCGGGCGGCCTCGAATTGATCAGCTGGAGCAGACTCTGCTTGTAATCGGAAATCAGGCTGATGTAGTTCATCACGTACCTGGTGAGCGGATGAACTGTGCCTCCAGGAATCGGAACCCTAGAGGGCTCCCTCAGAATGGCATTCTCGAACTCGGATAAAATCCCCCGAATCAATTCCCCGAGCCTGGCGACGATCTCCACAACCTGGGCGCGAATCGGCTCCAGCGCCCTGGAACCGAACAGAGAGGCGATATCCGGAAGCAGATCTGAGAGGGCGTCGTGGAGGTCGAGCACTTTAAAGAGCTTCTCGGGAGAGCGGCGGCTGATGCTGATGGCCTCGGCGAAGCTCAGCAGCTGGATCGCGGGGATCTTCACAGCCTCCGCGAAGGCGGCTTCGTTTGATGACAGTCGATCGAAGATCCGCCCGCAGAGGCGGCGCTCCAGGGCGAAAATAGCGCGGAAGCAAACCCTAGCGGCGCGGATCCAGCGGCGGATCTTGGACTCAAGGAATTCCCATTCGAGCTGCTGAATGTGTGCGATGGTGAGGCTCTCGATGCCCAGATGCCGGAAGCAGAGCTCAAGTGAGGGTTTTCGAGCTTTGCCGTAGGCGCCGAAGCACTGCCGGCCGTATCCACCGGCGATCATACGCTCGGCGATGAGGCGGAGCTCGGCGATGGCGTCGGGAGAAAGGAGATCCGTCTCTTGGATTCCGTCATTGACGATGGAGCTGCTCGCCCTCGCGACCAGATGACGGAACTCTTCCTCGAGCCGGACCACGGCGGTCTCGCTGCAGATCGCCGCTTGCCGGCCTTTTTTAGGGCTGCTGCTGGGGTAAGTGTCGCCGCAGTTCAACACCTTGACGGTGCCGCCGGTCTGCATTGCTGGATCCGATTGAAGGGTGACTTATCTATCTATCTGTCTATTAATGGATGAGTCTTTTTGATCCCTCTCTGGCAGGGGAGGACGAAGTCGCGAAGACGTTGACTGCTATGACTTTCTACCTCGAAAAGAAATTCTTCTCTAAAAACTTGAATCATTTTTTCTATTTTTGAGATTGAAAATGTTATAGTGTAATTACATCATATATGTTTTTAAGTGATCATAATTTTGATAGTGAATTTTAATTTTCTAAATTAAATATTAGTTTTTGAGGTACCGAAGATCTTTTAAAAATTCAAATAAAAAAACAATTATTGAAATTTATTCAGTGTTTAACTTAATATAAAAAAATAAGGAGCAAAACTATAGCATTTATTTATAGGAGAATTAAAATCGGATCATGACGATCGGTTGAAAGATGTTCAATTATTTTAAAGGTGGAGTTTAAGAAAAGGTTATGTTTATATAAAAATATATAATAAAAAATATTCATGATAAATATAATTTTTTTTATTTTAAGTTTTGCATATATGCACTATGAAAAAATGTATTTAATCAGTCATTTATTTTCACATTAAATTAACATATTATTTATATATTTTAGTGTATATTAGTATGTAAGTGTAGCAATACTCATATTTTAAATATTGTGAGTAGTGAGACAATGACAAAATTGAGATTGATTGCTCGTTAATGTGTGGCTTTCTTGAACCTTATTATCAAAGTTGGTTGCTAAGTTCCACTTGTTTTGATCTTTTTCTTTTCTCAATCAAATTGTATGAATTTGACTGTAGATTTTGCAGAAGATGTTTTTGCAGACTTCACAGATAATAGGCGAGATATACATGATACTAATCATGAGATGAGCAAGATCTTGTAAGACAATATATAGTATAGCAGTGCAGTAAATAAATAAAAAAAAACATTCAGACAAATTTTATATTTATCCATTCACATACAATACAGAAAATACAGAATAATAAGAAAAAAACTCATTTTTTACAAGAATTTAAATGTGGGCAAACAAAAATTCAAAGCAACAATTTTCTTTGGCAGACCACATACCTTACTTTGGCCTTCTACCACAAGGTTAATCCTCAAGCGCTGGGTCTGACTAACACTCCTGATCTACAATATGTACATATATGACACGGTACAATCAAAAAAAGAAAATATGATTAGACTTTAATAAGTCTAAGTACGGATATAATTTTAATTGGATTTAAGGTATCACAACTTATATAAGCAATAGGAGCAACAATCAAAAATAGAACAGGAAAGATATAAATCATGTATTTATAACTTATCAAAAAAAGTATGTGAAGGAAATATACCTCAAATTAGCAGTTATAACAAGGTTAGGCAATATATATGTATAAAACTATAATAATTGTATCTACTAAATAGAAAGCATATTCTAACATGCCTATAATCATATGAAATTATACATATTAATAGAAAGTAAACTGAACTGTGATACAAATAATCAAATTGAGTCAAATATTCTATCATGGATAGTGTTCAAGCGTGCATATAAATAAGCAAGTACTGTACAAAGCTGAACTATAATAAAATAAGCAGAAAATCAAATATTCAATTATGGTTAGTATCCTAGTATGTATATAAATAAGCAGTACTGTACATAGCTAAACTACAATAAAATAAGTAGAAAATAGAAAAGTAATATGTAAAATTATCATATTAAAAGAATTGACAAATCAAGCCACTGAAATTGTAACTGAACTAAATTGTATAATATCATATCATTTAGCTTCTCAAAGCTAAAGCAAAAAAGCTGTACTAAACTGAAGAGACAAAAATACAGATACAGTTAAATTTAGTTATCTTACTTCACTTCTATGAACACATTTAGAAGTAGATGAGGAGTCAAGTACGTCTGTAAAATTGAGGTGGGTTTTTAAATTAGACATAACTCTCCTCAACGAGTTTATATTAAGTATTCTTATTTCTCCTTATGGCCCGTTCATTGGCGTAATATGTATACACAATCACCCGTATTAATAATGAACCTGATGCAAATGTTATCCTAATTTTTTATGTTTTTATTTTTATGCATTAAATTCATCTTATATGATATGCTTATGATAAAAAGCTCAAAATAAGGAATGCAAAGCGACAAGTCAAGGAATAAGCAAGACTTATTCTAAACAAGATCTGTGAAATCTTTTATTTTCTAATTTATTTGTTCTAATTATTCTGAGAAAATACAAGCTCAGGATAACCAATATCCTACTATCCAGTAAAATCTCTGAGTTACGTCCCCATAAAGTCAAATATTATAACTAATTAAGTTCTAATTCTTAATAAAGCATTAGCGCCTATAAAAGTTAAATAAATAAATAAATCAACCTAATTTACATTTTCAATTTCTACAACCGATCTTACAATAATTTATCAAGATTATAAGTTAAGAGATTAAACTCCAACATGGGATATAAGTCCCTTAACTTAGGATTTCAAGTATATAAAGTCTAAGTTATTCAATTCCATATGCTAATTACATATGCTATTTAAGTTTTGAGCTAAAGGGAGTTCCATTAAATCTAATTAGATTTAATAAAATATCTAAGATCTAATTTTTTCGATTTTTATGTCATGGGAGAAATAAGTGGGCTTATACTCTATTCTATATAATTTGACCTCATTCTCTTAACACAATAATATTTTAAGGGTTTAAGAGGTAACTTCGAGAATTAGATTCTAAATGAAATCTTTCTAATTATATGACATGATTATTATTAAAGGAGTAAATCAACTCCTCACACATCCTAATTGGATATATATAAGTCCTAAAAATGACCAAATAATGCTTGCCAAAATGCAAGAGTAATTAACAAAATTACTCATTAAAATCTAGGTTTTAATTTAGGTTCGCATATTTGTGATTTCCAAATAAGGTGATAATACTACTTAGTGAAAATTAACTAAGTATCTATTACTATCCTACATTATCAAAGAGTTCCTACGTCCTAATGTCATGGTCTTTTAACAATAATCAACCACTAACAATGCTAAGATCTATATAAGTGATGTACGCACTATACATAGAGCTTAAGAAAATTGCACAATTAGTTAAATACATAACTCAATAAAGTTTTAAGTACTTAATGTACCTTGCACATTCAATTTGAGCTTGCAATTTAATGATTGGTTGGGATGAGGTAGCATTCATTGCACCTGCAGTAATTAGGTAGAATGCATCTAGTGATAAATACTTTGACAAGTGTTGCTTACTTATTAACATTCCAGACCATAAGATCTCTAGTCAAATTACCCAACAACTACAATTAGAAAATTAAAATACAACATGCCAATGAGGGATCTACAAGATAGCATATGAAGAGTAAGAAAATTTATTTCAATGAGAGATTCATGAAAACACATTGAACATGTTCTAATAACATTTGATGGAGAAGAAATCAAACTCATCACTAAGCTTCTTTCTTCATGCAAATATTAATAATAACTAAGATGGTAAATGAAGAGTGATAAATTATGCGATGGATTAATAAATCATTCTACAAGATGTATCAAGATCTATTTAAAATCTAAATGAGAAAATACACAACTCCTTAGATTGCATGTACTAACCCTTACAAAAGATGTAATAACATACTACTAGCATAACTAATTCTTACATAATTAATAAGATAAAAGGAGGAGTGCATGCTTGAGGTTCAATAAGAACAACAACTAACATCCTAATAAAAGCACTGAGTGCCATTTATATAAGTTATTAAATGAAATTAACATAATGAATAAGACAAGATTCTTACATATGACATGAGATGGAAGCAATACATTACTAAATTATCTCAAACTTGCATGAATAAGATCATGAGCGATGCATAACCCAAATTGAACTATACAAGAAATCATCATAATGCGTGCAAATAAATGTAGATTTATAGTACTTTTGAACCCCTAATTGAACAAACATGCATTTTCTTCATGTTACAATAACTAATAATGTGATTTAAGCAGAATTTTTAGGATAATAGCCAACCTTAAGTATTGACTAATTATTTTAGAAGATGTACAAGCATATAATCCATAATAAGATTGCATGCAAGCATAGGTATCCTAATATCCATAATGAGATTGCATGCAAGCATAGGTATCCAAACATCCATAATGAGGATGTATGCATATTGCTAACTATAATAATCCAAGGTTGTTACTCTAGCTAATTAGGACTAAACCAAATCCTAATTTTGATTCTAATACCTTAATAAATTATTATGATTACACCCTGAAGTTTTGGTTTAATTAAGTGTCAAATTGATCAAACCCTAATTTTGAGAATTCTAGAAATCCTAGAAATTGACCTATTTAAATTGATCTCAAATTAAAAATTAGACTTTGCCATTGCGCATATCGCCCTGAAATTAGCTAGGGGTGATGTTTTGGAGGCAATTAGAAGTCATTGGGTCAAATATTTTAATATAGTTAGATTACCTCAAAAAATACTCCTTAAAATTAAAATCAGACTTTGCCATTGTATTCCTCACTCTTCAATAAGCAAGGGGTGATTTATTGAAAATGTTTTTAGAAGCCATTTAATTATTCAATTTTAATTAAGAAAATTGGAAATGATAATTAAATAATTATTATTTAAAATTTTTCTAATGGACCATCACTCGCGCTGTCTTCTCTTTCTTGTGCCGTCAGCCTCTGTCGTTCGATCGAATGACATAATCTGATCGTTCGATTAAGTCGATGGAACGGTTCAGGCCCATCGTCCTTGTCCCCATATGCGCACGCTCCGCGTGTCGCAGCGCCGCAGTATGCGACCAATCATCACGTACGATCGATCTTGGAGGCTTTGTCGAGCTCCATTAACTCCCTTTAGCTGTAGGCGTAACCCTGTTTTGCACAAATGAAGGATCTGTTGGAGCCATCTGGAGCCTACCATCTACTTCTTGAACCTCTATCATTGAAGTTCAGGTACCTCTATACCTTAATCCATACATTTTAACCTCATGTTCTAAGTTCAAATATCTATTGCATGCTATTGATTGTGATTATGTTAGGTTCGATTGGGCTCGATTGAGCTCGATCGAGACAATTGAGCCACACCTCAATAGTAGCGCATAGTGCACGCTCCCCGTTCTCAAACCCTGGTAACTAGGGTTTGCCTTTATCGTGGTGGTGGGCCTTCTCTGTCGTCAGCCCGACCATCAATAGGTAAGTCTCTTCAAGGCCTTTGTGTCTCCATGTGGTACGAGCCTCAATGAGTTGGGAGGTCACTGATTTTCCTTGCCCTAGCATCGCTGTCGCGGGTGGGTGTGTCGGTGAAGAAGAAGAAATCCTAGGTCGGGTTGGGTCGACCCGAGCCTGACCCGCTCGCTAATGTAGTCGCAATCAGCAGGGTGTGGGGTCTGCTTCACCTGCTGCCAGTCCTGTCGAAGTCGCACGATGCCCGCCTGTCTTCTGCTGTCACTTTGGTGGGACCTGCTGTTGTACAGTTAGTATAATTAATTAGAATAAAACATATATAGATCTCTTAAATTGTGTAATTAAATAAATTAAATATAGATCTTTAAACTCTCATAACTCTTAATTCGTTGACCCAAATATATTAAATATATATTTCATTTTAATCAAAAAAATACAAGGAACATTATGACAGTATTTATTTTCCATTTGAATGAGTATTTAGAATAGTAATAATTTAGGACCCTTTAACTAACCCTAAACCCTAGAAAACTTTAAATGATTAAAACTTTATAACCATAGCTCCAAATATAGCCATATTGCATCTCATTTTAATTAGAAGAATGTTAGGAATATTATAATAATATTAGTTTTGTTGTTTGGAGTGTAGTTTGACTAATGACTTTTAGGTCTTTTCCTTAATTACTCTTAAGCCCTAGAAACTTCAATTGGCTATAACTTAATTATTTGAATTCGAAATTAAGCCATCCAATATACCATTTTGACCAAGAAACCCTAAGGATTAGTAAACTACAAAAATACTTAAGTTTTGGCAATTAGATTTCCAAATTAGCCATAATCATCCCAAATCTTAATTAGCACATAACTTAATCAAATATATTCCAAATTAGGACTACTCCCAATAATTGTACTTAGTGGGCTATAAGAAAGCTATAGCCACCGAGTTTGCTAAATTTGGATATCATTTGAAAAAGTTAGGTTTTTGAACCATTCTTAAAACCCCTTAAATACCCTTTTAGACCCCAATATTATTTTGGCCATAACTTGGCCTAATAACCTCAGAGTTTAGTGATCTTAGAATCTATGGAATCCTTAGGCAGCAAAATTGAGATATTATATTTTCCTAAGTAAAATTACTAGAATGCTTCTAATGTCCTAAAACTTTAATTTGAGCTCATAAGGCTTAACTCTTGTCCATTATAGGTTGACATACTATCTATCTTCATATTAGACAGTAAGTAACCATTTGGCATTAACAAATTCCAATTTTGAACCCTAAATCAAAAAGTTGTTTTTTTACTCTCAAGTAGAGACAAAATGATCATATTGCCCAAAATTAGGTTTAAATATTCTTAAGCTTTTGAAACCTAATTTAGCTAGCAAAATTCATAATATATGTGATTTAGAATCAATATTAACTTATTTAAGTTTCTTAAATTAAGTTTCCAATGAAAAATAATAACTCTTATTGGGATAGGATTCTTCCTTAAACTTTAAGAACTTCCCTTAAGATTTAGATGTAGACTTAGGGTAGAATTCATTCATTGAGTAAATGAGTTACTCAATGGATGAAATCTTGGTTTTATTCATTTCTAGATTTCATATTTTATTTTGATTATTTTGTATTTTAAACTTTAGTATAAGTTTAGTGATCCATTTTATTAAGCTTGACTTTGCTTAATAAGAAAGCCTTAATATATATAATATGAGAGTTGGGATTAACCTTATATCCATAATCCTTAGAACTTGCTGGATTAAAAGGTTAAACCCCAATATTTAGAGTTTAACTCATAATTCCTTAATCTTGATTTATATTAATCAAGATTTTCTTGGAGTTATTAAAGTCATTAATTTATGATGTTTGATTTATTATTCAACTTATATAAGCGACACTGGTTGTATTATATTAGAACTTGATTAGTTCTTGTGGCGCCTGCCTCCTAACCCGCAAAGTTTAGACTTAAAGAGTGGTGTGCCACTTTGGCAAATCCCTCACTTATCATTGGATTAGGTAAGATTCACAATCCACTAATAAGGGAAGGATGTGCACAGAATGAATATAAATTATCAGTCACTAAATCAATATAAGTACAAAGTGCGGAAGCATACAAAGTAAAACATTACATCTATTTCACCATACATCAATAGTAATAAGAATGGAAAGTAGCTCGGAAAATAATAGTGCAGGAAAGTAAACACAGTCACAAGTGTATCTGTATTATTACAACATTAAATTAAAGTTTGAAATAAAATGAAGCATATCACTCTTCACAAAAAATAAAAGAAATAGAGATCTTCTCTGCCCTGAAGTGCCTCCTCCGGATATGGCTCCTCCATAAGAATTGGATCTTAAAACTGCTCAAGATTTGACATTGTCGGTTTCACAATACTAGGGCCCCAGCCAATAATAGAAAATCTTATTAGACAAATTGTCTAAGTATATTTTAGGCTGAATATTTTACATAAATTATCAATATCACCATTTTACTTATCAAAACTAAAATCCTAACTAGCATAGGAGCAGTATGCACACAAAGAACAGGATGAGTTATAAATACAATATTTATAACTAAGCAAAAATTGTGGCAAAAAGCACACCTCAAGCAAACTAAGCAAGGAATAAGCATACATATATAATACCGTAAATAAAAGTATTGAAAGGAAAGTCTAATCCTAAATATGCTGATGATCACATGATATATGCTGATTTAAAATAGTAATCTGAAAATGGTACTGTAATAACCCAAGTTGTTACCCTTATAAATTAAGACTAATCTTTATCTTAATCTTGATCCTAACATTAATCAAGTCATTAGGAGTCATCCACAAAAACTTAGTCCAAATCAGGAGTCAAATAGAACAAGTCCTGATTTTTGGGAAATCCAAAAACTCTAGAAATTGACCTATATAAATTGACCTCAAATCAAAAATCAGATTTTGCCATTGCGCTCATTGCCCCCAAATTAGCCAGGGGTGATGTTTTGGTAGCAATCGAAAGTCGTCGAAATTTCGTCGAATATTCTAATATTTAAATACCGAGAAGAATAGGAAATTTAAATACTTGTTGGAATTAAAATCTGACTTCGCCATTGCGATTCTCAACCTCAAATTAGCCAAGGATGAAATTTTGGGATTTTTCGGAGATCATTTATAAAATATGATTTTTGAGATTAATTAAATTAATTTCTTAAACTCCATTTTTGTCTTCTTCCTTCTTTTTTGGCTGGGTGGGACCCACAACCATCTAAACCTAGCTGAGCCCCCCTTTTCCTTCAGTCCCCTGCTATGCTCAGCTTAGTTTTTCCCCCATATCTACTGCCATCCCCTCCCTTATCTCACCAAGTGGGTTGGGTCAAATCCATCCATCCCATCCATTGGCAGCCCTCTTCCCTCATTAGAAGAGCCTTTAGCTCTCAGCTCTTCTTCCTCATTAGCCTAGCAGAAGTCTATTCCTCTCTTCTCATTGTTGTTGTGCTAGCTATTAAAGAGAAGTTCCCCAGCCCTCAAACTCTCAGGTTTCCAAGAATCCATAGAAGGAACCCCCATTTGCAAGACTAAGGTACTCCCTTTCCCTCCATTGATTACTCTAATGGCTATTCCATTTTGTATCTATGTTTAATTGTATGTTTAAGATTCTGTGTTACCTTAGTTGAGCATCTATGAAGCTATGTTAAGATGTAGAAACTCATAAAAATCTGTAACCAATAGGGAATGATATGTAAATCTGCTAATACAAATTTCTGCACACCTAGTCCTTTAAGCCCACTATTTTCATAAATAACTTGATTGTTTGGTATTGATTTGGGTATTAATGGAAAGGACTCAAAAAGACATTTCCATCAGTATATGACACCACTCGTGAAGTGTTCTCAGTTGAGAGTATTTGAGCCTGAAAGTTGACCATTTTTGGTTTTTGCTCAGGCGAAATCACCATTGGGCACTATAGCGCGTCGTAGCGCCCAAGTTTAGAACTGAATTTGCTGTCGCGCGCTACAGCGCACCACAGCGCTTCTGGAGCTAAAATAAGGACCTGGAAGCAAACCGCTGCAGTGCGCCACAGTGGGTTGCAGCGTCATTTCGGGAAGAACTATATGGAATCAAGAAAAATTTAATTGAATAGTAACTTAAAAGTTGAACCTCTGCAGTGCGCCGCAGTATCGTTTTCCGCTGCAGCGCGCCACAGCATTGTTTTTCGCTGCAGTGCGCTGCAGCACCCAAAGTTTTGAATTCAGGTCTAATAGTTGGATAAAGCGTAAACACATTTTCTTGTTTGAAATTAAATTTTCCCACTATAGTGTGCCGTAGCATCAAAAGCGCTGCAGCGTTCCGCAGCGCGCCATAGCGCACCGTAGCACCTAGCTCTTTGCCAGAAGGCGCCACAGAGCGCCGCAGTGTCCAGAACTGCCCAGATTGGTCCAGAACTGGCTGAAATGGCCAAAACTTCACCATTTTCAAATTTTAAGGACCCTAGGACCCTAGTGGGGTAAAAAATTAAGCACTGTATAAATATGTAGGTGAATTTCTAATTTTGCATTAGAGGATAGTTTTATCCATAATCGCCCCTAAAATCATAAATATTGATTTGACCATATCTTAATCAATTAGACTTCAAATTAGAAAGTTCAAAGTGCTAGATAGCTTAAAATTCTAGTTCTAACAATAATCTGAAGTAATATTTAAGTTTTGAACCCCAGAAAAATTAGAAATGACAAAAATACCCCTAACCTTAATTAGATCATAACTTGACCAATTGAAGTCTAATTTGGGTCTACTCCTAGTTAAAGTACTCAGTGTGATATAGGAAGTTATAGCCACTGAGTTTGTTGAATTTGGATATTAAATAGAAAAGTTAGTTTTTTTGACCCCCCTTAGCTTAGAAAATTACCAAATTACCCTTAGGAATGAAATGTCTATAACTAATTCATTAAATCTCAAAATTTAGTATTTTTAGACTCTATGGAATCCTTGAATAGCAACCAGCATTAAACTGAATGCAAAATTTAGATTTCAATTGGTATAATTTACTGAAAGGCCCCTTAGGTCCAAAACCCTAGTTTGGACCTATAGGACCCATTTCTTATCTAAATTTGGCGTACTTACTGTCTTTCTTCATGTTAGACAGTAAGGAATCATTTGATAGTAAGAAATCCTATTTTGGAGCCCTAATTTAAAAAATAGCTTTTTGGACCCTTAAGTAGAGACAAAATAGTCATTTTCCCCAAAATTTAGATTAAGTATCTTTAACTCATAGATTATCTCCTAAGTTAATAAAATAAGTATTAAAACTATATTAGAATTATTTAAGTGAGTAAAATCAGCTATTATGTCAAATTTGTTAAAATCCCTAAAACTTCTCTAAGTCTTTTCCTTAGGAAATTTAACACCTCATATTAGGATTATTCCTAAGATAAGGACTAGATCATATGATAGATTTCATTCATCAAATAATAAGGTTATTCAATGAATGAATCCTTAGTTTTATTAATTTCTAGATTTTACAACTTATTTGGATTATTTGTTTTTCAATATTAGATTTAGGTTAGGAGATTAATCCTGTTAAGACTGATTTGCTTAATAAGATTTACCTCAATAATTAGTTCATATTTATATTTAACTTAGATCTTAAGTCTTACCTTTGGGATCATGTGATTAAACCTAATCTCATGGTGTTTAATCCATAATCTCTAGCTGGTAGATTTTGGACATCTTTTAGTTTAGAATGTCTAGACTCATAAATTAGGTCGTGATGATTTCTTATAGTCGACATTGATTTAATCATATTAGGACCTAGCTACTCCTAATATTTTGTAACCTATAAAGACGTACTTCTAAGTTACACTTGATAGTAAGAATTGGAGATCCTGAACTTGTGTAACATGGAATAGTTAGAATAGTTTGATTAGATAACAAATAATATCACCATATTTAGTAGAGTCCCTTGCTTACTACTTGATTTTATGCTACATATTCCTTGAACTTTGTGCTTATTTTTTCTTGAATATGTCATATAAGAAAAATATTATTGCATAAAAAAAATGAAAACTTAGAATATTAGGAAAACATTTGTATTTGGGTTCAGTTCATGGTAGATTATGGTGCACATTACTCTAATGGGTAGGAGTAAGGAGAGATCAGGATGCTTAACATTACTCATTGAGGAGTGTGTGTTAAGCTTGGAACCCGCTCAGTCTTGCAGACGTGCTTGACTCATTAGCTATTTTTGAATTTGTCCACAAAAATAAAAGTAAAATAACTAAGAGATATTTTTATAGTATTATCTGCCTCTTCAGTCATATTGTATTATATTATTATATTATGTCCACCATAGCCCATAAAGGCTACGAGAATATATTGGGTCAGATTGGCCAATTCTTTCTGATATGACAATTATACATTTTTTCAATTTTCAGCTTACTATATATTATGATGATAATGCATGTTATTCTAGATAGCTATATTTTTCCTATTTACCTGCTTACTTATATAGATACATATATAGGATGCTAGACTTTACTGCTTATTATATGTACCACTTTCAAATTTCTATTTTAAGCCATCATATATCATATGATCATCAATATGTATAAGATTAGGTTTTTCTTTCAATACTGTCACTTACTGTATTATATAAGTATGCATGTTCCTTATTTAGTTGGTTGAGGTGTGCTTTCGCCTATCTTGTTGTTTAGTTATAAATGTTATATTTATAACTTGTCCTATTTCCCTTGTATGCATACCTGCTCCTATGCTAGATAGATGTGTGGTTTTATATAGAGTAAAATGGTGGTATTAATAAATGTTTAATAAATATCCTGCCTAAAATGTACTTTGACAATTTATCTAATAAGAATTTTCTTTTATTAGTTGGGGCCCTGGCATTGTGAAATTGACAATATCAGTTCTTATTCAATTTGAGGAGCCAGTGCCTGAGGAAGAGCCTTATTTAGAAGAGGTGCAGTAGCTTGGTGCAGAAGACCTTTAGTTGCCTTTTTCTTTATTATGAGGATAAGCGATATTATCATTTTCAGTCTCTTAAACTTTAATTAAATGATGTAATAATACAAGTACTCGTGACTGTGTTTACTTTCTGCATATTATTATTTTCTAAGCTATTTCATTTTATTTCATTTTATTTCATGTCTAAAGTATGGTGAATGGATATAATATTTATTTCATTTTGCTTCCGCACTCTATATGTATATGTAGACTTAGTGACTGATCCTCTTATTTATTCTGTGCACATCCTTCACTTAGTAGTGGATTGTGGATCTTACCTAATCCAATGATAAGTGAGGGACTTGCCAGAGTGACATTCCACTCCTTAGTCTAATGATTGTAGACTTAAGGAGCGGGGCACCACAGGTACATATAGTAAGCAGTAAAAATTTAGCACCCTATAAATATGTATAAGTGAGCAGGTATGAAAATAAATACAGTTGACTGAAATAACATGCATTAATAACATAGTAAATAGTAAACTAAAATTGAAATAGGTACGTATAACTACCATATCAAAAAAAATTGGCTAATTCGGCCCAATATAATTCCCAAAGCTTTTCTGGGCTAGGGCAGACAAAAAAGAACAGCATAACTAAAGAGGTAGTAAATACAAATGCAGAATATTTTAGTTATTTTACTTTTACTTTTGTGGACACGTCCAGAAATAGCTGAGGATTCAAGCACATTTGCAAGACTTTACAAGTTCCAAGCTTAACACACACTCTTCAATGAGTAATGTTGAGCATCCTTATTACTCCTTACCCCTGTCCATTAAGGTAAATGTGCACCAGAACCTACCAAAATAAAATTGAACTCAAAGCAACTATTGTCCTAATTATTCTAAGTTTTTATTTCATGTATAAAGTTTTCTTACATGACATGTTCAAGAAAATAAGCATAAAGTTCAAGGAATGTGTAGCACAAGTAATCAAGTAGTTAGCAAGGGACTCTTTTACACATGGTGACACTATTATTATCTAATTACATAATTCTAACTATTCTAAGTTACACAAGTTTAGGATATTCAACTTCTACTATTGAGTGTAACTTAGAAGTATGGCCTTATAAGCTAAAAGCAATTAGAATTGATTAGGTTCTAATTTAGTTCAATCAGAATCGACTATAAGTTAAATAATAATTCATTACAACCTAATTAATAAATTTAGATGTTCTATAGTAAGATTTGATCAAGACTAACTAACTTAGGGATTATGAATTAAACATCATGAGTTTGAGTTTGAACACATAATCCAAAGATAAAGTATAAGGATCTAAGGTTTTAATTCTAAGTGAACTAATGATTGAGGTAAATCTTTAATAAGCAAAATTGGGTTTAATAGGATGGCTCTCCTATTCTTAATCTAAGATTGAAAGATAAAATAATCAAAATATAATTATAAAAATCTAAAAACTAATAAAATTAAAGATTCATTCATTGAATAATCCCATTATTCAATGAATGAAACCTAACCTAATATCTATCCTAAAACTCAGGAATGGTCCTAATGTGAAGTGTTGATTCCTAATGAGCTCCTAAAGACTTAGATATATTCTTAAGAGTTGATTAAATTTATTTCAATTTAACTTAATTTGCTGTTTTTATTTAATTAGGGAAGTTAACAATGAATTTTAGCTAATGAAGGCATATTATCTTTACTTATAGAGATTTTCAAGCATAAATTAGGATTTTTAGACAATTATTCAACTTATAAAATTAATGACCTAAATTGATCATAAATCAATTTTATTACTAATTTACTAATCTAATTGATATTTTAGGGGTTAAGGGCACTTAACCTAAATTTTGGGCAAAATGATTATTTTGCCCCTACTTATGGGTCAAAAAAGCTACTTTTTTATTTAAGGCTCTAAATTGAAATTTGTTACTGCCAAATAATTTCTTACTATTTAACATGAAGATAAATAATAAGTACACTCAATTTGGATAAGAAATGGTCATATAGGTCCAAACTAAGAAATTTGATCTAAATGGCTTTTTAGTAAATTTCACCTAATAGAATCTAAATTTTTATGCAATTTATTGTTGGTTACTATTCTAGGATTCCATAGAGTCTAAGAATATTAAAATTTGAGGTCTATTGGATTGGTTATGAGCTTTTCAAGTCTAAGGGCATTTATGGAATTTTCTAAAATTAAGAGGGGTCAAAAATCTAACTTTTCCATTTGAGATCTAAATTCAGCAAACTCAGTGGCTATATCTTTCCTATATCACACTGAGTACTTTAACTGGGAGTAGATCCAAATTAGACTTCAATTGGTCAGCCTAAGATTTCTAGGGTTCAAAACTTAAATATTATTTTAGTTTACTGGTGGCATTAAAATTCTAAGCTAGATAATACTTTGAATATTCTGATTTAGAGTCTAATTAACTAAGATATGGCCAAATCAAAATCTAGGGATTTAGGGGTCATTAGTGAGGGTCCTAAAAGTTATTAGCCACCCTAATTATCAAATGACAAAACTAATACTATCAAAGTGTTCATGATGTTCTTTTGATTATCTTAAGACCCTTATTGGCTAGGTTTGGGTTATTAGGTACAAAGTTATAAGGGTTTGAAGTTTTAGTATAAGTGAGAGAATGTCCTAAAATATCACTATATTAAATAGGTATCCTATGAGAAAATTAATACTACTAAAATATTCCTCTCATTTTTCTAATTAAAGTGAGATATAACTTTAATATATTTGGAGTAGTGGATTAAAAGTTATGCATGCCTAAAGTTTCTGCAATTAAATAATTAACATTATGCAAATGAAATGAATTAAATAGATTTTGATTTTAAAATATAACATAAATTTAATAAATTTATTTAATTTAAATGGCGGATCCCATGTGAGGACACACGGTGCCCACTGAGTGGTCAGGCCAGATCCATGGGACCCACGTGCAGATGGCGCACGACCAGGAGTCGACACGAGGCACTGCAAGACAGAGCAGAGCCAGATAGACGCCAACTTGCCGGCCCCGTAGAGCACACGCGGCCCCGCAGAGCACACGCGCTGCAGACCAAGGTAACGCGCCAGAGGCGAGCCCCAGGCACTGCTCATAACCTGCCAGACGTGGATTGGGCCTGGGTTGACCTGGCCCAACCCGGATTCCTCACCCGCGCAGGCCACCCGAGGGCTACACCTAGAGCTGTGCTTTTACCGGCCTTCCCGGCGATGCCCGGTATCAAACCACCAGCCATTAGTAAGGTCTTGGAGAAACCTTCCTAATGGCAGTTGAACCAAATCCAGAGAGGTACCGAGGCTCCTACACTAGCTAACCCTAGTTGGCGAGTCACGGGTCATGGACGAGAAGAGCGAGTGACTGCAGGTCACTATGGATGACTCGTGGATTACGATTGATCATGATCAAATTAGCTCGATCAGACCAATCTAAGCTTAATCTATCGAGTGAAATTGAGTTTCGAAAATTGAATGTAAGCATTGCATGTGAAGGAAGGGAGATCAAGCGGGTACCTGATGGACGATTGTTGAGGGTCGGAAGAACAAGTGTTGCGGTTTGACTCTTGGAGGACATCCGTGTGTGCCGAAATGCTTCTTTGTGGGTTAAGGAGCACCGATGGAGCCCTCGATGTAGAATCGTGCACAGCAACTGGTGGTGCACCACAGCCTGGGCAACACGTGACACGTGCCCTAGCCTGAGAGGGAGACGGGGACGGAACGCGTGGACTGTCTGATCTCAGATCAGACGGTTCGAGTTGGACGTCCGATCTGACGGAACAGTTCGAATGGTGGATGAAACTAGGTGGACGGCGTTGAGGTTGAACGGCGCTCGGTTTTATTAAATAGTAATTAACTTAATTATTTAATTAATTTAATAATTTAATTTCTCACTTTAATAATTAATTTCAAATATTTAAATGACTTCCAAAAATTCTAAAATATCTGCCCCAAGCTAATTGAGGGGTGATGAACGCAACGACGATATTAGATTTTGATTTTGACGAGTATTTCATTTTCCAAATTTTTGGGGTTTTTAAATATTATTAAAATATTCGACAAAATTTTGACGACTTTCGATTGCCTCCAAAATATCACCCATAGCTAATTTGGGGGCAATGAGTGTAATGACGAAATCCAATTTTCAATCTGAGGTCAATTTAGATTGGTCATTTTCCTAGGTTTCTAGATTTTTCCAAAATCAGAATTTGATCCATTTGACTCCTGATTTGGACTAGGTCTTGGTGGATGACTCCTAATGACTTAATTAGTACTTAAGATCAAAAAATTGGTACATGGATTAGTCCTAATTAGCAAGGGTAATAACTTGGATTATTATACAACCTTTCTTGAGATTGAGTCAGCAACCCTTCAGTTTTAGTTTCAGCTATTTGGGGGAGGTTCAACAGTCCTTCCCGAGTAGTGCACCATTCTGCAGCCAACTACTTGTAAAACATTAAACATACTTCAGTTTTATGCAGCGATGGGATGGGGCACTACAGATCAGCTACATCCATTTGGATGGTCTGATTAACTGGCTTAGTTCGAGCTGATCAGGATAAAGGGCCAGTCCAATTCCAATCAACGGGCCCCACCCAATAAAACTTAATTAAATTCTTTTTAATTTAATATTATTTAACTCAATTGAATCGAATTAAAATTGGACTATAAACTGGGCTTAGAATATTTTCAATAATTCACCCCTAGCTAAATCAAAGGTGAGGAACACAGTGACAAAGTCGAATTTTGATTTCAACGAGTATTTAATTTTCCTATTTTCTAGGGTATTTTAAATATATTAAAATATTCACCAAAATCCAACGACTTCCAAATACTTCCAAAACATCAGTCCCAGTTACGTCCAACGTAGTGGGGACTATGCTTCCCGGCCACACCGAAGTGATAAACACCCATCATTGGGCTAACCTTGAGATATGCTGTGGTGCCCCGTTTCCTAAGTCCGCAATCATTAGACTAAGGAGTGGTGTGCCACTCTGAGAAATCCATCACTTATTATTGGATTAGGTAAGATCCACAATACACTAATAAGGGAAGGATGTGCACAGAATAAATATGAGGATCAGTCACTAAATCTTTTATACATATAGAGTGTGGAAGTAATAAGAAGTAATAATTACATCCATTCACCATACATCAAACATGAAATAAAATAAAATAGCTCAGAAAATAATAATGTGCAGAAAGTAAACACAGTCATGAGTACCTGTATTATTATATCATTTAATTAAAGTTTAAAAGACTGAAAGTGATAATATCACTTATCCTCACAATAAAGAAAAATGCAATTAGAGGTCTTCTACACTGGGCTACTGCACCTTATCTAAATAAGGCTCCTCCTCAGGCACTGGCTCCTCAAACTGAATAAAATCTGACATTGTTGGCTTCACAATGCCAAGGCCCCAGCCAATAAAAGAAAAATCTTAGTAGGTAAATTGTCTAAGTACATTTTAGGCAAGTAATTTATTAAGCATTTGTTACTATCACCATTTTATTTTAAATAAATGAAACATCTATTTAGCATGGGAGCAAGTAAGCATATAAGGGGATGAGGATAAGTTATAAATATAATATTTATAACTAAGTAATAATTATGGCAAAAGCACACCTCAAGTAAACTAAACAAGGTAGGGCATACATAGGTAATACAGTAAGCAAAAATACTGAAAAGAAAAGTTTAACCTAAGCATGCTGATGATCATATGACATATGCTAATTTAAAATATAAATATGAAAATGGTACATATAATAAGTAGTAAAGTCTTGCATCCTATATATGCATCTACTCAAGTAAGCGCGTAACATAGGAAAAATACTATTAATCGAAATAAAATGCATCAACAACATAATAAACAGTAAGCTGAAAAACTGTAAAGAATGTACAAACTACCATATCAGAAAGAATTTTCCAATCTGACCCAATATATTCTCGTAGCCTTTATGGGCTAGGGCGGACATAATATCACAACATAGTACAATATGACTGAAAAGGTAGATAATACTATACAAATATCTTTGAGTTATTTTACTTTTATTTATGTGGATAATTTTAGAAATAACTGAGGAGCCAAGCACGTCTGCAAGACTAAACGGGTCCCAAGCTTAACACATTCTCCTCAATGAGTGATATTAAGCATCCTGCTCTCTCCTTACCCTTGTCAATTAGAGTAATGTGCACAATAATCCATGATGTACTGAACCCAAATGCAAATATTTTCCTAATATTCTAAGTTTTTATTTTTCATGCAATAATGTTTTTCTTATATGACATGTTCAAAGAAAAATAAGCACAAAGTCCAAGGAATGCGTAGAACAA
This sequence comes from Gastrodia elata, assembly GCA_016760335.1. Classification (NCBI taxonomy): domain Eukaryota; kingdom Viridiplantae; phylum Streptophyta; class Magnoliopsida; order Asparagales; family Orchidaceae; genus Gastrodia; species Gastrodia elata. The sequence goes on along the minus strand of CM028670.1, from coordinate 79,434,924 downwards.
AATCAAGTAGTAAGCAAGGGACTCTACTAAATATGATGATATTATTTATTGTTTAATTTAAACATTCTAATTGTTCCAAGTTACACAAGTTCAGGATCTCCAATTCCTACTATCGAGTGTAACTTAGAAGTACGTCCTTATAAGTTACAAAATATTAGGACTAGCTAGGTCCTAATATGATTAAATCAATGTCAACTATAAGAATCCAACACAACCTAGTTTATGAGTTTAGAAGTTCTAAATAACTTATCCAAAATCTACCAAGCTAGAGATTATGGATTAAACACCACGAGATTGGGCTTAAGATCTAGGTTAAATCTAATTGTGAACTAATGATTGAGGTAAATCCTATTAAGCAAATCAGACTTAATAGGATGAATCTCCTATCATAAATCTAATATCAAAAGACAAAATAATCTAAATAAGTTGTAAAATCTAGAAATTAATAAAACCAAGGATTCATTCATTGAATAATTCCATTATTTAATGAATGAAATCTAATCTAATATTTAATCCTATTCTTAAGAAATATATCCTAAGGTGAAGTGAGGATTCCTAATGATAAGACTTGGAAAATTTCTAAGAATTGAATGAATTTCTTCACACTTGCTAATTTTATTTAATTAGAGAGGTTAGAGATGGATTTTAGCTAAGTAAGGCATATTAACCTTACTTAGGGATTTTCAAACTTAAAATTGAGATGTTTTACAAATTATCCCAATTGAGGGATTTATGACTTAAATTGATCCTAAATCAGTTCTATGATTGATTTTAATGATTTCAAAGGGTATTTTAAGGGTTAAGGATATTTAACCTAAATTTTGGGCAAAATGACCATTTTGCCCTTACTCAAGGGTCCAAAAAACTACTTTTTAATTAAGGGCTCCAAATTAGGATTTCTTTCTATCAAATGACTCCTTACTGTCTAACATAAAGATAGATAATTAGTGCATCAAATTTGGAAAAGAAATGAGTCATATGGGTCCAAACTAAGGTTTTTAACCTAAAGGGTATTTTAGTAAATTATACCAAATGAAATCTAAATTTTTATACAGTTTACTATTGGTTTCAGTTCAATTCTATAGAGTCTAAGAACACTAAATTTTGAGGTCTAATGAATTAGTTATAGCCATTTCAGTTTCCAATAGCAATTTGATAATTTTCTAAGTTAAGGAGGGTCAAAAAGCTAAATTTTTTATTTGAGGTCCAAATTCAGCAAACTCAGTGGATATAGCTTTCCTATATCACATTGAATATTTTAACTGGGAGTAGACCAAAATTAAACTTCAATTGGTCAAGTTATGACCTAATTAAGGTTATTGGTTTTTTGGTCATTTCTAATTTTTCTAGGGTTCAGAACCTAAATATTATTTTAAATTATTGTTGGCACTAAAATTCTAAGCTATCTAGCACTTTAAAGTCTTAGATTTGGATTCTAAATGACTAAGATATTGTCAAATGAATTTTCTGGACACTATGGCGCGTTATAGCACCCGACGGTGATTTCGCCTGTGCGAAAACTGTGAAGGGTCACATTTCGAGTTCAAATACTCTCAATCCAGAGCATTCCAAGAGAGGTGCTACATATCAATGGAAAGTTTTTTCTAATACCTTTCCATTGACACCAACATCAGCACGAACGGATCATCCTAGCTATATGAACAATGGTGATAAAGGCAGGGGTGTGCATAATAGATGCAAAATAGAGCATGAGGTATATTATTTTGAAGAACTATAATGGCTTCCATACTTAATCATGGATGTCTAAAGATGTGAATAAGCATAATAGATGAATGAAATGACCAAGAAATGAGAATAAATGGGTACCTTAATCTTTAGAATAGGAAGAAGGAACCTTGGAAAGCTTGGAGGAGGAACTTCTTCTTATTCTTCTTCTTTAGCGCAAAGCTTAACAATGCGGGGAAGGGTGGATGCTTGGGAGCTTTATCTTGATAACCAAAAATGGAGAGGAAAAACTGGGCTTCCATTTATAGGAGGAGAAGAAAGGGGGAAAGCCATCATGAGCTAAGAGGGAGGGAAGGAAGAGGGATGGCTATAGCCATCAAACCTTGCCATTATTAAGGAGGGGGGAAGGAAGAGGGATGGCCATAGCCATCAAAGCTTTTAATTAATGAGGGAGAAGGAGATGGGTCAGCCGAAAGTGGAGGTTAGGTCCAGCCGAATGGAATAGCCAACTAGGAGAGATAAAGAAGGAAAGAAAATAATGCAATTAGGAATAAATAACTATTTATTCATTTAATTAATTAAAAATTCTGATTTTAGAAACGCACTCCGAAAATTCTCAAAAATTCACCCCAAGCTAAGTTGGAGGTGACGATCGCAACGGCAAAGTCAGATTTCAATTCTGACGATTATTTAATTATTCTATTTTCTGGGGTATTTAATTTTATTAAAATATTCGCGAAAATCCGACGACTTCCAAATGCATCCAAAACATCACCTATGGCTAATTTGGGGATGATGATCATAACAGCAAAATCGGATTATGATTTTCAGGTCAAAATAAATAACTCAATTTTCTAATTAATTTAAATATATTAAAATATTCAAGATTATTCAACGACTTTTGAAAAATCCCAAAATTTCACCCTTGGCTAATCCAAGGGTGAGAATCGTAATGGCGAAGTTGGATTTTAACTCTGACAAGCATTTAATTTTCCAATTTTTTGGGTATTAAATATTATTAAATATATTCATCAAAATTTTGACGACTTCCGATTAACTCGAAAACATAACCCCTAGCTAATTTGAGGGCAATTAGCGTAATGGCGAAGTCCGATTTTTGATCTGAGGTTAATTTATATAGGTCATTTTTCAGAGTTTCTAGATTTCCCAAAAATTAGAACTTGATCTATTTGACTCCTGATTTGGACTAGGTTGTAGTGGATGACTCCTAATGACTTGATTAATACTTTAGGATCAAGATTAGGATGTAGATTAGTCTTAATTAACAAAAGTAACAACTTGAGTTGTTGCAGACTCTCCCACTTAAAAACGATGTCATCCTCGACATCTCTCAAGTGGAATGAAAAGGCAAGAATAAAAATATTAAATGAATTTGAAGTTTAGAATGCTAAGAAGGAATACCTGGATTCTCGAAGAGTCTAGGATATTTGACTCGCATATCGGCTTCCTTCTCTCAAGTGGCTTCATTCTGAGAATGATTCCTCCACTGCACTTTGATCATTTCGATAGTACGACTTCTAAGCTGTTTGCGATCGCGGGCCAAAATTCTAATTGGTTCCTCTGCATATGACAGATCAGGTTGGATCTGAATTTCTGGGAGCTGCACAAGGTGAGATGGATCTCCGACACACTTTCTTAGTGATGATACATGGAATACATTGTGGACTGCTATGAAGTTGCCTGGAAAATTTAGTCTATAGGCGGAAGAACTTATTTTGGTTGCTACCTCGAACGGACCCACATAGCGGGGACTAAGTTTCCCAGCTATGCCGAATCTAAAGACTCCTTTCATCGGACTGACTTTTAGGTACGCAAAGTCTTCATGGAATACCTTATTTACTCGTTCTGTTTGACCATCTGTTTACGGATGAAAGGCTATACTCAATGCTAGGGTTGTGCCTAGATCTTGATGCACGGTGTGCCAGAATTTAGAAGTGAATCGGCTATCTCTATCAAATACAATGGATTTAGGAATTCCTACAACTCGATTATCTCCTTGATATATAGCTTGGCGAGTTTCTCAATCGAGTCTGTTTGCCTATGGGAATAAAATGAGCAAATTTAGTTAATCAGTCTACTATAACCCAAATTGCATCTGCTCCAGACCTTGCATGAGGCAATCCCATCATGAAATCCATAGATATATCTATCCATTTCCATTCAGGGATCTCCAGTGGATGAAGTAGACCATCAGGTCTTTGGTGTTCTGCCTTAACTAGACTGCAAGCATGGCACTTTGCAACAAAATCTGCCTCACTTTTCTTCATTCCTGGCCACTAGAAGGATTTCTTCAAGTTTTGATACATCTTTGAGCTTCCATGATGGATCTAGTATCCAGAGTTATGGCCTTCGATCAGCACCTCCTGATGTACAGACTTAGGGATCCATAAGCGATCTTCTTGATAGATAGCACCTTTATGGAATCGAATGTCAGTGCGATGACCACTTTTGATGGCTTATTTAAAATTTAGGTACTCATCATCGTTTATCTTAGTAATAGATATGTCTCTATAGAATGTGGGTTCCATATTAATCATTGAGAACATTGTACTCACCTAGTCACTATGCACTGACTTGATATCCATTTTACAAAATTCTTCTTCAAGAGGACTCTTAGAGATAAGAGCATTGAGAGTCACATGATGGCTAAGCGCACCAGCTACAACATTCGCCTTTCCTGGATGGTACTGGATGTCCAAGTCGTAGTCACTAATCAGTTCTAACCACCTTCGTTGTCGGCAGTTCAACTCCCTTTGAGTGAATATATACTTCAAACTCTGATGATCTTTGAAAATCGAGCACTGAATTCCATATAGATAGTGATGCCAGATCTTTAAAGCGAACACTACAGCAGCTAGTTCAAGATCATGTATGACATAATTTCTTTCGTGAGTCTTCAGCTAATGGGAAGTATATGCTATGACCTTCTCTTCTTGTATTAGTACGACACCTAAGCCTATACCAAAGGCATCAGTGTAGACTTGATAGTTCACTCCTTCTTTAGGAAGAATTAGAACTAGAGCGGTGGATAGTGCGTTCTTCAATGCTCAGAATGCCTGTTCACATGCTAGAGACCATTCAAATGGTACTGCTTTCTGGGTTAGCTTAGTTAGTGGAGAGGCTATCTAGGAGAAGCCCTTTAAAAATTTCATATACTAACCAGCTAAGCCTAAGAAGTTTTTGATGTCAGTTACTGACTTGGGCTAAACCCATTCCTGGATAGTGCTAACTTTGTTATGATCAACTCTAATACCTTGGGCATCTATCACATGCCCCAGAAAAGCTACTGAATCGAGACAAAACTCACATTTGGAATATTTAGCATAAAGTCTATGGTCACGCAGTTCTTCTAGCACAATTCTTAAGTGCTCTTTGTGCGCCTTCCGGTTCTTGAAGTAGATTAAGATGTCGTCAATGAAAACAATAACGAATTTATCAATGTATGGTTTAATGATGCACTGCATTAGGTCCATAAATATCAAAGGTGCATTTGTCAACCCAAATAACATCACTAAAAACTCATAATGATCATACCTAGTTTTGAAAGCAGTCTTTGCTATATCAGAATCCTTTACTTGCAGTTGATGATAGCCTGATCGTAGATTGATCTTTGAGAATACCTTTGCTCCTGCTAGTTGATCAAACAGATCATCGATACGGGGCAATGTGTACTTGTTATTTATTATTACTTTATTTAACTCTCTATAGTCGATGCACATTCGCATTGATCCATCTTTCTTCTTGACAAATAGAACTGGCGCTCCCCATGGGGACAAACTAGGCTTGATAAGACCTTTCTCCAACAGTTCTTGCAGTTGCTTGTTCAGTTCTTGTAATTCCTTAGGCACCATTCGATAAGGAGCTATAGAGATGGGCTGCATTCTTGGAACAATGTCAATTGCAAATTTTACTTCACATGTAGGAGGAAAATTGGGTAGATCTTCTGGAAAGATGTCAGCAAACTCGCAAATGACGAGGTTCTCAGATAAGAAAACACCTTCTTTCTTTTCTCCAAGTATTGTTACTAGGAAGGCATCACAACCTTTCTGAACTAACCTTTTTGCTTTTATAGCATTGATTAGCGAGGCTCAAGTACTAAGGTTACCAATGAAGGATTTGGCCTTACTACCACTACCCAAGGTGATCTTCTTCTTTGCACAGTTGATAGTGGCATTATGTTGGCTTAGCTAATTCATGCCTAATATTACATCAAAATTGGCTATTGGGAGAACTACAAACTTGGCTTCATACTTCACATTTTCAATGGGGATTGGCACTTTACAAAACTGGCAAGCTGGCATTTGGGCTCCAGAAGGTAACCCAACATTAAGAGGATTTGCTAGAATCTGAATTTACATCTTTAGAAATCCAGAAAGTAGAGGATTATAACATGCTATTTCTCTTACTTTAGATCACTATCTACTAAGGCTCTTAGCAGCTTTACCCAGAGTGTTAATATCTCCAGAAAAACTATGGAAAGCAAGGGGAGTGGAAGATGAACATCCAGAATGCACTCCCACTTACCTTGGGGACAATACATATTTTAGACTCCTAAGGGAAATATCATTAGCTTTAGTGATTGTTAAAGGTAGTTGTGCTTTTATTATCCTTAGGGAGACAAAATTTAGAAAGTGGAAGGTAATTACTTAAGAGTGATTTAAGACCTAATTATTGGTTTGTAATCCTATAGGGATTTATACATCTTAATACGGAAGTTAAGTCCTAACATCTAAAGTTCTTGATCTTGTAAATCTCATGAAGGTTTAATTTGAATTAGTTAGGTATATATTATACTTAAGTTTGTTCTTACTAAAGTTCTGTTACTTAGGAATGCATTTTCCATTCTATACTCTTATTATTCTGAGCTCATGATTATGGTACTTTGGATGTAACTCTGGTATTTAGTTAATGACTGATTGGTAGAAAAATCATCCATTAGGTAGAGTGGAATATAATTCCAATCTGACACCTTATGGAATTCTCTGATACCAACAATGGTGCCCTGCTCCCTAAGTTCACAATTATTAGACTAAGGAGTGGTCTGCCACTCTGGCAAATCTCTCACTTATCGTTGGATTATGTAAGATCCACAATCCACTTATAAGGGAAGGATGTGCACAGAATAAATATGAGGATCAGTCACTAAATCTATCATACATACAAAGTGCAGAAGCAATAAGAAGTAAATATTACATCCATTCACCATACATCAAACATGAAATAAAATGAAATAACTCAGAAAATAATAATGTGCAAAAAGTAAACACAGTCACGGGTACCCATATTATCACAGCATTTAATTAAAGTTTAAAAGATTAAAAATGATCATATCACTTTTCCTCATAATGAAGAAAAGGCAACTAGAGGTCTTCTGCACCTGGCTGCTGCACCTCCTCTAAATAAGGCTCTTTCTCAGGCACTGGCTCCTCAAACTGAACAAGATCTGACATTATCGGTTTCACAATGCCAAGGCCCCAGCCAATAATAGAAAAATCTTATTAGTCAAATTATTTAAGTACATTTTAGGCAAGTAATTTATTATGCATTTGTTAATATCACCATTTTACTATAGACCAAATGAAACATCTATTTAACATAGGAGCAAGTAAGCATACAATGGGATGAGGATAAGTTATAAATATAATATTTATAACTAAACAAGAATTGAGGCAAAAGTACACCTCAAGTAAACTAAATAAGGTAGGAAAAGTCTATCATAAATATGTTGATGATCATATGACATATGCTAATTTAAAATATAAATCGGAAAATAGTACATATAATAAGCAGTAAAGTCTAGCATCTTATATATGCATCTACCCAAATAAGCAGGTAACATAATAAAAATACAGCTAACCGAAATAAAATGCATCAACAACATAATAAATAATAAGCTAAAAAACTGTAAAGAATGTACAAATTGCCATATCAAAAAGAATTGGCCAATCCGGCCCAATATATTCTTGTAGCCTTTATTGGCTAGGGTGGACATAATATCACAATATAGTATAATATGACTGAAGAGGCAGACAATACTATAAGAATATTTTTTAGTTATTTTACTTTTGTTTATATGGGCAAATTTAGAAATAACTGAGGAGTTAAGCACATCTGCAGGACTGAATGGGTCCCAAGCTTAACACATTCTCCTCAATGAGTGTTGTTAAGCATCCTGATCTCTCCTTACCCTAGTCCATTGGAGTAATGTGCACCAAAATCCATCATGTACTGAACCCAAATGCAAATGTTTTCCTAATATTCTAAGTTTTCATTTTTCATGCAACAATGTTTTTCTTATATGATATATTCAAACAAAAATAAGCACAAAGTCCAAGGAATGCGTAGCAATAAATTGAGTAGTAAGCAAGGAACTCTAATAAACTTGGTGATGTCATTTATTGTCTAATTTAAATATTCTAACTATTCCAAATTATACAAGTTCAGAATCTCCAATTCCTACTATCGAGTATAACTTAGAAGTACGTCCTTATAGGTTACAAAATATTAGGACTAGCTAAGTCCTAATATGATTAAATCATTGTCCACTATAAGAATTCATCATGACCTAGTTTATGAGCTTAGATGTTCTAAACTAAAAGCTTATCCTAAATTTACCAAGCTAGAGATTATGGATTAAACACAATGAGATTGGGCTTAATTACATAATCCCAAGGGTAATACTTAAGATCTAAGTTAAATCTAATTATGAATGAATGATTGAGGTAAATCTTATTAAGTAAATTAGACTTAATAGAATGAATCTCCTATCCTAAATCTAATATTGAAAGACAAAATTATCTAAATAAGTTGTAAAATCTAAAAACTAATAAAACTAATGATTCATTCATTGAATAACCCCATTATTTAATGAATAAAAGCTAACATAATATTTAATCATATTCTTAAGGAACGAATACTAAGGTGAAGTGAGGTTTCCTAATAATAATACTTGGAAAATTTTTAAGAATTGATTGAATTTCTTTACACTTACTAATTTTAATTAATTAGGGAGGTTAGAGATTGATTTTAGCTAAGTAAGGCATATTTTAGGGATTTTCAAACCTAAAATTGAGATATTTTACAAATTATCTCAATTAAAGGATTTATGATTTAAATTGATCCTAAATTAATTATATTACTGATTTTAATGATTTCAAAGGGTATTTTAAGGGTTAAGAATATTTAACCTAAATATTGGGTAAAATGACCATTTTGCCCCTACTAAAGGGTCCAAGAAGCTACTTTTTGATTAAGAACTCCAAATTGGGATTTCTTATAGTCAAATGACTCCTTCCTTTCTAACATAAAAATAGATAGTAAGTGCACCAATTTTGGATAAGAAATGAGTCATATGGGTCCAAACTAAGGTTTTTGATCTAAAGGGCATTTTAGTAAATTACACCAAATGAAGTCTAACTTTTTATAAATTTTACTATTGGTTTCTATTCAAGGATTCTATAGAGTCTAAGAACATTAAATTCTGAGGTCTAATGAATTAGTTATAGCCATTTCAATTTCTAAGGGCAATTTGGTAATTTTCTAAGCTAAGGGGGTCAAAAAGTTAACTTTTTCATTTGATGTCCAAATTCAACAAACTCAGTGGCTATAGCTTCCCTATATCATAATAAGTTCTTTATCTAGGAGTTGACCTAAATTGGACTTCGATTCGTCAAGTTATGACCTAATTAATGTTAGAGGTATTTTGATCATTTCAAATTTTTTCAGAACCTAAATATTATCTTAGATTATTGTTGGCACTAAAATTCTAAGCTATCTAGCACTTTAAATGTTTGGATTTGGAGTCTAAATGACTAAGATATGGTCAAATGAATTTTTTGGACGCTACGGCGTGCTGTAGCGCCCGACGGTGATTTCGCTTGTGCGAAAACCGTGAATGGTCATATTTAAGCTCAAATACTCTTAATCCAGAGCATTCCATGAGTGGTGCTATATATCAATGGAAAGGTTTTTCTGATAACTTTCCATTGACATCAAAATTGGCACGAACGGATCATCCTAGCTATATGAACAGTGGTGATAAAGGCAAAGGTGTGCAGAATGGACGGAAAGCAGAGCATGAGGTATATTACTTCGAAGATCTATAATGGCTTCCATACTTAATCATGGATGTATAAAGATGTGAATAAACATAATAGAGGAATGAAATCACTAAGAAATGAGAACAAATGGGTACCTTAACCTTTAGAAGAGGAAGAAGGAACCTTGGAAAGCTTGGAGGAGGAACTTCTTATTCTTCTTCTTCTTTAGCACAAAGCTCAACAATGGGGGGAAGGGTGGAAGCTTGGGTGCTTTATCTTGATTGCCAAAAATGAAGAAGAAGAGCTGAGCTTCCATTTATAGGAGGAGAAGGAAGGGGGAAAGCCATTATGAGCTAGGAGGGAGGGAAGGAAGAGGGATGGCCATAGCCATCAAATCTTGCCATTAAGGAGGGGGGAAGGAAGAGGGATGGCAATAGCCATCAAAGCTTTCAATTAATGAGGGAGAAGGAGATGGGTCAGTCGAAAGTGGAAGTAAGGGCCAGCTGAATGGAATAGCCAACTAGGAGAGAGAAAGAAGGAAAAGGAAATAATGCAATTAGGAATAAATAACTATTTATTCCTTTAATTAATTAAGAATTCCGATTTAAAAATGCTCTCCGAAAATTTCCAAAAATTCACCCTAAGCTAATTTGAGGGTGACACGATTGCAATGGTGAAGTGGAATTTCAATTCCGATGATTATTTAATTTTTCTATTTTCTGCGATATTTAATTATATTAAAATATTCGCAAAAATCTGACGACTTCTAAATGCGTCCAAAACATCACTCTGATCTAATTTGGGGGTGATGATCGCAACGGCGAAGTTGGATTTTGATTTCGAGGTTAAAATAAATACCTCAATTTTCTAATTAATTTAAATATATTAAAATATTCAAAAAAATTCAACGACTTCTGAAAAATCCCATAATTTCACCCTTGGCTAATCCAAGGATGAGAATCGCAACGACGAAGCCAGAATTTAATTCCGACGAGTATTTAATTTTTCAATTTTTGGGTATTAAATATTTTTAAAATATTCGTCAAAATTTCGACGACTTCCGATTGACTCGAAAACATCACCCTTAGCTAAGTTGGGGCAATGAGCGCAATAGCAAAGTTTGATTTTTGATCTGAGGTCAATTTATATAGGTCATTTTCCAGAGTTTCTAAATTTCCCAAAAATCAGGACTTGATCTATTTGATTCCTTATTTGGACTAGATCTTAGTGGATGACTCATAATGACTTGATTAACACTTTAGGATCAAGATTAGGATGTAGATTAGTCTTAATTGACAAGGGTAACAACTTGGGTTAATACATATGCAAAACCTTGAACTTTGAAATCTAAGGCACGATAATGAGCATCGTGATATTTACTTAAAAGATCTTGCGTGGCTCTTGTGCTTTGCTAAATTAATTGCACCTTTATGTTTGGTTCATCTACAAGATCCTTAAATACTGTTGGTTTCAAACCATGATAGTGGAGTACTGCATTTCTTGCCATTTAGTGCTTCATATGGAGCATGCTGATACTTGCCTGATAACTGATATTATAGGCAAACTCCACTAGAGGTATATGATCTTCCTAGAAACCACCAAAATTCAAAATACAAAGCCACAAAAGGTCTTCGAGAACCTGATTAACTCATTATGTATGTCCATTAGTTTGAGGACGGAAGGTGGTGCTCAGGTCCAATCTGGTTCCCTGATTTTGATGTATCGCTTGCTAGAACTTAGATGTGAATCTGCAGTCATGATCAGAAGCAATTGATCTTGGAATGTCGTACAATCTGATGATTTCCTTGATATATAAGTTTGCCAACTTTTCCATTGAATCGTCCTGATTCATAGGGATAAAGTGAGCTGACTTAGTTAAGTGATCGATTATTACACAAATAGAATCACCTCTAGATCTTGCCTTAGGTAAACCCATAATAAAATCCATGGATATACAAAACCACTTCTATTCGAGAATGGTTAGTCGATGAAGGAGTCCTCCGGGTCTTTGATATTCCGCTTTAATGAGATTTCAAGCATTACATTTTGCCATAAATAACTCCCTGCTTTTCTTCATACTTGGCCACCATAATGATTTCTTCAAATCCTGATACATTTTAGTACTTCATGGATGAACTTGATATCTTGAATTGCGACCTTCGATAAGAATCTATTGGAGCATGGACTTAGGGATCCATAATTAATTATCTTGATAAATTACAACTCCATGCAACTACAAATCATGTCGGTGACCACCTTCAATATTGATTTTGAACTTTAAATACTCTTCATATTTAGTCTGCGAGATGGAGACATCTCTATGAAAAGTGGGTTCCATGATGATATTCGTTAGCATGGATGAAGAACACTAGTTATTACCCTAGCTAAATCTATATTAATTAAGCTAAACTAAGTTCTAAATTTAATTCCATTAGACCCATTGAGTCATTTAAACCTAACCCTAGAAGTTTCGGATCAATCGGAGCTTAATTAAGAATTTTGGTATTATTGCCTATTTTTGAGCCCTGAAAAATACTAAAATTAATTTGATCTCCAAATTAAAATTTGATTTCATTTTTGAATTTCTCATGCCTCAATTAACAAAAGATGAAATTTTGAGAATTTTTGGAGCTCATTTAGTCCTAAATTGGATTTATTATATTTAAGGAATTTTAATTAATTAATTAATAAAAAATAAGAAATTAAATTAAAATTTAATTTAAAGAATTATAGCCAGGATTAACTATTGGGACCACGGCAGATCCGGTGCAAGGTCCCGACAGCGGCTCATCCATATTAGCCAATGGATGCACTTGCACGAATCATGGCACGGGATCAAACAGTGCAAGATCATATTGCTAAGGACTCATATCACCCGTCAGATCGAGTAGCCGATCTAATGATCAGTAACGAGCCCACAGTCTATTATATTAGACCATCATCAGGTCGTCCAACTCCAATGACTTTACAATCAGACGGATGCCAAGGACACCGCCCTGTTCACCTTTGTCTTGGTGAGATCCCCGACCCGATAGAAGAAATTCGCTTGTACGAGCCATGTCAATCCTGCCTGCCACTCCTCTGCCAAGTCACCTAGATCATTAGGAACTTCTCATTTCAGGCTGAGCCACCTTGGTAACCTGGAAGCTGGGGAGGAGCCCCATTGAGGCTGGGCAGTGGAGACAGCTCGACCCGAGCCTGAGTCATGGCTCCTGACCTCAATACCACCCCTGGACCTCCCTTGAGCTATAAATACCACATGGAAATCATATTGAGCCCCTTTGGTCATTGTAATCCCCTAAGTTCCTTGCGGCACTCCTCTTGAAATTCTAGGTGACCTTGGCTGAACCTGCTACGTACCATTGATAGTGGGAGAGGTTTGGTGTTAAAACCCCATGGCATCCAAGTGGAGCTCGAGTATCCCAGTGTTCCCTGCTGTGCGCGGTCATCGTCTCTCCTTCTCAGCTCAGGTACTGTCGTTACCCCTTATGCTATCCAGCTGAATTCAGTTTGGCTCTTTGTTAATTAGCCCTAGATGCTATGGTAAGATCATACCCCAGTGTCCCACTTGTCTGCTGAAGTAATGGGGAGGACTAGTAGTGGACCATATGGCGTGATTGTCATCTGAAAGTGCACAGACAGTCGACCCTCAGCCGAAGAATTGGGGTAATTCGTCAAAGCATTGGGTCCCCATTTAGCACCACAATCCTTCCTGGAGTGATTGTAGACTAGTTGCAATCACTAGTTCAACCTGATCGATATATTCGACTGGAATTGATTGACTCAGAGAGAGCCTGCGTCCATAAAATGCCACAAGTAACACCCCATTGATCCCTCCATGTTTTGGACTAATCGAGTTGTCCAATCGATGCCCCTTCAATCCATGAACGTGTAGGTCTAGGGCCCAGCTTGCATTGTTAGCACTGTGAAGAGAATTCAATCCCCACAGGTATGCCTTAGGAGTCAGCTCGGCCGAGTAGCACCCTAGCATTCCGGTGTGTCTCTGATGGGGGTTCGTAGTTCATTCAACGCATCTAGTGCCACTGAAGTTATAGCCATCGAGATCCTGGCGTGGCATGGTCTGAGCGTGGAGAATTTTGTGGTTGAAGCTAACCCTAGGGATCAGGTGTAGGGGAGTCTCCGTGAAGATGACGACTAGTGCCAGGTATGGCCGGACCTTGACCTGCGTGGTTTGGATTTCTGACCACGACATTATTTAAGAATTTATGGAATTATATTTCTTTGGATAAATAATTGATAAATAGATTTCCTATGATTCCAATTTAAATAAAAATAGAATAAATTATTTAAATAACTTTAGTTATACTTATCCAAATGGTATGATCCAATATACCATTTTAATTAAAATAATATAAAATAAATCAAGGATCCAATTGCTAGATTTTAAATAATTGTCTAATCCTTCTCTATTAGTATTTAAATCATAATAAATTTATTAATTATCCAAAAATGTTGATTAAGGTCTCTGGTTGCTCATGAGACCATAGAGGATCTATGTAGACCATTAAAAATAATTTAAGATCTTTAAATTTACTAAACACCTCTTAATTACTCTAAAATGAGATTAGTGAATTAAGCCTTAGATTAACCTTTGATTTTGGTAAATCTAGTTCCTAATACCTTATTGAGTATAGTAGAGCCTACAATTGTGTTTGGATCTTCCTAGTATGCCTCAATTCCCTTAATCACCTTAATTGCTCTTAAGGTGTGATTAGTGTTAATTAAGTTAATTATGCTACCAAACCTTAAGATAAGTGTTTATCCTACTTCGCTAATCAATCTAGAACTCATTAAAATAGACTTGGATCAATTTAGAGGATTAAATCATAAAATCCCATTTTTAGCCTTAAGAGGGGTATTTTGGTTATTTTGACCAAAATAAGTTTATGCACCCATTAAGCCTTAAAAATTCCAGTAGAGATAACTCATTAGCACCTTTCTGAAATCTCATGTTAATAAGGGTGAAGTTAAGTGAAGAAATCTTAAATTAGTTCTTTTTAAGATCTTAAGATCTTAAGAGTGTTCAAAACCACTTCTTTAAGGGAGCAAACCTGATTAGCTTTAACATTAAATCTTCAATTTAATCACCTTATTAAGTTGACTCATAAGCTAGAAATCCTAAAATAAATATCCTTGTAAAATCCTAAGTCTAGTTTTTAGCCTAGATCTAAAGTGATCAAATCTTAGATCCTAGACTTCAGATCATCTAATTAAATTGAATCATCTTCTTAGGGATTTCTTAAGTGATTAATTATTTAATCCTTTTGAAACCTCCTTGTGGGTGTAGGATTTATTCAATCTATAGCATAATAGAATTATTCTAAAGATTGAATATAGATCTTAGATTCTTAGTTCTTAAATGATTATTTTATTTTATAATACTAAAATAACCTTAATTTCTAAATCCTTCAGCTCATATGATTTTGCACCTTTAGATTATGTCTGAGTGTGAACCTTAGATCCTCTTTAGGATATAACCTTGGATTTAGTATTTGAACCCCATATGTGGAGTTTAAGTCTGGAATCCTCAATCTTGATTTACTTGATCAAGATTTGGGTTAAATGAGTAAAATAATAATAATTAGGTCATTGATTTACTTACTTCAACCTTCATAGTCATCATTTGATTAAGAATTAGAAATTGTTAAGTTCTAATGTTAACATTAAGGTTGTGAATCGGAGATTATACTCGATAGCTAAATATTGGAGGTCCTAAACTTATATCTTCTCAGAATAGTTAGATTTGGATAATTTAGATAACAACAGATATCACATAAGTTTAGTTGAGTCTCTTGCTTACTTTGACTTTGATTGCTCTACACACCTTAGATATTGTGCCTTGTTCCTTGAGCATAATAGGAGAACTTAGGATATGGAAGATACATCCTGAGTTAATATTTGCAAAGCATAATATTCACTCAGTTCTTTCTATGCATTCAGTCCAGTAAGGTATGTCCTATCTTAGTCAGCCTACTCAGTTCTAGTTTTGTTATAAAATAGACTAGGATCTAGTCCAGTGCTTGGCTAGGATGGATACATGTCTTATTCTATAAGTTTAACTCGGACCTAGCTCTGATGATGCCTAGGATGGACACATGTTGAACTCTCTGTTCAGAGGCCCTGCTTAGCCTGTTTCTGTTATGGTAGTACTATGTTTTATGCTTACTTTTACTTCAGTTCAGTTTTAGTGCTTTGTTTTATTTTGCCACATGCTTCAGTGGCCTTACTTTTTGGTGCTTTCAGTCGCTTTGCCACATGTCTCAGTGTCTTTACTTTTTAGCTTATTTATTCCCTTACCTTATTTTTGCCACATGCTTCAGTGGCATTTTATATATTAAATATGCATGCTTGTATATATGTTCTTATGGAGTAGTTATTAAGTATTGGCATGTTTAGGATGTTAGTTTTGTGTGTTCATTTTAGTACCTTTCAGTATAGTTTACTTTTATAAAATCAGCATGTCTTCATATGATCATAAGCATGTCAGGATCAGTTTATTTCAGTACTTGCAGTTATTTTTACTCTTTAGCCTCACTTTGCTTAGTTTCATGCTTTGTATGCTATGTTACATACCTGTTGCTCAGTTATAAATAAATTGTTAATAGCTGTCCTTTTCTATGTAGCTTGATGCACCCTATATTGCTTGCATATTTAAAGTAGTTAATGTGATATCCTTAAATATTCAGTTAATATAAATAGCCTAAAATGTACTTAGATAATTTATCTAACTATAAATTTTTTCTTTTGTTGGCTGGGGCCCTGGCATTTGTGATACCGACAAATGTCAGATTTGTAGTTGTTCGTTGGTGGTTCTGCAGGAGAAGAGCCAGTGCAGGAGGAGGATCTTTCTATCGCCATTTAGTTATATCTTTCCTTTTTCTTGCAGTGAGATTGAGAGATATTTTCTTTTGTTTAATTCAGTCTGTAATAATTAAATTCTGGATGTATTTACTTTCTACACTTGAGTTGAGTTACTATTTCTTTAACCCTTTTATACTATGCTGTGATGTGGATATTATACTATACTGTTTCCTGCTTTCGCTACTTTGATATATTGATGTATATTTACAGTCCCAGGTTATAAGTCCTTGGCTAAAGGCGAGTTGGGTCTTACCAGACTTTACTTGAGTTGGGGATTTGCCATAGTTGGAGCACCGTACTCCTTGTATTTATGCTAATTTGAGTATTTGCATGGCCACGGAGGGTACGGGGCCCCATAGTTGGTTTCAAAGGACACCATAAGGTGTCAGAATGGGATCTGTGATTCCTTTCTACCTAATGGACCATTCTTCTAAAGTGTAAACATCAAGATATAACATCAATAACATAGTACTATCAGTAATTCTTTGAAAAATTTTAGAATGAAAGTGCTCATATCTTAAAAATCCAGTTATCTCTAGTTGACAAAAACTATTACATCCTACTATTAGGATCAAATGGATCTTGAAGAGTCTGACTTGGACTATTATTTACATGCCTTCGAGTTTTCTTGGAGCTATAGTTTCAAATGGAGACAAGAGAGCAAATGGAAAATCAAAGGAGTTTCAACAAAAGGAACCCTAGTCTTGGATAAACTTCTACATCAAATGACGTACTAAGGGCTTGACTTTCCTATCTATGCACAGGAGTGGTTGAGCCGACTAGAGTAAGTCCTGAGGCACATAGAGTGTCCAGAGTCCCTCTTGGTTGACATAGTGATGGATTAGATGCTAGACTATGCGGGAGTCTGGTGGTACGATACCATCAAGAAGCTCGAACGGAAATGCAAGAGAAAGCGTCAGGAAGTGACCTTTGAGGATTTTTGTGTTGCATTTAGGGCTGAGTACATTAAGGATGTCTAAGTGTTAGTTAGAGTAATTGTCACTTCTTATTACTTAAATGATTTATAATAGTATGGCGATTTTTGGCAATTTTCTGAATCTTATGTAAATCTTCATTTCAAAAGTAAATGAGAATTTTTGGCATCTATTAGAAATTTAATTGCTATCTTCCTTAGAATGATCCTGAAATCTAGATTTGTATTGCTCAACTAGAATGAATTATGGATCACCTCCTGCTGCTACCCCTATCAAAACTACTATCGCTTCAAGCAGTTCTTCTGATGAAGTAGCTCATCTTTGAGCAATTGTGGCAACCTTGTTGGAGAATCAGGCTCAATAAGCACTAGCAATGCAAAAGATGATGTCCGATTGTCCAGAATCAGCTATTGCTACTACTCATACTGTTCCTGTTTCGCAACATCCTTTTCCTTCCCATCATTCCATGGATAGTCTTCTCCACAACTTTTTAAGATTAAGGCCTTCCACCTTCAGTGGAAATTTATCTCCAATGGACACAACCGACTGGCTGTAAACTATCGAAAAGGATCTAATCAGTCTAAAAATCCCAAATTTGGAAGTCATCCGTCTCATGACACACCTGTTCCATGCTAAAGTAGAATATTGGTGGGATGATGTTTGGAATACAAAATTCATTGATTATGAACTTGAAGACAGCCTTGAGATGAATTCATAGAATCATTTAAGGTTGAATTCATTCCCCCATCTACACAAAACATCATAATGGATACGATTCTTAGGTTGACTCAGGGAAGTTGTTCTATCACTGACTACAAAAGAGAGTTTTGTAGGTTGATTTATTTTGCCTCCGAGATTATCCAATCTGAACCAGCTAAGTTTCATTGCTTTCTCAGTGGACTACTAGATTCATTAAAAGATCTGATTGTTCCACTTCATCTGACTAGCTTCTTTGAGCTAGTAGAGATAGCCATGGTGCTTGAGCACTAGCACTCAGAAAGAGATCTCAAGCAAAAGATGCAGTCAACTCCACATTGACATGAAGCCTTGAAAAGGCATAGACCTCACTCTGCAAAGGTCTATCAAATTGAGGCTGCACTAACTGCTGAACCAATTCAAGGCTGTAATAGGCCTCATCCGTATGGCAATTTTTACCACTTTGGCCATAAGTGCTACACATGTGGGCGTCCAGGCCACCTGTTCTATCATTGCACCTACACAGAGATAGTTGATGGAGTCCATATTAAGCAGTATTAGAAGAACCAAGTATTTAGGGCAACTCCAACAAATAGGAGAGAACCAGGTTTGGCCATAATGTCAGCCCTTGCATCTAAAGTTGCTCTAGAGTAGCCCTCAGCTCTTATGTCCCAGAACAATCCTAGGAAGTAGGTAAACAACCATCCTGTTGGTCCTGCATGAGCATATGCTTTAACACCTTTGGAAGCCGCAGAAGACAATAATATGGTTTAAGGTACACATTTCTAAACTTTTCTTTCATTTTTGTACCTTAATCATTGTAATTTATTAATGCAATTCGTATAAATAAATTAGGCACGCTATATTTTAATGACCAGCCCTACAATGTGTGATTTGACACTGGTGTTAGTCATTCATTTATTTCCGAACATTTTGCCAAAATTCTTAAACTACTTGTACAACTTAACAAAATCATTAAGTGTTGGACTTTCATCTAGAGCCCAACTTAGTTCTCATAAGTTATGTAATGTCAAAATCCCATAAAGGGTCAGGAGTTTGATTCCAAATTAATCATCCTGCCATTATCAAACTTTGATATCATCCTTAGAATGAATTGGCTTAGTGACAACAATGCCATGATAAATTGCCTTAAGAAGAAAGTCACTTTTCATTCCCAGGGCAAGTCTGAAACCTTTATAGGAAAAGTCAGTACACAACTATCATTAATCAACACTATTAAGTCTGAATAATTGATCAATAAAGGTTGTGATGCTTTTCTAGTCACTATGATGGGTGAAGCAAAAGAAAGTATCCCTCTCCCTAATTATAAAGTAGTTAAGGGATTCACCGACATATTCCCAGAAGATTTGCCTGATGTACCTCCTCCCGGAGAAGTTGAGTTCTTTATCTATTTAATTCCAGGTATCTAGCCTATATCTAAAGCTCCATATAGAATGGTGCTTAAGGAACTTCAATAACTCAACAAACAGTTACAAGAGCTCTTGAATAAAGGCTTTATTCGGCCAAGTATGTCTCCTTGGGGAGCACCCATTTTATTTGTAAAGAAGAAGGATGGATCTATTCGAATGTACATAGATTATTGTGAACTAAATAAAGACACCATAAAGAATAAATATCCATTGCCTAGAATTGATGATTTGTTCGACCAGTTGTCTGGAGCTGTAATATCCTTTAAGATTGATTTGAGGTCTCGATATCATCAATTGCGAGTAAAAGAAGATGATGTAGAAAAGGCCACTTTTCGCACTCGCTATGGTCATTCTGAATTCTTAGTGATGACTTTTGGACTCACCAATGCTCCATCAATCATTATGGATTTGATGTAGCGAGTTCTTAAGCCATATTTAGACAAATTTGTAATCATCTTTATCGACGATATTCTCATCTATTCTCGAACCTTAAGGGATCATGAAGATCATCTGAGGTTAGTATTAGAAGCTCTGCATAAACATCAACTGTATGCCAAGTTCTCCAAGTGCAAATTTTGGCTCAAGTCCATTGCATTCTTGGGACATGTAGTTGATGCCTAGGGTATTCGTGTAGATCAAAATAAAGTAAGCACTATTCAGGACTGGGTTTAGCCTAAGTTAGTCACAGATATCAAAAGTTTCTTGGAATTAGCTGGATATTACAGGAAGTTTATTAAGGGCTTTTCCCAGATTGCTTCACCTTTGACTAAGTTAACTTAGAAAGTCGTTCCGTTCATTTGGAGTCCTGAATGCAAGAAAGCATTTCAAACTCTGAAGGATGCACTCTCTACTACTCCAGTACTTATTTTTCCCAAGGAAGGCTTGAACTATCAGGTGTATACAGATGCCTCTGGAATTGGTCTAGGTTGAGTGTTAATGCAAGAGGGTAAGTGAATCGCTTACGCCTCTCATCAGTTAAAATCCCATGAGAAAAATTATCCAGTTCATGATCTTGAACTTGCCACCATAATCTTTGCTTTAAAAATTTGGCATCACTACTTATGTGGAGCTCAGTGTTCCATTTTCACTGATCATCAAAGCTTGAAGTATATCTTCACTCAAAGAGAACTGAATTGTCGACAGAGGAGATGGTGAATCTTATTAGTCATTATGATCTGAGCATTTAGTATCATCTAGGGAAAGCAAATGTAGTGGTGATGCTCTTAGCCATCGTGCTACTTTATCTTCCATAATTGCCTCCAGTTCCTTAGAACAAGAATTTCATAAGCTTGAAATTTCTCCAGTTAGCGGTAATGTGCTGAGTTATATTCTAGTAAATATCAATGTGGAACCTACCTTCCACAGAGATGTCTCTATCTCGTAGACCAAAGATAATGATTATCTGAAATTCAAAACAGGTATTGAAGGTGGTTATCGTTATGATTTGCAAATGTATAATGGTGTAATCTATCAAGGAAATCGTTTGTGGATTCCTAAATTCATGCGTCATGAAGTTTTGATAGAAAGCCATAATTTTAGGTATCACATTCACCCAGGCAGTACTAAGATGTACCAAAATCTAAAGCAATCATTTTAGTAGCCGATTTTGTAGTTAAGTGTCATGCCTGCAATTTGGTAAAGGCCGAGCACCAAAGACCTAGTGGTCTTCTGTATCCATTAGAAATTCCTGAATGGAAATAGTTCGATATATCTATAGATTTAGTCATGGGATTGCCTCGCACAAAATCTGGTGCCGATGCAATCTGGGTTATAGTAGACAATTTGACTAAATCAGCGCACTTTCTTTTTATCCGCTAGACTGATTCTGTTGAGAAGTTAGCAAAGCTCTATATCAAAGAAATTGTCAGGCTGCATGGTATTCTGAAATCAATCATATCTGACAGAGATAGCATATTTGCTTCTAAGTTTTGGCAAGCTGTGCATCAAGATATGGGTACTAACTGCTCTAGCTATGAGTACAATTTTTCATCCTCAAAAGGATGGTCAGACTGAAAGAGTAAATTAAGCTCTGGAGGATTTGCATAGGCTTTGTGTTCTTGATTTTGCCGGTTCCTGGGAAGATCAAATTTCATTAGTAGAGTTTATCTACAATAACAGCTATCAGGCCAGCATTAAAATGGCTCCTTTTGAGGCATTGTATGGTAAAAATCAGTACTCTACTAGCTTGGTCAGAAACAGAAAGCATTCAACTTTTTGGTTCTGAGTTAGTTGAAGAAATTAACAAGAGGATTCATTTAATTCAGTAGAGAATTCGTTCGGCTCAAGATCGCCATATCAAGTATCATGATGCTCACCATCGTCTCCTAGAATTCAATGTTGGAGATTCAGCCTATTTGAAAATCAGTCCAATGAAGGGTGTTTACAGAATTGGCGTAGCAGGGAAACTCAATCCCCGCTATGTTGGACCTTTTGAGATTTTGGCCAAGGTAGTATCATCTGCCTATAGGTTGAATCTTCCTGATGGCTTTGCAGCCATCCACAATGTGTTTCATGTATCGTCATTAAGAAGATGTCTCAGAGACCCTTCTCATCTTGTTTAGCTTCCAGCAGTAGAAATTCAACCTGAACTTTCTTATGCTGAAGAACCAATCAAAGTCTTTGCTCGTGATCAGAAGTAGCTAAGAAATCATTTTATTCCTATGGTCAAAGTCCAGTGGAAGAATCAATCTTTGGAAGAATCTACTTGGGAAAAAGAAGTGGATATGCGCAATAAATATCCACAGCTCTTTACAAGTCTAGGTACCGTTCTTTTCTTTCCTATCTCTTTCATTTAAATTTTCAGTTCTTATAATACTTTCTTCACTAAGTGATGTCGAGGACGACATCGTTCTTAAGTGGGGGAGTCTAGAACAGCCCTAGTTGTTAGCCTAGCTAAATCCAAATTAATTAAGCTAAACCAAGTTCTAATTTTAATTCCATTATACACATTGAGTCATTTAAACCTAACCCTAGAAGTTTGGGATCAATCAGAGCTTAATTAAGATTTTTGATATTTTTGCCTATTTTTAAGCCCTAAAAAATACTTAAATTAATTTGATCTCCAAATTAAAATCTAATTTTTTTTTGAATTCCTCATGCCTCAATTAGCTAAAGGTGAAATTTTGAGAATTTTTGGAGCTCGTTTAGTCCTAAATTGGATTTATTAAATTTTAAAAGTTTTAATTAATTAATTAATAAGAAATAAGAAATTAAATTAAAATTTAATTTACATAATTATAACCAGGATTCGCTGTCGGGACCGCAACAGATCAGCTGTGAGGTCCTAATAGCGGCTCAGCCATATTAGCCAATGGATGCGCTTACACGAATCACGGCACGAGATCAAATGATGCGGGATCATATCGATAAGGACTCTTATCGCTCGTCGGATCGAGTAGCCGATCCGACGATCAGTAACATGCTCGGGTCTGTTATCCTAGATCGTCATCAGGCTGTCCATCTCAAATGACTTTGCAATCAGACGGCTGCCAAGGACCCTAACAGATTGTAAATGCACGTCTGCGCTTGCACGCAAGTGTACGTGGTCTGAAGTAATAAGTGGAAAGTATGACTTTCTGGGAATTTATCGAACAATAAAGAATTGGTTGATTTGGCACTAAAGTATATCTATTCTCACTAATGTTTAAGCTATAGTATGTATTGGTTGGTTGGTCTAAAATTAGCACAAGTATTCACTAAGTAAAATAGTAAGATTAAAGAAAGAGGAGAGTTGGGACCATCCCACATGCAATAATATAATACTCATGTAGATTTGTTTCTCAAGCTTTATAATTTAATTTAATTGAAATCAAGTGCACATTGTTGTCCTTTAGTCTAGCTCAAAGGCTAACAAGTTCAAATCTCGTGCACAAAATGAACTCACATTCGGTTCTACTTTAGCACAAAGGTTCTTGTAAGATTCTTGAGATTTAAAGTTAATTCATTTTCTCTTTATTCAAGGAGAGTTTAAATTTTCTTAAATCTTAAGATCTCACAAGCATTGATTTCCACTACGAGCATCACTCGCATCTCACATAGTTGAGATGAGGGAATCACATGTTAGGTTCAACGACTATGTCACTTAGTTCATGAGCACTCAACACTTCATTACTCAATCTCAATTATATTGAGCTAAGGAGATCATTTAGTGGGTCTTAGCATCACTTACATCAACTCTTTGGTTGAGCTTAGATTGAGGTGCATTGAGCTCAAGAATCTTTTCACATGGTTCTAAGCTTTCATGCACTCAAATCTAGCATCCAACCTAAGGTGAGCTAAGGAGCACAAGACAATTAGATCTTAGATTTTTTTAGTTCTTTTCTCATAAACACATCAAGACTAATTAGATGAAAATTTCTTAGTAACGCATTAAAATCACAAATACATTATGCTTGAGGGAAAATATTCATACATCTATATTACATCATGAAAAATGGGACTTCATCCTAACCCTCCCCAAGGGGAGTTTAGCTACTCATTACACAAGAAAATAAGGAAGACACATACATGGATAAAGACCCTTTCATGGTCAACTAAAGAGAAAATAAAATATTGAGTTTAGAAGATACTAGGAACGCTCCGTAGAAGTACTCCGGAATTCTTCTTCTCCTTCTAATTATCCTCTCCTTAGGTCGCTAGTGCTGCTTTCTTCCTCTTCTCTCTTTGCAAAAGCTTGCCTTGCCACCCTTGGGGAGTTCTCTCTTCCTTTGGCTCTCCTCCTTACTTAGTAGATTTTTGCTAAAATTGTGAACCCTCCTCTAGTCAAGAAGAGGGGTATTTATAGGAGGGGGGAGGCTGAATTCTCCTCCTCATTTGCAACCAGCTTTTCCATATAAGAATCTAAATTCATCATGACAATAACCTCCAGTTATGGTGAGGTGACAATAATCCTCAATTATTTACCCAAAATATCACCTCAAAGCTTCCCTTTTCAACAAAAAAAATGGCTGCTGCAGGAAAAAGTGGTTGGAGACAAAATTCAGGATAGAGGTCATGTCTCCAGTCGCATTAAATGCATTATCTGGGCAAAACTTCAGTGGGCCGCTATAGCACGCTGTGGTGAGCTTTAGCATACCCTGGTCCCTAGCATATTAGCTAAGTCCCCCGCAGTAGACTGCTGCAGCGCGCGACCGCGAGCTGTAGCGGTGAATTCTGTGAAAAACACTGTTCAATTAGTTAGGCGGCCCGATTTATATAGTCAAGTATTTTTGCGATAAACCGCTGCAGCGCGCGACCGCGCGCTGTAGCAGTGAATTCTGCGAAAAACACTATTCAATTAGTTTGGCGGCCCGATTTATATAGTCAAGTATTTCCGCGATAAACCGTTGCAGCGCACGACCACGCGCTGTAGCGGTGAATTCTGCAAAAAATACTGTTCAATTAGTTGGTCGCCCCGATTTATATAGTCAGGTATTTTCGCGATAAACCGCTGCAGCGCGCGACCGCGCGCTGTAGCGATGAATTCCACAAAAAATATTGTTCAATTAATTTGGCCGCCTATTTTATAAAGTTTAGATATTTCCGCTGCAACCCACTGCGGCGCGCGGTCGCGCTCTACAGCGCACTGCAGCGGTTTTCCTTTTGTAATATTTAAAAATCAGTAGAAATGCCCTAGAACTCCTTTGGATTCTATTTCCCTGAAAAAGATAGAAAAAATTGATTTTATGAACAGCATAAAGATCTTAAATAGATGAATTTTCCCCTTTATTTAGATATCATTTATGGATTCATCACACCCCCACACTTAAATTCTTGCTCGTCCTCGAGTAAGCTCAAAATGATATACTTTTTCTATTTTTGGAGAGATGAAAGTCAGAATAATGTAATATAAAATAGGTATAAGTAAAAAATGTGTGCAATGGCAGAAATGAAATGAACATTGTAGCAATAATAATATTGTCAATTGAGTCACTAAGGTGGTTGAGTCACTAAATCTCCAAATGTTTGAATTTTTAATGCTTGATAATAGGTGATGGGCTCAATACATTTGGACTTTTAGACTAAAGACATGGTTTAGAGACTCTTAGAGTTGTGCCATATATGCTCCTTTTTATAAATCACAAAGATGAAAATATTAAAGGAGAGATATTTTTCTTCATCATTTCTGATTTTGTTCATTTAGGAGAGATATTTTCATCATCCCTTTTTCCATAATTATTTTATTCTTTTCATCCTTACGGAGAGACATTTTTCTTTATCCCTAACATCTTTGTGACCATGAAGTCCTACGGGAGCTTAGCACACTCCATTTAGAATCCATACCATAGTTTTTTTTAGTTTTAAGTACTAAGCCTTCCCCCACACTTAGCTCAAGCACTTATTTACAATTTTCGGAGATTTAGATTTTCCTCCTTTCATGCCTCACTATCAACATTTTATTGCTTATAATTCACTCAATCATTTTTGCAGAGCATTTTTTTACTTATATTATATTTGAATTTTTACATTTTTGTGATTTTCATTGCTTTTGAAAAATTCAAAAAAATTATATCAATTAAGAACAACTCATAAATGTGGGAATATGAAAATTCATAATTTGAAATCTCAAAATAAAAACAAATAACATAAGGATAAAAAGAAAAATTAAAAAAGAACAAATATAACCTAATTAGTTATTGGGTTGCCTCCTAATAAGCGCTTATTTTAGTGTCTCAGCCTGACACAGGAAAGATCTTACGTGATTCCTTCATCAGCAAGGTCTTGAAGGGTCCAATCGCCCTTCTCTTGAAGGACTCCTTCCTCCAAGTATAACTTCAGACGATTTCCATTCACCTTGAAAGTGCTATTATTAGAGGCAACTTCGACAGCTCCATGAGGAAAAACTTTAGTGATGGTAAATGGTCCTGTCCAACGTGATTTTAGTTTTCCAGGAAAAAGTCTTAATCTAGAGTTAAAAAGCAATACCTTCATTCCTGGTTGGAGGTGCTTAGGTTTAATTAGCTTATCATGCCATTTTTTTATTTTTTCTTTATACAACTTGGCACTCTCATAGGCATTTAACCTAGATTCATCAAGTTCATTTAGTTACAACAGTCTCTACACCCCTGCCTTTTGGTGGTCAAAATTTAGTTTCTTTATTGCCCAAAAGGCACAGTGCTCAAGTTCCACCGGAAGGTGACATGCTTTTCCATAAACTTGCTTATGCGGGGACATTCCTAGAGGGGTCTTGAAGGTAGTTCTATAAGCCCAAAGAGCATCTTGAAGTTTTAAAGTCTAGTCCTTTCTATTTTGGTTCATAGTTTTTTCTAAAATTTGCTTAAGTTCTCTATTGGAGACTTCAACTTGCCCGCTGGTTTGAGGGTGGTAGGGAGTACCCACCTTGTGTCTCACCCCAAAGCTTCTTAATATATTCTCTAACTATCTATTGCAGAAGTGTTTTCCCCATCACTGATCAAGAATCTGGGTGTCCCAAATCTAGTTAGCACGTGTTCCTTGAGAAATTTGATCACAGTTTTAGCATCATTGTTGACACATGCCACAGCTTCAACCCATTTTGAAATATATTCAACTGCCACAAGGGTATCCAGATTGGCCTGGGACGAGGGAAAGGGTCCCATGAAGTCAATTCCCCAAACATCAAATAGTTCAACTTCAAAAATTCCATTTAAAGGAAGCTCATCTCTTTTTGATAAATTCCCGATTCTTTGGCATTTGTCACAAATTTTGACAAATTCAGCGGCATCCTTGAACAAATGGGGCCAAACAAATCTGGATTGAAGCACCTTTGTCGCCGTTCTCTCAAGTCCATGGTGTCCTCCATAAGAAGATGTGTGGCAGTGGAAGAGAATATTTCTAGTGTCAGAGTCAGGAACACATCTCCTTAGGAGTTGATCATTGCAACATTTATACATAAATGGATCATACAAAAAGTAATTTTTTATATCCGCGAAAAATTTCTTTTTTTGTTGGTAATTCATATCTTTTGGTATGATTCCTCCTGCAAGGTAGTTTGCAATATCAGCGAACCAGGGAGGATCATTTGTAGCTACCCCATAGAGCTTCTCGCCGGGAAAGGATTCACTAATATCTATCGACTTATCATGATCAATGTGGGTTAATCTGGATAAATGGTCAGCAAGCACATTTTTACTCCCCTTCTTATCCCAGATTTCGAGATCAAATTCTTGTAAGAGTAACACCCAAAATATCAAGCGTGGTTTGGCCTCTTTCTTTTGGAGGAGATACTTAATGGCAGCATGATCCGTGTAAACGATAGTCTTAGACCAGATGAGATACTTCCTAAATTTAGTAAAAGCAAAAATAATGGCTAAAAGCTCCTTTTCCGTGGCGGCATAATTTCTTTGAGCATCGTCAAGGAGTTTACTAGCATAGTAGATCGAATAGAAGGTTCGTCCTTTTCGTTGCCCAAGAACAGCGCCTACTGAAAGGTCACTCGTATCACACATAATTTCAAAAGGTGAATCCCAAATTGGAGCAGAAATTATTGGAGCAGAGATCAAGGCAGTTTTTAGAGTATTGAATCCTTTTAGACAATCATTATCAAAATTGAACTCAACATCCTTTCCAAGCAATCTACAAAGTGGCATACTTATGTTTGAAAAATCCTTAATAAATCCACAATAAAAACCAGCATGCCCTAGGAAGCTTCTAATTCCTTTAACATTGATGGGAGGATGAAGTTTTTCAATTACTTCAATCTTAGCTTTATCGACCTCTATCCCCCTCCTAGAAATTAAATGACCAAGAACGATATCCTCTTCAACCTTAAAATGACACTTTTCCTAATTTAAGATCAAGTTTGACTCTTCACATATTTCTAACACCTTTCATAGATTAATTAGGCAATGATCGAAAGAGGTTCCAACCACAGAAAAATCATCCATGCAAATTTCTAAGAACTCTCCTATCATGTCAGAGAAAATTGCCATCATACAGCGTTGAAAAGTAGCTGGTGCATTGCACAAACCGAAAGGCATTCTCCTAAAGGCAAATGTTCCAAAGGGGCAGGTAAACATTATTTTCTCTTGGTCTTCGGGCACAATCAGGATTTGATTGTATCCAGAATAACCATTAAGAAAACAGAAATAAGGATTTCCTGCTAATCTATCAAGTATTTGGTCAATGAAGGGAAGGGGATAATGGTCTTTTTGAGTTTCTTTGTTTAATCTCCTATAATCGATGCAAACTCGCCAACCAGTCACAATCCTAGTGGGGATTAGCTCATTATTGCTGTTGAGAATAACGGTCATCCCACTCTTTTTAGGAACCACATGTATAGGGCTCACCCAAGGGCTGTCAGAAATGGGAAAAATGATCCCAGCATCTAAGAACTACTTCTTTGATGTTAGGGTTTAATCGTCGCTGAGGTTCAATTGAAGGCTTAGAGTTGTCCTCCAATAGGATACGATGCATACACAGAGTTGGGCTATCCCCCTTCAAATCCGCAATACTTCATCCCATTGCCCTCTTATGTTCTTTTAAAATGTTACATAAAAGATTCTCTTGATGTTGAGTTAACAATGTGGAGATTATTATATGAAGTGATTCATCTTCTCCTAGGTATGTGTATTTTAAATGTGATGGAAGAGGTTTTAATTCATTTTCAGGAGGGCAAATTATCGAAGGTTGAATCATTTTCCTTTCCTCAATTAATTCTTCAATAACTTCCGTTTTAGTGGGAACTTCATATTCCTCACTTCCCATCATTCCCTCTTCTCCCACATCTTCCATTAACCCAGCTTCTTCTAATAAATTGATCTCCCAACAATCCTCATTTAACTTAGAAGGGTGTTTCATAGAATCATTCACATGGAATTTAATTTCTTCCTCTCCATAACGCAACATCAATTCCCCTTTATCTACATTAATTAAGGTTCGCCCTGTGGCCAAGAAAGGTCTACCTAAAATAATAAGAATCTCTTGATTTTCATCTTCCATGTCCAAGATTATGAAGTCTGCCGGGAAGATGAACTTGTCAACCTTTACAAGTATATTTTCTACAATTCCTAAAGGAGATTTTACAGATCTATCGGCAAATTAGAGTAGAACAAAGGTATGTTTTAAATGATCAATTCTTAGTTTCTTGAATATATAGAAAGACATCAAATTAACAGAAGCACCAAGATCACAAAGGGCTTTTTCAAAAAATTGGCATCCAATCGTACATGGGATAGTGAAACTCCCTGGATCCTTCTTTTTAGTAGGAATTTTTCTTTGAAGGATTGCACTGCATTCCTCTGTTAATGCCACAGTCTCCTTTTCATCAATCTTCCTTCTCTTGGATAAGATGTCTTTCATAAACTTAGCATAATTAGGCATTTGTTCGAGGGCTTCAGCGAATGGGATATTGATGTGGAGAGTTTTAAAGGTCTCGAGAAATTTTTGATATTGGACATCAAGTTTCTCCTTAGCCATACACTAAGGATAAGGTATATGAGGGGTTTCCTTAGGTGGATCTCTAAGTTCTTCCCTTGCGGCATCCCTTGTCACACTCTCTTATGTCCTTATTATTTCTCCTTCCTCCTTTTCCTCTCTAGATTTAGCGATATCTTTGCTATTCTCTTTTCTCACAATCTCATGAGTAACCCTTCTGCTTCTTAAGGTGATTGAGTTACTTGATTCATTTTCATATTCCCTGATCACCCCTACTAGTGAAGGTTGTTCTAACTGCTTCATTATATCTTTTAATTTTTGTTCAATTCTTTTAACCATCTCCTCTTGTCTGAGGAGAGTGTGCTCATGCCTGTTTAGTGTGGCATCAGTTTTATTCATGAATTCAATAGTGGAGTTTCTAAATTCTTATAGAGAGTTTTTGAATCTTTCTCTATTCCTTTCATGATTCATGATCATATTAACACCTCTCAATTCTCCATCATTCTCCCAAAAGGGGCTTATATATCCAAATTCTAGCTTCTTATTAAGTTGGGAAATTTGATTTTGCAATTCTAGGATTTGCTGTTAGTTTCCTAGTGAATTACACTTCTTTTTATCCTTGGAATCATTCCTTTGGAGGGGCCATTGGTAAGCATTATTGGCCATTTCTTCTAAGACGTCGTAAGCTTCCTCTTGGGTTTT
This sequence comes from Gastrodia elata, assembly GCA_016760335.1. Classification (NCBI taxonomy): domain Eukaryota; kingdom Viridiplantae; phylum Streptophyta; class Magnoliopsida; order Asparagales; family Orchidaceae; genus Gastrodia; species Gastrodia elata. The sequence continues at coordinate 79,404,201 of CM028670.1, read as the reverse complement.
TCCACTAATGGAGCCATCGGCGGCCGCATCAATGAGTGTCCTCATTGGAGCGTTCAAACCATTGTAAAAGGTTTGCACTTGCATCCAGAGAGGGAACCGATGATGCGAGCAATGTTTAAGATACTCCTTAAAGTGTTTCCACCTGTCATAGAGAGTCTCACCTTCCATCTGAGTAAAGTTGGTGATCTCAATTCTCAACCGCGCAGTTTTAGCCGGAGGAAAGTATTTGGCTAAGAATTTCTTAGCCAAATCATCCCAAGTACGGATAGAATCGCTCGGTAAAGAGCTGAGCCAACTCTTGGCTCTCTCTCTTAGTGAGAAAGGAAATAGACTCAATTTAACTGCGTCTTTAGAGACGCCATTAAACTTGAAGGTATCACATATTTCGAGAAAGGTTGAAATATATGAATTTGGATCTTCAGTGGCTAATCTTCCAAACTGATTGTTTTGTACCATACTCAGTGTAGAGGGTTTGATTTCAAAATTATGGGCTTCTATATTCGACCTTACAATCGCATGGGGAATGCCCCTAACAGTGGGCAGTGCATAATCTCTAAGTGTTTTACCCCTAGGCTCTTCTAAGTTTTCAGTGAAAGTGTCCATCACAGCTTGTTGGCTTGATAAATTTCATTCTCGCCTAGCCTATAAGTATGTTCGTTCTATTTTAGGATCAAATAGATATTCATTACATAATCTTTTACTCATGCAAATTTCAATAAAGCTTATCAAGAACGATTTAGCAATAAAGATCAAACAGAATTTTTTTTTTTCAAAAATGAAAATAAACAAAAAAGAAATATAAAATGTTAGCTTGATAATTACAAAAGAAAATGTAAAACTACTAATATAAAAAAAATCAAATGCTTAAATCGCTAGCTACTTATAGATTCTCCTTAGTTCAAATAAAAAAAAAAAATAAATTCCCCGACAACGGCGCCAAAAACTTAACAGACTGTAAATACACATCTGTGCTTGCACGCAAGTGTACGTGGTCTGAAGTAAAAACTTGGTTACTCAATCTCAATTATATTCAAGTGTACGTGGTCTGAAGTAAAAAAACTAATTAAAGTTAATTCATTTTCTTTTTATTCAAGGAGAGTTTAAATTTTCTTAAATCTTAGGATCTCACAAGCATTGATTTCCACTACGAGCATCACTCGCATCTCACATAGTTGAGATGAGGGAATCACATGTTAGGCTCAATGACATTGTCACTTAGTTCATGAGCACTCAACACTTCATTACTCAATCTCAATTATATTGAGCTAAGGAGCTCATTTAGTGGGTCTTAGCATCACTTGCATCAACTCTTTGGTTGAGCTTAGATTGAGGTGCATTGAGCTCAAGAATCTTCTCACATGGTTCTAAGCTTTCATGCACTCAAAATCTAGCATCCAACCTAAGGTGAGCTAAGGAGCACAAGACAATTAGATCTTGGATTGTTTTAGTTCTTTTCTCATAAACACATCAAGACTAATTACATGAAAATTTCTTAGTAATGCATTAAAATCACAAATACATTATGCTTGAGGGAAAACATTTATACATCTATATTACATCATGCAAAATGGGACTTCATCCCAACCCTCCCCAAGGGGAGTTCAGCTACTCATTACACAAGAAAATAAGGAAGACACATACATGGATAAAGACCCTTTCATGATCAACTAAAGAGAAAATAAAAGATTGAGTTTAAAAGATACTAGGAACGCTCCGTAGAAGTTCTCCGGAATTCTTCTTCTCCTTCTAATTATCCTCTCCTTAGGTCGCTAGTGCTGCCTTCTTCCTCTTCTTCCTTTGAAAAAGCTTGCCTTACCACCCTTGGGGAGTTCTCTATTCCTTTAGCTCTCCTCCTTACTTAGTAGATTTTTGCTAAAATTGTGAACCCTCCTCTAGTCAAGAGGAGGGGTATTTATAGGAGGGGGGAGGCTGAATTCTCCTCCTCATTTACAACCAGCTTTTCCATATAAAAATCTAAATTCATCATGACAATAACCTCCATTTATGGTGAGGTGACAATAATCCTCAATTGTTTACCCAAAACATCACCTCAAAGCTTCCATTTTTAACAAAAAATGGTTGCTGCAGTAAATGGTGGCTGGAGACAAAATTCAGGATAGTGGTCATGTCTCCAGCTGCATTAAATGCAGTGTCTGGGCAAAAATTCGGTGGGCAGCTGTAGCGCGCTGCGGTGAGCTTTAGCAAACCCTGGTCCCTAGCATATTAGCTAAGTCCCCGCAGTAGACCGCTGCAGCGCGCGACCGCGCGCTGTAGCGGTGAATTCCGTGAAAAACACTGTTCAATTAGTTCTTTTTCCCGATTTTATAGAGAGAAATATTTCTGCAGCAGAGCGCGACCACGCGCTGTAGCGGTGAATTCCGCAAAAAATACTGTTCAATTAGTTGGGCGGCCTGATTTATATAGTTAAGTATTTCCGCGATAAATCGCTGTAGCGCGCGACCGCACGCTGGAGCGGTGAATTCCGCAAAAATACTGTTCAATTAGTTGGGCAGCCCGATTTATATAGTCAAGTATTTTCGCGATAAACCGCTGCAGCACGCGACCGCGCGCTGTAGTGGTGAATTCTACAAAAAACACTGTTCAAATAATTTGGCTGCCAATTTTATAAAGTTTAGATATTTTCGCTGCAACCCGCTGCGGCACGCGGTCGCGCGCTGCAGCAGTTTTCCTTTAGTAATATTTAAAAACCAGCAGAAATGCCCTATAACTCATTTGGATTATATTTCCCTGAAAAAGATAGAAAAAATAGATTTTAGGAGTAGCATGAAGATCTTAAATAGATGAATTTTTCTCTTTATTTATATATAATTTATGGATTCATCAGACCCCACCCTATTCACCTTCGTCCTAGTGAGATCCCCAACCCGATAGAGGAAATTCGCTCGTACGAGCCATGTCGATCCTGTCTGCCACTCCTCTGGCAGGTCACCTAAACTGTTAGGAACTTCCTATTTCTGGCTGAGCCACCTTGGCAACCTGGAAGCTGGGGAGGAGCCCCATTGAGGCTGGGCAGTGGAGACAGCTCGAGCCGAGCCTGAGTCATGGCTCCTGATCTCAGTACCATCCCTGGACCTCCGTCGAGCAATAAATACCACTTGGGAATCACAGTGAGCCCCTTTGCTCACTGTGATCCCCCTAAGTTCCTTGCGGCACTCCTCCTAAAATTCCCGATGACCTCAGCTGAACCTGCTGCGTACTAGTGATAGTGGGAGAGGTTTGGTGTTCAAACCCCTAGGTGTCCAAGTGGAGCTCGAGTATCCCAGTGTTCCCTGCTGTGCGTGATCATCGTATCTCCTTCTCAGCTCAAGTACTGCCGTTACCCCTTATGCTGTCAAGTTAAATTCAGTTTGGCTCGCCGTTAATTAGCCCTAGATACAGTGATAGGATCATACCCCAGTGTCCCGCCTGTCTGCTGAAGTAATGGGAACGACTGGCAATGGATTAGATGGCATGATCATCATCTGAAAGTGCATAGACAGTCGGCCCTTGGCCCAAGAATCGGGGTGATTCCTTGAAGCATTGGGTCCCCATTTAGCACCCAAATCCTTCCTGAAGTGATTGTAGACTAGTTGCAATCACTGGGCTCAACATGATCGATCGATTCAACTAGAATCGATCGACTCAGAGCAAGTCTGCGTTGGTAACATGCCGCGAGTAGCACGCCATTGATCCCTCCAAGCTCGAGACCGATCGAGCTGCCCAATCGATGCTCCTTCAATCCATGAACATGTAGGTCTAGAGCTCAGCTCGCATTGTTAGCTTAGGAGTTATCTCGGCTGAGTAGCACTCCAGCATTTTGGTGCATCTCCGATAAGGGTTTGTAGCTCATTCGATACATCTAGGGCCACTAAAGGTGTAGCCATCAAGATCCTGGCATGGCATAGTCTGAGCGTGGAGAATTTTGTGGTTGAAGCTATCCCTAGGGATCGGGTGTCGGGAGTCTCCGTGAAGACGACGACTAGTGCCGGGTCGGGCGGGACCCCGACCTGCATGGTTTGGATATTGGGCCGTGACATTATTTAAGAATTTATGGAATTATAATTCTTAGGATAAATAATTGATAAATAGATTTCCTATGATTCCAATTTAAATAAAAATATAGAATAAATTATTTAAATAACTTTAGTTATACTTATCCAAATTATATGATCTAATATACTATTTTAATTAAAAAAAATTACAAGGAATAATAATACAAAATAAAATCAAGCAACCAATGGCTAGATTTTAAATAATTGCCTAATCCATCTCTATTAGTATTTAAATTATAATAAATTCATTAATTGTCCAAAAAGTTGATTAAGGTCTCTGATTGCTCATGAGACCATAGAGGACCTATGTAGACCATTAAAAGTAATTTATGATCTTTAAATTTGCTAATCACTTCTTAATCACTCTAAAATGAGATTAGTGAATTAATCCTTAGATTAATCTTTGATTTTGGTAAATCTAGTTCCTAATGCCTTATTAAGTATAGTAGAGCCTATAATTGTGCTTGGCTTTTCTCTGTATGCCTTAATTCCCTTAGTGACCTTAATTGACCTTAAGATTTGATTAGTGTTAATTAAGTTAATTATACTACCAAACCCTAAGATAATTATTTATCCTACTTCACTAATCAATATAGAACTCATTAAAATAGACTTGGATCAATTTAGAGGATTAAATCTTAAAATCCCATTGTTAGCCTTAAGAGGGGTATTTTGGTCATTTTGACCAAAATAGGTTTAAGCACCCCTTAAGCCTTGAAAATTCCAGTAGAGTATCTCTAACTAACTCATTAGCACCTTTCTAAAATCTCATATTAATAAGGGTGAAGTTAAGTGAAGAAATCTTAAATTAGTTCTTATTAAGATCTTAAGATCTTAAGTGTATTCAAAACCACTTCATTAAGGGAGAAAACCTAATTAGCCTTAACACTAAATCTTCAGTTTAATCACCTTATTAAGTTGATTCATAAGCTAGAAATTCTAAAAGAAATACCCTTGTAAAATCCTAAGTCTAATTTTTAGCCTAGATCTAAAGTGATCAAATTTTAGATCATAGACTTCAGATCATTTAATTGAAATGAATCATCTTCTTTGGGATTCCTTAAGTGATTAATTATTTAATCCTTTTGAAATCTCCTTGTGGGTGTAGGACTTATTCAATCTATAGCATAATGAAATTATTTTGAAGATTGAATATAGATCTCAGATTCTTAGTTCTTAAATGATTATTTTATCTTATATTATTAGAATAACCTTTCATTAAGATCTTTGTTTCTAAGTCTTTCAACTCTTATGATTTTGCACCTTTATACTATGTCTGAGTATGAACCCTAGATCTTCTTTAGGATATCACCATGGATTCAGGATTTGAACCCCATATGTGGAGTTTAAGTCTGGAATTCCTCAATCTTGATTTACTTGATCATGAGTTGGGTTAAGTGAGTATAATAATAATAATTAGGTCGTTAATTTATTTACTTCAACCTTCATAGTCATCATTTGATTATGAATTAGAACTTGTTAAGTTCTAATATTAACATTAAGGTCGTGAATCTGAGATTATACTCGATAGCTGGATATTGGAGGTCCTAAACTTGTATCTTCTCAGAATAAGTATATTAGGATAATTAAGATAACAATAGATATCACATAAGCTTAGTTGAGTCTCTTGCTTACTTTGACTTTGAGTGCTCTGCACACCTTGGATATTGAGCCTTGTTCCTTGAACATAATAGGAGAACTTAGGATGTGGAAGATACATTCTGATTTAGTATTTGTAAAGCATAACATTCACTCAGTTCTTTCAGGGCATTCAGTCCAGTAAGATATGTCCTAGCTTAGTCTACCTCATTAGTTTTAATTTTGTTATAGAATAGACGTGGGCCTAGTCTAGTGCTTGGCTAGGATGGATATATGTCTTATTTTATAAGTTCAACTCGGACCTAGCTCTAATGATGTCAAGGATGGACACATGTTGAACTCTCTGTTCAGAGGCCTTGCCTGGCCTATTTCTGTTATGGCAGTACTATGTTTTAGGCTTAATTTTACTTTAATTCAGTTTCAGTGCTTTGTTTTGTTTTGCCATATGCTTCAGTAGTCTTACTTTTTGATGCTTTCAGTCACTTTGCCACATGTCTCAGTGGCTTGACTTTTTAGCTTATTTATGTCCTTAGATTGTTTTTGCCACATGCTTCAGTGGCCTTCTATATATTAAATTTGTATGCTTGTATATATGTTTTTATTGAGTAGTTATTAAGTATTGGCATATTTAGGATGCTAGTTTTGTATGTTCATTTTAGCACCTTTCAGTATAGTTTACTTTTATAAAATCAGCGTATCTTTATATGATCATAAGCATGTTATGATTAATTTGTTTCAATACTTGCAATTATTTTTGCTATTTAGCCTCACCTTGCTTAGTTTCTTGCTTTGTATATTATGTTACATACCTGTTGCTCAGTTATAAATAAATAGTTTATAATTATCCTTTTCTATGTAGCTTGATGTACCCTATATTGCTTGCATATTTAAAGTAGTTAATATGATATCTTTAAATATTCTGTTCACTTAAAAAGCTTAAAATGTACTTAGATAATTTATCTAACTGTAACTTTTTTTTTTGTTGGCTGGGGCCCTGGCATTTGTGATACCGACAAATGTCAGATTTGGAGTTGTTCGTTGGTGGTTCTGCAGGAGAGGAGCCAGTGCAGGAGGAGGATCTTTCTACTGCCGTTTAGTTAAATCTTTCTTTTTTCTTGCAGTGAGATTGAGATATATTTTTTTTCTTTTAATTCAGTCAGTAATAATTAAATTCTGGATATATTTACTTTCTGCACTTGAGCCGAGTTACCATTTCTCTTACTCTTTTATACTATGCTGTGATGTGGATATTATACTATACTGTTTCCTGCTTCCGCTACTTTGATATATTGATGTATATTTATAGTCCCAGGTGACAAGTCATTGGCTTAAGGAAATTCTACTTAAGTTGGGGATTTTCCACAGTTGGAGCACCGCACTCCCTGTATTTATGCTAATATTAGTATTACCATGGCCGCGGAGGGTACGGGGCCCCACAATGAAGCTTATCATGTCACCACGCACTGGAACAATCTCTAGCTTACGGAGTGATTCTTCAATTGGACTTTCAGCGATCATGGCACTGAGAGTAGCATGACGGCTGAGGGCATCAACAACTCACTGGAACCCCAATCCACTGAAAAATAGCTCAAGCAGGGCTCTCTTCTCTTGGAATGCTGTGAATTGACCAAATAGTACTATTTGTGTTGCCACTATCCAGGTAGTTGAAGCAAAAGCCATTGGGAATGTAGTCATGGTTGAAAAATGATTCATTGGGGTAGATCCCATATGCCCTTACGCTATGATAAAAAGAATATGCCAAAAAAGGATTGGGCGAAGATGAACATGATAGCTTCGGATTGATTCGTTATTGCCTTACACAAGATATCAAGTATTCTATGATGACATAACCTTTAGCGTAGAAGCTATGGAAAATGCTAGAGAACAAGTACTTGAAAAAGATCTCAGGCAGTTTGGATAACATATATCAAGTCTTTGAAGTCAGAGATAGCCTATAATGACCAAGTCGGCACTAGATTAATTATGACTAAATTCGATTCAAAATCATGAATTCGAGCAACTTCAAATTTAGGTCAAATAAAAATTATAGTTAGGTAGAGTATATATTTGTGATCGTAATGTTCATGTTTGAAGTAATTTGGATAACAGTTACTCTTGAATTAATTTATGAATATTTTAAATAAAGAACAAATAAGTAAATAAAATACAAGCCCAAAATAAAAAATTTTGATACACTTGAATTAAGAATATTAAGAGGAGGCTATATTTGAAGTAACGCTAAATATTAAACATAGAACTTATAAGAAATTATTCAATAGATTCAAGGCATTGTATTTATAAATGAATGTTTTTTTTAGCAATAATTGTACTTTTATTATTAAGCTATAAACAAGAAAATTGATTAGTTAAATGCTGAAGAACACATTTCGTGAGGACCTTTAAGGTTTCATTCTTTTTCAAATTGATCACTAGAGAAATTAAATATACTAGTCAGTTGCTAGCAAAAAGATTGCACACCTTCAACAAAGTGCAAACATACATTTTCTCATTTCTGTGCCAACTAAAAAAAATGATATTAGGTAGTGATTGGGGATACTTTGCAGTAGTTTTTGTAACAAGGAAATTTATTACTTAACTTTCCATTCTTAAAATTCGGGATAAGGCTTGGTGTAAGTGTAACAAAGAACTTTAACTCAAGTAGTGAACTTTTAAGAAAAAGATCACATGCAAATAGCTTGAAATTTTATGTCTAGTTAGAAATGCTGAAAGTAATTCAAACTTTGTTAGAATAAAGTAATTGATATTATGTCTCATATTATGAAAAGTAAAGTAATTAAAAATATTTTAAATTCTTTTTATAGATGAATCATGATGATGGATTAATAAACGTACTTGCAAAGACTCTAGTTAAAGCCCCAATATTTGTATAATCATCAGAAAACATGACAAATTACCTGACGGAAGCCGTGTTACAATTATTGGCCAAGCATGACAAGGCCTCACCATATGTACCCGCACTTGTGCCCGCACACCAACAAAAGTGCATGTTTAGTGGAATATTGCAGTCCATCCTTAAGGTGATGTCTCCAGTATTCTATGGGACAGTAGGTCCCATAGAAGCAGAAGATTGGTTGAGGGACATCGAGAAGACACTCGATAGTATGGAGTTTACAATAGAGAAAGCTGTAAGACTGACCCCTTATTTATTCAAGGGAGACACAGACAAGTGTAGGAATCAACATTTAGTGCAAAATTTGTAATATTAGAGCTTCAAGGTATCATCTGGACAAAAAATTAAAAATATTCAAAATAAAGTACATTCTGTAATCAGCTCAAACTATAATGGAAACTAATTTATGAAATTGGCTCAGTGAAGCAGGTCAATAGCAGAATATGATATTAAATTTACAAGGTTATCATGATATGCCCAGAGTTTGGCGGGCACTAATAATGCCCGATGTAGCCAATTCTTGGTCAAGCTAAAATGTTCACTTAAATAGAGCATGATTCCTTTACGGCACACATATTTTTCTAATCTATTAAAATGTACTGTAATACTAGATCATGAAGATAATAGTAGGCAAGCATATGCTGAAGGGCAGGGGAAGAGGCAGATCCATCACATTAGGGATTAGGAAGCGTTCAAGAGGTCACGTCCCAACTCATCTCCAGCTAGGGTACACCAGATGGTACTCGAACCACACAGGCCAACGCCCATAGAGCGGTGCCAACTACCACATACATACTGTAAATGTTATCATAATGGTAATTGATGATGTCAATGTGGTCATACTAGCCACCGTGTTTGAGATTGTAGAGCCTTCAAAACCATGGAGAAATCATCCAAAGGGCATTGTCTTTAAGAAAGAGGCAAATCCTAGTCCTCCAGTACTAATCAGTATACATGATTCTCACTCTGCACTCCCCAGTATTCTCGATCAAACTTCATCTTGCTATGAACCTGGATTCTCTTTCTTACAAGGTACGTCTTGAAGATTCCTTTTTTGAATTGTAAACTAGGAATGCAAAAGTACGTTTCTTTCCTTTATTCACCCCAATTTTACCGGTGTAAGTGTCACTCGAGATGAAGTTATTGATGGGAAAAACAATGGGCAAATTGTTTAGTTGGGTTTAGCTTGGAGAAGCAACACACATATAAGGCCCTGCTTGATAATATAAATAAAACTTGGAAACTTAAGGGATAACTTTCTCTCTTCTCTCTATTTGAAAATTGTTACCTTCTCAAACTGTATTGCAAGGAAGACGCTCAGCTCATCTTACATGGGGGACACTGGTTCTTCTTTAAGTGCCCTTTTTGGTCAAGCCATGGTCAAGAGAATTTCTTCCATCTTCAGCAACCTTCTCCACCATTCCTATTTGGATTAAATTCCCCAACTTGCCTCTACATCTTTGGATTGAATCAGTTATGTCTAAAATTTATAGCACCGTAGGAATCCTGATATTGGTTGATAAACTGACCTCAAGTAAATCTAAACTTTTTTGCCCATGTTTGTGTGAAACTGAAACTACTCTTAAATACCTTGAAATTATAGAAATTAATTTGGAAAATGAAACTATTCACCATCTTGTGGAATTTGATTGGATTCCTAAAGCTTACAATACCTGTGATTTATTTTGCAATACAAGTTATGCTTGTAAGCAATTTGATGATTCAATAATTAATAGTTAAAATATCAGACATGAAATTAAAATAATAATAAGTCCATAATTATCCATCTAGAGCTATACACATATACATTACACGTTTTATTCACTAATACATAAACAGATAAAATAAAATATTCATCTCTAGCTCATTTTTTTAACTTAAGCCATTTTCTTACTCAAGTTGTTATTTTTATATTCAATTATCAAAACCAAAAAATTTGATAACAATTACTAATCAGATAGGAGTACATAGACTATTCTATAAGAGTTACTTTCTAGCATCCTATATTAGGTTAAATTAATAACAAAAGTTACATAAATAACTTTGTATCAAAAGTAAGGAAACATAAATATTTATCAAATGTAGCTAATTTTGTCCTGCATGTTAAACTTGAGTTAAATATATATTAAAGCAAAAAATAAATCTTAGCAAAAGACATATGTGACATAATGTTAAGTCCAAAGACCCTTGAGCCATGTTAAGTCCAAAGACCCTTGAGCCCAAATGGTTAAACCCATACGCATAGCCTATAGGAATCTTTACGACTACCCGTCGGCAGTTTACGTTATAATATGATAATATATCTTATTATATTATGTAAATTATGTCGTAATAATAATGCTAATAACTAAATATGTTATTATGATCATTATTATCATAATTGTTACAAATATTTATAATAATAATTATTACTTAAATAATATTATTATAATATTTATTATTAATATCATAATATTCTTTCTCTACTATTATTTTCTAAATAATAATAGTAATAATAAGTATACTATCTTATTATTACTATTATTATTATAAATACTAAAATATTTTTATTATAATATTATCTCTCTTGTTACAAAAAATAATAATAATAAGTGTATACTTATTATCATTATTATCTTCATATAGTAATAATAATAATAATAATAATAATAATAATCATCATCATATTTTTACTATTATCCTATTAATATTATCATAATATTCTCACTCTAAAATAAATCATTGTGCATAAAATTATCACTCAAAATAACAATTTTATTTTCTTCCATTTATTGTACTCTATCGCATAGAGAAATAAAAATAATACTTTTTACGTGCAGATTTTCCTATAAATGATAATTATAATAATAATAAAATATTATTATTATCATTCATACTTCTGCCCTTCCATAAATACTTCCATTTCTTTATCTTATAAATAAAAATACTATTAATAATAATAATACTGATTATTATTATTACTGTTATTACTATGATTATAATTGTTATTTTTATCACTATCATCATAATTTCGAACACCACTACTATTATTATCATCACTAGCTCCATATTATTACTGTTATTACTATTATTATTATTGTTATTGTTATCATTATCATCATAATTATGATCACCACTTATATTATTATTGTTACTAGCTCCATCACCATCAAAAGCATCATCATATTTTCATTAATAATGAAACAGTGAGAGAGAGAATCAGAGAGATAGAGACCTAGAAATATGATAATACAAATAATTTTAAGTTCCTTTGATGATTTTCTAATAAATAAATTTTGCACTGAATCATAAGAAGTCAACCTAGCTAAAGAAAATAGGTACCCCGGATATCATGAACTATATTTATATGTACTGATTTAATTATATGCTTCTTCTCCTCAAATTTATCCCAACTACTTTCTTACTCTGCTATATTTAAGGTTTACTGTCACTATATGAGATACTTTCATAAATAGATAATGGATCTTGATTGATTGAATTAAATGGGGTTCCATGAGAAATATTTACAATCTGTACAAAATGTAATAAGAACAGGGCTAGTTTGTTATCACACTATTCCGTAAATATATAAGGAGACTATGACTATGCCTATGTGGCACCCCAGCCCCACCGTGGTCCCATTAACTCTTAAGTTAATATGATTACGGTGAAGTGGTCATGAAATGAGAAGTTCCTCACATATAGCTAGATTAGGTATTCACCCTAATCCAATATAATTAAGGAGATTGCCATTTATAAGAGCAATTCACTAAATGATATATACAAGAAATATTCAGAGTACAGAAGCAAAATATAAATATCCATTCCATCATAATATGATAAGTAAAATAACAACTCAGAATAAGTATAATAATAGAAAATACAATTCAACATGTATTCATACAAAATATTTAAAAGAGTTTAGATAAAATAGAAATAAAAGCATTCAGCCTCATAAGCAGAAATAGAAATAAAGCTAAGGATCTAAGAATTTTCAACAACACGCTCCTCCTCTTGATGCAAATCCTCAGACGGCCCACAACCTCAAATAGCTCAGAATTTATCATTGTCAGTTTCACAATGATAGAGCCGTAGCAAAAAAAAAAGAGGAGAAAATCTTGTTAGACATATTATCTAAGTATATCTTAGGCTGATTAAGTTTCAAATTCTCTTAGATATCACCATTACTAATCAACTAAGCAAACACATAGGTGCAAAAAAGTATAAGAAATGAAAAGAAAGCTATAAACAATAATTTTATAACTTAAACAAAAAGGAAGTAAGCACATACCTCCAAATCAATGTTGCAACAAGGTTAGGTACTAAAAGAAAGAATAAATACTAATAACTGAAAGGAAACTCATCCTAAATATGCTTACGATCAATGTAAGCTTATGCTAATTAACATAACATAAATAAACTTATAATATATTTAAATAATTTAAAAGCAAATCTAGCATCATATATATATATATATATATATATATATATATATATACTCAAATACAAAAGTCTAGCATCCTATGATATACAAGTAAGCAAGACTAGCACCCTATATATGTAAACAAATAAGAAAGACTAACATCATATATATAAATAAGTAAGCAAAGGCTAGCATCCTACACATGAACATATAAATAAATTAGTATCTGATATATGAACAAAAGAATAAAAACTAATATCCTATTTATATACATATAAGTAAAGCTAGTATCCAAGCACATAAACAAGAAACATGCTAACATTTGAGCACATGAATAAGCTAAAGATCAAATAAATAGTAAGTAAGATATTACTGAAATACAGTAAAAATGAACTGAAAACAATAAATATAGAATTGAAAACTGCTTTGGCCAAACAAGCTACTCAAACTGAAAGCATGGATAATCTCACTTAATCTACTGGGCTAAGGCAGAAGAACTAAACTGAAGAGTAGAAGTGTATCTAAAACTAGTATTACCATATCAGAGAATTGACTATAAAAGCCATAAAACCAAAATGCCTAACACACACCATCCTATGCAGGGCTAGGCTTGTTAGCCATACAAAAAATAGACAAAATAGCAGCCACAGTGATTGGCCTGACCGAACTGAAGAGGCAGACTAATTAGGTCACACTCTGCTAAATCAAAAATCAGGAAAACTGAAAGCATCAATAATAATGCAAATGATGTTTATGCAATTCAAATTTGACATATGATACTCACAATATCAAACCCTAGTTCGCACTGACGGAACGATACGGGATAACGGTTTGTACTATTCACAATCTTCCTAAATTGGTTGGTTGGGTTTGATTCAACCTGATTGAACCCGATCAATAATTAATCCAGAGCATGGAATCAAAGAACATATTAAATGCATGAAGATTGAATGAAGATCGGGAGTATATGAGTCTACCTTAGATTGACGATTCTGGAAATTAGGGTTCACCCAACGGCACTTCAACTCTTAGCAAGATTTGAATACGAGGCCTCAGAGTTATTTTGGGGACTTGAATCAAACTTAGAGCAGTCAAATCTCCAATTTGAGTGGTGGAAGTTGGCGGCGGCTGCCGCGCGTCTACGAGAGCGCCACGCGCGAGTGAGACGAAGGAGGAGATGCCTAGAACGTCCGATTTTTGATCGAACGGTCGAGATATGCCGTAAGATCGAATCGCGCAAGGGTAACGACGGTTAGGCGATAGACGGTGTCAGTTAATAGAATAATAAATATATCAGTATTTTAATATTTTAAACTATTTTATTAATTATAATTAATTAATTAAACGCATTTTAAAAATTCTCAATAAATCACCCCTAGCTAATGGAGAGGTGAGGAACACAACAACGAAGATGGATTTTAATTTTGATGAGTATTTGATTTTCTCATTTTCTGGGGTACTTAAATTATATTAAAATATTCACCAAAAATCCAACGACTTCCAAAATATCACTTCTAACTAATTTGGGGTTATAAGTGTAATGGCGAAGTCAGATTTTTGATTTAAGGTCAATTTAAATAGGTCAAATTCTAGGGTTCTTGAAATTCTCAAAATCAAGATTTGATCCATTTGACTTTTGATTTAGACTATGACTTTGTGGTGAACTCCTAATGACTTAATTAATGTACTAAAATCACATTTAGGGCTTGATTTAGTCCTAATTAACTTAAGTAATAATCTGGGTTGTTTCAGCCTACAAGGAGACTAGTATAGGTTAAATAATGCCTAAATGATAATGTTTGAACCCAAATTTGATATTTCATCAAGATTTGAGAAATTTCCTGCTCGAATAAAAATATTATATATATATATATATGCATATATATATATATATATATGTCACTTTCGAGATAGAGATATCAATTTTTGATAAGTATGAATTGTGACAGGTTACTTCTATTGCTATTTTAAAATTATTGATAAAATTCTAATTTGTAAGAAAAGCCATGATAATCTTCAAAGGAGAAAATTCTACCTTTCAAATTTTTATTATTATACTTCCCTATAATTTTCACTGCACTTTAATTTCATACTTTTGTTTATATATACAATA
The DNA here is from genome assembly GCA_016760335.1 of Gastrodia elata. Classification (NCBI taxonomy): domain Eukaryota; kingdom Viridiplantae; phylum Streptophyta; class Magnoliopsida; order Asparagales; family Orchidaceae; genus Gastrodia; species Gastrodia elata. The sequence continues at coordinate 79,389,124 of CM028670.1, read as the reverse complement.
TAATTAATAATATCCAAAGTACTCGAGTTTATCTTTAACGGGTGTTCAACTCGGTCATTTTCATTATAAATTCCTGGTCAAGTTGTTGCTGAGGATTTGGAGGTAGCCCGATCAATCTATATCTCTTACTTTGTATTATCTTATTGTATTTATAAATAAAAGAGAAACATGTGCTTGTAATAATACTCTTTTGGAATAAAAAATACTACTTTCTGTTCTCTAATTACTTAAACAAATATCTACGATCTTTATATTGTTATTATAAACTCCCGACTACAATCTTTAGTATAAAATGATGGTACCACCCTAGTCCCCAAACCTTAACCAGGATCTAACAAGGATCTAGGGCCAGGGTTAGGTTGGGAACAAAGGTGGGGGACATCATAATTTGGATGTGATTTGACTAAGTTATGATATTATCAAATTTTAGGATTAAGGAGTTAATTAATAAAAAATGTGATTAGTAAAACTATTCACCAAATATAAAAACTAATTGCATAATATTAATCATTATATTTATTTCAATACTTTGAGATATAACTTCAGTATGCTTAGATATATGGTTATAAAGTTATGAGAGTTTAAAATTTGCAAATGAAAATAAATAAATTAATTTTGTTTGAATTTTACTGTTCAATGAATAGTAAATTGAGGAAATAAAAAAAAAGGAAATATTGGCATCCAAAGTTTTCCTATATAGAGCTCCTCACGAGGCGTGCCATATACTGATGGAAAGGTCATTTTGAGACCTTTCTATTGGTACCAAATATGCCTCCTAATTTAGTATTTTACAACACAAGATCATGTCAAGGATTACCAACTATCATCGAAACTCATATGTAGTTGGAAAGCCATCTACTTCAAAAGAAACATCATTTGAAGATTTGTTATTAGATAAAATTACTTTATCTAAGCCCTAATTGATCATAATAACTTCTTCATTGTGCTCTCGAACACTCCAAATCTCAATGGCCCTCTTGACCATGAAGTGAATCTTCCCCCCCTCCACATTTGGACCACATTCTTCAAAAAACTATATTTTCCCATCTGACCTTGTTACCTCCTCGTTACCAATAGTGATGGCACCAGAAAATGTCTATGAATTGCTTAACTCTCAATAAATATTTGGGCTGGATAATAATACTAAAGTGGCTACACTCTTGAATTTCAATGATAATACTGTTAAAATTTGTGAGACAACAGAGAATGATTTGATATCTGCATCCGTTTATGGTAAAGGAGGTGATTCAAGTAAGATCATTGAAACAGAATCGCACCCGCTCGACAAGAGCTCATTGCAAACAATGAGTTCTCTTTTTTTTTTCTTATGTGGATGGTAGGCTTATTTGGCTTTTTTTAATTATTAAGAATCTATCAGCTCCAGATACTATGGTCTAGAATGTCCAAGGATTCTTGGCTTGCATATCTTAAACATCACATTTCAGTTTACTTTCCTCCGATTGTTGGTATTATTAAGCCTAAACTATCTGCCACTGATATTGAAGATGCCTTCATTACTGATAATTATTGGCAATTTTACAATGAGGAGCATTGTCATAATTTTCACACATCATAAGTAGGCTGTATATGGGTTAAATGGAATACCATCACACTTACTTTGGCTCCAATAATTACAACTGCTCAATGCATTCATGACAATCTCATAACTGATACATGCGTTGTTCTTATCACTTTAATTTATGACTCCAATGATGCAAATTCTGGTCAGATTTTATGGGATCTTCTATCTTCTATTCAACTCACAAATGAGGTTCCTTGGCTTTTAGATGTTGACTTTAAATGTATCAGATTTTCCAAGGATAAAATTGGGGGTAGCTCTTCTTACCCTCACAAACTGATTGCCATTAATAATTTTGTGCAAGACAAATGTTTCATTGATCTCAAAACTTGTGGTAGTGACTTCACATGGGATAGTCACTGCCTTGATCTCCCAATTAAAGCCATAGTAGATCATGCCATTTGTAATCTATATTTGATTAATATGTTCACATCTTCTTTCTGTACAGGTCTTCCGCCTTCCACATCGGATCATGCTCCCTTACACATCTCTTCCCCTAAAAATTTGTCTTTTGGTGCCAAATTTTGTTTTAAATTTTTTTGGATTAATATGGATAGCTTTAATTATGCTCTTAAAAGTACTTATAAAGAGACATATCTAGGAGATGCTCTTTTTGGGCTTAAAAGCATATGAACATGGGAAAGAAAGGAACTTATTGTCTTAAATTTGAGACTCTAAGATGCACTCAAGCCTCTTTGATTGATCAATTAAATTATCATCTGGTAAACAATGTTATTATTCAAGAGTTCTATGCAATCAATCAAGTGCTTAGGATTGTCATGCACATGGAAGTCTGTTAGTTCAAGAAATGTTCAAAAGTCTATTAGTTAAGTTTAGGAGAGGAGAATCTAAAATTTTTTGATTCTCACATTACCAACATAAGAAATTGTAACCTTAAGCCAATCCATCATTGTATGAATTATAATTCTTAAGATAAAGCCATTCACTACTTTGCTAGTCTCCTGAACTCTCCAAAAGGACATGGTATTTGTTATTCCACGCCCTTTAAGTTATTCAATGTAGTTCCCACAATGAATTATGTAAACAAGTGGACCAAATTGAGATTAAAGAGGCTCTTTTCTCCAACAAAGACAATGCCTCCTCAGGGCCCGACGGATATACATCCTACTTCTTCAAGGAAATCTTCTCATCATGTGTCATCATGTGGTTTTGTCCAATGAAATTTTTAGAGCTTTTTCACAAGCCCCGAAAAGATATTTTGTGCGAAAATTGACTTGTGGAAAGCCTTCGATACTCTCAACAGAGATTTTATAACTAGCTCCTTGAAGAAGTATAATTTTTCAAATCACTTAATCTCTTGTATAAATGCTTGTATGAATGTGCATTTTTCGGTTAACATGAATGGTAGCTCTCATGGCTTCTTCTCTTCTGCAGCGGGCTTACTACAAGGTTGTTCGTTATTTCCCTCCCTATTTACATTGGCCTTACACAAATTATCTAAATTATATGATGAAGCTGTTAACAATAACCACATAATTCCATTCTGTAATGGATACTATGCTTGTTCACATCTTCTCTTTGCGAATGACATGCTGATTTTTGGTGAAGCCTCGGAAAAAAATTTGAAAGGTTTTAAAAATTGCTAGGACATGTTTTTTGATGGCTCGAGTATGACTTACAATTATACCAAATCATCTATCTTCTTTTCCAAATCTGTCTCCAATAATAATATGTTGGCTTTGGTGTTTAATTTTCAATATTGTACGGCTCCTATGATCTACTTAGGTTTGCCGATTTTATATACTGCCCCTAAAGCTGACCATTGCTCTCCTCTTGTTGATAAAATTCAGTCTTGGTTGTCGGAATGGGTGCACAAGAATTTATCGTTTGATGGTCAATTGCAACTGTTGAAATTTTCTATGTAGCCCCTTCTTCTTCACTGGTTTAGAACTGTGCATATTCCCCTTACGATTCTTAAGCTAATTAATTCTATATGTGCTCGCTTCCTGAATCATTGCTCAACTGCGAAAAACTTCATTTTTTGTCTTGGGATACAGTTGCGGTTCCTTATCATTACTGAGGTTTGGGTTTTATTAAGCCTTCTAAACTTAACATGCTGCAAACTATGTCTCTGTTTGGATTATTTGTGTGATACTTTTCTCCTTATTGAATGGGGGAAGTTTAACAGATTAGACTTGCACCTCTCCCTTTCTAATGCTCATTAAAAAACAGCTTATGTATTTTGGAAATGAATAAGTACTGCAAATTTTTGAACCTCATCTATCCTACAATCACCAAGCGGAGAGTATGTACCAATATAAGTCAATTTTCCAATTCTTGGACGCTTACGATCTTCTTTTCAGCACTTACCTGTAGCTGAATGGTCTAAGATAGTGTGGAGAAAAGGGGTTAAATTTCGATTTAAATACCTTTTAAGGAAAGCAATGCACGGTGGTTACAGAATTAAAGATATCCTTTCTAGAAGGAGTGTTAATTGCTCAAACACGTATTCGCTTTGTAATTCTGCCGAGGAACGCCATTTACATCTTTTCTTTAATTGCTTCTATTGCTTTAAAATTCTGAGGAAGATCACTTCACCGATATACCCCGTACTTTATCCCCATACTCATCCCCAACTTATTGAAAATCTGTAGACCTTGAATAAATGGGTTTCCCATGCTTTTCTTTTATCTCTCGAGTTCTCAATCGAGACCATTTGGAAAGAACGCAATGCCAGAATTTTTGATAACTTGTTCCAAGACAACTCCAACTTGATCCAAGAGATCAATATGAAAATTTATGTTATTATTTAAAGATTATCGTAAGAAAATCAAAGATGAGGAAGGCCTATGATTTTCAATTGTACGCAATAGATTTTCAATTTCTATTGGTTTCAAGAGACAAGGAGGGCCTATGATGTTTGATATGGGGCCTCATTTGTCCGTTGGAAAGCTATCCAACTTTATCTTAGCCGAACATATACTATTGCTTTTATCTTATTTTACTTTTACTTTCAGCATATTTTTTTCATATTTTTTCTTCTTCATTTTCTGCCTATCAATAGAATTTTATTTTAGCATTATATTTTTAAATTTACTGTCAATTTCCATCGCCCACACTTGAATCAGTATAGAGATGAGAGAGTTTGCAAAATCTTGCAAAAAATTTACAATGATATCAATTTTTTTCTCATAATTTATTCCAAAATATAATCTCAAATAATACTTTATAGATAAATAAAGTAAATGCAAACAAAAGATGAGTCATGGGGAAAGATTCAAATCTCCAACGGTATGTACGATTCAACAATCAATTTTCAAACCTCAAAACCATGGCTTCATGACTTTGTTTTCTTTCAAATATCAAACCATTAAGTTTAATCATGATAAAAAGAACCTACTTCAAGGTAAGACATATCGTATTGTTCACTAGTGAGTAGTTTGCATTCATCATTAGCTTTTGGGCATGGCTCAACTCAAAAAATCTCCTATTCTAGAACACTCCGCTGGTATGCAGTCCTGCTTCATTCTTGCAAAACTCGATTTATTTCTTGGGAAGCACATTCGTGATCATGCAGAATCCATTTTTGTGTTAACAAGGAGCAAATTGGAGGCGGGCACTACAGCGCGCATCTGCAGGAGGGAGCTACAGCGCGCTACCGTGCCACAGCGGCAAACTCCCGAGAGGCGAGCGCTACAGCAAGCCGCAGCGGCAAGCAAACCGAGAGTCGGGCGCTACAGCGCGCCCTGGCGCTTGGCTACCCGGAGCCCAGGCGCTACGGTGCACCATAGCATTTGGCGGAATTCTGCTCCAGTTCAGGTATTTCCTTAAGTAAATTGGGGATATTTTGGACCAATTGGGGTCTAACATTTAGCTGGATACTTAATGCAACATGTTAGAGGAGTTTTCAAAGTTGACATCTTAGTTTGAGAAGGTTTTTGCTGCTGTGTAGTGGCTGCTCCATTGAAGTGAAGAAGAAAAACTCATAGAAATCTTGTAAGTGTTTGTAAACCTTAAAACTAATTGTAACTCCATTTTCAACATAGTGAATCTTTACTCTTCTCCATGTTGACGTAGGTGTTAGCACCAAACCATATAATTATCTTTGTTTTGTGGCTGTGATTATTTGAATGCATTATTTTCTTGCTTTATTTAGTTTGCTCATCATCTCAAGCTTTGTTCAGTATTGATTCATAATCCTAAGAGATCTCAATAAGTCGTATCAGAGAGAGATTGCTCGATTTGTTCTTGAGGGCTAGGGTTGCTTGAGCTGCTTGTTATTTTGTGTTTGAGTTTTCTAAAGCAAAGAGAAATGTGTAACAGCCCAAACTCTTAAGCATTAAGGTATGGTCCACTTTGGCTGAAAGGCCTCATGATTTTTTCCTCAGAAAATAATTTTTCAGCAGGTCACCCATCCTAGGAGTGCTCTCATATGGACATGCTTAACTTTGGAGTTCTTATCAGAAACTCCACCGTTATCTGAAAAGATGCCTTAATGTTTAAGAGTTTCACTTATTACTACTTAAGTGGGTTTTTACAATCTCTCAAACTTATGTAACTGACGTCCTCGTCAGTATCCACACGCAGATCCAAGAATCATCTATTGGGTAGATAAGATTCGAGGTGACCTCTACAGGCTCAAAAGATGCCACAACCATGTAGCACCTTAACTATCATGGGTTCAAGAGGTTGCTCACATGAAGTAGTACTTTGCCCTATATGACACTTAGCTCCTATTTGACACTCTATGGCCGGCTCTGATACCATTTGTAATAGCCCAAACTCTTAAGCATCAAGGTGTTCTTCACTTTGGCCTGAAAAGCCTCATGATTTTGCTCTCATAAAATAACTTCCCAGTAGGTCACCCATCATAGGAGTGCTTTCATATGGGCACGCTTAATTTTGGAGTTCTTATTTGAAACTCTACCGTTATCTAGAAAAGTGCCTCAATGTTTAAGAGTTTCACTTATTACTACTTAAGTGGGTTCTTATAAAAGGCATGGCAGAAAGAGGAGAAGAGGTTGTTGGAACTTCGTTGTCGTCGGTGGTGGAGAGGTCCATCACCAAGTTGTGAAGCATTCAATAAAAATAGATGACATCAAATTTGATGAAAGAATAACTTTGATAAGTAGCGGTGCGGGGTGACAAACGCACTATACGCCAAAAATTTGGAGGATGTTCTTGACGATGAGGAAAAACTAGAAGAAATTTCAGAGATGGATTGGATCAAGATGAACCGCAGTGCATACGACTTGATCCAGAATTGTTGGACCCAGGAGATCAAATATAGAGTTGTGATGGAGACATCGGCGTGGAAATTATAGAAATTATTAGAAGCCAAGTATCTGATGAAGAGCGTGGAAAATCGACTCCACATGAAAATGCGACTATATAGGTTTCAAATGAGAAGGGGAATTTCTATAGATGAACACCTAAATGAGTTCACAAATTTATTGGCAGATTTGCTGAATCTAGATACTGTGGTGGATGAAGAGAAGACCTTATTATTGTTGAACTCATTACCATATGAGTATGAGCACTTCACCATGACTTTGATTTATGGGAAAGAGGTTCTAAAGTATGAGGAGGATGACAACTCTAGTGAACCATGAGTTTAAAAGAATGGATAAAGAGTCCACCAAATCAGATATCACAGAGGCTCTAACACTCCAAAGAGAGAAAGAAGCAATGGCCAAAGAAAAATACAAAATTCTAGAAAAGAGGAAAATTCAGAGGCCAAAACATTGGACTTAATCAGTGCACATTCTTTTTGGAAACAAGACATTGGAAGAATGATTGCCCAAAGTTGAAAGACAAGCAATGGGCGAGTGGATCTTTCGAGGCTAAGGCTAATGTGATCCAGAATGTGGTGGAGGGTTCGGACTCTAATGAATGTCTTGTCACTGTTTCAATGGGACTAGTAACTGATAGTTCCAGTTGGATTATGGATATTGATGCGACGTATCATATATGCTCCCAAAAGGATTAGTTTTGTTTGTGTAGATAAATGGTTAGCGGTGCCATCACAAAGGGGAACAATGCCACTTGTAAAATCGCAAGAGCTGTAAGTATATTGATCATAACACATGCAGGAATAATGCAAGAACTGAAAGAAGACAGACATGTGCTAGAGATCATGAAGAACTTGCTATATATTGGGGCCTTATAAGCTAATGGCCTTAAGATGGTGATTGATGCATGGGTTCTAAAGATCAGCATGGGTGATATGACTTATTTAAGAAGAGTCAAACAACATAACCTCTATTACTTACAGGGAAGTGCAGTGATATGTTCAATAGCTATGGCAGAAGACTTTGAAGATGCCATGACATTGTGGCATATGAGGCTAGTACATTGACAGACGTAAAATACACGTCTGTGCTTGCACGCAAGTGTACGTGGTCTTAAGTAATAAGTGGAAATTTAGTTTCAAGATTTATCGTCATCAGGGAATGGTAGTTTTGATACTAAGTTATATCTTCTTTTAATAATGTTTAGAAGATTGATTTTCAATTTGTGATGGTTCCTAAATTAATAATATAAATTATCTTAGGGTAAGATACAATTTGTTCAAAAGGAGAGAGTTGGGGTTTCATTATAGACTTTATAAGGACCCAGTGTTATTTCTTCATTATTAAAATGTATAAATTGATTTTTTCATGCCTAATTAAATCAAATGAACACTATTAGAATTGGAGTTAACCTCGAATTACAACAGATTCAGATTTAGTGCAACAAGGAGAACCCCTCTTGGGGTTCTACCTTGGAACCTAAGCCTTTGTGAGATTGTAATTTAAATTTATCTTTGATTTTCTACCTCTAGGTTACCAAATATTATATTTCAATTATTAGATCTCATTAACATGATTTCCATAAACATTGCATCATGTGCTAACACACGTGATTTAGCTAGATTAGAGGATGTGTTGGGTCAATAGACTATGTCACATCATCCATTGAATTTCCAATGTCCTCTCATCCCTTCTACTTTGCTGAGCAGTAGAGCAAAGTTGAAGGAAACTTGGTTCTAAAATATCAAATCTCTTGGTAAAGCTCTTAAGGAAATATGCAAGTGAGCTTGAGAGCTAGTCACATAATTCTCAGCTCTACTTGCACTATTTTTCTTGCTCTTGTCCAATTGATGAGTTTGGAACTCTAGTTCTTTTCTTAATTGATAATTTATTTAAGTTCTATTGTAGCAAAGTATTTTGACAAAGTTTCACCATGGCATTCATTCACAATAATAATAATAAATAATAAAAAATAAATCAGTTTTAATTTATTCAAATAACTGCATTCCAACACCATTACCTCCTTATATTATCCTATAATTACATCCCAACCCTCTCAAAGGAGATTTAGCTTTTCATTACAGAGTAAATAAAAGCATACATACAATAGGAAGTAAACCTTGACATCGGTTTATAGTAGAAAAAGATTAAATGGAGTTTAGGAAGAGTACTAAGAAACACCCAAAAGTTTTTTAAGGTTCTCTTGATCTTCCTCCTTTACCTTTACTTGACTTATCCTCCTTTCCCTTATTGTCTTCTTATCTCTACTCTTCACGGTCCACTGCTTGCTCCTTGGAGATTTCTCCTCTTTTTCCTCCTACAGCCTCCCCTTTTAGTCTTTTAAATGTTGAAATGGGGAACCCTTCTTTAATCTGAAATTGGCCTTTAAATAGGAGAGTTTTCATCCCTCGTGCATTAATCACAAGTGAACTTTTATCTTCCTTTAGTTCAATGAAAGCAATTTACTTTATTCTACTTATTCTCTTGGGATTCAATAGAGTTAATGTTTAATTTAGGTTTCCAGAGGCACGGGAAGGCCAAAGGTCTGAAATTGTGGCCTTCCTTATGCTGTATTCAATGCAGATTATGGAGCTTTCTTGTAGCAGGCGTTGTGGCGCGCCACAGTGCTTGCATTTGATTTTATTGATTTTAACTCCAGAAGGGCTGTTCTACTGAGGTTCCGCTGTTGCGCACTGTAGTGGCTTCGATTCAAACACTATTCTATCGTGGCGCGCTGCAACAGCTAATGTTTAAATATTGTTTCGTTGTATATTTTAATAGCTTACCTTAAGGCCACCGCTACCCGCTGTGGCATGCTGAAGGCGCACTGTGGCAGTTAGACTGACGTGAATATGGAATAGTTACTGTTCAATTAATTCACATAAGATTTTTCGTGATAAATCAGAAATGCCGTCATGGCATGCTGCGACGGGCTACAGCGGGTTTGTCCCAGTTCTGCATTAATCTTTATAGGGCATAGCGTGCAGTGGCATGCTTGGAGTACGCTGCTGTGGTTAATCTTTTGGGGAAGAAGATTTGGCACTGTTCAATTAGTTCACAATAAGCTTTAATATTGCTCCTGAGAAATCACATTATGGCCCGCTGTGGCACGCTATGGCGCGCTGGGGCGCGCTGTAGCGGTCTTCATTCCAGGCCTTCAGGTATGTTCTAGGTGAGGTAATTTAGTGAACCACCATGGCGTGCGCACCACAATGATTTTCTTCCAAAATTCTTCAATTTAGCTCTGGAGTTCCTTTTTTTTCATTCTTCCAGAAAATGTATAAATTTTACTCAAAGTATACTAGTTTATATGTTGTTTTAAATATTTCTAACACTTAATTTTGCTATAAATTTCGGATATATCACACACCCACACTTAAATTCTTGCTTGTCCTTGAGTATGCTCTCAAATGATTTTCTAAATTTTAGTTAATGGATTCAGTGTGGGATGTTAACGTAAAATATTTTAGTCATTAAGTACTGCTCTAGGTTAAGGTGACTTCAAATTTCTAACCTCTACTACCCTCCTCAAATTTTCTTCATCCTAAGTTCTCAATTATTAATCCTGGGAGGGATATTTTTTATCATCCCTATTTTTCTCTTTTTGAAAATTCAGCTCAAGGGAGAGATATTTTTCTTCATCCCTTAATTTAGTTCCTTGTGATCATTAAGTCCTACAGGAGCCTAGCACACTCATTTATTCACTCACACATTGCCATATACTGGTTTTATTTCCCTAGGTTTCCTCACCCCCACCCTTAAACCTAAGCACATGCTCATTTTAATTTTGTTGGAAACTAAATCTCACTAGAGCCATTTACTTAATTAGGAGGTGCAGGATTGAAATATTGATTTATCACCTTGAGTTCAAGCATGCTAGCGTCTTGAATATTACACATTTGAATTTATTATTGAATCCATGAAGTAAAATTTCTTAGAAAATTCCACGCTTAAACACAATCACAGCAATGATGAGGGTGCTAAGGTTTCAAAATTTATTTTATTGAGAAGCAAAACAAAGGAACAAAAATAAAGATGAAAACTGAAAACAAAAAATAGAAAAACAAAACAGTACGACCTTATTAAACATTTTGCTCGTTATCATCTTCCTCGTCCATGATCTGATAGGTATAATCCACTAGACAGTCGTCATTCGTGATAAGTTCTCTAATAGGGGGGCTCGGCAGCCTAGACCTGTCCGGTCCTCCACGCAAGCTTCAACCTTGGAACATTGTTTCGAGAGCATACTGAAATTCCTTTTGGAATTTGCGCTGCCAAGCGACTTCTCCTTTGATAAAGTGCATGTCACGTGCTAAGGAGATTCCCAAGTCCCATTGATGCACATATATACACGGCAACAATTTATTCGTCGTCGTTCGGCCAGCGGAAGTTGAAGCTTCGCCTTCTTCTCCCCTCCTCTTTTTAGCTTGCACCCCCTCGTCAGTGCTGGCGCTCAAGTTGGTCAGTTCTAGAGGAGCTCGGGGTGGGATCGTAATGTTGGAAGAGGGGATCTTAACCCCTTGATCCTCGCATATACCTAGGATGAGTGACCAAAAAGCAAGAGCAGCGCAGGGCCCAGTTAGGGCGTTCCAGAGCTGCTCCTTATAATGCTAGAGATGTGAATATCTTCATCTCGTTGTAATGCATAAAGGAGCAGTGCCCGTGACATGCCAAGCATTACTCAACTTTGTTAGGAGTGCTCAAGAAATATTTGCCAAGTTTCCTCTCCATCCCGCATTAGTGCGGAGGATCTCACTTGAAATTGCTGCTGGGTCATAATGGGAGCTTATAAGTTAGAGGTAATGTAACAACCCTAGGTTGTTACCCTATTAAGTTCTAGCATAATTGAGCATTCATTTTGATTCCATTTTTTTTAGAATACCAAATAAATCCTATCCTGAAAATTTGAAGTACTTTTTTAAGTCCAAAATGATGTTTTGATCAATCTAGACACCCTAGTTTAGACTTAAAATATTTTGATCTCAGAATTAAAATCCTATTGCATTTTTGAATTTCTCACCCCCAAATTAGCTAGGGGTGAAAATTTAGTACAATTTGGAGTTCATTTAGGCCATAATTCAATTTTAATTAAATTGGGTTAATTGCACTTTGGGGCTCCAAACAAATGTAAATTGCAGTCTTACCCACCCAGAGCTGGGATCCGCTGTCGGGACCGCATTCTAGCTTTAGCGCCATCTAGGATCCTAAGCTCTAATCTCGGCGCCTACCATCGGACGGCTCCCGTGTCCCGCGCTAAGATCCTTTGTCAGCCGTAGGATTATACTTATGATCCAACGGCTGACCTCCCTTCTGTGCCGATTCGTTATTCGGATCGCATCAAAGCCATCAATCTTCAATGACCGAAGCATCAGATGGTCCCTGTCACTTCTACCATGTTCATTTTCATCCCGGAAGATCACTCCCGCGCCCAACAGAATCCTGTTATGGTGCGAGCGTGGCAGTGAAGAGGATCTCCCATGTCTCTCACTTCTAGCCTATCCCAACAGCCTGGCGACCTGAAATCCCTAGTTTTCCCCCACCTATCCCCAGCCCAACCAGCCCAAGCTTGGGTCAGCCATCAGGCTTTCCCAAACTTCCACCTGCTTCCCCCAGGCTATAAATAGACTGGGGATTGTCTCTAGAAGTTCCTTTGACAACTACGAGCTCTTGTGTCACTAGAATTGCCCCAATTTTCCTTAGAGCTCCTTTGCAAGCCGTCGGCAATCCATCTCTAATCAACGCTCCATCTGGGGATTAAGCATGGTGTTCAAGCTCCCTATAGTGTCATCTGAGCTGATGGAACTTGTCTGCATCAGCTCTAGCCTCCGGATCGATCCCTGCCGTTCTCAGTCAGCAGACCCAGCTCTCCTTCTTGTCCAGGTACCCGTCCCACCTCGGGTCGAGTCAAGTGGGCTCGAGTCCTCCTCTTAGAATTTTTTGATTGTACGCCTAGGCTAGGTGATTGTAATGCGTGAGAAATTGAAGTTCTGGGTTAGCCCGTTTGATCGTATCGATCGATCGGACTGCCTCAAGGGAAGGGTCGAGCACCCGAGTAAGGTCCCAGACCTCCAGCAGTCCTCGAGTCATGCCAGATTGGAGCTTGGGAGCGCCTTGTCACCCTGAAGGTGTAGCCGCTAAGTCCTGATCCTGGCGAGCTCTCTACGGGGAGTATTGTTCCTCCACATCATCGACCGAGGAAGGCTTTGGGCCTAGTAGCTCCCTGGAGCTCCAGTCATTCTCGGATGGGGGTTTCAAGTTCCATCGGTGCATTTTGTTATGCGGATGGAACCCCAATCCATTTGAGGTGGTGAGGTGGTCGAGGAAAGGAGAATTTAGCCGATTAGGGTTACCCTAATCGGCTGGTTTTTGGGATAGCACTAGGAGGGAGACGATGCATAGTGCGGGTCTGGTCGACCCGTGACCCGCGCTGTGCGATAGTGTGGGCCATCAAAGCCGACTCACGCATTTTGTGAAGGGGTCAGGGCCTGTTTTAAATTAAATTAAACCTATACTAACTATTTTTCTTAAGGAAAATAGCTTAATTAAATTAGAAAAAAATACAGAATGTATTATTTGAATAACTTTTAATCCTCTGGTCCAAATTCTATGATATCATATATGAAAATAATTAGAAATTATCAGAAATATAAATATAAAATAATATTGCATATTTGATGGTTAGATTTTAAATTGTTGCCTAATTATTACAGATTATACTTACCTAAATTGCATGTTTATGGTGCTATTAGTTTGCTTATGATTAGTAGAATGCATGTGCTAAGTGAATTATTTTTTGATCTCTGTATTTCAAATTATGCCATAATCTTATTAAACTATGATTAGTGAATATTAGGGTTTGTAATCACTGGATCTTAGCAAACTTAGTCTCTGGTTGATTGTATGGTAATGTAGAACTTGTATGTCAAGTTGTATGGAATTCTGATGATTGGATTTAAACTTATGTGCTAATCCCTTTTAGATTGAATTAGGATTTTATTAACACTAAGTGTTCTCTATTTTTTGAAAATTTCTTATTAATTTGATGCATAACAGCAAGCTAGATGTATTGAAATCATGTATGCAAACTTATGATGTATAAATTGAATAAATCAAAGAAATGTGAACTTAACCCTCATAATTAATCTTAAGAAATCTTAAGACTTTGATCAAGCTTTTAATACTTTATCTAAGTCTGAGATTGCCACCAATATCACACTCTAAACACACTGATTTGACATTGATCTATAACCAAACACATGATCTTAATTGGATAAGAGTAGGGGTCAAACCCTACCCTGCTTAATTAAGATCCAAATCCTTAAATACCTTAACTAAAGTAATTTAATTGTAAGATAATCAACTTGACATTTCTCCAACAATGCATCTGATTTCATAATGACCTTAAACATTTGAATTAGACATGATAAGGTTATTAATAAATCCATATGATTGCTTAATCTAAATCTAACTTTTAGATTATTAATTTTCTCTTAAACGATACCCATAAGAAGATTAATAAAATCATATTGATTGAACAAGTGATCTGAAACTAATAACATTCTTAATTTAAATCCCATGATCTTAGATTAAGTTGTGATTAGATGACTCAATCATCTGATCTGATCATTCTAAACCTCACTATGAAATAGAACCTAAGATGTTAATATCAGGATTTAGAATGGGAGATCCTAAGCATCTCTTCATAAGATCATCTTGAAACATTTTAAAGACTTAAATGGCATTTACCTTGAGGTAGGAGAACTTGTATGACTCATTGAGGTAAAGCTTAGATGATCCCTTAACCTTAGAAGTTGACCTTGATCCCTTGTGGTAGAAATCACTTAAGACCTTAGAATGATACTCCTCCTTGTGGTATAGTCCATGTTGAGTGATCCTTGATCATATTTTTGTGAAACCTTGTATAGGACTTACCTATTTAGTATAGGCCTTTATAATCTTGATAATTCCTTGATTTATTAAATAGACTTGTTTGAACCTCGATTATTGGGCGGTATAGTATAGTATACCCATATTACTGGTTCCCTAGTAGTATTCACGAATTAGTTGATTCACTATAATGGGGACTTATGAGCAGGTGCTATCCTGCGGGATTAGACGAATACAGTCTTGTTAGAATAAATCATTCAAAACTAAGAGTGTATTAAATGGGTATTCATTCCTTAGTTTGATTGAAATACAAATTGACGACAGGCAATGCCTCCTAGCGAAGACCGCTTCAATAGGTGTGGCTCAAGCAAACTAAGTAATGCGATTCACCTTCTTTAAAACACTAAGTATGGTGGTGAGTAAGTGATGAGAATCACTTTTCTCACAAACGTGCTGAATATGTGTATACGATCATCCCATTTAGTGATCCATAATTAAACCTGCAACTTTAATTAATATCGTTCTAGAAGCTAGGAGTCAGAATCCTTTAGAAGGATTCTGCACAGTGGAGACTTAGAATTCATTATCTGTATTCCAAGTTTTCATGGATTTCTAGATTTTACCTATATATAATAGAAGCATGGGCATAAGCATAAGCATGAGCTTGAAGCATCATTTTAGCAGTGGCGCATGAGTATCCATGATGAATTATGGGTTACGGAATGCTACATACACAGATTGGGGAATTTCAGGGTGCATCTGCATCACCGTAGTGTCTTCCCAATTGGGTGTATGTGTACATTGGACCGTATTACTCATAGCCTTCTAGTGATCATTCTGTTACATATCCGTGGTACACCATATTCTAGCATATTTGGTGCATCCTTCCAGTGACATATAGTACAGCATTTGGCATTCCTTTTACAATGATTTCTGAGCCTTTGATGTTTTCATTTATTTTCAGCACTCAGTTTTGATGCAGTTTTACTCTATTTAATCATTGCAGTTACAGTCACTTAGCGTTTCTCTCAGCTTTTCTTCAGCTTTCTTTACTTTACTATCTAATGCATTTACCTTACTACTGCATTGTTAATTGTGATGTGCTAGACTTCTTATCTAACACGGGGTACTTTTGGGATCCGATAATTTGCTAAATCCTGAGCAGCTGGTGGAGGCAGGACATGAGGACTTGCAGAAGATCCAAGAGGAGTACGTGGAGCCCTTGAGGATCTGTCTGCCTCCTTTTACTTCTTACTTTATTTCAGTAGATTTTTCTTTTCATATATTAAATCTGGTTGTAATAACTCTGGACGTACTTTTCTTTTCTTTTTTGAGATGAATGTTTACATACTGCTCTGTGATGAATGTATTATGGATGATATATTTATAGCTTCCACACTCTGTTATACTATTATACTTAGTATTGTGATGTGATTAGTATATTGGAAATGCTGATAAATTGATAACGTATATTGGATCTTTACTTTTTTTCCTTAATTCCAATAGACGTATTAACCTAATACTTAAGATAAGTATTCTACTGTTATCTTAAGTATTCGCTCTCGATCCTACTCTTAGGTTCGAGTCAGCAGCCTTCAGTATGGCTCAGTCTTTTTGCCTATTCGGGAAGGTGAGTTTGCTTGTTCTTGTCCTCCCGAGTAGCGCACCGCTCTGTTACCAATCTGATTTACTACTTGTCTTTTGCGCACGGCTACGGGATGGGGCGCTACAGGTAAGAACAATTATCTACCTCTCTTAACAAATAAAATCTTTCAATTTCCATGCTTCTAAACTCCACGCCCTTACCCCTCACAAAATTTTTATGCCCTACCGCATTAATGTTATTGGCATAAACCGCCAGCATAATGGAGGGGTTAGTTGAATGCGTGGGACTCACCAAATGCTCCCATCCTCTGTTCATGACTTGGTCAGGGTTCACAGGGTATGGGAAGCCCAAATCCCCATTATAGGAGTTACTTATACTTCGATATTACTTGGCTGAAGCATTGTTCTGCTTCTACTGAAGCGAACCTTTTTTTGTTATAAGCCCCACTAGTTGTGGGGGCAGCAATTTCCTTGCTTGCTATAGACTTCTTCCTGGATGATATTCTCTTTTAATGGTTTGAAAGAAGGAGAGTTTTTAAATAAATTAGAATTTATTTGCAGATGGGAAGAAGTTAAGGCTGAAGTGCTTGAATCTCAAGAGGTGCAGCCTCAACCTCCCCTCTCACAACCTTGTATAGCAATGGGAAGAGAAAATTTTGGATGCTTAGATTTATTAATCACACTTATAGCACTTGAATTTATGGTCAAAGCTAGTCTTAATTAATGCCATAAGTGTGATTCAAGTTTCAGTCAAAAAGGTAGAAAAATACAGCTTTTTTAGCTTTTAATTTTTAGTTTTGGGGTCTCTAAGCAGGCTGTAGCGTCTTTCATTGCCTTGGGAATCCAAGGCAATAAATTTCAGCTTCAGTTGAATGCCTTGCACTGCAACGCACTAGAGAGCGCCACGGCGTGCTGTGGCATATTGGGACAAATTTTGTGCTATAAAATACGTCCACTAAAGCGCGCTGTAGCAGACAAATCACAGCATAAAATGACCAGGGCGTCGTAGTGCGTCGTAGCGCGCTGTAGTGAAATATGCCCAGCTACAGCCAGAATTTACTGCCTTCAATTCCCAAGGCAGTCAAAGATGCTACAGCGCGCCTTGGGACCTTAAATCTAAATTTTAGGTGCTGCAAAAGATGTGTTTTTCTATCATCTTTGATAGACTGTAAATACACATCTGTGCTCGCACGTAAGTGTACGTGGTCTGAAGTAATAAGTGGAAAGCTTGAGTTTCTGGGATTTATCAAACCATAGAGAATTGGATGTTTTGTTACTAAGGTATATCTATTATCACTAATGTTTAAGCTATCGTTAACTTGTTTAATTTGGTTCCAGAATGAACAAAATAATCACTTAGTAGAAAATAGTCTAATAGAAGGAAGAGGAGAGTTGGGTGTCTCCCTCATGACATGATAGATTACTTAGATATGATGCCTCCTCAAGCATTCATCTTTCATTCATTTTGATTTTAATCAAGTGCACATTGTTTTTGCTTGAGATTTATCTCAAAATTTACAAGTTCATATTTTGTGCTCAAAATGAACTTATAAGCATTGATTCCACTAAGAGCGTCACACGCATCAAACATAGCTGAGATGAGGGGTTGAATTCATTGGGCTCAATGACTATGTCACCTCATTCATGAGCACACAATTATTCCATTCCCTCTCTCAAGTATGTTGAGCAACGGGGCTTCATTAGTGGGTCTTAGCATCACATGCATCATCCCATTAGTTGAGCTTAGATTAAGGTGTACTAAGCTCAAGAACTTTCTCACATAGTTCCAAGCTCTCGTGCACTCATAAATTAGCATCTAAACTAAGGTGAGCTATGGAGCACAAGACACATTAGTCTTTTGATTCACATTTCAAGTCCAATAATAAAATCATACATTTCATAGCAAGGCATTAAGATCATAATCTTTACTAACACTTGAGGAAAACTCATACATTTATAGTAGTTATCAAAACATGTGGGATTACCCCAACCCTCCCTAAGGGAGGTTTAGCTCTCCATTACAAAAGAGATAAAAAAGAACACATACATGGATAAAGACCATCTCATGATCAACTAAAAAGGGAAATTCAAAACAAGAGCTTAGAAAATACTAGGAACGTTCCTTGGAAGTTCTCTGGACTTTTCGCTTGAAGTGCCTTTCTTAGGTCGCTAGTGCTGCCTTTCTCCTCCTTCTCCTAAGCAAGTTGAGCTTCTCCAACCTTGGGTAATTTTTCTTCTCTTATATGCAGCCCCCTTCTTTACTTAGTGAAGTGAGAAAATTTGGGAACCCTCCTCTAGTCAAGAGGAGTGATATTTATAGATGAGAAGCTGCTTCTTCATTCTTCATTTCAAAATCCAGCAAATGCTTCTTAAAAATTTAAGCAATGATGGCAAAGTCCACTTGATGGATGTATCAACCCTAGTTGTTATCTCAGCTAAACTTAGATTAATTAAGCTAATCCAAGCATTGATTTTGATTCCATTAGGTTCAATGGGTCAT
The DNA here is from genome assembly GCA_016760335.1 of Gastrodia elata. Taxonomy (NCBI): domain Eukaryota; kingdom Viridiplantae; phylum Streptophyta; class Magnoliopsida; order Asparagales; family Orchidaceae; genus Gastrodia; species Gastrodia elata. The sequence goes on along the minus strand of CM028670.1, from coordinate 79,370,301 downwards.
TTAAACCTAATCCCAGAAGTTTGAAATCAATCGGAGCTAAATTGGCAAATTTGGTATTTTTGGCTATTTTTAAGCCCTAAAAAATACCTAAATTAATTTGATCTCCAAATCAAAATCTGATTTCATTTTTGAATTCCTCATACCCTAATTAGCTAAGGGTGAATTTTTGGGAATTTTTGAAGCTCATTTGGTCCTAAATTGGATTTAGAATATTTAAGAATAATTATATATTATTTAATTAGATTTTATTTTATTTAAATTAAATAAATTAATTATTTTAATAAGCAGGATTTGTTGTCGGGACCGTGGGAGATCCGCTGCAGGTCCTGACAGCGGCTCATCCTTGAAAGCCACGGGATGCACTGGCATGAATCTTGGCATGCGATCAGACGGTGCTGATCATTTGTGCCCTGAACCCTCTAGCGCTCGTCGAATCTAAGGCTTGATCCGACGAATGAGAAGACGCCCGCTGTCTGTTAGTTAAGATCGCCATCAAACCATCCAAACCCAACGGCTTCGCAGATCAGACGACTTAGGAAGGATCCCAGCTGTTCATCTTCGTCCCCGCTAGCCCTCAGCCCGATCGAGAAGATTCGTGGAAATTTGCCACGTGAACCTTGTCGGCCACTCCCCGGGTCTCACTCCTTAGGCTGTTAGGATCCTTCTCTTTATGGCCGAGCCTTCGGGGCGGGTAGGGATGACCGAGCCAATCCCTATTGAGCAATGGCGAGTGAACCCCCGGGCCGAGCCAAACTCCAAACCCGAGCTCTAGCATCCACTCCCTAGGCCTCTCTAAGCCTATAAATACCCCCATTGATCCCACGGTGAGTTCCTTTGCTCACTGTGAATCCCAATTTCCCCTCTGCCCTCTGCTCTCAGTGATCCCAGCTCTTTCGGTGACTGAACCTGCTTCATCCGTTGATAGTGGGTGTGGTTTGGAGTTCAAACCCCCATGATGCAGTAGAGGGAGCTCAGGAATCGCCAGTGGTCTGCTAGGGCACTCGACTTCATCTTCTTCCAGACTGTCAAGGTATAACCATTTCCTTCCCTTCTTTCTGTCAAGCTAAATCTAGCTCGTCTCTTCCTTGCTCAAGTCTTAGATGCTGTGTAGGACCTCTCCCTAGCTCCTCCGTGGATGTTTGAGTCTGCGGGTGAGGTCTGGCTGTGGTGACCCGCACCCTTAATCCACCAAAGGATTAAGCTAAGGGTAGAGTGTCACTCTGGCTAACCCCTCACTTACCATTGGATTAGGATAAAATCCACAATCTATCTGATTAGGGAAGGATTAACACATAATCAATCTAACAGTCACTATATAAGTAAATGTACAGAGTGCGAAAATAGTAAATGACATCCAAACATCACAATATAATATAAGTGCAATATATGGCTCAGAATATAAGCATATAAATCCAAATAAACGGTCAAGGGTACCTGTATTATTATAATAATTAAAGTTTAAATGAAAAAGGACATGCAAATGCACTCATCCTCACATATAAATCTAAAGACTAGATATGCTCTGGCCCGAGCTGCTCCTCCTCCTCTAGGTATAGCTCCTCCTCAGGTACTAGATCCTCTATCTGCTCTATGCCTGCCTTTGTCGATACAATGTAGGGCCCCAGCTAAAAAGGAGAAAATCTTGTGTTAGACAATTGTCTAAGTACATTTTAAGCTGATAAGTTTTATATGTATTTTGTAATATCACCATTTTACCATTTCCAAGCAATAACCATACAAATATAGGAGCAACTAGCAATGCAATAGAGAAGGAAAAAGCTATAAATAATCATTTATAACTTAAGCAAAAAGAGAGGCTAAGACATGACTCACATGCAAACTAAATAGGGCAAGGCATATATAAACAACTAAATAAGTGCTGAAAGAAATTACTAAATCCTAAACATGTTGGTGATCAAAGGAAATATGCAAATTAAATAACATAACTCAATAATAATATATATAATAGCAGCAAAGTTCTAACATCCTAATATATATATATATATATATAGAAGCAGGACAAAGGATTAGCTGATTGAATAAAAATGCTGAAAAGTAATCAAAATATCAAACTGCATATATATAAACATCTGTGTACTAATTACCATACAGAAAAGAGCTAATATAGCCCACTGAATATCAAAAGGATCCTAGTGTCATCAAGGAGACTATGCGCAAACTATATAACCCTAGTGTCATGCAAGGAGACTAGGCAGATATATAGGATTTTCTCCTAGTGTTATCAAGGAGACTAGGCAAAGAAAACACAACAAATCTTCTCTTAGTGTCAACAAGGAGACTAAGCAAAGAAGATATAAACCAAGTCTTCTCCTAGTGTCGACAAGGAGACTAGGCAAAGAAGACATAACTGAGAGGCAGCTCTAACACATACAATTATTATCTTTAATTAATCACTTTAATATTTTCGCAAAAAATCTAAGGAGTCTCCATATTTTCTTAACATTTTATTTATGCATCAAAATCTTGTATGATATGCTCAAGCAGTTAAGGCACAAAAATACACAAGGAATGCGTAGCACAAAATATCGAAAGTAAGCAAGGGACTCTACTAATATGGTGATATCATTTGTTTTCTATTATCCATTCTAACTATTCCAAGTTACACAAGTCATGATCACCATTTTCCTACTATCGAGTGTAACTTAGAAATTCATCCTTATAAGTTAAAAAGGATTAGAACTGATCAGGTTCTAATCTAGTTTAATCAAATGATGACTATGTGTTGAATCAATAACTCATACGTCCTAGTTTTGTGAATTTAGATGTTCCATCTAAGATCTGATCAAGATCTTCTAACCCTATAGATTATGGATTAAACATTACGAAATTTATGTTTAATTACATAATCCAAAAAGGATAAGACCAAAGTTCTAGGTTTTATTCTAAAAGTGATCTACTTATTAAGGAAAATCCTATTAAGTAATCAACTTAATAGAATGAATCTCCTATCCTAAAACTAAGTTAAAAGATAAAATAATTAGAATAAGTTGTACAATTTTAGGAACTAATAAAACCAAGGTTTCATTTATTGAATAATCCATTTACCCAATGAATGAAATCTAACCTAGGATCTAGTCCTAGTCTCAAGAGTAGTCCTTATATGATATATAATATCCTAAGGAAAAAGGACTTTAGAAATTTTTAGGGATTTTGACAAATTAACCTAAATATTGATTTTACTCACTTAAATGATTCTAATATAGTTCAAATATTGATTTTTAGAGAATTAGAAAAAAAATTAGAGGTTAAGGATTGTTTAACCTAAATTTTGAACAAAATGACTATTTTGCCCCTACTTAAGGGTCTAAAAAGTCAACTTTCAATTTAAGGCTCCAAATTGGGATTTCTTATTATCAAATAATTCATTACTGTCTAACATGGAGATAAATAGTAAGTATGCTAAATTTGGATAAGAAATGAGTTATATAGGTCCAAAGTAAGGTTTTCGACCTAAGGGGTATTTTGGTAGGTTGCACTTAATGAAATCTAAATTTTTATATAATTTACTGTTGGTTATTTGCTTAAGGATTCCATAGAGTCCAAGAACACTAAATTCTGAGGTCTAATAAATTATTTATAGCCATTTGAATTCCTAAGAGTAAATTGGTAATTTTCTAATTTTTATAAGGTTCAAAACCTAAATATTACTTTAGATTATTGTTGGCACTGATATTCTAAGATATCCAACAATTTGCACAATGCATTTTAGGTACAAGGTAGGTTTTGATCACTTATTAATAATGGCAAGGTCTTCAAATTTAACTTTCATATAAAATTTTATGCAGTGTTCAATTTTAATATAACTTAGCCCCACTAGAGTCCTAGGGGTCTTGAAATACCTAAACAGTGAAGTTTTGGCCATTTCAGCCAAAACTGGGTAGTTTACAAAAATATGGGCATTTTTCTGGAATTTCTAGGCAATTTGCAAATCTGGGCGCTGCAGCGCGCTGTAGCACTTTTCGCGCGGCAGCGTGCTATCACGCTGCAATCCGCTGTGACCCGTTGTGACCCGCTGCAGTGCGCTATGGCGCATTGTAGCGGTTCATTTTGCAAATCTACTGTTTAATTAATTTATTTTCACATTTTCTAAAGTTCTGAATTTCCACTATAGTCCACTGCAGCGCTCTACATCGCGCTGTAGCGGCCCATTTTACAATTTACTGTTCAATTAAATTTAAGGCCATTTTCCTAAGTTCTGAAATGCCGCTGCAGACCGCTGCAGCGCGCGACCGCATGTTGTAGTGGTTCACTTCGCAATTTATTATTCAATTAGTTCTATTAACATTTTCCCCTAAGTTTTTATGCCCGCGACCAACCGCTGCGACCCGCTGCAGCGCCCTACAGCGCGCTGTAGCGGCAGACGGTGATTTTGCCAGGTGCGAAACCCGGGTAGGTCATATTTCGAGCTTAATTATTCTCAATCTAGAGAGTTTCATGAGCAGTGCCATATATCAATGGAAAGGTATTTCCGATACCTTTCCATCGACACCAAAATCGGCACGAATGAAATATCCTAGCTATATTAAAAATATAGATGAATGACAGGGTATACAGAATACAAGAAAAACATAGCATTTTCTATGATGCTTTCAAGAGCCTTAATGGCTTCCATACTTAAACATGGATATCTAGAGATGTATTCAAGCATTGTAGCTATATGAAGAAGGCAAAAGAGATGGGTAAAGGGGTACCTTAGTCCTTTGCAAGAGGAGGAGGAAGATGGAACCTTTAATTTTCTTCAAATACTTTGGAGGCGGAGAGCTGCACTTCCTTCTCCCTTAGCAAGCTCCCAAAGAAGGAGGAGAAGGAGGAGGAATGAGGGAAAGTTTCAACAAATGGGGGAATGAGCCATGCTTCTTCTTAATAAAGGGGATGATGGGGATGGAGTAGGGAGCTAGGCCATCATTGCCATAGGGGGAAGGTGTCATCATTGAGCTGCTCAAGGTAAGGAGGCGCCAACTAAGGTGATGGCCAGCCAGAAATCAGAATTAGAAAAATGGGGAAATTGCGAATAGGGGATCCAATAATTGCATATTTATTTTCCTCATTTATTTAAAAATTCTGATTTTTGAAACGTGTTCCGAAAAATCCCAAAAATTCACCCCTAGCTAATTTGGGGGTGAGGAATCTAACGGTGAAGTTGGATTTCAATTCCGACAATTCTTTAATTATCCTATTTTTCGACGCATTTAATTATATCAAAATATTCACGAAAATTCGACGACTTCCAAACGCGTCCAAAACATCACTCCTAGCTAATTTGGGGGTGACGATCGCAACGGCGAAGTCGGATTTCGATTTTGAGGTCAAAATAAATACCTCAATTTTTTAATTAATTAAATATTAAAATATTTCAAATTAATCGATTGGTCTCCGAACTTTCCAGACCTTCAGGATTTGGTTCTAATGACTAGATGAACATGATGGAATGATAATTATGATATGATTAAGCTAGATTTAAGTTGGGTAACAACCTTGGGTTGTTACACTGGCAGTGGGACAGACAGCGAATTCGTCGTCTGAGTGCACTGCCAGAGGAACTCCTGGCTTACCTAATGTGACGTTCTTGTGCACAATTAGCCATCTAGTTAGCGTCAAAAACCTCTGGGCAATGATTGTAAACTAGTATCGATGGATGGGTTCGACCAGGTCGATCGATTCGACTGGAATCCATCGATCCAGTCGTGGCTCTAGACGGTAGAATACGCCGAGTAGCATCCCAGTGATCTAGACCACCTCAGAACCTCCCGAGTTATCCTATCGCTTCTCCATCGACCCCTGAACAAGTAGGGATCAAGATGGTCGCGATCCGTGGACTCTGTGACGAGAATTCACTCCTCACAAGTGCGCCTTCTGAGAGGTCTCGGTCGAATGGCACTCCATCGATCCGACGCCTCCCAGTTAGGCCTTCTCGGCTTAATCGATGCGTCTTGGGTCAGGGATCGTGTAGCAATTGAAATCAGGGCATGGCATGATCGGAGCCCGGAGAATTTGGCGCTGGAGCCTAACCCTAGGGTTCGGGCTGCGGGCGTGTGCGAGAGGAACAAGACGGTGGAATTTGGGTCGGGCCGACCCCGACCCGCGCATTTTGAGAACGGGCCGACAGATAATAAAAGGATTTTTGTATTTAAAATCCTTAAGGAAATTAAATATTAAATAGAAACCTATGGTTTTAAATTAAATAAAAATTCAGATTAATTTAATTGAATAACTTTATTTATATAAATCTAAATGGTACGATCCAATATACCATTTGAATCAGAAAAATGCAAGGAATCTAAATATAGAATTAAATCACAAATCCAATGGTTGGATTTAAAATAATTGATTAAACATTTTCTATTTTCAATTAAATCTTAATAAATTCAATTAATAACCAAATTAATTGATTAAGGGCTCTGATTACTTAGTAAACCTTAAGGAACAATTGTAGACCCTTAAAATCAAGTTTAAATATCAAATTTCCTTAATCACTCCTTAATCACCTTAATTAAGGATTAGTGAATTAAACCCTAACTTAGTCCCTGATTTTGGGTAGGTTAATTTCTAGTGCCATCTTAAGTCTATTAGAACCTAAGTGTAAGGTTGGATTTCCCTAGAAAGCTTTAATTTTACTAATCACTTTAATGGGCTTAAATAAGTAATTAGTGCTAATTAAGCTTAATTAGGTTACTAAAACTTAAAATAAGTATGTTTCCCACTACATTAATCAATATGAAACACATTAAAATAGATTAGGAGTAATTTGGACAATTAAACCCTAAAATTCCAATTTTGGCCTTAAGAGGGGCAATTTGGTCATTTTGCTCAAATATGCTTAAATGCCCTAAAAACCTTGAAAATTTTAGTAATCTACCCTAACATAGATTAGAAATGTTCTCTGAATTCTTATACCAATATTAATGTTAATGTGATCCGTAAACTTAAGAAATATTCACTTAAGTCCTAATTAAGACACTTATATCTTAAATAACCTAAAAGAGGTCACCTAGTTTAGATGCTTAAACCAAATATCTAAGATTGTAAATTATCACCTTAATGAGTTCAATATAGTTAGATTATAAATCTAAATTCTAAAAGAAATACAAATGGAAACTCCTAAGTAAAAATCTAGTTCAAAGTCTAAAGTGATCAAACATCAGATCTTTAGATCTTAGATCTTAGACTTAGATCTTCAATTTGAACTGAACCATCTCCAATTGAAATTCTTCAAATGATTGATTGTTTAACCCTTTGAAACCTTCCATGTGGGTATAGGATGATTCAATCTCTAAAGATAATGAGATTATCTTAAAGGTTGAATATAGATCTTAGATTCTCAAGTGCTTAATTAATTATTTTATCTTATAATCAGCAGAATAACCCTTCACTAAGTTTGTAGTTCTTGGATCTTTTAGCTTATAGGATCCTTTATCCTTAACTTTGGAATAGAGTGTGAACCCTAGATCCTTATTAGGACATCCCCCTGGGTTTAGGTTTTGAACACCAAAGTGGTGTTCAAGTCCTGAATCCTTAAATCATGATTTACTTGATCAAGATTTGGGTAAGAGAGTAAAATATTAATAAACTAGGTCGTTGATTTATTTAATTAAACTATATAGTCTTCACATAATTTTGGATTAGAATTTGTTAAGTTTAGATTGAGTCATTTTGCTCACTTTGATTTGCAGCGCCCAGATTTGCTCAAACTATATAGTCGTCACATAAATCTGAGATTCTACTCGATAGTTAAATATTGGAGATCCTGAACTTGTACCTTCTCAGAGTAGCTAGATTTGGTAATTATATAACATCAGATATTACATGAGTTTAGATTGAGTCCCTTGCTTACTTTGATTTGATTTGCATGGCATACCTTGGTTATTGAGCCTTATTCCTTGAGCATAATAGGAAAGCTTAGGATATGGATGATACATCCTAAGTTAGTATTTGAATTGCATATCATTCAGTTTTGCCTTGTTTACAGTTGGTAGAATATGTCCTAGCTTAGTCTGCCTCTTCATTAGTAGTATAGTATAGACTGGACTCAGAACTAGCATATTTGGATGGCTAGACTGGAGATTGATTGATTGATATTGGAGGTCCTGTATGGCCTATTGGCTGGTATGGTAGTACTATGTCTTAGGCTTATTACTACTTTAGCTAGATTGTTCAGTATTGTTTTTTGTTTTGCTTTGCCACATGCTTCAGTGGCCTTATTTTCAGTACTTGCTTGCTTTGCCACTTGTCTCAGTGGCTTTACTTTACATAGAGTGCTTTGCTTTTGCCACATGTCTCAGTGGCCTTTCCTTTTCCTTTTCTTAATTAGCATGTTGTATGTATACTCATATGGTTTATTATATATATTGGCATGTTTAGGATGCTAGAATTGCATATTTTCAGTACTTGTGTTTCATTTATATACCCAGTATGTGTTAATATGATCATAAACATGTTAGGTTCAGAATTATATTGTAGTTGCTATTTCTTTTTAGCTTTTAGCCTCACCTTGTTTATTTTACATTGTATATTCTTCATACTAGTTACTGGCTATAAATGGATGGCTTATAGTTACTATTTCTCCATATCTTGTTGCACCTATTACTGCTTGCATGTTTAGCTAATTTAAATGTGATATCTTTAAAATATTCAGTTCATTAAAAGAGCCTAAAATGTACTTAGACAATTGTCTAACTATAACCTTTTTGTTTTGTTGGCTGAGGCCCTGACATTTGTGATACCGACAAATGTCAGATTCAGACGTGTTCGTGGGCAGTGTCGCAGAAGAGGAGCAAGTTCAGGAGGAGGATTGTGCTGCTGCTGCTTAGTTAGATATTGCATTTTATTTCAGTGAGATTGAGAGACATTTTCATTCTTTTTAAATTTCAGTCTGTAATAATTAATTCTGGATGTGTTTCATTTCTGTATTTCGATGAGTTACTATATTGCTTTCTCTCTTTCTATTATGCATGCTTGTGGATGTTACTACTCACCTATTGCTTCAGCCAGTTTGATATTTTTAAATATATATATTGATGTATGTTATAGCATTTGGTGACAAGTCCTTGACTTAAGGCAGGTTGGGTTTACCTAACTTTACTTAAGTTGGGGATTTGCCATAGTTGGAGCACCGTACTTCCTTGTTGTCAGTACGGGGGCCCCACAATGGATGAGGTGACCAATTCTATATCTTAAATAAGGTGCAGGACTGCTCCTACCTCCAACTTTTGAGCTCCCAATAAGACCCAGCAGCAATAAGCGAAATCATCCGCCTCGATGCGGGATGAAGAGGAAACTTAGAAAACATTCCTCAACCACTCCTAACGGAGTCGAGCAATGCTTGGCATGTGTTCATCTCCATCTTTGTCATGCTCTCCAGACATTTAAGTGAGGTGACCTAGTTATGGGCGCTACTCCTTTGTGCATTGCAAAGAGATGGAGATATTCATATTTCCAGCATTATGAAAGTGCAGCTCTAGAATGCTCTGACTGGGCCTTATGCCACTCTTGCTTTTGGGTCACTCATTTCAGGTATCTTCGAGAGTCAAGGGGTAAAGATCCCCTCTTCCGATGTTGCGTTCCGCCCCGTGCTCCTCTAGAACTGACAAACTTGAGTGCCCGCACCCAAAAGGGGGTGCGCACTAAGAAGAGGAGGGGAGAAGAAGGCAAAGCTTCAACTTTCGCTGTCCAAACCATGGCAGAAAAATTGATGACGCAAATGTACGCGCATCAATGGGACTTGGGAATCTCCCTAGCACGCAATATGCATTTCATCAAGGGAGAAGTCACAGGCAGCTTGAGTTCCAAACAGAATTCCACGATGCTCTCAGAACCATGTTCCAGGAGTGGAGCTTGCGTGGAGGACCAGATGGGTCTAGGCCGTCGCCCCCTTCTATAGGAGACCCCTTCCCGAACGATAACTGACCAGCTGATTGCATTTACCATGATGTGAATGAGGAAGATGAAAATAATGATTAATAAGGTTGTATTCTTTTGTTTTACAATTTTTTATTTTTATTTTTATTCAATTTTTAATTCAATAAAAAGTAAATTTTGGATCATTGGCACCCTTATCATTGCTTTGCTTGTGTTTAAGAGATAACATTTTCTGAACATGATTAGTTCCTGGATTCAATACTGAACTCAAATGTGTGATAATAAGGACACTAATAGGGTTGAAATCAAAATGATAAATCCATATTTTAAATCATGCACCTCTTGATCATGTTCAAGGCTCTAGTATGATTTAGTTTCCAATAAACTATAATGAACATATGCTTAGGTTTAAGTGTGGGGGTAAAGAACTTAAGGGATTAAAACCAAGATGGCAAAATGCGAGTGAATGAATGAGTGTGCTAAACTCTTGCAGGACTTAATGACCACAAGGAACTAAATTAAGGGATGAAGAATAATTTCTCTCCCTTAAAATGAATTCAAAAATAGAAAATAAGGATGATAAAAAATATCTCTCCCATGTTTAAAAATTGAGAACTTAGGATGAAGAAAAATATCTCTCCTAAAATATAAAAATGTTCATTATGAATCATGAGAAGGGGCACACATGGCACAATACACTTGTCACTCACCAAATGCTTAATTAAGGTGTGAAATTCCTAAGGGTGATTACCCCCATAATAAGGACATAAGCATGAATATTGGAGAAAGGAATTAGACAATAACTAGAGTTTGGAGCTTGATTGAAAAGGATAGTAGAGATGAGAAATATGTAGTCACCTTAACTTAGAGCATTATATAGAGACTAATTTATTTCACATCGACATTCTACATTGAATCTATTATCTAAGAAGTTCAGAAAATCATTTGTGAACTTAATCGAGGACGGCAATATTTTAAGTTTAGGGGTGTGATATATCCAAAATTTATAGCAAAAATGTAATGTTTTAGCATTCAAATCATCATATATATCCATATATTTTGGGTGGAAATTATACTTTTGTAGGAAAAATGAAGAAAATGAGAACTATGAGAAGAATCACTGAATTCTGGATGAAAACCGCCGCAGCGTGCCATGGCGGCCCCTCAAAATTCCCACCTGGAAGTATACCCGAGGACCTCGATTGAAGCCCGCTGCAGCATGCCACAGCATCATTTCCCTGGAGAAATATTAGAACCTTATGCGGAATAATTGAACCGTGCTAATCTGATTTCTCGTAAAATAAATTGCTGCAGTGTACTCCAAACGTGCCACAATGCACTTTGCCCCATAAGGATTTACACTGACCTGGAATAGAACCGATGCAGCTCGCCGCGACGCTCCACAGTGCCCCTGGCAGCATATTTAATTAATCATTAAGAACTTTATATAAACTAATTGAACAATCACTATTCCACGTTCACAAAAGTTTACGACCACGGCGGCATTTCTGATTATTTATAAAAACTTTATGTGAACTAATTGAACAGTCAATATTCCACATTTTCGGACATTTAACTGCCTTGCACCACAGTGCGCCACAGTGAAATTTCTGATTATTTATGCAAACTAGATATGATTTAATGAAAGAGTTACTATTCTGCCTTTTTGAAAATGAAACCACCGTAGCGCACCATAGCGGATGGGTGGCAACTTCAAGGAAATCATCAATGTATATATAGCAAAACAGTATTTGAACTTCGGCTGCTATAGTGTGCCACAACGGAACAATATTTGGAACGCAGGTGCTACAGTGCGCCACAGCGCACTGCAGCGATCGTGCCAAAATTTGCCAGAATAGCTATAAATGCAGCATAGGGAAGGCCAAAAAATGCAACCTTTGGCCTTCCCCAAACTCTTGAAAACTGAAGTGCACAATAATTTTGTTGAATTCCAATGGAATAATTGAATAAACATTTAAAGGGTTTGAAGTAAATCCAAGAAAGATGAAGAGTCACATAATTAATGCCTTGGAGATTAGAGCTTCCCTATGCCAATCTTAGACCTTGAGAGGGTTCCAATTTTTGTCATTCAAGTTTCCATAAGAAGAATTTGTAGGAAGAGGAGAAAGAAGAGCTCTACAAGGGGAAGAAGGTTTACCAAGAACAGTAAGGACACAGAGACAGCAAAGGGAAAAGCAGGAGGAATCCAAGAGAACCCTAGAAAATGTCCAGGTTATTCCTAGTATTTCTTTCTAACATTCTCTGATTTCTTTCTACTGTGAATTGATGTTAAGGTTCACTTTCCTTTGTATGTGTGCTTGCACTTATTTAGTAATGGAAGGCTAAAATCCCTTTGAAGAGGGTTGAGATATAATTGTATAAAATTGTAAGGGGTATGGTGGTGTTGTAATGAATTTATTTGAATGAATGAAAAGATGTTCTTACTATTTATTATTAATGTTGGAATGAATGGTTAGATGGAATAAAATCTAAATTATTTTTCTAAAGAAGAAACCTAAAGGAAACATTAATTTATTTAAAGAATTTGTGTTCCAAGCTCATCAATTGGGTAAGGCAAGGAAGGCAGTGCAAGTAGAGCTGAGAATTATGTGACAAATTCTCAAGCTCACTTGCACCTTTCCTTAAAAGCTCTACTAAAAGATTTGATTCTTGTGAACCAAGTTTTCCATTAATATTGCTCTACTGCTCAGTAGAGCAGAAGGGATGAGAGGATGTTGGAAAACTTGATGGATGATGTGACATAGTCTATTGACCCAATGCATCCTCCCATCTAGCTAAACCGCGTGTGAAGCGCATGATGCATGGTTAGTGGAAATCTTGTTTGTGAGATCAATAGGAACAAAAGATAGCATTTGGTAACTTAGACGTAGGGAATCGAGTCTAATTAACAAATCTTGATCTCATGAAAGTTTATATGCTAAGGAGGAACCCCAATGAGAGTTCTCTTTGTACACTCAACTTGAACTTATTGTAATTAGAGGGTAACTTCGATTCCAATAGTGTTCACTTGATTGAATTAAGTATGAAGATTTAAGGTATACATTCAATAATGAAGGTGTAATAACCTTAAGTTATTACTCTAGCTAGACCTGGATTAATTAAGCTAAACCAAGGCTTGATTTTGATTCCATTGGATTCAATAGGTCATTTAAGCCTAACCCTAGAAGTTTGAAATCATTTGGAACTAAATTGGAAAGTTTGGTATTTCTAGCTATTTTTAAGCTCTGAAAAATACATAAATTATTTTGATCTCCAAATTAAAATCTGATTTCATTTTTGAATTCCTCATACCCTAATTAGCTAAGTGTGAAATTTTGGGAATTTTTGGAGCTCATTTGGTTCTGAACTGGATTTGAATTATTTAAGAATAATTATATATTATTTAAATGGATTTATTTAATTTAATTTAATTTAATGAATTTAATTATTTTTAATTAAGTGGGATTTGCTGTCGAGACCGCGGCAGATCCGCTGCGGGGTCCCGACAGCGGGGCACCTTACCCGTCGAATGGATGATCTGGCACACATCTCAGCGCGTTTAATCCAACGGCTCGCATACCGCGCATCGTGATCTAATTCCATCCGCCTGATCGGCATATCAGATCGGACACACGAGATCTTCTCTGCGGTTTTGTTAATCTGAAGTCGCATTAGACCGTCTATCACCAACAGCTTCGTGGATCAGACGGCCGAGGCGAACCCTACCACTGTGGATCTTCGTCCCCGAAGAGATCCTGTCCTGACATACAAGCATCAATATAAGTGACATCCATAACATAGTAGTGTCAGTAACTCTATGCAAAATGTAGGAGGAGAATACTCCCATCCTAATAAATTAGTCATCTGGAGTCTAACACAGATGTAATAAAATTCTGTACTCAGAGTCAAATGGATTCTGAAGAGTTCGATATAGACTATTATCAGCGTGCCTTCAAGAGAGTTTGGAGCTGTAGCTTCAAATGGAAGTAGGAAAGCAATTGGAAGATTGAAGGGGTGTCAGCAAAAGGAATTTTGGTCCTGGAGAAGCTTCTATAGCAAGCTGTATATCGAGGGCTCAACTTTCCCATATAGGCACAAGAATGGTTGAGCCAAGTGGATTCCATTCTGATACACATAGAGTGCCCTGAGTCACTTTATGAAGATATTGTGACACACCTGATGATGGAATACGCTGGAGTTTGGTGGTATGAGACCATGGCAAGGCTCGAGAAGAAACGTAACAGGAAGCGTTGGGAAGTCACTTTTGAGGACTTTTGTGTAGCCTTTAGGGCAGAGTATATTGATAATGTTTGAATGATAGTTAGGATAAATGTTATTTCATTTTCAAAGCAACTCCATCTGATTTATAATTTTGGCAGTGTAATCCCTTATTCTATAATTAATGAAAAATTTTGATTTCCCTTCCTTAGAGAAAATTCTGAGTTTGTCTCCTTTTCTTAATTAACTAGAATGGATTCCGGATCACCACCCATAGTTACTCATACCAAGAACAATGTTGCCTCCAGTAGTTCTAGCAATGAGGTGGCTCATCTGAGAGCCATGGTGGCAACTCTATTGGAAAACCAAGCTCAACAGGCACTCGTTATGCAGAAACTACTGAATGATCGTGCAACTCCAGTCACTGTCGCTGCTCCGACAGTTCATGCTCCACAAATTGCTTCTTCTTCATATCACTCGACAGATAACCTCCTTCACAATTTTCTGAGGTTAAGACCTCCAACTTTTGGTGGGAACCTGTCCCCAATGGATACAGCCAACTGGCTGAAGGCTGTGGAAAGGGATCTCATTAGTCTTAATGTCCCGAACTCGGAAGCTGTTCATCTCGCCACCCGTCTGTTTCATGCGGAAGCAGAATATTGGTGGGAAGAGATCCGGAACACCAAGTTCACTGATTACGAGTTAGAAGACATCCCCTGGGACGAGTCCGTCGAGGCCTTCAAAACTGAATTCATTCCCCCATTCGCACAAAACATTATTGCAGATACAATCATGAGGTTGACTCAAGGAAGTTGTTCAATGGCGGAATATGAAAGAGAGTTCTGTAGATTGATTCGTTTCGCACCAGAAGTCACCAATTCTGAGTCAGCTAAGTGCCATCGCTTTCTTTGTGGACTCTGAAGTTCGCTAAAGAACCAGATTGTGCCGCTCTGCCTGACTAACTTCTTTAAACTAATGGAAATGGCTAAGGTGATTGAGCATCATCAATCTGAGGAAGATCTTAAGCAAAAAGCGCAAACAACTCTGAACCCGCGAGGAAACTTCAAGAGACATGGATCAACCCTACGAAAGTGTATCAGCTGGAAGCAGCACCTACTGCCGAACAAGCTCAAAACTGTACCAAGCCTCATCCGTACGGCAAGTGTTACCACTTTGGTCAGAGGTGTTTTAATTGTGGGCGTACAGGCCACCGGTACTATCAATGCGACCACACAGAAACGATAGAAGGAGTTCAAATGAAGCCTTACCATAAGAAGCGAGTGTTCCGGGCAACTACACTGAATCGGAGGGAACCAAATCTGGCTATAATGCCAGCCCCTATTTCTGAAGTTGCTCACACGCAACCACCAGTCCCCAATTCTCAGAACTATTAATGACGGCAATCTAACAATCATCCTGCTGGACTTGCACGAGTGTATGCCTTAACTCCTATTGAAGCCACCGAATATAACAATGTTGTTTTAGGTACACACTCCTAAACCTCTCTCCTATTGCATTTTTGTATTTTAATTCTTTTCAAGTTGTTAATGCGAAACTGTGTAAAATTTAAGCACACATTACTTCAATAACCAACCTTGTAGCGTATTGTTCGATATTGGTGCCAGTCACTCATTTATCTCTGAATGATTTGCTAATAATCTTAAACTTCATGCATGCAACCTAGCACAAAAGTTGAGTGTTGGACTTCCATCGGGAATCCAACTAAGTGCCCATAAATTTTGCAATATTAAAGTCCCAATTAATTATTAGGAATTTTAGGCCAAACTAATCATCCTGTCGATAGCTAACTTTGATATCATCCTCGGGATGAATTGGCTCAGTGATAATAATGCGGTGATAAACTATCATAAAAAGAGAATCACTCTCCATTCTCAGGGCAAGCCTAAAATGTTTGTAGGAAAAACCAGCACGCAATTATCTTTAATAAATGCCATTAAAGCCGAACAACTGATTGTCAAGGGTTGTAGTGCCTACTTAGTCACCATGATGGGCGAAACAAAAGAAAATATCTTTCTTGCTGATCGTAAGGTAGTCAAAGAATTCACCGATGTATTCCCAGAAGAATTGCCTGGTGTACCTCCTTTCAGAGAAGTAGAATTCTCTATTGAATTGATCCCTGCTACCCAGCCAATATCCAAAGCACCTTATAGAATGGCACCTAAGGAGCTTCAGGAACTCAATGAGCAGTTACAAAATCTCCTAAATAAAGGTTTCATTAGACCAAGCATGTCTCCTTGGGGAGCGCCAATTTTATTTGTGAAAAAGAATGATGGATCCATGCGTATGTGTATAGATTATCGTGAATTGAATAAGGTCACCATAAAGAACAAATACCCACTACCTAGAATTGATGATTTGTTCAACCAGTTATCCGGAGCCTTGATATTTTCCAAGATCGATTTAATGTCTGGATACCACCAGCTGCGAGTAAAGGAAGACGATGTAGGGAAGACTGCGTTCCGTACTCGTTATGGCCACTTTGAGTTTTTGGTGATGTCATTCGGACACACCAATGCACCAACAATCTTTATGGATTTGATGCAGCGCGTGCTAAAGCCGTATCTGGACAAGTTTGTAATCATCTTCATTGACGATATCCTCATTTATTCTAAAACTCTGAAAGATCATGAAGAACATCTGAGGTTAGTGCTGGAAACTTTGAGTGAGCATCAACTTTATGCCAAGTTCTCCAAATTCGAGTTTTGGCTTAACTCCATTGCATTTTTGGGGCACGTAGTTGATGCTCAGGGTATTCGGGTAGATCAGAGTAAAGTAAGAGTTATTCAGGACTGGGCTCAACCTAAGTCTGTCACCGACATTAGAAGTTTCCTGGGATTAGTAGGATACTACAGGAAGTTAGTTAAGGGCTTTTCCCAGATTACTTCGCCGTTGACTAAATTGACTCAAAAGGCCGTTCCATTCATTTGGAGTCCAGAGTACGAGGAAGCATTTCAAACTCTAAAGGATGCTCTTTCTACCGCTCCCATTCTTGTTCTACCTAAAGAAGGTTTGAACTATCAGGTATATATCGATGCCTCTAGAATCAGTCTAGGTTGTGTTTTAATGCAAAAGGGTAAGGTAATTGCCTACGCCTCTCGGCAATTAAAACCCCACGAGCGAAATTATCCAGTTCATGATCTTGAACTTGCAGCCGTAATATTTGCCTTGAAAATATGGCGTCACTATATGTACGGAGTGCAATGTTCAATTTTCACGGATCATCAAAGTTTGAAGTATATCTTCACCCAGAGAGAGTTGAATTGTCACCAGAGAAGATGGTTGGAACTCATCAGTGATTAAGATCTCAGTATCCAATATCATCCAGTAAAAGCGAATGTAGTGGCCGATGCTCTTAGCCGTCGTGCTACTTTAACCTCTATGATTGCATCCAGTTCCTCAGAACTTGAATTTTGTAAGCTCGAGATTTCTCCTGTTAGTGGCGATATGCTGAGCTCGCTCTTAGCAAATATTAATGTGGAACCCACTTTCCACCGAGATGTCTCTATCTCACAAACCAAAGATAACGAGTATCTGAAATTTAAAGCAGATATTGAAGGTGGTCTTCGTAAGGATTTGCAGTTGTAGAATGGTGTAGTTTATCAAGGTAATCGATTGTGGATTCCTAAGTCCATGCATCAAGAAGTTTTAGTCGAAGGCCATAATTCTGGGTATCACGTTCACCCAGGCAATACTAAGATGTACCAAGATTTGAAGCAATCGTTTTGGTGGCCAGGTATGAAGAAAGATGTAGCTGACTTTGTGGCCAAATGTCATGCTTGTAATCTAGTGAAGGCAGAACATCAAAGACCTGGTGGTCTTCTGCATCTATTAGATATCCCGGAATGGAAATGGTTTGATATATCCATGGACTTTGTCATGGGATTGCCTCGTGCAAAATCAGGTGTCGATGCGATCTGGGTGATAGTAGATCGCTTAACTAAATCAGCCCATTTTCTTCCCGTCTGTCAAACTGATTCAGTAGAAAAGTTAGCAAAACTCTACATCAAAGAAATTGTCAAGTTGCATGAAATTCCAAAATCAATCGTATCTGATAGAGACAGCAGATTTACTTCCAAGTTTTGGCAGGCTGTGCATCAAGATCTGGGTACGACTCTGGCCATGAGTATAGCTTTTCATCCTCAAATGGATGGTCAAACTAAAAGAGTGAACCAAGTGTTGGAAGATTTGCTTAGGCTATGTATTCTTGATTTTGCTGGTTCATGGGAAGATCACATCACGTTAGTGGAGTTTGCCTACAACAGCAATTTTCAAGCCAGTATTAAGATGGCCCCTTATGAAGCATTATATGGAAGAAAATGCAGTACTCCACCAGCTTGGTCAGAAACAAGTAGTGTTCAGCTCTTTGGTTCATAATTAGTTGAAGAAACCAGTAATAAGATCAAATTAATTCAGCAGAGAATTCATTCAGCTCAAGATTGTCAAAACAAATATCATGATTCTCACTACCGTCTCCTAGAATTCAATGCGGGAGATTCTACTTATCTAAAAGTCAGTCCAATGAAAGGTGTCTTCAGATTTGGCGTAGCTGAGAAACTTAGTCCCCTCTATGTTGAACCTTTTAAGGTTTTGACCAAAGTAGGATCATCTGCCTACCGGTTAAGCCTTCCTGATGGCTTTGCAGCTGTTCACAACATATTTCATGTATCATCTTTAAGAAGATGTCTTCGAGACCCTTCTTATCTTGTTCAACTTCCAGCAGTAGAGATTCAACACAATCTTTCGTATGTGGAAGAACCTATCAGAATCTTAGCTCATGATCAGAAACAGCTAAGGAATCATTCAATTCCTATGGTAAAAATTCAGTGGAAGAATCGATCGTTAGAAGAATCTACTTGGAAGAAAGAGGTGGATATGCGCAATAAATATCCCTAGCCCTTTGTAAACTCAGGTACTGTTCTTCTCTTTTCTATCAATTGTATTTAAACTCATATTGTTTCAGTAGAATATTCTTCACTTAGGTGATGTCGGGGACGACATCGTTCTTAAGTGGGGGAGTCTGTAATAACCCTAAGTTGTTACCCTAGCTAGACCTGGATTAATTAAGCTAAACCAAGGCTTGATTTTGATTCCATTGGATTTAATAGGTCATTTAAACCTAACACTAGAAGTTTGAAATCATTTGGAGCTAAAATGGAAAGTTTAGTATTTTTGGCTATTTTTAAGCTCTGAAAAATACCTAAATTATTTTGATCTCCAAATTAAAATCTGATTTCATTTTTGAATTCCTCATACTCTAATTAGCTAAGGGTGAAATTTTGGGAATTTTTAGAGCTCATTTGGTCCTAAATTGGATTTGAATTATTTAAGAATAATAATATATTATTTAAATGGATTTATTTAATTTAATTTAATTTAATTAATTATTTTTAATTAAGTGGGATTTGCTGTCGGGATCGTGGCAGATCCGCTGCGGGGTCCCGACAGCGGGGCACCTTACTCGTCGAATGGATGATCTGGCACGCATCTCAGCGCGTTTAATCCAACGGCTCGCATACCACGCGCCGTGATCTAATTCCATCCGCCCGATCGGCATCTCAGATCAGACGCATGAGATCTTCTCCGCGATTTCGTTAATCTGAAGCCGCATCAGACCGTCTATCACCAACGGCTACGTGGATCAGACGGCGAAGGCGAACCCTACCACTGTGGATCTTCGTCCCCGAAGAGATCCCGTCCCGACCGAGAAGATTCGCGAAAATTCGCCACGTAACCTTGTCTGCCACTCCCCTCGCCAGGTCAGCTAGACCGTTAGCACCTTTCTGTAAGTGGCTGAGCCTTATAAGGCGACCCGGGAGGCCTGGACCCTCCCAATTTCAGGAAAATGGTGAGGACCCTCGGGCCGAGCCAAGCTTCTTTCCTAAACCCCGGTCTCTGTTCCTAGGACTCCATGGCACCTATAAATACCTCCAGGACTTCACAGTGAGTCCCTTTGCTCACTGTGAATCCCCAGTTCCCTAGCTGAAGGCATGCTGGAGCTTCCGTCACCTCGGCATTTTCCCGGCATTTCCAGAGCTTAGAACCGCTGATAGAGCCCGTCTGGTGTTCAGACCCCCTGTGCACGTTCGTCTAACCTTCAGGAAGCTTAGGAGCACTTCAATTCTCCTCAGCCGAGCCTGCAACTCCACTTCAGGTACATCCTTTCCCCCATTAAAAATTCCTTTAGCTCCATTTCATTTTTGTCCTCTGGATGAGCCCGGGATGTTGCCTAGTGAACCGTAGCCACCTAAGGAACCTAGTATGATTGTCGCCTGAGATTAAGCTAGCTCAAGTGGATCGTATCGATCGACTGAGCCAGCAGCCGAGCCAATGGCTGAGTTCGAGTAAGGACCCAGTGATTGGCTGCACCTCAGGTTAAGATAGGTTGGGGGTTCGACGCGTCTCGACTCCCTGAACGTGTAGGGATCGAACCCTGGTCGAATCAAGGCCTCTGTGAGGAGAATTACCCCCTCACAGTCAGGCTGAGATGCCCGTATAGAAGGCGTCTCGGTCAAGTAGCTCCCCGTCGATCCAGAGGGATCCAGATGGGGGTTCTTGGTCCAATCGATGCGTCTTGACTCAGGGAATGTGTAGGGATCAAGTCGAGCCGCCGTCGTCATCTGTGCGCCGATAATTTCAGCACCGAAGCTCTGCTGACTCAGGACCCGTCGAGAGGAGGAAGATGAAGTCGTGGGTCCTGGGCCGGGCCAGCTCCCGACCCGCGCCTTTTTATTTTGGGCCTCAGTTATTAACAAATTATTGGAATGCATTTTTAATGATTGCGAATTAAATTAATTAAACCCTATAGTTTTAATTTAAATAAACATTTAGATTAAATTAATTTAATATCTTTGGCTATACTGATCCAAATGGTATGATCCAATATACTATTTGAATCAGAAAAATACAAGAAATCTAAATATAAAATAAAATCTCAGATCCAATGGTTGGATTAAAATTTATTTACCAAACTCTTTGATATCATTAATTAAATCATATAAAATTATTTAAGTATCCAATTTATGAGATTAAGGGCTCTGATTGCTCCTTGTACCATAAGGAACAATATCAGACCCTTAAATTCAATTTTGGATAAATATTGTTCTTAATAACTCCTTAATCTCCTTAAATAAGGAATAGTGCAATTAACCCTAATTAAGTTTTTGATTTGGATGGAGGTTATTTCCAATGTCATATTAGGTCTATATTAACCTGAGTATAAGGTTGGATTGCCCTAACAATGCCTATGTTCACTAATCAGCCTAATTGGCTTAAATAAGTAATTAGTGCTAATTAAGATTAATTAGGTCATCAAAACCTAAAATAAGTGTGTTTCTCATTTCACTAATCAATATGAAACTCATCAAAGCAGATTAGATCTAACTTGGATAGCTAAACCCTAAAATCCTAATTTTACCCTTAAGAGGGGAATTTTGGTCAGTTTGACCAAAATGTGTTTAAATGCTCCTTAAAACTTGGAAATTCCAGTAAACTATCCTAAGGTAGATTAGAAATGTTCTCTGAACTCTTAGACTAATAGTAATGTTAATGTGATCATTAATTCAAGAAATCTCCACTTAATCCCTAATTAAGACACTTAGATCTTAAGGGATCTTATAAGAGTCATTTGGCATTAATCCTTGAATCTAATAATTGAGAAGATTAAATATCACCTTAATAAGTTTAGTGAAGTTAACCTAAGAGCTAAAACCTAAAAGAAATGTAATTGGTAAAGTCTAAGTTAAAATCTAGCTTAAAGTCTAAAATGATCAAACCTCAGAACCTTAGATCTTAAGTAGCCCTAAAAAGATCTATATGAGTTTGATGTTTAATCTAATACTTAAAATTGTCAATTTTACCTTAATAAGCTCCATATAGTTTAACCATGAGCTTAGATTCTAAAAGAATCATAAACGGAGGCTCTTAAGATAAAACACTAATTTAGAGATCTGAAGTGATCAAACCGTAGATCTTTAGATCTTAGATCTTCAATTTAAAATTAAACCATCTCTAATTGAAATTCTTTAATGATTGATTGTTAATCTTTTGAAACCTTCCATGTGGGTATAGGATGAAATTCTAAAAGATAATGAAATTATCTTAAAGAATGAATATAGATCTTAGATTCTCAAGTTCTTAATTGATTATTTTATCTATTAATCAGTAGAATAACTTTTCAATAAGTTCTTAGTTCCTGGATCCTTCAGCTTAAAGGATTCTATACCTTAAATTTGGGTTCTAAATGTGAACCCTAGATCCTAGTTAGGACATTACCTTGGATTTGGGAATTTGAACTCAACATAGGGTTTAAGTTCTAAATTCTTAAATCTTGATTTACTTAATCAAGATGTGGGTAAGAGAGTAAAATATAAATTAATTAGGTCATTGATTTACCTACTTAAACCATATAGTAGTCACATGATTTTGGATTAGAACTTATTGAGTTCTAATATTAATTTTAAGGACGTAAATCTGAGATTCTATGATATAGCTGGATATTGAAGATCCTAAACTTGTACCTTCTCAGAGTAGTTAGATTAGATAATTAGATAACATCAGATATCACATAGTCTAGATTGAGTCTCTTGCTTACTTAAACCAGATTGCTTGGCTTACCTTGGTTATTGAGCCTTATTCCTTGAGCATAATAGGAAATCTTAGGATATGGATGATAGATCCTAAGTTAGTATTTAAATTGCATATCATTCAATTTTGTCTTATTTGCAGTTAGTAGAATATGTCCTAGCTTAGTTTGCCTCTTCAGTAGTAGTGTTGTATAGACTGGACTCAGACCTAGCATATTTGGATTGCTAGGCTTTGGATTGATTGATTGATATTAGAGGCCCTGTATGTCCTATTGGCTGGTATGGCAGTACTATGTCTTAGGCTTATTGTTACTTTAGCTGGATTGTATTGTTTTTTTTCTGAATTGTTTTGCCACATGCTTCCGTAGCCTTATTTTCAGCATTTGCTCACTTTACCACATGTCTCAGTGGCTTCGTAGTTCATAAATTGCTTTGCTTTTGCTACATGTCTCAGTGGCTTTTATGTTCTTTTCCTGTTCTTAACTAGCATGTTATATGTATACTCATATGGCTTACTTATATATATTGGCATGATTAGGATGCTAGAATTGCACGTTTCTAGTACTTGTGTTTCTTTTATATCCTCAGCATATGTTAAAATGATCATAAGCATGATTAGGTTCAGAATTATATTGTAGTTGCTATTTCTTTTAGCTTTTAGCCTCACCTTATTTATTTTACATTGTATGCTGGCTATAAATAGATAGTTTATAGTTACCCATTTCTTTCATAGCTTGTCACACCCTTTACTGCTTGCATGCGTAGTTAAGTTAAAATATGATATCTTTAAATGTTCAGTTCATTAAATAGCCTAAAATGTACTTAGACAATTATCTAACTATAACCTTTTCATTTTGTTGACTGGGGCCCTGGCATTTGTGATACCGACAAATGTCAGATTCATACGTGTTGGTGGGCACTGTCACAGAAGAGGAGCAGGTTCAGGAGGAGGATCGTGCTGCTTCTCTTTAGTTAGATTTTTGCATTTCATTTTTAGTGAGATTGAGAGACATTTTCATTTTCTTTAAACTTCAGTTTGTAATAATTAATTTTGGATGTATTTTATTTCTGCATTGTGATGAGTTACTATATTGCATTCTCTTTTCCTACTATGTATGCTTGTCGATGTTACTCTATTGTTCATTGCTTCTGCCACTTTGATATTGGTATATTGATGATGTTATAGCACTTGGTGACAAGTCCTTGGCTTAAGGCAGGTTGGGTTTACCTAACTTTACTTGAATCAGGGATTTGCCACAGTTGGAGCACCGTACTTTCTTGTTGTTAGTACGGGGGCCCCACAGAAGGTATTTCATCAAGCCCTTGCAACTATTATATTGAAAACTCAACTCTCTCATTTTAATCAAATTGTATCTTAACTTAAGATAATTTGTATTGCTAATTTAGGAATCCATAATCAATCCAAAAATCAACATCTATATATTATTGAAAGAAAATATAACTTGGTATCCGAACCACCATTCCTAGAGGATGATAAATCTTGGAATTAAAACTTTCACTTATTACTTCAGACCACGTACACTTGCGCACAAATGCAGACGTGTATTTTCCGTCTGTCAATGTGTAATGTCTTAGCATTGATAGAAGCCCCTAGATCACACAAGGGATCTAAAAGGACTTCACCCTCAATGATATAAGGAATGTTCATTCTTCCCGGGTCCGCTCTCTTAATTGCTGTTCTATCTCCTTTAATATTTCTAGCAGAAATTTCCTTAGTTTTTCCTCCTTCACTCTCTTCAATGGGGTTATGTTTCATGCAGTTTAATTTTACTGTGTCTACGTTGATCACACTCACCATCTCTATAGGGTTTATTTCAGTCGAGCTTGGGAGCATTCCTTGCTGCCGAGTAGACAGTTGTTTGGAAATTTGTCCTAATTAGACTTCAATATTCCTAAGAGACACTTCAATTCCTTAAATTGAGGTTTCATGACGGTTCATGGTCAAGTCAGTTCTTTTCATAAATTGTAATAAAAGCCCAAAAAGGTACTTTTAGCATGGGCTTCTGCTTGCTATTTTGAGTAGACTTATAAGAATTATTAAAATTTTGGTTTAACTTGTTTTGTTGTTCAGAGTTGTAATTTCCTTGAGAATATCCCTCATTCCATAATAAGTTTGGATGGTTTATCCATCCTGTATTGTATGTATTTGAGTAGAGGTTGTTGTGGGGGTTACTATTATTATTGTTGTGGCAGAGCGAAGGGGTTGTTCAAATTATAGCACTCGTTGTTGTGGTTCCCTCAACATAGCTCACAGTTCACTTCATGGATGGCGCTCACATTCAAACTCTCTATTCTATTTGTTAATAATTCAACTTCCCTTTGTAGGGAGGCCAATTGATTTGACTCGTCCAGGTTATTGACCTCCTTTTTGTTTGAATTAAGCCGCTCAGTCAGCCATTGATATGCATTATTCGCCATTTCCTCAAGGAGATCAAAGGCCTCCTCTAGGGTCTTACTACTCAAGGAACCACCCGCAGCTACATCAATAAGTGTCCTTATAGGTGCATTCAATCCGTTATAAACAATCTGCACTTGCATCCATAAGGGGAACCCATGATAGGGGCAACGCCTTAAGCAGTCCTTAAAGCGTTCCCAGCCATCATACAAGTTTTCACCGTTTTACTGAGAGAAATTTGAGATTTCATTTCTCAACCTAGCAGTTTTAGCAAGTGAGAAATACTTAGCTAGGAATTTCCTAGCCAAGTCATCCCAAGTTCTAATGGACTCTCCAGGTAGAGAGCTGGGCCAAACTTTTGCTCTATCTCTCAGCAAAAATGGGAACAATCTTAACCTAAGGGCATTATCGAATACTCCATTGAATCTAAATGTGTTGCATATTTCCAGAAAATTTGTTATATGTGCATTAGGATCATCTGATGCTAGACCACTAAATTGATTATTTTGGATCATATTTAAAGTTGATGTCTTAATCTCAAAATTGTTCGCTTGAATTGGTGGTCTAACAATAGCATTTGGGACTCCTTCTACGGTTGGAAGCGCATATTCTCTAAGGAGTCTCCTCCTAGCATTTACTACTAGCTCTAAAGGATTGACTTTAAAATTTTATATTTGTGCTTGTTGTGGGTTTAATATAACCCGCTCTCTCCAAGCTTTAAGATATGTTCTATCTATTTTAAAATAAAAAAAGATTTCAGAAAGGTTTCTCCTACTCATGCATTTTAAAGATTACAGCTAGTAAGAAAAACTCACAGTAATCAAGTTTAATAATATAGTTCAGCACAAAAAATTATCAGTAGATAAAAATTCAGAGAACAGTAAGTGGCAATATAGTTCAACACAATTTTTTTTTTAACTTTTTAGCAGCAAATAAAAACTTGTAACAATCCAGGTTATTACTTAGGCTAATTAAGACTAATCTAAGTCTTAATTGAGGTTCTAGTACATTAATTATGTCATTTAGAATTCATCGGTAAGATCTAGGTTAAATTAGAAGTCAATTGGATCAAAAATCAAAAATTCTAGAAAATCCCAAACCCTAGAAATTGACTTTTTATTCAAACCTCAAATCAAAAATCTGACTTCACCATTGCGTTCACTACTCCCAAATTAGCTATGGGTGAAGTTTTGAGGGCATTTGGAAGTCATTGGATTTTCATCGAATATTTTAATATTATTTAAATATCCTGAAAAATCAAACAAATAAATCCTCGTCGGATCAAAAGTCCGATCGTACTATTGCGTTCCTCACCCCTCAATTAGCTAGGGGTGATTTATTAGAAATTTTTGGAATGCGTTTGATAATTTAATTTTTGGAATGCGTTTAATTATTTAATCAAGTAAGTCCGATTGAAGAGTTCGAGCTAACAAAAATAGAATGGAGTTGGTTTGTACAGGCCTTTAAGGAGGCATTCATACCACCGTCAGCCAAAAACATCATTGGCGATTCTTTATTTAAGTTTAACTCAGGGGAGCCAATCTGTGGCTGCCTATGTCGCTGAGTTGTAAAGGCTCATTCGCCTTGCTCCTCATTTAACACCCACTGAGGTTGATAAATGTTACAGGTTTGAATGTGGACTTCGTGAGTCCATAAAAGACCACATAGTTCCATTTTAGCATACTGAATTTGAGAAATTGGTTAAAGCAGCAAGGGTGATAGAACACCACCAATCGGTGAAAGAAATGAAAAGGAAAACGTTAAATATGAACAATAGTCCCCAAGATTTCAAACAATGTCGGCCAAGTCAAGGACATGTATACCAAATAGAGACTTCTGAGATAACTAAGCAAGTTCCTGAATGCAATAAGCCTCATCCCTTTGGCAAATGTTATCATTTTGGAAGAGGATGTATCACATGTGGACATCGAGGCCATGGATATCAACGATGTAGAGCCCAAAGAACAATAGATGGAGTCTTAATCGATCATTCCCTTCAGGACTAAGTGTTTCAAGCTACTCCCATAAATGAGATAAAACCAAGGATGGCTATCATGCCACCACCAATTGCAGAAGGCCCAAATTCTACCAAGGTGCAAACAACTGCTCCCCGACCCCCAGTACAAAATCAAACAAGGGTCAAGGCAGTAAACAATCGGCCTCTGGGGACAGCTCGAGTGTACAACCTTACTCCTGTAAAAGCAACCAAAGACAATAACACAATTTCAGGTACACTCTCTTAATATTTTCTTATACTTACAGCATTCAATTCTTCTATTAAAATGTCATTTGTTTAAATTTAATTAAATTTAGGCAGTCATTAAATATTGATTTTAAATGAGTTCTCATTCATCATAAGGCAACTTGAATTGTTAGGTTTCTAATGATCTAAGCCACATTTTGTGACTTAGATATTAGCAACTAGTCTTAGAAGCGTTGGCATAAATTACAAGACATGACTTACAACTGTAACCTTAGTTTCTATTAATATTCCTAGTACTTATTCATATGAATAAGTGAGTTTCCTTGCCATCTTCATATCAAAATTTATGACTTGTGCTAATACATTTTATAATTATTAAACCTTAGTCATTAAGTCATAATGTGAGACTTAAATTCTTAAACTTTCTCCTTAACTTTGAAGCCAATTATCCTAAATGGGTATTAATCATAATTGCCCTAATAGCACATTTAGTAAGAGATGAATGTTTCTTATTTAATTCTAACCTAGTATGGGCCAATTCATATAGCTAATCCATTTTCAATTACAAATTTTAAGCCAAACCATTTGCATTCATTATTCAGATTTAAATCTAAATAATGAATCCTTGTATTCCTAAATCCTAATGAGATTTCAAGAATGCAAATTTCTTTGATATTAAATCCTTGAAATCCAATTCATTGAATTAGGATCATTCCTATTCTTTAATCTCTGTCAAAATCCTATAAAGGCATGCATTATTATAGTGATATGCTGTGATCACAGTTTAATTACCATAGGATCACTTGTATCTGCAAATCTCATATATTTCAACTAAAAATAACTTAATACTTTTATGACCTTCATCTTCTTATCAAACGCATTACAAAAATTAAAGATCAAATTGGATATTTGATATAAGTTCATTATTCATCTTCTTAATACTGATTAAAGATCAAATTGGATATTTGATATAAGTTCCAAGGACTAATAGAGAACCCTGATATTCCTCCATCTCCATCAACCTATTATATATTCATTTAAACTCTTGCAATCATACTTATTCAATTCTAGTAATTTCAATTTCAATAATCTGCACTGTTTTATTTTTCACTTAAGTGATATTGAGGATGACATCATTCTTAAGTGGGGGAGTCTGTAATAACTCAGGTTGTTACTTAGGCTAATTAAGACTATCTAAGTCTTAATTAAGGTTCTAGCACATTAATTATGTCATTTAGAATTCATCCGTAAGATCTAGGTTAAATCAGAAGTCAACTGGATCAAAAATCAAAAATTCTGGAAAATCTAAAACCCTAGAAATTGACTTTTTATTCTAACCTCAAATCAAAAATCCGACTTCACCATTGTGTTCACTACCCCCAAATTAGCTATGGGTGAAGTTTTGAGGGCATTTGGAAGTCATTGATTTTTCATCGAATATTTTAATGTTATTTAAATATCCTGAAAAATCAAACAAATAAATACTCGTCGGATCAAAAATTCGATCGCAGCATTGCGTTTCTCACCCCTCAATTAGCTAGGGGTGATTTATTGGAAATTTTTAGAATGCATTTAATAATTTAATTTTAATGAATTAAATTGAAATAAATTATTATAATAATATTATTATTTATAGATACTTAACGGCGTCGTTATTCAAAAAGCTGACGCCATTTCCTTTTGCTGCACTTTTCGTCAAGATTGACGAATCACATGATCCGTTCGATTGGGCGATCGGACGGTCGTTGTTTCTTCGTCTTCGAAGGCCTCCGCGTGTCACGGAAGCGCTACGCATATAAAATACCAAAATTTCATTTCAAATTGTTTATTAATATTTAAATAATTTAGAACTCAGAATTGAAAACGGAGTCTACTATTGGACTCAGTAACTCCAAATTAACTAAAAATATTATTCTAGGAATTTTTGGAAATTATTGATTTTCCCGAATTTTCTGCTGAATTTCGATCGCTCATAAATTTCGTTAAAATTTGGATTCCGATTTAAGTTAAATAAAAATATAATAAAAATATCCTCTTATAACACCTATTGAAAGGATCTTACTGCAAAAATTTGAGTGCATATGGGATCCTAGATTGTCCTGAATAAATTCATAAAGTATAAACTTCAAAGGCAAATAATATGAAAAATATAAATCAAAATTTGAAAATTTTTGTATATCTAAGTCAATCATCATATGAGGATGCTATGTTTCAAGTTTCGTTAATTTTCAAGTTTCCGATTTATCATAATTAATTTTTCCAAGTTTTTCACTTAAAAATCAATATAAAATAAAGTACTTGTCCAAATTCAATAATTTTTGAATGCGACTGTTCGTCTCGTTGAGACGGTCGTTTCGATACCAAGTTTGTAATTTTTGGAGCTCAAATGACTCCAGATCTTGGCTCAGAAATTCCAGCCGTTTGTTTTAATCAAACGGCTAATATAAAATCCTAAGTTTACTTATAAACCTAACCTAAATTCTTTCTCATCTAAATCCTAATGCCCTCAGCCGAAACTTCCTATCTTACGCAAGCCGACTCCTTCACGCACGCTCGACCGACCGCCTTCTTCCCTACGCAAGCCTCACGCGATCTCCTTCCATACGCACTCCAGCTGTCCTCGCCGAGAAGATAAGCTTCAACTTCATCCTATCCTTCTATTCATTTCGAAAAGAGCATTATAAGAAGGAAAGGTGCGTGCGAGGGAAGACAACAGCGAACCCTAGCCGATCCTTCTTCCGATTCTCCTCATCTAGCCGAGCGTCTCCTCAAGCCGAGCGCCTCCCTCCAAGCCAAGCGCCTCCATTTCGCAAACCCTAGCCTTGTTTGGTGCGACCTCTAGCAGCAAGGTATTTCCACCGATTTAATCCTTCCATTTCATTATTCCTCCTACTTAATGAAGATTTTCTGGAATTTTCTTACTTGTTCTTTATCGTTGTCTATATAGATAATTCTATTTGACATGTGAGATGATATGGATTCTGAGATCTTACATCCATAAACTAGATTAAATCTGTAAAGTTATATATGAATTCAGAGAAAATGCTATAATAAAACCCCAATCTATATTGAATAAATTTATGCTTGATTTTTGTTTAGATTTTCTTATATTGAAAACCCTGGACTGTAATTTTAGTTCGATGAATATCATAGCAGTTACATGTTTAAGAGTATTTTTGAACGTTTCAGTACGAGATTAGTTTCTTATTTTTAGGTTACAGGGCAGTCATCTGATTTATGTTTATTAAGTATTCAGCTTTTCTGTAGTAAGGAGGTCTGATTAGTGGTACCACTGCTCTAGAGATTTTGTTAATAAAAGGATTGCATTAAGTAAACTCTCTTGACTTTGCTTTTTGAATTTAAATTCTTAACTTTTGTTCAAAATTGATTGTTTGAGCATTCATGATTTATTTGTTGTTTTGCATCAAAAAGCTATTTTAGTGTGATTCTGACTATGGAACCATAGGTTTAACAGTTCGATCATGAGCTTTAAGGGCATTTACTTGTCTAATTTGTGTTCATTGGGTGTTCTCTTGTATTACAATGAAACATTTTGAACTATGATATGCCATGGATAGTTTTGTTTGATTAAGGTTGAAGCAGTTCTCATAAAAAAAAATGTTATGCGGAATATTTGGGGAATTTTTCCTAGCATACATATTTGGGGAATTTTTACCTCTTGTAGCCTTAGCATTTCATTGACAATGTTATGCGGCATTTTCTTGTTCTACGGCTACATTAGGTACTTAGTGTGTTTCTTAATATTGTGATTCTTGAAGAGGTTATTATATGTATATATATATATATATATATATATATATATATATATATATATATATATATATATATATATATATATTCTAGTTGATTATAATAAAATTTTATGGATAAAAGCTTTTAATTTTGAATTTGTTTTATACTTTATTAATATGGTTGATTATAATGAAATTCACATTTTCTTTCATCCATTAACATACATCAATACCTAAAGCCATACTATTAACAATATGTACACAATATAAATTCTATGCATATAACAACTTGAATGCAAACCTTTTGGCATGAAGTGATAGCTTGTACTTCCTTTGACAGCATAATGAGCTTATTTACTTGGGAAAAAGCTGTTGAAAATGTTAGAAACCTGCATAGGCTGTACTAGTTGGTTGTCTATTACTAGGAATTGTCATTTGCACTTCATCAAATGTTGCCTTTATTTCTAAAATCATGGTATAAAATGTCTTCATTTCTTTTAACGAATTTAAATGCTGTCCATTCTTTAATGTGATCAAATGCTATTCATTAAATTAATATGATCAAATACTGTCCATTAAATTATGGTTAATTAAATGTTTCATGTAGTTTAAAAGATCTAAATACTGCCATTTATTTAAATGATAATCAAATGCTGTCATCTAATGTAATATAAGAATGAATGCTGCCGTTTATCCTAATGTGAGTCAAGTACTATCATAAGTAATATGCTGTATATGTATTGGTCTTCATATGAGTTGTGAAATGCTGAATTCATTCTTCTATACCATACAATATAAAGATAATTGCTGCCATTCTTCATAGAATCACATGTTGCCTTTTTTTTTTTCTAAATGAAATCAATAAGATCGTAGTAGATAAATATCACTGTTTCTTTATTAGAATCTTATGCTATCATTCATTTAAAATGAAATCGAAAGTTTCCTCTAATTCTAAAGTAAAATCTCATGATCAAATACTATCAGTTGTCTTATTAAAACCATATGTGATCGAATAAATATATGAAAGAATCATGGAATATTGTCATTACTTGTATTAACTCCTTTTATTAAAATGCATTTAAAGAATCAAATGATGTTTTAAGAATTCAACCCTACTTGTTTCATTTATATTTGAATGTTAATTTTAATGATGTTATTCTTTGCAGGTCAAGTTGTAAATTAGTATCAAGAGAAATGATGCGCTAAATGCTATTAACATATAGCAAAAAATAAGCCAAATAGATGCTGCCCCTATAAATTGCTGAATTAATTTCTGCATCTTTTGCTATTAGATGTTTGATATAGGATATTAAACTGCTTAGTTTAATTGAATGTATTTAAAATTTTTGTAGAATTGGAAATGAGCAATCCTGTAAAAAGGGTTGAACTCTATTTTAGAACTAGAATTAAACTCTATTTAGAATTGGAAATGAGCAGTCTTGTAAAAAAGACTGAACTCTATATTTAGAATTGGAGAATGTTTGTATAAAATTTGGAAAATTTGAACAAAAACAAAGGAGACTCTGCCGAAAATTTTAAGAATTTTAGGACTTAGAAAATTTTAGGAAATATAGATGTTTGCACATATTTCTAAGAAATTCATATAAATTATCACTTCATTTGAAAAATAAAAATACTTCAATATCAAATATCATAAAAACCTATTATGAAGAATCAAATTAATGACTTAAACTACTTATTGGCAGATCAAACAAATTGAATTGATTAATGTTGAGACAAAACTAGTCAGGTACGCAAATTTACTTATAAGTTTTATTTCAGTATTCTTATATTTGAGCCATTTTCCAATTGAATATTATTTACACTGCTTACCGCTTTATAATTTGCAAAAAGAATGATATTGAATAGCATGTAACAAAAAGTTGAAACAATGAATATATTATTGTGGTGGTTGTCTTTGGAGGGAGAAATGCAACACTGAGAATCTGTACAGATTGGGCCAGCTAGCAGCCCCTGGGAGTTATATGGAGGGATTTAGCCTCTTGTAGGAAGTAGGCAATCCAGAGGAAAGACACACCAAGAATTATTATTTAAGTAAGCTACCGACGGGTGGCGAGATAAGCTTCCTACAGGTTATGCCTATGGGTTTACCCATTTGGGCTCAGGAGTCTTCGGACTCGCCTTATTGTTACAAGTGCTTTCAATAAAATTTATTTCATATATGTTGAATTTCACAGCTATTTTGCAGGGCAGAAATTGCTTACTTTACTTGCAGTTTTATTTTCAGTCATTTTCATATATGATTTATACCTATTATAGGATGCTAGATTTATTCTTATAAGAACAATTTGCGTACTCCTACCTGACTGGTAATCTGAATTTTTCAGGTTTTGATAATTAAAAAGAACTCAGAAGATCTGCCAAATCAAAATAAGAAGAATAAAGGAAGCAAAAGAATGTAGAAATTTCTAATTCATATTTTGTATAATTCAAACTATTGTAAATTTTCATATATGTTTTGGCTCTATGTATAAAAGGACTTTAAATTTTATTTATTTTATTATGTCCTTTTTGAATTATAAAAATGTCTATATTTTTTTTTTCATTTGAGATGAATTGTTCTTTAAAGACTCTCGAATTTCGATCCCCGGTCGCCACAACGCATCACCCTCGTTCGCTCCCAACGCAACATCAAGCACTTAAGACATCCATTCTAGCTTCCATTAAAACCTTCCATTTTCCTCACGGCTTCGGTTTACCCTGCTGAAGAGCTAAGTGTTCAGGTGTTGCATCGCATTTCGGCCGAACTCATAGAACAGCTAGAACCCGAATGTACTATCCCCTACCTGTAATATATCGATGTTAGTAAGCGTTTTTCAAATATATCATCTCTGTAAATCAAGTATGTCGACCGAAACATTCGATCGCCATTTTTGCAAACCCTAAACCGCGAATGTTGAGGAAGACGAAGAGACTTCCTCGAGCGCTCGAATCGGTCAATTTCGACCGATTCAATCTCCTCCAGCGTCCCGGTCCGGTTCGCACGAAGTCAGGATAGAGTACACATGGCGCACACACGTGAGTCGAGGACCCATCGGTAGGTTTCTGCAAATCATGCATCTACACGTGTCCAAAGGAGCTCCGTCAGCGCTGTCACCCGTCTGTCCGGGTGGGGCCCGCCAGTCAGGTCTCGCCCAATAGCTGCTCACCGCGTAGCATCTGCGGGTTCCGCCTCTGCGTTCGGCAGCCGGTGTGGACCCCACCTGCAGAATAAAATATTTAATTATAATAATAATAATTACAGATAATTAGAATATATATATACTACTAATTAATGTATATATATCTATAGGTATGTATATATGTACTTATATGATATATATGTATATGTATATATAAATAAACAGAAAAAAAAAATATAAATAATTAATAATAAATAACAATATATTAATTATTTTATACAATCATAATTAATATAGAATTAATTCTTTTAATCAGAAATATGTAATATTTATATATTAATAAAAATATAATTAAATTACATATCAAACTTTAAACCTTAATAATTTGATAAATATAAGTCCAAATGCAACAAATAAATATACTACTGTAATCAGCAAAATTAGGAGAATATTATGGTACCATCCAAATTTCAATAGGAGCAACATATCACATAGTGATATTTAGGGTATTTAAATAAGTTCAAAAATGGCACAAAATTTCATCTAGCCATACCTTTGTAACTAATAATCCAACTATACTTAATATGGGTCTCAAAATACTCAAAAAACCCTAAGGAACATTTTAGTAATGTTAACTTTATTGTTTGGATTAGATTTAGACTAATCACAATTAGGACCTAACCCTAATTAAGTCAATTGAGCTCCAAATTAAGTCCATTTAGATCAGAAAAACCTGAATTACAATAATATATAAAAATATTTAGGATCCAAAAGTTAGATTTGCTAATCAACCCTAATTACTCTAAAACTTGATTAATGAATATTAGCAAATCTAATAGTCTAAATTTCACAATTTAAGTTTCAAATAACTCCTTAAGTACATTAGAACCTAATGGTGTGGTTGGATTAGTGATTTGGTGATTAATTTTACTAATCACTCACTAATCATCTAAACTCTAATTAGGCCATAACCTAGCCAATTAAGTTCCAAACTGAACCCACCACTAGTCAATAAAATCAGTAGATTATTTGTGAATCATAGCCATTGATTTTGCTTAAATTTGGACATCAATTGGAGAAGTTAGAAAAATTTGATCTTAATTAAGAATCCTAGAACTTGTATTGGCTATAACTTAGCCAATACACATCAGACTTTGATAATTTTATGTTCTATGGAAATCTTTGGACTTAACCTAATAAACTGATAGAAAGTTTAGGTATCATTAGGGTAAATTACCAATTTGCCCTTATAGGTTAAATTCTTTAATTTGAGCTTATAAGGCTTAATACTTAACCAAAATTAATGAACTTACTATCTAAACTCATATTAGATAGTAAGTAATCATTCCACTTTGTTAAAATTCAGAATTTAACCCAAATTCAAAAAGATGAGATTTAGACCCTTAAGTAGGGGCAAAATGTTAATTTTGCCCAAAAATTAGGGTTTAGTATTTTAAAACCCTAAAATCACATTCTAAAAACATTTCAAATAGTAAATAAAATGATTTAGGATAGAAATTGTGTAAGTCCAAATATTAAATTAATTTTAATCAAAATCCCAAGTTAATTTCTTAAGAAATTCCTTAAATAAAACGTGAGTGCTCTTCTTTCCTTAATCATTCCTAGATCTTTCCTTAGGTCTTATAACATTAGTTAGGATGTGTGTCATAGAGATACTCTTAGTACTTAAGAGCTTTAAATTCCTAAGATTAGAAATATATCTTAGGTTAGAGTTCATCTATTGAGTAAATTAGGTTACTCAATAGGTGAAACCCTAAGTTTTATAGTTTATAGATTTTCTTAGTTTACTTAATGATTATTTGATCTTTAAACTTTAGAACTAAGAATAGAGATCTATCATAATGAGTTGATTTATCATTAGGATTTGCCTTAACTTAATCAGTGAGATTTGGGTTCTAAACCTTAGACCTTTAGATATACCTTTGGATTGAGTGATTAGACCCCATCATTTGGAGTCTAATTCTTAATCCTTCCGTCTTGATTTGGCTAATCAAGATGGCTTGGGATGGTTTAAGTTATCAAATTAGGTCGATGATTTGTTTATTTAAATCAAGTAGTCATCTTTTGATTGAGATATAATTAGGACTTGGCCAGTCCTAATTATCTTCAACTGGTAGGTTCATTATTCTAAGTTATAGACTGTGTAAGAATTGATGATTATACAACTTATGTAACTTAGAGTAGATAGAATGAATAAAGTAGACAACAATGGATATCACCTGTGTCCTAGTCGAGTCTTTTGCTCACCTTTGATTTGATGCTTCTCATACCTTAATTCTTGAGCTTTATACCTTGGACATATATTGTGTACATAGGATATTTGATGAGTATCTTGTGTCAAGTTGAACCTGTATAGATATCATTTTCATTTCATGGTGCTTTGTGATCTAATTAGTCTGCCTCTTCAGTTGGTTCGGCCTAGTAGCGAAAACCCTAGCTTGTTAGTGAAGCCACCTAGTGTTTCACTTACTAGTTTGTCGGAAAGGTATAGTAATGTTGGTTCGGCCTAGTAGTGGAAACACTAGTTTGTTGGTGAAGCCACATAGTGTCTCACTTACTAGTTCGTCGGAGAGATATGATGGGTTAATTCAACCTAGTAGAATGAAAATTAGTTTGTAGGTAAAGCCACCTAGTATTTCATTTACTAGTTGTTGAATAAAGAGAACAATATTTTGGATTTGTGACTTGATGAGTCATTTGTTCTAATATGACAGTACTAATCTTAGGTACACTTCTACTTGTATTCTTCTGCCTTAGCCCATCAGGCTAAGAGAGTTGTTATTTTCTTTCAGTTGGTTAGCTTGAGTAGCTAGTATAGTTTCACTTTACTACTTTTAGTCTACTTTCCTACATTTATGTACTACTTTACTTCTAGTCATTTCTGTATTCTCTAGCCTTGCTTATTTATAGGGTGTTAGATTTACTTGTTGTTATTTATATAGG
Source organism: Gastrodia elata (assembly GCA_016760335.1). Taxonomy (NCBI): domain Eukaryota; kingdom Viridiplantae; phylum Streptophyta; class Magnoliopsida; order Asparagales; family Orchidaceae; genus Gastrodia; species Gastrodia elata. Next base: position 79,333,126 of record CM028670.1, on the reverse strand, counting down.
ATGCTAGTTTTATTTACTGCTTTCATACATACATACATACATACATACATACATATATATATATATAGGATGTTAGTTTTATTTTCAATGTTTTCACATGTTCATTTACTTCTTTGTCACTTAGCATAATCCTACATTGATTATAAGCATGTTTAGGATGTACTTTCCTTATAGTTATTGCTTTAGTTTTTCTTTTACTTACCTGACCTTGTTGCAGTTGCTTTGGAGGAGGTATGTGTTTACTTCCTAGTTGTATAAGTTATAAACTATTTGTTTATAGCTTTATCCTGTTCTTTTCTTACGCATTTTTACTCCTATTATGCTTTTGTACTTAGTTGTTTAAGGTGATATCTAATTAACATAATCAATTGATTACCATAAAATGTACTTAGATAATAGTCTAACTAGATTTTTCTTTTATTAGCTGGGGCTCTATCATTATAAAACTGATAATGATAGGTTCTGAGTTTCTTGGAGCAGTTTATCCAATGGAGGACTTGCCATTGGAGGAGGAGCCTGTACCTGAAGACCTTTAGTTTCTTTCTTTATTTTGTGAGGATGAGTGTTATATTTAGCTCATTTAAATTGTTCAAAGTTTGTAATAATACAGGTTATCTTTACTTTTGCTGCCTTACTTATTCTGAGTAGGATGCTTAGTTCCTTTTTTTTTTCATTGTGATGAATGGATGTTATATTTTAGGCTTCCACACTCTGTTTACTTATATTTGCATTTAAGGATGAATTCATTTGGAGAAATGGAAAAGTCCTTAGTTAAGGTTGATTAGAATGGGTGTCTAATCCAATTCTAAGTACGGACCTTGTCATTTAAATAACCCCTCCACCATAATCATGTTAACTTAAGAGTTAACAGGATCACGGCGGGGTAGGGCCATCACAAAACTAAAGCAAATATAAATTTACACTAAATTTAGCACATATATAGTTACAATAACTAAACATTAAATGCAAAATTTAGTAAGATCTAAATCGCTTTTTACTTGAAGATTATACTTAATACAAAACAAAAACCGCTCCCCGACAACGGTGCGAAAAATGTTACAGACGTAAAATACACGTCTGCAATTGCGCTCAAGTGTACGTGGTCTGAAGTAATAAGTGAAAGTTTAGTTACGAGATTTATCATCTTCATGGAATGGTGGTTTTGATACTAAGTAATATCTTCTTTTAATAATGCTTAGAAGATTGATTTTCTGTTTGTGATGGTTCTTAAATTAACAATACAAATTACCTTTGGGTAAGATACGATTTATTCAAAAGGAGAGAGTTGGGGTTTCATTGTAGACTTTGTAAGGACCTGGTGTTATTGCTTCATTATTGAAATGTACAAATTGATTTTTCCATGCCTAATTAAATCAAGTGAACACTATTAGAATTGGATTTAACCTCCAATTATAGTTGGTTCAGATTTAGTGCAATAAGGAGAACTCCCCTTGGGATTCTATCTTGGCACCTAAACCTTTGTGAGATCATAATTTAAATTTATCATTGATTTCCTATGTCTAGGTTACCAAATATTATCTTTTAATTGTTAGATCTCACTAACATGATTTCCATCAACATTGCATCATGCACTTACACACAGTTTAGCTAGATGAGAAGATGCATTGGGTCAATGGACTATGTCACATCATCCATTGGATTTCCAAAATCCTCTTATTTTTTCTACTTTCCTGAGCAATAGAGCAAAGTTGATGGGAACTAGATTCTCAAACATCAAATCTCTTGGTAAAGCTCTTAAGGAAATGTGCAAGTGAGCTTGAGAACTTGTCACACAGTTCTCAGCTCTACTTGTACTATTTTCCTTGATCTTGGCCAATTGATGAGTTTGAAACTCTAGTTCTTTTCTTAATTGATAATTCATTTAAGTTTTACTTTAACAAAGTATTTTGACAAAGTTTCATCCAGGTAATCATTCACAAAATAATAATAAATATTAAAAAATAAATCAGTTTTTATTCATTAAAATAACTCCATTCCAACACCATTGCCACCTTACATTGTCCTACAATTACATCCCAACCCTCTACAAGGAGATTTAGCTTTCCATTATGGAGTAAATAAAAGTATAGATATAAAAGGAAGTGAGCCTTGACATTAGTTTACCGTAGAAAAATATTAAATAGAGTTTAGGAAGAATACTTGGAAACACACAGAGGTTTTTCAAGGATTCTCTTGATCTTCCTCATTTACCTCTACTTGAATTCTCATTTCCCTTACTGTGTTCTTCTCTCTACTCTTCACAGTCCACTGCTTGCCCCTTGGAGAGTTCTCCTTTTTTTCCTCCTGCAGCCTCCCCTTTTAGTCTTTTGAATGTTGAAATTGGGAACCCTTCTTTGATCTGAAATTAGCATTTAAGAGTTTTCATCCCCCATGCATTAATCACAAGTGACTTTTCATCTTCATTTACTTCAATACAAGAAATTTACTTTATTCAATATATTCTCTTGGGATTCAACAGAGTTAATGTTTAATTTAGGTTTCAAGAGGCAGGAGAAGGCCAAAGGTCTGAAATTGTGGTCTTCCCTATACTGTATTCAATGCAGATTATAGAGATTTTTTGTAGCGGGCACTGTGGCACACTACAATGCTTGCATTTGATTATGTTGATTTTAACTGTAGAAGGGTTGTTTTGCTGAGGATCTGCTGTGGTGCACTGTAGCGGCTTCGATTCAAATACTATTTCACCGTAGCACGCTGCAGCAGCTAAAGTTTAAATACTATTTCATTGTATATTTTAATACCTTACCTTAAGGTTGCTGCTACCTGCTGGGGTGCACTGAAGGATCGCTACGACAGTTAGACTATTGTGAACGCAGAATAGTTAATGTTCAATTAATTCACATAAAAGTTTTCATGATAAATCAGAAATGCTGTCATGGCACGCTGCCACTGGCTACAGCGGGTTTGTCCCACATCTGCATTAATCTTTAAAGAGCATAGAGCGATGTGGCGTGCTTGGAGTGCGCTGCAGCAGTTAATCTTTTGGGGAAGCAGATTTGGCACTCTTCAATTAGTTCATAGTAAGCTTTAATATTGCTGCCAGGAAATGACGCTGCGACCCATTGTGGCGCACTGCAACAGTCTTCCTTCCAGGCCTTTAGGTACGTTTCAGGTTAGATAATTTAGTAAACTGCCATGGCACACTGTGGTGCGCCATAGTGGTTTTCTTCCAGAATTTTTAAATTTAGCTCTGGATTACCCTTTTCTTAACTCTTCCTGAAAATATATTAATTTTACTCAAAGTATACTGGTTTTATATGATGTTTTAAATATTTTTAACACTTAATTTTGCTATAAATTTTGGATATGTCATACATGCAAGGGAACCCTCATTGAGAGTAATGGAGAGGGATGGACTCATTAAAGCTTAAATTCTTGCAAATTACAATTTTGTGAACACTGTATGTTTGGCAAGAAAACATGCTAGCCCTTTGGTGTTGGCCTCATCAATGCCAAAGATATATTAGAATACATACACACTGATGTTTGGGGACCAACAAATACTGCATCATTCAGTGGTCGAAGGCATTTTGTTTTTTTTTATATATGATTACTCCAAATTTGTATGGGTGTACACTATTAAGAGCAAAGCAAATGTACTGGAGGATTTCATAAATTAGAAGAAGATGGTAGAAAATTAAACAGGCAAGACAATCAAGATGATATGATCAAATAATGGCAGAGAATTATGTAGCACCCCGTCCCATCACCGTGTGCAACTGAAGTATATATAAGGTTTAGCAGAGAGTTGGCAGCAGAATGGTGCGCTACTCAGGAAGGAATTCTACATCTCCCCGAATAGCTGAAACTAGAACAGAAGCACTGCTGACTCAACCTCAAGAAGGGTTGACACCTAATACTTAAGATAAGAGTAATGTTCTTATCTTAAGTACTTGGTAAATACATACATTGGATCATCAGTGGAATAAGAGGAAATCTAATATATACAAGTATAATAGCATTTCTAGTATGCTGATCACATCATAATACTAAGTACAAGTAGTAGTAAATATAGAGTGCATAAGCTAAAGCATATATCCATAAATATTCATCATAGAAGCAAAGGAATTCATCTAAGAAAAGAAAATGAAAATATATCCAGAATTATTACAACTGCTTACTTAATGAAAATACAAAAATTAGTCTAAATACTGAACTGAAAGTAAACTAGTGCAAAAAAGTAAATGCTGATGGAGAGTCCTTTAAGGCTCCACAAATTCCTCCTGGATATTCTAAACTAGATCCTGATCTAGCTCTACAAACTACTCTGAATCTGGCAAATAGCTAGATCCCAAAAGTACCACATATTAAATAATGAGTCTAACATATCAAAAGCTATTCTAAATAGTATAGTTTTTTAATCTTTAACATTTAAGTGATTAAACAAAATTGTAGAAAAATAATAAAATAGCTGAAAACAAAACAATACAAAATTGTAACTGAAATAATTGAAAACAAAATAGTATTGAGGTGAAACTAAAGTAAAATGGGGGCATAACCCAGTCACTATTTATTCTCTCAAACTAAATTATTGAATACCCTAATTACAAGCATACTTATAGTGTTCTAAGAAGGGTGACCTGAGATACTTAGTTTGCTTAACTGCACTTATCAAAATGCATGACGGTAAGGGGCAAAACCCGGTCATAGTTTATACTCTCAAACAAAGTATTCAATTTCCCTAATTATAACACTCTTAGGCTTGGAAAGTTTATGCTAAGCTAGACTATACTTATCCAATCACATAGATAAGACTAAGACTCTACAATCCTTCTTAGAGTGACTCAACCAATCTTAGGTTTTATTGAAATGATTTAGCATTATGGATATACACTATTACATCTAATTGATAATCTACTAATTCTAGCAATTCTATTTAATAGTCAAAACTTATAAAACTAATGGATTCACATAATACTTGATTTTACTAAATTTGGTTTTTATTTTAGTATATTTTGGCCTCATTAGGGTTCTAGAGTCATTAAAATATGAAAAATCTCAAATCTGGGAAATTCCAGACAGTTCTCGGCACGACGGTGAGCCATGGCGTCCATTCTCCCATGGTGCGAGAGCTATGGTGCACTATTGCGCCTTCTAGCCGAGAGTCAGGCGCTACGATGCATTGTAGCGCTTGACAGTGATTTTTCCTGTGTGAAAATTGAAATTTGTCCCCTTTGGCACGCAAATACTCTTGATTTAGGGCACATCAAGTGCGGTGCCATATACCGATGGATAGGTCTTTCCAAGACTTTTCCATTGATACTAAAATTGACAAAAAACAATTATTTTAACAATGTAAATAATGAAGCTAAGGGTCCATGTATACAGAAATTCTATTTGGATAACTGTCCATATACTCTAAAATTTACAATCTTAATGAGCTCTAATGAACTCCACATCTCAACCACAGGTTCTTATCAGCAAGAGATAGACATGTACGGTAAATGTAGCAACTAATTGATGAAGAGAAGAGGTACTAAAGAGGCATCTTGACTTGCAAAAAAAAATGGAGAAAGAAGTAGCACAAGGAAGGTGACAGCAATAGGTACCTCAGCTTGAAGAAGATCAAGTTATGCTTCTTTCAAGGCTTGAGAGGAGAAGCTTCTTATTCTTCTTCAACTCCTAGCAAGAGGAGGAAGAGGGATGAGGGTTCTTCCTTAGCTTGGGAATGAGCTTGGAAGGGAAGGAGCTTGGGAGGAAGAATCTTTAGCTTAAGAACAATTGAAGGAAGGAGGGCTGAGGCTCCATTTTAAAGGAAGAGGAGAGCATGGGTTTGGATGGGATGAGCATGAGTCATCCCATCAAAAGCATGGAGAGGGAGGACTTGTGTATAAAATGGAGAGGAGAGAAGGTAGGAGGTCTTTGCGTGCATATGGGTAGGATAGGGGCGATCAGGCGCAGGAAAAAAGAGGGATGGATATAATAAAATAATTAATTATTTTATTCTAATTTTTAATTAACACAATTTTTCTAATTAAAATTGGATGAATAGCCAGGTTCTGAAAAACCCCAAAAATTAACCTCTAGCTAATTTGGGGGTAAGGAATTCAACAGTGAAGCTAGATTTTAATTTAGAGATCAATTTATTTATCCTAATTATCGGGGTATTTAAATATATTAAAATATTAACAAAAATCCAACGACTTCAAAATGCTTCCAAAACATTACCCCTAGTTAATTTGGGGAGACGAGTGCAATGGCGAAGTTGAATTTCAATTTCAAAGTCAAATTAAATATCTCAATTTTCTAATTAATTAAATATTATTAATTATAATCCAAATAATGGATTGAGCTCCGAATTACTCAAATTCTTTGTGGATTTGTTATAATGACTAAATGAACCTAATGGAATGGTAATTAGGATGCAATTAAACTAAGTAACAACCTAGGGTTATTACAAATACACATCTAACTCTTTTGTAAAAGAATATGAGGATTCAAGGATAGAATGCCACTTCACAATAAGGGTAACAGCGCAACAAAATAGGGTAGCAGAGCGAATGAACTGTACCTTATTGGAAAAGGTGAGTGTATGTTGTCCAATGCTGGGTTGGAGAGAGTCTATTGGGTAGGGAAGCCCTAGACTTTGCATGCTACTTGGTGAATCATCTGCCATCTGCAACACTTGATAAGAAAACTCCAATTGAGTTATGGTCCAGACATCCTGCCACATATTATGATCAGTTGAAGATCTTTAGTAGCCCAACTTATTATTAACTCAGGAAGAATAATCTTGAATCACGGGCTAGGAAAGAAATTTTCGTGGGCTTTCTGCACGGAGTGAAAAGCTACAAACTGTATGATCCAGTTGACAAGAGGTTTTGGTGAGCAAAGATGTCACCTTTAATGAAGAGTTTTTCTTGAGATTGAGGAGTTCTCATTGGGTGGAGAATAATACAGAGACTCTTACAAGAAGGCAGAGAGTGGGGTTTGATGCAACCTCATTTATTCTACAAAGAACATCACATCACATCGAGGACACTCCTATAGATTAAGACCACATTAGTGATGATGAAAAATATACTAACATTGATGGTGTGGCTTCAGTTCAGTAGTCAATTGCTAGAAATAGACCCAGAAGGAATTCACCTAAATAACCAGCCTGGCTTAGAGACTATGTCACATATGCATTATTTATATTGGAGGATCAGGTCCCCTCTTATTACAAAGAAGCTGTGATGGGCTTAGAAGAAAAATTATGGAAGTTGGCAATGGATGAAGAGATGAAATCTCTTCATAAGAATGACGCATGGAGGTTGGAGAAACTCCTTCCAGGAAAAAAGTTATTTGGTTCAAGTGGGTTTATACGAAAAAGAAAGGATCTTCAGAAGTTGATGTGCGCCACAAAGCTAGACTGGTGGTCAAAGGATTTGCTCAGAAAGAAGGGATTGATTATGATTGTGTTTTTCCCAGTTGTCAAACACTCATCGATCCATGTGCTTTTAGCTTTGGTGGCATAATTTGATTTGATGCTTGAGTATCTTGATGTAAGAACATTTTTCTTGCATATAGAACTTGAAGTGGAGATCTTTATGGCACAGACCCTAGGATACAGTGAGTCAAGAAAAGAATACTGGGTATGCAAACTAGACAAGTCTCTTTATGGGCTAAAGCATTCATTGAGATAATGATATAAGAAATTTGATCAGTTTATGCAAAATGAGGAGTACTAAAGAAGCTAGTTTGACCATTATGTGTGTTTCAAGAGGTTGCCTCAAAGTAACTTCATTTACTTATTATTTTATGTCAATGACATATTGATTGCTACTTTAGATCAGATAGAGATGGATCACATGAAGGAATAATTGTCAAAGAACTTTGAAATGAATAATTTGGAAGAGGTAAGGAAAACATTGGGGATGGAAATTTGTAGGGACAAAGAGTATCTTCATTCTATTGCAGTGATTCTTTGAACAAAGATTTTGAAAGATTAAATTTAGAGCCGAACAGATCTGCTAATTTGTGCAATTTGCAATGTACTATTCAGTCTGAGTCATCTCTTATGTCAAGAATAATTGAAGCTCAAAAATAAGATCCTTCATATTCTCAATTAGTTTTTGATATTAATAGTGGCAAAAGATCTGAATTATGTTTTGATGCAGAAGGTGTGATTTTCCAAAAGTCTAAGGTATGAATTCCTAAAATAATATAATTACAGGTATTGCTGAAGCTCATAACTCTGGTTATATTGTACACCTTAGTAGTTGCAAGATGTATCAGGATCACAAGCAATCATTTTGGTGGTCCAACATGAAACAAGATATAGCCATTTTATTTCCAAGTGCCATCCCTGTTCCTAAGTCAAGGCCAAGCATCAGAAGCCAGGTGGAATTCTTAAACCCTTAGGCATTCCTGAATAGAAGTGGTCTAATATTTTCATGGACTTCATTATAGGTTTGCCTAAGAGTAGATCTAGTTCTAATTCAGTTTGCATCTTTGTCTTATTGACTTCGGTGGATCATGGGAAGATCACTTAGCTTTGGTTGAGTTTGCCTACAATAATAGCTATCCATCTAGTACTGGTATGGCTCCTTATAAAGCTCTTTATGGAAGGAGACCTACAACTCCTTTTGCTTGGAATGAAGTAGGAGACTCTCAACTTTATGGTTCTATATTAATTGAAGGAACCACTAAGAAAGTTCAGCTGATTAAACACAATATGATGGCAGCTTAGGATAGGCAGAAGAAATATCATGATGCTCGTCATTGTCAATTAGAATTCCAAGTGGGTGATAGATCTTATCTGAAAGTGAGTCTGATGAGAGGTGTGTAGAGATTTGGTGATTTTGGAAAGCTGAGTCTAAGGTACTTAGGACCCTTTGAAGTGATTGAGAGAATTGGAACATCTGCATACATACTAGAGTTGCCTGAAGACTTCTCAGTTGTATACAATGTATTTCATGTATCGTCACTAAGGAGGTGTTTACTAGATCCAACTTAGCAAGTTCAGATACTAGTAATGGAACTGTAACCCAATTTGATATTCATTGTTAAGCTTATTGCAATTATGGGGAGAGATCGTAAGCAATTATGAAATCACAGTATTTTAATGATCAAGATCCAGTGGCAGAACCATTCTAATAAAGAAGCCACATGGGAGAAAGAAGACGATATGCAAAAAAAATTCTATAGTTCTTTCATTAATCAGGTAATCATAATTTTTCCATTTTCAATTACATTTTTGTTAAACTTCATCCTTATATTTGTAATGCCATATTTTAATTGCTGTCTATCGAAGGCGACACCCTTTTTAAGAAGGGGAGTTTTGTAACAACCCTAATATTGTTACTTGTCAATTAGTGATCTAATTAACTCCAAGCCTTTTCATTACTCTTATAATAGTATTAGGAGTCTCCATCTCAAATTTCACGTGATTTGGAGACCGTTTGGTAATTTCCAACATTTTCTGGTTTTCTGATAATTCTGAAAATACCTAATTTATTTAGACCTCGGAATCGAAGACAGAGACTGCATTAGACTCATCACACCCAAATTAGCTAGGTGTGGTACTTTAGAAGTGGTTGGGAAATGTCAAAAATTTCACAAATATTTTAATAATATTTTAATACTCAGAAAATTATGTAAATTAAATATACCTCCGATTGAAAATCTGATTGTATTTTTGAGTTCCTCACCCCTCAATTAGGCAAGGGTGAAAATTTGGGATCTTTCAGACTGCGTTTGGATATTTAAATTTAAGTAAATAATTGAGTAAATTATTTAATATAATTTAGTATTTAATTAAATTTGTATACATTATATAAATAGATTTATATCCAACAGTTGATTTAAGCAAAAGGCGGAAATCTGCCGCGACATGCAAAATATGAAACACATAATCCATTCCATCCAGTCCATCGATTTTCCCTACTTTAATAGAACGATAGGCCTTCAAATTGTGCATTAAAGGGTAGGAACTATTCGATCTAATGCCCGATCGAACGGTTCCCGTGATTTCCCTATACGCCTTCTCCAGCTGCGCCACTTCCCGATCATACTCTGTCCTTCGCAGGGATCGTGCGTCGACAGCTGTAGGACTCTTTAGTGCTTGCCTTATCTCCGTTCTTTCCTTTATGATGGAGGCGGCTAGTACTTAATCTCCTATCGTGAACTTGGGAGACTGTCGGCGTGACCTTGTAGACGAGAAGACGAACGCCTCTTCCCCCAACCCTAAACAACAGAGCAAGGTACCCAGTTTCAAATTTCTATCCTTTGGATGTTGTCCTCTCTAAGGAGATGTCCTCCAAAATTTGATCATTTTAATATCATTTATATTTTATTTAGATCAAATATGATCTAATAATTCGAAGTTAATTGATCTACGAGGGCAAATGAAATGTTCTTCGCAAAATTTCTGCTTATTATTTCCTTGTCTCCTTTATCTGTAATGTTAACCATTTTGATGATTAACCATTCATATCCATTAGTAATAATAAAACAGTAAGATTATTCTTTCTTCATATTAGGATTTATTTTTTGAGTTCATTATTCAATCTTTGAAGCATGCGATCAAAGATAAGATTGTTTATTGTAAATATATGAACCAGATTAATATTGATCAATTTTGTTTGTAATCCATCAAATTCGAAATCATCAAATCCTTTTCTTTTTTTTTGTTTATGCAAATTACTTAATTTTCTATTTGAAGATCTCTTATATAAATGAAATACCAAAAATAATAGTGTTAGATTGAATTAAGGAATCTCCAATTTTTGATGAGTTGCTCAATCCTTATGTTTCTCTCAATCCAAAAATCTACTGTACTTAACACGTGATCTTATACTTTCTGCATATGATTATTTTCAATTAGATGATCTCTTTTCGATTCGATCAATTCAAACACTATATATCTGTTCCCTTTGGTCTAATTCGACTAATTAAATCAAAGTTTATAACCCTGTAAAAGCTAACGGGATAATCGATGTTAATTCCTGCTCCTAATACTTGTGCTTTTAGCTTCTGAATTCTAACTGTGATTGCTGTTTGATATTCATGTTGTTTTTGTAACATTAACTCTTGCAGAATATTTCTGCTTCAACTTTTGAAATTACCCATGTGCTTATTTCAAATCCTCGATTTCCTTAGGAATCCTTTCGTCGATCCTGAAAGAGATGAAGGAAGAGAGAACCTTTAAAAAGAACATGTGATTGAGGCCCACTTTTAGATCCATAGAATTTGAAATGCAACTTAGTAGAGAGTTTAAGATAGAAGAGTCGTATGGATGAAGAGAAGTTCTATAATTTTGCTTTGACTATCTTTTTAATCAAATCAAATATTGGCTTTGATTTTTCACTATCAGTTAATCAGAATTAGCATTCCACTAATAATTTCTTTTATAGGATTTAATTCTATAAATATATTACATCATCATGTAAATATAACTTTTGTTTCATTCATATTTAAGTTAAGGAAAGATTATCATTATTAAATGGGCCTATCAATCATAGTCCATTGGTAGCATAAATACCATTTTTATAAAGGAACAACACTTTCATTTAATGGGCTGCAAAGAGATAAATATAAATATGGTTTCTTGATTACATACTAATAAGAATCCAAATGAACAATTAATAAAGAGATATATCAAGTAACAACTCCTTATTAGATTTAATGATCTTCAATTACTGAAATTTAATCGTGTCATAATTATATACTATTATGATTACCAAATATTGAAGAACAATAAAATGATAGAAGAATAGAATTTTGAGGATTTAATCTACTTGTTATTATTTCAAATGAAACTATGAATTAGTTTAATTCATCTTTGATGAAAAGAATATTCCTAAATTTAGTAACATTTTTTTTTTAATTATTGTATAATTTCTAATATACATAGATTGGATTATATAATTGATTACATTAACTCATCCACACAAATGTGAAGATTTACTTTATGATATGTTACTATGATAAATAATTTAATTATTATTATTTAATAATAAATTAAATTAGTTATTTCATATAATATTGTTCATATCATAACTTGATCTATAAATGTTAAAATTGGAGTCTATTTCACTCACAAAAATGTGAGTAATAATAATATGAGATTAAACTTAGGTTTTGAACCCTATATCTCATATTGGCATTATAACCCCATTTAGGACCCTTCCAAACCCTAGAAATTTATTGTTGTCCAAATTCATCATAGTTAGTGTCATTCTACTCCTTTGGATATAAGGATCACATTGAGTGTATAAAATATTATTTGGACAACATTTAGACATTTTAGATATTTAGCTCCATAATTTATGTTAAATGTTAATTACTTATTTTTCATAAATGTTTGTTTTAGGATGTGTGAACCCTAGGACAAGAAACTTGTGTCATTTTATTAACCCACATATAGTTTTAAATTGTATGTTTAAATCTTACATTTCCATAATATGATAACTAAAGATGTCTATTGCTCATTTAAGTTAAATTCATCCATTAAAGAATTACTCAGGATTGATTAAAATTGAATGAAATGCATGTATCTTTTCAAATTAAATTATTCATAGTATTATTGATAGTTCTTATATTAATGTAAATTATGACTTGGAAATGTTTAGAACTTTCTATAAATGATCATCTTCACTGTATGAATGATTTGAGTATAATAAATTGCATAATATTACCTAAGTTAGAATAATCTCAACTAATGTAGATAGTTTTCATAACTTATATGATATGAATGTTGTGAATCTAACATGAATAATTGCATAGCATATGCTTAAGTTTAATTCTTCCATTTCATATATGCTTGATTATTTGACTTGAATGTATTGTCTTATTTCATGTAACTAGAATGTAATGTTATATGTAATTTGTTTATGTTGGAATTTAATTAGAACTAATATCATATGCTTTAAACTAAGTTAATGCTAGTTCTTTAATGAATTATTCTTTCCTTTCATCATCTAGCAAATTTATGAACTATATGATTATCTTATGTATTATTTCATTTGGAGAATGTTGAATTCATGATTTTAGAATGTAATTTCAAATACACTTGTTATGTTATACTTCAATTGGATTTAATGTTCTATTTATTGAATTGGCTTAATGTTAATTCCTTAATATTCCTATCTTCATTTAATCTTCTAAATAGTAGTAGACTTGCATGTTAACATTCCATTTGTTGCTTTTAAGTAAATACAATAGAGTTCATATCAAAATTATTAGAATTGGAATTACATTTTTATGTCTCTACATGTTTCTATTCCTTCTATTTCATATATGTTTCTATTCCTTCTATTTCATACAATTAGAATTAAAGAACTATAATTAACTTAATTTAAAGCATATGATCATCTTCATTGCATGAATGATTTGAATAGAATAAATTACATGAGATTACTTAAGTTAGAATTATCTCAACTAATGTAGATAGTTTTCACAACTTATGTAATATGAATGTTGTGAATCTAACATGAATAATTGCATAGCATATGCTAAGTTTAACTTTTCTATTTCATATATGCTTCATATAAATTTAGATTACTTGACTTGAATGTATTGTCATATTTCATGTAACTAGAATGTAAAGTTGCATGTAATTTGCTTATGTTGGACTTAATTAGATCTAGTATCATATGCTTTAAATTAAGTTATTGCTAGTTCTTTAATGAATTGTTCATTCCTTTCATCTTCTAGCAAATTTATGAACTATATTATTATCTTATGTCTTATTTCATTTAGAGAATGTTGAATTCATGATTTTATAATGTAAGTTCAAATACTCTTATCATGTTAGACTTCAGTTGGAATTAATGTTCTTTTTATTGAATTGGCTTAATGTCAATTCCTTAATATTCTTGTCTTTATTTAATCTTCAAAATAGTAGAAGACTTGCATGTTAACATTCCATTTGTTCCTTTTATGTAAATACAATAGAGTTCATGTCAAAATTACTAGAATTGGAATCACATTTTTGTGTATCTACATGTTTATATTCCTTCTTTAGTGGCAAGTTAGATTAATTTAAGAAAATTTTCAACTTATTTTGTGTTATAAATAGCTTAACACTTTCAATCACAAGGTTAAAGTTTTTAAAAAGGACTCATGATTTGATTTGTGCCCAAACAAACACTTAGATGATTTTCACATATCTCTATAGTCTTTAACCTTCCAATTTAGTTCTCAATTGATTTATACTTAAGAGCAATAATTTCCTTTCATACTTTACATAAGCTCATAGATTTCCATTACCATACAACTATAAATGAATTAGTACTTGTGAGGTTGTAATATTTTCCTTTCCTTTCATTTAAATGCTCAATATCAATTAATCTTAGATAACTTTATGATTGAATTGATTTGATACTTTCTAGTTTGTAAGCTAACTAGATGAAGATAATAGAATTTTCTTTAGCTTTTATTTTGAATAGCTTAGTAAACTATAAATCTTTCACTTCCTCACTAGTTTTCTTAAACTTTAATCATTAATCTACTTGATTTGATACGTTTAGGACTAGTATAGGTTGAATTCGAATTACTTGAAAATACTGCTTTTCCTAACTTCTCTTTCCTCTACTATTAATTATAAATGACTTAAAGATCAAAATCTTGAAGTTAATTGGGAGCTCAATTAGCTCTAATTATTAAGTAGATCATTAAAATTTAGATAACAAAAGGATATCACATAGTTTATAATTATTGAATGCTTGCTTAGCTTTGAGCCTTTTTCTTGAACATTCATACAAGATTATTGTGCATAAATAAGAGTTTCATAAACCTATAAGGGGAATGCCTTTTAGCAATTTGAACAATAAATATATCGCTTATTATAGAATTTCACATTTTAGAGAGGGTAAATGTGAATGTTCGACCCCCCACTATATCTAGTTAGGCAGATGTGCTTAACTCTTCATTCTCATTCTATTGAGTGTTCCTACAGAATGAGATAATTTCTAAATACAATATCAATAAATAATATAAGAGTTCTTATACAATCTTATTGATTATAAGATCTCTTCATAACTGCTTAGTTATGATTACTTTTCATAGTCTTAGGCTATGTTTCTCTAAGACCGAGAGTTTAAGATACTTCCTTACTTTATATGCTTTACACTCTCAATTTCTAGTATTGTGTTTTACTCATTTATAGTTCATTTAGAATATAGTGTATGTTTCTTAATTTGGTTTAATGCTTCACTCTATTTCATTTGCTTACTTAGCATAAATTTCATTGAACATGTATTACTTTAGTTTTATTTACTTTAAATACATACAGTAGTTTCTAACCTTTTAGGATGCTTTTGCCTTGCCATTTTTGGACGAAAGCTAGGATTTATATACAAGTGAGTATTCTTACTCATCTTTTTTTACTATCTTCTTTACAATTATGTCTACTTCCTTTCCTTTATTTGACAGCTTTGATAGCTCCGTTGCTTAGATTAAATTATAAATTATGCTTGTGATATCATATTAACTTAAAATTTAGCCAATTATAAAATGTGCTTAGATTGTTTAGTATAACTACACTTTTTCTTTTATTGGCTTTGCCCTATCATATTTAAATGCCAAAATATGATAGATCAAGAGCTCTTTGATTTTGGTAATGCAGGTCCAAGTGCATGAAGAGCTCCTAAAATGAATGGCTTCTGCTTACTTTTAAGGTTTTCTTACACATTTAGTTTGAGGGAGGGAATGATTATATTCTCTGTTACTTTTTCTTTTAATTGGTTTTGTATAAATTAAACTAGACTTTAATTGCTTGAGTTATTTTTACATATCCATCTTCATATTTGTGTTATGCTCCTTATTTGTAACTGCTTGGGTTGAATGAGTGGATAATTTTAATTGCTTGTATTGTTTATACTTGCAATGTTGTATTACTTATCTCCTTAATTGCTTATCATTTTACCTTGACAACCACTCATAAAGAGACTTGGCCACTTAGCATTTATATTTGATTAGTTATCTTCCAATTGAGTATTGGATGCTAAGGTAACATCCCAATGTTAGATTAATCTCCTATCTAATTATTAGGGTCATTACAGTTGGTATCAAAGCCAAGGTTGAGAATGTTAAGCTAAAAAGAGATATCCACTCATCCAAGGAAAAAACACAAAAAGGTAAAAATGCTTAAAGAATATCACCTTAGGAAAGTGAACATACTTCAAATTCAATAATTGATCTTAATCTTATTTGAATTTATGTACCTGACTCTAAGATGGAATAATATGGAGTCTAAACTAAAACATATTTCTAGTTTCTTTCATAGTCACTTGTGACTTGTAGCTTCTATTTCCATATTAATTTTGAGTACTCTTCCTAAGTATTGCAAACCTTTAAATAATTTCATGAGAAGTTTCCTTTTCTTCTTATTCTGAATTTTCATCTTTCATTATTAAATAGAATGAATCCAGATCATGAAGATCCTTCTTCTATTGTGAAGGATGCTGAACCTAGTACTCCATCTCTTCAAGAAGAGATAAGGTAGATTATGGGTTTGTTCAAGATAATGATTGAGGCCCATACATGAGCTGCTGAAAGAATAGCTCATACAAGCAGTCCTTCTCACCTATCTGCTCCTCCTTTCCCCTCTCCCATCCTACCACAATCTTTACAAGTCCCACTTCCTTCTTATCTTGCCTTACCAAAAACTCTTGCTCCTACTTCCAAAGCAATCCCTGCTCCACTACCACCTAACCAAGGTTCAGTAGTGGATGCTTTTCTCCTAGCTTTCCTACTCTTAAACCCCCCTACTTTTAATGGTCAAGCCTCACCTATGGAGGCGGCCATTTGATTTAGTGTAGTAGAGAAACTCTTGGGAAGTATAAAGTGCCCTGAGAGTGAAAGTATAAGACTGATCACTCACCTTTTTAAGGAGTAGGCTGAGTTCTCATGGGATAGCGAGTTAAAAGCTCACTTTTCAGTTATCTTCTTAGAAGATATTTCTTGGGAGGAGTTTGAACAAGTTTTAGAGATGAGTTTATTCCTCCTTCTACTCAAGCAATTATCGAAGATGATTTCATGCAGTTGACGTAGGGAAATTGTATGGTTCATGAATACAAAGTGGAATTTAGAAAATACTCTCATTTTTCACCAGAAATAGTCCGCACAGAAGTGGCAAGGTGCCGTCATTTCTTGAATGGCTTAAGGAACTTGATTAAAGGTTATCTAATGTCCTTACATCATGATAATTTTCCAAAGCTGCTAGAGGGTGCAAAAATGATCGAGCACCACCAAGCTCAATCCAAGATGCAAAAATGCCCTCGTCCTCCATCACAATGCCAAGACTCTTACAAATAGAGTCATGCTCAAGGTCCGTACGCTTTCCATATGTTAAAAGGTAAAGAGCAACAAGGAAGCTCATCAACTAAGCGCAATATACCGCACCCATGAGGTAAGTGCTATCACACTAGGAATTGGTGTTATATATATGGTAGAACTAATCATTTTTATCAAAATTGTCTTGCGATTTGGACTGTTGACCGAATGAAGATTAATTGCCAATAGCAAGTGCAGAATCTCACTCCCTATAGCACAAAGGCCCTGCTTCTTGCTCTTATGCCCCCTCTTGCAAGCAAAAACATTCACGATAAGTAGAAAGCATATTTTTAAGCCCAAAGGCATGGGCAGATTAATTATGCCGACAAGGGAATAACTATCGTTCAATACTCAGCCATACTCAGAGTGTATGCTCTCTCAGCTTTAATCATTAAGGATGAAAGTGACATTGTGACTGGTATATTTTACATTTAAGTTTTTCATTTCATGTCTTTTATTTTTAGTACCTTTACTTCTTTCACTATTTGCTTTTAAATTTCCTATGCAGTAGTTGAATTTTCTTTTCTTTCCTATTATAGGAACACTGTTAATTAAGAACCAGTTGTGTGAAATTCTTTTTGATACGGGACCTAGTCACTCCTTCATATTAGAGAGTTATGCATCTTCCCTAAACTTTCAATATTTTAGCCTGGGTAATGCATTGATGGTGCAGATGGCATCTAGTGCTGAAATGTCAACAAATAAATTCTGTTTGGTAGACATCCCAAGCAGAAATCAACTCTTTCCCTCCAAACTTATTATTATGCCGATTGCCAATTTTGACATAATTTTGGGAATGGATTAGTTAAAAAAGTTTAGTGCCATAATAAATTGTTATAGAAAGAAAGTTTCCCTTCAAGTAGGGAGAAAACCAAAAGTCTTCGTAGGTAAGCTTGGCCTAATGGCATCATTAATAAATGCATGTGAAGCCAAGCACCTAATTGGTAAAGGCTGCTATGATGTGTTAGTAACTTTATATGGTGAAGAGAAAGAAGATAAAAATTTAATGGATATCCCAATCATACGGGAGTTCCTAGATGTATTTCCAGATGATTTGCCTATACTACCTCCAATGAGAGAGGTAGAATTTTCAATAGAGCTAATTCTGAGAACTCAACCTAAATCCAAAGCCCCTTATAGGATGGCACCGTAGGAACTTCAAGAACTTCGTAAGCAGTTTAAAGAACTGTTAGAAAAGGTTTTGTGTGCCCTAGCATGTCACCTTGGGGAGCTCCTATCCTTTTCAAGAAGAAGTAAGATGGATCCATGCGAATGCATATAGATTATAAAGAGCTCAATAAAGTGAGGGTAAAGAATAAGTATCCTCTTCCTAGAATAGATAACTTGTTCGACCAATTAGCTAGAGCAAAAGAATTTTCTAAAATTGACTTGAGAACAGGATATTATCAGATTCGAGTTGAGGATAAATATATTCCTAAGACTGCATTAAGACCCGTTATGGGCACTATGATTTCTTGTCATGTCTTTTGGACTGACTAATGCCCCTTCAATTTTCATGGACCTAATCCTGTGCATTCTAAAGCCTTACCTCAATCAATTTATAATAGCCTTCATTGACACATGCTAATTTATTCCAAGTCAGTTGATTATCATAAGAATCACCTTCATGTTATCCTAATTCTTCTAAGAGAGTATAAGATATATGCTAAGTTTTTCAAGTGCGAATTCTAGCTCAACTCAGGGGCATTTCTAGATCACATAATAGATGCTGAAGGCACTAGAGTTGGACAAAAATAGATCTAAGCTGTACAAGAATGGGTTCAACCTAAATCTGTAACTGAAATCCACTATTTTCTAGGACTTGCTGGATATTATAGAAGATTTATTCCTAGATTTTTACAAATAGCATCTTCGTTTACTCATTTAACTTGAAAAGAAGTTTCCTTACTATGAAACATAGCTCATTTCAAAAGTTGAAACAACTGTTAACTTCAGCACCAGTCTCAATGGTACCTCAAGAAGGCAAAGATTTTCAAGTTTATACTAATGCCTCTAAGGTAGGACTGGAATGGGTTTTAATGCAAGATGGACATGACATAGCCTATGCTTTGAGACAACTAAAGCCAAATGAGAGAGACTATCATGTACATGATTTAAAACTTGCTATTGTAGTTCTTACTATTAAAATATAGAGACACTACCTGTATGGAATTAAGTGTGAGATGTTCACTGATCATCAAAGTTTAAAGTACATTTTCACTCAGAAAGAACTTAATAGCCATCACCATAGGCGGTTAGAACTTATTTGTAATTACGACTTAGAAATTTATTCATCATCTAGGCAAAGCTAATCTAATAGCTGATGCCCTAAGTCATAAGGCAGATTTATCTTCATTCTGTTGTAGTGATTCTTTGAAAAAAGATTTTGAAAGATTGAATTTAGAGCCGATCAGATCTACTGATTTGTGTCATTTGCTATGTATTATTCAGTCTGAGTCATCTCTTAGGTCAAGAATAATTGAAGCTCAAAAAAAGATCCTTCATATTCTCAATTAGTTTTTGATATTAATAGTGGTAAAAGACCTAAATTACGTCTTCATGCCGAAGGTGTGATTTTCCAAAGTCTAAGTTATGGATTCCTAAAAACTTGCAATTATAAGTATTGTCTGAAACTCATAGCTCTAGCTATATTGTACACCCTGGTAGTTGCAAGATATATCAGGATCTCAAGCAATCATTTTCGTGGTCTGGCATAAAATGAGATATAACCATTTTCATTTCTAAGAGCCATCCATGTTCCTTAGTCAAGGCCGAGCACCAGAAGCTTGGTGCACTTCTTAAACCTTTGGACATTCCTGAATGAAAGTAATTTGATATTTCCATGGACTTCATTGTAGGTTTGCCTAAGAGTAGATCTAGTTCTGATTCAGGTTGGGTGATAGTTGATAGACTCACTAAATCAGCTCATTTCCTAGCTATTCATCAGACAGATCCTGTTGAGAAGTTAGCTAAGATTTATCTTAAAGAGATCATCTGCTTACATGGTTTGCTGAACTGTATAGTTTTTGACATAGACAGAAGATTCATTTCTATATTTTGGTCTACTATTCAGCAAAACTTGGGGACAAACTTAGCATTAAGTACTGCCTTCCATCCCTAGACAGATGGTCAGACTGAATATGTTAATCAAATCTTGGAAGATCTCTTGCGTCTTTATGTTATTGACTTTAGTGGATCATGGGAAGATCACTTAGCTTTAGTTGAGTTCGCCTATAATAATAGCTATTAGTCCAGTATTGGTATGGCTCCTTATGAAGCTCTTTATGGAAGAAGATGTACAACTCCTATTACTTGGACTGAAGTAGATGACTCTCAACTTTATGATTTTGATTTGATTGAAAAAACCACTAAAAAGGTTTAGCTAATTAAACACAATATGATGGCAGCTAAGCATAGGTAGACAAATAACATGACGCTCATCATCATCAATTATAATTCCAAGTGGTCATAGAACTTATCTGAAAGTAAGTCCGATGAGAGATGTGTAGAGATTTGGTGTTTTTGGAAAATTGAGTCTAAGGTACTTGAACCCTTTGAAGTGATTGATATAATAGGAACACATATAGATTCGAGTTTCTTAAGAACTTCTCAATTGTACACAATGTGTTTCATGTATCATCACTAAGGAGGTGTTTACTAGATGCTAGTCAGCAAGTTTAGATACCAGCAATGGAACTGCAACCCAATCTGACATTCATTGATAAGCCTATTGCAATTCTAGAATGTTAGGAGTCTCCACCTCAAATTGACTCCAAGCCTCTTTCATTACTTTTATAATAGTGTTTGGAGTCTCCACCTCAAATTTTGTGCAATCTGGAAACTGTTTGAAAATACCTAATTTATTTAGACCTTAGAAGCAAAAATGGAGACCGCTATTAGACTCACCACACCCAAATTAGCTAGGGGTGGTATTTTGGAAGTGTTTCGGAAACGTCAAAAATTTCAAGAATATTTTAATAATATTATAATCCTCAAAAAATTAAGTAAATTAAATATACTGCCGATCAAAAATCCGATTGCATCTTCGAGTTCCTCACCCCTCATTTAGGCAAGATTGAAATTTTGGGATTTTTCGAAGTGTCGTTTGGATATTTAAATTATTAAGTAAATAATTGAGTAAATTAGTTAATATAATTTACTATTTAATTAAATTAGTATATATTATATAATTAAATTTATATCCAATGGTTGATTTAAATAAAAGGCAAAAATCCGTCGCGACATGCAAAACACGAAACATAGAATCCATTCCATCCGGTCCGTCAATTTTCCCTACTTTAATCGAATGACAGACCTACAAATCGTGCACTGAACGGTAGGAACCATTCGATCTAATGCTCAATCGAATGGCTCCTGTGATTTCCCTATATGCCTTCTCCAGCTATGCCACTCCCTAATTATACTTTGCCCTTCGCAGGGATTGTGCGTCATCAGCTGTAGGACTCTTTAGGGCTCGCCTTATCTCTGCTCTTTCCCTTGCAATGGAGGCGGCTGGTACCTAATCTCCTCTCGTGAGCTTGGGAGACTGTCGGTGTGACCGTGTAAACGAGAAGACGAACGCCTCTTTCCCCAAACCTAAATGACGGAGCAAGGTACCCAGTTTCAAATTTCTATCCTTTGGATGTTGTCCTCTCTAAAGAGATGTCCTCTAGAATTTGATCATTTTAATATCATGTCTATTTATTTTAGATCAAATCTGATCTGATTGATTGAAATTAATTAATCTACGAGGGCAAATGAAATGTTCTGCGCAAAATTTTTGCTCAGTATTTCCTTGTCTCCTTTCTTTGTAATGTTAAATATTTTGATGATTAACTATTCATATCCATTAGTAATAATAAAACTATAAGATTATTCCTTCTTCATATTAGAATTTATTTTCGGAGTTCGTTATTCAACCTTTGAAGCATGCGATCAAAGATAAGATTGTTTATTGTAAATAGATAGAACTAGGTTAATACTGATCGATTTCATTTGTAATCCATCAAATTCAGATTCGTTAAATCCTTTTCTTTTTTTCTTATGTATGTGAATTACTTAATTATCTATTTGAAGATCTCTTAAATAAATGAATTACCAAAAATAATAGTGTTAGATTGAATTAAGGAATCTCCAATTTTTGCTGAGTTGCTGAAATATTATGTTTCTCTCAATCCAGAAATCTATTGTACTTAACACACCATTTTATACTTTATGCATACGATTCTTTACAATGAGATGCTCTCTTTTGGATTCGATCAATTCAAACACTACATATATGTTCCCTTTGGTCTAATTCAACTAGTTTAATCAAAGTTTGTAAGCCTATAAAAGCTAACGGGATAATCGGTGTTAATTCCTGCTCATAATACTTGTGCTTTTAGCTTCTGAATTCTAAGTGTGATTGTTGTTTGATATTCATGTTGTTTTTGTAACATTAAATCTTGCATAATTTTTCTGCTTCATCTTTCGAAATTACCCCTGTGCTCATTTCAAATTCTCGATTTCCTTAGGAATCCTTTCATCGATCCTAAAAGAGATGAAGGAAGAGAGAACCTTTAAAAAGAACATGTGGTTGAGGCTCACTTTTAGATCCATAGAATTTGAAATGCAACTTAATAGATAATTTAAGATAGAAGAGCCATATGGATGAAGAGGAGTTCTATAATTTTGCTTTAACATCTTTTTAATCAAATCAAAAATTTGCTTTGATTTTTCTCTATCAGTCAACCATTATTAGTATTCAACTAATAATTTATTTTATATGATTTAATTCTGTAAGTATATTCATCATTATGTAAATATAACTTTAATTTATTTCATATCTAAGTTATGGAAAGATTATCATTGTTAAATGGGCCTATCAATCATAGTCCATTGGTAGCTTAACTACCTTTTTTATATAGGACCAACACTTTCATTTAATGGGCCGCAAAGAGATAAATATAAATATATTTTCCTGATTTACATACTAACAAGAATCCAAATGAACAATTAATAAAGAGAAAGATCAAGTAACCACTCCTTATTAGATTAAAAGATTTTCAATTATAGAAATTTAATCTTGTAATAATTATATACTATTATGATTATCAAAAATTGAAGAACAATAAAATGTTAGAAGAATAGAATTTTGAGGATTTAATCTAATTCTTCTTATTTCAAATGAAAACTATGAATTAGTTTAATTCATCTTTGATGAAAGGAATATCCATAAATTTAATAACATTTTTTTTTAATTATTGTATAATTTCTAATATACTTAGATCGGATTATATAATTGCATACATTAAATGATCCACACAAATGTGAAGATTAACTTTATGATATGTTACTATGATAAATAATTTAATTTATATTAGTTAATTATAAAATAAATTAGTTAATCCATATAATGTTGTTCATATCATAACTTGATCTATAGTTATCCAAATTGGATATTTAAATAGTCTATTTCACTCACATTAACATTTTAACCTAAATTAGGACTTCTCCAAACCCTAAAAAATCAATGTTGTCTAAATTCAACATAGTTAGCGTCATTCTACTCCTTTGGGTATAAGCATCACATTGACATATATAAAATACTATTTGGACAATATTTGGATATTTTAGGTATTTAGCTCCTTAATTTATGTTAAATGTTAATTAATTATTTTTCATAAATATTTATTTTAGGATGTGTGAACCCTAGGACAACAAACTTGTGTCATTTTATTATCCCACATATAATTTTAAATTGTATGTTTAAATCTTACATTTCCATGGATATGATAATTAAAGATATCTAATGCTCATTTAAGTTGAATTCTTCCATTGTAGAATTACTTAGGAATGATTTAAATTGAATGAAAGACATGCATATTTTTTAATTAAATTATTTATAGTATTGTTGATAGTTCTTATATTAATGTAAATTATGAATTGGAAATGTTTAAAACTTTCTATAAATGTTCATCTTCATTGTATCAATGATTTAAATAGAATAAATTGCATGAGATTACCTAAGTTAGAATTATCTCAACTATTGTAGATAGTTTTCACAACTTATGTTATATGAAAGTTGTGAATCTAACATGAATAATTGCATAGCATATGCTAAGTTAAATTATTCTATTTTATATATGCTTCATATAGAATTTAGATTATTTGACTTGAATGTATTGTCATATTTCATGTAACTAGAATGTAAAGTTACATGTAATTTGTTTATGTTGGAACATAATTAGATCTAATATCATATGCTTTAAATTAAGTTAATGCTAGTTCTTTAATGAATTGTTCTTTCCTTTCATCTTCTAGCAAATTTATGAACTATATGATTATCTTATGTCTTATTTCATTTAGAGAATGTTGAATTCATGATTTTAGAATGTAATTTCAAATACTCTTATCATGTTAAACTTCAATTTGAATTAATGTTCTATTTATTGAATTGGCTTAATGTTAATTCCTTAATATTCCTATCTTTATTTAATCTTCAAAATAGTAGAAGACTTGCATGTTAATATTCCATTTGTTCCTTTTAAGTAAATACATTAAAGTTCATGTCAAAAATATTTGAATTGGAATCACATTTTTATGTCTCTATATGTTTCTATTCCTTCTTTAGGGGCAAGTTAGATTAATTTAAGAAAACTTTCAACTTATTTTGTGTTATAAATAGCTTAACACTGTCAATTTCAAGGTTAAAGTTTTTAAAAAGGACTCATGATTTGATTTGTGCCCAAACAATCACTTAGATGATTATCACATATCTATATAGTCTTTAATCTTCCAATTTAGTTCTCAAATGATTTATATTTAAGAGCAATAATTTCCTTTCTTACTTTACATAAGCTCATAGATTTCCATTACCCTACAACTATAAGTGAATTAGTACTTGTGAGCATATAATCTTTTCTTCCTTTTATTTATATGCTCAATATCAATTAATCTTAGATAACCTTATGACTGAATTGATTTTATACTTTCTAGTTTGTAAGCTAACTAGATGAAGCTAGTAGAATTTCCTTTAGCTTTTATTTTCATTAGCTTAGCAAACTATAAATCTTACATTTCCTCACTAGTTTCCTTTAACTTTAGTCATTAATCTACTTGATTTGATTAGTTTAGGACAAGTATAGGTTGAATTCCAATTACTTACTTGAAAATACTACTTTCCTAACTTCTCTTTCCTCTACTATTATTTATAAATGACTTAAAGATCAAAATCTAGAAGTCAATTGGGAGCTCAATTAGCTCCAATCATTAAGTAGATCATTATAATTTATATAATAAAGGGATATCGCATAGTTTACAATTTTTGTAATTTATTAAATGCTTACTTAACTTTGAGTCTTTTTCTTGAACATTCATATAGGATCATTGTGCATAAATAAGAGTTTCATAAAACTTTAAGAGTAATGCCTTATGGCAATTAGAACAAGAAATATAGCACTTATTATAGGACTTCACAGTATAGAGAGGGTAAATATGAATGTTTGACCCCCGACTGTATCTAGTTAGGCAGACGTGCTTAACTCCTCGTTCCCATTCTATTAAGTGTTCCTGCAGAATGAGACATTTTCTAAATACAACTTTAATAAATAATATAACAATTCTTATACAATCTTATTAATTATAAGATCTCTTCATAACTGCTTAGTTATGATTATTTTTCATAGTCCTAGGCTATGTTTGTCTTAGACCGAGAGTCTTAGTACTTCTTTACTTTATATGCTTTACACTCTCTATTTCCAGTATTTTGTTTTGCTCACTTATAGTTCATTTAGAATACAATGTATGTTGCTTAATTTGGTTCAATGCTTCACTATATTTCATTTACTTACTTAGCATAAATTTTATTTAACATGTATTACTTTCATTTCATTTACTTTAAATGCATATAGTAATTTCTAGCCTTTTAGGATGCTCTTCCCTTGCCATTTTTGGATGAAAGTTAGGATTTAAATACAAGTGACTATTCTTACTCAGCTTATTTTACTATCTTCTTTACAGTTATATCTACTTCCTTTCCTTTATTTGATAGCTTCTATAGCTCCGCTACTTTAATTAAATTATAAATTATGCTTGTGACATCCTATTAACTTAAAATGTAGCCAATCTTAAAATGTGCTTTGAGTATTTAGTCAAACTACACTTTTTCTTTTATTTGTTTTGCCCTATTATATTTAAATACCAAAATATGACATATCAAGAGCTCATTGATTCAGGTAATGCAGGTCCAAGTGCATGAAGAGCTCCTAAAATGAATGGCTTCTGCTTACTATTTAAGTTTTCTTGCACATTTAGTTTGAGGGTGCGAATGATTGTATTCTCTCTTACATTTTCTTTTTAAATAGTTTTGTAATAATTAAACTAGACTTTAATTACTTGAGCTATTTTTACATATCCATCTTCATATTTATGTTGTGCTCCTTATTTTTAACTGCTTGGGTTGAATGAGTGGATGATTTTAATTGCTTGTATTGTTTATATTGCAATGTTGTATTACTTATCTCCTTAATTGCTTATCATTTTAACTTGATAACCACTCATAAAGAGACTTGGCCAATTAGCATTTACATTTGATTAGTTGTCTTTTAATTGAGTATTAGATGCTAAGGTAACATTCCAATGTTGGATTAATCTCCTATCAAATTATTAGGGTCATTACACAAAGGGGCTGGAAAATTTTGGTTGATCGAAAAGAGGTATTTGGAGAAGGTGCTGAGGAGGTTCGGGATTGATGACTCTACAAAGTCTGTGAGTATACCTCTAGCACCTCACTTTCATTTATCTGCAGAACAGTGACCAAAAATAGATTTTGAAAAGGAAAAATGCACCACCATATGTTAATGCACTTGGAAGCTTGATGGATAAGATTTGACTCAAGCAAGGAGTCGTGAGTTGATACATGCACAATCTAGGGAAGAATCATTGGCAAGCATTGATGGAGATATTTTGGTACCTGAAAGAAATAATTAGTGTTGGCCTATTATTTTAGAAGCAGTCCTCAATAACTGACTTATGTGTTGCATACGTGAACTCCAATTGTGCTGGAGATTTGGATCAAAGATGATCAACAACTGGTTATGTATTCACTATAATAAGAGGTCTAGTAGGGTGGAGGCCAACTCTTTAGTCTATAGTTTCCATGTCTATGATAGAAGTTGAATATATGGTAGTTACTGAAGTGTTCAAGGAAGCTATCTAGATGAAAGGCTTACTAGAAGTATTGGGTGCAAAGCAAAAGGAGGTAGTAGTTCATTGTGATAGCCAGAGCACTATATTTTTAGCTACTAATTTGGCTTGTCATGCTCGTACAAAGCAAATTAATGTCTGACACCATTTCATTTGAGATGTAATTTAAGAAGGTGAGATCTTATTAGAGAATATTAACACTAAATATAATCAAATGGATATGATGATAAAGGTGCTCACAGTTCAAAGTTTATAATTGCACAACCTTGGTGAATTTGGATAAGTATCTATTGGGTTCTAATTTATTGGAGCTACGGATGGCTTGATTGCTTATGAGTAGATACATAGGCAACCAAGTTGGTGCAGTTGCATTAATAGAGAGCTTAAAGGAGTTATCCCTCATGTGGAGCTCATGAGATCTAAGGTGTAGATTATTAATAAGAAGCAGGTTGTAGATGGGTGCTACAGCGCGCTGCAGTGGAATTAGATGTTGCAGTGCGTCGCAAAGGAATTAGGTGCTACATGTTGTGTTGTGGAGACTATTTAGTTTATCATGGAGATGCTAATGGTGCTCTGTGAACTTTCGGGAAGTTCTAAGGCTCTTCGGAATAAGGAGTGCAGTCCAAAATCAAAACAGGCACTGTAGAGCACCGTGGCATGACATAGCGGTCTCTCACCCAAGACAGAGGCACTAGCACACATCTTAATGGTCAGCAGAGAGGGAAGTGGGTGCCTCAGAAATTGGTGCTGCAGTGTGCCGCAGCAGAAATCGACACTCTAGCACGCCGCAGTGGAAATCAGTGCTATGACGTGCCGTAGCAAAAATTGGCGCTATGACGCGGCGCAGCAGATCCATCCCAAGCTGCAGGTGATTTGAAAGGAGGGCGCTATCGTGCACTGTAGTAGGTTTCATCCCAAGATGCAGATGCTACCGCACACTGCAGTGGCAGACCATTCGAAATATGGGCACTACGACGTACCGTAGCGCCTGGCGGAGTTCTATTCCAGTTCAGGTAATGCCCTAAGTAAATTGGACATAAATTTGGACCTTTCATAGTCCAAAATTGAGCTGGGTACTTAAGAAAATATGTTGGGAGGATTTTATAAGGTTGACATCTCGGTTGGAGACTGTGTTCTTGCTGTGAGGAGGAGATCCTAAGGTGAAGCCCTAAGGAAGCTGCAGTGCAAGAGACCTCTTGCATGTTGGAGAAGAGACTTCAGGTGGTAGTTGCTTTCTCTACTCTTGATTTTAGAGTAATCGTATGTATATTTCTAGTCAAGGGATAAGCTCTTTGTAACTCTGTACTTTTCAAGTCTCAGAGAAAATTTTCTATGGTGTGGCTTGGTGGTTTTTTCCCATTCTTGGGTTTTCCACATAATCTTTGGTTTTGAATATTTTACATGTTCGGGCTTGATTGTCTTTGCATGCATGTGCTATAATTTTCTATAAGTGGTTTTGTGATTTTGAATTTGTGTAGTAACCATTAATGCAACCTTGACCCTCAATCGAGTGCTCTTGTCAAACTGCCTCCACTGCGGAGATTGTGCTCGGTGGTAATGAGACCTGAGAATTTTATCCCCATTAAGTGGTATCAGAGAGTGAGGTTACCTTGATGGTCCTTGGGTTTATTATTTGAGTGGGAGCAATGGCTGATGAGATGAAACACAAGTTTGAGAAATTTAGTGGAATGAACTGTGTGTTCTGGAAAATGCAAATGGAGGATCTACTTTATCAGAAGAAGTTATATCTTCCATTAAAAGTAGTTGGCATAAAACTTGCAGCTATGATTGATGAAGAGTGGAAAGTTCTTGATAGAACTGCACTAGGTTTGATTTTCTTATCATTGTATTTTTCTATTACTTTTAATATTGTTAATCATAAAATTACTATTGATCTTATGGATGCCTTGACGAGAATGTATGAGAAGCCTTTGGCTTCAAATAAAGTTTTATTGATGAAGAGATTGTTTAACATGAAGATGATGGAAGGCTATCCAATGACTGAATACCTCAATAGGTTCAACACGGTGATGATCCAGTTAAGTTTGGTGGGCATCAATTTTGATGATGAGGTATGAGCTTTGTTGTTCCTCTCTTTATTGCCAAATAGTTGGGATGGGCTGGTTATAGTCATCAGCAATTCATTAAGAAATGCATCATTGAGATTCAATGATATTGTCGGCTTATGCTGAATGAGCAGGTGCATAAGAAATCTCATGGGGAGGCATCCAACTTAGCACTGAATGCTGAAACCAGAGGAAGACACACTGAAGGAGACATAACAGAAATAGTTTAATGTCTTGACGAGAAAAATCATGACCCAGAAAAGCAAAGCCAGAATGCTGGAACTATGGGAAGGCAGGTCATTTCAAAAAGGACTGTGCTACTGTGAAGAAGGCAAGTGGTGGAGTTAAAATGAGGAACCCCACTGTGAATATTTTAGCTGTAGAAAATTAGGACACATTGATCCTCTCATTTGTTAACACGAAGTCCTCGGTAGTGGACTCGGGCGCATCCTTTCATGCAACTTTGTCGAGGAGTGCCTTCAAGAATTACACCAAGGGTGACTTGGAGATGATAAGGCATGTGATACATTGGCAGAGGTGATGCGGATGCTCAACTACCAACCGACGCAGTTTGAAAGCTCAAGGATGTTAGACATGTGCCATGTCTAAAGAGAAATCTGATTTCTGTGAGCCTGTTAGCTGAAGAGGGCTACAACACTTGTTTCACTGGAGACTTGTGGAAGGTCACCGAGGGTGCACTCGTTGTTGTATGAGGCAATATGGAAGGTTGAAGGGCCCCGTACTTTCCTGTGGCTATGCTAATACTGATATTAGCATAACTGTAGGCAGTACGGTGCTCCATTCCGGTGGCAAATCCCCAACTCAAGTAGAGTCAGGTAGGACCCAACTTGCCTTAAGTCAAGGACTTGTCACCCTGTAGAAGAGATTGTGAACATACATCAATATAAATCAAAGTGGCAGAAGCAAGAAATAGTATAATATAACATCCACATGCATTAACATAGTATAAGCGAGTAAAAGAAATAGTAACTCAGATCAAATGCAGAAAGTAAATATATCCAGAATTTAAATATTCAAATTGAATTTAATAGAAATAAAGATCTCTCAATCTCACTGCAAAAAAAGAAAATCTATCTAAGCAGCAGTAGGAAGATCTTCCTTCTGCACCGGCTCCGATCCTGCAGCACTGCCGACGAACAACTCTGAATCTGACATTTGTCGGTATCACAAATGCCAGGGCCCCAGCCAACAAAAGAAAAAGGTTACAGTTAGACAATCATCTAAGTACATTTTAGGCTATTTAAGTGCGCTGAGTATTTAAGATATCACATTTACAGGTTTTAAACGTGCAAGCATTAAAATGGTGTGACAAGCTACAAGAACGGGGTAGCTATTAACTAATCATTCATAGATAATCAATAGGTATGTAAAATAACATACAAAAACAACAACTATATATGGTGAGGCTAAAAGCAAAAGTAACTGCAACTACTGAAATAAATCTGATCCTAACATGCTTATGATCACATGGAGACATGCTGAGTATAATAAGGACACAAGTGCTGAAATAGACATACAATTCTAACATCCTAAATATAAAATATTTAATACTAATAAATAAGAGCATATATACAAGCATGCAGATTGACATGTATAAGGCCATTGAGACATGTGGCAAAAGTAAACTAAGTACATGCATGAGCAAACGTAAAGCCACTGAGTCATGTGACAAAGCAAGTCATACACTAAAAGAAAGGCCACTGAAGCATGTGACAAAGCAAAAAAAATACTCACAACTGAACCAAAGTAGCAATAAGCCTAAGACATAGTGTTGTCATTACAGAACAGGCCATACGGGGCCTCTGAACTAAAAGTTCAACATGTATCCATCCTAGGCATCTGCAGAGCTAGGTTCGAGTTGAACTCATAAAATAAGACATGTATCCATCCTAGACATCCATCGAGCTAGGTCCAAGTCTATTCTATAACAAAACTAGAACTAAATAGGCAGACTAAGCTAGGACATACTCTACTAACTGAATGTACTGAAAGAACTGAATGAATACTATACTTTTCAAATACTAACTTAGGATGTATCATTCATATCCTAAGTTCTCCTATCATGCTCAAAAAATAAGGCTCAATATTCAAGGTGTGCAGAGCACTCAAGTCAAGTAAGCAAGAGACTCAATCTAGGCTTATGAATATCTGCTGTTGTCTATTTTACCCAACTAACTATTCTGAGAAGATACAAATTTAGGATCTCCAATATCCAGCTATCGAGTAAGATCTCAGATTTATGACCTTAATGTTAATATTAGAACTTAACAAGTTCCAATTCATAATCATATGATGATTATAAATATTTAAAGTAAATGAATCAACAACTTAATTATTATTATTTTCCTCTCTTAACCCAAGCCTTGATTTAGTAAGTCAAAACTTAAGGATTCTGGATCCAAACCCCACTTGGTGTTCAAATCCTGAATCCAAGATAGTATCCTTAGTAAGGATCTAGGGTTCACACTTTAAAACCCAAATTAAAGATAAGTAATCTTATAAGCTGAAGAATTTAGAAACTATGATCTTAATGAAAGGTTACTATACTGGTTATAAGATAAAATAATCAATAAGAAATAAGAATCTAAGATCTATATTTAATCTTTTAGGATAATTACATTATCCTATGGATTGAATCAATCCTACACCCACATGGAAGGCTGCAAAAGAATTAAATAATAAATCACTTAAGGAATTCCAAATGGAGGTAGTCTAATTTAATTAAAAGATCTAAAGTCTAAGATCTAAGATCTGATATTTGATCACTTTAGACTTAAACTAACATTTAGACTTATGATTCTTACAAGAGTGTTTCCTTTAGAATTCAAGCCTATGGATCAACTTAATTAAGCTATTAACTGAGGATTTAGCACCTTAAGATCTTGAGGTTTAGTTTTTAAGACAAGGTAGTTTTGAGTACTCTTAAGATCCTAAGATCTTAATAAGAACTAACTTAAGATTTCCTTACTTAACAACCATATTATTCAATGAGATTTCAGAAAGATGCTAATAATCTAATTAGAAGTATTTTACTAAAATTTTGAGACTTAAGGGGTGCCTAAACACATTTTGGTCAAAATGACCAAAATACCCCCCCTTAAGGCTAAAAATGGGATTTTAAGATTTAAGTATCTAAATTGATCCAAGTTTATTTTAATGAGTTCCATATAGATTAATGAAGTGTAATAAACACTTATCTTAGGTTTTGGTGACCTAATTAGCTTAATTAGCCTTAAGCACATTAAGAGGCCAATTAAGGTAATTAGTGAGATTAGGGCATCCTAGGGTGATCCAATTGCATTTGTAGGCTCTATTATTATTAATAAGGCATTAGGAATCAGATCCATCAAAATCACAGGGCTAATCATGATTAAATTTACTAATCCCTAATTAGGGAAATTAGGAGATGATTAATGAAATTAGGGTTCCTAAATTACTTTTAATAGTCTACATAGGTTCTCTATAGTCTCATGAGTAATTAGAGACCTTAATCAACACTTTTGGATGTTTGATGAATTTAATATGATTTAAATAAAAACAAAAAAGGATTAGGAATTTATTTACAATCTAACCATTGGATCCTTGATTTTATTTTATATTCAGTTTCCTTGCATTTTTCTAATTAAAATGGTATATTAGATTATACCATTTGGACAAGTATAGCTAAAGTTATTTAAATAATTTAATCTGTATCTTTATTTAAATAAAAACTATAGGAAATGATTTATTAACTAATTATCGTAACATTATTCATTTTATTAAATGGCGGCCCAAAATCAAAAGGCGCGGGTCACGGGTCGGCCCGACCCGTGACTTCGTCTTCTTCCCTGCGATGGGCTCTGCCCTAACAGACCTCCAGTGCTGAAATTCATAGCACCTCGATGATGACGGCGACTCCATTCAATCCCTACATGTTCCTGGAGTCGAGACGCGTCGATTGGACTAGGAACCCCCATCAGGGATGCATCAGATCACCGGAGTGCTATTCGGCCGAGGCGTCACTTATGGCGCGTTTGTGAGGACCAAATTCTCCTCACCGAGCAGACCATACGAGTCAAGCTCTATTCCTACACATTCAGAGGCTGAAGGGGAATCGATAGGGTGAGTCGAGAGGTCCTAGGGAGGTATTGATAAATGGGGTGTTACTTGAGGTAGAGCGCAGACGGAGGCTCCCAACGGGTCGACCGATTCCCAGTCAAATCGATCGATCCGATTGAACCCAACCTTCGATACGGGCTTACAATTATTGATGAGAGCTTCCTATACCTATTGGACAGCTAATCGCAACGAAGAAACGCAGCATTTGGCAAACCGGGCCGACTGGCAGTGCAGACTTAGATGGCAAATTCGCCATCTGGTCCACTGCCAGGCCTTGCCAGAGGGCTAGGCACCTACTAGAGAGCTAAGGTGAGGACCTAATGAAGCATCTAAGGCTAGATTGGAAGCGGGTCGAGTTGAAACCAGCTCGACATGAGAGATAGGGTCAGAGGCAGTACCTGAGGATGCCCGAGGTGACTGAGGCAAATGCAGGCAGCTCAGATCACTCCAGATGGTTGCAGAAGCTCTAGCAAGGGGGTCTGAACGCCAGACCTTGCTTTCTATCAGCTGTATGTAGCAGGTCTAGACGCCGGGGTCGCCAAGAGCTTCAGGGCAAGAAGCAAGGAAATGAGGGGATCACAATGAGCAAATGGGCTCACTTTGATTCCTGGGAGGTATTTATAGGCTTAAGGGGCAATGGAGGATGGATTCCAGAGCTTAGGGATGGAAGGAGGCTCAGGACGAAAGAGAGGCTGGGTTCTAATGGCTCAGGGCAATTTGGGGAGTCCACTGCCGGAAGGAGGTCGCACTGAGGGCAGAAGGGGAAATTTGGGGCTTTCCCGTACTGCCACGGGGGCAGGAGGATCTAGCTGTCAGGGGACCAATGCGCATGGGAGAGATCGGGAGGTGGACGAAGTTCCACAGTGCTTGGGGTCTTCAGAGCCGTCGGATGGATTGACCGTTGGCTCTGGACGATTCGGATGGACTACTTAAGCGGATTAGATAGCAGCCGTTAGATGCAAGCGATGGATCCGATGCTTAGGATTAGATCCTACCATGGAGGAGATTCTGTCGTTCGGTGGTTTGCGCTAAGATGTGCGCTATCGCATCAGGTGGCTCAAACCCATGCGCCGCTGTCGGGACCCCGCAGCAATCTGCCACGGTCCCCACAGCAAATCCCGTGAATTAAAATTATATATATATATATATATATATATATATAATTTAATTAATATTAATCCATTTAATAATTAATTAATTCCATAATCCAAATTAGGCTTATATGAGCTCCAAAAATTCCCAAAAACTCACCCTTAGCTAATTAGGGTATGAGGAATTCAAAAATGAAATTAGATTTTGAATTGAAAATCAATTTAATTTAGGTATTTTTCAGGGCTTAAAAATATGCAAAAATACCAAAATTCTCAATTTGGCTCCGATTGATTCCAAACTTATAGGATTAAGTTTAAATGACCCATTGAGTCTAATGGAATCAAGGCTTGGTTTAGCTTAATTAATTTGGATTTAGCTTGGGTAACAACTAGGGTTGTTACAAAGGTACACTTTACCTAATCAATATAGTGTCTAATTCTATTGCAATTGCAGAAGAGATAGATGTGGATCTATGACACCGTAGGCTTGGCCATAGGTGCAAGAGGGGATTGAAATCCCTATAGTCAAAGGGGAAGCTCCAAGGATCGAAGTGCGTATACTTGGTTTTCTGTGAGGAATGTGTATTTAGAAAATAGAAAAAGATTTCATTCTCTAAAGTTTGAAGAGAGCTGAAAAGCAAGAAATTTGAGCTGGTGCATACAGATGTATGAGGGCTAGCTCCTACTTTTTCCATAGGTGGAGCCATATATTTCATCACTTTCATTGATGATCATATGAGGAAGGTATGTGTTTACTTTTTAAATCATAAATCTCATGTGTTTGTTATATTTGGAAAGCAGTTAGCTTTGGTGGTGAACGATACAGGATTAAAGCTTAAATGCTTAAGCTCTGATAATGATGGTGAGTACTATGATAGGAAGTTCAATTAGTTTTGTGCCTTGAGAGGCATCAAGAGGGAGTTCATAGTCTCAAGAACACCACAACAAAATGGTGTTGCAGAATAGATGAACAGAACAATCATAGAAAGAGCCAGGAGCATAAGATTGCATGTAGGTCTCCCAAAGTAGTTATGGGCTGAAGCCGTTAATACGTCGGTATATCTAATCAATCAAGGACCTTCTCTACCCTTGAATTAAGGGATTCACGAGGAAGCTTGTAGCAGAAATGAGGTAAAACTGAACCACCTCAAGGTATTTGGATGTTCATTATATGTGCACATTGATGCAAGATCCAGGAGCAAGCTTAACGCTAAGGTGATCAAGTGCACATTTGTTGAATATGGTGCGGGTGAGTTCAGTTACAGATTCTAGGACACTCAACATCAGAAGGTTATCTTTCAATGAAAGTGAAATGTACAAGGACTATATTGGATTCAAGACTGATTCCAAAGATGCATTAGACGTTGAGCCCCGGTACATATAAATTGATGATAGCATTGAGCCAAATGTTGGAATACATGAGAAAGCTCAGGAGGGTGTCAATGTTGAACCACAAACACCCATGTTAAAAATTTCCACAAGAGTCACAATACCACCACAAAGGTACACTTTTTCTTTATTTTACTTGTTACTAATGGATGGAGGCAAACCATAAATCTTGGAAGAGGCACTTCTAATTAAAGATTCAATCAAGTGAGAGGTTGCCATGAATGATGAAATAGCATCACTCATTTCAAATGGAACATGAGAGTTGGCACCTCTACCACTTGGGAAGAAGGCTCTTCAGAATAAGTGGGTTTACTTGGTGAAGGAAGAACTGAATGGGAGCAAGTGCTACAAGGCTAGGCTTGTAGTAAAGGGATTCTAACAAGGCATGGGGTCAACTATGGTGAGATCTTTGCCCTAGTTGTAAAGATGATAACCATCAGGGCTATGCAGAACATTATTATAGTTGAAGATTTTCATATGGAGCAAATGGATGTCAAAGCTACCTTTCTTCACAAAGAGCTAAAGGAGGAGCTATACATGCAACAACCTGAAGGGTACAAGGCTCAAGAGAAAAGAAAGATTGAGCTAGTGTGCAAGCTCAAGAAGATCCTCTATGAATTAAAGCAAGTGCCAAAGTAGTGGTAAAAAATATTTGATAAGTTCATGTCATAATCAGGGTACAAGAGATGTCAGGAAAATTACTATTATTACATAAAATAGTGTAAGTCCTACTATATCATTCTATTGTTGTATGTGGATGATATGTTGATCACAGAATCAGACATAGAGGAGATAAGGATGCTGAAAGAGCTTATGTCAAAGGAGTTTAACATGAAGGACTTAGGGAGCCAAGCAGCTTATTGGAATAAGAATCAATAGGGAGAGAACTACATGAATTTTAAAGCTATCGCAAAAAGAATATATTGAAAAGGAGCTGAAAAAAGTCAACATGAATGTAGTGAAGCTAGTGGAAACTCCCCTAGCAAATCACTTCAGCTTATCAAAGGAACTTATGCTAAAGTCTGAAGATGAGAAGGAGCATATGCTAAAAGTTTTTTATGCTTCAGTAGTTGGAAGATTGATGTACGCGATGATCAGCATGAGACCGAATATTGCCCATGCAGTGGGAGTGGTCAGTGACAAGTCTAATATTTATAACAAAATAAAAGAAGAAATTTAAGAAAATTCATGTTAAGATGGCCTACTTTGATGGGTTTTTCACAGTTTTCAAGAAAATGACAAGCTGAGCAAAATCTAGAAGAAAAAAGAAATTCTAAAAGAAAACCGCTATGGTGCGCCCAAGTGCACTACAGCGCGCCAAGGCGGATCAAACTCGAGAATCTCACTGCTGCCGCGAGCCACGACAGCATTTATAAAACCAGACTCAGTAAATGAAGATTTAATAGAACAGTTGTAGCGTACCTAAGCACGCCACAGTCCGCCAAGGCAGATTGAATTCAAAAGTTCAAGCGCTACCACGTGCCACGGCGGAGAGAAAATCAAATGAATATTTATTGATCTGCTACCGTGCGCTGCAGTGGACCCGACTAAAAAGTTCGGCCGCTATCGCGCGCTGTAGCGAATTGGACTCAGCAGAATTCTTAATATTTCCACTACTGCACGCTACAATAGATTCAGTTCGAAAGTTCAAGCATTACCGCGTGCTATAGTGGAACAGAAGGTCAAATACATAATTGAAATGAAATTTAATACATCCGCTAGAGCATGCTAGGGCGGATTGAATTTGAAAAGTTAGGTGCTACTCTACATAAGCTTACATACAAGACTAAGAGAGAGTTATCCTCTTTAACATTCAAGATCAAAAATTCAGTGCTGCTATAGAGAAAAGAAGTTGGAGAGCAGGAGGAAAGCCAGAGAATGCTAAGGATAGTTCCTAGTATTCTTCTTTAACCTCTCCTTATTTTAATTCTTATAGTAGAGC
Source organism: Gastrodia elata (assembly GCA_016760335.1). Taxonomy (NCBI): domain Eukaryota; kingdom Viridiplantae; phylum Streptophyta; class Magnoliopsida; order Asparagales; family Orchidaceae; genus Gastrodia; species Gastrodia elata. The sequence continues at coordinate 79,295,051 of CM028670.1, read as the reverse complement.
CATGCAAGGGTTCATATCTTTATATTCCATATTCTGCATTTCTTTTGGAATGGATTCCTAGCCTCCCTCTTAGGGAGGGTAGGGCTAGAGTCATATAACAAGTAGAGGGACATATGGTGCTTGCAGTGATTTTCTTTAATGAATAAAATTCCATAGCTTTTGATGTGGATGTGTTTTCTGAGTAAGCATGCATGTGACGAATGTTTATTGTATTTTTCTTACAAATGGCTTATAACAAAGATAATATTAAATCAACTAGACATCTCAAGTTAAAGGGAATGCGCATAAAGGTCCTCGCCACGATTACATATTTGTTGCGTGGGGATTCTCAGTGTAAAACACCTTAGCTTGAGATGAAAGTAAGATTAAATAACTTAATTTTCTTTGAGCTCCATAGCTCACTAATTGGCGTAAACTAGGAATGTGTGCATTAGTCCATAGAGCCCAGTGACAAGCTCTTGAGCCTAACAATACTACTCTCTTAGTTCAATCGATTGATCGACGCATGTGAGCCAAGAGCCACCAATCAAGCTCTATAGCTCAGCATACATGAAAGTATGAAGAGGAATAATTGAATGCTTGTGGATGAAAGTGATATAATCCACTTAGCACAATTATTCTCTTCTTTATCTGAATTGCAGATATAACATGTGATGCTAATTGTATTGAAATCAAGTTCGTGTGATTACTAAATTAAAATGATTATTTTGATAACCTAGATGTAGGAGATCTTAATTATCAAATTTTAATCACATGAGTGTCTATGTGCCGAGATCGAACCTTTGTGTATTCATCTTGTGCACTAGACGTGAAATAGCTTGAATTAGAGGACCAATCTAAGGAATGCTACATTTACTTCATTATAATTGGCATGCAAAAATTTTCACTAAAAATTAAATGGAAAGAAGTACTTGCACTAGTCCCATAATAAGTTGCATGATGAAACCCTAACTCTCCATTCTTCTCAACATTGTATCTTTAATTTTAAGGTTTAGAATTGCTTAATTGGGACACGTAAAAATGCCAAAAATACAATTATCTAAACATTATTAAAAGTAGGTAAGCCTTAGTAACAAAACACACCGTTCCCTAAGGACGATAAATCCCAATAGTGTGTTTTGTTATTAAGGGTTATCTACTTTTATTAATGTTTATATAATTGTATTTTTCAGGTTTTTGTGGCTCTCTATTAACAATTCTAAATCTTAAAATTAAAGATACAATGTTGAGAAGAATGGAGAGTTGGGATTTCATCATGGAACTTATTATGGGACTGGTGCAAGTACTTCTTTCCGTTTAATTTTAAGTGAAACTTATTTGCGTGTCAATTATAATCAAGTGAAGATAGCATTCCTTAGAGTGGTCCTCTAATTCCAGCTATTTCACATCTAGTGCACAAGATGAACACACCAAGAGTCGATCTCAGAACATAAACCCTCATGTGATCAAAATTAGTTAATTAAGATCTCCTACGTCTTAGTTATCAAAATAATCATTTTAATTCAGCTATCACATGAACTTGATTTCCACACAATTACCGTCACATTCATCCACAAGCATTCAATTATTCCTTTTCCTCCTTTCACGTATGCTGAGCTATAGAGCTTGATTGGTGGCTCTTGGCTCACATGCATCGACCTATCGATTGAGCTAAGAGATTAGTGTTGTTAGGCTCAAGAGCTTATCACTGGGCTCTATGCACTAATTCACACATTCCTAGTTTTACGCCAATTGGTGAGCTATGTTGCTCAAAGAAAATTAAGTTATCTAATCTACTTTTCATCTCAAGCTAATGTGTTTTACACCGAGAATCCCCTCACAGTGAATATATAATCATGGCGAGGACCTTTATGTGTATTCCATTTTACTTGAGATGTCCAGTTGATTCGATATTATCTTCATTATAAACCATTTGTAAGAAAATTATATTAAACATTCATCACATGCATGCTTACACAGAAAATAGATCTACATCAAAAGATAAGGAGTTTTATTCATCAAAAATAAATTGATACAAGCATCATATGTCCCTCTACTTATTACATGAACCCTTGTGTGGTTCTAATGTAAGAAAGAAAATAAGGAGAGGTTAAAAAAGAATACCAGGAACTGCCCTAGTGTTCTCCGGCTTTCCTCCTACTCTCCAACTTCTCCTCTTTCAGCTCTTCAAAATTTCTTCCCTTCTTTCTCCGAATGGAATTCTTCTCCTTCCTTGGTTTAGGTCCTTCCTTCTTTTCTCTATAGCAGCTCTGAATTTTTGATCTTAAATGTCAAAGAGGGGAACCTTCTCTTAGACTTGCATGCAAGTTTATATAGAATAGCCCACAACTCTTTGGAATTAAAAATTCTTTAACTCATCAAGTCCTTGCCATAAAAGCTTCTTCACAAATTGATTGAGTTAATTGTCTTGAGAATGCAAAGATTAATGAATAGAAACAACTGGGGAAGGCAAAAAAATTGAGTTTTTTTGTCCTTCTCTATGCTGCATTTACTGCTTATTATGGCTGAAAATACAGCGGCCGCTGCAGCGCGATGTAGCGCCTACTTTTCGAATTCAATTCTCCATAGCGCGCAGTGGAGGATGTATTAAATTTCAGTTCATTTATGTATTTGACTCTTTTTTTTTGTTGTAGCGTGCGATAGCGCTTGAAACTTCGAACTGAATCCGCTGCAGTATGCGACAGCTGAAATATTAAGATTTCTGCTGAGTCCAATCCCGCTACAGCGCACAGTAGCGGCTAAACTTTCGAGTTGGGTCCGCTGCAGCGCGTGGGAGCGGATCAATAAATATTCCCTTGATTTTCACTCCGCTGTGGCGCATGGTAGCGCTTGAACTTTTGAATTCAAATCGCCTTGGCGCGCTGTGGCGCGCTTAGGCGTGACGGCGGTTCTATTAAATCTTCATTTGCTGAGTCCAGTTTTATAAATGTTGTTGTGGCACTCGGTAGTGGTAAGATTCTTGAGTTCGATACACCTTGGCGTGCTGTAGCATGCTTGGGTGCGCTACATCAGTTTTCTTCTAAAAGTTCTATTTTCTTCTAGATTTTGCTCAGCTTGTCATTTAGCCTAAAAATTGTGAAAAACTCATCAAAGTAGGCCATCCTAACAAGAATTTTCTTATATTTCTTCTTTTATTTTGTTATAAATCTTGGACTTATCAGTCATCAGATTCATGAGAAACTGATATAGCTGGAATTTATAGTAAAAATATAGTATTTAAACATTCATATCACCATATATTTCCCTATACTTTGAGTAAAAATTATGCTTTTTCAGGTAAATGAAGAAAATAGATTGTATGGGTTAATTCACCAAATTCTGGATAAAAACTACCGCAGCGTGTCACGGCGCGCTGCAGCGTGCCACGGCGCGCTGCAGCGCGCCCTGGCGGCCCATTAAAAACACCTTACCTAGAAGCAGAACTATAGACCTGGAGCAAGACCACTACAGCGCGCCACAACATCATTTCTCAAGAATTAATTAAAACCATATAAACAAGTAATTGAACAATATCCTGCAAAATTTATCCACTATAGCGCGCCGAATGGCGCCACAGTATGTAAATTTTTATTTTATAGAACTATAGTTAAACTAATTGAACAGTGATTCAGCAAAATTTATTTGCTGTAGCTCGCCGTAGCGCACCACAGCCGGTACATATTCATTTTATAAGACTATTTTTGAGCTAATTGAACAGTGATCCTGCAAAATTTATCCACTGTAGCGCGCCACAGCGGGTAAATTTTTTTTTATATGACTATAGTTAAACTAATTGAATAGTGATCCCGCAAATTTATCCATTGTAGCGTGCTGCAGCGTGCCATAGCAGATGCTACAGCGGTCGGACAAAAAAAGATTAACTTATATGCAAGAAAATCATTTGGAGTACTGCTGCTACAGCACGTCGCAGCGGAACAGGATTTAAAATGCAATTGCCGCAGCATGCCGCAGCATGCCGCAACGGAACAGTATTTGAAACACCGATGCCGCCGCATGCTACAGCGCGCCACAGCGGACAGCCCAGAATTTCTAGAAATAGCAAATTAGAAGCATGGGGAAGGCCACAAAATGTGACCTTTGGCCTCTCCCAGCCTCTTGAAAATTGATAAATTAAATCTCTGTTGAATCCCAACAGGTTTAAACAGATGGAAACATTAAAAGGGATTGGAATTAAGTCAAGGAAGAGGAAGTGTCACACATTAAAGGCTTTGAGGCTGAGTGCATCCCTATTTAAGGGCCAATCGCAGACCTTGAAAGTGTTCCAACCTTTGCTACTCAAAAGACCAAGAGAAAGGCTGCAGGAAGAGAAAGAATAACTCTCTAAGGGGGAAAGAGGACCAAGAACAGGGAGAAAGAAAAGATAACAAAGAATGAAGGGTGGAGCTTCAAGAGGACAGCGCAGGAAAAATAAAGAGAACCCCAGAAAACCTCCAGGTGATTCCTTGTATTTCTCCTAAACTCCCTTGATTAATTACTTGCCGTGAACTGATGACGATGTTCAGTTTTCCTTGCATGTATGTTCTTTCTTGCTTAGTAATGGAAGGCTAAGAACCCCTTGAAGAGGGTTGAGATATAGTTGTAGAATTATGTAAGGAAAAAATTGGTGTATGATGATATTGTTTAATTATAATGAAAAACTGTTTGTGTATTGTAAATTTTAATATTGAATGAATGCTTAGATGAACTGAATTCTTATTTATTAAAAGAGCTTGTATTCCAATGCTCATCAATTAGGTAAGAGCAAGGAAGGTAGTGCGAGTAGACCTGAGAATTATGTGACAGAATTCTCAAAGCTCACTTGCACCCTCCCTTAGTAGCTCTCCCAAAAGATTGACGCTTGAGAACCAAGTTCTCCATTAACCTTGCTCTGCTGCTCAGGAAAGTAGAAGGGATGAGAGGACATTGGGAACTTCAATGGATGATGTGACATAATCCATTGACCCAATGCATCCTCCCATCTAACTAAACTGCATGTGAAGCGCATGACGCACGGTAAATGGAACCTTGCTTTTGAGATTATTATAATTAAAAGATGTCTTTGGTAACCTGGACGTAGGGAATCAAAATATAACAAATCAAATTATATCTCATAAGAGTTTATGTGCTAAGGAGAAACCCAAAAGAAGTTCTCTTTATGCATTAAAATTGAACCTAATACAATTGGAGGATACTTCAATTCCAAATGGTGTTCACTTGATTTAATAAAGCAAATAAATTGAACGTATACATTCAAACAATGAAGTCATATAACCAACCCTTGCATATATTACAATGAAATCTCAACTCTCTCCTTTTTAATCAAATCGTATCTTTACTCAAGTATTGTGTATTACTAATTAGGAACCAACAAAAATTAACCAAATTTATCATCTAGACATTAATGATAGAAAACACAACTTTGTATCAAAAAAATCATTCCCTGAGGTTCGATAAATCCCAAAAACTAAACTTTCCACTTATTACTTTAGACCACGTACACTTGCGTGCAAACGCAGACGTGTATTTCCGTCTGTCAGAAACTTAGGAAAGCACCATTGGGACGCAGTCAAGTGGATCCTAAGGCATCTGCAAGGTACAGCGAGCAAGGCTTTATTCTTTGGGAGATTTGACATTATTTTATAGGGCTATGTAGACTCAAATCTACAGGTGATGTTGTTAGTAGAAGAAGCACTACAAGTTATGTGTATACATTAGGTAGTGCAACGGTGAGTTGGATCTCCGAGCTACAAAACATCGTGTCGCTATCTACCACGGAGGTGGAATACATTGCCATCACAGAGGCAAACAAGGAGATGATATGGTTGAAAAGATTCATTGTAGAATTGGGCAATGATCAGGAGGATATTAAGCTCTACTATGATAGTATGAGCACTATTCATCTAGTGAAGAATGCAGTATTTGATGCTAGGGAAAAGCACATTCAACATTATTACCATTTTATCCGGATACTATTGGAAGAAGGATAACTAGGATTGGAGAAGATCCACACTTCTATGAATTTAGCAATAATGCTTACTAAAGCAGTAACTATGGAGTAGCTAAAGCTATGTGCAGCTTCAGTTAACCTCAATATTTGAAGAGAGAGCGGAGGGGGGGGGGGGGCATGTTCTTGATAAGAATAGAAGAAGACAAGGACGAGGTAAAGACATAAGAGGAGGTGATTTCCTAAAGGTCTCCAAGTGGGAGATTGTTGTATTGAAGAGACCATTTAGTTTATCATAGAGATGATAATGGTGCTCCAGTGAACTTCCGGGAGGTTCCCAGACTTTTCAAGTCAAGGAGTGAAGTTAATGAACAACACAGGCGTTGCAGCGTGCCGTGGAGCGCCGCAGCGCACCCTGGTGATCCCTCACCAAAGAAAGAGGCACTGGCATATGCCTCAGCAATCAGCAGACAGAGAAGTGGGCGCCTTAGCATGCTACAGTCGAAATTAGCGCTACAACACACTGTTGCAAAAATTGATGCCGCAGTGCACCACAGTATATCCATCCCAAGATGCTGGCGATTCGAAAATTGGTCTCTAGCATGTGCTGCAGCGAATTCCATCCTGAGACATGAGTGCTACTGCGCACCGTAGTGGCAGGTCATTCAAAACACGGGAGCTATGGTGCACTGTAGTGTCTGTCAAAGTTCTGCTTTAGTTCAGGTTATGCCCTAAGTAAATTGGAGGGCATTTTGTACCTTTCAGGGTCTGAAGTTGAGCTGGGTACTTAAGCAAATATGTTGGGAGGAGTTTACAAGGTTGGCATCTCAGTTGGAGACTGTGTTCTTGCTGTGAGGAGAAGATTTAAAGGTGAAGCCCTAAGGAAGTTATAGTGCAAGAAACCTCTTACATATTGGAGAAGAGACTCCGGGTGGCAGCTACTTCCTCTCCTATTGATCTTAAAGTAAGAGCTTATATATCTCTAGTCAAGGGATAAGCTCTTTGTGACTCTATACTTTTTAAGTCTCATTGCTAATTTTCTGTGGTGTGGCTTGGTAGTTTTTTTCATTCTTAGGTTTTCTACATAATCTTTGGTGCTTGGATGTTTTGCATGTTTGTGCTTGATCGTCTTTGCAAGTATGTGCCGTGATTTTTTATAAGTTGTTTTATGATTTCGAATTTGCTTGGTAACCGTCAGTGCAACCTTGATCCTCAATCGAGCGCTTTTGTCAAATTGCTTCCACTGCAAAAGTGTGCTCAGTGTTGCTGAGATTTGAGAACTTTAATCCCCATCACTGCAGCATGCCGTAGAAAAAGCAGGCGCTGTGCGCACCTTAGCGAAAGTAGGTACTGCACGCACCTAGAGGTAGGAATCAAAGAGGCGGGCCCTATAGCGCATCGCAGAAGTAAGTAAACAGAGAGATGGCGCTACAGCATGCTTTAATGCTTGGCTACACAAAGCCTAAGTGCTACGGTGCGTCGTAGCGCATGGCAAATTTTGCTCCGGTTAAAATTTTTCCCTAAGTAAATTGGGGTATTTTGGATTAATTGGGGTCCAACATTGAGATAAATACTTAACGGAACATGTTGGAGGTTTTCCAAGGTTGGCATCCAAATTAGAGAAAGTTTTTGCTACTGTGTAGTGGCTTCTCCTTTGAAGTGAGGAAGAAAAACTCTTAGAGGTCTTGTAAGGGTTTGTAAACCCTAAAACTAATTGTAACTCCCTTCTCTGTATATTAAGGTTTGCTCTCCTTCCCGTGGATGTAGGTGTTAGCACCAAACCACATAAATATCTTTATTTAGTGGCTATTATTATTTGCATACATTTTTTTCTTGCTTTATTTGGTATTGCTCATCATCTCAAGCTTTGATCAGCATTAATTCATAACCCTAAGAGATTCCAACATTTTGCTCATCTTCTTTTGTAAGCATCACATATTCATTTAGAGAGTATTTGGTGGGAGCCCTTCTTTCTGTTGTGGACCTTTAAGTTCCTCAACTAGCTTTTCAATAATTGCTTCATCTGATTGTGCATTTTCTTTAACTCCTTGTTTAGGGATCTCCTTTTGAGCAAGAATTGAATCAAGATTGCATTTCAACTCTTATTACCTTTTTTGGAGTGCGTTGTGCTTTTAAATGAGAATTTGTTTTACTTTCCAGCCATGTAGTTCACACATTACTTCAAGGTTTGTTTATTTTTTAGTAGCATGCCTTTATTTATTAGCATAATTGGTGGCACAAAGTTGAAGCAAATGATTACATGTGCATAAATGACCATTAAACTTCCAAAAGTTGTTTGATGGGTTAAACAAGTTTGGAATTGGATGAAACTTTGGGAGGGTGTTTATGGAGATGTATGGGATATAGGGAAAAATATTTTAAAAATTTTGGTGGTTGTTTGTGAGTGTTGTGGACAGTGAAGTGAGAGGGTGTTAGAGTTTGCATATATCTTGTTGGAGGAGTGTTTGATCGATGAAATGGAAACGAGTTTTGGATAAACAGGATGATGGTTGACAGATTGAACAAAATGAAAAAAGAGAAATAATAAAAACAAAGATAGGTTCGATTAAGATTATGCAAACCTTAATTTCTTCTGGGTTATACACACCCTAAAGCCCACCTATATTATGCACTGACAAAGTTTTGGATATCTACACCAAAATCAAGAGCTCTCAAGCTAAGCTCTTGTAAGAAAGCTTCATTCAATTGTTTGTAGATACAAGCAGCTTAGAGCTTTATTTATAGTCATATAAGACATATCAAACTATAAAAAAAACCATAAATCTACCTGACAGACTATAATATACACGTCTACGCTTGCATGCAAGTGACGTGGTCTGAAGTAATAATTTGGAAGGTAAGTTCCGAGATTTGTTGTCCTTAGGGAATGGTATGTTTTGTTAATAAGGTATATCTAAATTCAATAATATTTAAACAAAATGATTTCATCTTGATTTGGTTCTGTTAACAAGCAATAATATAGAGTTTAGTAACTATTTCAGTTAGAGAGGAGAGTTGGGCTAATTCCATGTGAAATGCTGGGGACCTCAAGTTGTATTACTTCTCAAGCACATTTCATTCTTTTTTATTAAGCTAATTAATCAAGTGCACATTGTATTCCTTAGAGTTGTCCTCTAAATTTTTTAAATGCAAATCTTGTGCGAGAGATGAACATACTAGGGTTCAATTTCTGCACAAAGATTCCCATGAGATCGCAATTAGAGCATCTTAGTTTTCCTACGTCGATGTTACCAAAATTTACAGTTTTAATTAGCTGATCTCAAGAGCATTAATTCCACTAATGAGCATCACATACATCATGCATAGTTTAGATAAGGAAGTGATTTCATTGGGCTCTATGAACTATGTTACGTCATCCATGAGCTCTCAAAGAATCCACTCCCTCCTTTCACATATGCTGAGCAACGGAGCTCCAATTAATGGGTCTTAGCTCACACGCTTTGACTCCTTAGTTGAGCATAAAATATGGTGCAAGAAGGCTCAAGAGCTTCTCACTTTGTTCTAAGCACCTCTTTCACACATATCCTGCTCTTAACTAAGCAATGAGCTATGGAGCATAAGACTTTCATTTTTATTGTAGTATTTTTAATTATATTTCTTAACATAAGATTTTCATTTATTCCACAACTTGATCTTAAGATGATTTCATTTAGTCATTCTAAAATAGATATTTATTTCAATGCTTGAGGAAGTTCTACATCATTCATTAAGTCCCTTACATTTTATAATGGGATTAGCCCAACTCTCACCAAGGGGGTTTAGCCTTCCATTATAATTGAGAAAAAATATATATATATACAAGGATGAAGACCCATTCATGATCCACTAAAAGAAAAGTAAAAGCAAGATTTGAGTTTACTAGGAACAGCCCTTAATGGAATTCTCTGGATCTCTCCTCTTTTTCCTCTTCTCTTTTCCTTTAGCTCCCTAGTGCAGCCTTAAGTTCTTTCACCTCTAGCAATAGTTCTTTCCACCTCTTTTGGAGAGGTCTCCTTCTTCCTTTATGCTGCCCCTAAAAATGAAACTTTTTGGACGAAAATTTGGAATCCTTCTTAAGTGGAGAAGAGGTGCATATATAAATTGATTACTCTCCTCTTCTCCCTTTTCAAATTCTACTTTTCCCACTTTATTTTTTTGCTTGTGATGATTGCAAATACCACTTGAGGAGTGAAGTGACATCTTATTTTCCCTTTTTAATTCTTTGATATCATCTCAATCCTCCCTCATGCCAATAAAATAAGCTACTGCAAAAGACATGATGGCTTGGAGACAAGGAGCAGGTTGGGGGTCTTATCGCAGCCACAATAAATGCCCTTAATAGACAAAAATTTGGCGTGCCGCTGTAGTGCACTGCAGCAATTGAATTTCAAAAACTCTTTTGCTACAGCGCGCTGTGGCAGTTTTAAGTTTTGAAACTTGCCCGCTGCAGTGCGATGTAGCGATTGAGTTTCGGAAACTCTCCCGCTGCAGCGCTCTATAGCGATTGAGTTTCAGAAACTCTCCCGATGTGGCGTACTGTAGAGGTTGAGTTTTGGAAACTCTCAAGCTGTGGCACGCTATAGCGATTGAGTTTCAGAAACTCACCCGCTGCAGCGCACTATGGCACGCTGTGGTGCACCTTAGTGATAACGCTCCAAAATTAAGTAATGCCCTTATTAAGTGTCTTCTGTATGTAAGTAGTTGTGGTGCGCAGCAGCGTGCTATAGCGTGTAGTAGCAATTTTTCTTCTAGAAAATGCAAAAACACTCCAGAATTTCCCAGAAATTATGGAGCTCGCTTTTTTCTGAAAATAAGTAGAATTTGATTAAGGGGGTTGTTTCAAATAAAGAAATGAACGAGATTTTTTCTTTATTTGGGATATAAATTATGGATTTATCACATCCCCACACTTAGACTCGTGCTCATCCTCGAGTAAGCTCAAAAATGAATGTTTTTCCTATTTCTAAGGTGTGAGAGTTTATAAGTAATGTCAATGTGAGTTCGATTGCAATTCAAAATTTATGCTTAACTAAAATGACAAGCATATTTTTCATTATTTAAATTTTTCTAACTTTGGTTATGAACCAAGGTTGATAAACTAGTCTCCAATTTTAAGTGTGTAACGCTTGGTGCTAGGTAATGGGGGAGGTTCCTTGGAATTACTGAACTAGGGTGGTAATGAGTAGTTAAGAGTTTTGTGCCATATGTGCTCCTTCTTATGAATCACAAATATATTTAAAATTTTAGGAGAGATATTTTTCATCATCCTATTTCATTTCTTTCCTTGGGAGTGATATTTTTCTTCATCCCTATTTTTGTTTTCTTTTTCATCCTTTAGAGAGAGATATTTTTCTTCATCCCACTTCTAAATCCTTATGACCATGCAGTTCTACAGGAGCCTAGCACACTCTTTTACTCACTCAATATATTCACTAGTTTTGATTTCTAAGCCTTCCCCACACTTAGACCTTAGCGTTGGTTTAAATATTTGGAGACTAGATTCAACCTGAAATCATTCCCTTATTTAGATGATTTAATGCTATTAATGAATTTAGTCATTTTTTTGTTAAGCAAAGTTTGGTTGACTATCAATTTCTACATTGATATTCTTGTAATTTCCATAATCTTGCAAAGTTCAGAAAAAAATATACCGTTTGCACACATAGAAAGAATTTGAAAATATGATAATCCATAATTTATTTCCTTAAGTAAAAAACAAAAAACACAAAAGGAAAGAAAAAACTAGAAATGCAAATAAGAAATAATACAACCTAATTATGCAGAGGGTTGCCTCCCACCAAGCGCTTAGTTTAATGTCCTCAGCCTGACCAAAAAGAGTTTATATCCCTTTAAAATTTCTTTCCAAATTTTCATTAAGGCTTTAGGAAGAGTACACGATTGTTTAATAATGTAATCGTTATGAATGACGGCTACACAGTCTTTTTCCTTCCAGGCCCAGCTTGTGTCTTCTAGCTTGCCATAGTTCTTCTTTTTATTCTTCTTTTCATTCTTTTCATTTCTTGTCTTATGTTTGTCATAAAACTCATCAAATTCATCGTTTTCAATTTCATTTTGTAAAAAAGAAAAAAAATTTATTTTTCTTAGAAGCACAATCAAAGCATTTCTCAACAAATTCAAATTGCACACAATAATCATCAATGGTTCTAAGGGGTTTATTGATGTTTGAGTTACTATGAATGGTTTTGACACCTTCATTATTTTGAATCAATTTACCTTGTTTATCCTCAAATAAAGCATCACTTATTGTTAAACATTGAGGTAGATGCACTTGAGGTGTATAGGAGACATAATTTTCATATCGTATTTGATCAATTATTTTTATTTGAGAATCTTATTGTATTTTCAAATTGTTTGATTCAAATTGATACTCCAACTCTTTCTCATTTTCATTGTTTGTTTGAGTTAAACTATTTTCACTATATATTGGCATCTCTTGTTGCATTTTCAACTTGTCTAATTTAAATTGAGACTCTAACTCTTTCTCATTTTTATTATTTATTTGAGTTAAAGTTTCTTCCCTACAAATTGGCACTTCATGGATAGGGTTAGCTAATTATTGCAATATAAAGTCTAACTTAGCATCAATTAATTTACATAAATGCTCTTGATCTTTCAGATTAAACTCATGCCTAATCAAGGTTGGTTCAATTTTGTACAAATTATTGTTCACATAATGACGAAAATTTTCCACTGATTCTTTTAAGTAAGACTGCTCACTCGACCAATTTGTGTTATTAATATTCATATCAGAGTAAGTGTACTTATGTTGCAAGTTATTATCAAACTTAATGTCATTAATTAGCCATATTTTCGAAGGTGCAAAAGGGTTGTTTGTATTACAATCAGAACTTAAATGTGTTCCCCACACCAAATATACGAGTTTTGATTATTATTGTGCACACTCATGAAATTTAAGTACTCCATATAATAAGATAAATCTATAAAAATTAAAAAAAAAAAGTAAACTAAGGAAATAAGAAAACATATATGCAAAGAGACTTGTTTAAATCACTATTTACTAGTAGATTCTCCTTAATACAAAACAATTACCATTCCCCGGCAACGATGTCAAAAACTTGACAGACTACAAAATACACGTCTACGCTTGCACGCAAGTCTATGTGGTCTGAAGTAATAATTTGGAAGGTAAGTTCTGAGATTTATCATCCTCAGTGAATGATATGTTTTGTTACTAAGGTATATCTAAATTCAATAATGTTTAAATGAAATGATTTCAGCTTGATCTAGTTCTGTTAACAAGCAATAATGTAGAGTTTAGAAACTATTTAAGTTAGAGAGAAGAGTTGGGCTTATTCAATGTGAAATGTTGGGCAAGTTGTATTACTTCTCAAGCATATTTCATTCTTTTTTATTAAGCTAATTAATCAAGTGCACATTGTATTCCTTAGAGTTGTCCTCTAAATCCTTCAAGTGCAAATCTTGTGCGAGAGATGAACACACAATGGTTCAATTTCTGCACAAAGATTCTCATGAGATCGCAATTAGAGTATCTTAGTTTTCCTATGTTTAGGTTACCAAAATTTACAATTTTAATTAGCTGATCACAAGAGCATTGATTCCACTAATGAACATTACACACATCATGCGTGGTTTAGATAAGGAAGTGATTTCATTGGGCTCTATGAACTATGTTATGTCATCCATGAGCTCTCAAAGAATCCACTCTCTCCTTTCACGTATGTTGAGCAACGGAGCTCCAATTAATGGGTCTTAGCTCACATGCTTCGACTCCTTAGTTGAACGTAAAATATGGTGCAAGAAGGCTCAAGAACTTCTCACTTAGTTCTAAGCACCCCTTTCACACATATCCCACTCTTAACTAAGCGATGAGCCATGGAGCACAAGACTTTCATTTTGATTGTAGTATTTATAATTATATTTTCTTAACATAAGATTTTCATTTATTATACAACTTGATCTTAAGATGATTTCATTCAGTCATTCAAAAATAGATATTTATTTCAATGCTTGAGGAAATTCTACATCATTCATTAAGTCCCTTACATTTTACAATGGGCTCAGCCCAATCCTCCCCAAGGGGGTTTAGCCTTCCATTACTACTGAGAAAAGAAGAAAAACATATAAGGATGAAGACCCTTTCATGATCCACTAAAAGAAAAGTAAAAGTAAGATTGTAGTTTACTAGGAACAGTCCTTAATGGGGTTCTCTGGATCTCTCCTCTTCTTCCTCTTCTCCTTTCTTTTAGCTCCCTAGTGCAGCCTTTGGTTCTTTCTCCTTTAGCAATGGTTCGTTACACCTTTCTTGGAGAGGTCTCCTTTTTCCTTTATACAGCCCCTAAAAACTGAACTTTTTGGATGAAAAGTTAGAACCCTTCTTAAGTGGAGAAGAGATGCATATATAGATCGATTACTCTCCTCTTCTCCCTTTTCAAATTTTGCTTTTCACTCTTTATTTTCCTACTTGTGTTAATTGCAAATACCACTTGATGACTGAAGTGACATCTTCTTTTCAATTTTTAATTCGTTGATATCATTTCAATCCTCCCTCATGCTAATAAAATAAGCTGTTGCAGAAGACATGATGGCTAGGAGACAAGGAGCAGGTTGAGGGGTCTTATCCTAGCCGCAACAAATTCCCTGAATAGACAGAAATTTGGTGTGACACTGTATCGTGTTGCTGTGCGCTGCAGCAATTGAGTTTCTAAAACTCTTTTGCTGCAGTGCGCTGTGTCGGTTTTAAGTTTTAAAACTTGCCCGCTGTAGCGCGCTGTAGTGCGCTGTAGCGATTGAGTTTCAGAAACTCTCCCACGCAGCGTGCTGTAGCAATTGAGTTTTGGAAACTCTCATGCTGTGGCGCGCTATAGCGGTTGAGTTTCAGAAACTCTCCTGCTGTGGTGTGCTGTAACGATTGAGTTTTGGAAACTCACCTGCTGCAGCGCGCTATAGCAATTGAGTTTCAGAAACTCACCCGCTGCAGCGCGCTAAGGCGTGTTGTGGCACGCCATAGCGGTAACGCTCTAGAATTTAGTAATGCTCTTGTTAAGCATCTTCTGTATGTAAGTAGCTAGGGCGCGCTATAGCTCACCGCAGCAATTTGTCTTCTAGAAAATGCAAAAACACTCTAGAATTTCCCAGAAAACACTGAGCTCGCTTTTTTCTTGACAATAGGCAAAATTTGATCAAGGTAGTTGTTTCAAATAAAAAAATGAATGAGAATTTTTCTTTATTTGGAATAAAAATTATGAATTTATCACTACCCAACCCAACCCTCTCCTGAAGGATTGAGATGTCTTTTGCACATAAAAAACTATGTTAATTCTTACTTAACACGCTCATGAATCACATGTCACTTGACTAATTTTTCCATCCATGACCAAAATTTAAATAAAATGGAATAATATGATATCCTCAAGTCTTTATGAGTATCCTACTCATGATTATTTGATTGGTGGCTATACTGCATCAATTCTCCCCTACCAATAGAACTCTGCTCCGCAAAGTTGATCATTTGAACTTCTTATATGAAAACCAAGTGTCTTCTAATGGAGGTGTAAGTGGCACCCTGCCCCACTGTTCAACACAAGGAGTGGGATCAAGTGATGGGATGGGTTGTCACTAAAGGGATAACCTTGGGATTAGCATTATCAAAACAGTTATTTACTAAGAGGCACTTAATTTGCTAATGCTAATACTACTAAGGTGTCCAAGTACTTAACTACTTAGACACATGATTGTGCTTTGAATTATCGTACAAGGATAATTATAACACAGAGTATAATAAGGCAGGTGTAATAAATAAATAGAGTGTTAAAGCTGACTGAAATAAATATATACATCATCACAAATAATAGAAGCTAAAGAGTAAATATTACATCCTAAAAACAGTACTAAAATATAAAAAACATACAGTGCAATAAATAATATTATTACAAGACATTAAATAGTTTTAAGGAAAGAGATAGAAACTGAAATAAAATGTTCTCTCTCCAACATTAATAAAAACTAAGCAACAGCATAAGGGTCCTCTTCATGCTCCTGCTCCTCACCTGGATCTGATTCTTCAAAATGTTCTAAGACTAACATGTTGGTTTTTACGTGCCAGGGCTTCAGCCAAGAAAATAAAATCTTAATTAGACAAATTATCTAAGTATATTTTAGGCTGATATTTTCTTATATTTTAAAATATTATTAATCATCCTAAGTAAATAGGAGTTTCAAGGTATCAATTAATATGATAAAAGCTATAAACCATACAATTATAACTTAAGCAAAATATGAGATAATAAAATATACCTCAACCCAAAGTTGTAGAAAAGGTTAAGCAATATATATGTTAACTACTAAGTACAAGAAAGGTTCTAACATATATGATCAAAATTACTTATGCTGATTTTCAGATAAAAATATAATATAAACAAAATTGTACTAAAATTAGCATCCTAACATGCTTGCACAAAAGAAAAATACTTCACAAAGCTAAGAAAACTACAAAAAATACATAATTATTAAAATAAATGCTGTAAAGTATTGAAATGTTAAAAATACTGAAATTGCTGAACTAAATTGATAGTGACAGAGCTGAAAATAACTAAACTAAAAATAAATCATTTTATTTTAAATAGACATATGCCTATAATAGTTTGTCATAACAGAAACAGGCTAAAGTTAGCCATAGAACAAAAACTGAATTATCTAGAACACAGATGTCTAGATCAAATATACCTTATTCAGAACACTGATGTCTAACTCTGAGCTAATAAACAAAACTATAGAGGCAGACTAACTAGGGCACATTCCAATAAGCAGTTATTTAATTTACTTATTTATACTGATTTATTAATGCTAATGACTTATGAAATTTCAAAACTAATATAGGATATTTATCAAATAATCTATGTCTCATCTAATATGTCAAAATAGTAATGACACAAATTAAGAAAGCAGTGCGTACAATCAAGGAATAATAAGCAGTACTACACAAAAATCTATGATATTATTTATTTTCTAACTTAATGTTCTAACTACTATGAGATTATACAAGCTCAGGATCTCCAATATCCTTCTTGTTGGAGATAGTAAATCTCAGCACCACCGAGCACACCTATGCAGCAGAAGCACATTTCATAAAAGCACTCAATTGAGGACCGAGGTTGCGTTGACGGTTATCAAGCAAATTCAAAATCACAAAACATAAGTAGAAAATCACACAGTACATGCATGCAAGATAAATACAAACATGGAAACATCCAAACACCGATAATTGCATTGAAAACCTAAGAACAAGAAAAACTATAGAGCCACACCACAAAATTTCACATGAAACTTGAAGATTACAGAGTTACAAAGAGCTTATCCTTGACTGGAAATATGCAAGCTCTTACTCAAATATAGAAATGAGAGAAAGCAACCACCATATGGAATGTCTTCTCCAACATGCAAGATATTTTTTACACAATAGCATCCTTAGGACTTCACCATGGGATCTCCTCATCACAACAGCAATTAGCCTCCAATCTGCAATGCCAATATTGTAAACTCCTCCCAACTTATTTTGTTAAGAACCCAGCTCAATTTTGGACCATGAAAGTGCTAAAATGCCTTCCAATTTACTTAGGGCATAACATGAACTAGAGCAGAACTCTACCAGGCGCTACGGCGTGCCGTAGCGCCTGTGTTTCGAATGGCCTACAACTGCAGCACGTTGTAGCACCCACGTCTCCGGATGGAATCCTCTACAGTGCGCAACAGTGCCCGTCTTTCAAGATGGAACCCATTGTGGCGCACGGTAGTGCCCGTCTTTTGAATAGCCTACATCTTGGGATGGCTCCGCTGCGGCATGCTGCAGCCCCGATTTTTGCTGCAATGCCAATTTATGATGCGGCACGCTGAGGTGCCTACTTCTCTAAATGCTGACCACTAATGCACACGATAGCACCTCCGTGTCTAGTGAGAGATCGCCAAGGCACCCTGCGGCTGGCCATGGCGCGTTGTAGTGTCTGTCTTGCTCCTAGAGTTCACACCTTCTTCCAAATCACCTCGGAACCTCTCGAAATCTCACCGGAGCACCATTAGCTTCTTTATAATGGACTAAAAGATCTCCACAACATAACAATCTCCCACTTGGAGACCTTTGGGAAATCACCCCCCTCTTCCTTCTTTAACTCTTCATTATCTTCTTCTATTCTTATCAAGAATGTGATGTGGCTCACCCCGCTCTCTCTTCACGTACCGAGGCCAACTGTAGCTGCACATAGCTTCTGTTTCTCCATTATTACTGCTTTTGTAAGCATATTATCTGGATTCTTAGAAATGTCGATCTTCTCTAATTTGAGTTGTCCTTCTTCATACAGTGTCCGGATGAAATGGCAACAGAGTTGAATATGTTTTATTCTGGCATGAAATGATGCAATCTTCACTATGTGAATAGCGATTATACTATCACTGTAGAGCCTTACATCCTTCTGCTCCTTGCCCAATTCTATCATAAAACTCTTCAACCAGATCATCTCTTTACTAGCCTCTGTGATGGCAACGCATTCTGCCTTCGAGGTAGATATAGCAACATGATATTTTGTAGCCTGGAGATCCAACTCACTGCTTGTAATAACCCTAAATTGTTACCCTGCTAATCTATAGTCTAATTAATCATTAATTTCAATGCCATTGCCTTTATAACATCAAACTAAGCCTATCCTAAAAATTTAAAGCCAATTGGATTTCTCTAAGTCCAAGATGACATTTTGATCAGTCGAGATGCCCTAGATTAGACCTAAAATATTTTGATCTCAGAATAAAAATTTGATTGCATTTTTTAATTCCTCACCCCCAAATTATTTAGGGGTGAAAGTTTGGTGTAATTTGGAGATCATTTAAGCAATAATTCACATTTAATTAAAATGAGTTAATTGCACTTTAGGGTCTCTAACTTTTCAAATTTGCATTAATAACCCTTAAACTATTTAAACGGCTGGGATTTGCTGTGCAGACCGCGGGCGATCCGCTGAGAAGCCCGGGTCGCCCGACAGCGGTGCTTCCATCATATTCGCCATTCACCCAATCAATCCGACGGCTAGAATTAGATTCCGCAGAACCACGGATCTGCCATTGGATGCGTCCCATGAATCCTATGGTGCGGATTTAATCGGATCCAGCTGTTAGGATCTGGAGGATCCAGACTATCGTGCCTTTTTTATTGATCAATCAAATGGCTCCGGACCCTCCCGTGACTGTGGACCTTTATCCCCACTCGCTTGCGCACCCGACCAAGGAAATCCCTCGTATTGCCAACTGCCTAGCCTGTTCCCTACTCGTGCCTTTAGCTCAGTAAGCCATTGGGGATTCCCCCATTTTGGTTAGGTGCTCAAACTAGAAATTCGAGAGCTCAGCCATGGCCCGATCCCTCAAACCTCCTCAGCCTGAGCCAACTCTCTGGAATCTTCCTCGCTCTCGCCTGAGGCTATAGATAGCCTTAATATTCTTTCTTGGATCCCTTTGCTGCCTAATTGAGCTTTATTTTTTCTCTACCTCTTCCGTCATTACTGTCTATCCGAGCTTGCATAGGCGAATCTAGGAGCTTCTGAACTGCTGATAGTAGGCTCTCCTGGTGTTTAGGACCCTTTACACTCTCTGGAAGCATCGCCAGCGCCTACCTTACTTTCAATCGACCACCTCGAGCTCAACCATCGAACCAGGTACCCCATTTGCTCGGTCTTAGCCAATTGGGCTCAGGCTTCTTTCCATCTGATTCATGAATCTACGTATTTTCATTTTGAACCTAATTCTATTGTAATTAAGACCTAAGCTAGCTCCGATCGATCAAATCGATCGATCAACCTAAGTCTTTAAGGAACACCTCGGGTCGAGTAAGGTCCCGGTATTCCAGCCCACCTCAAGCCCTCAGAAGAGGGGGCTTCAATCCGTCTCACCTCCCTGATGGTGTAGGGATCGAGCCATGGGTCAATTGTGGTCTCTGTGGGGAGAATTCTCTCCCTAAAATAACTCCATGAGAGGAGCTCTCGGGTGAGTAAGGTCTGGGTGATCTAGACCCTCTCACGGGGGGCTTCTGGTCTCAGTCAACACACCTTGGCTAGGAGATCAATTCTCGATCAACCCGAGGCCGTGGCGTGGTCTCTATGCCACATATTTGGCTGATTAGGGTTACCCTAATAGGTGAGGCGTCGGGGCTGGCAAGGGGAGGAAGACGAACTGTGTGGGTCAGGCTGACCCGTGACCCACGCGGTTCGACAGTAACGGCTCCCCGGGCTGAGCCGACCCGCGTGTTTTGATGAATGGGCCGAGCCCATTTTAAATATAAGTCTGATTAATTGAATTATTTTCCATAGGGAAAATAATTCAATTAATCAAATTATAGGGATTTATTTAAATATAAATATAGAATGTATTAATTAAATAACTTTTAATCCACCGATTATATATCAAATTGATCAGAAAATTCTCAGGAATAAGAATATAAAATAATATGGTATATTTAATGGTTAGATTTTCCATTTTTACCTAATTATTTCATATCTTAATTAGGGTTAATTAGCATTTATACTTACTCAAATTACATGTTTAGAGTGACATTAGTTTCCTTATGATCAGTAGAATAAATGTGCTAAGTAGTTTAATTTTTTAATTTCTATATTTGAACTTATGACATAATCTTGTCAAATCATGATTAGTGAAAATTTAGATTTTTAATTATTAAATCTTAGCAAACTTGATCTCTGATTAATTGTTTGATTGAATAGAACTTATGTGCCAAGTTGACTAGATTTGTGATTATGTACTAATCCTTCTGAATTGGTTTAGAGTTTTATTAGCACTAATTACTTTCTATTTTTTTGAATTTTTTTGTTAATATGCTCTATAACAGTAAGGCAGATGTATTGAAATAATGTATGCCAATTTATGATGCATAACTTGAATAAACCTAAATTTGAAGAACTTAAACATCTTAATTAAACTTAAGAAATCTTAAGACTTTGATCAAGATATTAAGACTTGATCTAGGCCTGAGATTGCCACCAATAATACGTCTTTAATCCACTAATTTCACACTTGACCTATAACTAAACACTTGATCTTAATTAGGTAAGAGTGGGGGCTAAACCCTACTCCACTTGATTAAGATCCAAACTCTTAAACCTTAATTAAATGGCTTGATTATAAGATAATGAAATTGACATTATTCTAATAATGCATCTAATTTGGTATTAATCTTAAACCATCGAATTAGACATGTTAAGGTTGATAATAAATCTATGTGATAGATTAATCTGAATCTAAGCTTTAGATATTCGATTTCCTCTTATATATGGTCATTTACATATGAATGATAATAAAATCATTTTTATTAAACAAGTGACCTATCTCTAATAATAATCTTGATTTATTCCCATCATTGTAGAATACGAGGTGATCAGATAATTTTAATCATCTAATTTGATCACTTTGATTAAAGATAATAATTAAATCTTTAAGTGTTAGTTAAGTATTAGAAGGGTGAGATCTCAAGGATTTTACTAAAGAATTATTTCTAAAATATTTAAAAGATCTTAATTAATGACATATTGAGGTAGGAAAGACCTATGCAAATTTATTGAGGTAGAATCTTAGATGATCCTTTAACCTTAGAAGTTAATCTTAACCGCTCGTGGTAGGAATCACCTAAGATACTTAGAACGACACCTCTCCGTGTGGTAGAATCTATATTGAGTGATACTTTATCACATCCCTTGGAGCCTTGTGTAGGACTCACCCATTTAGCATAAGAATTGATACTATTGATAAATTCTTATGGAATAAATAGAATTGTTGAACCTTGATTATTGAATGGTATAGCAGGGTATACCCATAGTACTGGGTTATCCCAGTATTAATCAGGATTGGTTGATTCATCTTTGTATAGATTATGTTTTTGCTCTATCCTACGAGTTTAGTCAAGCATAGTCTCACTAAGACTAAATCATTTAATCCTAAGACTGTTATAATTAGGGAATTTAGATCATTAGCTTGTTTGAATAAAAATCACCATCAGGTGATGCCTCCTATCGAAGATCGCTTCCATAGGTGTGCTTCAAGCAAACTACGTGATCCTAGACACCCTCTTTAGAACCAAAAGTGTGCTTGTGAATTGGGTATTTTATTACCTTAGCTTGAAATATAAGTCATCATCAAGTGATGCCTCCTAATGAAGATCGCGTCATTAGGGTGGCTTAATCAAACTAAGAGTTAGAAATACCCTTCTTGGAAGTATGCTATATATATATATGTGTATACCATTTCCCCATATAATAATTTATAAGTAAATTCTTAACTTTAACCAATCATCATTCTAGAAGCTAGGAGTCAGAATCCTTTTAGCAGGATTCTGCACAATGGAAGCTTTGAATTCAATATCAGTATTTCAAGCATTTATGAATTTCTAGATTTTACTCATATAGAATAGAAGCATGGGCATGAGCATGAGCATGAGTATGAGGAATGATTCTTATGGTGATGTATGAGTATTAGTGATGAATTATGGGTTACGGAATACTACATACATTGACTGAGGAATTTCATGATGCATCGGCATCATAGTAAACTATATTCCCAACTGGATGTATGTGTACATTGGACCATACGACTCATAGCCTTTCAGTGATAGTTCTGTTACATATCTATGGCTTACTGTATTGTGGTATATTTGGATGCATTATCCCAGTGGCATATAGTACAACATTGGATATTTTTACATTGGTTTCTAAGCATTTGATGTTCTCTCTTACTTTCAGTATTCATATCTCAGTTTAGCTTTTCTTTGTTCAGTCTTTACAGTTTCGTTACTCAGTGCCTTTACCATTATTTTCTATAGTTTTGTTTGTTTACTTTAGTACTGCTTAGTTTAGTTGCAATGTGTTAGACTTCTTGTCTAACATGGGGTACTTTTGAGATCTAGCAATTTGCTAGACCCCGAGCAGCTTGTCAAGGCAAGGCATGAGGACTTGCAAGAGGTTCAGAAGGAGTATGTGGAGCCTTAGTGGATTCATCTTCCACCTTTTTACCTTATTATTTTTCGCTTTCAGTACTTTATATAGACTTTACTTTTGCCTCATTTTAATCCATTTGTAATAATTTTGGATATATTTTACTTTTCCTTTTCTGAGATAAATGCTATTATTGTTTTGTGAAGAATGTATATGGGCATTTTGCCTTAGCTTCTGCACTCTATTATACTGCTACTATACTTAGTATTGTGATGTGATTAGCATACTGGAAATGCTGATATTTTAGAACATATATTGGATTCCTTATTTATTTTTGATAATCCAATGTATGTGTTAGTCTAATACTTAAGATAAGTACTCTACTCTTATCTTAAGTATTGACTCTCGATCCTACTCTTTGGTTCGAGCCAGTAGCCTTCAGTGTGGCTAATTTTAGTTAGCCTATTAGGGAAGATGTTGTTGTTTGTTTTTCTCGAGTAGCACACCGCTCCACCATTGAATTATGATTCACCTCTCTTTTGCGCGTGGCGATGGGGCAGGGCACTACACTGCTGCACTTCTTAATGTATACACATAACCTGTAGTGCTTCTCCTGCTATCGACATCTCCTGCAAGATTTGAGTCTACATAGCCCTGTAAAATAATGTCAGATCTTCCAAAGTATATGGCTTTGCCTGCTACACCTTTCAGATACCTTAGGATCCACTTGACCATGTCCCAGTAGTGCTTCCTTGGGTTCACCATGAATATGCTAACCACTCCCACTACTTGGGCAATATCTGGTCTCATGCAGATCATCACATACATCAGGCTTTCAACTACTTAAACATAAGGAACCTTTATCATATGCTTCTTTTCTTCTTCAGACTTTCGCATTTATTCCTTTGATAAGCTGAAGTGACTTTCTAGGGGAGTGCTTACTATCTTCACTTCACTCATGATGAATCTTTTCAGCACCTTTTGAACATATTCATTCTACGATAGCTTAAGAATTCCTACACTTCTTTCCCTATTGATTCTCATTCCAAGAATCTGCTTAGCTGGCCCCAACTCCTTCATGTCAAACTCTTTTGACTTAAGCTCTTTTAGCATCCTTTTGTTTTCCATGTCTGATCCTGTAATGAACATATCATCCACATATAATAACAGAATGATATATGAGAGCTTTCACTATTTTATATAACAACAGTGATTTGCTAGCATCTCATGTACTCTGATTCTGACATGAACTATCAAATATTTTGTACCACAGTCTTGGCACTTGATTTAATTCATAGAGGCTCTTCTTGAGCTTGCACACTAGCTCAACTTTTCCTTTCTCTTGATTCTTGTACCATTTAGGTTGTTGCATATATAGCTCCTCCTCCAAGTCTCTATGAAGAAATGCAAATTTGACCATCATTTGCTCCAGATGAAACTCCTTAATTATAATAATATTCAGCACAACCCTGATGGTTATCATCTTCACAACTGAGGCAAAGATCTCACTATAGTCCACCCTATCACTTTGCTAGAAGCCCTTTACTACAAGCCTATCATTGTAGTGCATGCTCCCATTCAGTTCTTCCTTCACTCAGTAAACCCACATGTTCTGAAGGACCTTCTTCCCAACTAATAGGGTGCCAACTCCCATTTCTCATTTGACATGAGTGATGCCATTTCATCATTCATGGCAGTCTCCCACTTGATTGAATCTTCAACTTGAAGTGCTTCTTCCAAGCTTACTAGTTCATCACCATCCGTTAGTAATAGGTAAATAAGAAAGTAGTGTACCTCTATGGCAATCTTATAACTCTTTTGGAACTTTTTAACATGGGTGTTTATGGTTCAACATTGACACCTTCCAGAGCTTCTTCATGTACTCTGACATTTGGCTCAATGCTGTCATCAATTTATTTGTGCTGGGGCTCAACATATGAAGAATCCTTGGAATAAGTCTTGACTCCAATACAGTCCTTATATATTTTACATTTATTAAAAGTGACATCCCTGCTTCTGATTACCTTCTAATTCTAATTGTCCCTGAATTTGTAACCGAACTTGCCCGCACCATATCCAACAAATGTGCACTTGATTGCCTTTGCGTTAAGCTTGCTCCTAGATCCTGCATCATTGTGCACATATGATTAGCAGCCAAATACCTTGAGGTGGTTTAGTTTTACCTCCTTTTTGCTCCAAGCTTCCTTGGGAATCCCTTCATTCAATGGTATAAAAGGTCCCCGATTTATCAAGTAAAAAGTTATGTTAATAGCTTCAGCCCAGAACTACTTTAGGAGACTCACATGCAATCTCATGCTCTTGGATCTTTCTGCAATTGTCTTATTCATCTTTTCTATGACACTGGTTTGCTATAATGTTCTTTAAACTGTAAACTCCCTCTTGATGCCTCTTAAGGCACAAAATTCCTTGAACTCCCTATTATAGTACTCACCATCATTACCAGATCTTAAGCACTTAAGCTTTAATCATATCTCATTATCCACCAAAGCTAACCACTTTCCAAACACGTCGAACATGTCAGATTTATGTTTTTGAAATTAAACCCATACCTTCCTTGTATGTTCATCAATGAAGGTGACAAAATATGTGGCTCCACCTAGGGAAGAAGTAGGAGCTAGCCCCTATACATTTGTATGCACAAACTCAAGTTTCTTACTTTTCAGCTCTCTTTTAACTTTAGAGAATAAAAGTTCTTTGATTTTCCCAACACATAGTCTTCAAGGAAATTTAAATCTACTGACTTTAGTCCTTAGAGCCTCCCAATTAACTGTAGGGATTTCAATCACCTCTCGCTCATATGAACAAGCCTCCAATGCCATAAATCTGCATTTATATTATCTGTAGCTGCAATAGAATCAAAAACTTTATTAATCAAGTAAAGTGTACCTTCCATATTGCCTCATGCAACAATGAGTGCACCCTTCATAACCTTCCATGAATCTCTAGTGAAATAAGTGTTGTAGCCCTTTCTAGCTCACTGGCTCACAGAAATCAGATTTCTCTTTAGACATGGCACATGTCTAACATTTTTGAGCTTCCAAACTACGATGCTTAGTAGCAAAACATCCACATAACTTCTACTAATGATATCGTATGCCTTATCATCTCCAAGATACACTTTTCCCAAATCACCCTTGGTGTAATTCTTGAAGGCACTCCTCGACGGAGTTGCATGAAAGCATGCGCTTGAGTCCACTTCCCAGGACTCCGTGTTGATAAGTGAGAGGATCAATGCATCCTGATCCTCCTCAATGAAAACATTCATAGTGTGGTTCATTATTCTTGCCTCCATCACATGGCTTCTTCAAGATATGGCTATCTTTCTTGAAGTGACCTGCCTTCCCACAGTTCCAGCAATCCAGCTTTGCTTTTCCGGTTCTTGATTTTCCTCATCGAGAAATTGACCTATTTCTGTTATGTCTCATTTTCACGTGTCTTTCCCTTATTTCAGCATTCAATGCTGAGGTGGATGCCTCCCCATGGAATTTCTTTTGCACCTCTTCATTCTATATAAGCCCAACAATGTCGCAAAATCTCAACGACGTATTTCCTGATGAATTTCCGATGGCTATAACCATCCCATCCCAATTGTCCGGCAACGAAGAGAGGAACAAAAAAGCTCGGACCTTGTCATCAAAACTGATGCCCACCAAACTTTACTAGATTGTCACCATGTTGAATCTATTGAGGTGTTCAGTCACTGAATAGCCTTTCATCATCTTCATGTTAAACAATCTGTTCATCAAGAAAACTTTATTCGAAGCCTAAGGCTTCTCATACATTCTAATCAGAGCATCCATGAGATCTACAATAGTTTTCTCATTAATAATGTTAAGAGCAACACAAGAAAATAATGAAAAACAAATCAAACTTAGTGCAACTCTATCTAGAACTTCCCACTTTTCATCAGTCATAGTTGTAGGTTTTCTGCCAGCTCCTTTCAATAGAAAATATAACTTCTTCTAGTAAAGGAGATCCTCCATCTGCATTTTCCAGAATGCAAAGTTCATTCCACTGAATTTCTCTAACTTGTGTTTCATCTCGTCGGCAATTGCTCCCACTCAAACAGCAAATCTAGGGACCAACACGGTAAACCTCTATCTCTGATACCACTTGTTGGAGATAATAAATCTCAGCACCACTGAGCACACTCTCCGCAGTAAAAGCGGTTTTCACAAGTGCACTTGATTGAGGACTGAGGTTGCATTGATGGCTACCAAGCAAATCTAAAATAAAAAAACTACAAGTAGAAAATCACACATCACATGCATGTAAGATAAACATAAACATGCAAACATCCAAACATAGAAAGTTATGTGGAAAACCCAAGAACGAGAAATGCACTGAGTCACATCACATAATTTTTACTATGATACTTGAAGATTATAAAATTACAAAGAGCTTTTCCTTGACTTTAAATGCACAAACTCTTACTATAATATGAAGATGAGAGGAAGTAACCACCACCTAGAGTGTATTCTCCAACATGCAAGCAGTTTCTTGCACACAACTTTCTTAGGGATTTACTTTGGGATCAGCTCCTCACTGCAGCAATCAAACTCTAATCTAAAATGCCAACATTGTATACTCCTACCAACTTATTTGCTTAAGTATCCAACTCAATTTTGGGTCCTGAAAGGTCCAAAATGCTCTCCAATTTACTTAGGGCATAACCTGAACTGGAGCAGAACTTTGCCAAGCGCTAGAGCGTGTTGTAGCGCCCATGTTTTGAATGGCATGCCGCTGCAGCATGCAGTAGCCCTCGTGCATAAGAATGGAATCCACTGTGGTACCTCGTGGCACCTATTTTTTGGGATCGAACCCGCTGCGGCGCGCGGTAGCGCCCGCCTTTCGAATAGCCTGCGTCTTGGAATGGATCAGCTGCGGCGTGCTACAATGCTGATTTTCACTGTGGCGTGCTGCAGTACAAATTTTTACTGCGGCACATTGAGGTGCCCACCACTCTAGCTAACCACTGAGTGGATCAATAGCACCTCCTTCTTGGGTGAGGGATCGCCAAGGCATGCTGCGGTGCGCCGCAGCATTTGTGTTGTTCCTGTACTTCATACATTATTCTTAATTGCCTTGGAACCTTCCGTAAGGTCACCGAAGCATCATTAGCATCTTCATGCTGGACTAAAAGGTCTCCATAACCCAACACTACTATCTAGCATAAAATTAAAACTACGGTCCTATAAAATCAAATAATTAGAACTAATCAAGTTCTAATTTAAATTAATTAATGTCACCTATATAAGTTAAATAATAAATCAATTTTCTTAATTCATGAATTAATTAACCCAAATCAATCTTGATTAAGATAAATCAAGATTAACAAGTTAAGAATTAAACTCCAAAATATTGAGATTTATATCTCTTAATCTAAAGATATAAAGATTAAGGGTCTAAGGGTATTCACAAGTCTCACGACTAAAGATTAAGGCAAACTTATTAAGTATGATCAAACTTAATAAGATGAATCTCTAATCTTAAACTAAGGTTATAAGATAAAATAGTCATAATTAAGAGATAAAATTTAGAATATAAAAATCAAGGATTCACTCAATTGAGTAATACGTTTACCCAAGGAATGAAATATAACCTAAGTGTACTACCTAAGTCTACTACTAAGCACTAAATAAGAGATTCCTAAGAGTATGAAGGAAAGATACTTAAAGAAATTCCTAAGGAAATGACTGATAAGTCCAAGATTTAAAATAAAATAAAAAAGAAATACATATAATTCTATGATTATAACAGTTTACTTTGATGAGTTTTTCAACATTATCAGGCAAAAGAACAAGCAGAGCAAAATCTAGAGCAAATTTGAAATTCTGGAAAAAAACCGATGTAACACGCCACAACACGCAACAGCGCTTGAAGGCAGATCAAACACAAAATCTCACCGCTACAGCGCTCCACAGCAGCAATTAGAAAACTTAGACTCTGAAATTGAAGATTTAAATAGAACCGCTGTGGCGTGCCACCGCGCGCCACCACTGTCATAAATTGATACCTCGCCGCTACCGCGCGCCTCAGCGAAGTAAAAAAATGAAATGAAGATTAATTGATTCTCTTTCGCACGCTACAGCGGATCCAAATTGAAACATTGCCGCTACCGTGCGTTATAATGGGATGGGACTTAGCCAAATTCTTGACATGTCCGTTACAACGTGCTGTAGCTGGTTTATTTCAAAATTTTAGAGGTACTGAAATTTAATTCAGTCACTGCAGCACACCTAAGCGCGCCACTGTGTGCCAAGGCAAATTTAATTCGAAAGCCAGGTGCTATAGCGCGCCGCCGCGCCAGCCGTAATTTCTGCCAGTTTGAGCCTTAATGATAGCATATGGAAGGGCACAAATTCAACCATTTTCCTTCCCCAACTGTTTGAAACTCTAAATTATTTAATTCTTTCCTATTCTCAAGAGAATATCAAAATAATTGCAAGCTATTAATTCAAAGAAGTTGGAAAGGGTTGCTGATTTAATTACAATGATTGGTTTATAAAATCAACTCTTCAAGATTAAGAGAGGGTTCCCCTCTTTGATATTCAAGATCAAAAATTCAGAGCTGATGTAGAGAAAAGAAGGAAGACCCCAAACCAAGGAATGAGAAGAATTCCATCTGAGAAAGAAGGGAAGGAAATCCAAGGAGCTGAAGGAGGAGAAGTTGGAGAGCAGAAAGAAAGCAAGAGAACGCCAAGGGCAGTTCCTAGTATTCTTCTTAAACCTCACCTTGTTTTCTTTTATATAGTAAAACTATGCAAGGGTTCATGTCTTTGTATTCTTTATTATGTATTTCATTTGGTTTAGAATGCTAACCTCCCCCTTGTGGAGGGTTGGGCTAGAGTCATATAACAAGTACAGGGACATATTGTAACATCCCTATGTTATTATTTAGCTTAATATTAGCTTGATCGTATCCTAAATATCATTAAATTAAGTTTATCTACTTATTAAAACCAAACACTGAAATTCAAAGCTCAATCGAATATTTGGAATATTCAATAATATTTAATTAATTAGAAATTGAGATATTTAATTTGACCTCAAAATCACAATTTGACTTCTCCATTGTGCTCGTCACCCCTAAATTAGCTAGGGGTAATATTTTGAAAGTATTTGGAAGCCATCATATTTTTAATGTATTTAAATACCCTGAAAAATAGAAAAAATAAATACTTGTCAAAATTAAAATCCAACTTCACCATTTAATTCCTCACTCTCGAACTAGCTAGGGGTAAATTTTTAGGATTTTTCAGAGCACATTTATAAAAACTAATTTTTTTTAAAAAGCATTATTAACTAAATCAAAAATTCATTTTTTTCCTCTTCATTTTCCTGAGCTGGGACCACTCTGCACCTTCCTCCCATCCTAGCTCTTTCCTCCTCATACCCTGCACACAAGTGGCTTCCGCCCCTCCCCTTTCCCTACATGCAGATGGGAAGGCTCATTGATGGAGCCATGTCCCGTCCTCAATTAAGATGGACCTTCAGCCCTCCACCTTTCAATTCTTGAAAATCCCTCCTCACTCTCCATTTGCTCAGTTGATACTCTTCTCCTCTTCCCAAGCACATTCCCTTCCAAGCTCATTCTCAAGTTAAATAAGAACCCTCAGCCTCTTCCTTTTCTTGCTAGCAGTTGAAGAAGAAGACAAAGCTTCTCCCCTCAAGCCCACAAGCTCCCAAGTTCCTGCAAAAATCAGAGTCCCCTTCCTCCATTTATTTCAACACCAAGGTACCTCTTTGGTGCCTCTTTGGTACCTCTTCGCTTTATCAAATGGTTGCTACATTTACCTTACATGTATATTTCATGTTAATAAAAACCTGTGTTCGAGATGTAGAGATCATTAGAGCTCATTAAGAGAGTAAGTTTTAAGGAAGAAAATATATTCTACAAATACGATTTTTGTATACTCAGACCTTAGCCTCATTGCTTTCATTTTTAAAATGATTGTTTTGTGTTGATTTTTGTATAAATATAAAGGTGTTGGAAAGACGTTTCTATTGGTATATGGTACTGCACTTGAGGGGCCCTAAATCAAGAGTATTTGGGTGCCAAAGAGAACACATTTCAGTTTTTGCATATCCAAAATCACCGCCAAGTGCTATAGCGTACCATAGCGCCTAGATCTCGACCAGAAGGTGCTATGGCACGCCACAATGCCCACGTCTCGAATTAAATCTGCCACAGCGTGCCGTCGCATGCCACAGTGCACTGTAGCCCCTGGCTTTTGGCCAGAAAGCGCTACAGCGCACCGTAGAACCCAGCTCTAGGGAAATTTGGTGCCGCAATGTTCCACTGTGCTGAAATCTACCGTAGCATGCCGTAGTGCCTAGCTCTCCGCTAGAAGGCATCAAAGCACGTCATAGCACCCAAAACTATCCTAAATTTCCTAGAATGGCCTAAACTTCACATTTTTTGTATTTTAATGACTCTAGGATCCTAATGGGGCTAAAATATACTAAAATCAAACTTGAATTTAGTAAAATCAAGAATTCTGTGAATTTGGAGGTGATTTTGAATATGGAAATCTACCACTTATCCTAAAGGGCATGTTCTAAATCCTAAAATTTTACTTTTAGACCCTAGAATGATTTGTCATAATTAAATTATTAGACATCAAAATTTAGCATTCTTAGGGTCTATGGAACCCTTAGATAGTGAACAACAATAAACTAACTAAATTTTCAGACTTCACAAGGTAAAATTACCAAATTGCTCTTAAAAATTGAAATCTTAACTTGAACCCAAGGACTTAATTCTTGTCCAAATTTAAGTCTATCTTCATGTTAGACAGCAATGAATCATTTGGAATCAAGAAAGTCCAATTTGGAGCCCATAATCACAAAATAGCATTTTAGACCCTTAAGTAGGGGCAAAGCGGTCTTCTTACCCAAATTTTAGGTTAAGATCCCTTGACCCCAAGGTTATCATTTAAATCATTAAAATTAGTAATAAAACTAATTTAAAATTGATTTAGACCCTTAATCTCAAAAATTGAGTAAATTGAGAAAAATTTCATTAAAGGTTTGCAAATTTCCTAAGTAATATAATACACCCTAGCTTAGCTAGATTCCACCCTTAACTCCTTCAAATGAACAAAAACAGCAAATTAAGGCATATTGTTATAAATTCCATCAACTCCTAAAATTCCCTAAGTCATTTTACTAGGAGCCTTTTATAAATCTACACTTCACTTATGAACTTTTCCTTAAGCTTAGGAATATATGCTAGGTTAGATTTCAGTCATTGAATAAGTGGGTTATTTAATGAATGGAACCTTAGTTTTACTAGTTTTTAGATTTTTATATCTTAATTCTGATCATTTTATCTTTCAACTTTAGTTTAAAATTATGAGTTTCATTCTATTAAGCTTGATTTGCTTAATAGGTTTTGCCTTGATTATTAGTTCACATTAGCCTTAAACTTTAGCTGTTAAGCTTTACCCTTTGGATTATGTGATTAAACATAATTTGTGGTATTTAATACATAATTCTTAGTTTTAGTAGATATTAATTAGATCTTAGTTTAGAACATCTAAATTCATCAAATAGGATATGTTGATTTCTTATTTAATATGTAGGCAATATTGATTGAATTAAATGAGAACCTTATCAGTTCTAATTGCTTTTAACTTATAAGACCGTGCTTTTATGTTACACTAGATAGTAGGAGTTGGATATCCTGAACTTGTGTAACTTGGAGTAGTTAGAATGGCTTAAGTAGATAACACAGATGTCACCATGTGTAGTAGAGTCCCTTGCTCACTATTGATTTACTTCTCCTTTTGCATTCCTTGTATTTTGTGCCATTACCTTGAACATGTCATATAAAATAATATTGTTACATAAAACAAAAATATAGATTAATTTGGATAATATTTGCATAGGGATCAGTTACTTGTTGATTGTGCGCATTTTACCCTACTAGATAGGGGTAAGGAGAATTAAGGATTACTTAATATTACTCATTGAGGAGTGCTGTGTTAAGTTGGAACCCACTTGGTCTTGTAGACGTGCTTGACTCTTTAGCTAATTCTAGATATGTCCACTGAAGTAAAGTAAACAACTAAAATATTACTACATTTTTACTTACTTCCTCCTCAATTCAGTTTTACTTCATTATTTCACCTTAGCCTCTTATGACACTAAGAAACTTACCAGCTTAGCCTCTTATGATGCTAAGAATATTAGATTTCTTAGTTTGGCAGGCTAGTTTAGCCTTCTTCTGATATAGTAGTCATTACATACTTATTTGCTATTTCATTGTTACCTTTTTACTACAGTTAGCCTTTACTTTACCTTCATACTTGTATACTTATAGGATGCTAGATTTCCTTTACTGCTTACTTATACATATCATATATAGATTGCTTACTTTTAAACTTGCATAATTTATATGATCATCAGCATGTTTAGGATGAGTCTTTTCTTTCAGTGCTTTTCTTACTTTATTTATATATATGCCTAACATTATCACAGCTTAGTATTGAGGTATATTTTTTTGCCACATATATTGCTTAGTATTCCATATTCTTTTGTATGCTTGTTTCACCCTTACACTTTGCCTGTCTTATATTATAATTAAAATGGTGATATTATAAAACTTATGAACTTAAATAGCCTAAAATGTACTTAGACAATATTTTTAACCAAATTTTCTTTTCTTTGGTTGGGGCTTTGTCATTGTGAAATTGATAATGGCAGGTTCTGAGCAATTTGAGAACCTTG
The DNA here is from genome assembly GCA_016760335.1 of Gastrodia elata. Lineage (NCBI taxonomy): Eukaryota > Viridiplantae > Streptophyta > Magnoliopsida > Asparagales > Orchidaceae > Gastrodia > Gastrodia elata. The sequence continues at coordinate 79,261,397 of CM028670.1, read as the reverse complement.
TGCCCAAAGAAGAGTCATTCTTGGCGGAGCATTAGGTCGAGGCAGAAGATCAGTAGATTAGCTGTCATTTTATTTTTCTTGTGAGGATGAGGGATTTATTTTATTTTAAACTTATCTTAAAATTGATGTAATAATTCAGGTGCCCATGTATATTCTCTTACTGTACTATTTTATTCTTAGTTGCATATTTACTTATTACTTGTATTTTGGTAGATTGGATGTAGCATTTTACTTTTTCTTGCTTTTGCACTCTGATGAATGCATATACTTAGTTAATGATTCTACTACATTATACATGGCACATCCTTCCTTTATTAGTTGATTAAAGATTACACCTTAATCAAATGAGAAGTTAGAGATTTGCCAGCATAGCACATCGCCCTTGATCTAATTTCATTGTGGAATGAGGGCGGGGCGCCACACATATGGTGCTTGTATCGATTTTCTTTAATGAATACAATTACTTATCTTTTGATGTGGATGTGTTCCATGTGTAAGCATGCATGTGACGAATGTTTATAATAATTTTCTTGCGAATGGTTTATAATGAAGATAATATCAAATCGACTATACATCTCGAGTTAAAGGGAATGCACATAAAGGTCCTCGCCATGAATGCATATTCACTGCGCGAGGATTCTCGGTGTAAAACTCCTTGGCATGAGATAAAAGGGAGATTAGATAACTTACATCTCTTTGAGATCAATAGCTCACTAATTGGCATAAAACTAGGAATGTGTGTGTTATTGCTTAGAGCCCATTAACAAGCTCTTGATCCTACCAGCACTATTCTTTGGGCTTTGTCAAAATATTGATGCATGTGAGCCAAGAGCCACCAATCAAGCTCCATAGCTCAGCATACATGAAAGGAGGAAGAGGAATAATTGAATGCTTGTGGATGAACATGACATAATCCACTTAGCATAATAATTTGCTTCCTTATCTGAACTGCGCATATAGCATGTGATGTTAATTGTGTGGAAATCAAGTTCATGTGATCGTTGAATTAAAATGATTATTTTGATAACCTAGACGCAGGGAATCTTAATGAACTCAATTTGATCACATGAGGGTCTATATGCTAATATTGAACTCCTGTGTGTTCATCTTGTGCACTAGATGTGAAGTAGTTGGAGTTAGAGGACCAATCTAAGGAACACTATCTTCACTTGATTGTAATTAGCATGCAAATAAGTTTCATTAAAAATTAAATGGAAAGGAGTACTTGCACCAGTCCAATAATAAGTTACATGATGAAACCCCGAACTCTCCCTTTTTCTCAACATCATATCTTTTATTTCAAGATTTAGAATTGTTAAATTAGGAGCCATAAAACCCAAAAAAACAATAGTTTAAACATTATTAAAAGTAGATAAACCTTAGTAACAAAACACATTGTTCCCTGAAAATGATAAATCTCAGAACTTACCTTCCAATTATTACTTTAGACCAGATACACTTATATGCGAACGCAGACGTGTATTTTACAGTTTGTCAAGTTTTTGGCGTCGTTGCCAGGGAACGGTTCTTGTTTCATATTAAGGATAATCTACAAGTAAATAATGATTTAGAATTTTCTTTCTTACATATAATTTTTATCATTTTGTAATCATATTTGTTTGTTTAATTTTGTTAATTTAGTTATTCTTTTAGTTTTATTTTTCTGAATGTTGAAAATTGCATTGCTGTGATTATTCCTTCCTTCTAGATGAAATTATTAAACTGCATGAATAGGAGAGAAAACATAGACATTATTTTTTATCTTGATATTGAATGAACTTACTTAAGAGCTAGGAGAGAATAAAATTTGCTAAATAGAAATTAGCCTGCATGGAAAACATAAAAGATGATCCAGTTGGGGGAGTAGAAGAGCAAGTAAGGTGACCCTTGAGAGATTATGCCTTACCCACTGTTAGAGAAATACCTCACGCAATTATGAGATCAAATATATCTGCTAATAACTTTGAAATTAAGCCATCTACCCTCAGCATGGTGCAAAATAATCAGTTCGGGGGGTTAGCCACTAAAGACCCAAACTCACATATTTTTAATTTTTTGGAAAAATGTGACACATTTAGATATAACGGTGTCACTGATGATGCCATAAGACTTAGGCTATTCCCATTCTCCTTGCGAGATAGAGCTAAGAGTTGGCTCAATTCCTTGCCCAGCGATTCTATCTGCACTTGGGATGATTTGGCTAAGGAGTTCCTAGCTAAATATTTCCTACCTGCTAAGACCGTTAGGCTGAGAATCAAAATAGCTAACTTTTGCCAAATTGAGGGGGAAACTTTATATGATAACTAGGAATGCTTCAAGGAGTCCCTTAGACACTGTCCATGTCATGGGTTTCTGCAGTGGATGCAAGTTCAAATATTTTATAATGGATTGAATGCACCAACTCGGATGCTCATAGATGCAGCATCTCAAGGACCTCTGAATAGCAAAACCCAACAAGAGGCCTATAATTTGTTAAAAGAGATGGTTGAGAATGCATATTAGTGACCTACTGAGAGGTGAAACCTTAGAAAGAAGGAAGAGGCTAGCATGGGTGAAGCCAATCAGATTTTAGCCCTACAAAATGAAATCAATACACTAAATCAAAAGATTGGAAGTATGAATATGAATAATGCTCAAAAAGTTTAATGTCATTTTTGTAGTGGAAAAGATAATAGTGAAAATTGTGACTTTAACAACCCCTTCCTACCTTTAAATACTGAGCAGGTAAATTTCTTAAGAAATAATAATGCAAACCATAACACTGTGCAAAATAACCCATACTCCAATACATACAATCCAGGATGGAGAAATCATTCTAATTTTGCTCAGAGTAACAACAACACAACGAGAAATTTTAATGGAAACCAAACACAAAATAGATAAGGTCAAAACTATAATAATAATCAGCAACCCCAAAACATAGGCATTGAGAGGGCATTTAATGCTTTCAAGGTAGAAACGGTTCAATTTATGAGGAGAATGGAATTGACATTAACGCATCACGATGCCTCAATTCCTGAGAAACATTGAAGTTCAATTGGGACAAATTTTCTAACAGAAGTCCACTCCGCAGCAGTGAGCTTTGCCTAGTTCGACTGAAGTGAATCCAAGGGAGACAGTGAGTGTCATTCACTTCGATGCAATTGAAGGTGACCACCTTAATAATCAAATTGATATTAACAAAGCTGAATTGGGGGTGGAGAGAGAGACAAGGAAAACTGTGAATGGGAGATTAGCTACTGTGAAATGTGAGGATCCGGGTAGGTTGAATTTTCCATGTGTGATAGGGAGCGAGGTTCTTTTAGATCCCTTATGTGACCTTGGAGCCTTGGTCAATATCGTGCTTTATCATACTTATGAACACCTTTAGTTAGGAGGGATGGAGACCACCTAAATGACTCTAAAATTTGCAAATTTAGACTCGAGAACCTCTTTAGGAGTAATTAAGAATGTGCCCGTTGGCTTAGAAGGATTTGTTGTCCCTACTGAATTTTAAATCTATAAATGGGATATGTGGAACAAAAATTTCACTATCATATTTGGATGACCCTTCCTTGCTAGCACAAATGCTATAATTGATGTAGTCAAGGGAATGATGAGTACAAATGTCCAAGGTAGAGTTTCACTAATTGACCTTAAACCCACCCTGTTCAAATGAAAGGATATAAAATTAAAGTGGGAGAGGAAAATTAGGAAGGAAAACTTGTGCAATGCTTTAAATCTTGAAAACCTTGCTTTGAGTGGGAAAGAGTCATAGGGTAGCCTTAGGTCTTCATCTGGAGGGGAGGCTAAATAGAAAGTTATTAGAAAAAAGAAAACTAGGCGGGGCAAGAGGAAAAAGAAGGAGACCTCTTTGCCGATTGCTGAAGTGGGACTGAAAAATAAAATAACTGAAGACATCATGAGTTTGAGCACAACCTCTGCTAGCGCTCACTCATATAAATCAAAAACTAGGAAAAGAAATCTGCCACATAATTCAACCCCTTGCTGATCTTAAGCCTGTCAAGCTAACGATGCTAAACTAAGCACTTCTTGGGAGGCAACCCAAGTAATTTGAACTCAGGAGTAGTTAGTTTTGAATGGAAAACAATAAAATAAAATAAAACAACCTGACAGCAAATTAATAAAATGAATTATGGAAGCTCATTTAGAATTTTGGAAAAAATTGCTTTAAAGGGCGTTACAGTGTACTGCAACGGATTTATCCGCCACAACGGGCTGCAGCGGATTCAATTGCTATAGCCCGCCATAGTGGATTTCACTGATACAGTATGTTGTAGCGGACACGAGCACTGATGCAAAAGTTTTTGAAGTCCTGAGGTGCTATAGCGCGATGCAGCACGTGGCACACAGCTGGAGTAGAAATTGACTGCTTGGGATTTCCCAAGCAGTCAAAGTCACTACAGTGCGCCTAAGGACTCAAAAACTGAAAAGGATGTGCTACAAAAGCTATTTTTTCTTCCCATTTATAGTTGAATTGTTATCACATTAAGGGAATTAATCTAAGACTTCTTTGACCAGCATTAATCAAGCCCTTAATATTGATTTCATTATTAATTCCTTCCAGAACTTGGAGGTATTTAAACTTGTAAAGGGGGGGGGGGGGGGGAAGCACTCACTTGTTTAAACTTCTAAAATCATCCTGCTTTCATTCACTTAAATTTAAACCCCCCCCCTCCCCCCCCCCCCCCCCCAAAAAAAAAAGAACCATGTCTTCTGGGAAGGAGAGCGTAGCGAGCAAGGATGCAGTTGCTTCCACATCTGGTGGAGCTTATAACAAAAAAGATTTTCCTCCTTTTAAACTGAACAAAGGTTCAGCCAAGTCACTTCTAGGAGGAAGATGATCCTGGATAAAGGATTCATGTATCCCCTCCCCGTGAACTATGAACAATTTTTGAATAGGGAATGGGAAAAGCTGGTTTGCTCGCAGACCGATTCTTGCCCCTTTATCGTTTAGAAAGTTTACGCCAACACAGCTAACGCGGCAGGACATAAAATTTTTGTTCGAGGGAAGGCGGTAATTTTCAAGCTCGAGCAAATTGAGAAATTTTATGTGGCCCTCGTGGGATTGAAGTAAGACCCAGCGGAAGTTGCAAGTTACCTCACCCGCAATGATGAGGGCTGGAGAGGAAATGTTGCCAACATTCCTCAAGCCCTCCTTACAGACTCGAGTACTGCATGGCATGTTCTCATCTCCAGCTTTATCATGCCATCTGGGAATTTAAGCGAGGTAATCCATTCAAGGGCACTGCTCATGTGTGCAATTCAAAGGCCTGGAGAAATTCATATCTCTAGGATTCTTCTTGAGCATCTCTAAAATAGCCTGACCAGGCCATGTGCCTACTTATGTTTAGATCTCTAGGATTTGTGTGGCCCAGTGGGTCAAGATACTTTTCTCCGATGTCACTGTCCCTCATCATGCTTCTCTCTCCCGAACATACCTGAATGTCCGCGTGCAAGAGGGTAAGAGGAGCAAGAAGAGAAGGGGAGAATAAGGAGAAGCTTCTTCATCAACTGGCTGAACTTATTTGGAGAAAGGGATGGCATAGTTTTATGCCCATCAAGTAGATTTGGGGAATGCCATGGTGCAGGACATGTGGTTCTGTAAGGCAGAAATCGCCCGACAGCATCAATTCCAATCTGAATTCCATACAGTTTTTGGGACCATGTTCCAAAGCTGGAGTTTGCATGGGGTCGGGCGGCACAGTGCTGCCACAGCCCCAGTGGGCGACCTCATGTCGAACACCCCTTGGCTGGCGGACTACACTTACAGACACACAGACAATGACAAAGAGGAAGAAGAAGAACAAGAAGAATGAAAAGGTTGTAATGGTTTTAGTTTTGTGTTTTTTTTTTTGCATTTTGCTTTTTGTTTTCATTTGTACTTTCTTTTTCTTATTAATGAATGAATCTTGGACCTTCTCAATCCTCATATGCTGCTATAATTATTGGTTTGCAAGATTTAATTTTTTTTGAACTTTTCAATTGCATGGATTCAATAAGGAATCTAATGTGAAGAATAATATCATAATAATTTGCTTAATAAAAAAGTGATTGAACTAATTGATAGTCCTAATTCCCACCAAACAAAATGATAATCCTAAGTTACATTATGTCTCCAAAAATTAAATAAGAATGATGCTCAAAGTCTAAGTGTGGAGATGGAGAAATTTAAGTAACTAAATTAATGAATGGCAAGGATTGAGTGAAGTTATGAGTATGTTAGGCTCTTGTAGGACCTCATGATCACAAAGAATTGAGATAGGGATGAAGAAACATATCTCTCTCTTGAGTTGAACAAGAATTTCAAAAATAAAATTAGGGATGAAGAAAAATATCTCTCCAAAAGTATAAAAATTTGAGAAAAATAGGATGATGAAAAATATCTCTCCTTAAATTTGAATTGTTATTTGAGATTTATAAGAAAGAGCACATATAGTATAAAACTCTAAGTCACTCACTCATGCCTAGCTTAATTAAGAATTCCTAGAGAACTTCCCCCCTAATTAAGAAGTAATATCGCAAACATAAAATTGGAGACTAGAAAAGCAATCAAGGAGTGGAACTTGAGTTTAGAATTTGTTAGAGGTTGAATTTCTATAAATCACTCCAGATAAGCAAATAATTAACTGACAAGACACTACACATTGTCATCTAAAATTAAATCTTATGATTCTAAATTCAAAAAAATCTTTTTGAGCTTACTCGAGGACGAGTAAGAATCTAAATGTGGGGGTGTGATAAGTCTAAGATTTATAACAAAATAAAGAAGAAATACAGACAATTCCATGGTTAGAACAGTTTACTTTGATATGTTTTCAATATTTTCAGGCAAAAAAACAAGCAGAGCAAAATTTGGAGCAAATCTGAAATTCTAAAAGAAAACCGCTGTAGCGCGTCACAACGCGCTACAGTGCGCCAGATCGAACTCAAAACCTCCCTGCTACAGCGTGACGTAGCTACAATTATAAAACACTGAATCTAAAATTGAAGATTTAAATAAAGCCGCTATAGCATGCCACCTCGCACCACAGCGCACCTTAGCGGTCAGAAATCAAAACCTCACCGCTATTGCACGCTACAGCGGAGTAAAAAAATGAAATAAAGATTAATTGATCCAATACTGTGTGTTGTAGTGGATTTAAATAGAAACCTCGCCACTACCATGCGCTACATTAGAATGGGACTTAGTAGAATTCTTGAAATGTCCTCTACCGCGCACTGCAACATGTTCAGTTTGAAAGTTCAGCGCGACCGCGCGCTACAGTGGAATAAAATGGTTAAATGCAATGAAATTTAATACGTCCGCTGCAGCGCGCCCAAGCGCGCCATAGCACGCCAAGGTGGATTGAATTCAAAAGCCTGGCACTATAGCGCACTGCGCGCCGCAGCGCCCGCCGTAATTTCTGCTAAGTTTGAGCTCTAACGACAGCATCGAGAAGGGCACAAATTTAACCATTTGCCTTCCCCAACTATTTGAAACTCCAAATTATTTAGAATATTTGTAAGCCATTAATACAAAGAAGTTGGAAAGGGTGGCTCATTTAATTGTAATGGCTGGTCTATAATATCAGCCCTTCACGACTAAGAGAGGGTTCCCCTCATTGACATTAAAGATCAGAAATTCAGAGTTGTTATAGGTAAAAGAAGGAAGAACTCAAACCAAGGAAGGAGAAGAATTCCATCTGAGAAATAATGGAAGGAAATCCAAAGAGCTGAAGGAGGAGAAATTGGAGAGCAGGAAGAAAGCTAAAGAACGCCAAGGGCAGTTCCTTGTATTCTTCTTAAACGTCTCCTTGTTTTTTTTTTTTATACAGTAGAACCATGCAAGGGTTCATGTCTTTATATTCCATATTCTATATTTCTTTTGGTATGGAGAGCTAACCTCCCTCATGGAGAGGGTTGGGCTAGAGTCATGTAACAAGTAGAGGGATATATGGTGCTTGTATTAATTTTCTTTAATGAATAAAATTCCTTATCTTTTGATGTGGATGTGTTTCTTATGTAAGCATGCATGTGATGAATGTTTATTATATTTTTCTTACAAATGGCTTATAACAAAGATAATATCAAATTGACTAGATATCTCGAGTTAAAAGGAATGCACATAAAGGTCCTTACCATAAATACATATTTATTGTGCGATAATTCTTAGTGTAAAACACCTTAGCTTGAGATAAAATGGAGATTAGATAACTTAAATCTCTTTGAGCTCCATAGCTCACCAATTAGTGTAAAGCAAATAATGTGTGTTAGTGCTTATAGCCTAGTGACAAGCTCTTGAGCCTAATAGCACTATTCTTTGAGCTCAGTCGAGAGGTCGATGTATGTGAACTAAGAGCCACCAATCAAGCTCCGTAGCTCAGCATATGTGAACGGAGGAAGAGGAATAATTGAATGCGTGTGGATAAATGTGACAAAATCCACTTAGCACAATAATTCACTTCCTTATCTGAACTACGCATGTAGCATATGACGCTAATTGTGTGGAAATCAAGTTCGTGGGATCACTAAATTAAAATGAGTTTTTGATAACCTAGACGTAGGGAATCTTAATTAACTCAAATCGATCACATGAGGGTCTATGTGCCAAGATTGAACCCTTGTGTGTTCATCTTGTGCACTAGATATGAAATAATTGGAATTAGAGGATCAATCTAAGGAATGCTATCTTTACTTGATTGTAATTGGCATACAAACAAGTTTCACTAAAAATTAAACGAAAATGAGTACTTGCACCAGTCTCATAACAAGTTACATGATGAAACCCCCAACTCTTCCTTCTTCTCAACATCGTGCCTTTTATTTCAAGATTTTGAATTATTAAATCAGGAGCCACAAAACCTAAAAATACAATTATCTAAACATTATTAAAAGTAGATAAAACTTAGTAACAAAATACACCATTCCCTGAGGATGATAAATCTCAGAACTTATCTTCCAATTATTACTTCAGATTACGTACACTTGCGTGCGAGCGCAGACGTGTATTTTACAGTCTGTCAATGACTAAGAAAAATATTTCATAATTGAGCACTAATGATAAGATAGCTTTATTTAATATTGAAGTAAATCTATGGATGGCATAATGTGGGCTTAGTTTCACATTATGAAGCTCATGATTTTACTTAGTAAATTTTTCAAAAGAAAACTAGGGTTTGCCTTAAAATCCATCTAAAAAGCCTAAATGATCTAAAATTGATTCCTACATATTTAATTTACTGAATTTAATAAATATAATAGATTTCTGGGACTTAGAACACTTAAAGCAAATCTTGGGCAAAATGACCAAAATGCCTCTCCATAAGGGTAAAAGATGCAACATTAAGAATTAGAGCTACAAATTAAACTTTATTAATGTCAAATGGTTTCTTACTGCCTAATATGAAGATAAACACTCATAACACCCAATTTGGCCAATGATTAAGGCTAATGAGCTCAAATTTGGGTTTAAGTTCATTAAGGATTGATTAGCAAAATTAGTTAACAAAATTTAAAATTCTTGATATTTTTTAGTTCTACTCTGTCTAAAGATTCCATATAAATTAATTTTGCTAAGTTATAAGGTAAAATGACCAAGTTATGGGTAAAACAAGGTTCAGCCTAAAAGGGGTAATTAAGAGGATTAAGGGTTGAGTTCAAAAACCAAACTCCACCAATTGATGTCCAAATTGAGTAAAATCAGTGGCTATGGGTTTCATATAGCACACCGAACACAACAATAATTAGCTTACTCGATTTGAACCTTAAATGATTAATTTATACCTTAATTAGGGTTTAGGATAATTAGTTAGTGATTGGTGTAATTAATTATAGAAAAATTATTTTGACTATACGAATATGCTCTCCTCTATATTGTGAGTGATCAAAAGCTTAAATTTTAAATTTTAGATAATTAATGAGCTTAATATTTGCTAATTTAATTTTAGATTAATTTGGGATAATTCAAAAATCTAATTACAGAAACTAATATTTTCTTGCAGATTAGTGTTTCTTATATTTTTCTTATCAAAATGGTATATTAGATCATATTATTTGGAATTAATTTGACAAAGTTATTACATTATCAAATTTTAAAACTAAGGGGGTTAATTAGTAAAATTAATTGTCAAACAAAACAACTAATGGTATAATCTTAGTCATTATATTTTTTTGATTAAAATGGTATATTGATCACTATGTTTAGAGTTGTAATTACAAAGTTATGAGGTTTTGAAGAATTACAAATAATTAATAAATAATAAAATAACCCAAAAAAATTTTGAAATTTTATCCAAAAAAATCGTGAATATTAAGAAAAAAAGCTTTGGCATCCAAATTCTCCCTACCAGAGATCCTCAAGAGACACACATATATCGATGTAGTGGTCTCTCCGAGACCTTTTTATTGATACCAAATATGCCTCTTAATGTTATATTATACGTTAGTATTAAATTAATCAAATTCAAGGTTCCAAGATAAATATAAGAGTTCACTAACTTACATAAACATCACATTGATTAAAATAATGAGTAATTAAGGCTAATCAAATATTAAATTAACCCAAAATGGATTAGCACTTGATTACAAATGTAAAGCAATTAAACTCTATATAATTTGGTAATTAAGTTCTACTTGGTCGTACAAGAAATCAAAGATTCTAACATTTTTATTTGGCACAAAACATTTAAGTAATTTATTAAGAGATTTAGAACATGATATTTATGGTAAGTGATAGATTTCACATTTAAAATTCACCGCCAAATTCACACAATGCTTTAATTTACTAATTCCAGGTTTAGTTTTGATATATATTTAGCCCCATTAGGGTCCTAGAGGCATTAAAATGTAAAAATCAATAATCTGGCCAATTCTAGATAGTTCTAGGCACTTTAGGGTAATTATGGGTGCTACGGCGCGCTGTAGCACCTTCTGGTCGAAAGCCAGACGCTGCGGTGCGCTATGGTGCTGGTTTTTTTGAGGCGCAGACACTACGGCACGCTGCAGCGCTTTCAAGCGCTCCAACGGATTTCAGCGCTATGGCGCGCTGCAGCACTTTCAGGCGCTGCGGCGCGCAGCAGCGCTACGGCAATTTTCAGCGCTAAGGCGGGCTGTAGCGATGAGCTTACTATTCGAATCCGCTGCAGCGAGCGGTAGCAGATCTAATTTAATTTCATCAAATGCTTATGTTACAGCGATGTACTGCGACACATTGTGGCGCACTACGGCGCACTACGTCAGATTTTAACTCGAAACTCGGGCCCAACGGCGCGCCGTAGCGCCTGACAGTGATTTCGCCTATGCAAAAACCGTAACGGTCTCCTTTCGCACTACAATACTCTCAATTTATAACACCTCATGTGTGGTGCCATATACCAATGGAAAGGTCTTTCTGAAATTTTTCCATTGATACCCAAATCTCCCCAAATCAATTATTCTAACCATGCAAATAATGGAGCTAAAGGACTAGTATTCAGAAATCCTACAGTTTTAGCTATGTTTTAATGGAGAACTTGAGCTTCTATCGGACTCATTGAGTCCTATTTATGCTTGACAATTATACCTAAATTTCATACAACGGCTAATTGAAATATTATTCAGAATATTTTAATAAATCAGATGAAGAGAGTAGCACAAGGAAGAGTGTAGCAAAATGGTACCTTACTTGAAGAAGATTGAGGAAGAGAACTTTTGATTTCCATAAGAACTTGGGGGAGGGAGCTTCTTCTTCCTTAGCTTGGAATGGAGCTTGGGAAGAGGGAGGAGCTTTCAACTTGAGCAAATGGAGCGGATGGAGGGGGCTGAGCTCCATTTTATAGGGGAAGGAGAGCTTGGCTTCAGCAAAGTGAAGGCATGGCCTATGGGAGAGGGGCAAGTCCTCTCCCATCACAGCATGGAGGGAGAAGGGAGAGGACTTCAGCCCTTGCGTACAAATGAGAGAAAAAAGGAGGGGGGGCACCAAATGCAGGCATAGGAGGCGAGTGGGTCCAGCTAGGGAAGGAAATGGAGAATGGAAATTAAGAAATAAATAATTATTTCTTTTTCAATTTTAATTTATATAAAAAAAATTAGATTTGATAAAAGTGCTCCGAAATTTTTCAAAAAATTCACCCATAGCTAATTTGGGGGTAAGGAATTCAACGGCAAAGTTGAATTTTGATTTTGACGATTATTTAATTATCCTAGTTTCAGGGTATTTAAATACATTAAAATATTTGCGAAAATCCAACAACTTCCAAACACGACCAAAACATCACCCCTAACTAATTTGAGGGTGACGAGCGCAATGACGAAGTCGAATTTTGATTTTGAGGTCAATTTAAATAACTCAATTTTCTAATTAATTAAATATATTAAATATTTCAAATATTTGATTGAGCTCCAAATTGCTCCAAATCTTTGATGTTTGATTCTAATGACTAAATAAACTTAATGAAATGATAACTAGGCTACAATTGAGCTAAAATTTGACTAAGTAATAGCTTAAGGTTGTTACATCAAGTTTCAGGTTTCTTTTGTGAGCTTGGTTTTTAGCTCTTTTGTCTTGTAATGTCGTAAAAAAGTACACTATTCCTAAGAAAAATCATTACTTTTAGTATTAAATTAACTGTAGTTCTTAGGTTCATCGACATACTTGTATTTACAGTTCATTTTACTTAATTTTCTACAGTGTATTTTAGTTTATATTTCCATTTCTTAACATTGCTGTGCTTACTTAGCATATATCCAGTTTTGCATATTTTTTCTTACTTGTGCACATTTGTATGTATATAGTACATGCTCCCTTTCTTACTTACATATTTGATGCAGGTTATGAGTAGCTTTTCCAATTACTATTTTACTTATTTACTTATTATATTACAGTCAGTCTTCTTACTTTCCATTTTTACTATATTGTGCACCATTTTTAAAATTGTAAATGGCTAATATGATATCTACTAAATTAAGTTAAACTAGTTATTATAAAATCTATTTAGACTGTTTAAGTTTAATCATATGTTTTTTATTTATTAGTTGTACTCAATCATATTAAAAAATAAATATGATTGATTAGGAGCTTGGAGTGGAGCTTGAGCCTAAGATAGATCAAGTTCAGCAGATGCAGCTTAAAGATATTTCTCTTTATTATTATCTTAGTTTATTTTCCCATGAGGATGAGTGTCATTATGTCTTATAATATTTGGATAACCTAAATTAAAATCTAGATATTTTACTTTACTGTTCTGTGATGAATAAATTTTCTTTCTTTTTCAGATGATTGAAATAGTATGTATATATATACTTTAGAGATTCTTGGCTTCTCGTAGTGCTTAATAGTGGGTTATTACTCATTAATATAGCATTAAGTACTACAATAATACCAAATATTGGGTTAAATTACATAATCCAATATCGGGTCATTACAATATGCCTCATTAATAATAAGCTACAAAAATGTTAGTAATAAATACATATAATAGACTACTGACATGAAAATGATCAAAAGACATATGCCAAATAAGTTGTATTGTAAGTAAGCACTGATATAAACATACTAACAGTTAATACTGGTAATCATATTTATAATGAAAGAAATGTTGATGAATGTAAATACTCAAAATAAAACTACATAAATAAAAGTAAGAATTGAAAGTAAACTTGCAATATCTGACTAGCTAATGAATCCAAAACTAATATGAACATATAAATATGTAGTTACTCATAGCTAGAGCTGAACTAGGTAGTATTACATATGTAATATATATTTTATCTTATTTTACTTCACATCTGCTGGAATATATAGAAGCAGTTGATGAGTTAAGAATGTTTGCAAGACAAAGTGAGGGTTCTCCAAACTTATACAACACTCTCGAATGAGTACGTGTAACTGTCCTTATTACTCTTTATAACCTACTCATTGGCTGTAATGTGCATACTCAATCTCCTGTTTAAAAATGAACCCATTGTTGAATGTTTTCCTAAATTACTAATTTTTCATTGTCATGCACAAATCCTGTATATTATGTCACAAGGAATTGGCTCAAGGCGAAGTAGCAAAATAAGGTTAAATCATGCAATATAACAAAAATTATATGATACTTATTGTTATTTAATTATCCATTCTAAGTAATCCAAAAATGTACAATCTCAGAATCTCCAACATCTACTATCACTGATGAACTTAAGATCGCAATATTAAAACTAAACTTATTTTTAACCCAAAAATTTGATGTATTCATGTACTTAAATTTACTACTTAATTAGACATACACATCCTAATATATTGGATTAACTCAATTTGATTAACATTATAGAACATCTATTTGGCTAAGGAACTAAATAATGAATATAAGGCTCAAATTTCTAGCTCATGGTGGCTCCAAAGGCTCCAATGGAGTGAGCTTTTTTGGTTCTTTGACCTAAGCTACTCAAACTCAGATCCTAAATGAGGTCAAACTTATTGATTTTCAATAAGTTAAATTAAGCACTCAAAATCACCCAATTAGCTAAGGATACTAATTTAGAGGCATCTAGGGTGATTATAAAGGTTTAAATTACAACTTGATAATTTACTAATTTTGTAATTAAAATATTATTATTTTATGAGCTAAGAATTGACTTTGAGAATTTGACATCCAATCCTCTATATTTATATCTATAACTGATGCTTATATCTAAGGAGTTCAATGGCACCTTAAATATCAATTTAGATAACCATAGGTCCAAATATATCCTAATCAAAATTAATTTTAATTTGGTGTAATGCCTCGTCCTGTCACCATGCGCAAAAGACAAGTATCATTTTATGGTTCGGCGGCGAAACGGTGCGCTACTCGGGAGTGGTGGGCCATACAAGTAAAACCCATCTTCCCGAATAGGCTAGAGAGACGAAGCCATACTGAAGGACGCTGACTTGAACCCTAAGAGTAGGTTCGAGAGCCAATATCCAAGATAAGAATAAAATACTTATCTTGGGTATTAGGCTAGTACGTACATAAGGTGCAAGGGAGTGGAGAGAAACCTATGTACGTTACAAAATATATCAGCATTTCCAGTATACCGATCACATCACAATACTATGTATAGTAGTATAACAGAGTGCGGAAGCTAAAATCAAAATATCCAGAATACATTCATCTCAAGCAATAGTAAATATCCAGCTCATAAAAGAAAGTAAAAATACATCTAGAATTTATTACAAACCATAAAATATAGAAATATAAAGAGTCTAGCTAGAATACTGGAAAGAACTAGAAAGTAAAAGTAGGTGCTCAATCCCCTACAGCTCCAATAGCTCCTCCTGAGTCCCTGGGACGTCCTCCTGACCTGCCTCCAACAACTGCTCGGGATCTAGCAAATTGTCGGATCCCAAAAGTACCCCGTGTTAGACAAGAAGTCTAACACATCGAAGCTAGCTATACAACTAAACATAATGAATATGCAAGAACGTAAATTAAAAGTGCAGGAAAAACTGTAAAGACATCAAATGACTGAGCTGTAAGAACTAAACAAAGTAAAACTGCATCAAAGCTAAATACTGAAAGTAAATGAAAATGTCAGATGCTCATAAACCAAGGTGAAAGGAATGTCAGATGCTGAGAAGGATGATATAAGCTGCACTATATGCAACTGAAATAATGCTCACAAATATGTTATACCATGGTATATCACGAAACTATCACTGAAAGTTTATGAGTCGTACGGTCCAATGTAAGCACAACAGTTAGGAAGTCAGTATGGTGATGCAGATGCACCCTGAAATTCCCCAGTCTGTATATATAACATTCCGTATCTCATACTGTATCACTGATAACCATGTGTCATAATAGAAGGAATGAGTTCAACTCATGTTTATGCTTATGCTTATGATATTATATGGTATGAATGGAAAATCTCGAAATCCATGAAGAATATAGTGAGAAACAAAAATGAATCCTAAGTCTCCACTGTGCAGAATCCTGCTAAAAGGATTCTGACTTCAAATCTCTAGATCAATATTTAGTTAAAGTTGCTTATTTACTCAAAGATCACTAGGCAGGGTGATTGTATACACATATTAAATATGCTGCAAAGATAGGACTCTCAATATTTAGTTTGATTACGCCACCCTAATAAAGCGATCTTTATTAGGAGGCACCATCCGATGATGATTTTGTATCTCAAACTAAGCATTTAGTCACTAAACTCATAATCATACTTAGTGTCTTAAGGAAGGTGACTCCCCTTTTACTTAGTTTTATTTTAAGCCATACCTATTGAAGCGATCTTCGCTAGGAGGCATTGCTCGATGGAAACTGTCCTTTAATAAAACTAAGGAATGGGCACCCGTTTAATACACTCTTAGGATCGATTGATTTACTCTAAGCGAGGTTATATCTGCCTAAGCCCGCAGGATAGCAACAAAGATAAATCTCACTGAGAGTGACTCAACTAATCCTGAATATTATTGGGGACTAGTAATATGGGTATACTATACTGCACTACCCAATAATCATGGTTCAATCAAATCTAGTTAATAGAACAAGGATTTATCAAGACTATAAGTCTTAAACTAATAGGTAAGTCCTATACAAGGTTTCACCAATCAAATGTGATCAAGGATCACTTAATATGGATTCTACCACAAGGGATGTATCTCTTCTAATGTCTTAAGGGACTACTACCACAAGGAGAATAGATCAATCTCTAAGGTGATGGGATCTTCTATGCTTCTACCATAAGGATTCATACAAGGCCTCCTACCTCATGATATATGAATTTAGGTCTCTTAATTAATTCAAGATGATCTTATGAAGAGAATATCAAGGTCTCTCCTATAGATATTAATATTAGTCTTTTAGGTTCTGGTTCATAATTAGATTTAGAATGATTAGATCAGATGATGGAATCATCTGATCATACTTAGACTAAGATTAAGGGGTGTAAATCAAACATATTGTTAAGGATTTGATCACTTGTTAAATCAACATAGTATTAATGATCTTGTTATGTAGGTTATTACTTAAGAGAAAATCAGGGATCTTAAGGTTCGATTCAGATTGTGAAGTCACAAAGGGTTATTATTGACCTTACTTTGCCTAATTCAAATGTTTAGAATCAATAGTAAATCAAATGCATTATTGGAAAATGTTCAATTCAAAGTCTTGTAATCAATATAATTAAGTTAGGGTTTTTATGGTTTTAGATTTTTCTTAAGTAGATTAGGGTTTGACTCCTTCTCATATCTTAAGCAAAAATTAAGTATGGATTTAAAGATCAATGTCAAATCAGTAGATTAATTATGCATTATTGGTGGCAACCTCAGACCTAGAGCAAGTCTTAAAAGCTTGATCCAAATCTTAAGATTTCTTAAGTTAATTAAGATATTTAAGATATTAAAGATTCTAATTCTTTGAGTTTATTCAAGCATACTTAATAAGTTTGTAAGAATGAATTCAGTTCCTTTGCTTGCTGTTCTAGACCAAACTGATAATTCAAGTTCTAAAGCAAGGGTTACCTAGTGCTAATCAAACCTTAATTCAAATCAAAAAGGATTAGCACATAAGTATAAATCCAACCATTCAATTCTCATGAAATTTGGTATGTAAGTTCTACTTAATCACACAAGAAATCAGAGAATAAGTTTGCAAAGATCCAGTAGGTATAAACCCTAAAATTCACTAATCATGTTTTAACAAAATTATGGCATAATTAAGAGTACAGACTTCAAAAAAATATTCTACTTAGCACATGCATTCTATTCACCATAAGTAAACTAATGGCACCCTAAACATGCAATTTGGATAAGTAAATTTACTAATCTGCCCTAATTAAGATCTACTGTAATTAGGCAATAATTAAAGATCTAATCATCAGATGCATGATTTTATTTTATATTTAGGTTCCTGAGGATTTTCTAATCATTTTCATATCTGATATCATAGGATTTGGATCAGTGGATTAAAAGTTATTTGAATAATACATTCTATATTTTTATTTAATCAAAATCTTATGATTTGATTAATAGAATTATTTTCCTTAAGGAAAATAATTCCATTAATTCAATTTAAATAAAACGGCTCGGCCCGAAATCGAAAACGAGCGGGTCAACCGGGGCCCGGGAGACCCGGCACTATCGCACCGCGCGGGTCGTGGGTCGACCCGGCCCGCACATTGCCGTCGTCCCAGATCCTCCGTCCCAACGAATAGAGCCGATTAGGGAACCCAAATCACCAAAATTCCGACGCATCTAAACCACGGCTCGGCCAGCATTCAATCGCTACTCCATCACCGTGGTCAGACGCGTTGATTGGGACTCGAAGCCCCTTGTGAGACGGTCTGGATCAGCCAGACCTTACTCACCCGAGGATTTCGCCATTTGAGTTACTGTGGGGAGATAATTCTCCCCACAGAGGCTATGCCAGACCCCAGGCTCGATCCCTACACCATCAGGGAGGTGAGGCGGATCGAAGCCCTTTGGTCTGGGGGTCTGGGGTGGTCTAGATCGCTGGGTCCTTACTCGACCGAGGCGATCCAGAAGGAAACTAACCCGATCGATCGATTCGATCGATTGAGGCTAACTTAGGCCCTAATTACGATACGGCTGAGTTCGAAACGACAATAAGTAGGAAACCTCATCAAATGGAATAAGTTATGAGCCTTATTGGCTCAGAACCTGCAACTGGGATACCTGAATTTGCTGAAGGGTGAGCAGGCATCGCGGGAGCAAATGCTGGGGTGGATGAGCTTCCTTGAGCTTTCTCTGAGAGTTCCTAAACTCTAGGAGACTCTCCTATCAGCGTTACGCATGCCTGGACGCCAGGGGAGCTCGGACAGACAGCAATGGAGCTCAGGAAATGGTGGAAGCAAGTTCAACTCCAATTGATCAGCAATGATCAAATGGAGGAGAGTTGAGGCTATTTATAGCCTCAGGGAAGTGCCGTGAAGCTTCCAGAGGCCTTAATTGGGCTGAGGAGGGTTCGAGCCATGGCCGAGCTTTCAAATTTCCAATTCGAGCTCGGCCGGGCCACGGGGCCCGATTGGAGTTCATTAGCCATTAGGGGATGCTCCGCAACGGTCTGCTGAGCTAGAGAGGGGAGTGGCAGACCGAATGGCCAGCTGGCAGTACGGGAAAATTCCTATCGGGCAAGGGAATCTGGCAGAGACGAAGATCCACAGTGCCAGACCCCGCGGATGTCGTCTGATCTATTGATTAGATGGCGGAACGGTCAGATGCGCTCGGATCTTAATGGCCGATCGGGAAGCGATCCGGGCCGTTAGATCAATCGAGTAAATCCTACGGTTGATTCGTGTTTCCGCGGAATTAAATCTCATCCGTTAATTTAAAAGGCGGAACAGCTGGATTCACGGGATGCCGCTATCGCGTGACCCGGGCTCCGCAGCGGATCGCCCGCGGTCCGCACAGAGGATCCCGGCCGTTTATTTAGGTATGATGGTATATTTTCAATTATGATTTAATAGGAACCCTTATGTGCAATTGAGCCAATTTTATTTAAATTAAATTATGGCCCAAATGAATTCCAAATTGCACCAAAATTTCACTTTTAGCTAATTTGGGGGTGAGGAATTCAAAAATGCAATCAGATTTTAATTCTGAGATCAAAATATTTTGGGTCTAGACTAGGGCATCTAGACTGATCAAATTGTAATTTTTGACTTAGAGAAGTCCAATGAACTTCAAATTTTCCAGATAGATTTAAATTGATATTCTAAAGGCAATGACACTAAAAATTGAATTAAACAACCTGTAATTAGCATGGTAACAACCTAAGGTTGTTACAGATGGTGATTAGCAAAATTAGTAATTGAATACTAAATTTTATTTCATATTTCTATCTCTCCTATTTTCTGAAAAAAATAGTATATAATTTCAAAAAATTTAGGTTTATATTCATTAGATTATTTATTAATACATTCTGTATTAATTTCTAAAAGTTCATATTTAATTAAACTAATCACGTTGTTATTTAAATTATAATATTCCATGAATATTCTAATTTTGTTGTGGGTTAATGTGCGGAGGTCGATGGAAAGCCCGTTAGGTTGGGAAATATTCCATAATTTTTTTATTATTAAAAGAAGAAGAAGAAATGAAAAGAATAAAAAATATTTCATTTCTTTCTCATTTCTTCCTCTATATTGGCGTTGATAAGGCTTTATTGGAGGTCGACGGGTGAAATCAGTGGTGGCTGAGGAAGAGAGGAATGAAGTGGAGGGGAGAAGAGGAGTGGGGGAGGGGAGTGGGGGAGGAGAAGGAGGTGGGGGTGGGGGAAATGAGGAAAATGGAAAGGTGGGGGTGTATATATAATTTTTTTCTTAATTAGTTAATTTATTAATTAAATTTTCTCTCTCTTCTATTACTTGGATACGAACAAATTTATCATATTCTTCATAAATACTTTAAGTGTTCAATTTAGCTTTCTCTTCCTCCTTATCTCTTCTTTCACACTCTTTCTCTCTCAACTTTCTCTTTTTTCATTTCTTTTTCAAAAAATAATAAAACTTAACATAGTGGTGTATCTTGATTAGAAAAATACACATGCATAAAAAATTTTCAATTTTGAGCAATATTTTATTTTTTATTAGTTTCTAAATATAAAAATTTTAAAAATTAATTATGGTCAATCCGGAGCTCTAAATTTGTCAAAACTTTTTCTATAATCTTTTTATAATATTCTTAATCCAACAACATTAAAATCACTAAATTTGGATTTGTTTTAATTTTTCCAATTTACTAAATTTAAGCAATTCAAAAATTAATTTAGGAGTATTTATTATCCAGATTGCTCCCAAACTTGAGCATTACATTCACAAAAATATTCCATATCCAATAGCATTTTTAGTTTTCCCTAATTTTTAAGTCACTCGGGGTCCTAATTTTTTAGTCGGATTTAGTCATAATTATCTTAGTAACGACTTCGGTCATTACAGAGAATTTCACATCCAATCTTCTATATTTCTATCCATAATTGAAGCTTATATCTAAAGAGTTCAATGACACCTTAAATATCAATTTGGATAACAATAGGCTCAAATATGTCCTAATCAAAAGTAATTACAATATGATTATGATTAGCAAAATTAATTATTAAATACTGAATTTTATTTCATGTTTCTTTCCCTCCTATTTTCTGTTAAAAATTGTATATAATTTCAAAAATTTTGGATTCGTATTCATCAAATTATTTCATTAATACATTCTATATTAATTTACTAAAGTTCAAATTTAATTAAATTAATCACACTATTATTTAAATTAGAATATTCCAAGAATATTCTAATTTTGTTATGGGTTAATGTGTGGGGGTCGATGGAAAGCCTGACGGGTCAGGGAATATTCCGCCAACTAAAACTGCTTCGGTCACGAATCGACCTAACCTGGGATTGTGCATTATCTCTGTGGAATAACTTAGTTAGGGAAGACTTTCGTTGCTAATTCTAGTCAATTTCGGCCATCCTAGGGGGCGAGATACCTATCGAAATGATCAGCAAGGTCAGGCACATTGATTGGCACCAGAAGACCCTTGGCTGGTGGAATTAGGGTTTATTATGCGTTCCAAATTGGGTCGACCCATGCCACAATAGTACGAACGCACCTACCCAGAGTGTCTGAGCCCATCCAGAGCACTAAGAAGCTATTTGATCAGGTTCCATTGTGCAACATTGTGGTGCTCAATCATATCATGATTATCTCGGCTAACTTGAGCCCAGATGGGCTTGACAATCATCACTAGATCGCCACAAATGCGAATCGAGCGCATTGTGGAGTCGAATGGAGGTCATTCGTGACAAAAAATTTCCAATCCAAGCTCGTTCTCACGATCGCACCTGAGGCTCATTTAATCTCCTATGGTGGCCAATTGATCCTAAATTGATTTAAAAACAATCTATGATCAATCCTTAACATTTTCAACACAAGACAGGCCTTCTATCAAAGTTTAAATGCATTAGGGAGACTGAACATATAGGTTCAATGGGTGGTGCCTTGCACCGATGCTTGCGGACATGCAGGGCTTCTAAGGGACATCCAAGCTCCACTGATTGCTCTGACAGCTTCATACTAGTCTCATCTAACTCTTGAGCACACGAACACCAAGATTGGTTCACTAGTTTGTCGTGGAGGAACTTCCAAACTCACTGGGGTCTGAAAGCTTGAGATGGGAATGTCAGTGAATAGTGGGGGCTTAGGAAGAATGGGGGCACTGAGGGGTTCCAAATAGTGCAAAAGGGCTCTCATAGGAAATTGGGGGAGTTAAATAGCCAAGGGAGGGCCCAACAGGCGGCCATGGGCTCTTGGGTCAAGCCCAGGTGTCGCCCTCCCCAGAGCAAATCTCGGTGAAATCGAGCTTCGGTGGCCATAGTAGAGATTCCTACCGCTAATGGAAAATAGTTTGGGATAGCTGTTTATACAAATATTCTTGGCTGTCAGGCGTTTCGAGACGAAGGTGAACAACAATGGGAACTATGAATGTCGTTTGATCTACGATCACAAAGGGCGCTACAGCCCAGATCATTTGGTTTAAATTCTTGTTGTATGATTAAATACTAGCCATCGGATATGTGATACGTTTTGACAACCAGAGTTTAAATTTAATGGGTTACAACAGTGTGACTCGATCAGAAACGGGGAATGACCGTGATCTACTAGATCGATGTTTCGTGTTTCGGCCAGCTGCATGGGATCTCCACTGTTCCGATTAAATGTTACATTATATATTTTTTTATTAAATTTAATTAAAATATTATAGTTTTGATTTAAATAAAAATACAAATTGTATTTTGCGCATATTTAGACCGATACATGACCAAAAATTATGAAACTTGCACGCTTAACTTATTTTGATGTGATGGATTAAAATATGCTCTCAGATTTTGAGTTTGATGCCAAAATATATTTTCTAATATTTTAGGTATTTAAATTAAACAAAATAATTAGAAAAATATTCCTTGATCACTTTGGCACCAAGTTTTTAGGGTTTGATCATAATGATATTTAAACCCTAATGGTGATGAGTTTAAGCTCTAATTAAGCTTGATTAAACTATGTAACAATATTGGGTTGTTATAACTATAGAGTCATATCATAATGAACTTTCACTATGAAATCAAGAATAAGAAGGTACATTATATTCAAATGATAAGACATGCGCTTTCCTTTTATATTCTTGAGCAGCTTCATGTACTTGATTAGATTAAACTTGTTGTGTCAGTCTTCTTCACAAATAGATCCCAAGCTTCTTTCACAGCTCCTTGGTGTTTTTCTTGTTGCTGATGTAGTTTAATACATTATCAGTTACCCACCCACTGCTGGTTATAACTACACACTTATCAATGTAATAACTTTTATTCTTTCTCTAGTTTTGTTTTTAGCCTTGTGTCTAGACAAGTAATTAATAATCTTTAACATATGGTAAACAATCCATTTTCCCCTCAATCTATTTTCCCCTCTCATACAAGCCATTTAATGCAATAATATTACTTAGATTAATTTTCATGATTCCTCTCAAACAAATTTTTCTCACTCAAAATCTTGCTCTGTTACCATTTATACAAAAAAAATATTAGAGAAAAATAGTTACAGCAAAGGATGAAACTCAAAGATTTGCAAATGTAATCTTATTATTTTACTCCATTTGAATTTTTCAATTAGAACAAAAGTAATCTGCAGATTAAGGTTTGACTAATTTGTGGGGGTAAGATTACCCCCCACATGAGAGTTTTCTAATCATCTTCAACACAAACAATTATCCCCTAAATAAAATTATCAAAGATAAACAAAATACAAAAGCACATAGAAAAGAAGTAGTTTTCATGCAATGTGCCAATACTAAATCTTATTTTACAAGAAAACTCTAAAGATTTTGCCCGCGGAAGAATAATTTTGTGACATTTTTTGAATTAAGAATAAGCAAATAATTATATAACGAAATATTTGGAAATTTAAATAAATAAACATTTTTAAAAACTATCCATTACTTTTATATGATAATTATGCTAAAATAAATATTATATTCTTAATGACATTCCCCTAAATTTCCATTTTCCTATTCTGAAAGTGAAGCTTTAAGAAATAATATGATACAAAATTTATTTAAAAATGAAAAATATTTATATTTTTGAACATTAATAGTTATCTCTATTTTCTGTAAATTTTCATAATTTTCTGAGCTTAACTGCTCCAATAATGTTATTTGAATTCTTGTTTTTCAAAATATTTAAATAATTCTATTCAAAACCAGTCGTGCAGACTAAACCAAGAGAACTTCTTGACGAAATCTTTTCGGAGTCCAGGCTATTTCCCAGTATCGCTGGTGCTCTTCAGTATCTCCAACACACCATACCAAATATTACTTTTAACGTCATTAAAGTTTGCCAATCCATGCACCAACCAATCGCCTCTCATTGGCAATCCATCAAGTGTATCCTCCTGTACCTCAAGCACACAACTCACTCTGGTATTCATCTACAACTGTCATCCCAGCTCCCAATTATTACCTACTGTGGTGCCGATTGGGACGGCAACCCGACTAACCGCAAGTCCACATCGGGCTACCGCATCTTCTTTCGCCAAAATCTTATCTCTCGGTTATCCAAGAAATAACCAACAGTAGCCCGCTCTGTTACGGAAGCAGAATACAAGGCATTGCGAATACAGCTAGCGAAGTTATGTAGATTGTATCTCTTCTCACTGAGCTCGGTCTCTCATTGGCTTCCTCACCAACAATCTTCAATGACAACTTGAGCTTTGCATTCCTTGCAGTCAAACCTATACTCCATGCTCGTATGAAGCACGTTGAGGTGGGCTACCATTTTGTTTGTGATTTGGTAAAAGCCAAATAACTTGCAGTTCAGCACATTCCAGCCGAAAATCAACTAGTAGACATTATGACAGAGCCCCTTCCAACTGCCTCTCATCATCAGCTCACCGACGCTAAGCTTGCAGGGGAGTAATAAATGATTGTTCTACCTACTCGAATATACGAGCAGTTCATCTTAATGTGCTTTGACAATTGTTTCTTGAAGTTAGTCTAAAGAGTTGCTTTATATAGAGCAGGCAACTATATATAAATAAATCTCATTAGTTGGAAAATAATTTCAAATAAACTCTCATATATTAATAAGTATTGTTATTTAGACTTGTTGATGTGTTATTCATAAAAGTCAATCCAATAAAATTTAGACATATTTTAATATAAACTTTAAAAATAATATTTATATTATTTTAATATAAATAAAATTAATGAAATGATCTCATATTCTATTGGATGAATTTTTTTAGTGAATATGATCTAAATAGAATTTCTCTTTTTTTAAATATCCTTACCGTGCCAACTCACTTTTTCTTATGTCAGTAGTGGGGCAATATAGGTAGCTAGGCACGCATGTAGACGAGTCAAAAGCTCTTTGTAAGCTGTTTCGGTGACCCAACCTCTTTTTTTTTTTTATCTTTATTTAATACTATTTAGGACAAATGATGCTCAAATTTAATTATTTAATAAATTTTTTTGGATAACAAATGTAGATAAATACTATTTGGACACCTAAGAAAATTTATCTAATAGAATTTGAGATCATTTTATTAGTATTTTATTTTATTAATATTAAAATAATATAAATATTATTTTTAAAATTTATATTAAAATATGTCCAAATTTTATTGAATAGATTTTTATAAGTGCCACATCAACGTATCTAAATAGCATTTCTGGCAAATCTAACCTTTCTTTTTCCGTATTAGAATCACGTGTTTTAAATCGGCGTCCGCCAATATACTTAAATATTGATTTCTCATCGCGCGAAGAGAATCCAGCAAAAGGAGAAAAGATAGCAGGCGCTGTTCGGTGCACAATACAGAGAGGGGATCAGAGATCGCGAGGAGGGCGGAGAAGATGAGCTTTTCACTAACTTGCAGCCGCTTGAGTCAGTACATAAAGGAGAGAGGTTGCCCTGTGGATCTAAGAATGCCTTCTCGCTCCCTTTCCGGTAAGCTTTGCTTCCAAAATTCTCAATATTTTCTTACTGAAGCAAAGTGCTGCGTTAACCTGCTTTTATAGTTTCTAAATATATATATATATATATATATATATATATATATATATATATATATTCAGTTATTTCAAATAAATATATTAAATGATACTTTAGTTTTAGATTTCTCATAGTAAGAATTCAATTATGTTAATTTAGTGATTTAATTCATAGATATTATTTACATGAATAAATACTTTATTAGTAATTTGTTTGTAGAAAGGCTTTTCATAGTTTTCTAACAAAGTAGCTTATTTTTATAAATATGAACAAAATTATAATTATACATGGCATTGCATCCATAGTGTTTATTTAAAGATATTGAATAGGGTAGGAATTCTCCTTTCTTTTAGGAATTTTATGCATACACATCAAATTGTTGTATTATATATATATATATATATATATATATATATATATATATATATATATATGAATTCTCCTTTCTTTTAGGAATTTTATGCATACACATCAAATTGTTGTATTATATATATATATATATATATATATATATAATGAGATTAGGACAGTTTCAAATATGAAATAATTGTGTTCAAAAGTATTTAAACTCAAGATCTGGGATAACAAATCATAAGTCTAAGTCATTAGACTAATAAAGATTAGAATGAACGAGCGATTCTTGAAAAACTTAATTTTCATTTCTAGACTTGTAACTTGCAAACCCAACAAATCAATATATATAGGTAGAGCTATTAAGTAATGTTTCGATGTGATTAGCGATGATAAATCTTCTTGTGTATCTAAATTACAAATGCACCATTAATATGTCTTCTCAAGTTTAAGGTCATGAATTGGCCATAACCTTGCCTATGGGTTGCTTGGATTGTTGACTTGTTAAGGGCTTGGTGAAAACATCCACTAGTTCAAATTTCATCCGTGTGTAGACTACTTGTATATGTTTGGTAGTCATGAGCTTCTGGATGAAGTGGACGTCGACTTGCATGTGTTTCATCCTAACGAGGGATTGTGAGTGAGGTACGTAGTTCCCACATTGTCACACCATAGCCCTTAAAGGAAGTGATTGCTCCATTGTAGTTTGTTGGTTTCTATCGCCACAACTTTGTATTCTTCTTCTACGCTAGACATAGAGAGCATTATTGGTTCTTAAATAACCATGAGACAATGGAGAATCCAAGAAAAATGATGATGTTGGTGGTGGATTTGTGATCATCAAGGCAGCGACCCCAGTAATCATTGTTGTGATCTATACAGTGGGTTTGCGTTGAGGTTACCAGAACAAAGATCACAAAATGTAAGCCAACACAAGCAATAAAAGTCCTACAACTAAAACAATGATCACAGCTTAAATCACAATAGCATCCAAAGAATAGGATTTACGTTGAAAACTCAAGAATATGAGAAACCATGGAACCACATCACACAGAAAAATTAACTATGAATAAGAAGATTACAGAGTTACAGAGAGCTTTACCTTCACAAGAACGAGAAGGATCTATCGCTTACAAAGCTTTCCAATCAACTTCTCCTCCTCCAAAAATCTCCTTCTCTCACTCTAAATTGAAAGGGATCAACAACATCCACAATGCCAAATTAGGGTTGATTACACAAAGGAAACACTCCCATATGTTTTCATATATGCTTAGGCTTTACAAAGACCCCAAATAACCCAAAATACTCCTAAAAATACTTAGGGGACCGCCAAGACCCGTGACAAGGGCTTTCATGAGCGCCCAGGTTCGAACCACGGGTGCCATAGCGCGCCTGAGCACCCCAAATGGGATCCACGGCACGCCGTAGCGCCTGACACTCAATTCTGAGGCACCATGGCGCCCTGGGGCGCCGGTCTCATAGGGCACGCCGGAGCACCTAAATTGCCCCCGATTTGTCTCGAAATACCCCGGGACCTACAGAAAACAAATCAGAGTTTAATTGGCACCTCCATGGATGATCTAAGTTGTCTCCACACACTAACACGCATAATCATAGTCCTACAATTGTAGGGATGTAGTAGATTGTGCGTATGAATCCCATGATGATTTTGTATGTTTGAGA
The DNA here is from genome assembly GCA_016760335.1 of Gastrodia elata. Taxonomy (NCBI): domain Eukaryota; kingdom Viridiplantae; phylum Streptophyta; class Magnoliopsida; order Asparagales; family Orchidaceae; genus Gastrodia; species Gastrodia elata. The sequence continues at coordinate 79,233,377 of CM028670.1, read as the reverse complement.
ACTGAACGATTAGCTTCAAATGCTCCAATTTTTTGTGGTAGGGGCATGCATGAATTGAGACTCTTTCTTTAAGCCGTAACTTTGGCTCGATCAGGTTGGCATTAAGTATTGAAGAGGTTCTACAATGCTTTAATAGATGGTTGGTTCGAGTTGAAGAGCTCCCAAATTGTGCGAGAGTTTTGTAGATGCAATCATTAATGGGGAATAATATACTTTATTGTCAATCCTGGTTGTTTCTAGAAGTAATTCAAATATAAAGATGTTTTAAGATAATATAAATCCTTGTGGAGATCAAGAAATGGAGATAAAATGGAAACGATGTATGTCCCTTAGATCTTTGATGGAAAATTTAGAAGGAAGTGCTTGCATAAAGGTGGATATGTTGGTGAGGTTAGTGTTGCTGAGAAGCCTTTCATCTACATTGACAAGGAGGGGAAATTTAACGTTATCTTATGGGAGTGTAAAATAAAGGGATCGAGTTAATTGGAAACGAACTATTTGGGTTGAAGATAGACACATAGTTTTTGAAACATCACTTAAGAAGACTATTTGAGGTCGTATGTAGTCTTGTTAAGTCAGCCATTATCTTTGGATAATCATAGTCAATGAATCACGAAGTGCCATATAAATTATTTATGAAAAACGGTAGCAATGACTCAGTGCAGTCTTTCATAAAATTTATGTAGTTGTCAATTGTTGTGAATCACCCAGAACACCGCAGCGGAAGCGATTTTGTGCTCGATGATCGGGGTTGGGTTGACGGTTATCAAACAATTGACAAAATCACAAGCACAGCAAAAATAGATCATAGCACATACACATGCATCCACACATAAGTATCCAAATAATAAAAACTTTACGTGAAAAAACCCAAAGATAGGAAAAAACTACGAAGCCACACTACATAGAAATCCACTATAAATCAAAAGGATTACAGAATTATAAAAAACTTCACCTTCATAAGAGAAAGAAAAATTTACTGCTTACATAGCCTCCCGATCAAAATTTTCTTTAACAGGGAACACCAGCTTGTACTCTAGAATAAAGAAGGAGAGCAGCAGTCACCTCCCTTAGGGTTTTCTCCAACAACAACCAAAGTCATTAGCATGCCATTGCCAACCTTGGAAATGACTCCATCATGTTTTCTCAAGTGTCCTGCTAATATACGGACCCCAAATTATCCAAAATACCTCCCAAATGATTCAAAATACCCCCAAAATTGCCTAGGATGACGCTTGAATCGGAGCTGGTTTCCGTCAGGCACTACGGCGCGCCGTAGCGCCCTGGTCTGAAGTAGTAGGCGCCAAGGCTCGCTGCAGTGCCCTGGTCTTGGATAACTAGCACCATGGAGCGCTACAGCGCGCTAAAGCGCTGCAGTCTCGGGCAGACTGGAGTCAGGGCGCTCTACAACGCCTTGGTCTCGAGTTCTTAACGCTATGGCGCACTACAGTGCGCTACGGCGCCCCAGCCTCTGGCAGACTGGCGCCAGGGTGCGCTACCGCGTCTTTCTCTTGGGTGTTGAGCGTCATGACGCGCTATGAAGTGCCACGGCGCCTTGCGGCATCGAAGCTTTTCCAACTTTGTTCAGTATCGCTCGGAAGCTCACTGGAGCTCTATTAGCACATTCATGATGATCTGAAAATGCCCATGAGCTTGCTAATAATTAAAAAAAAGAGTTCAATTTTGCATTGGTTGGAACAATTGTAGTGGGGCTTAGTTCAATTCCATTAAATATTTGATAGTGATAAAAGATGGTGGTATTATACTATGCATTTTCATAAGAAAATAAAGAATATATACAGATATGCATATTATTAACAAAACTCTTACCAATGAATAGTGCACTTCTGCTTTTTTTCCTCTCAGGGGAGCTCAGCACACATGGAGTGCCCACTACTATGAGCTTATTTCCTGGCAATGAAGTCGCCGACGCCAACAAAACTGGTGAAAAAGACTGCATTTCGTCTCTTCGCGCTACTGGCAACACGTAAGTAAATTACTTGGCACTTTAAAAATGCGAAACTTTGACCAGCTGTAGGAGTTATTTCCATGTATCTTCTCCATCTAAAGAGTTGTTTTACAGGGAGCCGCAGGAGAGGGCACAGCTTACTATATTCTACGACGGGAAAGTGCTCGTTTTTGACGATTTTCCGCCTGAAAATGCCCAGTATCTGATGCAGTTAGCCAGCAAAATCTCACTGACCAGACGCCTTCAAATCTCGCTGCCCTCCTTTGCCGGTGAGGGAAGAAAGAGTTAAAGTCTTTAAGGAGTTGTCTTTCATTCATTAATGAATAAATTTTTAACTGAAAACCAGATCTTCCGATCGCAAGGAAAGCGTCGCTCCAACGGTTCATGGAGAAGAGGAGGAGCAGGTGAGGAGCTCTTATCTTTTGCTTTCTCGTGCAGTGATTATTTATTATTTTTGATGGGTTTAACTGTTATTTGATCAGGATTAGTGCGAAAGCGCCGTATCAAAGGGGAAGCGAAGCTGCTCTGAATTAGGAGAAATTATACTAACCAGCCGACACCATGGCTGGGCTTATCGTCGCACTCTGCTTTGGGCTGCTGTAATATGCCATATATTAGGAATTGGATGTGGAGGCTTTGCATTCTGTTTTAGGGATCTCTACATATACAGCAACAAAATCCTTTTCATTAAATTTAATTCAGACGTCTTCCTCAACAAAACAATGCACCAAATCCCCTTTCTCATCAACTATTGCAAGTCTTAGAAATTGCCATTATATGAAGTTGGGTTGTACATCAACAAACAAGAGGTAAAACACAGTCTTGAATGTCTTTTAAAATACATTTCAAATTCAATTAAGTATTAAATATTATTTTTTAATTCTTATTTGAATGAATTTTTTTTGGGTGCCACGGGTCTAAAAATTATTTCTCTAATTTTAAATCAAAATAATTAAAGAAAATTTATTTTTTTGTCAAAGTTAAAATATTTTTAAAATTTTGAATTATACGCCATCAAATTAACCAGTAATAAAATTTTTTATAATTTTTGTAGCTTAAATTAAGTATTTATGCTAAAATTATATTTGAAATTAAATTAATTGAATTATTTAATTAAATAAAAGGAAAAGAAATAGAATTAAGCTTTTATAAAATCGAAATAACGGAGACTCCATGATTTGGGTCGAACACGAAACATCGGATCCATGAGATCTCGCTCGTTCCGCCTTTACGGGATGATCGTACAACAAATCCAAATCGTGGCTTTAACTAACTAGCTCGATCCAACCCAAGCAAACAGCGCGGATGGCGCCGCTCGGCTAACAATGTTTTGTATGAAAGCGACGGGCGAAACGTCCGTTGACTGGACTAACGCAACCGGTCTAGTCCGACCTAAAGGCGGCAAGACCGGAGCAGGGTTGGATTCAAACCCAATTTCGGGTCAATCACTTGGCCAATTTGGATATTTTTAGTGTCTATGAATTTCCCTCACTAAGAATTATCATTTGGACTAATCAATTTGTAATTTAGTAACATATTTTTATTAGTTTTGAGAAATACAAAAATTTTGTTTAAGCCAAATTAAGCCATATTAGACAAAATATTTTGAGGATTTCACTTGTTAACACCTAATTACATGCACACTTTAGGGTTTCATAAAAATTTGTCTTATTTGAGAATAAATTTAGGTCAAATCATTTTTAGCCACCCAAAACCTCCTTGATAAAACCTCCACCTTGAGATCTATCATAGTGTCATATATACACTAATAAATCTTCAAATCCTAATTAGAAACTTAAAATTATATCACAATTTTTGTTTCCTCCATTTGTAAGCATTTCCCCCATCTCCTTCTATCTCCTCTCTTCTCTAACCGTAACTTCTCCATTCCCAAGCTAAAGCAATGGAAAATAAGAGATTTTGGGAGCTCCAAATCACAAGAGAAATGTGTTTTTAAGCTGTACTTTTTCTCAATGATATTTCATTAACCCTCATCCTTAGACAATAATCTTAATTTTCTTTCTATATTTCTTCCTTTCTCTTATTTTTTGTTCTCTTGAAATAGATATTCAGATGAAGATTTATGTGATTGATTACTTTTAGCACATGCACAATAGTATTTTTCCTAAGTTTCAAAGCTTGCATAAGGAGTTTCAATAGAAATCCAAGAATTTTCATTTGATGTATTTTTTAGAAAATTTTCCGATTTTTTTGGTCAAATTTTGGCGAGTCATATCTTTTTAAATATTTAGATATGAAAGCAACACTTGCACATTTATTATTTTGTGTTCAACTTCACATTAAGACTTTACAAGCCTATTTGGATTCTAAAGCTTTCATTTATGCACTCAAATTTTAATAAAAATCTTATTTTATCCAGAAAAGATGTTTTACAGATTTTAGAATTTTCATGTTATATTTGTGATATCATAACTTTTGATTTAGCTGAAATTTAAACAAAGCTTGTAATTTTGACACCAAACCTATAAATTATAATTTTTGAAGTAATTAAATGATAAATTGATGTATAAAAATTAGTTTTTAATAGATTTATATAATGAAACCTTTGTGAAAACAATGAACAAATCAAGTACATTGAGCTATCATAATAGTACTATGTTTTAGCATTACTTTTCATATATATTGTGACATCTGTGGTGAGTCTTTGATATAAGAAAAAAATTAAACAATTATCTAGTCCACAAGTAAGGGGCAGAAGAGTCAGAGGAAAGACTAAGCAAAATAAACGAAAAATTGTATACATTCATCAAATAATTTTGATACTAATATTTGGGTCTCCTAGTAAAACTTGAGGCCCTAGCCCAAATTAAGATATTTATGTCACATAGTACATCATATTAAATTTTTTTATTTATTTCATTTTATTTTATTGCTTTGAAATTACTTGATTTAATTTGATTAATGCAATGCAAAATATCCTTTCTCAAAAATGCAAGTTAATTATTATGGAAATTTAACAATATTGATGCACGCTTCTTTCAAATTTTTATGCATTTGATTTAAAACTTATATAGGATGCTAAAAATTAATGTTTTGAGGTATTCTAAGTACACATGTCTAATTGGCAATATTGTTAATATTACATGTTGAGAGAATTAAAAGTGAAGGTTAACTGATTTCAAGAGCTAGGGGGATTTAATTCTAGAGTGCGATGGAAATTCACTATTTTAAAATTTGAATTTATTTTATGTCATTTTAGCTTGGTACAATTTGTAGAAAAATGAATATTTTCTTTATTTAATATATTATCTTAAATATTTATTTTGAAGTATTACTTGAAAGCTAGCAGTTTCGGTCTTCAGGTCGTTACAACAACAAAGCATGCAACAATATTGAAAAAGCAGATGTTGATATTTAGTTGCTGAATGGGTCAGTGTGAAAGTTGAAAGATGTCAGACATGTTCCATATTTGAGAAGAAATTTAATATTTGCCTACCAGTTATAGGCTGCAACAAGAGTTTCACCCGAGATTCTTGGAAGGTGAGAAAAAGCGCAATAATAGTTGCTTGAGGCAGTTTGAATGGGATAATTTAAATGATCAATAAATTATCTGACATTATTACAGTAACAGAACAACATTATACACGTCTATGGCACCAAAGACTCAGTCATATGAGCAAGAAAGAGTTAAATTTTATGTTATATAGATGAAAAATTCAAGGGTTTAAATCTGTGGACCAAGAATTTCGAGTATACTATGTGTATAGCAAGCAGAAGAATGCTAGTTTCTCAAAGAGTGGGAGAGACTTGAAGTCCTAGAAGATGGAGCTTGTGCACACTGATGTAAGGGGACTAACTCCCACATCCTATCTTGGTAGAGCCACATACTTCAACACCTTCATTGATGGTCATACTAGAAAGATAAGGGTATATATTTTTAAGCACAATTTGATGTGTTTGAAGTATTCAAGAAGTGGTTAGACATAGTTGAAAATGAAACATGCTTGAAGCTCAAGTCCTTCAGATCATAAAATAGCGGGGAATACTATGACAAAGAGTTTAATGAGTTTTGTGCTTTGAAAGTGATCAGGCAAGATTTTACTGTTCCAGAAATTACTCATCAAAATGGTGTTATAGAGCGCATGAATAGGAATGTTATAAAGATAGCCATGAGCATGAAGCTACATGATGGGTTGGCTAAATAATTTTGGGCAGAGATTGTGAACATAGTCACATATCTGATCAATAGAGGTATTTTAGTTCCTTTGAAAGAAGGAATACCCGATGAAGCAAGGAGAGGCAAAGAGGTGAAATTAAATCACATAATGGTATTTGGTTGTTCATCCTATGTGCATATTGATGCAGGTTCTAGGAGCAAGATTGATTCAAAAGTAGTTAAATGTATATTCATTAGATATGGAGTAGAATAATTTGGTTGCAAATTTTGGGACTATCAGAAATAGAAAATCATCAGAAGTTGTGTAATAATCATAGTTGTTATCCTAGCTAAATTCAGATTAATTAAGCTAAACCAAGCTCTAATTTTGATTCTATTAGACTCAATGGGTCATTTAAATCTAACCATAGAAGTTTGAAATCAATCGGAGCTAGATTGAGAAGGAGAGAGCCCGTACGATGCCAAATTCGCACTACGAACGATCGCAGACTCTAATAAGGGGGTCTGAACGCTAGACCTCGCCCTCTATCAGCTGTATGCAGCAGGTCTAGACACCAGGGTCGCCGAGGGCTTCAGGGCAAGCAGCAGGGAATTGAGGGGATCACAGTGAGCCAAGGGTCTCACTGTGATTCCTGGGAGGTATTTATAGGCTCTAGAGAGGTTTAGGCCAGGAGCCATAGTCATAGACTTGGGCCAAGAGGGCTCTCTCCTTCTTCCACAATTGGGAGGGTTCAAGCTTCCGGGTCACCCTACTAGGCTCGGCCACAACCGGAAGGATCCTAATGGCCTAGGGGACAAGGCAGGAGGGAGTGGGGGACAGTGCTGGCGTGGCATCGTACGTCGGGATCGTCGTCTTCGCCAGATCGCAAGCTCTAATTTTGATGCCACGCCAGCACTGTCCCCCACTCGCAAGCACACGGGCCTCCATGCATCGCAACGTCGCCCCGTTCGCCCAATCCAGCGCCCGCCGGCCTCGGCATCTCCGTATGGGAGCCATTAAGGTTCTCACCCACACGTAGAACCCACCAGTTTTTGTGATCTGGAGCTCAGAGCGTCGGGACGTCTTCCTCTACTATAAACCGTCGATCCAGGTACCTTCGATCTCCTTCAATACACATGCAATTATTGCAATCTTTGTTCTCAATGTTATTCCATACTCCCGATTAGAGATCGACCGGCTCCGATCCATGTTAACCCAATCGAATTGGCGTCAATTAGGGCTAGGTCCACAGTAGAAACTGTTAGGACATACGCCCCGTAACCCTAGACTTAGGGTTGACCCTAGTCGCCGCCTCCGGCCATATCCGGCGTTGGTCTGCCAGCCGACGTGTAGGCCCCGATGAGGGCTACCGTCAGCCGAGCGGGCCGAGGCGGTCAGGTGCCGGGAAGGCCGGCAAAAGCCGTGCCCTAGGTGCCGGCCTTCAGGGCTCTCCGCGAAGCGGATGAAATTCGGGCTGGGCTGGGTCGACCCGAGCCCGACCCGAAAGCCCTCGGGTCCGCGTACGCATGGTGGGGCCCGCAACGCCCCGTGGCACCCTCCGGGTGCGCTACGTGTCACGTGGGCCCACCGCCAGAGGCCCGCGACCCTTCGGCTTCGGCTGTGGGGCCCGCAGCACCACGTGGCACCCTCCAGGTGCGACACGTGGTAGTCGTGGGCCTGCACGCAGAGCATCGCCCAATCAGGCGCTGCCACGTGTCACTGGGGGACCCGCTGCCAGTCGTGCATCAGTCGTGGGACCTGCCACGGCTCTCGTGGCCAATCACAGTGCGCCACGTGCTAGCCGTGGGCCCCATTATCATTTCCGACAGTTAATCAATTAATTACTTAATGTTAATGATAATTAATTAGTTGTTAATTATAGTTACCAGTCAGATTATTAGGTTAATTAATAGTAATTAGTTGTTAATTACTTTTAAATAGTAAATAGATAATTAATTAATAATTGTTAATATTATAATGTTAATTAATTAATTAGGCCATCATTAATCAATTAATCTGTATGATTAAGAATTAATTAACTAAAATAATAACATTATATTAGGATTAATGTAATCACTTTTAAATAGTGATAATTTAATCTAACCCTAATTAAACAGTAATAATAATATTATTATATTTAAAATTAATTAATAATTAATATTAATTAATTTTAGATTAATTACTTAATTAATAAATATAGAAAAAAAATGTATTTTTAACTTTAGGAATAAATAGTAAATTAATATAAATTGAATAAATGAATAGTAAAATAATACAAATTGTATTTTTAAACAGTAATTTAATTAATTAAAAATTAAATAAAACTTAGAAGTTTAATAACTTTTTGTAGGATGATCCAAATATAGTCAATATAGGTCTCATTTTACACAGAAAAATAAAAGGGTGAAATGATATAATGCAAAAATTAGTTTCAAGGTATGCATAACGAAGTAATATTTTAGGATCTATTTAAAATCCCATAACTTTTAACCTAGTTATCCAAACATAGCCAATATGAGCCTTAAAATACTCAAGAAAATAGTCTCATCACTGTAGTAGTATTAGTTTTTTTATTTGGACATCAAGATAAAAAGTCAATATTATATCTCATAGTTGACTTTAGTAAAAAAATGACTAAAATGCCCCTAAAATTCAAATGACCATAACTTAGTCAATTCAACTTCAAATTTGAAAATTCAAGATGCTAACTAGTTTAAAATTTCAATATCATCAATAAACTGAAATAATATTGAAGATATAAACCCTAAAAACTTAGAAAATGACCAAAATACCTCTAACCTTAGTTAGGTTATAACTTGACTGTTTCCCACCCAAATTGAGCATACTTACTGTCTAGCTTCAAGTTAGACAATAAGAAATCATTTAAAACTAAGAAACTGCAATTTAGACCCCTAAATCAAAAGTTGACTTTTTAGACCATTAAGTAGGGGCAAAATGGTCATTTTGCCCAAAATTTAGGATAAACATTCTTAACCTCTAATTAGCCTTAAAATCACTTAAAATAATATTAGAACTATATTAGAGTCATTTAAGTGAGTAAAATTAACTATTAGGTCAATCCGTCAAATTTCCTGAAATTTCTCTAAATCCTCTCTTAGGACATTACACATCTTAGATTTCATTCATTAGGTAAATGGGTTACTCAATAGATGAAACTTTGGTTTTAATAATTTCTAGATTTTTTACAATTTAATTTTGATTATTTTATCTTTCAACCTTAGATTCAGGATAGGAGATTCATCCTATTATATTTAATTTGCTTAATAGGATTTTCCTTAATTAGTAGGTTACTTTTAGAATGAAACCTAGATCTTAGGTCTTATCCTTTAGATTATGGGATTAAGCCCAATCTCATGGTGTTTAATTCATAATCTATAGCTTGGAAGATCTTAATCAGATCTTAGATAGAACATCTAAAATTTATAAACCTAGGATGTATGATCGGTTCTAATCCTTTTAACTTATAAGAACGAGATTCTAAGTTATACTCGATAGTAAGAATTGGAGATCCTAAACTTGTGTAACTTGGGAATAGTTAGAATGGTTTAATTAGAAAATAAATGATATCACCATATTTAGTAGCATCTCTCGCTTCTATTGATGTTTTGTGCTACGCATTCCTTGATATTTGTGCTATATTTCTTTGAGCATATCATATAAGATTTTGATGCATAAATAAAATTTTAGAAAATTATGGAGACTCCTTAGATTCCTTATGAAAACATTAAGATAAATGATTAAAAATAATAATTGCATGTGTTAGAGCTGCCTCTCAGTTATGTCTTCTGCCTAGTCTCCTTGTTGACACTAGGAGAAGACTTTGCTTATATTTTCAGCTTAGTCTCCGTGATGACGCTAAGAGAAAATTTGACATATATTTTCTGCCTAGCCTCCGTGATGACGCTAGGAGAAAATCCTACATCCTACCTAGTCTCCGTGATGACGCTAGGAGAAAACCCTATATCCTACCTAGTCTCCATGATGACGCTAGGAGTATATAGTTCCTATATCCTACCAAGTCTCCTTGATGATGCTAGGAGTATATAATTTTGCGCTTAGCCTTTGTGTCGATGCTAAGATCCTTTTGATATTCAGTTGTCTAGATTAGCTCTTTTTTGTATGACAGTTAGTACACGGATGTTCATATATAATATTGATGTTTTGTGTATAGTATTTTTTATTTAGTCAACTATTTCCTTATTTTGCTTATATATTTTTTAGGATATTAGATTTATTGCTGCTATATGTATGTATCACTATTGAGTTTACTTATTTAACTTGCATAATTATTATGATCACCAGCATATTTAGGATGTAGTATTCTTCTTTCAGCACTTGTACAGTTACTTATACTTATATGCCCTATCTTGTTTAGCTTACATTTGAGGAATGTCTCAACCTCCTTTTTGTTTAAGTTATAAATGTTGTTTATAGCTTTTTCTCTATTTTTGTCATGCTAGTTGCTCCCTTATTTGACACAGTCGATGCTTAGAATATGTAAATGGTGATATTACAAAACTCATAAAATATATCAGCTTAAAATGTACTTAGACAATTATCTAACACAAGATTTTCTCTTTTTTGGCTGGGGACCTACATTGTGAAATCGACAATAGCAGACCCTCATCAGTTAGACGATCAAGTGTTAGGAGTAGAGCCTTATCCAATGGATGAGCCCTTGGAAGAAGTAGCTACATAGTTTTATTACATGTGAGGATGATAGTATTTTTCGCTTTAATTACTTAAAATTTAAATGTGATGTAATAATACAGGTACCCATGACTGTGTATTAGATTACTATATCATGCTATTTATATTATGATGCTTGGATGTTTCTTATTTTAAATCACTTCCGCACTCTATATGATTTTCTTAGATAGTGACTGATTATTTGATTATGTGCTACTCTTTCCCTTATTAGGTGGATTGTGGATTTCATCTTATTATAATAATAAGTGAAGGATTAGTCAGAGTGACACACCACCCCTTAGCTTAATCATGTGGATTAAGGGGTGGGGCGCCACAATTTTGCTTTGCCACATACTTTAGTGGCCTTTCTTTTAGTGCTTGACTTGTTTTGCCACATGTCTCAGTGGCCTTACTTTTGCTCATGCATGTACTTAGTTTACTTTTGCCACATGTCTCAATAGCCTTTTTCATATTAATCTGCTTGTTTGTATATACACTCTTATTAATTAGCATTAAATATTGGTATGTTTAGGATGCTAGAATTGTATGTCTATTTCAGCACTTATATTCTTATTATACTTAGCATGTTTCCATGTGATCATAAGCATGTTAGGATTAGATTTATTTCAATAATTGCAGTTACTTTTACTTTTAGTCTCACCATGTTTAGTTGCTATTTTTGTATGTTATTTTACATACCTGTAGCTTAGCTATAAATGATTTGTTTCTAGCTATCCTGTTCTTGTAGCTTATTGCACTTTTTAATGCTTGCACGTTTAAAACCTTTAAGTGTGATATCTTAAATACTCAGTTCACTTAAATAGCCTAAAATATACTTAGACAATTATCTAACTGTAACTTTTTTCTTTTGTTGACTGGGGCCCTACCATTTGTGATACCGATACATGTCAGATTCAGAGTTGTTCGTCGGCAGTGCTGCAGGATCGGAGCCAGTGCAGGAGGAGGATCTTCTTACTGCTGCTTAGATAGCTTTTCTCTTTTTTTTGCAGTGAGATTGAGAAAACTTTATTCCTATTAAATTCAGTTATAATAATTAAATTATGGATGTATTTACTTTTCTGCATTTACTCTGAGTTACTGTTTCATTTACTCTTTTATTCTATGTTATGCTTATGGATGTTATATCATACTGTTTCTTGCTTCCGCCACTTTGATTTGTATTGATGTATGTTTACAGTTCTCCTATAGGGTGACAAGTCCTTGGCTTAAGGCGAGTTAGGTCCTACCTGACTCTACTTGAGTTAGGGATTTTCCACTGGAGTGGAGCACCGTACTCCCTGCAGTTATGCTAATATTAGTATTAGCGTAGCCACGGGAAAGTACGGGGCCCCACAAGTTGGGATGTCATATTCAATGAGAATTAGATGTATAAGGAGAGGAATGAATTTCAGGACAGCTTAAAAAGAGCTTTAGATGATGTGCCAAAATATTAAGAAGTGGATGATAATGTTGAGCAAGATGAGCAGGCACAACCATGTGCTCATGATGGTGGACACTAGATAATTCCTCAGACACATGCTATTGAGCTGCAAAGATCTTCCATAATATTATGCCCTACACAGAGATACTCTTCTTCATTATATTATAAGTTGCTAATTGATTGTGGTGAACCAAAATGATATGAAGAGGTGCATCAAGTTAAAGACTCAATCAAGTGATAATTAGCTACGGATGATGTGATAAAATCACTCATGTTAAATGATATATGGGAGTTTGCTCAACTACTAGAAGGAAAGAAGGCTCTTTAAAACATTTGGGTAAGTAAATGCTATAAGGCAAGGCTTATAATAAAGGATTTCCAGTATAAAAATGGTGTGAATTACATAGAGATCTTTGCTTTGATGGTGAAGATGACTATTATTAGAGTAGTATTAAACATTATAGCAGTTGAGAATCTGCATATAGAACAAACATGTGTAAATTCTGCAATTTCCATAGTGATCTGGAGGAGGGATTATACATGATTCTGCCACAGAGTTATGAAATCTGAGGAAAGAGTGAGCTAGTTTGCCTGCTCAAGAAAAGCATAAATGGCTTAAAACAAGCATTGAGGTAGTGGTATAGATTATTTGACATATTTATTGTAATAACCTTAGGTTATTACTTAGCTTATTTTTAGCTTAATCGTATCCTAATTATTATTTCATTGAGTTCATATAGTCATTAGAACCAATCCCCAGCCAGAGATTTGGAGCGATTTAGAGCTCAATCAAATAATTGAAATATTTAATTAATTCAAAAATTGAGATATTTAGTTTGACTTCAAAATCAAAATCTGACTTTGTCATTGCGCTCGTCACCCCCAAATTAACTAGGGGTGATGTTTTGGAAGTGTTTGGAAGTCGTTGAATTTTTACGAATATTTTAATATAATTAAATACCCTGAAAATAGAAAAATTAAATACTCATTGGAATTAAAATTCGTCTTCGCCGTTGCGTTCCACACCCCCAAATTAAATAGTGGTGACTTTTTAGGATTTTTCGAAGATCGTTTATAAAATATGATTTTAGAGATTAATTAATTTAATTTATTTAAAATCTATTTTTATTTTTTCCTCTTTTTTTTTTCTTCTTCTTTGGCTGGGACCCATAGCCATCCCATCCCTACTACATTTCTGAGCTTCCTTTCCCTTCAGCCCCTGCGATGCTCAACCTCCCCTCTCTTCTCCACCTCCTACCATCCCCTTATCTTCACAAATTGGGATGGGACAACTCAGGCCCATCCCATCCAATGGCAAGCTTCCCTTCTTCTTAAGAGACCCCCCTTCAGCTCCATTCCCCATTTTTCCTGTTGAAGCTACTAGAGGAACTCAAGCTCTTCCCCCCCATTCTCCATTTTTATTGTGCTAGCTGTTGAAGAGAAGCTCTCCAGCCTCTCAAGCTCTTAGGTTCCCAAGGATCCCTAGAAGGAGCTTCCATTTGCGAGTCTAAGGTACCTCCTTTCCCCCATTGAATGTATAACAGCCCAAACTCTTAAGCACCAAAAGGAGTTGCAGGTTGAATATATATACTAAAAATAATCAAAGCAAAGGGCATAAATACTACCTAAAGTTTTGCTCATTCTCAAACGACAATTTGATTATAATCAATATAATTGGCTCTTTTACCTGTTTTAATGAAATGCTAACTGTGCACTAACATCATTAATGAAGTGTAGATCACAACATATGCATTGCTTCAATCACTACACTGAAGTTATATAACTTTGATAAAAATGACAAGCTTTATTTTTCCTCTAATAGGCTTGCAATCCTACGTGCAAATCCAAGAAAATCATAAACCAACGTGTAGTTGACAAAGACAATCAAAAGAACCATGAATCCATTTATTGTAAACAATATAAAATATTTATAATCAGCTTTAGGCTTTGATATTTTTAATTAAAATTTATATCTAGCAAAACAAAAATTATAATAAATATAATCGTGCCATATTTTTGCAAGCAAATGATGCAAGATCAACCGATGTAAGTTTTCTATAATGGAAACTGGGTGTTTTTAATAATGCAACATGATTTGATTAAAAGTTCAAAAGAAAAAATATTGCATGATGCATAAAGAAATGTAAATGAACCTACAAAGGTAAGGAAGGTAGTTACCTATGATTCGACATAATCCCAAAAGGAGTTCGTCATGCGTGTGAGCAGGACGAAAGTGAGGGATCGGCGGTCGTGCTTCAATACAAGGAAGGAGCAGGTCCGATCCTTAACAAGGAAGAGGAAGAAGATGGATCGGCGAGCCCTTGCTTGCTTGTGACGTTCGGTCATCCTCAACCATGGAAGAGAATAGAATGTGCCTTTCGACCTCCTTTCAAGAGGGAGATGACAGCAGGAGAAGTCTCTAGGCCTCCTGCCGAAAGGAAGGAGAGGCAGCGCCTCTCGGCCATGGAGGAGAAGGAGCCGTCGACTCCAACTGAGAGGAAGGAGAAGGAGCCCTTTGCGATTTGCATGAGAGGGAAAGGAACTATCGGCTGCCAGAAAAAAATAGGTTTAGGAAAATTATGTTTACGGTTTTGTATAGACTTAATCAGGTTGCTGAGAGCCACTCGATTAAGATCGAGTGGTTAAAAATCACTACAATTTTTCAAGTTTGATTGAATGACCAAATGAACTCCAAAAATTACTAACTTAGTATCAAAACGACCGTCTTGATGAGACAAATGCACGCGTCTAAAAATTATTTAATTTCGATGAGTAATTTATTTTATATTAATTTTTAAGTGAAAAACTTTGAAAATTAATTACGATAAATTGGGACTTTGAAAATTAGCAAAACTTAAAACATAACATCTTATATGATGCTTAACTTAAATATACAAAAATTTCCAAATTCTGATTTATATTTTTTCATATTATTAGCCTTCGAAGTTTAAACTTTACAAATTTAAATAGGACAATACAGGATCTCAAACGCGCTTAAACTTTCGCAATAAGATCTGCTCAATTGGCATTATAAGAGGATATTTTTATTTAATTTTTTATTTTACTTGAATTAGAATCCTGATTTTGACAAAATTTTATAAGCAATCGAAATACAATAAAATATCTAGAAAATTCAACGACTTCCAAAAATTCTCGGAACAACACTCCTAGCTAATTTGGAGCTACTGAGTCTAATGGCGGACTCCATTTTTGATTCTGTGGTCTAAATAATTTAGGCATTCTCAGAATTATCAGAAAACTAAGAAATACTGGAAATCGACAAACGATCTCCAATTCGCACGAAAATTGAAATTGAAGCTCCTAATACTATTATAAAACTAATAGAAAAAGATTAGAGTCAATTATGTTACTAATTGATGGGTAACAACATTAGGGTTGTTACAGACTCCCCTCTTAAAAAAGAGTGTTGCCCATGACACACAACAAATAAAAATAAGGAAATTGAAAGTGCAAAAGGAAGTCTAAAGAAATGATAATGAAAATGAAAAAACTAAAATTACTTGATTAGAAACTCTAAGAGCTTGTGGCAAGCACCAAATTAATTTATTGATCCATCATGCACTGTCAATTAAACTACGCTTGGTTAGAAGGACTTTCTTAGTGGGTTTTTCTATAATCTCAGAATCATAAAGTTGAGAGTCTTTTACTTCAGTCCAAGCAACTGGAGTCGTACATCTCCTCCCATAAAGAGCTTTGTAAGGAGTCATACCACTACTGGACTAATAACTATTAATGTAGGCAAACTTAACTAACACTTAATGATCTTCCCAAGATCCACCGAAGTCTATAACACAGAGACGCAAGTGAACATTCATAATTTGATTTATTTATTCAGCATAACCATCAGTTTGGGGATGTACCATAGTACTCATATCTAAGATGGTCCCCAGGTCTTGCTGAATAGTCAATCAAAATCCATATGTAAATATGTTGTCTTTGTCTTAAATATTATAATTCGGTGTCTCAAGTAGATAATGATCGCTAAAGAATGGAGCTTGACTAACATTTCTACTGAGTCAGATTAGAAATTTGGAAAGAAAAGATATGACTTGGTGAGTCTATTGACAAACACCAAAATCACAACACTTCCTTGGTTTACACTTTGTCAAGCTTAAAATAACCATGGAAATGTTAAACCACTTCCATTCAGAGATCCTATCAGCTTAAGAAGTCAACTAAGCTTCTGGTGCTCAGCCCTTACCAACAATAGGATATGCACTTAGAGATAAAGATAACAATGTCTCTTTTAGAGCCTGGCTATGTAACAACCTCGATAATTGGATAAGAGATTAATCCAAATATTGGGATGTTACCTTAGCGCGCAACACTCGATTAGAAGTAAACAAATCAGGTATAGATACTAAGTGGCCAAGTCACTTTATGAGTAGTTATTAAGTTAAAATAAAGTTATATAATTTGAATACAATCAAAGATACATGATAAGGAGATACATGTAAATACAACATTGCAAGTATTTTCAATACAAGCAATTAGATTAATCCACTCATTCATCCCAAGCAGTTACAAAATAGTAAACACAACACAGATATTTAAGAATAGGTAAAAATAACTTAAGCAAACTCAAGCAATTTATAATTTAATTATTACAAACCTCTTAAAAGTAAGAATAGAGGATAGTAAGTAGATCACTCTCTCACTTATAATAAAATACAAGTAAACAGTGTAAAATTAAGAGGAAGCAAATTCTTTATAAGCCATTCAAGTACTTGGACCTACATTACCTGAAAAAAAAATATAGTTAGACTAAACAGTCTAAGCACATTTTAAGATTGACTATTCATAAATTAATAAGATACTATAAATATAATTTTACAATTTAGAATAAGCAGTGGAGCTATTAAAGCTATTGAAAAAGGAATTAAGTATAACTGTAAAGGAGACAGTATGAAATAAGTTAAGTAAAAATATCCACTTATATAAAAGTCCTAGCCTGTATCCAAAATTAATAAGGGAAAGCATCCTAAAAAGCTAAAAACTACTATGTACATTAAAGTAAAATGAATTGAAAGTAATACATATTTAATAAAATTTATGCTAAGTAAGCAATAAAATACAGTAAAGCATTAAATAAAATTAAGAAACATACTTTGTATTTAAATATAATTAAAGTAAGCAATACACAAAAGTGGAAATATAGAGTGTAAGGCATAGAAAATAAAGAAGTATCTTAGACTCTTGATCTAAGACAAACATAACTTATGACTATAAAAAGTAAGCATAACTAAATAGTTATGAAGAGATCTTACAATCAATAAGATTGTAATAGAACTCTTATATCCTTAGTTGAAGTTATATTTAGAAGTTGCCTCATTCTGCAGGAGTACTCAATAGAATGGAGCGAGGAGTTAAGCACGTCTGCCTAATTAGATATAGTGGGGAGGTCAAATATTCACATTAACCCTCTCTAAAATGTGAAATCATATTATAAGCACCACAATTCATATTCATATATGCCATAAGGCATTCCCTATAAAGGTTTATGAAAATTTTTATTTATGCACAATGATCTTGAATGAATATTCAAGGAAAAATGCTCAAAGCTAAGCAAGCATTCAATTAATAATTGTAAATTATGTGATATCATTTTTATTATCTAAACTTTAATAATCTACTTAATGATTGGAGCTAATTGAGCTCTAAATTGACTTATAGATATTGATCTTTAAGTCAATTTTGATAAAAAGTAGAAGGAAATTAAGTTTGGAAATTAGTATCTTCATGTAATTGAAGTTTATCTTATACTAGTCCTAAACTAATCAAATCAATTAGATTTATGATTACAGTTTAAGAAAACTAGTAAGGAAGAATAATATTTATAGATTTCTAAGTTAATAAAAGTATAAGCTAAAGGATATTCTAGTAGCTTCACTTATTTAACTTGTAAACAAAAAGTATCAACTCAATTTAATCATGAAGTTATCTAAGATTAATTAATATTGATTATTTGAAATTAAGAAAGAGATAGATTACACCCTACATGAAACAATTTATTTTAAGATTATAGGAAATTAGAAATCTAAAAGCTTATCTAAGGAAGCTATTACTCTCAATCTAATTGATTGAGAATTAATATTCTAAAATAAACAATTGAAGTGAATACTTACAATCCTAGATATGAAATTCTAGATATTGAATAAGTATTTAACATATGAAATATAAGTCTACTATTTTCTATAAAATTTCTAAGTTATTAAATTCTTAAAAATTTCGGCAGAGTTTCCTCTATAAATGGCTAAAGAAACACCTACAAGATAGACATACAAGACTTCCATTCCAATGGAAGTTATATTTGAAAGAAAAGCAACTAAAACTAACATGCAATCAATCCATTACTTAGGATTGTTTAGTTCTAGTTCTAGAATAGAGTTAATCCATTACATAGGATTGCTCATTTCCAATTCTAAAGTAAAGTCAATCCGTTACGTAGGATTGCTTATTTCCAGTTCTAATATAAAGTCAATTCGTTACATGGGGTTGGCTATTTTTAGTTCTACTAATTTTAACAATTGTAAAGAATATTAATTTATAAATCAATCCATTGACTATTTCCAGTTCTACTAATTTTAACAATTGTAAAGAACATCAATTTATAAGTCAATCCATTGACTATTTCTAGTTCTACTAATTTTAATAATTATAAAGAATATCAATTTATAAGTTAATCCATTGACTACTTCTAATTTTAACAATTGTAAAGAACATCAATTTATAAGTCAATCCATTAACTATTTCCAGTTCTACTAATTTTAATAATTGTAAAGAACATCAATTTATAAGTCAATCCATTGACTATTTCCAATTCTAGTTTCAAGTGAGAAAATTTAATGAAGCAATTTACTAACCTATAGTTCACATATCTTAAATCATTCATTGATGAAAAATAATAAAAGGTGATGTAATTAAATTAGCAATCTAAGGGGGCAGCATCATTTGACTTAATGTGCATATGGCAATATCATTTAGTTCAGCATTTCATTTGAAATTAATTTATAACTTAACCTGCAAAGATTAACAGTATTATAGTTAGCATTTATATATAAAAGAAGCAAGAACCATTTAAACTAAATTCTAACATAACATTTGGTTCTTTCAATGCATTTAATGATAGAAGTTAATTTAATACAAATAATTTAAAGGACAGTATTAGATCCTATATAATCCATTGATTTTTTCATTTATATAATTGATCACATATAGTTTTAATAAGAGAAGTGATAGCATTTTATCACATTAAATAAACTAATAACACATGATCACATTAAATAAGCTAATAGCATTTGATCGTATTAAATGAACTAATATCATTTGATCACATTAAATTAACTAATAGCATTTGATTATATTAAATGAACTAATAGAATTTGATTACATTAAATGAACTAATAGCATTTAAGCACATTAAATGAACTAATAGAATTTGATCACATTAAATGAACTAATAGCATTTGATCACATTAAATGAACTAATAGCATTTGATTATATTAAATGAACTAATAGTATTTGATCACATTAAATGAACTAATAATATTTGATCACATTAAATGAACTAATAGCATTTGATCATATTAAATGAACTAATAGCATTTGATCACATTAAATGAACTAATAGCATTTGTTTACATTAAATGAACTAATATCATTTGATTACATTAAATGAACTAATAGCATTTGATCACATTAAATGAACTAATAGCATTTGATCACATTAAATGAACTAATAGCATTTGATCACATTAAATGAACTAATAACATTTGATCACATTAAATAAACTAATAGCATTTGATCACAATAAATGAACTAATAGTATTTTATCACATTAAATGAACTAATAGCATTTGATCATATTAAATGAACTAATAGCATTTGATTACATTAAATGAACTAATAGCATTTGATCACATTAAATGAACTAATAGCATTTGATCACATTAAATGAACTAATAGCATTTGATCACATTAAATGAACTAATAGCATTTGATCACATTAAATAAACTAATAGCATTTGATCACAATAAATGAACTAATAGTATTTTATCACATTAAATGAACTAATAGCATTTGATCATATTAAATGAACTAATAGCATTTGATCACATTAAATGAACTAATAGTATTTGATCATATTTTATGAACTAATAGCATTTGATCACATTAAATGAACTAATAGCATTTGATCACATTAAATGAACTAATAGCATTTAATCACATTAAAATAAATGGCAGCACATGTTCTCTCATTTCAATTAATAGTAACATTAAATCACTTATGATTTCATTGATCTCATTTTAGAAAATACATGGCAACATTGAATCACTTATGATCTCATTGATCTCATTTTAGAAAATATATGGCAGCATGTGATGTTAATAAGAGAAACGACGGTATATATTCTAGTATATAATTGATGGCATCATATGATCTTACTCATAATAGATGGCAGCATTCATTCTCTTATACAATTAATGGCAACATATGTTCTTACTCACAATTGATAGCAGCACATATTCTCTTACATAATTGATTGTAACATTTGATATTACACATGATAGTTGGTAGTATCCAATCTCTTATAAATAATTGACAGCATATAATTCTAATAAAAGGAATTACCACATTTATTTTCATATTGCATTAATCTCACATTCTTAAAATGATAACATATGATTCTATAAAAGAATAACAATATTGATTCTTATATAATATGGCAGCATTTATTTCTATATTACAATCAATGACAACTTTTGATATCACCTTACAATAAACAATAGCTTTTGATTCACATTAAAATGAATAACATCATTTGATTTACCTTAAATGAATGATAGCATTGATTTTCATATAATCGATTGATCTCACATTCATATAATAGCAACATATGTAAAGAATAGCAATATAAATAGCACTATAATAAGAACAGCATTTGATTATTAATAATTTTCTATGGAGGGCAATTAAATGCCTAAGTTGTTAAGTATACAATTGATTAATTATATGATAAGCACAATTAACATGTTTGTTGAGCAGATCATAACTTCATTATTGACTAGAAGTTTGAGTTTTTTTTTCAACTGGACAAATAAAACTAGTATTTTCAAATACCACAACCTACCCATTCTCAAGAAGAATTGAGCTTGGTTTATGTGCTTAAGTTGTGGGAGTACTTTGCAAAATAATTTCTCCTAATGTGACTCACAAAAATATTGTCACACTTAAGAAGCAAAGCAAAGTGCATTCTTACAATCTTGATAAAAGCATACTTAACTCATAGATAACATAATTAGCATAATAATGATGTATGCATATAGGTACTCTTTTAATATTTAATAGCATATGTTCATTTAAATTTATAGCAATCAAATCAAAATATGCTTCTGAAAATAACAACAGATTTTCTTCGATATCTCTAGGAATATTTCCAACTAATCATACACAACTTGGAAAGAAAGCAAAACTCAAATTTTCATAACACACAAGACTAAATGAAAAATAATATAACACAGTAAAATAGATAAAAATTAAATAACATAAACTAAACATAATGTTAACACTCTCCATACTTAAGTGCATGTATCTATAAACTCAAGGGTGCTAGGATAGAGAGCAAAACCTTATTAAGAGATTTACTACTTTACAAAGCTAGAAGTATGAAGAGTAATAATATTACGTATCAGCACCACAAACGAAATTTTAGTATGCAACAAAAAAATAATAGCAATTACAATAAATGAAAATATTATTGATTAAGGGATATCATTTTATCTTAAGTTAAATAAACTTATGCTTATGTTGTTTGAAATAAAGACTAATAAATTCCATCCTTAGGAATAATAAAGGTATGATCTCAACACTCCTTTGATTACTTTTCAAATCTTACAAACAATATATTACAATCCAACATAAGGATCGATTTATGATATGTTAAAAATTAAAATTAAAACAATGAAATAGAGAATAGGAATTAGTATGAAATAATTCATTATCTCCTTTATAGATTGTTTTGGAATTTAATCTAGTTGATCGATTATATATATATAAATATATATATATATATATATATATATATATATATATATATGTATATATATATGTAAAGAAAAGAAAGGGACATTTAGCAATATTACTGATCGATTTCCTGAGGGAGCTCACACAGAAAGAAACATTATACAAAGGGCAAAAGATAAAAATTAAAGTGCCTTTCTCCTTAGATTTCAATTAAATTAAACTAACAATTAAGTAATCGCAAGCAAGGGGAGATTCGAAAGAAATAATTTGCAACATATTGATTCTTTATTAAAGTCATTGAACTCGATTGATTCTAACGAGTTATTCCAAGATTTCATATAATCCCAATGAATGATTAAGCAAATCACTGATTAAGGAAAATAAGAAATTTAAGAAGAAACTAATACGCAGCAGAATAATTTCATTCAATAAAAATTTCTGAACTTAATTGAACACCATTTACACAATGAGTATTTGATTTCATACATAAAAAAAAATGATTGCAGAGTAGAAGAAATCAGCATTTCGTACATAAATTGAAATATGAATCGAACTTTTCTAAGTTCGACTCATCTAGTTCAAATCTACTAAACGATGAAGGAAGAAATTTGAAAGCTCAAGGTTGAATAATCTACAGGTATGGGAGATGAACGAAGTACCTTTCTCCTTCTAATCTCATCGACTAGTCTAGGATTGGCAGAAGATTTTCTTCGAGCAAGCAAGGGCAAAAATCTTTGACAGCTCCCTTCTCTTGCTTAAGCTTTTTCTGAATCTTTCCCCCGAGCTTCGCCTAAGGAAGAAGGATAGTCAATCAAGCCCTCAGCAGGATCCTTCTTCTTGTCAGCTAGGGTTTGCTATGGTACCGCTCTGCACAATCAATCCCTCCTAGTGATGCCGCTCGGAAAATAATGAGTAGTGGCCGAAGGATAGGGATGGAGCTGGAGCTTATTGCATCGGCTTCGACAGCTGGAGGAAAGGGCCTGATTGCGTACCCTTTGGCATCCACTACCGAGCGCAGGTAATAGAGACGTGGAGAGCTGGAGTCACAACCCACCCAATCAAATATACTTAAAAAAAAACTATTTATAAATTTTATTTATTCTATATGCATTACTTAATTATTATTTTTATCCATTTTATTCACTCAAAATTAATTATTCAACCGTACTCCTAAAAATTCCTAATTTTCACCTTTACCAAATTAAGGGGTGAGGAGCTCAAAAATGTGATCAGATTTTTGATCAGAGGTATATTTAATTTACCTAATTTTTTTGGTATTAAAATATTATTAAAATATTCGTAAAAAATTGACGACTCCCAAATGCTTCCAAAATACCACCCCTAACTAAATTGGGTGTGGTGAGTCTAATGGCAGACTTTGTTTTCGATTCCAAAGTCTAGATAAATTAGGTATTTTCAGAATTATTAGAAAACTAGAAAATATTGGAAATTGCCAAACAGTCTCCAAACCGCACGAAATTTGAGGTAGAGACTCTTAACTCTATTATAAGATTAATGAAAGAGGTTTGGAGTCAATTAGATCACTAATTGATAGATAACAACATCTGGGTTGTTACAGGCTACCAAAAGAACTTCCACAAAAACTAATATAGCCCACTGCCACCCAATAATATTAAAGGAACATACATAAGTGTAGTTTCTGTAGACTCATCTGCAGCTGAACTTACAGATTCTATACTTATCATTCACTTTTTTATTATTGGTGAAACTATCATTCTAAATTATACTGGGAATACGCAAAGTTAAGATCCACAAGATCCTACTATCAGTGTATACTTAGCTGAACAGTCCTATAAAAGTCAAAGCATTAGAACTCATCAAGTTCTAACTTCAATAAATCAATATTGCCTAATGAAGTTAAATGATTTAATCAATCGTCTTATTTACACTAGGACCAAATCTTGATATAATCTATCAAGATTAAGAGTCAAGAGATCAAACCTCAAATATGGTGTTCAAGTCTCTTAACTTATGATTCAAAACACATAAATGTTGGGATTTTTAATCACTTAAAAACTAAAGTCCTAACTATCAACTTAGATAGGAACTTAACAAACTAGTTATCTTATTTCCAATAAGATCTACTTAGATACTATGGCATCTTCTTTCTATTCTATCTAAGCAGAGAATTAAGCTAACTTATCTTGCTTCTTATTAAGATCTGATCAGATGCTAAGGCAATCTCCTCGCTATTCTATCTAAGAAGAAAAGAAACAAGATTTCTATCTAAGCAGCACATGAATAAGGTATTAATTAAATTCTTAATTAAGAAGTTAACTTAATTCCTAATGCTCCTCAATGAAGAATGAAATTGCAAAAAGTTAAAATAGGAATGACTAAAACTTTAGAAATTAAAAATTGAAATTAAGCCTAATGCAGTCTCCAATCTTCATTAGTGACAACGAAAATAAGAGCATGCACCTTTAACAGAGTAGCAAGTAGATTGACTGCATTCCATTCTAATCACTCCTTAGAAAAGGAAATGATTTTTTCCATAGGGGAAGGCATGATTACAAGAGCTGGAGCTAGATATTTAATAGGAAATGAATTTCAAACTAAAGGATGATGATTTATCTTCACTTGATGCTGCGGTGGTTAAGTCATTAGGAATGTTTGAGGTGATTGGATTCTATCCTCCTGGGCTACTTCACAATCCTCTAAGGAAGATAAGGTTTCTTCCTCAGCCTCTACTTCCCTTAATGGTAATCTATCAATCTTGCACCTTCCATTAATTTTGAGAAATTGATATAGTGGCAGGATACAAGATGCTCCTAAGTCGAGTCTCATACCCCTTCGAGGAAATGACTGAATCTAGCTTCTTCAGTCCTCACCGATTTAGGAGAAAAACTTGGTTGCATCCTCATTTAAATCTTTCATCGATTAAGACTCACTTAACACCTTGAGTCAATTGGATCTACTCAACATTTAGTAGCGATTGAGCAGAAGGAGGAATGAACTCTTCTCTAAAGACTGATTCAAATTCAACCTAAGAAATCTCCTCAACACTACTTCTGCACTAAAGAATACAGGTTGCTATTCCACCAATACTTGACATCTTTGACGAACAAGTGAGTGGTTAAGCGGATAGCTTAGCTGCTATGGCACTTAATACACTAAAGGTATTTCTCAATTTAACATCACCCAATTGGTTGCTTCAATGGAAGAAGCAGACCGAACAATGGTTAGACTCTTTTTCAGTTCAGCAACTTTGTTTAGCCAAATTATATATATATATATATATATATATTATCAGTTATATATATTTTCTATTCTCAGTTCATTTTCAGTTTATTTCAGTACTATTATTTTAGTTCACTGCCTTTCTGTCCGTTACTTATATATTTTAGGATGCTAGTCTTTATTTCAGCTCTTTTATGTTTCAGTACATATTTTTTTATGCAAATTAGCATATATTTAATTGATAATAAATATGATAGAATGAGTTTACTTTCAGTTTTTTCAATTATTATATATGTATATTTACTGGCTAACCTTGGTTTGGAGTAATTTGGAGCTCTATTGAAGAATCTAATTGGGAGAAAAAAGCTCATATGCAACAAAAATATACAAATCTTTTTGAAAATTTAAGTACCTTTAAAATTCTAAATTTAAGTTCTTAATTTCTGCATTTTTTTTTCCTACTTAGCAATACTATCGAGGAAGACAACTTTCTTAAGTGGGGAGTTTGTAACAACCCTAGGCTGTTAATTATCATAATCTTAGCTTAATTGCATCATAATTATTATTCAATTAGGTTCATTAGTCATTAGAATAAATCTTTGAAGATTTGGAGCAATTTGGAGCTCAATCGAATATTTGAAATATTTTAATATATTTAATTAATTAAAAAATTGAGATATTTAATTTGACCTCAAAATCAAAATCTGACTTTGTCATTGCACTCGTCACCTCTAAATTAATTAGGAGTGATATTTTGGGAGTATTTAAAAGTCGTCAGAAGTAGCTGAAGCTCCTTCTCCTCTTCCCAAGCTCCATCCCAAGTTATGGAAGAAGCTCCTTCCCTCCCAAGCTAAAGAAGAAGCTCCTTCCTCCCAAGCCCTAAAGAAAGCAGAACTCGATCTTCTTCCTTTTTGAAAGCCAAGGTACCATGGTGTATCATTTCCTTGTTCTTTTCTTCTCCCATGGGATTGATCCAAAGGCTGCTTCGTATCATTCATATGCTTATTTCATTATTAAGATCATGTATTTGAGCGACCGAGCTTAATAAAGCTCGATCAAACTTTTAAAAGAGAAAATTAATGATGATGTGTAAGAAGAAATATCGCATATGTAGCTAGGCCATCATTGTTTGCGACATTAGGATAATCTTTTCATGCCGATTTTGGTATCAATGAAAAGGTCTCAGAAAGACCTTTCCATCGATATATGGTACCGCACCTGAGGTTCTATAAATCGAGAGTATTTGAGTGCGAAATGGGACACATTCCATTTTTCCCAAGGTAAAATCACCGTCGAGCGCTGCAGCGTACTGTAGCGCCCGACTCTCTGCCAAGAGGTGCTACAGCACGCCGCAGCGCCAGCGTCTCAGGAAATATGGTGCTATCGCGTACCGTAGCGCTTGGCTTTCAGCCAGGAGGTGCTACTGTTCATCGTAGCATCTGCATCTTGGGAAACCTGATGCCGTAGCACCTGGCTCTCGGCCAGGAGGTGCTACAGCGCATCACAGCACCCACATTTTGGAAGACTATCGCCACCAAGCAGTGCAGCACCTGAAAGCGTTGCAACGCCGTAGCGGCCAAGTCTCTGGTTGACTGGCGTCACAGCACGCCATAGTGCTTGGCTCTTGGCCAGGAGGTGTTCTGACGCGCCACAGTGCGTCATAGAGCGCAAAACTATCCAGTTTTGCCCAAATTTGATATTTTTCATATTTTTAAGGCTCTAGAACCCTAATAATGCAAAAATATACCAAAACTAAAATTGGTTATAATGAATCAAGCATTATGTAAATATATATATATATATATATATATATATATATATATATATATATATATACATATGTGTGTGTGTGTGTATGTGTGTGTGTGTGTGTGATTTTTAATATGAATTATATCTCTTATCCTAATGGCATGTCCTAAATCTTCAAGAGTTTTACTTGAATATTTTGTGTCAAATTGTAATATTATAGTTTCTGGTTGCTTATATGATTAATTAAAACATAATGGCCAAATTGCTTGTAATTTAGATAATTGATTTTGTAATCATTGTGCTAATCCATTTTGGATTTATTCAGGATTTGATTAGCCTTAATTACTTTATGTTTTAATTAAATATTTATATATTCAATAATAATAGTATGCATGTTAGAAAACCTTAAATTTATTTTAGATATGTAATCCATGATTTGACATTAATCAACTCTTAATCCTAAGAATCTTAAGAAATGCTTAAGCTAAATAATAATGAACCTAATATCATTTTGTACATCAATAATGCACAATGAATTCACTGATTTTGTTCTTGACCAATAATTAAGCAAATGATCTTGGTTTAACCAAGTTTGGAGCTTAACCCTAACTTGTTTGGATTAAGACCTAAATCTTAATAATCTTAAATAAACTACCTGATTTGAGTTCTTAAGGAACTTGCATGATTCTAATAATGCTCCTTGATTTGACATTTACCTTAAATTATTAAATTAGAAGTATTAAGGTTCAATAAATTTATATGATTGATCATCTGAATCTAACTTTTAGATTTTTGATTTTCTTTTAAGAAAGACTATTAGCATAAACTAAATTGTAAAATGATAATAATTTGTACATGGTCAATTCCTAATAAGTTATGTGATTATATCCCATAACTATAGTACAAGTTAAGATCATATAGGTTTTACCCATCTGGTTTGTATAATCCAACTCAATGTATTAAGGATTATAGATTTAATATAATTCTTTTATTTTGATCAATTATATAGTTAGTGCTTAAATCCTTAAGGTTGAGATCTAGTATTAATAAATCAATAATTATAACCTTATTAGCAGATAATCTATCGAGGTAGTAAGAGCTTATTATTTAATCTTTGAGGTAGGAACTTAGATGCACCTTTTTAGTCTTAAATATTTGATCCTAGATCGTTGTGATAAACTAATCTAAAGATTTATACTAAAATCATTCCTTTGTGGTAGTATCCTAAACTAAGTGACTTATAAGTCACATCCTTAAAAACCTTATGTAGGACTCACCACAGAGGAGTGCGAATTCCTTAATTTGTTACTCCTTGATTATTAAATAGAATTGTTAGAAATGGGTAGAACTATCAGTTGGGGGTGATAGTGTATATCCATAGAAATAATTTATTTTAGTAGAAAAAGGAGTTGGTTGATTTACCCTGATTAGAACCGTAGATTCTTGGTCTTATCTTAGGTAATTAGATAAGTACAGTTCAGTTCATGATAAGCATCTCAAGTCCAAGAGTGCTATAAATAGAGGTTTTAGCAACTTAGTTTAAGATAATAAATTGTGACTTAGAATTCATGTGTTTTAATAAGTGTAATTAAATAAACTAAGTGTTTCAAGTTACCGTTATTAGGATGCAATATGTATGCTTTTAACTAGGGTGTATAATAACTTAGTTTGAGAGAATAAAGTATGACCAAGTTCTGCCCTTTATCGTCATACGTTTCGATAAGTGCAGTTAAACTAACTAAGTGTTAAACTCACCTTTCTTAAAAACATACCCACTATGTGTATACAACCTCTTCATTTGATATGTATAGGTATAATATTAACTAATACCATTCAGTGGATTAGAATTATGAGTTAGAATTCATTTAGATGAATTCTGCACAATGGAGAGAACAAAATTATTACTTAATTTTGAATTGATTTCTGGATTTTGATGATTTAAAGCATACAGTCATTAAAGCCTTAGCATATCATAAATGCATAAGTCATGTCAACATTAGCGGAGCGCTTGACTCACCTAAGGACTCTTTTAGTGGAGCGTTTGCTCACCCAGGATCTGTGGGGTGTCAAGTGATACCAAGTCAGCATATCAGTGGCATACCGTTCTATGGTATATTCAGATCCATAGATATAAATTCAGTGGTATACAACACATTTTAAATGCATTATTTAATCAGTTTCTGTTCCCTTACTATTTTCTCTATTTCTAATACTCAATTTTCAGCCTTAATTTACTTTACTTTCAATTCTGCACAATTTTATTTTCAGTTATTTCAGTTACAGTTTTGTATTATTTTTTCCAGCTATTTTAATACTTTTTTGCCATTTTGTATCAATTACTTAAATGATAAACCTTAGAAACTATAACAGTAAGAATAACTTTAAAATGTGTTAGACTTATTATCTAACAGTGATACTTTTGGGATCTGGCAATTTGCTAGATCTAGAGCTGCCTGTGAAGCTAGTTCATGAGGCATTATAAGAGATCCAAGAGAAGTTCATGGAGCACTATAGGACTCTACATCAGCATTTGCCTTTTGGATTAGTTTATTTTTAGTTCAATAACTAGATTGTTTGTTGTATTTTCATTTTAGTAAATTGTTTGCAATAACTCTGGATATATTTTTTTTTTCTAAGACTACGCCTTACTTTGTTTCTGTGATGAATGTTTCTGGATGTATGCCTTAGCTTCTGTACTTTGTATTTACTACTACTTATACTTACTATTATGATGTGATAAACATACCAAAAATGCTGTTATACTTATATATATTGGATTACTCATATTCCACTCATAATTCAATGTATATACTATATTGTCTAATACTTAAGATAAAGTTTTACTCTTCTCTTAAGGATTAGTACTCAGCTATCTTTCCTTTAGAGTTGAGTTTAGCTCTTTATTCTGTAGATATTCGAGGAGGTTCAACAGTCCTTCCCGAGTAACGCACCGTTCCGCCACCAATTGTTAACTCATTTGCGTGTGGCGACGGGACGGGGTGTTACAACAGGATATGTAAACTCTGATTTAGCCGAAGACATCGATAATAAAAGGAGCACAACCTGATACATGTTTACTTTGGGCAGTGCTGCGTTGAGCTAGATCTCTAGAATTCAGAAGATAGTCACCCTATCTACTATAAAGGCTGAGTATGTCACCATCACTAAGGTGAGCAAGTAATTGATTTGGTTGAAGAATTTTCTAGCTGATTTGGGTAAGGAGCAAAATGATTGAATACTACATAGTGAAAATATGAGTGCTATCCATCTAGCTAAGAATGCAATATTTTATGCCAGGATGAGCACATTCAGTTGCGATACCATTTCATTCGATATTTATTATAAGGTAGTCAATTTGCATTGGAAAAGATTCACATGTCAGGTAATCTAGCTGATATGCTCATGAAGTCTATGACAGTGGAGAAATTGAAGCTATGTTCAGTTTCACTTGGCCTCTAAGGATTAAGATAAAGCAAGTGAGCCACGCCACATCATTTGCAAGAATGGTAGTCATGATGAAGAAAATCCAAGAGTTGAACATTGATTAATCGTACGTGATATCCAAGTGAGATATTTTATGGTATGGAGACCAATTGATCATCAAAGGAAGAGAAAATGGTGCAATGGTGAACTCAGGGACTGATCTATAGTGGCCAACATCAAGATTGGAGCCCAGGTGCCCCAAAAATTGCAAAGCAGGTGCTTAGTCGCCTACGGAAATTTCAGTCTGGGTGTGATGTATCATAAGTTGTTTAGGGCACTTAGGGGGCGGGCTTGGAGTTCTATGTAAATGCTAACATATTGTGTTAGGGCTTATTATATGTTCCATTTCTGTAAGAGAGGTTTTAAGGCTTGGAGGTTTGAAACCGTAGATTGAGAACAAGAAGAATTTTGAGAGAGCAGAAGAAGAATAAACTCAAAGGCGGTGAATCCTTTCTTCCCCTAAATGATTGAAAGGTTTTCTGTAACTCTGTAACTATTTCTTCTATAATCGATTTTCTTATGATGATGTTGCTTCGTGGTTTTTCCTATCCTTGAATTTTTTACGTATATCTTTGTGTTCATATGCTTGTATGCTTGTGAATGTTTGTGCTGTGATTTTAGATTGTTTGTGTTAATATGTTTTTTCATGTTTGCTTCGGTGACTATTAGCGGTCAAATCATTGTCCTAGGGACTTCGTGTGATTTCCCACTATAAACAAATATTAATGTGAATTATCTTAGGAAAAAGAGTATCTGTTTCATGCAATTATATGAGTATATATGAACATGTAAGTCGTCGACCCAATCCCCCATAGCAACTATCATTGAATCGAGAAAAAGAAAATTAGGTTGTATGTGCAAATGTAACTTAACTTACTTAACTCTAAAATACTTTAAAATTCTTAAATATTTCATGGCACAAACAATACTATTGATTACTGTATACTGTTTTAGTCAAATGTTATTTGCAGCATATCATATATACAATATGTCAATATAGCATGATATGAAATGCATTTATTCAAATAGGATCATTTCATAATCAGCCATATGCATAATTCCCAAAACAGCTGCAGTGATAGAACATTCAGATTCCCATTCAAAAAGATCTAAAGAGATGCACCTCTTATTAACTGCAAGGATCTGTACTTGTCATGATGTATAATTTGCTGGTAAGTATGCAAATATAACTTCTTAGGAGCAGTTGTCTCCATAGCGAGCGCATCAGCTTAGCCTCAGTACTTCAAGCCCCTTCTTCTATGCGCTCTTCGCTTTGGATTTGCTGATGTCTGCACTCCACGCTGCAGAATGCCTTCTCCCCTCTGTAATTCCATTAGATCGTAAGCATGGCAGTCATTCTAATTCAAATCTCTCTGCAATTCCATTAGTTATTGTAATCAAATTCCATGATTTTTGTTCATAAATGAGTCAATTATGTCGATGATTTCAATCCAAAATTGCCGATTTAAATTACCTATACATGTAAATATCCTTCCCATGCAATCCGCTCCGGCACAAATAGCAACAACTAAGGAAATCGCAGCTGGCAGCCTTGGATGATCTGTCGCCGTTGGGACCATCGGAAATCGAAGCTGTTTCGGGGCCCACAAGGAGGCTCAGCCGTCGATCGGCACCCTCAGTCTCAAGCTTTGCCACGATGCTAAGTCCTACAGCGTCGGAGTCCCTCTTCTTCCATGCCTTTGGAGGATTATATGCCAGCCGCCTGGCTTTCATGGCCGGAGTTTGGATTTAGGGGAGGTTTATTTTGAATGAGAAGGTAAGGACTTGTGGGAATTTATAAAATAAGCCTCCATTAAACAAATCTGTCTCCGTTCTTAGCTTCCATAGGATGACATCACCTGTGGCAAGTTTATGCGATAATAAATCTAAACCTCAATTGCTAGCCTACTTCCCAACAAAAATCTGTCTTAATATTAAAAACAATATGGGCATCTTTTTATAAGTGGAGTACTTATATTCGTTATATTATAAGCCATTCAGTTGGAGTTCATCAAGGATTGGACGGCAGAAGTGAAGGATGGGGAACAGCTGTGCGACAGACGTTCAGCTTTGCTTTTATTTGAGACAAAAATAGCCGTTGATGATCTATGGGATCCAAGAAGGCCAAGATGCCAAAATAAGTCTCTGAGATACCAACAGTATCTTGGCATTAGTGCTTTGGTACGAAAAATTATATGCATAATTCTTCTTGTTTCATCTGTAAATATATTCAGGGTGGTTAAAGACATTCGACAAACTCATGAGTATAGTTGCATATCCACTTGTGTGCTGTGTGGTGAGGCCATTTTTCTTTTAACATAATGAGGGAGCTTAGTACAACAGTGGGACTTTTGTTTTCTCCTCTTACTATAATTCAACTGCTGGAAGCTGCTCTCAATGGTGGGATGGCTGACTACACTTGATCTTAGCTTCCTAGTTTAGATGTTACACGGATACGTTTTGCAAGCAACCACATTGAGGGCCTCTTTCTATTTCTTAGACTTGAGCCTCTGACGAATCGATGTCCATCTTAATTGATCGGCTGTCGTCCTACTAATCACTTATACTTGAGGGTTATTTGAGATTTTGCTTTTCTTTGGATGCTGACTTCACATGTTATGTTATGCTCTAAGGTCCTTAGCCATGCAAAACCTGTTATGTTGTACTGCATGTTTTCTTATTCATGTATAGTCCAGGTTGCAAAACCTGTTATGTCGAGAGGTTGTGCCGACCTACACGTTGGATGCATGCCTTTTATATTCTATTTGGAATGATGTTGAACCATGTTCTCTTAATTACTTTGAAAAAACAATCGTTGATGAGGGACTCCATTCCACTTTGAATGTGCAACCCAAAAAGTTTAAATTATAAATTCATTCGTGTGATTTTATGTGCATGTCTCACTTAGTTTTTGCTAAAAGTTTAAATATCATATACTGCATATTTGTCTCTTTCTAAAACTAGCTTATTTCAGAAAACCGCGTGTTCTTGCTGTGTACAGCACACCAAAGTACGTTAGTCATGCCCAGATGCGACTACACACCCTTGTACACCAAGGCATGAGTTAGGAGGGCACCTAGAGACGAGTTAGGAGGAACGCAAGCGCGTTATCAATCAGAGCAAGCCCGATGAGCGGGCGCCTAGGCGCACCCAGGCGTCGAGCTCTCTGTTTTGGTCGCTCCCATTCACGATATCGAGCTGCGCCTAGGCAAGAGATCAAGATGCACCGAGCACGAGTTCAAAGACCGCACATGTAGGTACAAGTGACATGAAAATGTGTGTAACGGCTGGTGCTCCCGAACGCATGTGAACGCATGCACAAAAGCTTGTGTCTGGGCAAGCGATTCACCATGTTTGATGAACTCAAGGTTTCATGATTGAACTGATGATTCATTGATGGCTCTGTTACAATATTATGGCTAGGCGGGCGTTAAATCTGCAGCTATCGTTCACCTGCCCAAGCGCACAATGCGACTTGCCTAAGCGTGGGTGGCACTTTTATTTCTAGTGCTTGCTCTGATCGATGAGTGAGAGATCGAGAGAGATGTAATCTCAAATTATTTTTCCCCCCTCGATAGTAGCTTTGAATCATTCCGAAAAATAAAGAATATTGTTCTCTGACGCAACAAATGTTGGATGTTCTCGACAAATAATCTGTATTTCGTTGCAACAAAACGTGTTGTTTTTTCTTGTATTTTATTGGTAGTCAAATTTTGATCTTCTACAAATGGTATCAAAAAGAGATTCCCAAGGGTTGTCAAAGTTAGCAAAGTTGTTGGGATTGTCAAGATTAATCGATGTGGTAAAGATTTGGAAATTTTTGAGAGATAACTATGGAAAGTAACTCATTGGTATGATTACTTTGGATAGCTATCTTGTATAGAAGAAAACGATGAAATGTTTATTTTATGTTAAGGATTAATATTTTTCTTTTTTATATAGAAATCAAGTCAAAAGACAAGATAAAAGAGCAATGAAGGTTTCTATGGGTGGATCATTGCCTTTAGCAACATTTATGAGGAAACGGATTGTAACAACTCAATGTTGTTACCCAATATATATTCAAGTTTTATTAGAATCTAAATTTATCATCAGTAGGTTCTAAGTACTATTATGACCAAAAACTTAAGAAATTGGCGGCAAAATGATCAAAAATTATTTTCCTGTTATTTTGCTTAATTCAAATACCAAGAAAATTAGATAAATTATTTTGACATCAAATCCCAACTCTGATGACTTATTTGAATTTCTCACATCAAAACATGCTAAGGGTGCAAGCTTCTTAATTTTTATACTTAAAATGGCAAATATAGTTGCAAAATATAATTTTTATTTTTATTTAAATTGAAACTAAAATTTTTTTTATTAAAATCAAACTATTAAAACTAATTTAATATTATAAATTTGGAATTGCGGAAATCTTGTGCGGCGGGCCGAACACCGAACAACGAATCCGCATAAATCCTAGTCGTTCTATGTTTTGGCATTGGATCAGATAGCTTTGATTGAGTCATACTGTCGTTATCTAATCATATTTGAATTAAAACCATCGGATCGCTTCATAGATCCAATAGCTGAGATTATTCCCGGTGCAATTCACCTTCACCCCGAGAACTCTCCTGAACATATAGACTCCCCCAGTACAACCACCCGTCAAGCTATCCCTCGTTTTCCAAAGTTCCCAAACGGAATCCCGTTATGGAAGGAATATTCTCGCGGGCCATCGTGGCTCGAATTCACCCCAACAGCTGTCATGGAAACCGACCTTTGGGCTCAACTGTGGTACCCCGCTCCCCAAGCCCGCAATGATTAGGCTAAAGAGCGGAGTGTCACTCGTGCAGATCCCTCACTCAACATTGGATTATGTGAGATCCACAATCCACTGCTGAGGGAAGGCTGCGCACAGAATAACTAATAAGGTTAGTCACTACATCTATATACACAGAGTGCGGAAGCATATGATAAGTAAAGGCTACATCCATTCACCATACATCATATATGAATTAAAATAAGATAACTCAGAAAATAATAAAGTACAGAAAGTAAATCACAGTCACAGTACCTGTATTATTACAATATTTTAAGTAAATTTTATAAAATGGAGTAAATACTCTCATCCTCACTATGATATAAAAAGGGCAGCTAAATGTCCTCTGGTCCAAGCTGCTGCATCTCCTCTTAGTAAGGCTCCTCCTCAAGTATAGGATCCTCAAGCTGCTCAAAATCTGATATTATCGGTTTCACAATGCTATGACCACAGCCAATAAAAGAATATTTTGTTAGACAAAATGTCTAAGCACATTTTAGGCAAGTAAAGTATTACGCATTTGTTAATATCAACATTTGTACTCTACACCAAGTAAAATGTCTATATGGGAGCAAGTAAATGTACAAAAGAAACATGATAAGTTATATAAATATAGTATTTATAACTAAACAACAAGTGAGGCAAAAGCACACATCAAGTAAACTAAATAAGGAAGGGCATACATATATAATATAGTAAGTAAAGGTACTAAAAGAAAAGTCTAAACCTAAATATGTTGATAACCATATGACATATACTAATTTAAAACATTAATCCAAAAATAATACATATAATATGAGCAGTAAGGTCTAGCATCCTATACATATATCTATGCCAGTGAACAGGTAAAACAATACCACAATAGCTGACTGAAATAATATGCATCAATAACATAATAAATAGTAAGCTGAAAAACTGTTTATTATTATTATTATTATTATTGTTACTCTTTTTATGATTATTATTATTATTGTTATTGTTATTCTTTTTGTGATTGTTATTATTATTATTATTGTTATTCTTTTTGTGATTGTTATTGTGAACCTCACCTAGATTTAGTTCAGATATAGTTTGGTTTTCTAGATTAAATCCAAAATGTCTCCAAAGTCTATGGAGAGTTCTATTTATCTTGGGATCAAAAAGTAAGTCTTGATCACCAAAGTGTCACATACACAAACTTAGGATACAGTTATAAAGAAATGGATTCAATTACATAATATGAATGCTGAATAAATAAACAAAAACTAAGTATAAACAGAAATGAAAATAATAAAAGCAAATATAAACAGAAAAAAAAATGCCCAAGTCGCTAGCTCAAAAAGTTCGCTAATGCCTTCAATTTAATACTCGATAACAATGCCAAAAACTTGACATGCCACAAAAGTGTGACTTTTGTTTACACGTAAGTGCACATGGTCTAAAGTAATAATGGAATATATAATTCTTGAATATCATCCTCAAGGATTAAATGAGAGTTACTATCTATTGATTTCTTTACTAATTCTTAACCAATTAAAACTTGGTTTTTGTCACTAAATTGGAACTAAGCATACAATATAAATAAACCTAGAATTACGATGATGTAATTAAGTGTTAAAAGATCGGGGAGACTCAAGGCATTCAACTATGATTCATTATTTCTAGCTTTGGCTAATTTTGAATTGATCAATTTGTGAGAATGTTAAATTCATATTTCAAAAGGCTATGGATAAATAAATCCAATAGTGATGTCTCACGATCATGGGTCACTCACCACTAAACCCTAAGGTCGTCTTTATTCGATCTCGTACGAGACCTCTTGACTTCATACCTTAATGCCTAAATAATGGCTTCCTTGAGTCCTATCGGCATTCCCTGTCTATTGCAATTAGAACTAGATTTTCATCTCTATTCTCAATGCACATAAATTTATGTTCAAAGGAGAGCGTATAGTTTTTCTACTCTGACAATACTTCATTTGGTCTAACTATGTTTAAGAGAGAAACCGCATGACAAGTGCACATATATCCTTGATCTAGACTTTTGCTTCGATAAAAGCTTTAGTTCCACTTATATGGCATATGATCGCATGCACGTACATCATGATCAAATCTTTTGGTTCGACTAAAGATGTAGCGTGATGTGAGCATGCTCCTTGGTAATGAATTTTCTTAGACATGCAACATAAAAGATTCTTATAAAATGAAACACTTTCATTCTTCACGGTATTTCATAAATCTAAACTTAGTATTTACAAAAAAAATTTTACTATATGTCTAGTAGCCTATAGCCTATCCCTCCCCGAAAAAGGGGGTTAGACTAACATTAAAATTGTATCACAAGCATTCATGATTTTTATTCTAAGAGCATCATGATTTATTGCACAAAAATTATGAAAAAAAAAAAAAATGAGAAAGAGAATAAGAAAAGTTACTAAATGAGTATCTCAAAAGATTCTATTCTTCATACAGACCTCTAATGTCAGCTTTTAGGGCTTCATCTCTTTTTCTCTAAAGTGGTGGCTGGAAAAATTATCTTTGAAACTCTTGGTTTATCCTAAAATAAGAGTCCTCATTTTATGGTTTCTCCTTAGCTTTATAGTTCTCTTCAATGAATTTATGAGGTAGAAATCATTAAAATGCCTTAAATTTTTCTATAAAGAAAATGGAAGCAAACGATAAG
Source organism: Gastrodia elata (assembly GCA_016760335.1). Taxonomy (NCBI): domain Eukaryota; kingdom Viridiplantae; phylum Streptophyta; class Magnoliopsida; order Asparagales; family Orchidaceae; genus Gastrodia; species Gastrodia elata. Next base: position 79,195,190 of record CM028670.1, on the reverse strand, counting down.
AAGTTATCTATTCTAAGATTGAGAACAATTCATTTTAGAGCTAGGGATTAGGTGCAGCCTTGTTTGAATTTGTGAATGTTGATGGATCTTATATGGTAAGATTGATCAGCTATAGTCATTAAAGACTAAAACCATTCATAATCAGTAAAAATAAAATGGAAGAGTAGCAAATTGGATGGAGTGCGAGGAGTCAATTCATTATACATTACCAACAGCAGCACAAGCCATAATTTCTAATAGAAAAACTACAAATTAATTAATAAAATGTTCAGTTGCGGTGCTGGGCGACGGCGGCGGGATAGGCATGGAGGCAATCATTCCATGGGCTGCGCGCAGGCTTCTTAACGCGGCGCACAGCCCGCCACACGGCGCTGTTGCACTTGAAACCTGATCCGAAGGCGAGCTGCCAGACCCTGTCGCCACGGCGGACCCTCCCCTTGGCCTCCAGATATGCGAGCTCGTACCAGATGCTGCTGCTGGAGGTGTTGCCGAATCGATGGAGCGTGCTCACCGAAGCCTCGATATCAGCGTCCTTGAGGCAGAGGTTCTTCTGCAGCTCGTCCAGCACGGCTTTGCTGGCGGCGTGGACGCAGAGGTGCTCGAAGGCGAGGCGGTAGTTGGGGATGTACGGCTTGGGGACCCGGAAGAGGTGGCGGGCGATCAGGGTGGCGAAGAACAGGATCTGCTCTGAGAAGGGGAGGACGAGGGGGCCCAGCGTTGTGATGTTTGTCTTGAGTGCGTGGCCTCCGATCTCCATTAAGTCCCTGCTGATGGACAGCCCCTTCACCCTCTGCTCGTCCTCCTCCTGGTACACGCTCCTGAAGCTGCGATCGTCGCTCCCCTTGTGGGTCCTCACGATGTGCTCCAGCCTGTACTTGGCCCTGCGAAAATCCCGCCTCCTGTTGGAGAGCAGGATGGCGGAGCACCCCATCCGGAAGAAGCAGTTGGGGATCAGCATGCTCCGATTCTTCCCCGCGTACCAGGTGAAGCTCACTGCCTCGGTGCTGACAACCACCGCGTAGTTATTGCCGTTGGCCTGGAGCATGTCCCGCGCCAGATCCAGCGCTATGATCCCCGCGCTGCACCCCATCCCGCCCAGATTGTAGCTCAGGATGTTGCCGCGCATCTTGTAGTGATTCACGATCATGGCCGAGAGGGAAGGGGTGGGGTTGAAGAGGCTGCAGTTCACAACCAGAACGCCCACGTCCTTTGGCCGGACTCTGCATTTTTCGAAGAGCTCGTCCAGCGCGCCGAACATCACAGCCGCCGTCTCGGCTCGGCCCTCTTTCATGGTGGCGCAGTTGCCGGAGGAGAAGATCGATCGGGGAACGTAGGTCTCGTCGCCGATGCCGGAGGATCCAAGGATGCGCCGCTGGAAGCACAGAGACTCTTCGTCGAATTTCCCCGAGGAACGGGCCAGATCGATCAATTCGTCTTTCGACACCTATACGCTCCAAATTATTATTATTTTTTTAATTAATGTGTGATGATAAGATTTCTATGATCTAACATAATAATATATTTCAAGGATTAAGAGATTAAGCTATGCATGTTAACAGTAGACTAATCTCAAATATCCGCTAAACTGCACAGCTTATTCAATAAATATGGCGACACAATTGGTATGATATTAATTACGTTCAAGATTCGCATGATATGCTTAAGTTCGTAAGTGCTGTGATTAGTCACATTTATTTCTATTAGCACATAAAAGAAGTAAACTCTTTTTTATTGGGTTTGGTCCATCTGATAACACCTAACGCCCAACTGTCGTACGACCTCTAAAGAAATATAGTTATATTTAAGATTAAAAAATACATTTTATTTATTTATATTAAAATAATATAAATATTTTTTTAATTTATATTAAAATAATGTTCAAATATCATATCAACATCTAATTTCTATAATTTTTAACATTTACATATATATAAATATATAAAAACTAGAAAATTGTTCCAACATGCATTAGTTTTAATTTTAAATATTTATTTTTTTTTATAATTTGCGATCTGAATTCTGTTCACTAATTATACAGTCTGTTGATGCAATTAAATCTTAATTATTTCATAATAATTAAGATTTAATAATTATAATTATAATTAATAATTAACTAGAAGAATAATTTTGAAGATTATTAAAATGTAAGAGTTACTAAGACACATAAATATTATAGTCTGTTGGTGTGTAAATAAAAAATTATTATACTTACCTTAAGAATATACATCAAAAATAAATATTTAGCATCAATAAAAATAAAATTTATTTTTATTTAATATATAAAAAATATATTCAACCGATTTACTTAGACATGAGATTAGATAAAAAATAAGAATGAGAATACGACCTTGAGATCGTCGGAGGGGCGGTAGCAGGCGAAATCGAGGAGGTAAATCGGCCTGGGTCTGGACATGAAATAAACCGAAATGGTGAAGACGAGGACGGCGAAGAAGGCGAGAACCGTAGCCAGATCGTAGCTGGCTTCCTCCCACACCTTCCTCCAAAGCTCCTCCCTGCTGAGGCTGCCCACCTCAGCGCTGAACACCAGCACCAGGACGGGAATGGTGGCGAGATATATGCCATGGCTTATAAGATAGTGATAGCCCAGCTTCACGTACTTGAGGTTCACTGACTGGAGGAAGTCCGGCAGCCTGCGCCGGACCCGAACCACGAAGGTGGGCGAACCGGCGTCCGGTCCGGACGACTCGACCCCGCGGTTCACGATCTCGGTGGAGAGGAAGGTGTGCTCGTTCGCGGCCATTCCCGGTTTGCTTGATTCTGCGGAGTGATTGGCCGGCCGGTTTATAGGCAGAAGGCGACTACTTAATGCGCGCAACAAACATGGGGCTGTGTGGTTGGAACTGCCATGAATGCGAGCGCGGTGTTATGAATGAGGGCGGATGGGTCAGCGGTGGATATTTATATTTAAATAAATCTATTTGCTTTCGTTTTTGGAAGCTATATTTGTTGAACCAATTTCATTTTTTTATAATATATTATACAGCACTTTTTTTTTTTTTTTATTTAAATGAGCTATTTCTTCAACTATAGTTTTATTCATAATTTCAAATAAAAAATAAAATAGAAATTTTCAATTTAAAAGATTAGATGAACTATTAAGATATGATCCCTAAAAAATTTATTCAATAATATTTAGATATTTTTTTAATATAAATTTATAAATTAATTTTTTATATTATTTTAATATAAATAAATAAATAATAATGAAATGCATAAAGTTTTTTTAAAGACTCATTTAGTCTAAATAGTATTTTCATGCCATCAATAATATTTCTTCAAGTACCAAAATTTATGATAATGCTATTCACAAAAAAGCTGTCCAATAAGATTTTGATGTGTCATCCAATATTACTCATATTTTTCTTAACTCACACCTCGTTATTTTTCTTAGATGGCACGTATAAAATACTTTCCATTTATAGTAATAGCATTTTGACTATGACAGTATTCAGAGGTTAGAGGGTGGGACCGGAAAAAGTACATTAGCAATATACTCGGCATATAAATGTATTTTTTGCCGACGAGGAAATGAGAAATTGGTGTAATAGTAGTATGCATGATTTCTAAAGGTTGTTATAGGCTAATCAAATTTTAATCTGGTTTAATTACTGAGCAATAATTTCTAATTAAACATAAATTATCACTTACAAAATCATAATTGAATATAATTATATCATGTATACAAAAATGATTCCTTAATTAACAAATAAAACTAAAATTTATATATGTGTTTCATTTAACTTCTTAACCAGCATTCTTATGTTCCAATAATATAGTATATTAAAATGATATTCAAATCTTATTAGATAAATTTTTTAAAAATATATCTAAATAATATTTATCATATATATATATATATATAAACATAGATTTGGAAGCATGTGCCTCCCATCATTTATTTCGAAAGACTGATTGTTAATATTCTAATCGTGTCTCACCGAAAGTAAATCTCTTCATACATATTACTTGCATTAAATTAAAAATAATAATGTTACGTGTAAGCATAATCATATTAAATAGCTTTGCTCTATTTTTATGTAATTCGGCCATCAATCACGAATGAGAGGTGGAAGGTTGCGTTAAGCTATTGAAAGCATAAATACAGTGGAATGTTTGGAGTGTCCGAATATAGTGTTATATTAGTACTTGAAAAATGCTACTCTTTATATGATGTCTAAAAAAATTTATTTAATGAGATTTGAACATCATTTTATTAGTATTTGTTTATTATATTAAAATAATATAAATATTATTTTTAAAGTGTACTGAAATGATCCAAATAGCATTTCTCTTAATACTTTGTATAAGAACAAAGATTTGCTCCCAACCTCGAAGCCGACAACTCGCGATTTCCCAACCCTTCGAAGTTGATGCCTGCTACTATTGAGAAGAAGAGATATACAGAGAAGCGGATGGCTAAAATCTCAGAGCAAGTTTTGGAACTATGAACATACATCATTACAAATCAAAGTAGCAGAAGCAAGAAACAGTATAATTTAACATCTACATCACAGCATAGTATAAGAGAGTAAAAGAAATAGTAACTCAGATCAAATGCAGAAAAGTAAATACATCCAGATTTTAATTATTACAAATTGAATTAAATAAAAGTAAAGATCTCTCAAAATCTCACTGTAAGAAAGAAAATCTTACTAAACAGCAGTGGGAAGATCCTCCTCCTGCACCGGCTCCTCTCCTGCAGCACTACCAACGAACAACTCAAAATCTGACATTTGTCGGTATCACAAATGCCAGGGCCCCAGCCAACAAAAGAAAAATATTACAGTTAGACAAATTGTCTAAGTACATTTTAAGTTATTTAAGTGAACTGAATATTTAAGATATCACATTTAAAAGTTTTAAACATTTCAGCATTATAATGTGCTACAAGCTATAAAGAACGGGATAGCCATAAACTTTTATAGCTAATCAATAAGTATGTAAAAATAACATACAAAACAGCAACTAAATATGGTGAGGCTAAAAGTAAAATAATTGCAATTACTGAAATAAATCTGATCCTAACATGCTTATGATCACATGGATACATGTTGAGTATATAAAGAACACAAGGGCTAAAATAAACATATCATTCTAGCATTTTAAATATGCAAATATTTAATAACGAACCAATAAGAGCTTATATACAAGCAGATTTAATATGAAAGGGCCACTGAGACATGTGGCAAAAGTAAGCTAAGTACATGAATGAGAAGAAAGTAAAGCCACTGAAACCTGTGACAAAGCAAGCCAAGCACTAAAGTAAGGCCGCTGAAGCATGTGGCAAAGCAAAACAAATACTGAAAACTGAACTGAAGTATGAGTAAGCCTAAGACATAGTACTGCCATAATAGAAACACGCCATACAGGACCTCTGAACTAAAAATTCAACATGTATCCATCCTAGGCATCCGTAGAGCTAGGTCCGAGTTAAACTTATAGAATACGACATGTATCCATCCTAGACATCCGCAGAGCTAGGTTCGAGTCTATTCTATAACAAAATTAGAACTAAAGAGGCAGACTAGCTATGACATACTCTACTAACTGAAAGCACTAAAAGAACTGAATGAGTACTATGCTTTTTAAATACTAACTTAGGATATATCTTCCATATCCTAAGTTTACATATTATGCTCAAGGAATGAGGCTCAATATTCAAGGTGTGCAAAGCAATCAAAGTCAAAGTAAGCAAGAGACTCAATTTAGATTTATGTGATATCTGTTGTTGCCTGATTTATCCAAATCTAATTATTCTGAGAAGATACAAGTTTATGATCTCCAATATCCAGCTATCAAGTATAATCCCAGATTCATGACCTTAATGTTAACATTAGAACTTAATAAGTTCTAATTCATAATCATATGATGATTATAAAGATTTAAAGTAGATAAATTAATGACTTAATTATTATTATTTTCCTCTCTTAACCCAAATTTTGATTAAGTAAATCAAGATTAAGGATTCTAGATCCAAACTTCACTTTGGTATTCAAATCCTGAATCCAAGGTGATGTCCTAATAAGGATCTAGGGTTTACACTTCAACATAATCTAAGTGTGCAATACCTTAAAAGCTGAAGGATATAGAAACTATGATCTTAATGAAATATTACTCTACTAGTTATAAGATAAATTAATTAATTAAGAATTAAGAATCTAAGATCTATATTCAATCTTTAAAATAATTATATTATTCTATAGATTGAATCAATCCTACACCCACATGGAGGTTTCAAAAGGGTTAAGTAGTTAATCAAGTAAGGAATTCCAAATGAAGGTAATTCAATCCAATTAGAAGATCTAAAGTCTAAAGTCTAAGATTTGAGATCTAATATCTGAAGTTCTGACCACTTAGATTTAAACTAATAAGTCTAAGTTTATGGTTCTTTAAAGCTTTTGCTTATACTTTTATTGAGACTATAATTCATGAACAAGCTTTGGTAAGATATCTAAGATTAGAAACTTTAATATTAATATTAATTTAAGCTCAATCTTTCATCAAGGGTCTTAAGATTGATTAGTCTAAATGATCTTAGATTGATTCTTAAACATTCAACTTACTAATTTTAATGATTTGGATAGATTTCTATGGCTTAATGGCACTTAAACCAATGCTTGATCAAAATGACTAAAATATCCCTCCTCAAAGGTCAAAAATGAGATTTAGAGTTTTAGAATTTCAAATTGAATCTACTCATGTCTAATAGGTTCCTTACTACCCAAGAATATGATATATACCTTAAACATCTATTTTGGACTTAAATCAAGCTTAATGAGCACTAATTAAGTTTGGGTCATTTAAAAGTTATTAACCAAATTAATCTAAGAAAATGAACTTTAAACTCACCAATGAGTTTTATATTACCTAAGGAGTCCATGGATACTAAGTTCACTAAAATCAGAGCTTAATTAAGCAAATTATTCATTAATCAATATTTATGACAATTAAGGAGTGATTAGTGAAATTAAATCTCAAAAAATATTTCTAATCACATTATTAAGTTCTCCTCTATCAAAGAAAGATTTAGAGACCTTAATCATGTATTTTGGCTAAGAAATAAGATTAATATTCACTAATCAAGTTTTTATAATAATTAGGCTAAATTAGAAAGTTTAATTACAAAAACAAAAATATTATTACTATTGTTCCTTGTATTTTTTTTTGATCAAAATGATATATTTGATCATTTTATTTGAATTTAAATTGAGCATTTTATTCAATTACTTTATTTGAAATGTTATAAATTAGTGCATCACATGGTTTTCTATTATTCAATTGGATTTCCTTAAGGAAATTAAATACCAAATGTCGGGTTATTAATATAACCCCATATTCAAACTACGTGGGTCAGGGTCCAACCCGGCTCAGTGTTGTGCTTCTTCTGCACTCGGCGGAATCCCTGATAGATGAGTCGCTATGGCTAGCTTCAGTCACTTAATTCACGACAACCAGTTCATGTTGATTCCTCATTCTAATTAATAGACCACCCCATGATTGATATGTGTCAATCACACACAAATCCCTTTGTATAGAGATCATAGGTGTCAGGACCCTAAATGACCAATCCCTGGTTCTAGGGTTTACTACGGGGAGTAAATTCTCCCTACTGAAACTAAGCCATGGCAGGCGCTTGATCTCGTCACCATTAAGGTGCCAAGGTGGATCGAAGTTTTATGTCGGCATGGCCTCGAAGTGGTTGGAACACTAGACCCTTACTTGGGCTCTAGAATTGTTCAATGTTCTATCTTGATTGATTGAATTGCTTGATTTGGGCTTAGCCAGAGCATAAAGGGTCCATAAAAAGCTTCGATAGCTTAAGGCATGCAATTAGGAATAAAAAGGAGTAAATATAGAGCTTTGAATTCCTATGGAAATGTTTCTCTTCCACTGGACATTGGCTCTATCCAGGCATTGAGCCCACCCAACTCAATGGGGAAGAGGGACAGCACTTATACTGACAAAATTTTGAAGATAGGGAGTTTATAGGAGCTTTGAAGTGTCATCAGAGCTGCAGAGGTCAATTGGACTATGCTGGGAGTTTGAGCACTAGAGTAAACCCACTAACTATTGAGGATTGTAGCTCGAGCCACTAATAGAAGACTGGACATCATGGAGAGGAAACTGGACACATAGAGTTCCTCGGGAGTTTGATCACCTTCTCAATGGAGTAAAGGGCAACACGAAGAGGAAAGTGCGTTGTGACAAAGTTAGGGCCATTTATAGCCCTGAGGGAGTGATCGGGCACTCGGGCTATCCTCCCATGGTCGTCCCGACCAAGGGAGGGCTAGGTCTGGCCTGATAGGGGAAAACCCATAATTCACTAGGTGAGTAAGTTTTTGCTCCTATCGAAGGTGGGAGACAAAAGAGATCTCCTGTATAGCCAGCATGTATAGATCATTGGTTGCTGGGGGACCATTTCATGCGAGGGTGATTTGGAGACGATGGTCTGCAGTGCAGGAGCTATGCTTGTCATTTGATCGCGTAGCTCTTAAGTCGGTACAGCTCTAATGCATCCAATCCTAATGGCTGAACGTGGGCACAATCTTAGTCATCGGATCGCTGATGCGATTCGACGGCTAAAGGATTATATGATCAAGTCCAAAGGTGCGACCGTATGATCCAGGGCAGGGAGAGAGATCAACGACTCATAATCACTCTGCTTTTTGAAAACCCACTGACCATTGGATTTTTAAATTAAATTATTCAATTAAATAGATTAATTAATCTAATTAAGATTAAGTCTAATTTATGATCAAATGTCCTTCAAAAATTCCCAAAAATTTACCCCTAGCTAATTTGGGGGTGAGGAACTCAAAATTAAAATCAGATTTTAATTTAGTGATCAAATTAACTGAATAAAAATAGCAAATATAATAGTCTTCTTGGCCTTTCTAACTGAATTAAATAGCAAATAAAGTTAAATTGAAAAAAATTCCATCAACTCTTAAAAACATCCTTAAGTTATTTTTATTAAGAGCCTATTAGGGTCTACACTTTACATTAGGATCTTCTCCTTATGAATAGGAATATATGTTATATTAGATTTCATTCATTTAGTAAAGTGGGTTATTCAATGAATTGAACCGTAATTTTATTAGTTTTTAAATTTTCATAATTTAATTTTGATTATTTTATCTTTTAACTTTAGATTTAGATTACGATAATCATTCAGCTTGATTATGCTTAATAGAATTCATCTTAATCATTAGTCCACATTTATATTTAAACCCTAGATTTTAAGCTTTACCTTTGGATTATGTGGTTAACTCCAATTCGTGGTGCTTAATTCATAATCCCTAGTTTAGTGGGTCTTGATCAGATCTTAGCTTAGAATATCTAAATTAATCAATTAGGACGTGATGATTTATTAGTCAATTTTGATTGAATTAAATTAAGAACTGATCAATTCTAATTGCTTTTAACTTATAAGATTGTGATTCTAAGTTATAATTGATAGTAGGAATTTGAGATCCTGAACTTATGTAACTTAGAATAATTAGAATGGTTTAAGTATACAATAACTGATGTCACCATGTGTAGTAGAGTCCCTTACTCAATTTTGATTTACTTATGCTTTTACATTCCTTGTATTTTGTGCCAATACCTTGAACATATCACATAAGATAATATTATTGTATAAAATAAAAGCTCAAAATAATTAGGATAACATTTGCATTGGGTTCAATTTTTTTGGTAGGTTATGGTGCACATTTACCCCAATGGATAGAGGTAAGGAGAAATAATGATTACTTAACATCACTTATTGAGTGTGGTGTTAAATTGGAACTTGTATAGTCTTGTAGATGTGCTTGACTCCTCAGCTGCTTCTAGATGTATCCACAGAAGCAAAATAAAATAACTAAAATTTATTACATTTGTATTCACTGCCTCCTCAGTACTGCTGTTATGTTCTATTCTGCCCTAGCCCAAAAAGACTATGGGGATTTACTGTGGCCCGATTGGCTAATAATTCGGATATGGCAGATGTACATACCTGTTTACTGTTTATTATTTACTGTTTTACGGTGGTATTTTACTTCAGTCAGCCTTACTTTACCCGCATTACTTACTTATATGATGCTAATTTTTGTTACTGCTTACTATACATATCACAGTCATTTTTTTTTTCTTAACCAGTATCTTTAGGAGTAGTCTTTACTTTCAATACTTTCTTACTATAGTTACATAGGTATGTCTAGCCTTGCTTTAGCTTATTATTGAGGTATGTCTTTTGCCATATTGTTGCTTAATTATAAATGATATTATTTATAACTCACCACCTCCATTTGTATGTTTGTTGCTCCCTAACTAGTTTATATTCTTTAATTAAAGTAAATTATGATATTAATAAATTTATAAAATAATAAATCAGCCTAAAATGTACTTAAAAAATTATCTAATAAGATTTTTCTTTTCTTAGCTAGGACCCTGACATTGTGAAACTGACATTGTAAAAATTAGATCGCTTTGAGGAGCTTATGCATGAAGAGGAGCTTTTTCTTGAGGAGGAGCAACAGGGTGGAGCTGAAGCCATTTAGACCTTTTACTGTTTTATTGTGAGGATGCAAAATTATTATTTTCTTCATTTAAACTTATTTAAAATATTGTAGTAATACATGTACCTCGACTATGTTTTCTTATTGTACTTACTATTCTGAGCTGTATGTTTCTGTTTCTCACTTATATTATGGTGATTTGGATATTATTTTACTTTTCCTTGTTTTCGCACTCCAAATTTTGTATTTGCTTAGTGATTGATTATTATGTATGTAGTCTGGGTACATCCTTCCCTTATTAGTGGATTGTAGATTTTACTTAATTCAATGATAAGTAAGAGATTTACCAGAGTGGCACACCTCCTCTTAACCTAATCTTGTGGATTAGGGGGCACGCGCCACAGTTGGTATCAGAGAACTTTATACGGTGTCAAATTGGAATTTGTATTTCTCTCTACCTGACTAATTGTTCTTTCGCTAATCAGTCACTAAATAGTTACTTGAGTTACATCCAAAGTACCATAAACATGTGCTCATAATAGTAAACATAAAATGGCAATACATATAAAAGTAGGATAAAATGCTAAGATACATAATACATAGATTAAGGAAACTCAATAAGTTATAGCACTTCAACTAAACTAATAGACTATAATTTAGCTTGTGAAATCATTAAACACTTGAAGATGACATTCTAGTGATACTTTAGAAGATTCGAGGCTATGTGGGAGTTTGACTTCCCGTTTGGCCAAAGGTATGGGAGGTACATTGAAGGAGTGTATGAGCAAGGAGTTCGAGTGTTAGATCGAATGCTCCAGCACCCCATCTTCAGAGGCTTCAATCTTCCTACTTTAGCCAAGGAGTGGCTGAATCGTGTGACCTTTGTTTTGGAAGCGATAGAGTGTCCCGATGACATTCGAGTTTTCATAGTATCCCTCCTTCTCCTAGACCAAGCCAACAATTGGTGGGATGTTACCTACTGGGCACTCACCCATAGATGAGAAGGAGGGCAGTGTGAAGCTACCTTCGAAGATTTTTGCCTCGCTTTAACAGCAGAATATATTAGATATATGCTTTAATGTTTCCTTTCATGCTTTCTATTGTATTTTTATATTCCATGTATTCCAAATTAAAATGAGTAATATAAGAGCTAGTATCTATTATTTCCTCAAGATTCTAAAAAAGTGTCATGAATCCTGGACAGAGTTCTTCCCCCGCCGCATCTGGCAGCTCATCTAGTGAGCTGAACGCACTACTCAAACTAGTCCAGATCATGGTGGACTCGCACAATAAGCAGGCCGAGAGGACGGTAGTGTCACAAGCAAAACAAGCAGAAAGGATGGAGCGACTGTTAATAGTCCACATGGGACAAGGTTGCTCAAATTCTGAAGCCACTCTTCCCTCTTACTACTTGTTTCAACATCATGTACAGTCCACATATGGATTGCTACATAGTTTTCTCTACCTAAGACCCCCTACTTTTAATGGGAGTCTTTCTGCTATCAACACAGCCAGCTGGATCAAGATGGTGGAGAAAAATCTCACTAGTATCAAGTATCCTGATTCCGAAGTAATCTGTTTGACAACCCACCTTTTCCAAGATGAAGTGGAGTATTGGTGGGATAATACCCATAACATGTTGTTTACCAGCCTAGAGCTCAAGGACATCACCTGGGATGAGTTTATTGAGGTATTCCAGGCTGTGTACATCCCCACCTCTACAATACATAATTTGGGGGACCAATTTCTAAAATTACAGTATGGGAACCATTCTGTATCTGCATATGAAGCTGAATTTTGGCAACTAGCAAGGTTTGCTGCCAACCTCGTTCCCACTGAATGGGATCACAGCCATCGATTTCGAAGTGGTATGCGGCCTTCCATCCGGAGCCAAGTCACCCCCTCCACCTGACCAATTTTGTCGAACTATTAGAATCCGCCAAAGTGGTGGAGCAAGATCAAGCATTGGAAGGACCCAAGAGGAGTTTTGGGTCAACCTCCTAACAACACGAGCACCCTAAACGAGCTAGGGTATATCAACTTGAGATGGAGGCTCCTTCCACCAACCTCTTTGATAGTTGTACTCAACCCCATCCTTACGGTCGATGCTGCCACAGGACCAGAAACTATTTCAACTACGAGAGGCCAGGCCATTCCTACGACCGGTGTAGGTTCACCGTACAATCAATGGCAATTAGATTGATCACTCTAAGCATCAACAAGTTTTTGATATGTTCCAGCGACCCACAGAAGCCCTCCCAGCACTACCTCCTCCTACTACTCAACAAAGTGAGACAGCCATTGTCTCCCACCCAAATGCCCCAAGGCCACCACCTTGGCAGCCCTACAATAACTGGCCTGTCAATCCTGCCCATGTTTATGCCCTCACTCTAATTGAGATAGCTGAAGATAATCACATGATGTAGGTATACATTTCTGAACCAACCTACTTTTTTAATATTACTTGCTTAGTGTAGTTAGTAAATTGTTACATCTATAAATAGGTTCAATTTGTGTAAATGATAAACCCTGCAATATACTATTTGACATCGGAGCTAGTCACTCCTTGATTTCTAAAAGCTGGTCCAGATCGCTTAACTTGCCACTATACTGTCTAGACAATCCTCTAAGCGTAAGATTACCATCTGGAGCTTAAATGCTAGCTCTCCAATTCTGCAAAATTTAAATTCCTATTGGAGACACGAAGTTTGAAGCCAAGCTTGTAGTTCTGCCAATAGCTAATTTCGATGTAATCTTGGGAATGAATTGGCTAAGCCAACACGATGCCACCATCAACTACTAGAAGAAGAAGATCACCTTGGGCAGTGGCAGTCAAACCAAGTCATTCATCAATAATTTTAGTACACAATCTTCTTTGATCAATGCCATCACAGCAAAGAAGCTAATGAATAAGGGGTGTAGCGCCTTCCTAGTGAAAATATTAGGAGAAAAGAAAGAAGATATTCCCATAACTAAAATATCTGTCGTTTGCGAGTTCTCTGATGTCTTCCCCGAAGATCTACCCGGTCTTCCACCCACACGGGAAGTCAAATTTGCAATAGATACTATCCCGGGAACCCAACCTATTTCTAAGGCACCTTACCGTATGGCACCCAAGGAACTACAGGAGCTAAACAAGTAGTTACAGGAGCTGTTGGAGAAAGGTCTTATCACACCTAGTTCATCTCCATAAGGAGCATCAGTACTATTTATAAGGAAGAAGGATGTGTCAATGTGTATGTGCATTGACTATCGGGAGCTGAATAAAGTCACAATAAAGAACAAATATACGTTGCCCCGCATAGACGACTTATTTGATCAGTTGTTGGGAGCAAAGGTGCTCTCAAAGATCGATCTGTGATCAGGATATTATAAGCTGCAAGTAAAGGATTCTGATATTGAAAAGACAACCTTCAGGACTATATATGGTCGAGTTCCTAATAATGTCATTTGGGTTGACAAATGTGCCCTCTATATTTATGGATCTAATGCAGCACATCCTTAAACCCTACCTTGACAAATTTGTTATCATCTTCATTGACGATATTCTGATATATTCCATGAACAAGAAAGAACACAAAGATCACTTAAGAATAGTGCTAGAAGAACTGCGTGATCATCAACTTTATGCCAAATACTCCAAGTGCAAATTTTGGTTAGACTCCGTAGCCTTCCTAGGGCATGTAGTGGATGACCAAGGCATTATAGTTGATCAAAATAAAGTCAGTGCCATTCAGGATTGGATTCAATCAAAATCAGTAACTGATATTTAAAGTTTCTTAGGTTTAACTAGATATTATAGAAGGTTTGTGAAGGGCTTTTCTCAGATAGCCTGTCCATTAACTAAGCTAACCTAAAAAGCAGTGTCATTTAAATGGTCTCCAGCCTGTGAAGAAACCTTCCAAGCACTGAAAGATGCGCTTTCATCTGCACCAGTCTTAGTTCTTCCTAAGGATGGGTTGAACTACCAAGTCTATACTAACACTTCTAAGATAGGCTTGGGAGCTGTATTAATGCAAGAAGGAAAATTCATTGCTTATGCTTCCCGCCAATTAAAAATCCATGAAAGAAATTATCCTATCCACGATCTCAAATTAGCTGATGTAGTGTTCACATTAAATATTTGGCATCTCTACCTATATGGAGTCCAGTGTTCTATATTCACTAACCATCAGAGCCTCAAATAGATATTCACCCAGAGGGGGTTGAACTGTAGACAGAGAAGAGGGCTAGAGTTAATCAGTGACTACAATCTCAACATCCAGTACCACTTGGGGAAGGCAAATGTTGTAGCTGATGCCATGAGCCATCATGCTACCCTTAATGACATTATCTCAAATAGCCCATTAGAAGGAGAGTTTTGTAAAATGAATATCAAGTCAGTGCACGGTGACCTATTAGGTGAAATGATTTCCATGAGAAATGTGGAGCCCACCTTCCACACAGATGTTTCCATATCCCAAACCAAGGATGATGACTACCTAAACTTTAAGGTTGCAATCAAAAGTGGTTGTCATCTTGAGCTGAACTTTAAGAAGGGAGATATATACCTAAATAATCATCTATGGATCCCTAAGTCCATGCACCATGAGATACTAGTTGAAGGCCATAATTCTGGGTATCAAGTGCATCTGAGAAGTTCCAAAATGTATCAAAATCTGAAGCAATCATTTTGGTGGCCAGGGATGGAGAGAAGTGTAGCATATTTTGTTTCTAAGTGCCATATGTGATATTTAGTTAAGGCAGAGCATCAGAAGCTAGGAGGTTTGCTACATTTGTTGGAAATTCCAGAATGGAAATTATCGGATATATCCATAGACTTTGTCATGGGGTTGCCTCGTGCAAGATCCAGTGCCAACACAATTTGGGTTATTGTCTACTGTCTCACAAAATCAGCGCACTTTATCCCATTCCATCAGGCTGACTCCATTGAGAAGTTGGCAAAAATATATATCAAGGAGATAGTTAGGTTGCACGGCATTCCTAAAACCATTGTGTCTGACAAAGATAATTGATTCACCTCTAGGTTCTGGCAAGTAGTGCATCAAAACTTAGGCACCACCCTAAAAAATGAGCACGGCCTTTCATCCGCAAAAGATGGCCAAATTGAAAGGGTAAATCAGGTTCTGGAGGATCTGCTCTGTTTATATATGCTTGACTTCTCTGGTTCATGGGAGGATCATATCCCTTTGGTAGAATTCGCTTATAATAATAGCTTCCAATCGAGTATCAAGAAGGCACCATATGAAGCCCTTTATGGAAGGAAGTGTTCTACTCCAATTCTATGGTCAGAAACAAGAGATGTGCAGCTATATGGTTCTGAGTTAGTGGAGGAAACTAATAAGAAAGTAAGGCTCATCCAGTAAAGGATTAAAGCAGCTCAAGATAGGCAAAGTAAGTATCATAACTCCCATCATCATACTCTAGAATTCCAAGAGGGTGATTTGGTGTATCTAAAGGTCAGTCCTATGAAGAGGATCTATCGCTTTGGAGTTGCTGGGAAACTCAATCTAAGATATATTGAACCTTTCAAGAACTTGAAAAGAATTGGGTCGTCAGCCTACAAATTAGAATTGTTTAAAAATTTCTCTGTAGTGCGTAATGTATTCCACGTATCTTTTCTCAAAAAATTCTTAAGGGAGCCTCATCACCTAATCTCCGCCCCTCTAGTTGAGATCCAACTAGATCTATCATTCCTTGAAAAACCTATGAGAATTCTGGGTAGAGATCAGAAAAAGTTGAGGAGTCGATCAATCCCAATGGTCAAAGTTCAATGGAAGAACCACCTATCTATTAAAACCACTTGGGAAAAAGAATCTGATATGCGGTCCAAGTACCATAATTTATTTGAAAGCTTAGGTACTCCCCTAACTCTTTGTTCTCTCAACTCAATTCCTTAGTTTATACATTATTCTTTTCACTTGAGTAATGTCTAAGACTACATCATTCTTAAGTGGTGGAGCCCGTAACAATCCAAGTTGTTACCCAATCGAATTAGGACTAATCTAAGTCTTGATCTGGGTTCTAGTGCACTAATTAAGTTATTAGGAGTTCACCACTAAGACCTAGCCCAAATCAGGGGTCAAATGGACCAAACCCTAATTTTGGGAATTCCAGAAACCCTAAAAATTGACCTAATTATTTTGACTTTAGATTGAAAATTGGACTTCGCCATTGCGCTCATTGCTCCCAAATTAGTTATGAGTGATATTTTGGTGGCAATTGGAAGTTGTCGAAAATCCATCGAATATTTTAATATTTAAAATACCCCAAAAATTAGGAAAATAAAATACTTGTCAAAACTAAAATTTGACCTCACCATTACATTCTCTATCTTACTTTTAGCTAGGGGTGAATATTTGGAAATTTTTGAGAAATAAACTAAATAATTGAATTTAAAATTTAAATTATTAAATTAAATTTATTAATTAATTAACTAATTAATTCGGCACCGTTTAGCATCAAACGTCGTCCGTTGTTTACGACCATGCCGTTTGGGTGGTCCGTCAGATCAGATGATTGATCCAAGCCGTCTGATCGAGGATCAGACGGCTCCTGCATCCCCGTCCCCGGCCCCGATCCTTGGGGTTCCACACGGCACCCATGCTGCTTGCACAGCTTACCCGTGCTCCGCAGGCCTTGGCCGCTCCGTCCCATAGCCATTAAGGCCCTTAGCTACACCTATTGAGATCAGTTTTGTGCAAATGAGACCTGTGGTAGCTGTTCAAGCCTCTGCAACCATAGTCGATTTCGGAGCCGTTAATCAAGGTACTCCTAAACTTACTCATTTTATTATGCTTTCAATATCACACCCTTTCGAAACATTATTGCACTATCTGGATTGAAGGATGTGTCGTTCGATCACGCTCGATCAAACTCAATCATGCCAATTTGGAGTTTTATCCACAGTACTCCACAGTAGCCTGTGCCCTTCGTCTGCAACTAGCACCTAGGGTTAGCCCTCAATGTCGGTACAGGCCATCTCTGGTGTGGGTTCAACTTCCAGCGGCAAGCCCTCAGTGTGCACTACTCGTAGCCATGTGGGTGAGCCACTTTGCCGCTGGCTTGGCCGCTAAAACTTAAACCCTAATCGACCATCTCGAGACCCCGTGGGAAGACGGAGAAGACCTGGGTCGGACCGGGTTGACCTGGGCCTGACCCGTAGTAGCGGGTCGCGTCAACTGTCCCACATCATTCACAGTGGGCCCCGCCCGCATCAGCGCTGTCAAGTGCATGGGTCCCACCCATGGGCTTTGAGTCCTCTACAAAGGCGCCGCGTGTCCCATGTGGGGCCCTGTGTCCCTTCTAGCTGCCACAGTGGGTCTCGCTCTGGCTCAGTAAACCAGAGGGCGCCACGTGTCTGATGTGGGTCCCACTATTTAATTAAATTAATTATTTGTATTATTCTATTGTGATTAATTAAAATAATAAAGTTTAATTAATTCAAATTATATAAATTGAATTAATTAAATACAGAACTTTAATCATTCATAATTGTTAATCCATAAGTCCAAATATATTAAATATATATCTCATTTTGCTCAGAAAAATGAGAAGAATATTATGGTAGTGTCAAATTTCCTATAGGACACTTATATAATATAGTGATGTTTTAGGACCCCCACACTTGTACCAAAACTTTCCTTAGTCATAACTTTGTACATAGTGACCCAAACTTAGCCATTATGGGTCTCATTTTAATCAGAAGAATGTTTAGATCATTATGGTAGTATCCATTTTGCTGTTTGGTGTAGGATTTGTCTAATGACTTTTAGGACCCTTCCCTAATTACCCCTTAATGACCTAAAATTGATATATCCATAACTTAGTCAATTGGACACCAAATTAGGTCATCCAATACACCATTTAAATTAAAAAATCATAACCAACAGTAAACTAAAATAAAACTAGGGTTTTGACTACTAGAAACTTTAATTTGCCCTAATTTACCCTAACTCTAATTAGGTAATAACTTAACCAATTGAGGTCTAAATTGGGTCTACTCTCAGTTAAAGTACTAAGTGTGATATAGGAAAGTTATAGCCAGTGAGTTTGCTGAATTTGAATCTCAAATGGAAATGTTAAGTTTTTGGACCCTTTTTTAAGCCCAAGAAAATTGTATATTTAACCCTTGAACTTGAAATCATCATAACTCATCTTATAGACATCAGAATTCAGTGTTCTTGGATTCTATAGAATCTTTGAACATCAAACAACAGTAAACTATACAAATTCTTAAACTTCACTAGGTAAAATTACAAAACTTCCCTCCTATGTCAAAATCCTTAATGTAGACCCATAAGGCTAAATTCTTATCCAAATTTAGTGAACTTACTGTCTATCTTCATGTTAGACAGTAAGGAATCACTTAGCATTAATAAAATCTTATTTAGAATTCTAAATAAAAAAGTAGCATTTTAGACCCTTAAGTAGGGGCAAAATGACAAAATGGTCATTTTGCCTAATATCTAGATTAAGTTCTCTTAACCCCTAAATTATTATTTAGATCAGAAAAATCAATAATAAAACTGAATTAGAATCAATTTAAGTTATAAATCTTGTAATTTGAGTAATTATATTAAAATCCCAAATTAAGGCTTAAAAATCTCTAAGGATAATGCACCTTACTTAGCTATAACCCTTTTTTAATCTCCCTAACTGAATAAAAATAGCAAATAAAGTTAAATTGAAATAAATTCCATCAACTCTTAGAAAAATCCCTAAGTCATTATTATGAGAAGCCTAATAGTGTCTACACTTTATATTAGGATATTCTCCTTAGGAATAGGAATAGATGTAATGTTAGATTTCATTCATTGAATAAAGTGGGTTATTCAATAAATTGAACCTTAGTTTTATTAGTTTCTAAATTTTCATAATTTAATTCTGATTATTTTATCTTCCAACTTTAGATTTAGATTAGGATAATCATTCTATTAAGCTTGATTATGCTTAATAGAATTTGCCTTAATCATTAGTCCATATGTATATTTAAATGCTAGATCTTAAGCTTTACCTTTGGATTATGTGATTAACTCCAATTCGTAGTGCTTAATTCATAGTCCCTAGTTTAGTGGGTCTTGATCAGATCTTATCTTAGAACGTCTAAATTAATCAATTAGTATGTGATGATTTACTACTTAACTTATAGTTGATTCTAATATAATTAAATTAAAACATGATCAGTTATAATTGCTTTTAACTTATAAGGTCGTGTTTTTAAGTTATACTTGATAGTAGGAATTGGAGATCCTGGACTTGTGTAACTTAGAATTGTTTAAGTAGATAACAGCTGATGTTACCATATGTAGTAGAGTACCTTGTTCACTTTTGATTTACTTGTGCTTTCGCTTTCCTTGTATTTTGTGCTAATACCTTAAACATGTCATATAAGATAATATTGTTGTATGAAATAAAAGCTTAGAATAATTAAGATAATATTTGCATTGGGTTCAATTTTTTTGGTAGGTTCTAGTGCACATTTACCCCAATGGATAGGGGTAAAGAGAAATAAGGATTACTTAATATCACTCATTGATGAGTGTGGTGCTAAGTTGGAACTCATATAGTCTTGCAGATGTGCTTAACTCATTAGCTACTTCCGGATGTGTCCACAGGAGCAAAGTAAAATAACTAAAATTTATTGTATTTATATTCACTGCCTCGTCAGTCCTATTGTTCTATTCTATTCTTCCCTAGCCCAGAAAGGCTATGGGGATTTACTGTGCCTAATTGGCTAATGATTCTGATATGGTAGTCTATACATAACTGTTTACTGATTAATATTTACTATTTTACTGTGCATTTTACTTCAATAAGCTTTACTTTACATGTATTACTTACTTATAAGATGCTAGTTTTTGTTACTGCTTACTATACATATCACAATCAGATTTTTTTTTTAACCTACATATGTCATATAATCATCAGCATCTTTAGGAGTAGTCTTTACTTTCAGTACTTTCTTATTGTATTTACATATGTATGACTAGCCTTGCTTTAGCTTATTATTGAGGTATGTCTTTTGTATCATTGTTGCTTAATTATAAATGTTATTATTTATAACTCACCACCTCCATTTGTATGCTTGTTGCTCATTTGCTAATTTATATTATTTAGTTTAAGTAAATGGTGACATTAATAAATTCATGAAATAATAAATCAACCTAAAATGTACTTAGACAATTATCTAATAAGATTTTTCTTTTCTTGGCTGGGGCCCTAGCATTGTGAAACCGACAATGCCAAGATCAGATGGCTTTGAGGAGCTTATGCTTGAAGAGGAGCCTTTTCTTGAGGAGAAGCAACATGGTGGAGTTGAAGCCATTTAGACATTTTACTATTTTATTGTGAGGATGAGAGATTGTTATTTTCTTCATTAAGACTTATTTAAAATGTTCTAATAATACAGGAACCTCGACTGTGTTTTCTTACTATACTTACTATTATGAGTTGTATGTTTCAGTTTCTTACTTATATTGTGGTGATTTGGATGTATTGTTTTACTCTTCCTTTCTTTTACCCTCTGTATTTGTATTTACTTAGTGATTGATTCTTATGTATATAGTCTGGGCACATCCTTTTCTTATTAGTGGATTGTGAATTATACCTAATCCAATGATAAGTGAGAAATTTGCCAGAGTGGCACACCTCCCCTTAACCTAATCTTATAGATTAAAGGGCAGGCGCCACAGTTGATATAGGTTGGATTAAGAGTTTAACTTACTACTAAACTTCCTATTTTCATCAAGTTACTAGACTTAAATTAGTGTTAGGATTCTTATATATAAGGTTGGTTTGTAATTACTAGCCTTAAGCTTACTACGGATCTAAGGTTTGAGGAGATTCTAACTCATCAACTCTACAAATTAATTAACTATTTACCAATGTAGTTTAAAATATGAAAAGGTATAAAAGAAGGATTTTCTAATCATTAGTTTGTATGTTCTATTCAATGCACAAGGAATCCTAGAATTTACCTTAAGTTATTAGGCTACTAAAAATGAGCTAATGTCACTAAGTTACATAATAGGATGACTAGGGTCAAACCTACACTTAAGGAACTAAGTTAAGCTCTATCTAACCTCTTATGGATTCTACTAATGAATCTCATAATAATAGGGAATAGTTCAATTATTATCCAACATAAGGTCTAGATTCAATGCAACAATCAATTTCTAAGCCAAATACTAAGGATCCACACTAAACTCTCAACACTAGCCTCTCAATCTCTATGATAAAGATCTTTCCTAGGTTTATGCACTAAGCCAGAACTAGATTATTCTATTTATTTTTCTACTCAATACATCATCTAATATTAGAATATGTCATAAGCTATGTTTATTAAGGTGTCCAAGGGTTTAGGAAACTTAACTAGACACAACCCTAAATTGAGAATTAAATATTAATTAATCAAGGGTCAAAAACTCTTATTTTCCATTTAATATCTAAATCATGCAAACATAGTGGCCATAACTTATAGCATAACAAGTAGAATGACACTAAGCATGGTCAAATCAAACATCAAATGGCTAATCTATACATTAATGACTCTTAATGACATTTAAATGGTCATTAGAAAAATTAATATCATATAAATGCCCTACATATTTTCTGATCAAAATAACATATGATTTTAATATATTTGGAATTATATTTTTTAAGATATTAAATTTATTTAATTTGAGAGAAATTATTAAATGGAGGATTGTTCCTGAGGATCCCACTCACACGCAAGCACGCCGACCCCATGGCCCGCACGCGGGTCAGGCCACATGCGTGGCCTGATGATAGTGTCACGCTGGCGAGGGTCGACCCGCCTGGCATTGTGCATATCCTTCGACGGGGACCAAGACCCACAAGTTAGGGCATCAAAATACTTGTGGCTCCAGTCGAATCAGCTAGCAATCTACATACCAAAGTGAAGCTCTGGTTCATATATATCTAATGCACATGTTAGCCCCATCAATCGGCTAAGCTAGCACCCTAAAATCAGATGCACTAATTTGAAATTCATGGCTATTATAGGCTATTATTCCCTATCGATGGAACGAGCTCTGATCGAGCTTGATTGATCTCGTTCAGAGCTCATTAATTAGTTCTAATGATGAAGGAATTGATAAAATAAATGTACTTAAAGGAAAATGCAAAGTAAAATGGATAAGAAATGGAGAACCATTCACCATGATGCAAGAGGTTCAACGAGCTCCAGATGATGCATCGACGATTCTCGGCTCCAAAAGACAACTCCATATTTCCCTAATCCAATCCACTGCGTCGATTATAGGATGGCTCAAGCCTTAAGGATGATGGGAGTGGGTCAGGGAGTATGGCTGCAGCCCACCTGGCTCTACCTACACATGGGAGTGGGGTAGAGGTATAGTAGCACCTCCCTCACTAACCACATCCATTCGATTGAAACAGCTCAATCGGATGGAGGGTTACAATGGGCCGCCGTCATTAGATCAAATAGCGAGCTAATGTCGTAAGCTCGAACGGGTTTATTTAATTTATTTAAATATTTAATAAATAATATCTATATAATTAATCAAAATTAAAAAAACCAAAACGAGCTTTAAAAAATCTCAAAATTCACTCCTAGCTAATTTGGGGGTGGGAAACTCAAAAATGAAATCAGATTTTCAATCAGAGGTCAATTTAATTTTTTTAATTTAAATGCTTTAAAATATTCATCAAAAATGAACTATCACCAAATTTCAGGGTTTGGCTCCCAATGTTATTAGTAGTATAATGATGATGATTTCAACCTAAATAGGATGACTAAAATCATGTAACAATGATGGGGTTGTTACACTTAGATTGTGACATGTTTGAATATTAGATGATGATTTGGATAGAAAAATAACTATATTTACTTAGTCTTGACTAAAAGCAACTATTGAAATAAATCTGATCTTAACATGCTTATGATCACATGGAGACATGTTGAGAACAATAAGAACACAAGTACTGGAATAGACATACAATTCTAACATCCTAAACATGCAAATATCTTAGTAGTAATTAATGAGAGCGTATATATAAGTATGCAAAAGGTCATGAAAAAGAGAGGCCACTGAGACATGTGGAAAAAGTAAACTAAATACATGCATGAACAAATGTAAAGCCACTGAGATATGTGGCAAAGCAAGTCAAGCACTAAAAGAAAGGCCACTGAAGCATGTGGCAAAGTAAAATTGTAGCGCCCCACCTCGTCGCCGCGCACAAAGGGGTAAAGATCATGATTCGGTGGCAGGGCGGTGTGCCACTCAGGGAGGAATATCCTGTCTTCCTGAAATAGCTAAAAACTAAGCCCATCCTAAGTATTAAATAAATACATACATTGGATTTAGAACACAATAGGAATCCAATATATGTATAAGATATCAGCATTTACAGTATACTGATCACATCACAATACTAAGTATAAGTAGTATATAATAGAGTGCGGAAGCTTAAAGCAAACATACAGAAAACATTCATCACAGAAGCTGTATGAAAACATTCGTCTCAGAAAAGAAAAAAAAATACATCCAGAATTATTACAAACAGTTTATTGAAATAGACATAAAACTAAATACTGAACTGAGAATACTAAGCAGAAAGTACAACTGGAGGAGAGTTCACTAGTACTCCACGGGCTCCTCCTGAATTTCCTGGGCATCCTCCTGACCTATCTCAATATACTGCTCAGGATCTAGCAAATTGTCGGATCTCAAAAGTACCCCGTGTTAGACAATAAGTTTAACACATCGAAACTAATCTAACAATTCTAATTATTCATTTAGCATTTATATAATGTAATTAAATCTGTAGAAAAACTATAAATATAACTAAAAGTACAAAACTGTCCAAAAATGTACAGAACTGAAGCAATGTAAAGTAAAACTGAATTGTAACTAAATACTGAAAATAAATCAAAATAGTACTGAATTTGAAACTAAGTAATCATATGTACAACTATACTGTATGTCACTGAAATTATGCACCTGAATATGCCACAACACTGTATACTACTGATATGCCACTGAAATATCACTGAACTGTTATGAGTAGTACGGTCAAATGTATACATACATCCAATTAGGAATACCACTTACTGATGATGCCAATGCATCCTGAAATTCTCCAGTCAATGTATGCAACATTCCATAACTCATAAATTATCATTAATACTTATACATCATTCTGATACTCACACATCATTCTAATACTCACACATTATTCTGACAATCACACATCATGCTTATGCTCATGCTCATGCTTCTAAACTACATGAGATAAATCCAGAAAATACTTTAAAATCTAATAATAAATCCAAAGTCTTCATTGTGCAGAATCCTGCTAAAGGGATTCTGACTCCTAAACTCTAATCTCGATAATTGGTTAAAGTTGGGAGTTTACTTAAAAATTATTAGCTGGGGAGATTGTATACACATATTTAGCATATTTGCAAGAAAGGTAGATTTAACCCTTAGCTTGTTTAAACTGCACTTATCGAAGCGCACTACAATAGGAGGCAGAACCCGGTCACACTTTACATCTCAAGCTAAGTCGTTAAATGCCCTAATTACAAGCATACTTAGTGGTCTACGCAAAGTGACTTAAGATACTTAGTTTGCTTAAACTGCACTTATCGAAGCGCACTACGATAGGAGGCAGAACCCGGTCGCAGTTTACATCTCAAACTAAGGATCTTGTTCACTATTTATAACACTCTTAGTCTTGGAGAATTTACTCTAACGGGACTGTATTCGTCTAATCCCTCAGGATAGCACCTAATCATAAGTCTGCATTGGAGTGAATCAATCAATCATGAATACAACTAAAATAATCCAGTAATATGGGTGTACCCTACCATACCCAACCAATAATCTGGGTTCAGAAGATTCTATTTAATTAACAAGGATTTATCAAATCTATTAATCCTTACTCTAAGTAGGTGTATCCTACACAAGGCTCCAAGGATGTGATCAAAGGATCACTCAACATAAGTTGCTACCACGAGGAATAAGCCACATTCTATGTACTTTAGGTGATTCTTACCACAAGGTATCAAGTTTAACTTCTAAAGTTATGAAGGATCGTCTAAGTTTCTACCTCAAAAAGTTACAAAAGCTCTTCCTACCTTAATGTATCAATAATTAAGGCCTTTTAACATTTTAATAATGATCCTAAAGCAATACCCTTAAGATCTCACTTTTCTATTTCTTAAGTTAACATTCAAGGTTTACTATTTAGTCTTGGATTTAAGTGATCAGATCAGATGAATAAAATCCATCTAATCCTTTCCTATTCTACAATCATGGGATAAAATCAAAGATCTTATTAGAGTTAGATCATTGCATAAATCATTACAATTTTATTTTTATATTATGCTAATTGTCTTATATAAAAGGAAATCAAAGATCTAAAGTTTAGATTCAGATGATTCAATCACACATATTCAATATTATTCCTAACACTTCTAATTTGATGATTTAAGATCATTATCAAATCATATGCATTATTAGAATAATATCAGTTAAATTATCTTACAATTAAGTTAATTAATTAAGTGATTAAAGTTTAGATCTTAATCAAGACAAGCTAGGGTTTAACCCCTAACCTTTCTATCATTAAGACCAATATTAATTTAAAGGTCAATGACAAATCAATGTATTATTAGTATATTATTGATGTCACTTTAGGTTTGGATTAAGTATTATCTACTTAATCAAGTTATCAAAATTCTTATGTTCAAGTTTAATTTCCATAACAAGATGTCCCATTTAAGTGTTAAAATTCTCTAATATACATCTTAAAGAATCATAAAAGCATAAAATAGAAGGCAGTTAAGGCTAATCAAATTCTAAAATCAAATCAAAGAGATTAGTACTTAATGACAATTCCAAAAGATTTAAGTTTCATGCTATTTAGGTTATTAAGGTTTACCTATTTGATACATATTTTCAAGGGTTCTATTACTCAGCATTTGGCATGACATATATTTAAAGTATATAGTAGATTATTGAGCACATTAAGAATGGCAAAGTTTCAAATTTAATTTTAACATAGAATTTTATGCAATATTCAATTTTAGCTAAAATACCAAAACTTAGCCCCAATAGGGTCCTAGAGGTCTTAAAATACCAAAACAGTGAAGTTTTGACCATTTCAGCCAAAACTGGGTAGTTTTACAAAATTTGGGCAGTTTTCTGAAATTCTGGGAAGTTTTGCAAATTCGGGCGCTGCAGCGCCTTTCGAGCGGCAGCGCGGTGTAGCGCTTTTAGCGCGGCAGTGCTGCGACCCGCTGCAGCGTGCCGCAGTGGTTCACTTTGCAAAATCACTGTTCAATTAATTTATTTTCACATTTTCTAAAGTTTCAAAAATAATTTCACTGCAGCCCGCTGCAGCGCGCTAGCGATCTATTTTGCGAGTTTACTATTCAATTACTCTATTATATGTTTGTATAAGTTTTCTACCGAAATGCCGCTGCAGCCCGCTGCAGCGGCCTAATTTGCAAAACCGGGCGTTGCAGCGCCAGACGGCATTTTCGCCTGGACGAAACCAGTAAGGCCTATTTCGAGCTCAATTACTCTCAATCCAGAGAGTCCCATGAGCGGTGCCATATATCAATGGAAAGGTATTTCCGATACCTTTGCATTAACACCAAAATCGGCATAAACGGAGCATCCTAACTATATGAAAAATATTGATGAATGACAGGGTATGCAAAATAGACAAAAACAGAGCAGATTTTTATGAAGCTTTTAAGAGCCTTAATGGCTTTCATACATGCTTATGAGCTTTTAACCATACATTCAAGCTTACTAGAGGAACAAATAGATTCAAGGAGAGTAGCAAAATGGCTACCTTAGCCTTGGAAGGAGAGGAAGAAGAGGACCTTTGTTCTTCTTCAAGACCTTGGGAGGAAGAGAGCTCCTTCTTCAATACAAGGTACAGAAAGGGATAAAAGGAGTAAGCCTCAGCTCTTGTAGCAAAGAAGAGAAGGATGGGCTGTGCTCCTCTTTTAAAGGAGGAGAGGAAGAGAGCTCCATCATTAGCTAGGGAGGCTAGCATGAGGGGGAGTAGGGGCCATCATGAATGAGCATTAATGGGGCATGGCTTAAGAGACAAATAAGGGATGGCCAACCGAATGAAGGAGAAGGTGGCCAACCAACTAGGAGAGAGAGAGAGAAATTGCATATTAAGGATCAAATAATTGCTTAATTATTTTTCTTAATTATTTAAAAATCCAGATTTTTGAAATGCACTCCGAAAAATCCCAAAAATTCACCCCTAGCTAATTTGGGGGTGAGGAATTCAACGGTGAAGTCGGATTTTGATTCCGATGATTATTTAACTATGCTAATTTTTGGGGCATTTAATTATATTAAAATATTCGTAAAAATCCGATAACTTCCAAATGCGTCCAAAACATCATCTTTAGCTAATTTGGGGGTGACAATTGCAACGACAAAGTTGGATTTTGATTTCGAGGTCAAAATAAATGCCTCAATTTTCTAATTAATAAAATATTAAAATATTCCAAAATATTGGATTTAGCTCTGAATTGCTCCAAACCTTCAGGGTTTGGTTCTAAAAGCTAGATGAAATTAATAGAATAATAATTAAGATATGATTAGGCTCAAATTAAGCTGGGTAACAACCTTGAGTTGTTACAAAAATAACCACTGATAACTGAACTAAAGTAGCAGTAAGCCTAAGACATAGTGATGCCATAACATAATAGGCCATACAAGGGCCTCTGAATTGAAAATTCAACATGTATCCATCCTAGGCATCCGCAGAGCTATGTTCGAGTTGAACTTATAGAATAAGACATGTATCCATCCTAGATATCTGTCAAGCTAGGTCCGAATCTATTCTATAATAAAACTAGAACTGAAGAGGTAGACTATGCTAAGACATACTCTACTAACTGAAAGCACTAAAAGAACTGAATGAATGCTATGCTTTTCAAATACTAACTTAGGATGTATCTTCCATATCCTAAGTTTACCTATCATGCTCAAGGAACAAGGCTCAATATTCAAGGTGTGTAGAGCAATCAAGTCAAGTAAGCAAGAGACTCAATCTAGACTTATGTGATATCCATTGTTGTCTACTTTATCCAAATCTAACTATTCTGAGAAGATACAAGTTTAGGATCTCCAATATCCAGCTATCGAGTAAGATCTCATATTTATGACCTTAATGTTAATATTAAAACTTAATAAGTTCTAATTCATAATCATATGATGATTATAAATATTTGAAGTAAAAGAATCAATGACTTTATTATTATTATTTTCCTCTCTTAACCCAAATCTTGATTAAGTGAATCAAGATTAAGGATTCTGGATCCAAACTCTAGTTAGGAGTTCAAATCCTGAATCCAAGGTAGCATCCTTAGTAAGGATTTAGGGTTCACACTTTAAAACCCAAATTAAAGATAACAAATCTTATAAGCTGAAGAATTTAGAAACTATGATCTTAATGAAAGGTTACTATAGTGGTTATAAGATAAAATAATCAATAAGAACTAAGAATCTAAGATCTATATTCAATCTTTTATGATAATTACCTTATCCTATAGATTGAATCATTCCTATATCCACATGGAAGTTTTCAAAAGGATTAAACAATAAATCACTTAAGGAATTTCAAATGGAGGTAGTTCAATTCAATTAGAAGATCTAAAGTCTAAGATCTAAGTTCTAAGATCTATGATTTGATCACTTTAGACTTAAGCTAGGTTTGGACTTAGAATTTTACCAAGGTGTTTCTTTTAGGATCTAAGTCTATGGATCAACTTAATTAAGTCATAAGGATATAACATTTTAAGACAGTTTAAACTTAATTCTTAAGACAAGGTGATTTTGAGTACTCTTAAGTTCTTAAGATCTTAATAAGAACTAACTTAAGATTTTTTTAATTAACAACCATATTATTACATGAGATGTCAGAAAGATACTAATATTCTAATTAAAAGTATTTTACTGAAATTTTAAGTCTTAAGGAGTGCTTAAACATATTTTGGTCAAAATGACCAAAATACCCCTCTCAAAGTTAAAAATAGAATTTTATGATTTAATTATCCAAATTGATTCAAATCTATTTTAATGAGTTCCAACATAGTTAATGAAGTATGAAATACACTTATCTTAGGTTTTGGCAACCTAATTAGTTTAATTAATACTAATCATATATTTAAGCCAATTAAGGTGATTAAGGAAACTAGGGCATTCTAGAGTGATCCAACCTCATTTATAGACTCTAATATACTTAAGAATGCATTAGGGACTTATTTTACCAAAATCAGAGACTTAATCATAATTAAATTTACTAATCCCTAATTAGAGTAATTAAGAGGTGATTAATAAAGTTAGAGTTCCTAAATCACTTTTAAGGGTCTACAAAGGTCCTTTAGGGTCTCATGAGCAATCAGAGCCATTAATCAACATATTTGGGTATTTATTGAATTTACTATGATTAATTAAGAATAGAAAATGATTAGTATATTTTTTAAAATTTAACCATTAGATCTATGATTTTATTTTATATTCAGGTTCCTTGTATTTTTTTTTTGATTAAAATGATATATTGGATCATACTATTTGGATAAGTATAGTCAAAGTTATTTAAATAATTTAATCTGTATTTTTATTTAAATTAAAACCATAAGATTGATTTTATGAATTTATTTCCTTAAGAAAATTAATTCAGAAATCCTTTAATTATAACAGTCAGCCCAAAATCCAAAAGGCGTGGGTCACGGATCGGCCCGACCCATGACTTCGTCTTCTACCTCTCGACGGCTTCGATCTCAGGGCAACCTTCTATCGCCGAATACGCCGCGCTCAGCCCATGCCACGCCCTAATCTCGATGACTACACCATCCCTGACACTAGACGCATTGATTGGACTATAAATCCCCATCTGGGATGCACCGGATCGCCGAGGTGCTATTCGGGCGAAGCATCTTCTAAGGCGCAAATGGGGAGATCCAATTCTCCTTATGGCATCGACGTCACGAGCTAAGGCTTATCCTTACATGTTCAGGGACCATAAGAGAATCGATTGGGCGAGTCAAGGGGTTCTGGGGAGAGCTAGATCACTGGAGTGTTACTCGGGGTGGAGTGCAGATGGGAGCCAAAAATGGGTCGATCGATTTCAGCCGAGTCGATCGATCTGATCGAGCCCGACCCTCGATATGGGTTTACAATTATTGCTGAGAGGTTATGGCGCTACTTGGCTAGCCAATCGCTTGAGGGAAAACAGCATTTGGTGAACTAGAAGCCAACTGGCAGTGCACACGCAGACGGCAAATCCGCCATCCGGTCCACTGCCAGGCCTCACCAAAAGACTTAGATGTCTACTAGGGAGCCAGGGTGAGGACCAAACACAGCATCTAGGGCTCAATTGGAAGCAAGTCGAGCTGGAACCAGCTCGACTGAGGAGACGGGGTCAGAGGCTGTACTTGAGGATGGCCGAGGTGGCTGAGGCAAATGCAGGTAGCTCGAATCACTCCAGATGGTCGCAGAAACTCTAGAAAAGGGGTCTGAACTCTAAACCTCACCCTCGATCAGCGGTGCTCAGCAGGTTCAGATGCCAGGGTCTCCAAGAGCTTTAGGGTAAGCATCAGGAAATGAGGGGATCACAGTGAGCAAAGGGTCTCACTGTGAGTCACGGGAAGTATTTATAGGCCTTAGGAGCTATGGGGGGTGGCTTCCAGAGCTCGGGCTTGGAGAAGAGGCTCGGGCCGAGGGGACGGCTTGGATGCAACGACTGGGGGAAATTCGGGGAGAGCACTACCAGCAGGTGATCGCGCCTGAGGGTAGAAGAGGAAGAACGAGCTCCTTCCCGTACTACCACGGAGGCTGGAAGGTGCCTGGCTGTCGGGGGGGGGGGACCAGCAAGCGACAGGTCACGAGGTGGGAGACTGAAACACCCCAAACTCTTAAGCACCAATGTATTGTCCGCTTTGGCCAGAAAGACCTCACGGTTTTGCCGTCAGAAGATAACTTCCCATCAGGTCACCCATCCTGGGAGTGCTCCTATCTGAGCACGCTTAACTTTGGAGTTCTTATCAGGAACTCCACTGTTATCTGAAAAGGTGCCTCGATATTTAAGAGTTTTACTTATTACTACTTAAATGGGTCTTTATAATCTCCCCAACTTAAGTAACTGACGTCCTCATCAGTATCCACACACAGATCCAAGAACCATCCATTGGGTAGATAGGACTAGAGGTGACCCCTACAGGCGCAAGAGGTACCCACAACTATGTAGCACCTTAACCATCATGGGTTCAAGAGGCTGCTCACATGAAGTGGTACTTTGCCCTGTATGACACTTAGCTCCTATCTGACACCCTATGGTTTACTCTGATATCATTTGTAATAGCCCAAACTCTTAAGCACCAAGGTATTGTCCACTTTGGCCAGAAAGACCTCATAATTTTGCCCTCAGAAGATAATTTCCCATCAGGTCACCCATCCTGGGAGTGCTCCCACCTGAGCATGCTTAACTTTGGAGTTCTTATCAGGAACTCCACCGTTATCTAAAAAGGCGCCTCGATGTTTAAGAGTTTCACTTATTACTACTTAAGTGGGTCTTCACAAAGACGATCCACAGTGCATGGGAACTTCAGAGCCGTCTGATCGCTAAGCCGTTGATGATGGACGGCCTGATGCGGATACTAATTAATGGAAACGCTGATTAAATCCCGTGCGTCGGATGGAAGATGCCGATCGAGCAACTGAGATCTAATCACGACGCGAAGTAGCGCGAGCCGTTGGATCAAACGCGCAGAGATGCGTGCTAACGCATCGAGTGGCTTGCACCTAAGCGCCGCTATCGGGACCCCGCAGCGGATCTGCCGCGGTCCCGATAGCAAATCCCACCGCTTAATTTTAATTAATAATTAAATTTAATAAATAAAATCAATATAATAATATATAATTAATCTAATTAAATTCTAAACCCAATTTAGGCCTAAATGAGCTCCAAAATTTTCTAAAAATTCACCATTAGTTAATTATAGTATGAGGAATTCAAAAATAAAATCATATTTTAATTTGAAGATCAACTTAATTTAGGTATTTTTTATGGCTCAAAAATAGGCAAAAATATCAAAATTCTCAATCTAGCTCCGATTGATTTCAAACTTCTATGGTTAGGTTTAAATGACCAATTGAGTCTAATGGAGTCAAAATTAGAGCTTGATTTAGCTTAATTAATCTAAATTTAGCAAATGTAACAACTAGGGTTGTTACAAGTACAATTTTGAAACAAAAGATGCCAATTAAATGAAAAGATCCAGGAAACTTCACAATACCCTGCACAATAGGAAACAAAACTTTCTCTAATGCACTTTGCGATCTAGGGGCATCAATAAACCTAATGCCTTATTACATCTAAAATGTACTCAAAATTGATAGCTTGAAACCTACTTCTGGTCTTCTACAACTAGCTGATATATCTGTAAAAACTCCTGTTAGAATCTTAGAGAATGTGCTAGTGAAAGTTAACAAATTCATTTTTCTAGCTGATTTCATTATGTTAAATATGGGAAAATAAAACTAAGAGATATCAATCATTTTTGGAAAGCCTTTCTTATCAACCGATAAAACTCTTATAGATGTGGACAAGTGAGACTTGAGCCTACGTTATGATGGTGAAGAATTTAGATTCAATATTAGTTACACTATAAAACATTCAACTGAATCTGATGAAAGTTGTTGAAGAGATGATTTCTTGGAAGATTCTATCATACCTATAGAAATTCTAGAGGTGAAACTTAACA
Source organism: Gastrodia elata (assembly GCA_016760335.1). Classification (NCBI taxonomy): domain Eukaryota; kingdom Viridiplantae; phylum Streptophyta; class Magnoliopsida; order Asparagales; family Orchidaceae; genus Gastrodia; species Gastrodia elata. The sequence goes on along the minus strand of CM028670.1, from coordinate 79,161,878 downwards.
TTTGCGACGTTGAAAAGGAAGATGAAATTGAGAGCGAGACGCAGGAATTGATTCAACAGAAAAGAAAAACCACACCTTCAATAGAAGACCCTCCTGAATTGAAGCTAAAACATCTTCCAACTCATTTGAAATATGTCTATCTAAGAAAAGGAACCTCTTTGCCTTTGATAATCTCAACCTTGTTAAAATTCGGATAGGAAAATTAATTATGCACCATCTTGAAAAATTATGAAAAAGCAATAGGTTGGAGCATAGTTGATATTAGAGGTAGTAGTCATACTCTTTGCATGCATAGGATCTTAATGGAAGTTGATTTTAAGCCTTCAATAGAATCACAAAGAAGATTAAACCCAAATATTAAGGAAATTATTCATAAGAAAATTGTAAAATTGCTTGATGTTGGAATCATATTTTCCATCTCTAATAACCCTTGGGTCAGCCCTATTCACGTAGTACCAAAGAAAAGTGGGATAAATATTGTGGTTAATGAGAATAATGAACTAATTTCCACTATGCAAGTGACATGATGGTGGGTGTGTATAGACTATAGGAGACAATAAAACTACACTCAATGACCATTATTCTTTACCATTTATTGACTAAATGCTAGATAGATTAGCTGGAAACTCTTATTATTATTTCTTGGATGGATATTCTGGTTATAATTAAATTCTGATAGCTCTCGAAGATCAAGAAAAGACAACATTTACTTTCCACTAAGGTACATTTACTTTTAGAAGAATATCATTTAGATTGTGTAATGCCACTGCCACTTTTCAAATATGCATGATGGCGATTTTTTAAAATATGGTAGAATATTTTTTTAAAAATTTCATGGACAACTTCTCAATCGTAAGATTTTCATTTGACCATTGCTTAGTTAATTTAGCCAAAGTATTTGAAAAATGTGAGGAAACAAATTTGGTCTTTAATTGGGAGAAATGTCATTTCATGGTTAAGGGAATTGTATTAGGACATCTGATTTCTGAGAGGGGAAGAGGTAGACAAAGCAAAAATTTAAGTGATAGAAAAATTACCTCCTCCTTTGATTGTAAAAGACATAAGGAGTTTCTTGGGACATGTGATTTTTTATTGTAGATTCATTAAGAATTTTTTTAAAATAAGCCTTCCTCTCAATAGACTCCTTGGTAAATATGTTGAATTTAACTTGGATGCAGCATGCTTAAAAGGATTTAATATGATAAAAGCTGTATTAATTTTTGTCCTAATAATTTTCACTCCAAATTGGAAGTTGCCCTTTAAAATAATGTGTGATACAAGTGACTTGGCTGTAAGAAAAATTCTAAGACAAAGAAAGGAGAGAACATTCCATTCAATCTACTATGCTAGTAGATTTTTTAATGGTGCCCAGAAGAGCTATGCCACAACTAAAAAAGAGCTTTTAGACATTATATTTGCCTTTGATAAATTTAGATCTTATTTTATTGGCTCAAAAATTATTGTTTACACTGATCATGTACTTATTAAATATATTTATTATAAAAGAAAGAGGCAAATTTGAGATTGATCAGGTGGATGTTATTACTCCACGAATTCGATTTGGATATTAAAAATAAGGAGAGTGATTATGTAGTTGCTAATCACTTGCCCAGACTAACCCACATTGAGTTGGATCACACAAGTCATCAAAGGCCCCTTAGTTTGCCTACATTGATAACTATTGAGTGGGAGGTGTTCTACCTCTTGAGATGAGCTACCAAATAAAAAAAATTATTTCTGATTCAAAGCATTAGTTTTTGTATGATCCAATCCTTTATAAATGTTGTATTGATCAAATCATGCGAAAATGTGTTCCCGAAGTGGAGGTTCACAAATTCTTATTTCATTGTCATGCCTCACCATATGGGGACACCATGGAACTAAAAGAACATCTACTAAGGTATTACACTCTGATTTTTTCTGGCCTTCTATTTTTAAGGATACAATTTATTATGTAAAAAGTTTGTGATCAATGTCAAAGAATGTGAATATTGGTAAAAAAGATTAGTTGTCTCTTCAAGGTATTTTTGAAGTTAAACTTTTTGATGTGTAGAGAATTAATTTCATCAATCCCTTTCTAACATCAAGTTCAAATAGCTACTTCTTGGTAGCTATTAAATACATATCAAAGTGGGTTGAGGCAATTGCTTGTGCTAATAACAATGCCAAAATTGTAATGAAATTTCTTAAGGAAAATGTTTTAACCAGATTTGGCACGCCTAAAATTCTTAACAATGGCGATAATAAACATTTATGTTATAGACAACTCGAAACCTTACTAAAAAATTATGAGGTGAAACATAAAATAGGAAGTACCTATCATCCACAAACTAGTGGGCAAGTGGCAATCTCGAATAAGGAACTAAAGCAAATTCTTGAGAAAATTGTCAATCACAAAAGAAATAATTAGTCATCCAAGTTAGATGACGCCTTATGGGCATATATGACAACTTTCAAAACCTCTTTAGGAATATCCCCTTATAACCTTATCTAATGGGAAATTTTGTCACCTACCAGTTGAGCTTGAGCATCGAGCATTTTGGGTTGTTAAAAAGTTAAATTTTGATTTCAGACAAACTGGGGAGCACAGAGTGAGTTGGATGAAATCAGAACTAATGCATATAAGAGCTCTATAATTTACAAGAAGAGAATTAAGAAACATCATGACAAAATGATAAGGTGTAAAAAATTTGAACTAGGAATGAAAGCGTTATTGTTTAACTCTACTCTATACTGAAGTTGTTTCTAAGAAAATTAAAATCCAAGTAGTCAGATCCTTTCACTATAATTAATATTCATCCTCACTGAGCTATTGATATATCATCAAAAGACGAAACTTTCAAGGTAAATTGCCAACAACTTAAATCTTACTATGAACAAGATAACATACATGAAGAGGAGAATGCATTTGCAGGATGCTCCTAATGAAGGAATCACATAGATCACATCATTAGTCTGGCTGAGAGCATTAAACTAATCATTATATGAGAGACCACGAATAATCAGGCTATAATTTTTCTTGTTATTTATTATATTTTATTTTAATATTGTTTTTGAGTAAGCCTTACCATTGTAACAACTTGCTCATTTTTGTTAAAATAATATAAATGATTTTGGAAAATTATTTTTACAATTAAGCTCTGTACATTGATTTATAACTTTGAACATCTTCATGAATCAATGAATGCGACATATAAGTATTTGACAAAGTGAACGACCATAACATGTTGAGGTTCAACAAAAACTACTCATTTCACTAGATTGAACACTTCAATTAAATCAAGGGATGCAAATGAAGTGTGGGAGAGACCACGGCTAAAGTTGAATGGCGGGTGAAAATCCAAAATGTGCTAAGCTTCTTTAAGACTTCATGAATGTAATGCATAAAAAATAGGATGAAAAAATCTCATAAAATAATAATAAAAAATTCTAAACAGAAGATGAATGGATAAAAAAAAATATCTATCCCTAAAAAAAAGCATGCATTACATTTCATAAGAAAAAATACACATGGCACAAAAAATTCCAAGTACACCACCACTCAGATATATTTAATAAGAGAGCCCAAAAACCCTCCCTCCTAATATGTACTTCAAAATAATCATCATAAGATGAAAAAATAACCTCAATTTCTTCCATTTTCACATGTAAGAATGTGCATTACCATCTTTTTTTATTTATTTTGTGCTGCTACACACATTATGAGCACAGATTTGAGCATTGTACCAGCCCTGATAAAATAATCCCTATAACAAATTTATTAAACAATTGCACAAGAAATACTCCCTAGTCTGGTGGAATCACATATTACTATTTAACTCCACAGTTAAATAGAAAATATTAGGATTTGACAATAATCATGTATTTAAATTAAAATTCACTATTTTCTTTCTATTTCTTTCTATTTTAAGTTTAATTCATACTCTTTCCATCCTTTTATTTTTTAACGTTTTAGGGTATTATAATATCCTAAAATTTCTCAAACTCATAATCCATAAAATAAAAACATTTAAGCCCCTTCTTAGATATTGCCAACAATACTCAATAAAGGGTATTAAATCTAATGATTTCTATACCTAAAATTTGTTTAAATGATACAATTTTGAAATATCAGTTACATGTGATGGAGGGTTGCTTCATACACTAAAACAAGAAAATTAAGTGTGAATTTCATTATGCAAAATAAAAAATGAAACCCATAATAAGTGATGCTAAGCAATCTCACATAAGCATTCTAATACACATATAATTCAAATTTAAAATCTAATGAGAGCATATATCCAACATGAACTTGAAACCAAGATTCTCAAATAAAGTTCAAAATAAAAAAGGTAAGAAAACTAGGCGAGTTAATATTATTAACTCACATGTTGATGTAAGGGTGAATTCCCTAAACAAAAAATAGAAATAAATTACTCTTTGATACATTCTAATATAGATAACAAGAGTCAATGCTATAGAAACAAATGTTTTGGGTGGCAAAATAAGTATATCAATAAAATAAAGTGAATCTAAATAATTTAGGATCAAGCTTATTAATAGTAAATATATTTATTGATTTATCACATAAACTTATAATTTGTATTATGAACTCAAAAACAATGATGATGCAGTTTCAACAGCAGCAGTAGCAGCAAGAACTTTTTATTATTATATTGAAGTCAATTGCAAGAATCCATTCCTATGTCTCCCTCAAAACTGATGAAGCATTGACTTCAAAACTGACAAATCTCATTCTAAACCTTACAAACCTTGTAAGAACTTGTTTTGGAGAACTGATTATCCAAATGAGGTTTGGAAGACTTATTATTATTGTTATTAATATCATGGAATAGCCCAGTGACCCTGCAAGAAAAAAACCCACATTATTCATAATAATCCTGATAAAAATAATTAGTTTTTTTATTGTCAGTTGTAATTAGAAAAATAACAATCAATTTAAAATCTTAAAGTAAACCAGCAGGCAGAAGAAACGAAATTAATGATTTAAATCTTAAAATTGAATTGATTCCAAGCGCTCATTTATTTCTGCAAAATTAACAATAAATAAGAAAAAACTTAAATATATCGACCCCATAAACCACACATACACCTTAGATTTTGATGATAACTATAAAAGTTCAAACCACTAATAAATCTATTTCTGCAACAAAACACCAACTTAAGATAGTTTTTGTTTTATCATTCGGTGTATCTTACCTCTTATAAGTTTAAAGCTTTGAGAGAAAAACAATTATTTTCTTCAAGAATCTTCAGGCGTTCTGAGAGACTCTCCATTAGGCGGATTCATTCAAACAAATTGGCAGTTGAAAATTATTTAATTATCAGCACTTAAATTCATGGAGTGATTAAGCATAACCTGCAGGGAGATTATAGTCCGCTTGTTGTTGAATCATAGCAGCTAGCAAAGCCAAATAAGAAAAATAAATTTTCCAATTGAATTAGAATGCCTTGGTAATCCCTACTTAGCTAGCAATTACCTGATCACAACGGCTATCTTAAGCTTTTATGGAATAAAGAATTTTTTCGGGCAATCACATGCATCTGGTGATCCAAATCGGCTAGCCATTAAACCAGAACAGTAGTAAGAAATTATAATATCGTAGAGCAATCGTGAGATATCACGAGGCTACACGTACAAAATTTACCAAATTTTCCTCAAATTTGATGCAGTTATGTTATAAATTTTATAGGTAAATTTACAAAAAATACAAAAAGTTTACAAAAATTACCAATCACATGAAAGGATTCCTTAGGGACAGTTTTAGCCCTTGTAATATTTACTTTATTGACTCCCAAAAAAGATGACAATTGATACGCTTAGCTTGTTGCCTCTTCAAAGCGCTATTTTTAAAGATAAATCCCGAAAGTAGGTATATCACCAAATTAGGATCCCACATGGTGATGAGTGAAAAACCGCTTTCAAGGCACTAAAGAATTTTATGCATGATTTGTTCGCCCTTTAGATTATCCAATACCCCATGCACTAAAGAATTTTATGCATGATTTGTTCGCCCTTTAGATTTTCCAATACCCCATGCACTATCATAAGATTAAATAAACAACTTATAGATCGTTAATGGTTTATTTTGATGACATTTGATTTTTAGCACTAATAAGGATATCATCACTTGGAGCATTTAAGACTGGTCTTAATAAAATTGAGGGAAGCAAGCTCTACATCAATAAGAGAAATGCTTTTCATGCAACAAGAGGTTACATTTTTACTACTCATTGTGTCAATCACTAGGTATAAAATCAGACCCAAACAAAATTCAAGCCGTTCGTAATTGGCTGACACCCAAGAGTTTTACTAAGGTGGAAGTTTTCATGAACTTGCCACAGTTTATAGAAGATCTGTAATATTTTTAGTACATTATGGCGCCCATGACTGAAATTTTTAAGAGAAATTTGATTGGGCATCCAAAGAGTCTTTAAACATATTAAGAAAATCATGGCCACATCTCATGTTCTTTAGACTTTCAAACTTTAGTAAGGAGTTTGAGGTAATATGTGATACGTCAGGAGTTGGTGGTATTGGAGTGCTACCACAAGACAACCACCCTATCGCATACCTTGGTGAGAAGTTAAATTATGCCAAATAGAGAAACTCTACATATGATATGAGTTTTATGGCACCGCTCAATCCCTTAAATACATATGATATGAGTTTTATGGCACCGCTCAATCCCTTAAATACTGGAAATATTATCTCGTACGTATGGAGTTTATTCTGCACACTAACCACCATGCTTTAAAGTTCATAAATATCCAAAAGAAATTGAACTACGACATACTAAGTAGATTGAATACATTCTAAGACTTTACCTTTGTACTTAAATATAAGCTCGGGGTAAAAAATAAATCGACTGATGCTCTTTTCTGGGTTGCATTAGTGATCACTTCTTTGTCTAGCGATAAAGTTGGATTTGAGTGGCTGAGGGAGGACTATGAGTCTTGTCATGATTTTTATTTGATATATAGCCAGGCAAGTGATCATTTACTGCCCATTAAGTCGTCATTCCTTATTGTTCAGGGTTACCATTTTAGAGGCCTACTTCTTTATACGTAATAACCCTTAAAATTAAAAGGGATCGATTTCTAAATAAGAAACTTAATTAAAATTTTATTAATTATTTTCCAATTAAATGATACTAGAATATTTACCATTACAATAGAAAATATTTGGCAAAATTGTAAATTTTCCCAATTATGAATTAATATTTATTAATCATCAAGGATTTAAGCTTATAAAAATTAAAGAAATTTTTTTTGTTTGTTAAAATATAAAAATATTATTATTTTTGGATTCAGTATATCCATATTAGCTTACATTAAAATTTCCATAATTTTTGGAGCAAATTAGAAGAAAAATACAGTACAATTAGAATTAATTTAATTTAATTCCTTAATATTCTATTTAATTAAATTATCAATTTTAATTAATTAAATAAGGCACGAATGATAATAGTCGTCAGATTAAAATTCAGATCTGCAACTGATTAATCAAAAAGGTAGGACAACAAAATGAAAAAAATAATTAGGACTATCGGATTAAAAGCTCTGATCAACAACCCGATATTAAAATAACACAAATTCAAATCATGTCATCAATATAATTCAACGACCATCCAATGTTCCAAAACGGCGAATAGAAATCATGTAGTTGAATTTAAACAGCCGGTTCAACGGAAATGATTAAATCGCAGCACAGGCTCAAACGACCATCAGTTTAGAGATCTGACAGCCCAAATCAACGCAAGCACTATTCATCATCATATCGACTTCGACGAAAAAACCCGAATCCTTCGGCAGTGCCACACACCGTTCTCACATGAAAATGAACCACACAACCTTCACGTACCCTTGTTAAAACCACCTCACTCTAACACACATGACAAATGTATAAAATGCATGTTAAAAAAATTATAATGCTCGCAACTTTCCATTGGTCTCCACATCCGCGGTCACCTAAACCACCATATGCCAACCACCTCCAGCCATCCTAGCAGACCTCAAGACACTATAAATACCCCATGAAATCTGTGGCATCTCCCCAATCAGATTCCACTTCTCTTAAGTCTCCTGTAGCCTACAAAACCTTCCTTACCTCTCTCGATCTTCCCCTCATTTCCAGCGCAACCACAACCACCAGCCCGGCCTCCTCTGCCACCCAAGCACACTCCATAACCCTAGAGGCTTGGATAAGGCACCTAAACACTAAGGTAAGGTTCTAAGCTTTTGAAATTTCACAATAATAATAATAATAATAATAATAATAATAATAACAATGATATTAATGATAATATTAATATCATTTTGATTAAGGAATATATATATATATATATATTTTATGGATACCTCAGCATATATATAAAACATAGATGTAGCCCTAACTCAGGAGCAACTCGGGCGATTGTCGCTTGCTCGGGCGATTCGCAAATGCTTTCGCTTCTGCCCTCATCTCCTTTCATTACTCTTCGATTCCTCAAAGTTCACGATATGCGATTCAAGTCATCATCATCGGAATGATTTGCACTTCTCCCTGCGATTTTCTTCAATTCCTAAGGGTTTCTTTTCATTAATTCAAGAAATAATCCTACACTCTGGTCAACACGACTTGCATCGATGAATCGTCATCAATCTTCGTTGGTATGGTTGTAATCTCACTCATTTCCTTAGATCTATGATTCAGCGATATTTTTCTTGAAGATGTCTATATGAGCTGAATTTCAGTTTGATGCATGGCTGATCTTAATCTGATGTGACTACTGATTTTCATTTCTATCAATGGTATGTTGCAATGGTTTGGAGGATGGCCCCCATTTACTACGAGAAATTTATCTCCGCTTTCAATGGTCTGTTAGGTGGCATCCCATTGGATAGTTATACATGACACAAATTAAGCTTTCAATGGGCTAATTTCACTGGCTTGGAGGTCATTTAGACCCTTGTGATGTTAAATGCTTTAATTCATACAATCTTACAAGTTGGCCTTTGTTGATTCACTCCATGTGCTTCATGTTTTATTTGCTTATGTGATCTAGTCATTTCATGGATTGATGGTTTGGTTTGTTCTTCATGAGCTGCCGATGTGGCTATTGGCTTCCTAATATATATTGTTATTCTCCCTTAAGATTGCAATTTATTAATAGAAGTTTCTGTGTTGGGCTCAATTCAATTTATGTTATGCATAGTGCTTTCAGTTGTGCCCATGTTGACTCCCTCTTGTGCTAATGTCTTGTTGATGTCTTCTCCATGTAATGGCATAAATAATTGGCTAACTTAAGCTGCTGATGTGCATGGCTGTGGATGTCGTGGTTGTTTCAATTAATTCCAGATCTTTGCACATCCTATTGCGGATGGATACTAGCTTTGCTACAAATGCTAAAATTTGATATGTGGCTCCCTGAAGATTCTATGAGATGTTGTAGCAGGAATAGACTTCAAGTGATATTTTGAACCTCCAAACTGCTTTTATTTTATTATCTTTAGGTGGTTAAACCTTGGGCTTAGTCCGGGTTAACATTTCCTTGAGGATATATATATATAACATGAAGATGCGAGCTGAATTGGAAGGCGCCGCGAATGAGAGCATGATATCCCATTCTTGGGATGATGAGAGGGTCAAGAAATTAGATTCGAAGTTGATGGACGTACCAACACAGGCTCCAAATTATAGATATTAAAGTTACAAGTGTTTTGAGGGAGTGAGCCTCTTTTGATAATAAGAATTACCTCAATCCTTTGGCTGATAAATTGCACTGCTTCTAAAGTGGGGGTAAGTGGGGAATCTAGCTCAGAAGAGGAAAGAGATTCTTCAACATTAAATTATGATTGCATTGAAATTGAAGAAATCATGTTAAAGCAAAAAGGGTAAGCTAAAAATAAATCAAAGAAAAGATCGACATCCATATATTATTTAAGAGATGCAAAGGCAGTTGAAAATTCACGAAGGTGACTTCAAATCGTGTGATTTTTCATATATACTATTTATGTTATTAACTTTGGCTCTTGTATTGAAATCTCTTCAGTGAGATTTCTTTGAAGGGCTCGATAGCTACCACACAAAAAAATATATATATAATATATATATATATATATAACACGTTACATTAATAAATATATATATATATATGTATTTTATACAGCACAAGTATTATAATTCTATACACTATGTAAGATTCAAATATATTAAAACAAGAAATATTATAATCCCAACCACATAAACTTAACCAAGTATGAGTTAAGGGAAGGAAGCTAAACATTAGATAATATGCAATATCATTTGAAGTGATCCATAGCTTTAGCAAGTCTCATAATTAAGTTTGGGAATATATATGAAGTTATTTGATTATGCAAGAGGACAAGTAAGAAATAAATCATCACTTCAACAAAATGCAACAAGACCATAATGATTCTCTTAAAGCACGAGTTAAGCATAAAACAAATCCAAATACTAAATCACATCATTTAGGAATTGTTAAGTTTGCATAAATGAAAACAAGTGATGAATTCATTAGTGAGAAAAATAACTTTTAGAGCCTTTATGTCTCAACAACAAATTATCACAAGAGATCCATGTATGCAAAGTTCACATTTTAAGATCTAACCATACTCAAACTAAACAGATCACTAAACTTTAAGATGCACTAATTGGTAAATATTGATAAATTATACAAGGAAAAGTATATTTTAAATAACAAATAAAGAACAACAAAAATTAATATGAATTTTCTTGTACTTTGACTATAAGCAAATTAAAGCATGGATAAACTTGAGTGTTTCAGACTTACTTGCTTTCTAGTATATAGATTTTTTAAAATTTTATATCAAACACTTATGTTTGTGACTGTTTCTTTTGTGATAAAAATTTGTTTTATGATATTAATTCACTTCAATTGCTTAATGAATCGTAAAACTTTATCATGATAACTTTTGAAGAAGAAATTAAATGCGACTTGTACACATTTTAGGTTGCTAACACCCCAATAAAATAAAGAGGGATCTAGTTCACTATGAAGAAGCATAAGCTCCAGAAGAAAGATACCAAATTGAAATAATATATGAACAAATGCCTGGTGGATAGGTACCTTTTTAGCATAACCAATATCCGAGTATCCCAGTGAGGTTAGGGTTGTCGACCAAAATGACATTTTTATGACATTCTCCGTCACAAAGTGCTAATGAACAATTTTATTGTTGTTGTTATTAATATTGCTTCTTTTCAGTGGAATTTGCAATGAACTATGACATTTATTGAATAAGTGTTTATTTGAATAATTTTATTTCATTTGATGCAAGCTTCCTTGTATTAAATATTGTTATTCATTTTATACCTCATATAGGATGCTAGAATATATTTCTTACTAAATTTCTACACACTTCTATCTGATTGATATTTGGGTATGTGAAATTCAATTTGAAATACTATGACATTATTCATGATGAGTTTGAATACTAGAGGTTCTATATATTGAAATAAATGGGATCATTCAATTTATTAAATAAAAATCGAGATTATTGCTTAAACTCCTCGACCTCAATCCATGGGCCGCACATTATATCTCTAAGACACCCCTAAAGTCATATATGAATAAAGAGATGCATTCTGGAGGTATTTCGGATCATCTTGTTAGGGATAAGACTCCAGTTTATCGAGGGAAAATTCTTTTGGCAAATGTTAGACAATATCCTTAAGTTATTTTCTACTTTTTACCCCAAGTTAGTAGATGTCATCAAAGTGTAGGCTATATTATGATATATTTAATGTTACTGATATTATAATTTAAACACATAAACCTCAAAAGATGGAGAGAGAAATCATCCCCAAAAGAGTCTCCAAAAAATTTGATCGTCCTGAAAAGTACACTAATCCCTAGCTTCTGAATTAGGCTTTAGGAATAGACATTTTGTGGGTGTATTTTAGTTTTAACCAAACATTCAAATAATAGATGAGTCAAGCTTTAGTTAGATCTACTTATAATGCTCAATATGGTAAGTCTTACGGCCTTGTTATTTATACAAAATGATCTAGCATACATGCATTTTAGATCTTTTAGATCTTCATGAGTCTATCGCATGGCTTTGCCTATGGTCAAATTATTTTGATGCTAGTGTATTTTAATTTGAATTGATTCAACTAAGGACCTGTTGGATCCACTATAAAACAAGTGATACAGGTCAACTTGGACAATTTCAATCAACTAGGAACTGTTTTATAGGTCTTTTCTAGTGTCACCCTGATTTTTTTTTTTTTTTGAAAAAATGGTCGTAGCCTAAGCATAAATAAGTAAAAACATCAGAACATCATCAACCAGGATCAATCTCCACGGTGTCCTCAACGAGGAGGTCTAAGAGCCTCCCGGGGAGCACATATCCCCTAACAAAAGAAAAATCTCCCTGTCGGGCTAACATAGAAATATAGTACGCCGTACGATTCGCATCGCGTGAACAATGAACAAAAATCACACGAGAAAAGTCCAGCAGGAAAGCAAGGTTACAGTATGACGCTCTCCGCCTCATGAACGGAGAGTTCTCTCCCAATGACGTTGGAACCACCGGAACGCTCCAAGACAGTTTCCCTCTATGATGACTCCCTCAGTGTCAGAGTCTCTGAGCAGAAGGGCCTATCGCAGAATAGTGATCGCCTGCATCTCAGCTTGGGGAGAAAACAGGGCCTGTAAACGGGCTCTAACAGCAGCGAGCAAATAGCCTCCTGAGTCGCGGACCACAACTCTACCGAAAGCAGCAGGCTCAACGTATCTATAGGAAGCATCAATGTTGGCCTTCAGCCAATGGGTCGGGGGGGCATCATTTCAAGGAGGTGGAGGGGCCCTGGTGGGCCGTGGAACCTCAGGAATTAGACCCATCATGCAAAGCAGCACTGACAATGGTCGAGAGAATCGAACCCGCACAAACCAGCGGAGCCGGGTACGGATTACCGTGAGAATTATTAGTCCTACTCAGCCAAGCCTAGTAGAGAGAGTAGGCCACAACCTGACAGCTGAAACGGCAATTGCGAGACACAGTAGCCGTCGAATACAAAGCAGTAAACTGGTCCCAGGAGGTCAGAGTGGCCAGCAGCAAACCCCAACGCACAAAAGTCTCTAGTATGGCCCTCGTATAACTATAGTGGGTCATGAAGTGCTCCTTGTTCTCATCAGTATCACATCCCCAGACACAAGCCGCTGACTGGGTGAGTCCCCTCCTGAACAACCAACATCCCGTCGGGATGGCATCACTGAGTAATCGCCACAGGAAACAAGCCTCTCTGGGCCTAGAGCCATCGCCCACATGGCCGCAAACTGCCAAGGCCAATCACCCACCTCCGCTCTGTAAATATGGCTAGCCCGGCTCTCGGTGAAAGCATCGACTTGCTACTGCAAACTCTCCTCTACTAACAAAGTGTGGCGCTGGACGATCAGCCACCCATGCCCCAGGATCCTCCAAACTGCATAATCAGAATGTCGAACATCAAAGTCCTCACCCCGGCAGTGGTAGCGGAACTCCATAACTTTTTAATCCCTCGACATTTTAGTTCTAGAATATTAAATATGTTCATTTTAGTCCCTCAACTATTAAATATGCCAAGTTTAGTTCATCAACTACTTATTTAAAGACTAATTCAATCACTGATTCTAATTTCTAGGGACTAAATTAGGCTTAAATGAACAATTGAGAGAGTAAATTGAGCAAATAAAAATAATTAAGGGACTAAGACATTGAATAGTTTGGGACTAATTGGTCAAATTAAAATAGCTGAGAGAATATTTTGGTAAATTTCCAAATTATTGAAAATAAAAAAGATATAAATTGAGGCACACAAAAGTACAAGAGTATGACTTGAGTTGGAGAAGATGAAAAAAAGAAAGAATGAGGGAAAATACCATCTATATGATGTAACTCAATGGCTTTACAATTGAGGCAAAATAATCACCCCAGTTGGGCCAAGTAAAATAAGTTTCACATATGTTGTGATATTTCCATATGGACGCAAGTGCAAAAAAACGAAACTATTGGAGCTATCACCAAACACCAATGAGGAACTAAGGTGTGATTATCAATTGAGCAAAATGAGCACACAAAGAAGATAAGCAAGTTTCAAAACAAATTGTAGCACACAAAAAAAACATGCACATCCAAACATGAATAACTTTAAATGAAAAATTGTAAGATGAGAAAAAATCACGGAGAAACCACCACAAGAAATATCCATTAATGAAAGATATGAGTACAAACTTACAATACAACAACACACTGAGAGCTCAAGGAAGAAGATGGCACTTCTCTCCAAACTCTCTAGCAGCCAAAACCCACAAGAATGCAAGTAATATCACATAAAACCCAGAGGAAATGATGCTATAAATATCTGAAAGCTTCACAACCCCCAAAAGAGCAAAACATCCTTCAATTTCGCACCAAAATCGATCTTGGGTTAGTTCATTCCGTTTGGCGCTTCAATGCATCCAAGCACTAACCTTTATGTCTCTAGGCTGTGAAGTCTTTGGGCATCGGTGCTTGGGTAGTGCCAGAGTCTCTGGTAGAGCTGGGCTGCAACAAAATTGTGGGAGCTTGAGTATGCCCAAGCACCCTTTGGCTTGCTGAGGAAGAATTGCAAGTCTTCAACGCTTGGGTATGCCCAGATGCCCAAGCCTGTCATTAAAACATTTGTTTGTGTTCACGGTGCTTGGGGGCCCCATGCCCAAGCTTTTGCCTGTTCCAGACTACTGAGTAACAACACATAACTTATGTGCACCCAAAAGCTTTTGTCACTGCAATCTGTCTAGTGCTTCGGCCCGCCGACGCTCCCAAAATTGGTACCTTGATGATTTCAAGTATGATCTCCATCCAAATGACCTCAAATCAATCCACAATCTCAATGTGTTCATTTCAACACACTTGAGGCTCCACCACACATCCCACTTGGAGACCGAATGCAAGTCGAACTTTCTTCTCCTTCTCCTTTTAGCAATGTCTTTACATAGTGGCATGGGTAGCACAACCCAGCCTTATCCTCATGTACCAATGCGAACTGAAGCTAAACACAGCTTCAATTTGTTCAACATCACCATCTTTGTGAGCGCATCCGTTGGATTCTAAGAGATGTGTATGTTCTCCAGCATGAGACATATTCCTCCAAAAGCGTCCTGATGAAATAATAGCGTAGCTGGATGTGCTTCGTTCTAGCATAGAAACGGTATTCTTAGCTAGATGAATGGCACTCTAGTTGTCGTTGTGCAACTTGTTATTCTCTTTCTTCTTGCCCAATTCTCCATGAAACTTTGCAACCAAATAATCTCATTGTTCTCCATATATTCCGTTGTTGTAGACAGGGCTAAACGTTTATGCATTATTGATAACCAACTCACTATAATGCCTAACAATAAGGACAATTCGTCGTGCTTTACCCCTTCCAAGTCTGAGTTTACATTGTCTTGTAGCTCGACTTTTGACTTTCCAAAGTAAAGAGCTTTGCTCATTGTTACTCTCAACTATCTGAAGATACAATTTGCTGCATCCTAGTGCACCTTGCCTATAGTGCTTATGAACTAACTCACCACTCCCACTGCATTAGCTATTTCTAAACGTGTGAAGATCATCGTGTGCATTAAATTCAGGTATCTAATGCATATAGAGTCTTCTCCATCTATCTTCTCTCCTCACCGATCTTTGGTGAGTGTTCTTTTTACAAGTGTAAGTGACACCCCAACGGCGCATTAACAGGCTTCGTCGCATCCATGTTGAACCTCAGCAAAATCTTTACAATATAATCATGTTGGCTCAACTTCAAAGTCTTTGCCTTCCTGTCCTTATCGATCCTCATCCCAAGACTTTGTTCAGAACTATCGAGATCTTTCATCTCAAACTCCTTTGAAGGCTGCTCCTTGAGGTGCTAAAAATCTCAAAAATATCAGCCCCTACAATCAATATGCCTTCCATTTATAATAAAATGATTATATAATCATTGTTGAGCTATTTATAGTAGCAGTATTGGACCGCTTGATATCAGGTGTAATGGTTCCCTTGCATGAACTCGCCAAATTTCTTATACAATTGACTTATGCATGCTTTAACCCATACAAACTCTTATTCAATTTGCACACCAAAGTATTTTTCCAATGAGCTTCAAAATCTAATGGTAGTAGGATTTATAATTCCTCTTCCAATTCATCATAGAAGAACATTATTTTGACGTCCATATGCTCCAGATGCATATCCTCGCTAGCCATCATGTTCAACACTAGATGAATCGTCATCTTGACTACCAAAGAGAATATATTCGCGTAATCGACTTCGTGCTCTGGCTAAAATTCTTTCACTATCCATTTAGCTTTATAGTGATTGCTTCCATCTTGTTCTTTCTTCTGCCTACACACTTATTTGTGATGGAACACTTTCTTTCCTATGGGTAGTTCCATTAGATGTCATATCTAATTAGAAGCTAGTAAGTGCATCTCTTTATCCATTGCAAGCTCCCATTTGCTCAAATCTTTTGCTTGCATAACTTCTTCATAGCTTTCTGGTTCACCACCATGCGTTAGAAACAAATAAAACAAAAGTGTATACCTTTCTGGAGGGTGTGAAACTTTGGCAGATTTCCCTAATAATAAAGCTGGAGATTGAGGTTCATCTTGAACCTCATCATTTGATTCAACTTTCTCCTTGGACTCTGCAGTGTCTCAACACTCAATGTACTCTTCTAATGTTGTGGAGTCTTCTAGGTTGGAGTTATCTCGTTCCTTTTATATCTCCCTCTCATTGAAGGTGACATCCATGCTCAAGATAATTTTGTGATTTTAATAGTCCCAAAACCTGTATCCAAATTCTTCAAATCCATGTATGATAAATGTTTATTTCAACGCTTTCAAATCTAACATGCTTAGATCTTCTACATAAATATGAATGTGTATAGAGCAACCAAAAATTTTGAGGCAAGACAAATCTGAAGAGAAGTATCAAGAACCAAGAACTCTTGAGTTAGAGAGGGTGGAAGATAAAGTGAGAAGTATTTTTTATTCATTCACAAATTTTTTAGTACAAGTACATGTAATATATAGCCACTATATCTTAGGATGTGTTTTACCTGATCAATGTGAACTTGCGTAGGATTGTGCATGTGCTGGCATATCTTAAGAGAGGCTGAGATCAGGGCATGTGATGGTGAGATACTAGAGTGAACCTGCAAATTGTTTGTATAGTTTGGGCTGACTGAACTGAAACGATGACTTGGAAAGTTGCCGACCGGTTATGGGAGTAAGAGTTGTATTACATTGCTCCATGCCGATGATTTTAAGATGTTGTATGCGTAATTTGCTTGGCAGAGCACTGAGAGGGTGGTTGAGTTTGCAAGGTTAATGCCGATGAAGGTAGTTGGAGTGTTGACGTGTTTCATGTGAATCCTTTGGGTGAGGGTGTGGATGAGGGAGGTGAGGGCAGCTTAGTGTGGACCAGTGAGGAGTATATTATCCACATAGTTCAGGATGTAGATTTTGTTGACGGTGGTGTCTTATATGAGTAGAGAGGGATCTTCTTTGCTAGTTCTAAGGGCCCTTGGAGTGCAGAAAATCTGTAAGAGCAGAGTATCATTGGCGAGATGATTGTTTAAGGTCATAGATGGCCTTGTTGAGCTTGCAAACTAAATTGGGATGGCTAAGAACCTCAAACCTTTGCAATTGCTTCATATAGACTTTATTTCATGGAGTTTCCTGTGTATAAATGCGTTAAAGATGTCCAATTGTAGGATGGGCCACTTGTAGTGAGTGGCTACGGTGAAGAGAATTCGAATGGTCGGCATTTATGCACGAGGGCTGAAAGTTTCCAAATAATCGGTACCGTAATGTTGGTTGAACCCTTGGGCCACCAATCAGGCTTTGTGGCATGTCACGGTGCCATCGTCTTTGAGTTTTGTTCGAAATGTCCAGTAGCATCTAAGGACATTCTAGTGTGGAGTGGGAGGTACGAGTATCTAGGTGTGCTGGTCTATCAAGACACAATATTTATCTTCCATGGTAAGCTTCCAATGCTCTTATTTGACCGCAACATTGTAGGTGGGTTCAACCGAGGGAGATGTTGTGTGAAGAAGATTTAAAAGTGGTTTGGGATTTATGGTGCTAATTTTGAGACGGATTAGCATAGGTTGGGATGGAAGAGTGGTTTTGCATGTCTATGTAGTGGTTGGATATGCAAATGGGTGAGGGTGGCTAAGAAGAGGTTTGAGGGGTAGAGGGGGTTTGAGAGGTAGAAGAGGAATGTGTTGAAGATAAGGTGTGTGCTGTTTGTTGTTGGATGGAGTTGGTTGGTGAAAGGGGTAGCGGAGAGGGAGGAGTCGAGAAAGTGAGTGCAGTGGGACGAAAGGATTGTGCAACGTAGGATAAGAAATACATGTTCAATAAATTGCACATGATGCAAGATTAAAGTAGTAAATCCTTTTGGGTTGAAAAAAATGTAGCCCTTGTGATTTGCAGAGTATCCAAGGAAAATGCAAGGTAGTATTTTGGGACCAAGTTTGATTGTTTTTGTTGGTGGCGGAAGTGGAAAACAGAGCCAGCCAAACACTCAAACGTGGTGGTACCCAAGATTAGTTTTATGTGTTGAGAGAGGGTAATTGATTAATTAGATAGGTGGATGTAAGGGCAGCATGAGCCCAAAAACTTTCAGGTAATGACCTGTGTGGAGTAGAACGTGGTTGGCTCGAGTATGTGTCGATGTTTACGATCTGCAACTCCAATTTGTTGAGTGTGGGGGCATAACATTTGATGGTGTATGTCGAGGTTATAAAAGGGTGTTGAGTTATATTCTCCACCGCCATCAAATTGGAATATTTTAATACGTTTATCGACTGGATAAGTTTTTGAAGATAGAGAACTCTACTTACTGTTTCAAAGTTTTGTTTGAGTGAAAAAACTAAGTGAACAGTGAACAACCATCCACAAAAAAACATAATTTATAGCCTTTATCAAATATAGTTGGAGTTGGACCCATACATCAAAATGTAAGAATTCAAAAATATCATAATTTCTTTTGTGTGCTTTAGAAATGGTAATCCATGGTGTTTTGCGATAATATAAGTACTACATGGTAATGAGGGGATGCTTTTGCCGAAGCTGGAGAGTTTTTGAGTACAAGTAGATGAATGTCATGGCTTGGATGTCCAAGCCGCATGTGCTAGGGTGGAGCAATTGAAGCTGATGAGGACCACAAAATGGTCTTGGATGGAGGAGGTTCTGGATACGGACTAATGGTGTACATTTAGTTGGTGCAACGGCCTTTAAGAAGCGTATTCGTTTGGAGATACTTAATTGTGAATCCATGTGGACCAAATAAGATAGAGCACAAGTTATCGGATTTTAATTTGTGAATAGAAAGAATATTATATTGGCATTGTGGAACGTGAAGAAGATTATTTATGTGAAACTTATGATTGGGTGTAGGGAGGATGTCGGTGTCGATGCTGGAGATCGAAAGTGATTGACGGTTTCCAATGGTTACTCGATCGTTACCTTGATAGGTTTCAGCAATTGATAGGTTGCTGAAGTTGTTGATGACGTAGTTGAAGGCTCCTGAATCCAGATACTAGCCATGATCTGTCACTATGACCGTGCGTAAAGATGCTGAATAAAGCTGCTATGGGTTTGGAGATTCACAGTAATTGGCATCCATCATGTGCCAGCAATCTTTGACTGAGTGACCGGTTTTCCGGCAGATTTGACTTCCAATGTAAAAAGGTATGGCGGCTCTTTGTGCATGTGTGGCTCCTCGATTTGGTGATGGCCAGCGTCCTCGACCTCTGTAGAATCTGCCCCTACCGCGGAATCGACCAAACAATAGGGAGAGATGTGGACTGCTGCTAGTGGGAAACGGGTTGGAGAAATTAATTTGATTATGGAGATATTGTTGAACATTAATTTCTTCACTACATAAAAGAGAGTAGAGGTCATCAAGGCTGATTGGTGTGAGTTTGGTTCTAATAGCTATTTTGAAGGCTTAATATGTGAATGGGAGTTCATTCAAGGTATAGAGGATAATATCTTCATTATCGATTTTGGAGCCTTCCGCCACAATTCTATCTACCAAGGCCTTGATCTTGATAGATATTCACCTATTAATCAATCCTCGAGGAATAGGTTGAATGACTTTGGATCAATTTGAGGATTGGAGACATTTCTCTAAGGTGAGCCAAGCTTCAACACAAGATCCGGCTTCCAAGATATAAGGAAGAAAGGGCGGAGATATTATAAAGTAGAAGTCTGCTATTAAATGTCGGTCAATTGAGATCCACAATGGGTACTTATCATTGTCGGTGTGGATGATGGAGTCGGTCCCGTCAAGATGACCGCATAGGTTGTTTGCTTTGAACAATTGGGTTACATGAGCTTTCCATATAAAATAGTTCTCGGATGTTAGAGGATTATGAATTAAATTCTTCATGTCGGAAATCAAGAATTTGAGATTCTTGATTCTATTCTGTAATGACCCTAGGTCATTTATAAGGTAAACATTAAATTCCCGTAATATTCAAATTCGTTAAATTCTCCCGCAAATTTCAGTTTCTTGTTAAAACTACAGCTAAAATTCAAATTTTCAGTTTCAATCTTTAACATAGAAGGCTTTCAAATTCATTTAAGCTGAAATAGGAAGTTAAAAATTGCCATTAAGCGTGAAAGATCAAAATAGGAACGCAAATCTCCGAAAAAAACATCAGCAGTTACGGTTCACAGTTCGATTAGGAAAGAAATTTGGAAACATACGTACACTCATTAGTTTCTTTTAGAACCGCTCGGCTCCATAATTACGTCGTTTCCAAACCCGTCGAACGCCTCCCGCGCGTTTCAGCACAATGCGGCAGGCGTGCGTTACATACGCACACCTTTTTTAATTGCCAGAAGACCGCTCGATTCCTTCACTACTCCTCTCGCCTCTCCCTCTCTTTTCCGCTCGTACCTGAGCCAACGAAAGCGCACGGCAGGCGAGCAGGCATCGGCGACTCGATCCTTGCTGCAGACGACGGAAGCCTACACGAGTGCAGTTGACGTCCCAGTGCGCACGGTCTAGTCCTCCCGCCGCTGCGCCGATCCTCTGCGTACGCTCGAATTCGCGCTCAATCGTAAGGTGAGGTCTCTTATGTCGATTCTTATATATATATATATATATATGTATATAATAATGATGATTTAGGATTAAAATTTTGGTATTTTGGTATAATGAAATTGAGCATTTTTTTTTATATTGGGATTAATCATGAATTTTCTAGAATTTACTAATGAACTAAATTTTTAATAAAACAAATCATGTTCCGATCAATTGAAATATTATCTTAGGGTTTTAAGCTGGACTTTAATAAGAAATGTATTCACGAAACTAATTTCATTTATCTTAATTACTTATAATACTCTATATTTGAAAAATGTTCATTTGTTATTGTCTTAGAGCATCATAATGGAATTTGGATGAATTAAATGTGATTTGTATTGCTAGAAATAAAGAATATTTGATTATGATATTGAAATACTGCGACATAATATTATTAATGTTTTAAACTCTCTAAGTCACAACTTTAGAACTCTTAAGTGAAATTATGGCAACATACCTTCTAAATTATGAGATTTAAATCAAGATTTGAGAAGGATATGAAAACAAAAAGATAGGTAGTACATCAAGCAAATAGGATTCGTTGAAAATATCACTTTCAATATTTAATAGAATTTCAATTATAACTTTTGCAGATACATCAAGTTTATGAGTGAATCGTCTTCTTAAGTCAAACACGAAAGGTACATTGGATATTATTTTTAAGCTTTTTACTATCATTTGCTGCTTAAGCATTACTTTGAGCCTATTTTGTATCGCTACTTAATACGTTATTCTTACTACTAATGATGTAAGAGAAATTGAATGATGTTTATGTATCTTGTAAATGTTGCAAGAAGGGTTCTGAAACGGAGCATGAATAGGTTAGGGACGGGGCTAGTCCTCGGAAGCTATAAGGGTGTCATCTGGAGCCTTTGAGGGAGGCCCAGGTGAAGGTTATGCTTAAATGAATGTTTATTGCCATCTGGAGCCCTTAAGGGGGGCCCAGGTGAAGGTTTATGCTTAAATGCATATGAACCCAACCCATGGTTCCGGCTTTGCCCATCAAAACTACTATCATTGCTTCATAATATCATAGACATAAACATAAACATGAATTTTTACGCTATTATTGCTTTTCCATTTTGAAAACTTGGCATATGACAAAAGAATATTTATGTTGCAGGAGACATGATCATCTTTTATTTGCAATAAATTATATTTTCTCTGCAATTGTTATCATTTTTGCCTTCCGCTTTGCTTCAAGTATATTTTAATATCTTTTGTATTTAGAATATGCACTAAGGCATTATTTTTATAACGCCAGATCAGATACAGATAAAACTGATATAGTTTAAAGGCATGGTGCGACAAATTAATGGATTCTAACTACCCCCTTCTAAGGATAATTATTTTTGTTTAATAAAAGTTATGTAATAAATTCTGGATATTATTTTATTTTAAATTGAATGAATGCTATTTCTTACACTTGAATGACTTTGGATATGTTTAACTGTTATTTTACCTAACTATCAATATGATCCTGCAGGAAAATGCATCCGATGTTAGATTAGTTGTTACCAACCTAACATGGGTCTTCACATATTCGGTAGTCAAAATTGTTGTGTTGGGTGCTGGAATTGTCGTAGGATTGCAGTTCTACGTTGATTGATTCCATGGGAAGAATGTCGGGATTGTTGCAGGATTGTTGCGGGATTGGAGATATTGTGTTTTCGAAAAAAAATGCAGGGAGGTAGCGTCTTCGATCTAGAGCTTTGTGTCTAAAGGGAGATCGAAGCTCTGAGAAATTTAACACAACTACATGTATATATAGCTACTATATAGTGGAGACGGATGGCACAAATAAGTCATGGTTGGATGAATGGCTGGATGTAATTTGGCTATTATTAAAATAAACATCTTTATCGCCTTGTTACCCTTCTAGAAACTCTTCCTTCAGCAACACTAATGGTCTGCAATTGAGAAGGTGAACCACCATGGTAACAGCACCAACTCAAAATTACTAGGGCAAACTCAAATGCAGCTTCATGCTCCTAGCACGTTTTGTGATTGTTTGGTTCATTATTTCTATTATGCCAATTTGTTGTGGCATTCTAGTAACTGTGAACTCTCTCTTAACCCCTCTTTCAGCACAAACATTCTTAAACTCTGTCACAATACTCGACTCCATTATAGGATCTCGAACACTTAAATTTGAGTTCGATCTCAGTTTCTACTGTAGCTAATCACCTCTTGAAAGTCTCAAAGACATCTTATTTATTCTTTAGAAAATACACCCATACATATAGTAACATCGAAGAACATGACAATAATTTGAATCACCCAATAAAGAAAATTGAAGCTGAACCCTAAACATCCGTATGCACCAGCTCCAATTTTGGTGCCTTCGGTTACCGTCCATTTTTCACAAAATTGATTTTTTCTTTTTGTCGAGCACACAATCTTCGCAGAAATTCAATACAGCAAAATTTAACCCAGAAATTTTAACTCGCAAGAGTTCTCCGAGGTAACTCTCACAAAATCACATGCAACATAAGATTTAAACATGCATTTATTGAGTAGGGCATGAAACTGTGTTGACTCATATTAGGTTGGTAACAACAAAACTAACATCGAATGCATCTCTCCACAGGATCATATTGGCAGTTAGGTAAAATAGCAATTAAATAAACATCCAGAGCCATTCAAGTATAAGGAATAACATTCATTCAATTTAAAGTAAACAGTATCCAAAATTTATTACATAACTTTCATTATACAGAAAATTATTATCCCTTGAGGGGGCAGTTAGAATTCGATAATTTCCTGCGCCATGCCTTTAAACTATATCAACCGCCTCCAGCTGTAACTGATCTGGCATTATAAAAATAATGCCTTAATACACATTCTAAATACAAAGGATATTAAAAATATCTTAAAGCAAAGCCAAAGGCAAAAAATGATAACAATTGCAGGGAAATATGATTTATAGCCAAAAAGATAATCATAACTCCTGCAAAATAAATGTCATTTTGTCATATACCAAAAATGAAAAAGAAATGATAACATAAAAATTCATGTTTATGTTTATGACTTGTTATTATTAAGCAATGTTAGCGGTTCTGATGGGCAAAGTCAAAACCATGAAGTTTGGTTCATAAAAATGCAGTTAAGCATGACCTTCACCTGGGCTCCCTTAAAGGCTCCAGATGGCACATTCACCTGGGCCTCTTTCAAGGCTCCAGATGACAACCTTCACCTGGGCCCCCTTTAAAGGCACCAGATGACATCATATATACAGTTAAACATGACCTTCACCTGGGCCCCCTCAAAAGCTCCAGATGTTTATGACTTGTTATTATTAAGCAATGTTAGCGATTCTGATGGGCAAAGTCAAAATCATGAAGTTGGGTTCATAAAAATGCAGTTAAGCATGACCTTCACCTGGGCCCCCTTAAAGGCTCCAGATGGCACATTCACATGGGCCTCTTTCAAGGCTCCAGATGACAACCTTCACCTGGGCCCCCTTTAAAGGCACCAGACGACATCATATATGCAGTTAAACATGACCTTCACCTGGGCCCTCTCAAAAGCTCCAGATGGCACTCTTATAACTCCTGATGGACTAGCCCTGTCCCTAACTTAATTCAACCTCCGTTTTGAAACTCTTTACAATATTCACAAGATACATAAACATCATTTTGTCTCTCTTACATGATTAGCAATAAGAATAAAGCATTAAATAACAATAAAAAATAGGTTCAAAGCGATGCTTAAGTAGGAAAAAGATAGAAAACATAAAATTAATATCCAGTGTACCTTTTGTGTTTGACTTAACTAGATGAATCACTCACAAACTTGATGTGTCTGCAAAATTATAATTGAGATTTTATTAAACTATGAAACTATCTGTTTACAAGATTAGAACTAGTATTCGTGTTCCTAAGTTTGACTTTAGTTGGTTACTTAAATCTATATCTCATATGGCATAAAAGTAAATTATACAATAAGAAGGTCTAAGTCATAACTCTAATTTATTTTATTTTAACTAAATCATACTTGATTAGACTTAAAGAATTTAGGCAATCTTATCTGAAAGAATCATATTACAATATTGAGAAAAAAAAATAAAAAAAAAAGTCTAATTGAATGGATAATATTTTTACTAAACCTCTCTTTATCAACACCGAACCCATCTATTATGTTAGAGCAGCAAGATATGAAAATTTCTTGAGTTATTATTTATGATAAAAATCGGTATGAACTCAAAAAGCTTAGTGTACATTAAAGTATAAGTTAGGATAAGATGATTATTAATTTGATATTAACAACATTCAAAAGAAGTTATAACTAACTCCATTATATGACATAGATCTTGTAACCCTTATCCTCATTAAGAATTTATCAAATAGCTGATTTGGATTGATTAGATCTTTTCCTAGTGTTAGCTAGTCAGACCTAATCATTATACTGCAATTTATATCTTAAATCCCAATAATACTAATATGAAAGATTGACTGAATTCACGGACAGCTCTCCATAATAATAATAATTGAAACTTATCACAATAATCAAAAACAATTTTCATTTAAAAGTTTAAACCACTATAAAAGATTTTGACATAACAAAATAAGGGACCAAGTGAACTAGTATGCTAAAGCAAATCCCTAGCTATTGATTATGATTATGATGATGATTATTATTATTATATATATACATATTTTATCCTTTTAACTAATCGATCGAACAGAGGAGTCTTACCTTACATCGATTCAGTGAAGGCAACCGCACGCAGAGCGTCAAATCGAGCGCGCAAAGGATTGAGCGATCGGCGCGGAATGGAGGCGGAAGGAGTCGGCACATCGTCGATTCGGTGAAGGCAACCGCACGCAAGCAGAGGTCGATCGTTATGAGCCTCTGACGTCCATCTCTCGGCGCCGAGCGGATGGAGGATTGAGCGCAGGGGGGAGACGATCGGCTCTTACTGCTGTTCGTCGGCTCAGGTGCGTGTTCCTATGGCTTGAGAGGAAGAGAAGAGGGAAGAGTCGAGAGAGGGCGGTGAGGAAATCGAGCGGTCTTCTGGTGCTTAAATAAGGCGTGCGTATGTAACGCACGCCTGCCGCGTTGCGCTAAAATGTGCGGGAAGCGTCCGACGGGTTTGGAAACGATGTAATTATGGAGCCGGGCGGTTCTAAAAGAAACTAATGAATGTACGTATGTTTCCAATTTCTTTCCTAATCGAATTGTCGACCTTAATTGCCGACGGCTTTTCTGAGATTTTCGTTTCCTGTTTTGATCTTTCGCGCTTAATGGAAAATTTAAACTTCCTGTTTCAGCTTAAATGAATTTGAAAGCTTTCTATGTTAAG
This sequence comes from Gastrodia elata, assembly GCA_016760335.1. NCBI lineage: Eukaryota > Viridiplantae > Streptophyta > Magnoliopsida > Asparagales > Orchidaceae > Gastrodia > Gastrodia elata. The sequence continues at coordinate 79,135,441 of CM028670.1, read as the reverse complement.
GATTGAAATTGAAAAATTGAATTTTAGCAGGAGTTTTAACGGGAAACTGAAATTTGCGGGAGGATTTAACGAAACTGAATATTACGGAAAATTAATGTCTATCTTATAAATGACCTAGGGTCATTACAGAAACGATCCGCCCAAGTCCACCACTCAGAAATCGATGTTATCCAATGACAAAATCAGCGCACCTAAGAGATTGCCCGCTATTATGTTAACTGCTCTATTGTGCCCATCCACTACATTTTCTTAGGAGATATGCAGTCTTTTTTCCAATGACCCATCTTGTCACAATTCCAGCGCTCGACGTGACCTTTAAATTTCAAGTCTCCCTTTCTAGATTTGGACCGGTTTCGGTTTGCATTTTGATTCTAATTTCTTTATCTGCCTTCCACACTTAAAGCTGAAGTGGATGTCTCCCCATTCAATCTCCTTCAAACTTCTTCGCTCAAGATTAAGCCTATGATATCATTAAAACTCGAGGTAGCATTTCCCAGTGAGCTACTCAACATTGTGACGAAACTATCCCATCTATCAGGCAACAATGATAGCATCAGCAGTGCCCTGATTTTATCTTTGAACTTGATATATGCTTAACTCAGCTGGCTCATCGCGGTATTAAAGTTATTTGAATGTTCCACCACCAAGTTGTTGTCCACCATTTTCATGTTGAAGAGCTACTTCATCAAGAAAATCGTGTTCAACGCTAATGGTTTCTCATACATCTTTGACAAAGCATTCATAAGGTCAGCAGTGGAATTAAAGACGCAAGGGATGAGCAAATAAAACTTGAAGCGGTTCTATCAAGAATTTTCCACTCTTCTTCACTCATATCAGAGGATTTCTTCTCTAATCTTTTAAGTGGGTGGTACAACTTTTTCTGAAAGAGCAAGTATTCTATTTGCAATTTCCATAGCGCAAAGATTTTTCCCACTGAACTGGTCAATCTTGTATCTAGCTTAATTTGTCATTGCTCCCACTAAATAGCTGACTTCCAATACACAACCTCAGCATCGCTCTAATACCAATTGTTGTGATATTTTTATTACGAACACGAGTGTGAATAAAGTGAACTATTGGAGCTATCACTGACTCCAATGAGATCTAAGGGTGTGATTCTTAGATGAGCAAACGAGCACAATTAAGAAAAGCACAACTTTAAAATAAATTGCAACGCATGAAAAACATGTACATCCAAACTTGCATAACTTTATGTAAAACCCCAAAATGAGGAAAACTCACAAAGCCACTAGCACAAGAAATACCCACTAACAAAAAAGAGTACAAACTTACAATAGAGCGAAAATCGGAACTCTCAAATCAATAAAAAAGATGGCTCTTCTCTCCAAACTCTCTAGCATCAAAACCACAAGAATGCAAATAATCTCACATAAAACCCTAGGTCAATGATTCCTTAAAACCCTAAAATTTCCCAACTCCAAAGCCCAAAATACACTTCAATTTTACGATCGAAATTGATCCTGCATAAGTTTCATTCCATATGGGGCTTGGGCGCGCCCGAGCGCCAGTATTCCTGTATCTAGGATGTGGAGTATTTGGGCCTTGGCATTTGGGTGCACCCAAACGTTGGAGTCTCGGATAGAATTGGGCTACAACAAATAGTGGCACTCAGGCACACCCAAGCGCCGCCCCCTTCAACCTGTTGAGGGACAACTGCAAGTACTGAGCGTTTGGGTGCACCTTGACGCCCAAGTTTCTAACTTTATAACATTTGTAGATGTGTTCATAGCGCTTGGGCACACCCAAGCTTCCACCTGCTTCAGACTGCTGAGTAACAACATGATGATTTGGCCTTGGTACCGCAATCTGTTTGACACTTGGGCATGCTCAAGTACCTAGAACTGGCACATTGATGATTCCAAGTCTGGCATCCATTCGAATAGCCTCAAATTGATCCACGAACTTGATGTTCTCATTTTGACGCATTCATGGCTCCACCACACAGCAAATAAGACAAAAAACAAAACATGCCTTGGTGAGTGATTCCAAAATAAGGATGCAATTCCTAAGAGGTAAAATTGGGTAGCTTAAATGCCAACTTAACAAAAAATTTATCAAAGGGGCCAATAAAGAGATGAGTCACAAAAGACAATATGTGTAAAACTTAAGCTTCATAGTAAATTCCAAGAGAAATTAGCAAACAGATAACTAAGAAAATACTTGAAACTTTGTTCTAACAAAGATGAAAATACTATGATAACTATCAGATTGTGCTATCCTAGCCTGAACCAAGATGACAATGTAATTTTTTCATTTTAGTCACCATGCACATTATATAGTATAATGGTAAGGAAAAATCTCAGTGAATATAAAATTCCTTACCGATCATATGCCAATAGAGCATCTCCAACACGGCCGGCAATTTTGTTTCGCACCTTCATAACAGAAACCTACAATGAACAAACTGTAAACAGTACTTTAATATGTTCAAGTGAAAAGTTAGTTCAAAAACTAAGCAAACATACCGACACGTGATCAAGAAGTACATTTTCAACTGTATCACGATGAATTACAATGCCATTATCACATTTGTTTATGAAATGTGCGCTACCACTGATATCATACAAACTTGGTGGATTGCCTCTCCAGTTTTGCAGCTGCAGAGCAACATAGTAAATTTCTTATTAAATAGAAAACTCTACACATTTGATGTCCATTGGCATACCTTTCTTGGATGAGCTACCAACCAAACGTGGCAGGAATGCATAGAGGCAAATCGCTTAATCGTACTAAGCGTACGACTAACATACTCTGTTTCTGTTCTGATATAATTTTTAAAACAAGTTGTCAAAATAATAGAAATACACTGAGATAAAGAAGGATAACAATAACATAAAAGCGTTTAGTCAGAGAAAATGGAAGAAAAGCACGCCAGTAAACACAAAATCAGGAAGAGACTTGAATAAAGGGGATTGAATTTTGAGAAACAATTCTAAAGGGAAGCAGAATGATAAAAAATAGAACACCGGTAAGTATTATAATCCTCACAAATGATAATAATGCTGATGATCCAGCTCATTATATGGGTCAATAACAAGTCCATGCACCCGATGCCTTGAATCTGCACCTTTGGCAAGTTCAAGAATCTTATCAATTGATGGATCAGTACACCTGTTCTATCAATCAAACAAATCAGTAAAAACAATAATTGATGTGTTTTTGTGGAGGTTCTGCAGTCCAAAGTAGAAAACATAAAATTTCAATATAGCTTACTGAATAATAGAAAATGTATCCCTGAGCCACTTCTTCCCTTCTTCCAGCTCTAGAACGCTCATTCGTTCAACAGATTCTCCATACCTATAAACTCAAAAGGTACAAACTACGTTAACTAAAGAGCAGGGGTGCTTGAACTGTTGAAAATAATACAAAGCATCAAAATAAAAAAAGTGTGAAGTATTGTTAACAGACAAACAGATCCTCGCAAATCAAGTACTTCTAAAAAAATGAAATTATTTGGGTTTTAAGCAAAGATTATGAATTGAGTAGTTTGGTAAATAGTTTAGAATTCAATTTTGTAGAGTTGTTTTTTAGAGAATGTTTAATGTGTAAATATATATATATATATATATATATATATATATATATATATATAGGTATATATATACACACACACAACAACAACAACAAGTCTAACTAGGCAAAGCCTTTTCGACAGCAGGGTATTTCAAAAGTTAAACAAGCTCATAAATAAAAAGTACAGGATCAAGACAAATATAAATAATTGTGTCAGACATACATGCTACCTATTAAATTTCCTTAAAATTTTCTTTTGTAAATTTTAACCTGCTCTAAAAGTCAGCCAAATTTAAACTAATGAATAAAACCTAAGTACCATTATAAATTGTGTGCTCCTGTTATTCCAAAGGCCTTTTCTATGAAAAGGTGGTCTGCACTCTATTTAATTACACCTTGGCTTGAACCCATGCCTCAGACTTACAAGCAAACCTTAGGAGTCCTGCAGAGAAAGATCGTCCTTCTCACTAACTACAAGAGCCGCATCATGCAAAGCAAAAAATGACAATAACCAAGATAAGCTAAATTAATCGCATCATAATCACAAGGGAAGCCATCAACTAACTGCGGACCAAAATCTTCAGTGTTGCCAGAAAGGTTGCCACAGGCTAAACTCAATTAGAAATAGAAGGACAAGAGGTCGTCCTGCAAAAACCTTGAAAGGACAGTTATGGGATGGAGTCAAGAACATGAGCTTTAATCATGTACACTCGATGATAAGATAAGTCATGCTTGAGAGCATATCCAAACAATTTATTGCAAACATCTAAAAGACCCACAACTAATCCACACAAAGATAATGAGCAACAATAATACCCAGCTCACCTATGATGCCAACAACATACGGTATAATCAAACTTATAATAGCATAGTCAGTTTTGAGAGACTTACCAAATATTGGCATTTATGACCACTGTGTAACTAATCGAAAAATGAATATGGAAATTAGAAAATAGATTCAAATGGCTTAGCAGAAGGCTCAATATTCAAGTCTACTATGAGACAATTATAGTGACTCATAAGAACATTCACCACTTAGACAACCAACCTAAGAAATTTTAAATTTTACTGTAAAAAAATTATGATTATTAAAATTAACATTTTATTTTTAGAAAAGTTTCAAAAAAGTTAAATAATCCAAGAGAAATGATAGACAAGGCGTTGATAAGACGGTTGCTTTGCTCACACACTAAAGGTAATGACCAATGGCTTTGCCGACCTGGCATAGAGCAAGACTCAACCAGGAGCCTGTACAAACGCTATTGAGGTGGGAATAGGATGACCTCAATAAAATAAAAAGTGAAATATAAGGAAATATTTTATTTTTTCTCAAATTTTCACCAAACCAAATTACAATTTATGGTTTTCAATTATCAGGGTTAGTTTAAAAAGGAAAAACAAAAAAATTGCAACAACAATACTAAGCCTAAATCCCATTGGGGGGGTTCGATTACACGAATACTTTGTGTCCATTGTGCATGATCAAAAAGAAACCCTTCCGTAAGTTCAAAATAAAGAATCATTTCTAATAATTTCTTCCCATATCTTTCTTGGTCTTCTGCTTCCGCTTTTAACATAATAAATTTCATATAATCAAAAATTTTAGTAGGGGCATCAAACAGTCAAATGCTTATATGCCTAAACTATTTAAAATGACATTCTATAATCTTATCAATACTAAGGGAGCCATTCCAACCTTACTATGAATGAGCATGTTTCTCCTTCTATCCCATCCAAGTATACCCACTCACCACCTAAGCATCCTCAGCTCTGTAACACATATTTTATCAATAAATTTCTTCTTTGTTGGCAAACATTTAGGTTCCTAGAACATAGTCAGGCATACAATAGCTTAATAAAATTGTCCTTTAAGTTTGTGCGGTATTTTTAATCTCCCATCACTTCAAAAGTACTATTCAATTTCATCCAACCAGCCAATATCCTATTAACCATATCGCTTTCTATTTCACCATTATTTTGAATAATTGAAGGTAATTAAATATTTTGCTCTTCTTAATCACCTGGTTCTCAGCAGTTGTGCCCTCAAAATAATAGCTTCTATTCATATTATACCACTATAAATTAGGCCTTAGATCTTCAAGATGAAAACCTATAAATTGCAAAGAAGACATCCACAACTCAATTTTTTCTTAATTCCACCCCGAGTCTTATCAATTAATAGAATGTTATTTGCAAATAGCAAACACCAAGAAACTTCCACTTAGAATGTGTTTAATAAGAACCTCTATTATTAAAGCAAAAAGATTTAGATTGAGAGCAAAGCTTTGATGCAATCCAATATCAACAGGATAATCATAAGACAAGCCACTTTAAGATCAAGCATATGTTACAATCTCTTTAAGCATATATTTAATAATATCAATATATGCCACAAATTCTTTGTCTCCAAAAGTCTTTAAAGACTTTTTTGGTACTCTATCATAAGTCTTTTTAAGAGCAATAAAAAATAAATGAAGTCTTTATTCTTTCTTTAAATTTCCCCATTAAGCCTCTTAATAAATATATATCATTTTCATGGTAGATCAACTTGACATAAAAATAAATTGATTTTTTGAAATACAATTATTCCTTTATTGTCAATCACTCTCTCCCAAAATTTCAATGTATGACTCATTAACTTATTTCCTCTAAAATTTTCACAACCTTGAGTCTCGCTTTCATTCTTATAAATAAGTACAACATACAACTATACTCCACTAATTTGGTAACGTTTTAGTCTTCAAAATTTAAATAACTTTGTAAACTAAAAAATTCCTTCATCGCCCAAATATTTTTACACATCAATAGATATATCATCCAAACCTACCACTTTTCCACTCTTCATTCTCTTTAAAGCATTCTAAATCTCAATTTTATTAATTTGTGATTGAAAGTTTAACTAGTACTATTTTTGTAATCATTAAAGTAACTCCTATTATTTGTATTGATACAAGCCTTATTAAAAAGCTTAGTAGAATAATCCATCCATCTATTCTAAGTATCGTCATTAATAAAATGAATAGTTTGATCAATGTCTTTGATATATATTACTTCAATAAGGTGCATGGTTCTCTTATCTCTTAAATTTTTTATATAAAATGAAAATTATATTAATAGAAATAAAGGTTACAAGAAGTCAATCCCTCACAAAAAGCCCACGAGATCCACACAAGCAAAAGGAAGAAGCCCAAATTATGCATAAATACAACCATTACAACCTTAATAGAGAACAAAAAATCAAAAGATAAATATAAAAGGTATACAGCAGTTCTGAACCTCCATAAAGGAAACATCCTAACATTGGATCTCTGATGGGAATGCAATTGTAGTGATTGAATGTATCAACTTAGGAACAATCAGGAGCAAATCAATAGAAACCTGGAAGTTGGGAACTCAAGCTAAACATCAAGGCCTTCACATTCTTCAGATTCTTTTATCTTGAGTAGCTTTCAAATATGTGAAGGCGACTAATTCAAGCAAAACAACAACCATAAGCAACAAATCGTCAACAATCAGCAAAATGACAACAAATGGGGTAGTCTCTTGAACCTCCAGGGATGCATCCAAATCAGCAGAAACTACAACACGCGGCAAAAGATCAACGATGTTGTCTAAACTCAGAGCTCAATCTGCAAAGAACCAATGTTATCCAGAGAAGTCAAGGGAGAATGGATCCTCAATCTTAGACAACGTCAATAGACTAATTAAGAATCTAGAAAAGAACTGAAGAATCCCAATCCCATTAGACAAGAAAACCTAAATCTACAAAACTAATGACAAGAAAAATATACAAATAACAAAGTCGAATCAAGAATCATCTTCTCAAGTTCGGAAGTTGGATTTTATTCAATATGCATATCGCTTTTAAAAGAGATGGGAGGTCAGATTAAGAAAGGATGGATAATCGTCCAACTCAATAATCTTGTTAACCAACCAGTGATCATTAGTGTTTGCTTCCCTCCAAATATGAGTAATGATAAAAGAAATTTTTTTAAGATACATATTTTTTCAAAAGATGACAAATATTCCAATCACCATTAGCATTGTTATTAATGAGACATAAGACTAAATGCATCACTGTCAATCCAGATATTGTGAATACCCACATCATCACCAAGAGTGAGACCCAGCAACAAGGCTCAAATTTTGGCAACAAAGTACTAGTTAACTTTTTTTTTTGTAATAAGTAAAGAGGGCCCTACCATTATAATCCTTCTGATAGCGCCACTGGCAGTGGCTAATCTAGTACCCCTTTAAAAACAACTATTCACATATCTCTTATTTTAATTAACATTTACATGTATCTCTCACTCTCAACAATTTCCAATTTATCATATAAATCCTCAAATATAACAATATTAGCATTAGGAACTGCTATTCTGAATTCACAATAAATTAATGTATATATCTTCCAATTTATCTCATTCTTATATTTAACCAATTTCTAGTTGAACATCTTATTTCAACCACCAAATATCTATATTATTAGGTGATCTTCCTTAAAATTTACCAAGTATATTTTTAGCAACTTTACAAACACAAGTAGTAACATATTCCATATAGGGGTAGTTTGAACAAGCAAATTTAAGAAATTTGAGTGTAAGGTAATTTAATTACAGTGTAATTAAGTTACTTTACTATTGTTTGGTATTTTTACATAAAATTTAACATTTTTCTATTTGAAATAAAATAATCTGTGAGTGTAAAATTTTGAGTAAATTGAGCGGCAAAAATTACCAAAGAAAAAATTTAAATTTTTTTTAAAGTTTCGTTCGGACGAACGAATCATTCGTTCGCTGGAATTTTTCGTTAGCGCGCTCGACTGCTCCGCGTATTCTCCAAATACGCAAGATTCGAGTGTGATTCCTTTAACCCTTCCTACACATATTAACGCAAAATCGACTTACAAATAAAAAGTTTTTCATCCGTTTTAGATCATGCTAAACATTGGTAATTTGAGTTTACCCAAAAAAAAAATTTACTTTACACCGTTATTACTTCATGCCAAACAACCCCATAAGCATTACCTTGAAATCCTATTGATCAAGTTCAAAATTTTACTCTAAAATACATATACATTAACCTTCCTAAATTTCATTATCTTAGTTTATGAATAATGATCGATTTTGGGATTACTATATTTTTACTCTTTATTTTCAAATCTATAAATAATGATCAATTTTGGGTCGTCAAATGATTACCTAGAATACTCTTACAATCCTTGCAATATAAATGACCTCCATTTACTTCAAGTAAAAATAACCAATTTGAGTTTTAAAAGCCTCACTTTTATAAATGATAACAAGTTCCTCTCTTTTTATAAAATATAATAGCAATCATAAAACAATAAGCTAAAAAATCTCTAAAATCATTATTTTTCATTAATCTATTCAAAATCAAAACTACCATACGATTATTATTAAATTTTTAGTCACCTTCTAGTATATCCATTAAAATCCCTTCCTATAAATAAAATCTCTTCCTAGGATATTCCTTCAACCAACTTCTCCAAATCATGCCAAAGTATTTCTTTTATACTTATTAATCTTATTTGAGATGCATAAATATAGACAATATTTAAAATTATTCAATTAATTGATAGAATAATTGATGAAATCAATTTTATTATCATTATATTAAGAGATGAAATTTAGTAGAGAATTAAATTTTGAGTTATTATGTACAATTAAGGTGCCCATAATAAATTGCATGATAATGGCTGAAGAACAATAAAAAAAAAATGATCAACAAATAAATGATAAATAAGGCAGCAAATTCTACATGCCTCAAAAAAAATACAATTTGAAGTTGTTCGTATTACATAGAATAAAGACAATTTGAATAGCAAAATACATCACAAAATAATAAGCACGCTCATTTAATTTTTTTGAGGATGAAATTTTATAAACGATAATGAAAATTAGCCTATTTGCAAATGTAACTTACGTTATCTCTTTTCTAAAAATATAACCCACATAGCAAAGAACATAACAAAATCTATTTTCAATTTCAAATACCTAATAATAAGATTGTAGCTCATGTAGAGGGTTTATAATACATATTTTAAGTAAGCAGCAGTGGTAAATAAGCAAAATAAATGATCCAAAAATTGTTGGAATCTCTACCATCTAAATTCAGTTGTAGAAGTAGACTTAAAATGACGTTGATATGGATATATATAACTAGATTTTCACTCAATAATTGAATCAGGGTTTATTTAAATATATGGTCAATGATTTCCAATAAGCGTGAGCCCCCATAATTAATTTTAAATTCTAATAATAAAAGAGAAATTTAATTAAGGAGCGCATTGTGATTAAGCAGGCATAAGACAACATATGGTAAGGGATTAAATGCAAGTAAATTAGATCAAAATCCCATAATTTTGTCATCCTAATCGGCTTGTGGCAAATATACCAATATAAAAGATAATTTTAGCTGTAACTCTCAGGGATCTGATTAACAACTATGTATAACCTTATTTCAGGTATTCCAAGCACACTATATGGCATTTGTTAAGAATATAGTCCTTAGGTTTAGCGTCAACTCTTAAGCAGGTAAAAGACTAATCATGCCACGTTATTCAATTGTTTAGCATTTATAAAGCATAGCAATTTGGGTTTAAACATTAAAATAATGTTAGAGTTTCAGAGATGTGCATAACTAAAGAGTTTGCTTAAAGTTCAGTTGAACTAACAAATATAAGTCTAAGACAACATTTTCACATTAAATATTTAGTAGTTTGATAGGAGTTTGATAGGTTCTTAACAATAATATTGGCCCAAGTTTAATTTATGTTGGAGGGGTTCATTGCAGTTGTGTTGGCCCGAGTATAGGTTAGGACAACAATTAATCAATTAGAAGACCCAGATTTTGGTTTAGAGTAAGGCTTGCAACCTTTAGAATACTTGAGATTTTGGTTTAGAGTGAAGCTTACAGCATATAGAATGTCGAGAGTTTGATATATTGTAAGGCTTGCACCTATTAGAATATTCAAATAGTAAGGTTAAATTTGAAATGGATCTTACGTCCTTTGAAAATCCCAAAATGTTGGCCTTATTGCTTTTAATAAATTAGACCAAGAAGCCTAGATTTAGGATGGTCTGAGCTTACATCCATCAAAAGGCCAACGATAATGGGTCTTACAAGCAAACCGTTTAAACAAGGAAACTAAAATTTTGTTGGGGCTAACAAGTTTTGGAATGCCCTAGGTTGAATATTAAGGGGGTGACTTACAACCCATAGAAAGCCAAGAGTGGTAGGCCTTATAACCTTAGTTATTTAAATGATATGGCCCATAATTTAGATGAAAGGAGAGACTTGAAACCTTTCAAAAGCCTTAATGGTGGGACTTACGACCTTAGTCATTTAAATAAGGTAGCCAGAGATTAACGATAGATCTCACAGGTTTGCTCATCATATGTGTTTAAGCCAGATCACCTAAGGTTAGTTAGTTTGGCTAAGTGTTATGACCCCAAAATTTGGGCAAATCAAAAATATCATCTTCAAATTTTATAATGAAAATACATGACAAGTTCCATACACAAAGCCATTATCATTCTTACATTAATCAAATTTCAATAAATCACAAACAAGTTTCATAAGATACATATATGATGTTTAAAATAGAAAGAAATTTCTATTTAAGCATCCAAACTCATGTCTCTCTCCCTAACTCACAAACTAACAGAACTAGTACCAGTAATGCCTAATCAAGCAAAGTGCTCCTAACTCAGTACCAACACCTGAAAATGGTTGGTGAAAATATTGATTAGCTAATATGCTCAATACATATATAAATTAGTTAATTTTTTATTTTATTCATATAGTAGTGTTAGCAAGTTTATTCATCAGTAAATTTTATGAGCAAAAGCAAAATAAGTTAAGCAAGAATCTTAATAAGCTAAAGCAATAATGCACAGGGTTATGGCGAAAGAAAACAAGCAAAGCAAACAAATCCACTACCTTCAAATATGCCAATATTCGAACCCAACTCGCCTCCTTAGGAATCAAACCCAGCTTTTTTACTTTCTTAAGAAGCTACACCACACGTCTATAGAGATTAAAAAAATGGGAAGTCCTTTAATAAAGACATCAAAGTCTGATAAGTCACGCATTTATATTAAAATCACCACATTTCTTGGCGTTATTTAGTGTTAGAATAAGCTATTTTTAATCTATTTTTGTATATTTTATTTGCATTCTGATTTCATAGTAATCCAAGGCATTTCAATGGTTTCAACATCAAAAATTGGTCAAGGAGAGTAGTCAGTCGCTCAGGCGCGCCTAAGGGCCTCAACCCATGCACCTGAGATGCATTAAATAAAGGCATCCACGCTCAGGCGCTTCTCGAACACGTAGCCAGTAGAGACATAGGCACTTAGGCGCGCCCCGAGCACATACCCAACAAAGACAGGCGCTCAAGCATGCCTTGAGCGCCCATCAGACAAAGAGTTATGTGCTCAGGCACGCCCTGAGCATCCAACAAACAGAGAGTTATGCGCCCAGGCGCACCCTGAGCACCCATTAGACAGAGAGTTATACGCTCAGACGCGCCCTGAGCCCAAGCTGACACAAACTATCACGCTCAAGCGCGCCCCGAGCGCTGAATAAATAAAAGATCTGGCGCCCAGGTGCCAAACAAATATGTACCAGAGTAGAGAGTGCTCTAAGGCGCGCCCAGGGGGCCTATACAGATCAGAATGTGAAACCCCCTATTCATTGAGAAAAAGAGGCGACTTTTGACCTTCCTTTGAGTGGTGCAAGCAAGATATTTAAGCAAAGAAAAAAGAAACTAAAGCCAGGATGATCATTTGGGATAAAATTAGGGTCCTTTAGAGAGAAAAATTAAGCCACCGCAAGAAGAAAAAGAGGGCAAAACCCTAAATCTGCCATCCAGAATCTGAAGGCGTGAGAAGACGAAAGAGAAGACAAGAACTCTCAAGGGGGCGTTCCTTTAGTATCCTCAAACTCTTCCTTTCTTTTCATTTTCTGTAAAATAATTCATTGTGAAATCATGAACGCTTGTAATTTTTAAACACTTTTGCTCTTGTTTCCTTTTTATGATAGCCTAAACCCCCATATTTGGGGAGGGTTACGCTTGACCTATGCAATAGATATTTTCATGTGAATGTTGAGTATAAGCTGGTGAGTTGTTGCGAAGAATGCATGTTGCTTTATTGTATAATATCTTCTAAATTGCATGTTAAAAATTAATATCTTTAAAAGAGCATTTTCACATCACACTACATCTTCGACAGAATCATAAGTTCTTATCAAGATGTAGGCGCATATGATTGTATATCACTCAAGTAGCACTAAGACCTTGATCGGAACAAAACTTCGAATCAAGGATTTGTGTGCACTTGCACATTTTTGTCTTACGTGTTCCATTCCTCAAGCGGTCTTTCACTTAGGTAAGGTTATACTGAATAAAGGATTGTCGGAGTAGAGATCTACACGCTCTCCTTTGAACACAGTGATGTCTATGTGCATATGTGAACAGAGATAGAAATCTAATTCCAGTTGCACTAGATAGGGAATGCCGATAGAACTTAATGAAACCATCATTTAGATGTTAAGGTCTGAAGTCAAGGGGTCCTGTACAGGACCAGCAAAAGACGTTCTTAGGGTTTATTGGTGAGTGACCCATGAGCGTGAGACATTACTAGTTGTTTAACTATACGTAGCCCCTTGAAGTATTAATAACATCCTCATAAGATGATCAATTCAAACTCGGCAAGAATTGGATTTATTGAACCATAGTTGATCGGCCTAATTCTCCCCGATCTTTTAAACTTGATTAGATCTTCAATAATTTAAGATTTAGTTATTTGCATGTAAAAATCTAGTTCAATAACAAAACCCAATATTCTATTATTAGGCATTCGAAAAAAATAGTAGCTAGTAACCATCATTTAATTCCGAAGAATGATAAAATCTGGAACTCACCGTTCCATTATTACTTCAGACCACATTCATTTACGTGTGAACAAAAGATACTATTTTGTGGCCTAACAAAACCCCTTCCTATAGATACCGGCTCTTTATGACTTCAGTTGTCCACAAAAAATAATATTTGTATATATTCAAAAAATCACCTAAAATATAAGAGCTCATCCAAAAATAAATCATAAGTATTCATCATTTGATCATTAAGTTTAACAATATGTCACAATTTTACATAGCAAACAAAAGATATCACATCATACAATGTATTCATACGTAAGTATCAAAGCACAAAATGAATTTTTCCATTTCAGGTTTTCAATGGTGTGCAAGTAAGCAATATTCGCGCTGAAAACGCAAATAAAATATTGAACCGCTACAAATTTCTACATGCCTTTGAACAAAATTAAACTAGCAAGAGAGAGGATATCACTCCAAATGTTCAAATTATAATAGTTCAAATATTTGTAGACCAAGAGTTTGATAGTATTATTAAGTCATAATAAATTTAATTAATTAGTTTGCTTAGTTAAATCACATATTGTTAGGTCTTTTATGGATCAAAAATGTTTCATATTTGAACACAAATTTTTATGTTAGCACATAACAAGGCTTTGGAAATCCTTGTAATTCAAAGAGAGATTCTGATTTAAATCTTGTTACCAATTAGTGTTCATAATGATATATATGTAGTAATTACTAACAACTAGGTTGTGTTTGAAAAAAATGGTCATAGCCTAAGCATAAATAAGTAAAATCATCAGCACATCATTAACCGGGATTAAACTCCATGGTGTCCTCAACGAGAAGGTCTAAGATCCTCCCGAAAAGCACATCTCCCCTAACAAAAAAAAATCGCCCCGACATGCTAGCATAGAACAATAGCCCACAGCGCGATTCGCATCGCGCGAACGATGAACAAAAATTAAACGAAAAAAGTCCAGCGGGAAAGCAAAGTAATCAGCGTGGTGCTCTCTGTCTCGTGAACAGAGAGTCCTCTCCCAATGATGTTGGAGCCTACTGATCGCTCCAAGACAGTCGCCCTTTATGATGACTCCCTTAGTGTCAGCGTCTCTGAGCAGGATGGTCAGTCGCATAATAGTAATCGCATGCATCTCAGCCTGGAGCGCAGACAGGACCTGTAAACGGGCTCCAACAGCAGCGAGCAAATGGCCTCCTGAGTCACGGACCACAACTCCACCAAAAGCAGCAGGCTCCCCGTATCTATAGGAAACATCAATGTTGGCCTTCAGCCAACGGGTCAGAGGAGGCACCATCTCAAGGAGGTGGAGGGGCCTTGGCAAGCCGTGAAACCCCAGGAATCCGAACCATCATAAAGAACAGCACTGACAATCACCGAGATAATCGAACCCGCACAAACCAGCAGAGTCGGGAACGGCCTACCGTGAGAATGCCTAGTCCTACTCTGCCAAGCCTGGTAGAGAGAGTAGGTCACAACCTGACAGCTGAAACGGCGGTTGCGAGACGCAGTAGCCGCCGAATACAAAGCAGTAAACTGGTCCCAAGAGATCAGAGTGGCCGACAGCAAGCCCAACACACAAAAGTCTCTAGTATGGCCCTTGTATAACTACAGTGAACCACGAAGTACTCCCTATCCTCATCAATATCACAACCCCAGACACAAACCGCTGACTGGGTGAGTTCCCTCCTGAACAGCCAAAACCCCATCGGGATGCCATCGTTGAGTAATCACCACAGAAAACAAGCCTCCCTGAGGCCAGATCCATCACCTACATGGTCACAAACAGCCAAGGCCAATCACCCATCTCTGATCTATAAATCTGGCTAGCCCGACTCTCCACGAAAACGTCAATCTGCCACTACAAACTCCCCTTTACTGACAAAGTGTGGCGCTAGACGATCAGCCACCCATACCCCAGTATCCTCCAAACTGCAGAATCAGAACGCCGAACAGCAAAGTCCTCACCCTGACGGCGGTGGCGGAACTCCATGGCCCTCATCCATAGGAGATCCTCCCTGCTCACGTACCTGAATGTGTGGCGGGCTACAAGAACAATCCTCCACAGCCTCAAGTCTCTGATCCCAAGTACACTAGCCTCAAGCGGTCGACAAACCTCCAGCCATCTCACGTAGTGTAGACCACTACCCTCCGCTCCTTCTCAAAGGAACTTACGGAGAATAGCCTCAATGTCCGAGAGGCAGGAGTCCAAAATCGGAACAACCAACATCAAATAGCTGGGGATCATGGTGAGCACGGAGCTGATCAAGCACAGTCTGCTTGCAAGAGAAAAGTGGCGACTGCTCCATGAGCCCATCCTAGCTCGAACATGCTCAATAACTGCTGCAAAATCTGCTCTCCGTAGAGATCGGCCAGTGACCGTATGATGTCCCAAAGCCGGTTTAGCGAAAACCGTTCCGACATCGGGTGTTCACTTACCGCAGGATCATATCGAATAATTTGTGAGAAAAAGAACACACATATAAAAGCAAAATATATTTTTCATTTATCCAAAGTTCATATTACAAGATCAATCATCGTACTCGTACAAAAGTGATGAAAAAGAAAAAAATAATAAAAATAAACGATAAAAGATAGCGCCGCAGATTCTTCTGCCACTATAAATTTTCAAGGTTCTTGCTTAAGCTCTCCTAGGAGTACCTGACCTGGTATTGTACATAAAACAATATCAGGATTGAAATTCCCAGTAATTAGAGAATACTCTAAGTACTGCAGTAAGCAATAAAGTATTACATTTTATAATAGCATAAATGCGATTTGCGAAAAGAATGCAAGAATAACAAGGTAAAAGCGCAAACGAAATAATTAATTTCCTGCAAAAGATATTAGGTCAAAAAAAAAGTAGGTTACTGATGTTATTTTTTCAGTAACAACCCACGAATGCTATTACTGATGTCAATTTTTCAGTAATTAGTCACGAATGCCAATACCGACGTCATTTTTTCAGTAACTGGCCACGAATGCTATTACTGATGCCTTCTTTCCAGTAATTAGCCACAAATGTTGTTACTGATGCCATTTTTCCAGTAACTAATCATGAATGTTGCCACTTTGGTTCTGAACAACCAATCAAGCTTCAAATGAAATTTGACTCAAAGCAAATAAGCGAACCAGTAAAAGTACAAAATATAATATTCGTCATGTACTGGGTACCTTTGTTCCATAAGTTAGGATGAGTGACAGTTCGCTCAATCTGCATTTAAGTTCGGATGGGTACCTTTTTAAAAGTGATGTGATATCTTTTTAAGGATTTTTACATTCTTCTTTTCTATTATGTCCTTTCTTTCACATTCTTATAATGATAAAAGTCCATATTTTATTAAGTCACTTGATGTAATAACATAATATTATAATTATGATAATATTAATGTATAAAAGAAAAGAGATAGAAATAAAATGATTGATTAGAAATAATAGACATTTTCACTGTTATCCATTATGATAATGTGAATGATGTATTGAGATGATAATATTATTATCATTATTATCATACTAATGATTTATTAAGTACAGAAGGAAATTCTATTTCTTTTCTCCTCTTTTCCATTTCTTACCTTAGATTAGAATTACCGGAAAAGAATGAAGAAAAGTTGAAATGGATGACCGGAAGGTTAACCGAGGTGGTTGCAGCAAGATGGTTGGCTGGCGGCGGCAAGAGAGGGCTGCTGGGTGGCCGGCAGCTTGCAGGCTGGTTGGCAAGGGCTGTAGCTGGCTGCTGGCAGCTTGTTGGAGGCTGGTAGGAGCTGCTACTGGCTGCTGGCAGCTTGTTGGAGGCTGGTAGGAGCTGCTGGGAGCTGGCTGGAATGGAGAAGGAGCTGTTGGCTATGGGGCTAAGGAGGAGGAGGGGCTGCTGTGGGCTGGCTGGGAGAGAAAGGGAGAGGGAGCTACTTGTTGGCTGGGCTGTCTGGAGGAGAAGGGATGGCGGGAAGGAGAGGCTGCTGTTTTGAGAGGAGGAGGGAAAGGAGGGGGTATTAATAGAGGAAGGAAGAGGGAGGAGAGTAGGGGTGTAGGGGGGTCTTAATGGCACCATTAAGGCGCCTAATAGCGCATGTCTTGTGAAAGATTCTTCCGCCAGAAGTGGAAGAATCCCGCACATCTCATTTGCCGGGGGAATAGAAGGAATTTTATTAAAATTACTTAAACTTAAATTAATCGCATTTTTCCATCGTTTGGCGTCCAAATACAACAAAACTTGACACTGATGTGTGGTATGACATAACGAATACCATCACGCCGAAAATTTTCGATTCGGAACAATATTTTATTTTATATTAATTTTTGAGGTTAAAAACGTCAAAAATTAACTACGATAAACCGACGCTCAGAATTTGATGAAACTTCTTGAGCAGCCTTTAAATAATATACTTAACACAACGATACTAAAACAATGAATTCAGGCACGTATTCCAATGTTCATGATTTTTAGAATTCAAATAATTCAGAAAATAAAGCGAGAGCTTCCGTTATTCGAATTTCTTCCAAACTAGAGTAGTTGGATCTTTAGAATTATTCTTATCTATGGTATTTTGTTTGCCCTGATTTGAAATTTCCCGGAATCCTAATTTCTAAGGCGGGATTTGACCTAAATCACAGAGTAACGACTTTGGGTCGTTACAGACCGTGACTCCCAAGTATCGGAGCGATGACCTTCTCCGAAAATCCAGCCGGATCGCAATCCTACGAAGACGATATGCAAGAGTCTGTCAGCTAAAGACAACTTGTGACTTGCGCGAGTTCACAGATTGTCCAATCCAGCTACCATAATCTTCCAAATCTGTTGTACCTCTCTCCCTGCTGCCTCAGAAGTTGGGGCAAACAGTATCAGATCATCTGCGTACATGAGATGGGAGAAGCTAGGACCGCCCCGATCGAGAGTGATACCAATTGGGCGTCTGATCCGCTGCTGCCGCCTGACCGGGAGGGAAAAGAGTTCCGAGCACAGGATAAATAGGTAAGGGGAGAGGGAGCATCCCTGCAAAAAACTCTCCTCCCAATCCAAAAAAGCCTGTGCTCACCGACCAAGACCAAAAACCTAGGGAATACCACATACTGCATGACCCAATCTGTCCACCTCTATGGGAAGCCAAATCTATTAAGAACCAAGCGTAGGCACCCTCACTCCATCCGATCGTAAGCCTGCTCCATATCCACCTTGATGGCCATATGACCGGCCATCGAGATGGAATATGAGAGTCGCATGAGGATTTCATGGACTGTGAGGCAGTTCTCACTGATATCTCTCTCGGGAACAAAGGCACCCAATTCTCGATAGATCAACGGGGGCAACACTGTCTTAAGACACATGACCAAGATCTTGGCCACCACCTTATAGACAGTATTGCACAGACTGATAGGGCAGAACTGCCTCGGAGTGGCAACCCCCTCTTCCTTAGAAATGAGAACTACTCGAGTGTCACGCCAACGCTGTGGCATCCGCCCACCATCAAAGAAATGGTGAATAGCGGCTAATGTGTCAACCTGGGTGACCCTTCACTAGCCCGTAAAGAAAGAGGAGGTAATATCATCAATTCCAGGGAAACGGTTGGGACCGAGATCCCGCAGGACTCCCCAGATTTCTGCATCCGTAATTGCACCTTGGAGAGAGGCAGAGTCTGCGTCACCAAGAGTACGGTCTGGAATCAAATCATTTGGGCAATCCCTTATAGAAGTAGAGGTGCCCCACTTCCCCTGAAAGAAATCAGAAAATACCTAGTGAATTCGCTCCTAGTCAAACAAGAACACCCCACACTCCTAAAGCGTCAGTATGGTGCTCGGCTTCCGACGCTGCATCGCAAGCCGCAGAAATATTGTGGTGCAACGGTCACCCTGAGAGCCACCGCACCTTAGCGACTAATGCAACCAACTCGCCATCCTCTCCTCTACATGAGAGAGCTCCTGCGTGTTGGGCCAAAGCTGCTGAACAAGCTCAGGGTGATCGCCGCCTCAATCTGTCTCCATATCCTCTGCTTGGTGCTGCGTTATAGTCGAAGTGAGCTCTGTCTCCCTCCTCCGCAGATCAAGAAGTGTGTCTCGAGCCCACTTCCACAGTGCTCGGAGAGTGCGCGCCACCTTATGGTTGAGGATTGAGGACGGCGAGCCGCGAGACAGCCGCCCCCAAGTCCTCTCGACCACAGAGAAAGCCTCTGGGTACTGCAACCAAGTGTCCTCGAACTTGTACCGCGCTCCAGTACTCTGGAACCTGAGACAAGCGTCTGTCAAGAAAATTGGGCAGTGATCAGAAGCTACACGAGGAGGTGGTGCACGACTGCACCCGGCAGAAGGTCCATCACCTCCGTGCTGAGAAGAAATCGGCCCAAACGCTCCCAGATACGCCGAGCTCCCTCCCTGTTGTTATTCCACGTGAAAGGTGGACCCAACAAAGTCTTGGTCGTAAATATGGCACGTTTCAAGGACCTCCCGAAAGTCCGTTTGAGCAGTCGTCACTCTGAACGCCTTCCCACCATGTTTCTTTGCCTGCTAGTATCGTTTGCCAAAGCTCCCTCCTCGTGTACAGATCAGTGGAGGCGTAGATGGCACCGAACTTAAAGCAGCTCCCCGACCTCAGAGTGATGGTAGCAAGGATCACCTGGCTGCAGGAAATATGGATCTCTGACTGCAAAAAGTCACTTGGCCAAGCCAGAATGAGGCCTCCCGAATGTCCCGCAGAAGGCTGAACCCCAAAACTCCAATGCCGCCCGAAGAGGCGGTCCGCATCTCGACGAGTGAAAGACTCCACGCGAGTCTTCAATAAAGCAATCAGTCCCGGCTTGCGCTCTGAGATGAGCGGCGAAAGTTGGTGTCATGCCGCCGACTTCCGCACGCTGCGACAATTCCACACCAGGATGTCGTTCATCGGGACAACGGTGGGTGCTCTCGGCTTCTCAAACATAAAGTTTGGGAAGGAAGGGTAGGCTGTAAAATGAAACCCTGGCAAGTGGGCCTGAGAAATCTGCGGTGTAACACTCGGCGGGAGAGGAAGAGGTGGCAAGCTAGGCTGAGGGCGAGGTGGGCTTAATGTGCGGTGCTGCAACTGTGGGCTAGTGAGCGGAGGCTGTGTGGCGGCAGGTGGTTCCAACGGCCAATCCTCCTCCTCAATAGCGAGGACGTCAAAGCAGGAAGGGGTAATCAATGAGGCGGGCGGTGTAGAACGCACCACTGCGGCTGGCGGCTGAACTCTGGGTGGTCAGCTCGGGTCCCTCGAGGGTTGTCAGGGTGCGGCCAGCCATTGGAGGCGGGAGCGGCCCCTCGGGTCCCTCGAGGCCACTTTTGAATGTGGGCGGATGTTTAGCTAAAGTAAGAAGTCTCTCTAAAGACTTTTTTCTCAACCTGTAATTTTCATTGAATAATCATAAAAGTACATAGGAATGTTTTGGTTGGCGGACATCATAAAAAAAAGGAGCAAAAAATCAAATTAAAAATCGAATCCAAACCAAAGGAGTGTTAATCCAGACTAAGCCTAAGAGTTAACCAGCTAAAGGAGAAAGTACAAGAGCAACATGGAGAAATAAAAAACACTTGAAGTCAATTCCACCCACGACATCTCTTAAAATCTTCAATCTTCAGGGAACTGCACAGCATGATTTGATGTACGGGATAGCAATGCTATAGTCAAGCATCTGGATGCAAATGAAACCTCATACAGCTGGACACCACAGCCACACAACAGCTTAAAGAAATGTCAAAACAAATACGGGAGGGAGGTATACAATGCAGAAGTGGAAAGAACCTCAGCATCAGATAGGACAATAGAACAAGAGGAAAGAAACAACACGGAAGCAAACACGGGAGAAAACGACTGTGCATAATATATATTGGAATTAACTCGGCACAAAACCGCCAATGCAAGTCTACACATTCTGTCATCTCCATAACATTGTAAGTCTACATATATTATGTATTCACCAATGCAAGTCTAAAAGTCTCTTTAAAGAATATATGCTTTTAAATGTATAATAAGAAAGAATAACTTCATCTTATTATTAGCATGAAATAATCAGATTTTATGCCAATTTATTGCAAAGGACTATATTATCATTAAAACATAAACTAGCATATAGTTGATGTTGACTCAAACTATTCATTAAGACTAAAGAAAAGCATTTGGGACATTTTGATGAGAAAATACTAGTTAGAAAAAAGAAAAAAAGAAGCAAAAAAGAAACAAGAGAAGGGAAGAACAATTACAGATCACCATCAATGCCTTCGCCTCGTGCATCGTTCGCACATATTGTTGAGCCATCCCCATCGCTCCCGCGTACATTCCAAAGCTCCTAAGCTTCGTCTCTGCTTCCACATCCTTCACCAAATCCCTAACCAAATCTCACTTGTGCCTCTATTTCTCCCATTTGGTTGGAAAATCATCATTCGTAGTCTCTAAGGGTTTGAACACACACAGAGAAGCAGTCATTGCAATCATCCTAAACTGTTTTGGATAAATTTGCACAGCTACTCAAAGGCATCCGAAGACTCTTTTCAGCCAAACATTTTAAATCATTCGAGAATGCCTCTTCGAGTACCCAAGCATCAAGCTTATCTTTAATATTTAGTCCAAACTGCCAAAAACCGCCCCACGGCTCCACTTCTTCTAGCAATTGTTGCTCTAATCTGCTCACAACCTCTCAATAACTAACTCTGCAACTAACACTCATAATCACTACCCTTGTCACATTAAAATACAAACTTGAACCCTTCCCAACACATAGTGAAGTGCACTCTAGACAGCAAGAGGCAATAAAGAGAAGAAAGTTAAAAGGATGAAATTATGCCGAATTATGTGAAAAGGGAAGAAGGTAAGGAAAGGAAGAAAAAGATAAACAAGTTAGAATTTTAGGTTGAAAATTGCATCTATTGTCTCTTAGAGTTGGCCGAGCAAAGAAATTTTGAAGACCCCACATACCATTCTCTTGGAGCTTGTCGAAAAAACTACAAATCCCTCCGTTAATCTTAAATCTATGTCCAAGATGCAATATTTTTTACATATGTTCAATTCATGATGTCAAAATTTTGTCAAAAATACTAACAAAACCTAAGAAATGTTATACTGCCAAATTTGCACGAAACATATTCTTCATAAATTAATTAATTTATCAATTTATTATATTAATAGCAATATTAATTAAATCATATTAAAATTATGATTTATTAATGTTTTAATAAGGTATTAATTTATTAATAATATCAATTAAATTATTGATTAATTCTTAGCATTAATTAAATGAATAATTTATTTAAATTTTAATAAAGTAATAGTAAATATTAAATAATCAAATAATTAATAATATTTAATTCTGGCATCATTAATTAATTAATTATATTAATATTAACTTATTGATTGATCAAATTAATTATATTATGAAGACTAACTATGGGGAGTTATCTACAAAGCTTGATCAGCCATGTATTACAGAGGTGGAATATTGAACTTGTAATTTCTCTGCAAAATCTCATATTTTTGCTCTCGCTTAAATATTTAATAATTGTAAATTTTGATGCCAGTACTTAGATTTATTCCAGTTAATGGGAATTTAAATCACGCATTGTATTTACAATGCCAAATCAGATGGTGAAGGAGAGCTTTAAGCCAACAACGCAGCTACTGCCGCTTTTATTTACTTGTGCTTTCATTTTAAAAGGCCCTGTAATAATTAAATATATGATTATTGGATAAGAACTTAAATTTCATATTGTATTTTTAAAGTTTGTAATTAATGAATGAGTACTATTTTCAACACTATATTTATAGGCTACACCCCTTAAAACCACCCGATAGAATCCTGTGGTAAAGAGAGCCTAATGTCGGTTTAGCTCACGCTAACCCGACATCGGGCCCACACAAGATACTTAGCATACTCGTTTTAGGTCTAATTCAACTCTCTTTTGCCTCTTCAATTGCCTTTAATATTTATAAATAAAAGTCCACCGAGATCTAATGAACATTTTGTTGAGGGTGTACTAAAAACCATCAGCATCCAACAACATTTTCTTAATGAAAAGGCTCTTCAATATGATGATGGTGGACAGCAACTCAGTGATGAAATATCTTAACAATTTTAACAATCTTGCAAGCAATTAAGCTTCATTGGCATCAAATTTGAAAACAATGCCAGTGTTTTTTGCTACTACTATCTTTATAGTCAGATAGTTAAGAATAAAATGATCAACATAGCATGTGTATTTAAATAGTATTAATATATATATATATATATATGCATGTATAATATATTGATCTTTAACTTTTTTGCATACAGGTTATTGTTTATTGGTGAAAGGCTAAGTGTTTTTCAAGGTCAAGGATTAGAGCATGTGTTTCAGATAAGAGTACATTGAGAAACCTGCCCTTTGAAGACTTTATGCTTTTTGAATAGTGGCATGAGTATATTGTTTTGTACACTAGAATGAGCTTGAGTAACAGATGAACTTGAGATGTATATGTATAATAAGCTTTGTAAGCTTTTATTTGATGGGAACCTTTTTTTTAAATGTGTTGAGTAAGCATGATAAAACAATATTGTAAGACTCTGTATTCTTACTTTCACTAGTTTAAATTAATGCTAGTAATTATTAGCATATTGATCACCTAGTAATTTCTTTATTTAGGCTCAAGAATTACTCCTAATTAACTCAAAAGTAATCCTTAAGCCCAAAACACAATTTTCAAACTTAAGAGTCAACATAATGTTACACAATTCCATTATATTTGAATGCTTATATTATCAATATTATTTACTTAAATCAATTAAGATAACAAATTAATTATTTATACTTAATTTGTTAACATAATTATTAATCAAATTGATTAATTTTAATTTAACATTTCATCTAAAATTTCAATAGCATAAAAAGCATGTCATCAATTTAAAAAAAAAAATCAACACTATTTTCTACAACTTAACATCACTCAAAAATCTGTCAAGAAAACGCTTCCTGAACAGTAATATGAGATCAACAGATGGAGTTTTATGCTTTAGTCGACTCTAAGAGCAACAAAATATAGCGAATTCTAACAACATGCAAGGTCTTCAAATAAATTTCCTAATTGACTCTAAAAGCAGCTGAACGTGATGCTTTCACTTGCTCACTTGAGCAAATTTTTTCATCAAGCGTCATGGGTCTTGATGTTGTGAAGAATAAGAGAATGAGGCTTTAGCATTTATGAAAGAAAAGGATCGCTTGATTTTTTATTCAATTACTGAAGGAGATAATTTGTAGTGTGAGTTGAGTTCATCTCTTTTCTTTTTCTCATTTTTTAATATGTTATATATATATATATATACACATATATATCCTTTTTTTTTATTTCTAAAAATATGTGAGACAGCTTCGAGGCCATCCCTGTTGACAACAGAAACAGGGAACGATCCTCGCCAGTTGTAACCTCAGTTGAGAGATCTAAACCGTTAATCACACTCTGAGCCCAAAGCCACTTGTCATTCACCAGATTTGGTTGCTTGCCTCTTTACTTTGCAAAGTAGCAGCGGTACGATCCTATAGAACAGATCATGTTCAAGTAAGGTCGTGTGTGTAATATTTTATATATATATATATATATATATGTGTGTGTGTGTGTTTTATTTTATATAAATTGTTCATCAACAAATATAGTTAGAAAACTCATCTCTTTTAGATTTGTGAGTAGTAGTTTAATCAGCCTCATAGGCATGCTGAACAAATCGATGTTTTAAAGTTCTGACTATTAGACTTGTTGAACTCAAAATATTTATCTTCGTAGTCATTTATACTTATTGAATCAATCATAGACCTTTTAGGGTTTGTAAGTTTGGAAACATTTAGAGTGTCACTTGGGTTATAACGAATACAAAGTTGCCTTAATTGTACAAGTATAAAGAGAAAATTTCATAACATCTATATATTACCATAATAAATTCGTATCTCATATTACAGAGAATATAAAATTACAACTCATCATACATGAAAAATAAAAGTGCATACTACATCACCGGAAATAAGACATACATTTTGTATCATAAAGATAATAAATCTACATTTTGCATTATAAGGAATATAAAATTTGAGAGATTATTTCATTTACCTTTTAAGTTTAAAAATACACAAATATCTCAAAAATTCTCTAGATTTTTAAACTATGATTACATTGTTGAATCATGCTGATGAAAAGACTTGTCAAGACAGCTAATTCAACTTTTCCTAACTTATATTAGTTAAACATAATACTTCATGAGATACTGATCATTTATGGGATGAATGGGCCTTTCACCATCAGTATCAATAAGAAATGATGGGCACTTTCCAATTATCCTTTCAATAATGAATGGCACTTTCCAATTTGATACAAATTTACCTTCAATTGGTCGGTGAGAAAGATGGGCATTTGTCAAACGAGAACTATATCATCAGCTTTGAAATTTCATGAGCGCTCATGTTCTATGGTCAGTCTTGTAGCGCAAAGCAAAAAAGTCATGTTTCCTCCAACGCCTCAAGTTCTTCAAAATAAATTTGCTCATTTTCTTCTTTAGTGGGCTTTTATATTCGATGGCAAAATGGAGTGATGGGAGCTATAGCACAAGCAGCCTTAGTCATTTAGACAATATAGCTATGATTAAGTCAAAGGTGGGACTTACAAAATTTAGAAAACTCGAATAATGAGTCTTATAACCATAGTCATTTAATCAAGAAAGCCCAAGTTTTATGACAAATTTAAGATCTTTTAGATCTCATAAGAGTTGGTGAGGTTTGCTCATAACTCAAGTTTGGATTTAGTTCAAATTAAATTTAGTTTAAATGATTATAAAACAATTTATCTGACTCGGAATGACTTGACTGGTCATTTGGATCAACTATGAGTTAGATTTCTTAATAGAGGTTGGCTCATTAATGACTAGTTAGATAAACTATAAGTTAAGTTGTTTAATTTAATAGCTCATTTGGGATTAGTTAGATTATTCAAAGATCAAATTATTTAACTTAAGTTGGCTCACCTAAGTTCAGTTAAATCAATTAGGGATCATACTGATTAATATAGGTTAACTGAATTAGGATAGTTTGATCAACTAGAAGTTAAGTTATTTGGCATAGCTTAACTTAACTAGGATAAGTTAGATCCATTAAGAATTGGATCTCAAAGTTAGATTCTATTAGAATCACATATATCTACTAAAAATAATATTACTTATCCAAAATTGATTCAATTAGAATCAATTAAATTTACCAAAAATTAGATGATCAAGGCACTTAGTTTATTTACTCAACATGCTATGTTACTTTTTTATTTTCATTTTTAAAAACTTTACCCATATATATTTGTTTAAGACATGTAATTTGTTGTATATTATACTAATCTTTCCATGTTGTGTGTGCAAGTTGCGGTTTGAGGTGGAAGAGTAAGTGCTTTGCAAGCTCCAGGGTTAGTGCAAATGTTCTAAATGAACGTGGGTTGAAAATTATATGCTCTTTGAAGATTTGCGTGGTTTGAAATTAGTAGCATGGGATACTTTTTTGCACCTTGAGAATGAGTTTGCATGATAAATATATCGTATATTTATGTGTTAACTTTGCAAACATATATCTAATAAAAACTTATTTTCTTTCTATTTATTTGTTGAGTAAATGACAGGTATGCACAAAAAAATTATTATCACTCATTGTAATTTTACTTTCATTGATTTAAAGCAAAACCAATGATTATTTGAAATTGCTCACATAGTTAGTGCTTTGTTTAGGCTCAAACATAAACGCTCTCATTGTTTAAAAAGCAATCCTTAAGCTCAAAGCACAATGTCCAAACTCAAGTGTCAGCATAATTTCCCTTGATCCCTCAATGTTTCAATGCTTAAATTATCAATATTGTTCACATTATAAATTAAAATAATTGATTAAATTATTACATTTAATTTGACGAACATTGTTAAGCAATTAATTAATTTTGATTTAAGGATTCATTTGAAATATCATTAGCATAACAACATATTTTTGCTTTATCAAATTTTTAGTGCAATTTTGATATTATGACGACGCCCAAAATTGTGTCGCGCTCCATAAACATAAAACTAAGAGCAATAAAACGTAGAGGACTAAAAATATTTTACCCAAAAAGCTCTAAAGCAATGGAATGTGAGGCTACAAATAAAATTCCTATCAACTTTAAGAACAACATAACACGTGATCTTGAAATAAGTTTCCTTATCCGCTCTAAGATCTTCGTTTATTCACTCAGACAAATATTCTCTTGAGCTTCTTGGGTCTTAATGTGCTATCGAATGAAAGAATGAGACCTTAGTATTTTAAAAGGAAGATTTTGGCTTTGTGCTCAATGCAAGCTATTAGCGTTTTCATGTGGATCATGATTTTCTATTTGCATGCATTGGAGCCATAAAATTGCATGTAGGGATGTACTCGAGTGCTGGTCTTCTAGGACATTCCTCTTCAACGATCACACGAAGGGGCGTAAGATTCATAGTTCACACTCGATCAGGCCAGGGCATTTCGTATGTAATCAAAACTGCTAGAACATGGGTGGCGCTCTAAGTGCATGCATGTGAGATCAATGGCATTGTTGCATATGTTGTGGGCTAATGCGGGCATTGGAAGACCATATGTGGAGGTGGGCGAGACGAGTCTATCTCTCGTATTTCTCATTTTTTTTCCGTAGTGTGTGAAGATATATATATATATATATATACACACACACACATAATCTATGTGATACATAAACAAATCTCCCCGTCTTTATATTGTAACTAAAAATAATGTCACTCATCCAAGAAGTTGATGATAGCAAACTAGTAACTGGTTAATTCACAAAATTTGTAAAACTTGACTTCAATATCAAAAAAGCAAGAATAACTGCAGATATGATAGGCCTAGGCAATGAAAGCCGGTCATAATAAATTATTACTACCAAATGTTGCTAATTAACACTGAAACAGAAGAATGAGAAATCAATTTCACTGCTCTTTACCTGATATTGAAGAATGGCTTCTTAATATATTTTTCCAAAAGCTTTCTAGCATGCTCTTCAATCTGAAGACCATTGGAACAAATTCAAGAAAAAAGCACACTGACTAAGAAAACCAATGCAATAGTTTAACCGACCGTGTTCTCCATAGAGCAAAGGGCAAATTTCCAGCCGTGACTTGCATTGAGATTGCACATTAAGGCATCAAGCCACTCACTCTTTCCAGAATTAGGAACACCTGTTATGACAGTTAATTCTCCGGGCACAATCTGCATAATGCAATAAAAAAAATGTTTAAAAACAAGCTCACTATAAATAAAGCATTTTGCTTATATAACAAAATTAAGAATTACACAGTTTGACCCATTTCCCCATATTATGGCCATTATTTGTGTTTACCTTATCTTCTTAATAACAATAATAGAGCTTTGAACCTTAAGAGGTCATGATCAAGCTAATGTTCAAAGTTCAAAGAGGTATTGTGGCATATTACATTCAATTTTCAACATCTCTCCAAATAGTTTTTAATATGATATAGACAAAAGTAGGGATTATAACATGAAAAGATCTTTCAGATATCAGAATGTAACAAAACGTACAAATATAGGCTTGGATTCGTTTTGCACTTGAAGGCGAAAGGCATCACTTGAAAATAGATGTGACGAGAGTTTGAATGCCTAATTATACAAGATTTCAACACTATGAACAAATATATACCATAATACTCTGCAGCATATCAGTGACATGCATGAAAGCTTCAATTCAAATTCCATTGTTTACCAATAGATAAATTAGTTATCTAATTAGACTTCTCTATTTCACTTACTTTCCTTTAGTAATCCAATCCTATGACACAGCACAAGGAAGCGCATAAAGAACCCGCTACGTCGTCATCCTAAGCTCATAGTAAAAGTAATTAATCATCGCATTAATTGCATGAATTAAATGTTTTGTGCCTTGCACCTTGCAGATTTTTCCTGAGAGATCATATATAGATCATCAACAGGCACTACAAATAGAATGGCAAGTTGAGCTCAGTTGCCCCTAATTTAGTTCAGAAAAGACAACTAAATATTTATAGGTTTTGTGCCCAAAACTAATGAAAATGAAAACTTTTGCAGAACTTACATTATATAAATCATCCAGAGCTGTCCAGCCTGTAGAGGCGCACAAATCACCCTCTTTTGAACAAGTATAATAACCATTAATCTCAGAAAAAAATTTGTTGAAGCTGATTAGACCCCTAATAGGATACATTTCAGCTTGATTAATAACTTCCTTCAAACGATTTTCTCCAAAAATGCTTAGCACCTAAGCAATTCAAGAAACATAAATATAAAAAAATAGAGACCTTAAAAAATTATTCCCAAAAAAGTAGTATTTGATTTCAACAAATCTCGCACTGAATAAGGCTTCAGAAAAAAGGAATTGCGCTAGATATAACACCCTGTGAAGAGGTAGGGTGAAACTAGCTATAAATTCAGCAGCATAAAATTCATGGCAGATGCAAACGTCAAATAAATCTAAAGGATATCTAAGAAAAAATTTAAATGAAGCTACTGACTGTTAAAGCATATAACATGCATGCAAGTAATATTATACAATATGTATTAATGGAAGATAGTAATAAAATAATTATGAAATCAATTCCGGTTTTTTTATTATACATTGTTTTCTTTTTTATTTTGTAGTATCTGTAACACTATTCATAGGCAGTTGCTAATGAAAAAAATGCCCATGATATTCCATTTTTATATGGTATCTGAGTAGCGTAATCTTATTTCTGATACACAGTTTTTGTCCTTGTCGCTCGTCAGCTAGCAGCTTGTTAACCAGAAATCAATTTAGGGTTATTATGCCATGGCTCGTCATCAAAGGTGGCCTCAAATATCAAACATCCCTAAACACCTTGGCATCCATACTGCCAACACTTATCCATGGTTTCAACCATAACCCTGGCCTTCAATCTAAATACAAGCAAGCTAGGCCTCAACACCATTAACAGCTAACAATGAAGTTAAACGTTGATCAAGAAAACATCAAAAAATCTAAGTAAATGTAGTCGTTGAACATTGATACCAAGCACATACAAGAACATGTTTCAACACTTCAATGACATTGAAACAAAACATGCTTTGACTTCGTTACTACCACCAATAGCTTCAATCTTAATCAAAGGCTTTGAGCAGCTTTTCACCAAGAGCTTCATCTTCATACTCATGTTTTCAGGTCTCAATGGACCTTAACAACCGAACAAAATCTCTGTTTTCTCTTTCTCAACACGTGTAAGAATACTTCCTAAGGGCCCTATTAGTTGAAGTTCCTTTCTTCTCCACTTCATTGTTTAATTAAAAAATGGAAAGAAGATGGCAAAACTTGTTCTCCTTTCCACAATAATTCCCCCTCAACGAAAGTTCCATAAAATTAATGGTAAGAATGGTAAATGCTTTTCAATTTCCTGTTAGGAGTAATGAAAAGCTTCATCATGTTGATGCTCCACCAAATAATAGTAGCCTCAAATTATACTATGTTCACTTAGTTCCTTAACAGTCTTAAGCAGCCCATAACTTCAAAGATTATGTCAAAAGACATGATCAAGACTGAGTTTTCCCCTAGTCAACATGTTTTCAATAAAAAAAACCTCAGAGATCTACACACTACCAATATTAAGCCAATCACAGAGGGTTACCAATTGCTCACCAAAGTAAAAATTATGTGTTTATAGTGATGGACCGATTTTCAAAAATGATTGTCCAAGGACATTGTAAGAATATATTATTTAAGCACATATGGGTACACTATGAGCTGTTGAGTTCTATTGTGTCGGATAAAGATAGCCAATTTTTTGGCACATTTTTGTCAAGTTTATGAAGATGTTGGATGTTAGTTTGAAAAGTATAACTTTTCATCACTAAGCAGATGGCCAAATTTAAGTTATTAATCATACACTAGTGCACCTAGAGGATTATTAAACCAAACTATCACAGATCAACGACTAGTCCTTCAGAAGCATATTTAAGCTATTTACACAAAAGCCCACGTAATACTTAGCTATTGACTAAAGAATAAAGTAGATGATCTATTGAAGAACTCAATCAAGATAAGAAATTTCTAAAGAGAAAAAGAAATCCACATTCAAACAAAAGAACTTACGAAGAGACAATAGTAGCACAAGGCAAAGTGCAACAAACACGTAGACCCCGCCATTGGACAAAATGGGCCTAGCACAAGCCATTAACTTTTCAATCAAACTGATTTCAAACCTGGGCCCAGTATTTTCTCAGTTTATAATCATCAAGCTCACCAACATGCCATTTCATTAAACTCATAAGCCGCCCATGTCCTTTTATTTCAAATGTTATTAGCTATGCTTATTATTTTTTACATTCATATTTATACTAAATTAAATTCAATGTATTAAAATGATTTTTTTTATTTTATTAGGTTTAATCGAGAGATTGCCAACAGAATAGTTAAAGAGCTATTAATTTTATTTTTTTCTATAAAACCGCTCTTTAGCCCATTGAAAATTTGTCGAATTCAAGAGCCATTTTGTTTCCTAAGAAAATTTTGCATTAACCATTTAAATAATTGTTATTCTATTAAGAGCCCAGGTCCAAATCTAAAAATCCAAGGGTATTCAGCAAGATTTTAAGTTGCCCAAACCCACCCTTTAATTTCTCATTCCTAGCAGGCCGATTGATGTAAGGTTCTAATATTAAAAACATCTAAAATTCGATTTCAAACTTTCCCCTAACTTTTAAGACAATTTTGACAACTTCTGAAAATTGTCAGGCTAATTTGCGAAATAAAAATGAGACAAAATGTAAATTTTAATTTTAAGCATGTAAAAAATAAAATTTTAATGCAAATTTCATCCAAATCAAAGTTATATCAACTTTTTAGCAAATTTTTTAAAAATACTAATTTTTTCTAACTTATAAAAATACTAATTATGTAACTGCCCCTTCTCTCATTCACAAACCCTAACCAGCAAAGGTTGTTTCCCTTCACAGGATAACCTCAGCATTTGAAGCCGCCTTGAGATAAAGTTCGTTGATACCGACACTTAAAATAGAACGAAGAGCCCAAGTTTCGATCTTTATCTCCCAATTTTCCTCTCCTACTCCTGCTCCCTCCCACTCTCACACCCGCCTCACGGCCACCTAATGATCACACCTTCCAATGACCACAACAGCACCCTCTTCTTCCTTGTTTTCTCCAAACAGCTTTCAAATAATCAAAAGTTGTTACCAAATAGACTCAAACACTATAAGCTGTTGCCAAACAGCTTCTCAAATAGTCCAACAGCCCCCAAAATCTATAAACCTCTACCTAACGACAATGGATAATCCCAAAAAGCTTCAGCAGCCCTAACAGCTTCCCCAAATTTCACTAACAGCCATAAGCTATTTCCAAACAGCCTTAAACAGCTTCAGCATCCCCTAACAACTTTTCAAAAAGCTTCCAACAGTCAAAAATTGTTTCCATTCAGTCCCAAACAGCTTTAGCAACCCCAAAAACATTCCAAAATGCTCCCAAAATCCATAAACTATTTCCTAATAACCCCAACAGCCAAAACAACCCTTACAAATCTTCAAAAGCTACCAGTCTCAAACTAAAGTCACCAAACAGCCTTTATCTCCTCCAACCAAACCCTAGCCCTAAATTTCTCATTTTTACCCTTTCTATCTTACATCTTTTATAAATATACAATATATCTTGTAACTAAAAAAATCTTAATTATTGCGTATTTACAATCTTTAGATCAGAGAGAATCTAGCCTTCGACTTCAAGTTTTAACAACCTCAATTTGGTTTTTAAAGCACTAATCACATAAATATCTTATTATTTTTCTAATCTAATTCTATCTGTTAAATCTAAGTTGTAAGCTCTCCAAATAAGTTCTAATTGTCATCAAGCTTGACAGATGTTCCTACGCGAACTACCAAAATCTAAAGTATAATCTGTTATGACTTTAATCATTTGAATATTAAAAAAAATGATTAAACCCTAGTCTTCCAAATATGGTTAATTTTTGTGGGAGAACAAAGAACACAGGACCAACACTTCAGATTTTCAGACTTTAATTATTAGTGAACAATAGTGTGTTCTTTCTTTTCTAATAATTATTAGTTTTGGCATTTACAAATTTTGTAGCTGATGTTAGATTCATAATTTAGAATCTAGTAGGTTTAAATTCAAGTATAATTCCTTATTAATAGATGAATCAGAATTCATAAATTATCATCTCTACATACTGAAAAATGAGTTATGAAAATAATTAGCCTCTTGGTTACAAAATAATGAATAACAAAAAATAGATATTTATGTCATATTATGATGCATGGCCTATTTCAATATATTATTAAATCTTAATAAATTTATCATGCCTATGAAAATGAATCAAGGAAAAGTTATATACAACAACAACAATATCAAGCATTAATCCCACTAGGTGGAGTCAATTACATGAATCCTTTGTTTCCAATGTGCATGATCAAATAGAAGCACCTCCCTAAATTCCAAATACAGATGATCTTTTCTAATGAATTCTTCTCATATATTTTTTGGTCTTTCTCATTCTCGTTTAGTATGGGCAAAATTCAAAATCTCAAATTTTCTAAGAAGGGCATTAGATGGTCTATACTGAATATGCTTGAACCATCTAAAAGACAACATTCTCTAATTTTATCCACTATTGGAGCTACTCCAACCTTGCTATGGATAACCTCATTTCTCATTTTATCCTTACGAGTATACCCCACACATCCACCTAAGCATCCTTATCTCTATAACACTTATTTTATCCGTGGTTTTCTTCTTTGATGGCCAACATTCAGCCCCATATAACACCGCTAGTCATATAGCAGCTCTATAAAATTTTCATTTAACTTTGCGCGAGATTTCCAATTGCACAGAACTCCAAAAATGCTCCTTCATTTCATTCAACCAGTTTGGATCCTACAAATTACATCGTTGTCTATTTCACAATCATTTTGATCAATTGAACAAGGTATTCAAACCTCTCGCTCTTCTTAATCACATTTATGAGACACTTCATCTACGATAGGAAACTTCAACTACAAAACAAATGATAATAAAAACTAATAGATAGCATGTGGAGTCTAAATATAAAACATGTGGAGTCAAAACCTAATCAATGTTGATTGTAGATATTTATTTATGTTATAATTTCTTCTAGTTTATAATTTCACTTCTAGTTATTAGTCTTTCTATTTTAAGCCCTTACTATTTTGAGCCTATATGTATTATACTTATTAAGCATGTATATATTTTTTTTCTTCATTATTAAATTTTGAGTAGAATTTATAATTATCTGCTCAAAATAATTGTATTAATATTTTTCATATCAAGATTAGATAGCTATTAATTCACAGATCTAACCTACACTCATCGCCACACTTGATACACTTATTTTACTTTCGTATAAGTCAAAGTTGTAATTGTAAGAGATTTTGATAAATGTTATTAAATGTAGTGCTTTTGGATACTTAGATGGCTCTTTGATAGTTTGAATGACATATTCAAATATGACTTTAATTGTTAAATGATGAACTCATGATTGAATTGTCCAACTTCCATTTCCACATGTTCATCGAGTTGGGTCATGATAGTCAAGCTACTTTGCACAATGCTTGATCTACAAGCATTTAGTTAAGAAAAATTTTTGAAATTGAAATCTGTTTTTGGTTACATATAACAAAGTACGTGTTGAAAGAGGTTAAAGGTTTAAAACTAAGAAATATTGTTCTTTTTAGTATAAAAAAGATTAGTGACTGCCCACCAAATAGAAATAAAGACTTGCATGCATGAGTTCAGTGGTGAATATTAAGAAACTGAAATCATATAAGCCTTCTATGCTAAAGAATGACCTGGAGATAATATTACCACCCAAGGACAGATTATTTCGATCTTAAGAAGGCAAGTTAATCAAGGATACGTTTCTAGATATAAGAGTGCCCACTAATCAGAGGAAAACAATGATGCTGATAAAATTGGTCAGAAAGGTGAACATATGAGCAAAGCCAAATAAGACACTATTAAGAAATCCCAGGAGTTGTATTTCAACTCAAACCTAACTCACAGGAGTGAGTTTTCATTTCCACTAAGGTGGCTAATAATCTGATTTTTAATCTTACTAAGACTCTAATTTCAGTCAAGTCTCAACAATTACATTTAACAAATCATTATTCTACCAAGTATTCTATTGCAACAAATCCATCCCTAAATCCAAAACTCTAGATCATCACTTGGGGTAACCGACTGACAATATTTGAGATTCATAAGTAATATTGTGGATACACGAGTTATTCAAATTACTAAAGGTCACCAAAGCCACCATGGCTCAAGATGCACTTCATCTTTAACCAAGGAACATATATCCATCTCACCATGTGGTAGTATGGCATTAGAAGTATGACAGGCAACCACCCCTAATCATTGTATGGATGCATATGGTGGAATGAAATGCTATAGATTTTGGTAGTCTTTTAAATATTTACTTTGTAACCTTATAATCCATAAAACTATTATTATTGATTTTGAAGGCATTAGAAATAAAATGAAATTAAGTTTAGGCAAGATGCTACAATTACTTCTAACTTTTATGAGTTTGCTTAATGTTTTAATTCTACTCGCTTGTAGCTACTTTAAGCACCAATAAAATCAGAAATTTTCACAGCCGAGTAATGTGTAATGCTTGCGTTGTTAATACTTCGTTATTAAGCATGCACCTTGTCTCAATCCTGGATCTATAAAAAATTGACTCACATATCGCTCTCTCTACCACACAGATCAGTTCATTTTGCTCAAATAAAATAAAAGATTTAGCTTAAATATCTCTCAACCACACAAACCTAACTCAACCTCCCCTACAATAAATATCATCTAACAAAGTTCTCGACCTTTCTCACCTTTTTTTCAATATCAAAAACATTGTTAAAGCATAGTTTCCATTATCGCTTGGCAAGTTTGTACGAGATACAGAAATTGTTAATCATAAGATGCAAAATTGGTACAAGCACAAGTCATTTGTTCTTCATCTTTAACAAACCTATTCTAACCTTCATCAAAACAGGACCATTGATGCTCAACGTTATCTTCTACTCGGGTTTATCTTCTACTTGGGCATACCTAAAAGAGTTTCATCGTATTGAGGTCAATACAGGCTGAGATGATTCAAATTGTTTTAGTGTTGCATTTATAAGAGGAGGTGTTGCTACTTTTACTTTGAATTCCTCTCAACAGGAAGCAATAAAGCAAGACTGCTCCAAGAAAGTTGCCATTCTCTTGTACGTATGATTGACTTATATTATATAATAGGGGTAAAGTATAACATATAATCACTCCAAAGCCTCTACAAAGAATAAAATTAGTCAAGTTTTTCTTTTGTAAGATAAGGTTGATGACAATAAATTTTTATCCCTTTAAAATAAATGCTAAAATTTTATGGGGTGATATTTATAGTCACTACCTTGAGTAACAAGAATAAACAAATAATAAATTGGATACAAAACTCATTTACTAAAAGACTGCTATTGTGTATGACAATCTCCAATAATAAGACTAACCTTTCACGACTCCAGTCTTGAACATATATCCGGGGATCTATGTAGATGAAGCAAGTGCCCTTGTTGGTGCTTCATTTTAAAAAAAAAAATTGTTATGTCGCTCTAATTGACATTCATAATGGACCAAATGAGTAATAAACATAATTTTAAATGAGATTAATGGCACTATTGTCATCATACAGTGTTTGAATCTTATGTAAATTTATTTCATAATCTAAAAGTAACTTTAACTATGGAATTAGAACAACACAATTCTTAGGGGTAATATATTCTACTTCAGTAGTGGATATTGCAACACAGTTTATATCTCATCAGAGTATGAAATAAATAAGCTATTAAGAAACTAACATTTTTGAAGTGTTATTCCCATTTATTTTTGAACCGACCTAATAAGTAAAAAATTTTATGTAGTCAAAGAAAGGTGTATTATATCAGTACCATAATCCTAGACTAATGGTGTAATTAAGATACCTAAGAAGACATACTTGACAGCAACTTAATAGGCTCCCCTAAGATTGAACTACAGCCTAACACGCACTAAAACACTAAATATGATATTTGGGTTAAACAGTTAGGCAAAGAAGTAAGTAAATCTTATCAAACTGCAACAATGCTTTTGATCTATTATTAGTATTAAGATCAATATTTAGTTAGACACTTCGACTTATGAAAGTATCTAAAAATTCACAACAGTTAAATTTTAAGAATCGCTATATTGTTTGGTTCCATTATAAAAATGTGACATGAATATCTTAATAAGAATAAATTCAACTAACTCAGCATGTTCATATCAAGATTATTGATTAAGAGGTGGAAAATTCCTTATATATGTGGCGTTCAGTAAATCAAATAAGATGTCATCAGCAGTAAGCAAATAATCAGATTTGATTTTCCATAGTAAATAAGATCAATTTTATGTTTCTCGTATAAATTAGTCTGCAATGATTAATAACTTGAGAAGTATAAACCAAGTCCTGCACACTTCAAGCAATTAAAAGCTTATTTTAACTTACACATGCGATTTACAAATTCTATGTTATCAAAACTTAAATATTGTTCAACATAAGCATTATTCTCTACATACACATTTAAGAAAGCACTTTTTCACATTTATCTGGAAAATTTGAAATTACAATGAACTGCATATGCGAGCAATATTCTAATAACTTTTAGCCTAGAGATGGGTGCATAAATATTTTCAAAATCAATTCCTTCAATTTCATCAAGGCCTTAGGCCACAGGCCTAACTTTTTTTCTAGCCATCAAATATTTACCATTCAATTTGTTTTTATCGACTCATTTAAGTTCAATAAAATTTTTATCATCGAACTTTGGCACTAACTCGCAAGCATTATTTCTATCAAATTGATTTATAATTCTTGAATGATTATAACAAAATCTTTTCTTTAAGTATTATTAAATCAATCATTTATTTCTCAAAAAAAAAATTATCAAAGGATTAATATCATTCTTCCAAACATTTGTTTATATGCCCTTTTGAGTTGATTGGCACCAGAACTTAAGGCACTAATTTTGTTAACACTCCTAAAATTTTGATATTTACAATAATCATTGATGATCATACCCAAATTAAATAAGTTGCTTATACAATGTTAATCAAATATATATATATATAGATATATATATTTCACAAGTTTGATTAAGAAATAAAACTCTAATTCCCATATTCTGAAAATATTTACGCATCGATAATGCCATACTCCACCAAATAGCTTTTCCATATACCACTCTCAACAAGATGGAGTAGAGAAACATAAAATTTATTTTCTTTATGTTACTTATAAAATCATGTTCCACATGAATGTCCCTTGCTGTTATCTCATTAATTATGTTCCTTCAACACTTCTCAATAACCAAAAATTCATTAGTATTATGCCTCCTAAAATTCCCATATTGTTCAATATCTATGATCACATATAAACTTTCTCAATGTGACATTCAGAGAATACTCCTTGGGTACTATTGGAACTCAAAAAGGTTATCGATGCTTTGGCCCAACTTACCAAGCATATGTACACCTCAACTATACCACCTTTCATGAAGAGAAATGTTATTTAGACTCACTGACGTGGCACCCAAAAATACCCATCCAATTGAATTTGAATATCATTTCATAAGTGTTTATTTATTTACATTAAAATAATATAAATATTAATTTTAAATTTTGTATTGAAATGATATCAAATCCTATTGGATAGATTTTTTTGGGTGCCATGTCAGCGAGCCTAAATAGCATTTCTCTTTCATGAAATACTTCATTTTCCACATATACCTTTAAATCAACTCTCTATCCCTCTTCCTCCAGTCACTACCATACCAAACTTACCACCCACTAATGTTTATTCCAAAAGACTTCACTGGCGAGAGCAACACCTCCTAATTTTTTGTCTGCTTTTATTGAAGATCCTCCAAGAGCTGCATATAATCATGATCTCCCTGTTGTGTTATAATATATAAATGATGTATTACTTATCATCTAATACAAACATATATGGCTTTAAAATTTATCATCTTCCCATCATCACTTTGTTTTGCACTTGCATGGTGTCTATTCAAAAGCATACCCAAAAGCGTTACTCCAACCTCTGGAAACAAGCTGTGAACGCTAAGATGGGATGATCATCGTAGCTGACAAACACAGGAACTGTTTTTCCACCAATTTAGTCTAAGCCCATAGCATGTCATAGTAAAATCATCACCAAATTTAGTTCTAGTGAATCCATCTACAGAAAGCAAAGATCATAAAAGGCAAGCCACGTTCATGGAGAATATTCTATAATAGAACTTTCACTCAAACTGCAAGGAAAAAATCTATTAAAATTTTATTACTGGTTACCAAAAATAGTGGTTAGTCTGCATAAAAGATGTTGACAATGCCTCTTTAAGGTAAGAGTATGTCGTTTGTATGTACATGATTACTTAGAAAAGCTAATCATGAACTTAAAAAAACTAAGTGTGCACGGATTGGCAAGTTCCATAAAGCTATAAAAATTCTAATATTCATAGCAATACATTCACTCGTTTTCTATTTGTAAAGCACATTGCTTCTGGCTCTGAAAATCTAGCAAATATATATTAGTAGCATTGTGCTCACATAAAGTGAAAAAGAAGGCATACTTAAATAAAACTTTATTGGCCTTACCTTTGGAACCAATTATCTAAAGCAGTTTTTTTCTTTTGAATTTGATTGTAGAAAGAAAGGGGTTTCTTTATCTCAATAGATAGATGCCATAAAATTTTTTTAAGGAAAAGCACTTCTTGTTTGTAAACCTGATTATAGACCTAATGATAATCGCCAAGCATTAGAATAAAAAAAAAAGTCTTTGTATCCCAATCTAGAAGTGCAAAAGCTGAATATATATCTATAGATCACACGACATGTGAGATGACATGGGCAAAAATACTACTAGAAGAATTTGGTTACTCAGCAATATGCACTAGGACATGCAGCAATTACATAATCATAAGCATAAACAGAGTCCATCTAATACTTCATACAAGACACCCTTTCAAAAAGGTTTGTTACTCATGTTTCCAGCTTATCTTTATTTTCTTATTTATTTTGCAATCTGAAATGAACAGATATATATATATATATATACTCAAACATATATGTTCAGTTTGTGAGGGTGTATTAATGAATATACATATATAGAGAATTATAAAGTACGTACCAATAAGCTATAGAGGAATAATTAAATAATCTATTTAGAACTTATTTTTATTCATTGCATTTAATTTATTATTCTGAATTTATTTGCAAATCTATTACAGGAAATCATTTTTCAAAAATAAAACAGAGAATTTCTTATCCTCTAACAATAATGACACTTAAATTATAAAATTTACTCTAACCACATGCAAGTTGAGTAATCAGCTAGTATCAATCTATAAAAAGCCTGAAAAAAGATTGCTATTTACTCAACCAAAAGTTGATATTGAGAACATAATAATATCAGAAAATTCAGGAAACATCTGACCTCATTAGCATCTTTGCAAACCTCAGTAGCACTTTTCATTGGCCACTTAGCCCTCCAGCATCTATTGCAGTTTAAACATAATAAACAGAAAAAAGTTTTTACTTTTCAATCAATCAAAAAAGTATGCAACATGAAAACTTGTTTAAGTAGAAAAAATTAAACATGGATATTGCGATCACAATTAAAGTGCAAAATAAATAACGCAGATAAGTATCATAATAAAGAACCTTGCTTTACCAAGGCGGCGTGCTAATTCTTCAGCTAGTGCATCAGCATTTGTTGCTAGAATTATACGAGGCACCTGGCATTTTCAAACTTAATTTTAATTCTAATAAACAATTTAATATTGGAAACATGAACACTTTAAGGAAAAATTTAAGAAAAATAACCACCTTTTCAAATAAGTCCTTGCATTGCCTTAGGTATTCAAAACTTGTATCCTAGCGACACAAAGACATCCAAAGGTAACTTAGAAATTCATTTAGCCAAAAAGTATAGATAAAATATAGGGCATAATAAGAAATTCTTGAAACCTTAACATAAATTAGAAAAACTTA
This sequence comes from Gastrodia elata, assembly GCA_016760335.1. Lineage (NCBI taxonomy): Eukaryota > Viridiplantae > Streptophyta > Magnoliopsida > Asparagales > Orchidaceae > Gastrodia > Gastrodia elata. Next base: position 79,093,874 of record CM028670.1, on the reverse strand, counting down.
ACAGGGAACATATTTCGAAGTCATTTTAGATTAACTTGAATTTTTTTGTTTTACATTTTTGTTTTTAAAACAACTTGCAACAAAGAATGAATATGAGTTTGCTTTAAAATTTTATACTTTGATTTTTAAAATAAAACAATAACAAAACACGGTGTTTTAAACATTCCCAAAACAGCATAATTTTTGCGATATTCAAAATAGATGTAAAGTGTCTTCGTCTTTTGCCACCTGTGCTGCCACAGCTCTATTGCCGCTGGACCACAAATTTGTGGCCATCGTTACCATTGCAAATGACGAAAAATAAACTGCCACTCAACTGCTAGCCATTATGATCCATTTTCACCATTCTCTGTTATCAGTAATGACTGCAATTATCAGTCCAAAGGCTCTCTGCTATCACTAGTGACCGCAATCTTCAGCTGCAGTAGAGCGCTACGGACATGGCCCCGCTGACCCATGAAAATCTTATTTATATTTTATGTTAAAAGATAATCATTTATTTTAAACCAAAGTGAGTAGGCAAAATAACGGTTAATTGCCTAGTTTGTAAGCATGCTGCTGAGAATAGGTCCTTGCACATGTATGGTTTTATGTTATATATTTTTTAAGAATTTTTAAACCAATTCTTTATTCACTTTACATACATATCACAAACCTTTTTTTTATTTTCATATTTAATACTTAATTTTTAATATTACGTGCTGAACACAAATGTTATAAAATACAGGTGATTTCATGATTTTGATGTATACATGTAATAGAAATTTGTGATATGTAATATATTATAGAATATTGAGTTAAAAATGTAATTTTTTAAAAAATTAGTATTAAATCTGGAAATAAGTTTGTCGTAATAGAAAATGCAACATTATTTTTTATACTTTTTTTAAATCAAACAGATTGATTTTTAATCAATCCATAAACTTCATATATTCAAAAACTTCTTTTTTAAAGACTCATAAACTTCATAATACTAATTAATATATACATTAAAATCATAAAACTAGATACAAGACTGAATTTTGTGATTATTATTTATGTTATAAAAATTTATGGTATCTATAATATATAATAAAACATTGAGCATACGTCAGTAACATTTAAAAACTTTGGCAATCAATATGAAAATAAAGAATAATGTGGTAAAAAGCCCTTTATAAAAACTTAGGACAAGCCTGCACATATTTTCAAGGCCACAACCATCAACTCTTAGTGAGCCTTTGTATCTAAGCAAAAACAAAAAAAAAGTGTCCAGAATCGTTCTTTGAGATTTATATGCCTTAACATGTTGCAAGAAAAATAATCAGAAGCAACAGCTCATGGACTGAATTGATTTCTTAATATGGAAAAAAATGAAGATTTTAGAGCACTACTACAATGTGCTCAAATCACTCTTTTGGTTTTAGGGATCTATTCAAATTTTATACTTTGTTAAACATGAGACGTTTGTTAACCTGTGACATTGTTAACTAAATCATGTATGTCATATATATATTTTTATAATAATTCATCGATGATAAGATTATTAATGTTTGATGAAGCGTTTTAAGAAATAAAAAGCTAGCGAGTAAAAGGAGATGTTCAATAAAGGAAGCAAGATAAACAAAAAATGAGATTTATAACAAATTCCAAAAATAATTTAATAGAATTTTTCAAAACTTACTAGTTTAAGATTTATTTTTTTAACATTCATATAAACTTATTAATTTAATTTGGCATTGTCAAAATCTCAAGCACAAGAAATTTGACAAAAATTAAATCATATTATTAAAAACCAAGGACTTTAGCTCAATGATCATGAATGTTAGCTGAAAATATTATTGCAATGATCATGCCAGTTAGCTCAACAATATTAACTCAACTATAAATTATGCATGTTAGCTGAACGATTTAACACAATTAGTCGTTTAAACTACTTGATTGATAATAGCTGAGCAATATATACATTCAGCTCAAAAATATGTGCAGGTTAAAAAAAGATCTATAAATGCATCTGATTTATTGAGTTTAGAACAATATATGTGCATTTCTTTGAATTTGGAGGTGATTCATTGTGCTTAAAGTTGTTCAAAGTCAGATGAACTTATGTAGTAATATATTTCTAAATAAAACCCAAAATGCCACCTTGATTCATTGAGCAGCTCCTCTTTTTGGGCCTGGCCCTTGCGGCCTTCCTCTCAAGATTGGGAAAATTGGGGTGGCCCATAAATGGGCACCTATTGGGCTATGGGTTTTGGGCCCAATTTGTTAAGGCCCACCAGAAGATGGAGTTGCCTTTATTTTTATTTTCCTTTTTTGGTTTAAGCCTTTTTATGGTGGACCTTTCTTTTTCTATTTCTAGTTTCCTTTCTCAATGATTTGGGTTTTGACCCATTTGCACATGGCCAATAAAAGCTCAAGGGCAGGACCATTGTGTGGGCCCACTTGGGAAGAGTCCAGTGGGCTCCTTGAGACTTGTGGATTTGGCTTGCAAGTTGGATCTAGAAATGGGTTTTGAAAGGAAAATCACATTAAGTCTTTTCTTATTTGGGTTTTTTGCTTCCCCTTTTAGTTTCAAGTGGGGATATTGGTTGGGCTTTTTATCTTTTTTACTTTTATTTTCTTTAGAGTGTGGGTGTTGTAATAAAGCCCTAAAAAGTCAAGTCTATATGGTTTACTTTGATTATTCAATAAGAATTGCAAATTTGGCAAAAAAAAAAAAAAGACCAACTACAGTCAGCTAAAACGACCCCGACTTGTAGCTGCAGTCATTGTGCAGCCCTCACCTACATTCAGCTCCACCCAAGCAACCATCGAGCCTGCCAGCACTAAACGACTTGCGTCACCGCCTTGCCCCAATTCCTTGACTACCAGCCAATGCCGACAAAGGACCATTGGCTGCTCCACCTTCCTCGAGCCAGCCCGAAATTGAAGAACAACTTTTATAATAAAATCGTGTCGACACCTATATATTCTGTGATTAACCGTGATAATGATTCAAACGGCATTGATTGCTGATATGGAGGGTGGTAATGAGGATGATGATGTGATCATGTTGATGAGATGGTAATGAGGCAATGAGATGAGTATGTTGAGGTACTTGTGACCATAGGATGTGGGAATCACAATCATAACCATAATCACCATGTCATAATTGATAACAATCATGTCGGGAACCATTAATAAAATCACAATGATCGTGATAGGTTTCATAATGGACAGTGAATGCTTTTGACCCGTTTCAATTCAAGAGCCTCATCATCACAATCTTGCTTAATAATGATCGTGATGGTGATCAAGTCATAGTTAATGATCAAAGTGACTTGGATAATGATTTAATAGTCAATATAATTTAAATAATAAAATTTAAAAATGATTTATGTTCAAGCAACTTTCAGTGAATCAATTCAAGTAAATGTCTAATTGAGATTTTATGTTTTTATTGCATTTTTAAACTTCTGGTATGTTAATCTAAATTAAAATTATAAATTTTAATTTATTATTTCTCAACATTTAAGTTCATTAATTTTCTATATTGTTTTCTACATTCTACAAATTTAATCATTTTTGCATATTCTCGTTGCATGTAAAACTTGTTTTGTTTAATATCGAAACTTTCGCCTTGTGAACAAGCATATCTTTCTGATTCAATATTGGCAAATTACATAAGAAAATTATCTGAGGTTTTAAGTGATAATTGTTGATTCATCTTTTTTTAAATTAAGAGAACAATTGATTGAATTTTTAAAAAATAACAGAAATTTTGTTTTATTACATTAAATCTCCCTACCTGACTTTCTTGAAGAAAAAAAATTCTTAAAGATTATGCCTTGTTTAAACATGTTTGTCATTCTGAGAAAAATTCAACTTAAACTTATTCTACCTAAAACCTCTAAGAAATTTAAAAAATCATTACAAATTTATTTTGAATTTCATAAATGCATTCAAAAATATTTGAAACTTTGTAATATTGCTAGCTAAACAAATGTTAAGTTTGAAAAGAGTGAGCATATAAGTATTTAGCGGTTCCTATCTCAAAACCCGTAAGGATAGTGATAATATATACAAAGAGCCAGCTCAAGAGATTTTGAGGGTTTTGACCCACTCTATGATATGATACAAAATTATTTAAGACCACCCGCAGACAATATATGGATGTTTGGTGTAAATACATCACCAAAAGACCATTTTCTGCTTCTTTTTGGTATGATTATCAATATGCCTTTAATTTGTTTGAGAGTGCTATAGAGAATTGGCTAGGCATACATGTTAACAATTTATATATTATTTCTGAGGCTCGACTGAATACAGTAAGATCTTAACACTAATGTTTTCCAATTCTTACTCAGTTTAACGTCGTCAATGCTGCGCTTAATCCCCTACTTTATCCTTTACTCGCTCATACCTTTATTTTTCTTTATGCTTAACAAAATTTCTACCAAAATAAGTGTAGAAAATATTTCAATTGAAACTTACATTTTTATTTTGATTATATAATTGTGATTTATACTGACCGATGTTTAGACCAAAATATTTTGCAATAATGGTATAAACGAGGAATGAACTAAGGGAGAATCTGACTAGGCTTCTCTGTACTTTTATAATGTGAAAAATAGCGTATAAAGAAAGCGATGTATCCTATTTTGAACGTTATATCATTGTAAGTTTGTATGACTATTGAATAAATGAGTGATATTTAAGTATGTCTTTTCAATTTAAGAATATATATAGCTCTGTGTTTATGTATTTGAATATTAAATTAATAACTAAATTCATTAATCACAATTATCTGATAATCAAACCTTCAACCTGATCCTTAGATTGTCACATAATATATGTAAATATGCCATAATTATCATAATATAGGGATCCCGCAATATTTTGTGAAAGACAGCAAATCATAGCTCTAATACCAATTGATAAGGGATGGCCTCTCTAGAGTTGTCAAAGGAGGGGGAATGAAAACTAATCAGCGGAGAACGGAAGAAAAAATTATGTGGGTTTACAAAAAAAAGAAGCTTGGAAAGAGAAGAGAGAAGAAGATAAAATCGAATAGATAATCCCATTTTGAACTTTAAGCCATTGTATGTGTGTTAAAGTACAGAATAAATGAACGAGAGTTAAGCATTTCTTTTCAATTTAAGTGATAGTAAGCTCTGTTTTGACGTATTTGAAGATTAAATTATTAATCAACGTAATTGATTATGATTATTTGATATCCAAAAACCCTCAACCTGATCCTTTGATTGTCATAGACAGTACATAAATATGCCACAATAGTTATAATATAAAAATCCCGCAATGCTTTAAGAAAGACAACAAAACATGGCACTAATACCAATTGATAAGGGACAGCCTCTCTGTAGAGTTTAGAAAGAAGGGGGAATGAAAAGTAACCACGGAAAAATGAAAAAAGTAGAAATCCAAGGGGTTAAGAAAAAGGAAATAAAAAATGTTAATAAAAATATAAAAAAGAAAACTTGGAAAGAGAAGAAGATGAGAAGATAAAATAGAGAAATTAATTTTCAACTTTTTTTCATTTATTCAAAAATTATATTTTAGTATATTTGATAATACTACTTACAAATCTATCAATTCAAATTTTTAATTACAAAATTTTAGAGAAATCAAAATAAAAATAAATAAAGCTCCTAGTGAAGAGAAAACTTAAGATATTAATAAAAAAATTTAGATTCAAAATTTTTCCTTGATTAAATTTAAATAAAATATTTTTCTATAACTATTTACCTTTAAAAGTCAAATTTCAAATTTCAAAATTAAATTTACACAATAATATAATTGTTTTAAATATCATGGCAATAATAATAATATGACTTGCCAAAAAATTTGTTACAAAAATATAAATTTTAAATTTTAAATTTATGATTAAATAAAAAATTTACAATTTAATTCTTTCAACACATTAAAAGAGATGTAAAGTAAATTCAAGCACTCTTCTATACTATACTTTTATAACCCATAGTTAATATGAAATAAAAGTTAATAGTTTATGGATGATGAGAAATCTATTTTTATAATCTGTTTGATAATGTGCCTAATTGATTGGATCATATAGGTCTTGCCACATAACTTCAATTAATACATATTTAATTTATAAATAACTAATGAATTTAAATTTAGAAAACTCCATATATGGGCTTTATAAAATAAAGAAATAAGTATCATGCCTCAATCACTTTATTGATGAGATTTTTCTATGGATGTTTTTCATTTTTAAACACAAAAAACCACATTACTAAAAACTTTCAAAATTGGGAAATTTCTCATATGGGAGTTTTCAAAACTTGAATTAAATATGTTATACAAAAATTACAAAATTTGTCATGCCTTCTTTTTTCATTGCAATATTTTTGTCATGTTGCTAAAGAATAACATCCACATAAGATGATTACAAAATTAGTCCTTCTGCCCTATATTAATACATGTGATTGGACATGCAAATCAATCTACCAATCACATACAACCTATCCTCATAGCTGAATATACAAAATAACAGAATTAGATGCGCAAATTACATAAATAGTGCATACAAGCATATACAAATACATGCATTGACATGCATAAACATTGTTCATGTAACCTCACCTAATCATATACCACCCTAGCTACTATTTGTACTTGACACAAATAATAAAAAGTACATAAACATTGAGTTTGATTCTAGCAAGCACAATCAAGCAACAATGTTTAGGTTCTAGCTGTAACGACCCAATGTTGTTACTTCGTAAAATTAGGTCAGATCCCGGATAAACTTCAAATTAGGGCAAACCAAAGTACCATTAAATAGAAATAAATTTTTAAATCAAAATGCCCTAGTTTGGGAGAAATCTGGATAATGGAAACTCCTTTAATTTCTGAACTTTTTAAAATCAATAAATTAAGAAAATTAAATACGTGTCCAAATTCATCGATTTTGGTGTCATTTGGTTAAGTATATATTTAAAAGCTATGCTAAAAGTTTCATCAAATTCGGAGCTCCGGCTCGATCAAAATTAATTTTTGAAGTTTCAAACTTCAGAAATTAATATAAAATAAAATATTGCTCCGAATCGAAATTTTTTGGCTCAAGGGTATTCGTCTCATCGTAACACACATCGGTGTCAAATTTCATTATTTTTGGAAGTCGAATGACAGAAAAACGCAAAAAAATAAATTGAAAATAATTATTTAAATTTTCCTTCCTTTGTTTCCCCCCGACTCCGAGGCACAGGCTCTGTCACTCGACAGAGCCTATCGGTCGGCGGTTGGTCAGCGGCCGGCCATCCCTCCCTTTCTCTCCTTCCCTCCTTCTATTTAACCCCCCTCAACCTTCCTTCTTCCCAACAGCAGCCCCTCAGCCAGCCAGCCGCCGCCTCCTCTGCTCCGGCCACCCCTCCGGCCCCTTCAGCCACGTCCGGCCTCCCTCCGATTTCCAGCAACCCTAACCCTAGGTAAGAGGAGAAGGAAAATAGAAAAAATTTTGCATTTTTTATTTATTTTTTATTTACTTATTTTCATAATAATAATAATTATATTATCTCTATTATGTCATTATCATTATTATTGTTGTCATTAATTAATAATGATAATAGTACAAATATTATAAAATAACTACTATTTCCATTTTATCAAATCCATTTCAATAATTTTCATTCCGTTATTTCTTTCTTTATTATTATTATAATTATTACTTTTGTCAATTTCAGTTCAGTCATTTTCATTCTATCTTTTCTTTCATACATTATTATTATAATTATTTTATTAAATAATGATAATAATAATGCTACTATAAATATTATTACTACCCTCGATTAATTAAAATTCTGTCTTCTATCAAAAAGAGAGAGGGAAAGAAAAATAGAATAAAAAAGAAGATATTAAATACTCCTAAAAATATCAAACTACTTTGTTTTCATAAATCTCTAAGTATTGGTTATAAAGGCTAATTTAAAATATCAAAAACTTATGCAGATTCAAAGAATTGTTGCACTTTTGAAACTTAAAGAAAAAGGTACCATATGTCTATTATTACTCTTGTCTAATATGCTTTTTCGCTCACCATCACACAAATTTGATAAAAGTACTTTTAAAAGTCACATAAAATGATATATGAAAAATTTGGATAACTGAGTAGCATGGGTTCCAAGTTGATCTATTTTTAGTCTGATCTGACAACTGCTAGGATGGGGTTGTCCGACATCGGTAGTCATAAGGAGCCTATACTGATAAGCCTTTGAGGGGACAGGTATAGAGGGAAGTTAGGATATGTAATATAAAATAGAACCCCCCTTTTTCTCGATTTTGTACTTGCCCAACAAAATCATATTTTGCACCAGATATCAAATGCTAAAATTCTATATTTATTTTTGTGACAGCAATTATTTTTATACTAAAGTTTCAGTGCAATTGAAGCAGGTTTGCATGGATAAATTTATACAGTTTCTATTTCCTGTCAAATTATTGTTTATTTTTCTTATTATTTAATAATTGTAAAGTTAACATCTATCAATATTTTGTTTCACAACTAACTGGTATTCAAATGCCCATACTTTTGAAATGTGCCCAGATCAGGAGCTCGACCTAGAGAAAAGGTCCTAAGAACCAAGCAGTGCTGATACTGCTACCCACTGATTTACCATTTTGACTCTCTTTTTTTTACATTTGTAACTTTTATTTTGAACTTTGTAATCAAAATTTGTGAATTAATGAATAAATAAGTTATGTTTGATATCTACATATTTTATTTTTTTAATCACTCAATATGATCCTGCGGCTAGAGGACTTACCCCAAAACCGGTCCTGGCATCGGATCCCCACACTAGCTTATAATTGGAACAAAAGCTAGCTTGTCAATCCAAGTGTTCCTTTCAATCTAAGCCAAGACAAATTTTTTAAGCAGTTATCAGCCTTCAAGTAAAACAACATACGGCGCCCCAAAAATGTCAGAATTTGCACAAAACACTTAACAATTGTGTTCGGTTTGCTCCTACTTCTGTCAAACCTGCAAGCAGCTCAAGGTCAGAAATTTAATTTTAAGTGCACTCAAGAAAGAAAAGACACAAATACACAAACAAGTGATTTTGCAATTTTAAGTTACTCTTTTATAGCATGTACTTTTCTTACACATTGACATGCGCAATCATACAAACAAAAATAGAGTTGAAATTCAAAGAAAATATAATTAAAAAACTGAAATAAAATGAAAGCACGTTGTCTAGTATATAAAATTCAGTAACAAAATCTTGTTAACAAACAAGACCTGACCTTATGTTCTTTGGGTAAATTCTTGGAAACCTCTAATACTCTCCCATTTGGTACACTTAAACAGTTACGGTAGCCAGCCTCTTCCATGGAAAGCTTATCTAACTCACTTTCAACCTAAGAAAATGCAATCGAAAAAGATGCTGAGCAATGATTAAATAGCTAAGAAATGAAGTTAGGTATAATGGATTTACAATGATGATCTCCTTTTCAGGTTCTAAATCATCTATTCCATAAAATATTCTTTCAGTGTCCTCTTCCTGACATAAATTACAAAATCATAATTGTTAAGACACTCAAAGATACATCAAAATCTTATGAGGTAAAGACCACAAATAAAATGAAAATGCTCCGGTACTTAACATTATACCGTAAATTATGATACAAATTCTACCTGCCAAAATTTATTTTCAACATTAAGATAGTTGCAGGTTATGAGTTGTCCATTCCGCCTGTAAGTAAAAGCAATTACAATCTGCAGAAAATATAGCGTTACATAAGTTACTGATGTTAAACAAAGTTGCAACTAACCAAACCATACCTCATCACCATATATCCGCTGCATCACAGCATTTCTCCGCAACGTTTCAAAAGATATGCTTCTAGCATTGAAGTAGTCAATAAGCTAAAATAAAAGATAGAATGGAAAGAAAATGCAGTATTAGATGATCCAATGAATAAAATAGGATCATGACAAGCCGACCTATGTTGATCCTTCAAGATGAACATAATTACCAAAATTTGTTAGAGTCAAGTGTAAAGGACAGCTTATGTTCAATATTAAATTAAAACAAATCAAAAATACATGAATCCTCAGTCTAGTGCATGTCCACGTTATTTATTTATTGATACATATCATGTCATGAAAAAAGAAGTGTGTTAGATCGCATCTTAATTGCTATAATCGATAGGACACTATAAGTTATAATTAAAATATTCTCAATTCTTATATAAAGGCATCACCACCTTAATTCATCACTTAAAGAAAAGAATTTTGATAATATTACTAATGAAAAATAATAAACATAATTAAATCTGATTATAATTATTTATTTAATTGATACATGATTTTATATTTCAGCTTCATTCGTACATTTATTTTAAGCCTTAAACTTGTTGCTTTGAATCTTACGTTAATCTTATATACCTGAGTCATTTCATACAACAACAACACCAAGCCTTAATCTCACTAGGTGAAGTTAGCTACATGAATCCTTCGTTTCCATTGTACATGATCAAAAAAAAGTCCCTCCCTAAGTTCCAAATAAAGAAGATCCTTTCTAATAGTTATTTCATACGTCTATTTGGGTCTTCCCTCTTCCTCTTTAATATGGGAAAGATTCATAAACTCAATTTTTCTAACAAATGTGTTGCACAGTCTATGCTTAATATGCCAGAGCCATATAAGGTGACACTCTAATCTTATCCACTGTTGGAGCTACTCCAACCTTGCTAAGGATAAACTCATTTCTCACTCTATCCTCACAAGTATACCCCTCATTTCTATAACACTTTGTTTTATCAATAGTTTCTTTTTTCATGGCTACATTCAGCCCCATATAACATAGCACGTTGTATAGCTATTCTATAAAAAATTTCTTAAGTTTTGAGTCATATTTTTTGATCGCACAACACTCCAAAAGCGCTCATCTATTTCATCCAACTAGCTTGGATCTTATTAATCAAATCTCTCTCTATTTCGCCATCATTTTGAATAATTGAACCCAAGTAGTTGAACTTCTCGCTCTTCTTGATCACATGGTCCTTGATTGTTATGTCCTCGAGATTAGGGCTTGTAATACAATATTCTATTTTAGAACTATTAAGACAAAAAACCTTTGTATTCTAAAGTAATTACACAATAAACATTTGATTTACATAAAAAATTAGTGAGAATTGGCTTAGCATATTGATTAACTACTTCAAGAAAATTTCAAGTAAATTGAACTTCATATAGGTACACAAAAAACTAAATTATTTAAATTTTCTAATATATTGGTGGATGTCATAAATTTCATAACTATCTTATTATAAAAAAATTAATTTTGCAAAAAATTACAAATCAATAGTCCATTAAATATTTTAAATAAAAAAAAATGTTTATTTCATTCCATTTCCTAGCAAAATCATTGCAAACATCATCACCAATTTAAATCATGTTATTTTTTACTTGCTTAGTATCATAAGCATTTGGGCATAAATTTATATTTTAAGTTTGATTTAAAGTTTACATACTAAATTTAGGATTTGTTTTTATGTTTAAGTACACGATTTAGGGTAGAGAGGTGAGACCTAAAACATTACATTTACTCATTTTGTTTGGTTCAACAATTTAGACCCCAAAATACCTAATTGTAGAAAAACCAACCCAAAAAGTTTGAATACATTCACAATGATTACCCACAAAGGACCTCACATCATTGAAAAGAAGAAAGACTTTAACTTATAAAAAAGAGAAACCCCTACCACCATAGTTTATAAATGTATAAAATTGGATTTATCCATACACTATATTCATTGAATAAGATATATATATATATATATGGAAGACCGTCGATGATCACCATTTGGAGTTTTCTTTGGGTCTGAGGTTATCGGGCTCTACATACCAAGCTTATTGATTTCCATCATATCCTCATCAAATTATCCAACAAGCTTGATTACACAAGATTATTTGCTTGATGAAGTATTTCAATGATAATTTTCATATGAAATTGCTAAATTGGATGTCTTTCGACCCTAAATGCAAACCTCCCATTGTGCTAGTATGGATCAATTTCCTTATGCTCATAGTTTGTTTGATAACACATTACAATCATTCCAATCTTGTTTGTATTTCGATAAGCCACCCAAAGTGGACAATGTTATGGCTAACCTTATTCAGCCCTCAGCGGCATGTGTTCTAATTTAGATTGATCTCACTGAAATGATTGCGTCAGAGATATGGATTGGGAACGAAGAAAGCAGTTATCTTCAAGATGCGATGTTCAAAATTTTGCCTATGTATTGTCATTCATGCAAAGCTATAAACTTTATCCCCATAATATTGCAAATTTTTATAAACTTTATTCCCATCTTAAAGGTATGAATAAGTCGGGGAGTCCTTCGGGCAGTTTGCAATAAGAAACAAGTAGCTTTTGTTTTTCAACAGCAATTCAAAGCAAGGCTAGCACCTTCCAACACGAAATGTTGCCCACATTAAGCCGATTGGCACAACCATTCGGGAATCTGGGCTTCCACCTTTATCGGCAGCTAGAGGCGGAGACTCCCCATTAGATATTAATGATGCTGCTGAAGAAAGCCTATTTGAAAAGCAGCTTATGGTTGTCGTTGATTGTGTCGAAAGGAACGACATTGCTAACATTTCCTTTGGGGATTTCTATGTAGATTGGAATACAATTTGGGCCATTTTTACAAATTGCAGCAGGTTGCAAGACTGGCTTGATTGTCTGGTGGATGTTGTAGACTCTCGGCCATATAATGAGGTTCAAGAGTTCATTGAAGAGAATGATAGTATGAATGAGTTTGATGAATTTGACGCAAGTGGGATTCTGGCAGAAGTGGTGACTCCGTCAGACAATGCTTCCACCAATTGTGTCAAGGAAAGTAATGAGAACTTACCAGGTTATTAGATTTTTTCCTCGAATCAGCTTCAGAATGTGTATATGGAAGTTCAAGAGATATTAAGAATGAGAGTTGTGGGGAGGATGGCCAATGCCTCTTTGGTTTTGAGGCCCCTTCTCATAATGTTACAATGTTGATGGCATCCTCCTCAAATATGCTTCAACAATGGATTGATGAAATACCAATAGTTATGAGTAGGCGAAATATGATGGAGAGCGCCCTTGCCCCACATCATTGATGTGGATGTTACCTCTCCGCCCTTGGTGGCCCCATGTGAGGAGGGGCTCTGCTTGAAGAACTTGGAGGAGAAATCGGCTCTCAACTTGTTCGCTGCAGAATTTCTATGGCTTATTTATGGAATGCGTCAAATTACTTCGGTACAACTTTCACCGTTGGTACTAAATGAAAAATAAGTGATCGCTGATTTGGACACAAATGAAGATATAATAGAATCAGAGAATGAATTTGATGATATTGAAAATTCACAAGAAAACAAGAAAAAAATAAGAAAGAATTGTTCTAAATCCTCAAATATAACGACAAGACACAACCTCAGAAAAAGAAGCGGCGGCCATTAATCAGGTTGGTCTCAACAGCTTAGAGGTCCTTTGTCTTCCTATTTTGTCTTCAGATTCGGAGATTCCATTTTTTGAGAATCTCTTAAGGGTGGTTTGGTGATCGTTTCATATTTAATCACACACACACGTATATATAAATATATATATATATAGTTTTAGAAATAATTATTACCTTTAATAAACCCGTTATCAGTCGCCTGCAAATGTCTCCTCATGCCATATTTCAATGTGAGATTAATATTTTTATTTTGTTTACCTTTAAATTATCAAAAAAAGAAGCCCCTTCCACCATAGTTTGCTATAAGTTTCCTATTCATAATCATTACATGCATGAGTGTGATTAGCCTACCCCGTCTACACTATTAGAGGAATTCCAATATTTCACATACAACAATCTTTTAATTTTAATTTTTATCATTCATTTTAGTTGTAGCAATAATCTATATTTGCAATTTTAGCAAAAATTGACCTCATATTGTAGTATTTATTAATATATAATAGCGGAGAAGATAGACTATTCATTTAGCATAATCTTTTGGTAAGCAAAGAAACCTCAAATAGTAATCTAATACAACAAATACAAAATTCAACAAATTTAGAAGAAAGAAATATTCTTACAGTTAAATAAAATTACAATAACCCGCATTTAAGATTGACTTGTATGTAAGCTTCCATTGTTATAACTTTTCCCCAACTCCAATACATTTATTGATTTAAGTATTTGCCTACATAAAAGGCTCAACCTTCAAACTTCTACTTTCTTTTATCTATTTAGATTCATCCTAACATGACTACTAATAAAAATCAGTTGGATCTAAAATTTGTTTTTAAAAACTATCCTTAAATCTTATAAATTAGTATCCTAAAACTATATATTAATCTCTGTTTAATAATGATTCAAGTTATATAAAAAATATACTTTAGGTTTTTCAAGATTTTTCAATTTGGACCAAAGTAAAATCAATCCATCTACCCAAATGTCATTAAATTTTAATATTATAATGAAATACAGGTAGTAAAATTTTCCCAAGGCTTGGCAAAATTTTAGCAAAGCTCCTTTCATATTGGGCAAAACCCCAACTTGTCAAAATTTCCAAAATCTTGGTTACAACTGTTGAACCTAGGGTTCTAATCCGTTTATTTCTCCTTGTTTGATCTGGAAGATTGCTAAGCATACTTTTACATAGATCTAATGATCTAATCTAACATATTATTCAAGAAAGTGATCTAATCTTAAACATTGTTTTGTTTATTGTATCTTGGTGTTCACTGTTTGTTTGTATTGTTGTGACTGTGAGATTCTCGCGGGCTAAGGTTTGTGTATGATGTGTGGTCTATGCTCTAGCCCATTACGTTTTTCAGGTAGATGCATACTCCAATGACTTCCACAAAAATGATTGGAATGTTTTGTGGACTTGGAATCTCACCATTGGCATGCCATGATCTCCAAATAATGGATGAGCTGGAATATTTACACCCATCCAATCACAACAAATTCCATAAAGCAGGTTTTTATATAAGCAGAAATTTCAGTTCATTCGCATGCAAAGCAGAGAGAACAACCTAGATGGTATTGCAAAATTCACACATTTGTAAATTGGAGAGAGTATCTACAAAAAATGGCCATCTCAAATATAGTTGAGAGTAATACCACCGGACACAATGGCCCTAAGCAAAGATCCTCTTCAACGATAGCTCTATACTTCTTACTTGAAGTCCCAGAACCCAAGGTAGGCAGAACAATATATTCCCCTTTATTCCCATCATCCATAACGCGGCCTTGCCAACCACATGTCGCTCTGAAGCATTTCCACATGGCTTTCATTCCATTTTTATCAATATAAAGAGAAAAACTTTTCTCTTCTGAATTTCCTCCTTTACACTGTGGACATTTATCGTGTGATTTCTGCCCTGCTTGGTTGGGATCGGACATAATTCCTAATTCCCACAACTTTCCATGAAGCTTCTTCAGTCTCTCTGTTACGATTCCTTCACCTTGACAAGGGCCCATAAAAAAAATAAGAAACCAGAAAAATTGTACACGTTAAGATGAAAACTTTTGCCCCAAAATGTGGTAACTTACCGGAACTGGAGAAGGAAAGCTGCCCGCAATAACGATATCCGGGGCTCACCGTGGAGAACAAGTTAAACTTAGTAGCGTTTCTGAGTGGGTTTCCGTGGAAATGGATAAAGCGGTGAGAGAAGCCGGGAAAAACCACCGGAAATGCAGGGCACTTCTCAAGGAACTGGCAAGAGCTAGGCATGGGTAAGGCTGAGTGGAGAATATTGCCATGAAAAGGACGGAGCAATCGGAGCATTTCAGCGAAAGATGATCAAGTTGTTTTGACGGACCTATAGTTTATACAAACATCGAGTGACAGAATGCCAGTGCTCGACCCTCTTGAAAAATTCATACTGCTGTACTAAAATAGCTATAACTTATCTTACAAAACATAAAGAGTGGAATATTGAGGCTATCTAAAATATTTTTTTTGAGAATAATTTTTTTAAAATAATATGAGTGTAGTGATTTTATCATGTTTGAATTTTGTCTTAATTTTAAATTTTTTATCTTTATTATATAAAATAATTTTGCTACATTTGTACCACTATATCCACAATGGTGTGTTGATGAGGTGACAGATGATGTGGCAAACAGGCCACATCAGCATTTTATAAAAATATAACCCGAAAATTGCACTTAAAACCTCTGTAAATCGCTCTTAAAACCTAATATGATGCTATCATTCTACCCCGCAGTTTGTCCTAATCGCATCCGTTGCTACCTTTCTTCACCCCCGCATTCATTCTCTTTTTCTCTTGCAGTTGATTGCCTCTCAGCTACCCCCAGCGAAGCTAGCTCATGTTCGCTTCGTGCACAAATCAGAGACCGAGGACTCCAACAACTCTGACTACCTCGTCCAGTGTGACAATTGAGGACTTCAAGGCGACGAACGTGTCTCCCATCTACCCACTAAACTTTCCATCTAAACTCTTCTAGAATCTTTCTTTGAGTTGTAGAAAAGCAATTGAAGTCAGAGTGAGGATCTCTAAAAATCAATTGATTCTATCTCAAGAAACTGATTGACTCATAATCAAGGTACTCTGGATCAGAGGAATTTCACAGGACAATATTAAGGTACCATGTTGTGGCGCCTCGCTTTCTAAGCCCACAATCATTATGCAAAGAAGCAGAGTGTTACTCGTGCAAATCCTTCACTCAATATTGGATTAGGTAAGATCCACAATCTACTGCTAAGGAAAGGATGTGCACAGATTAAATAAGAGAATCAGTCATTAAATTTATATATACATACAGAGTGCGGAAGCATATGAGAAATAAATATTACATCCATTCATCATACATCATACATGAATTAAAATAAGATAGCTCAGAAAATAATAAAGTGCAAAAAATAAACACAATCACGAGTGTCTGTATTATTACAATATTTTAAGTAAAGTTTATGAAATGAAATAAATAACTCTCATCATCACTATGAAAAAAAAAAAGAACTAAATATCCTCTGGTCCAAGCTGTTGCACCTCCTCTAAGTAAGGCTCCTCCTCAAGTTCAGGATCCTCAAGTTGCTCAATATCTGACTTTGTCAGTTTCACAATGCTAGGGCCTCAGCCAATAAAAAAAAATCTTATTAGATAAAATGTTTAAGTACATTTTAGGCAAGTAAATTATTAAGCATTTATTAATATCACAATCTTACTCTATACCAAATAAAACATCTATTTATTATGGGAGCAAATAAGTATACAAGGGAAACAAGATAAATTATAAGCATAGCATTTATAACTGAATAACAGGCGAGGCAAAAGCGCACCTCCAACAACAAAATAAAGGAACAGGCATACATGTATAATACAATAATTAAAAGTATTGAAAAAAAAGTCTAAACCTAACACATTGATGATCATATGACATATGCTAATTTGAAACATAAATTTAAAAATGGTACATATAATATGAGCAGTAAAGTCTAGCATCCTATACATGTATCTATACAAGTGAGCAGATAAAACAACACCACTATAACTGACTGAAATAATATGCATCAATAACATAATAAACAGAAAGCTGAAAATATAAAGGAACATATAATTGCCATATTAAAAAGAATTGGCCAATATGGCCCTAATATATATATATACCCTAATATATATATATATATATATATATATATATATATATCCCCATAGCCTTTATGGGTTAGGATAAATATATCACAATATAATATTGTATGACTAAAGAGGCAAATAATACAATGCAAACATCTTTTAGTTATTTTACTTTTGTTTTTGTGAACAATTTCAGAAATAGCCGAGGAGTTAAACACGTTTGCAAGATTAATCGAGTCCCAAGCTTAAAACACTCTCCTCAATGAGTGATGTTAAGCATCCTGATCTCTCCTTACCCCTGTCAATTAGAGTAAATGTGTATCATAATCCATCATAAACTAAACCCAAATGCAAATATTTTCATAATATTTCAAATTTTCATTTTCATGCAACAACAATTTTCTTATATGTTATGTCTAAGGAAAACAAACACAAAATACAAGGGATGTGTAGCACAGAATCAAATAGTGAGCAAGCGACTCTACTAAATATGGTGATATCATTTGTTGTCTAGTTTTAACGTTCTAATTATTCTAAGTTACACAAGTTCAGGATCTCCAATTCCTACTATCGAGTGTAATTAAGAAGTTCGTCCTTATAGGTTACAAAATATTATGACTAGCTATATCCTAATATGCTTAATCAATATCGAATATGAAAAATATTCACGGCCTAGTTTATGAGTTCAGATGTTTTAAACTATTAGCTGGCCAAAATTTATAACTAGAGATTATGGATTTAGCACCACGAGATTTAGGCTAATTCACATAATCCCAAAGGTAAGGCTTAAGATATAGGCTTCGGTCAAAAAGGGATCTATTGATTAAGGTAGATCATATTAAGCAAATCAAATTAAATAGGATGAATCTCCTATTCTAAGTCTAGGATTAAAAGACAAAATAATCAAAATAATGTATAAAATCTAGAAACTAATAAAATCAAGGATTCATTTATTAAAAAACTCCATTTTTTAATGAATGAAATCTAACCTATGATCTAATCCTAATCCAGGAGTAATCCTAATATGAGGCGAAAGATCATAAGGAATGGACTTAGAGAAGATTAAGGAATTTTACGAAGTTATTTGAATTACTGATTTTGATTACTTAAGTGATTCTATTAGAATTCTAACCTTAGTTTAACTCATTTAGAAGCTAATTTAAGAGTTAAAGCTGCTTAACTTAAATTTTGGGCAGAGTGACTATTTTGCTTATTCTTAAGAGTTCAAAAAGTAACTTTTTGAATTAGAGTTCTAAATTGGAATTTCTTACTGCCAAATAATTCCTTACTATCTAACATGAAGATAGACAATAAGTACGCTCAATTTAGACAAGAAACGAATCTTATAAGTCTGAACTAAGGTTTTTGACCTAAGGGGAAATCTTAAAATTTACCCTAATGAAAATCTAAATTTTTGTGCAGTTTATTGTTGGTTACTGTTCAAGGATTCCATAGAGTCCAAGAACACTACATTCTGAGGTCAAATGATTAAGTTATAACTAATTCAATTTCTAAGGGAAATTTGGTAATTTTGTCGGTTAATGGGTGATAAAAATTGAAATTTTTTATTTGAAGTCTAATTTCAGCATACTCAGTTTTTATAGCTTCCCTATAATATACTCAGTGTGTTGACATGGAGTAAATCTAATTTAGACCTTAAATGGTCAAGTTATGGCCTAACTAAGATTAGGAATATTTTGGTTAATTTTTAATTTTTTAGGGTTCAGATTCTATATATTATTTCAGTTTATTGATGACATTGAAATTCTAAACTAGTTAGCACTTTGAATTACTGAATTTGGAGTTGAATTGACCAAATTATGGTCATTTAAAGTTTAGGGGCATTTTGATCATTTTTAGGGTAGGGTCTTAAATGTTACTTTCTAAACTAAGCTCCAAATAGAGAAACTAATACTTATACTGTGTTAGGGCTATTTTCCTGAGTATTTTAAGACTCATATTGCTTATGTTTGGATGACTATGTTAAAAGTTATGAGGGTTTGATTAAGTCATAAAATGTCACTACGTTATACGTACCAAAAACTAATTTTTGCATTACGTCATTTGATTCATTTTATTTTTTTGAGTAAAATGAGACATATATTGGCTATGTTTGGATCATCCTACAAAAAGTTATTAAAATTTTAAAGATTTTGAATTAAATAATTTAAATTAAATAAAGTTACTATTCATTTATTCAAATTGTATTAATTTACTATTCATTCTTAAAGTTAAAAATGAATTTCTTTTCTATATTATTAATTAATTATTCAATTTTCTCTAATCTATATTTAATTAGTATTAATTATTAATTAGTTAATAATTAATTTGTTATTTAATTAATTTAAATATTTTAATTATATTTTTAAATATTAGAATTACTGTTTAATTATGATTAGTACTAATTACTTAATTATATTACTGTTTATCCTAATTAATGAATTAATTATCTACTTAATAATGCTTAAATATTCATTTAATTAATATTAGGATTAGTGTTTTTGTCCTGATTAATTACTATTAATATAATTAAATTAAACCTAATTAATTTGATTGATTAATCATATATAGCTTAATTAACTATTTTTGATTAATATATTAATGATTAAGATCAATTAATTAATTAATCAGATTAATATTAATATTATTAATTTAATTATTGCTGATTTATTATTAGAATAATCTTAATTAAGTTTAATTTAGTTAATTAGCTATTTGTTAATTAATTAATAGTTATTATTATCCTAATTAAGTCTAATCATTTAATCATACTGATTATTATCAAATAAATACTAATTATTAATTAATTAATTAATTAATTAATTAACTAATTATTACTTAAACCCTCTGTTAATCCCTAATTAGCATAATTAACTAACTACTAACATAGTTTGATAATAATTAATTAAATCACTAATATATATATATATATATATTATTGTTATAGTTTTATCTGCAGGAAATTATTGCTTGGGACACGTGGCAGGCTATTACTGGCGGTGACAGAAGTCGCGGGACCCACCACTACCATGTGGCAGGCTGTGACTAGCCATGGACTGCACAGCGGGGCCCACTGCCACACGGTAGCTCGGGAGAGGCTGTGACCCAGCCCGACCCAACTGCGCTGCAAGCATCACTACGACGGACCGGCTAAGGCACACGAAATGGAGGCCCGTCCGGCGTCGCCACGCCTCGACCCGCATACCGCCGGGAAGGTCTCGAAGAGACCTTCCATTTGGTGGCTCGGCCGAGGCCGGAGGTGGACTGGATCGCGCATGGAACCCAACCCTAGCTAACCTAACTCGGTGAACGATACCTAATGGTATCGACTGTTTGCTCAAAGGAAAATTTGATCGATCGATGACTCGAGCCTAAGGAAATTTGCTTCGCGGAATAAGCATGTGATACAATGGATGAACGATTGCACAAAAGAAAATCAAGATCGAGAGGGCACCTGATCGACGTTTTCGGGTGCTTGACGTGAGGGTTCGTCGATCCAGGCGAAACTCGAGCCCTCACGGAAGGTGAGCCTTATTGGGCCTCAGGCGGTCCCGAAGAGGCCGAGGACGCACCGGATCGGCCCGGAGGGGCGGCGACCTGCCGCGTGCGAGCGAGGCGGAAAAGACGAGGAAGACGAACGAGAGCCGTTGGATCGGCGTAATCGCACGGCTCCCGCAGACCGGATCCGCGGATTTCAAATCTGCGGATTTCAGATCCGGATCCGAACGGGATATCGGGTCAGATCCGATTGGCAGCGGGGATCTGACTCGATAAGGGAATTAAATTTTTATTTAATTAATCATTTTAATTAATTAATTCCTTATTTAATTTAAACAATTAAATTAATTTCAGAAAAATTCCAAATATTTACCCCTAGCTAATTGAGGGGTGAGGAACGCAACAACGAGGTCGGATTTTTGATTCGATGAGTATTTTAATTTCCCAATTTTTGGGTATTTAAATATTATTAAAATATTCGTCAAAATTTTGACAACTTCCGATTGATGCGAAAATATCACATATAGCTAATTTGTGGGCAATGAGCGCAATGACGAAATCCGTTTTTTTATCAGAGGTCAATTTAAATAGGTGAAATTCTAGGGTTTATGAATTTTCCAAAAATCAAAATTTAATCCATTTGACTCCTTATTTGGACTAGGTCTTAGAATTTGACTCCTAATAACTTGATTAATATTTAAGATCAAGATTAAGACTAAAATTAATCCTAATTGACTAGGGTAACAACTTGAGTTGTTACATATATAACTTATTTAATGTATTTAATATAACTTGATATCTCTATAATTATTGAAAACATAAATGATATCAGATGTTCTAATGAATGTAATTAATTCTACAAATATACTCTTCAACTCTATTTTGGAATAATCATGATTGAGCTCTTAATCAAGGAGATATCAACATGTATCTAATACCGTTATAGAATGCTGAAAATAATTATTTAATGTTTGTATCTCTACACCATATCTAGTAGAATGTTAATAAGTAGTTTAAACATCTTTAATTGTAATCAATAGTGAAAGGCTTAGGTTCACTTTTAGAGGTTAGATATTGAAGTTAAAAAGAAGCTATTGTCGATTGTTGATCACTTATATATACTATAACTTATACATTACATAAATAACATAATGTAATAACTTAGTAAAGTTAAATAAAAATGATTCTGCTCTTTGAATAACTCAGAAATGTGATTTATGATTTAGGTACTGAATAGTTTTGATAATATTTTCTAAAAGCTGTGTTATTTATTGTATTATTTGAATGGTTAAGTTTCTAAAATTTGCAGCAAAAATACTATAAAACTATATTTTTTTCATTTTTTTCAATTTTTATTTTATGTTTGAATTTTTGTTATTTGAACAGAGGTTATTGTAATAATGACTAAAAAGAATATTAGCATAGAATATTTGTTGTCAATATCAAGCAAATATTCAATGACAGCTAATATGAATTTAATGAACCTTGAACAATTGTATACTACTATTCTTTATGATCTTTATGTAATAATTAAAGTTGTTTCAAAAGTTTAAGTAATTATGGTACTCTTAGTACATGTCTCAATGTGTTGCAGTTACACTCTGATCTCATTTATGGTTTAATGCTGCACTTGATTCCAAATTATTTTTTCTTGATTCTTCCATCTATTTGAGCTACCACACTCCAAAATAAAACTCCTTGATGTCCATGCAAACAACTACCTCTTGTGCATTGTACTTTTTTGCAAGCAGTTATTTTGTTGGGATTCTCTAGCAGGATTGAAGTTGCTCTTATTGATAAATATTTGTCAGAGGATTTTTGGTGCTTGATACATTGAATTAAACAACATATTTATCATTGTTGTGTGCCCTTTTATGTTGTTGATGCCATATCACTTTGTTCATGGCTATTGCATTGATATTTGCTGTATATGCTTAGCTAACACAGTGTGTATAAATACCATGTTCTTGGTCATCATTTAGAACAACTCAATGCATTTTTTTATTCTATTATATTGTAAACTAATTGGGAGAGAGATTCTAACTCATAAAGAGTTATTAGTAGTGGCTTCATAGGTCTCTTTTTTATTTAAAGAAATCTTATCCACATATTTTAATAGTAGATGCATATTGTGCATGTATTTTTTCAGTTGGTTGCATTAAGTTTTTTAATAACTTTTGTATACAATCATAATTGAAGAATCATGAAGTTGAGACTTGAACTTCTTGCTTACAAAGTCAGCAGTCTTTCATTTGAGTTACATCTTCAAGTAAAAAAAAATTCACAAGCTTCAGAAAATTGGGCATTTCACAGTTCATTCATATGTATCACATTCTTCTATTTACTTCGACATTTGATATTTGATAGCAACAATATCATTACCAGTAAGTGCAATTCAACATTTAATAGAAAGAATATCACATTATTCTCTTTTTTTTACTTCAAACAAATGGCTTTATAGAAAAATTTCAATTTAATGTGAACCATATTCTTCACTATTAAGGTGTTTGAATGCAAGATGAAAAAAATACATCTTTTTATTCAAAATGCAACAACAATGATTTCTCTTTTCATTTTTTTGATTTAGCAAGAATATACTTGTAACGACTCGGTGCTAAGTTAGTGAAGTATAACCCAACACTAGGTATTATCGTATTACTTAACACTGAATTAGTATGAAACTAACTCACTATTAAGTACTACGTGGCCAAGAAGTTTTTTGAGATAAGAAAATTGTAGTAATTTAAAAGAGCAAAGTATACATATATAAGAATACACACATCTATCATCCAAACCAAGCATAGAAAAATAAGAAAAATATATTTATCACAGAAAAGAAAGTAAGAATATCCAAATATTAAGTTATTATAAACAGATTATAAAAGTTACAAAAATGCACTCATCCTCATAAATAAGAGAAAAGGTGCAAGTCTTCAAATACTATTTGTGGCAGGTACTAATTGTAACTCCAAGCTTCACGAAATACTCATGATCTACCTATTTAGTATTTATTACGGTATATCACAACCAATAAAATAAAAATAATTTAAAAAATCTAAGTACATTTTAGAGTAACACTAAATTTTATTTATTTTAAACAACTATCACATTAGCCATTTATAATTATTTGAGTGAGTGGAGCACTAAGCAACAAATGAAAGGATATAAAGTATGCAAAAGCAATAAAGTAAGGAAGTAAAGTACTCACAAGTAACTTTCCTTAGCCTATATCAAATATGTAAGGGAAAAATACAACATATAATGACTAAAAACTACTATAGTGCATATCAAATATGAAGAGATACATGAATATGCTAATTTATAATTATGCTAAGTAACATTAATAAGTGAGCAATGTAAGCATAAATATAAGTGAGTAAGCAAATGTAACAACCCAAGTTATTATCTTTATCAATTAAGACTAATCTCCATCCTAATCTTGATTATAAGTGTTAATCAAGTAGTTATGAGTCATCCATTAAGACCTAGTCTGAATCAGGAGTCAAATAGATCAAGTCCTGATATTTGAGAAATCCAGAAACCCTAGAAATTTACCTATCTAAATTGACTTCAGATCAAAAATCGGACTTTGCCATTGTGCTCATTGCCCCCAAATTAGATAGGGGTGATGTTTTGGTGGCAATCGGAAGTCATCAAATTTTTATTAAATATTTTAATAATATTTAAATATCCTGAAAAATAGGAAAATTAAATATTTGTCGGAATTAAAATCTGACTTTGCCGTTGCGTTCCTCACCCTCGAATTAGCTGAGGGTGAAATTTTGGGATTTTTTGGAGTATATTTATAAAATTTGATTTTAATAAATTAAGTTAAACTTTATTCAAACTCCATTTCTTCTCCTATATTTTTCCACTCAGCATTTTTTTCCCTCCTTCCCAGCACCTTCCTCCCCCTACACTCAAGTGATTTCTGCCATTCTTTTATTTATGCTACTCCTGCCACCCTTGTCCCCTTTCTCTCAACCTCCTGCCACTTCCCTATCCCTTGTCAGCCTCACTAAGTGGGATGGGTCAACTCAGGCCATCCCATCCCATAGCAGGGCTCTCTCCCATTAAGAGAGGCTTTGGCTCTCAGCTTTCCACTTCCTCATTTGCCTAGCTGAAGTTTATTCCCCTCTTTCCTGCATTGCTGTAGTTGCTGCTAGAAGAAATCTCAGCTCCTTCATCTTCTTGCTAGCAGTTGGAAAAGAAGAATAAATGATCTCTCAAGCTCTCAAGCCTCCCTTAGAAAATTTGTCATTGTTAAAGCCAACGTACTTTATTTTTCTCTATTGGTTAATCCAATGACTATTCTATTTCATTTTTATGCTCATTTGTATGTCTATAAATCTGTGATTACTTTAGTTGTGCATCAATGAAGCTATATTTAAGATGTAGAAACTCATGTAAATTTGTAAACAATAGGGAATAATATGTAAATATGCTAATACAAAATTTTGTACACCTAGTTCTTTAACTCCATTGTTTGCATTGATAAGTTAATCATTTGGTATTGATTTGGGTATCAATAGAAAGATCTCGGAAATACCTTTCCATCGGTTTATGGCACCGTACGTGAAGTACTCTAGGTTGAGAGTATTTGAGCTCGAAAGTTGACCCATTGAGGTTTTCGCACAGGCGAAATCAGCGTTGGGCGCCGCTGCGCGCCACCGCACGCCGCAGCGGTCAAAGTTTCGAACTCAGCATAATAGTTTAATGAAGTATAAAAATGTATTTTTTTTTATGAAATCCACCATAGCGTGGCACGGCCTGAAAGCGCAGCAGCGCACCGCAACGCCCAGAGTTTCGAATTCGGGTCTAATAGTTTAATGAAGCGTAAGAACATTTTTTTTGAATTAAATTTTCTCGCCATAGCGTGGCACAGCGCGCCGCAGCACCTAAAAGCGCCGCAGCGCGCCGCAGTGCCTAAAAGCGCTACAGCGCGCTGCCGCACCCAAATTTTGGACAGTTTTCCGCCACAGCACTGCAAATTGCCGCAGGGCATCATAGCGCTTAAAAGCGCCACTGTGCGCCGTCGCGCCTGGCTTTCTGCCAGAAGGCTCCATAGCGCGCCCTAACGTGCAGAACTGTCAGGATTGGTCCATAACCGGCTGAAATTGCTAAAACTTCACAATTTTTGAATTTTAAGGACCCTAGGACCCTAGTGGGGTCAAATTATATGATAAAATTGAGTATTGTATAAATGTGTATGTGAATATCTAATTTTGCATTAGATGATAATTTAATCCCTAATCGCCCCTAAAACCCTAAATATTGATTTGACCATATCTTAGTCAATTAGACTCTAAATCAAAAAATTCAAAGTGCTAGATAGCTTAAATTTCCAGTGCCAACAATAATCAAAAATAATATTAAGTTTTGAATCCTAGAAAAATAAAAAATGACCAAAATATCCTTAATTTTAATTAGGTCATAAGTTGACCAATTGAAGTCCAATTTGGGTCTACTCCTAGTTAAAGTACTCAATGTAATATAAGAAAATTATAGCCACTTAGTTTGCTGAATTTGGACACCAAATGGAAAAGTTAACTTTTTGACCCCCTTAGCCTTAGGAAATTCCATAATTTCCCTTGAAATTGAAATGACTATAACTAATTCATTAGATCTCAAAATTTAATGTTCTTAGACTCTATGGAATCCTTGAATATCAACCAACAATAAACTACATAAAAAGTTAGATTTCATTAGGTGCAATTTACTAAAATATCCTTTAGGTCAAAAACCTTAATTTAGACCTATATGAGCCATTTATTATTCAGATTGAGTGTACCTATTGTCTATCTTTATTTTAAATAGTAAGGAATCATTTGACAATAAGAAATCTCAATTTAGAGCCCTAAATTAAAAAGTAGCTTTTTGGACCCTTAAATAGGGGCAAAATAGTCATTTTGCCCAGAATTTAGATTAAGCACTCTTAAGCCCTAATTTATCTCTTAAATCACTAAAATCAATATTAGAACTGTGTTAGTACCTTTTAAAGTGAATAAAATCAGCTTTCCCATAAAATTAGTTAAATTCTTAAAATTTCTCTAAGTCTTTTTCTTATGATCTTTCACATCACATTAGGATCATTCCTAAGACTAGGACTAGATCATATGTTAGATTTCATTCATTAGATAAAATGGGTTATTCAATAAATGAATCCTTGGTTTTAATAGTTTATAGATTTTACAACCTAATTTTGATTATTTTATCTTTTAACCTTAAACTTAGGATAGGAGAATCATTCTATTGAATTTGACTTTGCTTAACAGGATTTACCTCAATCATTAGTTCACTTAGAACTGAAACCTTAGACCCTTAGACTTTACCTTTGAATTATGTGCTTAAATCCCATCTCGTGGTGTTAAAATCATAATCCCTAGTTCAGTAGATCTTGTTCAGATCTTAGTATAGAACATCTAAATCCATTAACTAGGTCGTAATGATTTATTATTTAACTCATAGTCGACATTGATTTAATCATATTATGACCTAGCTAGTCCTAATATTTTGTAATATATAAGGCCGTACTTTTAAGTTACACTCGATAGTAGGAATTGGAGATTCTAAACTTGTGTAACTTGAACTAATTAGAATAGTTTAATTAGATAATAACAGTGTCACCATATATAGAAGAGTCCCTTGCTTACTACTTGATTTATTTGTGCTACACATCCCTTGTATTTTGTGCTTAATTACTTGGACATGTCATATAAGAAAACTTTGTGTATGAATTGAAAACATATAATAATTAAGATAACCATTGTCTTGGGTTCAGTTATATTATGGTAAGTTTTGGTGCACATTTACCCTAATGGATAGGGTAAGGAGAAATAAGTATGCTTAATATTACTCATTGAGGAGTATGTGTTAAGCTTGAAACCTGTTTAGTCTTATAGATGTGCTTGACTCCTCAGCTTTTTCTAGACGTGTCCATAGAAACAAAAGTAAAGTAATTAAAAGATTCTACATTTATATTTACTACTTCTTCAGTTATGTTGTTCTGTTCTATCTGCCCTAGCCCAGAAAGGCTTTGGAAATTTCTGTCTGAGACTAATTGGCTAATTTTATAATATGATAGTTATACATACCTATTTCAGTTCAGTTTACTGTTTACTATATTATTGATGCATGTTATTTTCAGTCAGTTATACTTTACTTGCCGACTTACTTGTACATATTTATAGGATGTTAGATTTTTGTTGCTTGCTATATGTACCATTTTTAGATTTATTATTTTAAACCAGTATATGTTATATGATCATCAGCATGTTTAAGATTAGACTTTTTTTTTTAGTGCTTTTACTTATCGCATTATATATATGTATGCCTATTCCTTGTTGAGTTTGCTTGAGGCATGCTTTTGCCTCAATTTCTGCTTATTTATAAATATTATATTTATAATATATATTGCTTAATATATGCTTACTGCTCCTATGCTAGATAGTTATTTTTCTTCTATATATGTAAATGGTGACATTAATAATTCAGGTAAAAATATTCAGCCTAAAATATACTTAGACAACTATCTAATAAGATTTTATTTTATTAGCTGGGGCCCTGGCATTATGAAGCTGAGAATATCAGATTCAAATAGATTCGAGTTTCCTAGGTGGCTAGGGCTGCTTAGACGGCATTCAGAGCTCATTCCAGAATACAGCAATGATGGGAGCTTCAAAAAATTTTAATGGAGGAAGCTGTACCTGAAGTCAGGGGTACAGGCCGTGCCGAGGGAAATTGATGAGCGCTGAAGCTTCCTAGATAGTAGACGAAGCTCCACAGGGGGTCTGAACACCAGACGGACCCTCTATCAGTGGTTCTAGCCTTCTGAAAACACTGGGAATTTGCCGAGGAAGGTGAGAGCTCTACGGGGTTCTAGCCGCCAATTGAGAGATCATAGTGAGCAAAGGGACTCACTGTAATTCTCTCAGGGAATTTATAGGCCCAGGGGGCTATGGGGGTGGCTTCCAGAGCTTGGGTTGGGAGGAATGGCTCGACCCGAGGGGTTCCCTCAATTTCCCGAATTGGGGGTGGACCGGAGCTCAGGCTTGGATGGGACTGCTCGGGAAGCAAGGGCAAGGCCGCAACGGTCTTCCTGACGTGGCACGGGAGTTGCAGACCGGCTGGAGGATGTGGCAGTACGGGAGGATTCAGCTGTCGGGCGCGGGCTGGGGGAAGGAGACGATCCACAGTCGCAGAGGGCTTCGGGATCGTCTGATGGATTGACAGTTGGCACGGAACGGCTCTGATCACCCGACATCTAATGTCCGCGCGAGGAGTTGGATCGACCGTCGAATTCGATCCACGGATAGAACGGGCGATCGGGGATACTTAAGACGGATGGGTTAGATGTCGTCGGATCCAATCTCAGAACTGCGGAACGGCTGAGACTAGACGGATCCGTCCATCCGAGCGGGCCGTTGGATCAAGACCATGGAACGGACGGCCCAGATGGCGCCCGCAGTTTGGGAAGGAGCCGACAGTTGGAGAAGGGTAGATTTGCAATTTGGAATTGTCTAAAACCCTAATTTGTAATTAAACCAATTTAAATTAAATCCAATATGTGACTAAATGACCTCCAAAAATTCCCAAAATTTCACCCTTAGCTAATTTGGGTATGAGGAATTCAAAAATGAAATCATATTTCAATTTAGAGATCAAAATATTTTAAGTATTTTTCAGGGCTTAAAAATAGCCAAAAATATCAAATTTTCCAATTTAGCTCCGATTGATTTCAAACATCTAGGTTTAGGTTTAAATGACCCATTGAATTCATTAAAATCAAAATCAAACCTTGGTTTAGCTTAATTAATCTAGTTTTAGCTAGGATAACAACCTAGGGTTGTTACAGACTCGCCCACTTAAGAACGATGTCATCCCCGACATCACCTAAGTGAAGAAATATCCTGCTGCGATAATACAAGTTTAGAAACAATTGAAGGAAAAGAAATGAATAGTACCTAAGTTTGCAAAGAGATGGGGATATTTATTGCGCATATCCACCTCTTTTTCCCAAGTAGATTCTTCCAACGATCTGTTCTTCCACTGAATTTTGACCAAAGGAATTGAACGATTCCTCAGTTGTTTCTGGTCACGAGCTAAAATTCTGATAGGTTCTTCGGCATAAGAAAGATCATGTTAAATTTCTCTTACTGGGAGTTGAATGAGATAAGAAGGGTCTCGAAGACATCTTCTCAAAGAGGATACATGAAATACGTTATGAACAGCTGCAAAGCCATTTGGTAGGCTTAGTCGGTAGGCAGACGGCCCTACCTTGGCCAAGATTTTGAAAGGCCCTACATAGTGAGGACTGAGTTTCCCAGCTACACCAAATCTGAAAACACCCTTCATTGGGCTGACCTTCAGATAAGCAGAATCTCCTACATTGAATTCTAAGAGACGGTGGTGAGAGTCATGATACTTACTCTGGCGATCTTGAGCTGAACGAATTCTCTATTGAATTAACTTGATCTTACTACTAGTTTATTCTACCAATTCTGAACCAAACAGTTGAACACTTCCTATTTCAGACCAGGATAGTGGAGTACTGTACTTTCTATTATACAAGGCTTCATAAGGAGCCATCTTAATACTGGCCTGAAAGCTGTTGTTGTAGGCAAATTCCACTAACGGGATGTGATCTTCCCAGGAACCAGCAAAATTAAGAATACAGAGCCTAAGCAAATCTTCCAGAACTTGATTTACTCTCTCAGTCTGACCATTCGTCTGAGGATGAAAAGCTGTACTCATGGCTAGAGTCGTACCTAGATCTTGATGCACAACTTGCCAAAACTTGGAAGTAAATCTGTTATCTCTATCAGATGCAATTGACTTTGGAATTCCATGCAATCTGATAATCTCCTTGATGTAGAGCTTTGCTAACTTCTCTACTGAATCAGTTTGACGAATAGGAAGGAAATGCACTGATTTAGTTAATCGATCAACAATAACCCAGATTGCGTCGGCACCAGATTTGGCACGAGGCAATCCCATGACGAAGTCCATGGATATATCGAACCATTTCCATTCAGGAATATCTAGTGGATGCAGAAGACCACCAGGTCTTTGGTGTTCGGCCTTTATTATATTATAGGCATGGCATTTGGCCACAAAGTCAGCTACATCTTTCATCATGCCTGGCCACCAAAATGATTGCTTCAAATCTTGATACATCTTAGTACTGCCTGGGTGAATATGATACCCAGAATTATGGCCTTCGACTAAAACCTCTTGATGCATAGACTTAGGTATCCACAATCGATTGCCCTGATAAACTACACCATTCTGCAACTGCAAATCCTGATGACGACCACCTTCGATATCTGCTTTAAATTTCAAATACTCATCGTCTTTGGTTTGCGAGATTGAGACATCTCGGTGGAAAGTGGGTTCCACATTAATATTTGTTAATAGCGAACTCAGCAAATCGCCATTAACTGGATAAATCTCGAGCTTACGAAATTCAGGTTCTAGGAAACTGGAGGAAATCATAGAGGTTAGAGTAGCACGACGACTAAGAGCATCTACCACTATATTAGCCTTTCCCGGATGATATTGAATGCTGAGATCATAATCACTAATGAGTTCCAACCATCTTCTCTGGTGGAAATTCAATTCTCTCTTGGTGAAGATGTACTTCAGACTTTGATGATCAGTGAAAATTGAATATTGTACTCCATGCAAATAGTGACGCCATATTTTCAAGGCAAATATTACTGCTGCAAGTTCAAGGTCATGAATTGGATAATTTCTCTCGTGGGGTTTTAGTTGAAGAGAGGCGTAAGCAATTACCTTACCCTCTTGCATCAAAACACAACCTAGACCGATTCCAGAGGTATCGGTATACACCTGATAGTTCAACCCTTCCTTTGGTAAAACAAGAACTGGAGCGGTAGATAGAGCATCCTTAAGGGTTTGAAACGCTTTCTCACATTCTGGGCTCCAAATGAATGGGACAGCCTTTTGGGTTAGTTTAGTTAACGGCGAAGCAATCTGGGAAAGGCCCTTAACGAACTTCTGGTAGTATCCTGCTAATCCCAGAAAACTCCTAATGTCGGTGACAGACTTAGGTTGAGCCCAATCCTGAATAGCTTTTACTTTGCTCTGGTCTACTTGAATTCCCTGAGCATCGACTATATGCCCCAAAAATGCAATGGAGTTAAGCCTGAACTCGCACTTAGAGAACTTGGCATAAAGTTGATGCTCACGCAAGGTTTCCAACACTAGCCTTAGATGTTCTTCATGGTCTTTTAGAGTCTTGGAGTAAATGAGGATATCGTCAATAAAGACGATCACAAACTTATCCAGATACGGCTTTAGCATGCACTGCATTAAATCCATAAAGATTGATGGTGCATTGGTGAGTCCAAACGACATCACCAAAAACTCAAAGTTTCCATAACAAGTACGGAACGCAGTCTTCCCTACGTCGTCTTCTTTTACTCGCAACCGATGGTATCCAGACCTTAGATCAATTTTAGAAAATATCACGGCTCCGGATAACTGGTCAAACAAATCATTGATTCTAGGTAGTGGGTATTTGTTCTTTATGGTGACCTTGTTCAGTTCACAATAATCTATACACATACGCATAGATCCATCCTTCTTTTTCACAAATAATACTGGTGCTCCCCAAGGAGACATGCTGGGCCTTATGAAACCTTTATTCAGGAGCTCTTGCAATTGCTCGTTGAGTTCCTGAAGCTCATTAGGTGCCATTCTATAAGGTACTTTGGATATTGGCTGTGTACCAGGAATCAATTCAATGGAGAACTCCACTTCTCTGGAAGGAGGTACACCAGGCAAATCTTCTGGAAATACATCGGTAAATTCTTTGACTACCTTACAATCAGCAAGGGACATATTTTCTTTTGTTTCGCCCATCATGGTGACTAAGTAGGCGCTACAACCTTTGACAATCAACTGTTCTACTTTAATAGCATTTATTAAAGATAACTGTGTGCTAGTTTTTCCTACAAATGTTTTAGGCTTACCCTGAGAATGGAGAGTGACTCTCTTTTTATGGCAGTTAATCACAGCATTATTGTCACTGAGCCAATTCATTCCGAGGATGATGTCAAAGTTAGCTATAGGTAGGATGATTAGCTTAGCCTGAAATTCTTGATCGTTTATCGGAACTTTGATATTGCAAAATTTATGAGCACTTAGTTGGATTCCTGATGGAAGTCCAACACTCAATTTTTGCGCTAGGTTGCATGTGTGAAGCTTAAGATAGAAAGGCAATGTAACAAGAGAGGTTTAAGAGTGTGTACCTGAAACCACGTTGTTATCTTCCGCGGCTTCCATAGGAGTTAAAAAATACACTCAGGCAGGTCCAGCAGGACGATTGTTATTTTGCCGTCGCTGGAAATTCTGAGAATTAGGTGCCGGTGGTTGTGTGTGAGCCACTTCAGGAGCAGGGGCTGGCATTATGGTCAGATTTGGTTCCCTTCGATTCAGTGGAGTTTCCCGGAACACCTGCTTCTTATGATACGACTTCATTTGAACTCCATCTATTGTTTCCGTGTGGTCGCACTGATAGAATCGATGGCCTGTGCGCCCACAATTGAAACATCTCTGGCCAAAGTGATAACACTTGCCATACGGATGTGGTTTGGCGCAGTTCTGAATTTGTTCGGCTGAAGGTGCCGCTTCCAGCTGGTATACTTTTGCGGGGTTGGATCCGTGTCTTTTGAAATTTCCTCACTGGTTCAGAGTGGTTTGCGCCTTCCGCTTATGATCTTCTTCGGATTGGTGATGCTCAATCACCTTAGCCGTTTCCACTAGTTTGAAGAAACTAGTTAGACAGAGTGGCACTATCTGATTCTTCAATGAACTTCTGAGTCCACAAAGGAAGTGATGACACCTTGCTGACTCAGAATGTGTGACTTCTAGTGCAAAGTGGATTAATCTACGGAACTCTCTTTCGTATTCTGCCACTGAGCGACTTTCTTGCATTAACCTCATGATCGTATCTGTAATCATGTTTTGTGCGGACGGGGGGATGAACTCAGTCTTGAAGGCTTCAATAAATGCATCCCAAGGAATGTCATCTAATTCATAATCGATGAACTGGGTGTTCCTGACTTCTTCCCACCAATATTCTGCCTCGGCGTGAAACAGATGAGTGGTGAGACGGACGGCTTCAGAGTTTGGAATTTTCAAACTAACTAGATCCTTTTCTACGGCCTTCAGCCAATCGGCCGTATCCATCGGAGACAAGTTCCCGCCAAAGGTTGGAGGCCTTAACCTCAGGAAATTATGGAGGAGATTATCTGCTGTATGGTGTGAAGACGAAGCAACTTGTGGAGCATGGACTATTGGAGCAGCGACAGTTGCTGGGGTTTACACGATCATTCAATAATTTTTGCATGACCAGTGCCTGTTGAGCTTGGTTTTCTAAGAGAGTTGCCACCATGGCTCGCAAATGAGCCACCTCATTGTTAGAACTACTGGAGGCCACAGTGTTCTTGATAGGAGTAATAGTGGGTGGTGATCCAGAATCCATTCTAGTTTAATTAAGAAAAGACAACTTAGAATTTACTCTAAGGAAGGAAATCAAAATTTCTCATTAATTATAAAATTTAGAAATTACAATGCCAAACTGTAAATCAAAGAAAGTTTCCTGAAATTGAAATAACTTTTAATCTAACTATAGTTTAGACTTTATCAATGTACTCTGCCCTAAAGGCTACACAAAATCCTCAAAGGTGATTTCTCGCTGCTTCCTATTACGCTTCTTCTCGAGCTTTGCCATAGTCTCGTACCAACATACTCCGGCATAGTCCACCATCAGGTCAGTCACAATATCTACTTAAAGTGACTCGGGACACTCTATGTGTTCCAAAAGGGACTCTACTCGGCTCAGCTATTCTTGCGCATACACTGGAAAGTTGAGCCCTCGATATACAGTTTGTCGTAGAAACTTTTCCAGGACCAAAATTACTCTTGATGAAACTCCTTCGATTTGCCAGTTGCTTTCATGCCTCCATTTGAAGCTACTGTTCCAAGCACTCCTGAAGATACACTGATAGTAGTCTATATCGGACTCTTCAGATCCCATCTGACTCTGGGAGCAGAATTTTACTATGTTTGTGTTAGACCCTAAATGAATAAATTTATTGGGTTGGGAGTATTCTCCTCTTTCATTGTGCATAGAGTTACTGGCACTACTATGTTATGGATGTCACTTATATTGATGCGTGTATTTCAGAGAACGATCCATTAGGTAGAAAGGAATCATAGATCCCATTCTCACACCTTATGGTGCTCTCTGATACCAGCTGTGGGGCCCCCGTACTGGTAATAAGAAAGTACGGTGCTTCAACTGTGGCAAATCCCCAACTTAAGTAAAGTTAGGCGAACCCAACCTGGCTTAAGTCAAGGGTTTGTCACCAAGTGCTATAACATTCATCAATATAGATACCAAAGTGGCGGAAGCAGTACGAAAATAGAGTAACATCCACAAGCATACATAGTAGGGAAAAGAAAATACAATAAAGTAACTCATTATAATACAGAAAGTAGAGTACATCCAGAAAGTTAATTATTACAAACTGAAATGAATAACTAAAAAATGAAAGACTCTCGTCCTCACTAAAAATAAATATGCAAAATTATCTAAACAGCAGCTGGAAGGTCCTCCTCCTGAACTAGCTCCTCCTCTGCGACACTGCCCATGAACACGTCTGAATCTGACATTTGTCGGTATCACAAATGCCAGGGCCCCAGCCAACACAATAAAAATGTTACAGTTAGACAATTGTCTAAGTACATTTTAGGCTATATAAAGTAAACTGAGTATTAAAGGATATCACATTTAATTTAACTACACATGCAGCAGTAAAGGGTGCAACAAGCTATGAAAGAACTGGAATACTATAAACTATTTCTTTATAGCATGCAACATGTATGTGAAGTAACATACAAAACTCAAAATAAGCAAGGTAAGGCTAAAAGCAAAAATAACTGCAACTGCTGAATAAACATGATCCTAACATGATTATGATCGAAGTAAAACATGCTGAGTATAAAAGAACACAAGTACTGAATATAATAAAATTCTAGCATCCTAAACATGCCATTTATACATATATCTAAGCCATAAAATATACATACAACATGCAGATTAATATGAAAAGAAAGGCCACTGAGACATGTGGAAAAAGCAAAGCAATGTATAATATGTAAAGCCACTGAGACATGTGGGAAAGCGAGCAAATACAAAAAATAAGGCCACTGAAGCATGTGGCAAAGCGAGCAAATACAAAAAATAAGGCCACTAAAGCATGTGGCAAAGTAAACCAGAAAACCAAAACAATACAATACAGCTAAAGTAGTAATATGCCTAAGTCCTAGTACTGCCATACCAGCGAATAGGCCATACAGGGCCTCCAAAATCAATCAATCAATCCCTAGCTTAGCCATCCAAATATGCTAGGTTTGACTCCAGTCTATACAATACTACTACTGAAGAGGTAGACTAAACTAGGTCATATTCTACCACTATGATAAAACAAAACTGAATGATATGTAAATTCAATACTAGCTTAGGATACATCATTCTAAGTTTTTCCTATTATGCTCAAGGGCTAACGCTCAAAATCTAAGGTATGCAAAGCAATCTAGTCAAAGTAAGCAAGAGACTCAATCTAGATTTATGTGATATCTATTGTTGTCTAATTACCAAATCTAACTACTCTGAGAAGGTACAAGCTTAGGATCTCCAATATCCAGCTTTCGAGTAACATCTCATATTTACGTCCTAAAGTTAAATATTAGAACTTAACAAGTTCTAATCCAAAATCATGTGATGACTATATAGTTTAAGTAAGTAAATCAACGACCTAATTTTATGAATATTTTACTCTCTTCCCCAAATCTTGATTAAATGAATCAAGATTTAAGAATTTAGAACTCAAACCCTATGTTGAGTTCAAGTTCCAAATCCAAGGTGACATTCTAAATAGGATCTAGGTTTCTCACTTATTACCTAATTTAAAGGTAAAGAATCCTATAAGTTGAAAGATTCAGGAACTAAGATCTTAGTGAAAGGCTATTCTACTAATTATAAGATAAAATAATCAATTAAGAACTTGAGAATCTAAGATCTATATTCAATCTTTAAGATAACTTCATTATCTTATTGATTGAATTATCCTATACCCACATGGAAGGTTTCAAAAGATTAAACAATCAATTATTAAAGAATTTCAATTGGATGTGGTTTGATTCAAATTGAAGATCTAAGTCTAAGATCTAAGATCTAAAGATCTGAAGTTTGATCACTTTAGACTTCTAATTAGAGTTTTGACTTAAGGGTTTCCATTTATGATTTTCTTTAGATCTAATTTCATAATCAACTATAAGGAGCTTATTAAGGTTAGAATTGATAATTCCAAGTATTAGATTAACATTACACCCATTTTGACCTTCTTAGGTTACTTAAGATCTAAGGGTCTGATTTTGATCACTTTAGATCTTAAGCTAAGAACTTTACTTAGACATTACCAATTTTTTTTCTTTTAACCCTTAATTCCTGAGTTATCTTAACTGAACTTATTAATGAGGTTTGACCTTTTCAATTATTAGATTTAAGGTTTTATGCCATATGATCTTTATAAGTAAAACTTAAGATCTAAGTGTCTTTATTACGGACTAAATGAAGATTTCACGGATTGGTGGTTATTATTGTTCTGGGATTTCAGAGAAACATTTCCACCCTACATTATAGTAGTTTACTGAAATTTTCAATCCTTAAGGAACATTAAATCACATTTTGGTCAAAATAACCAAAATGCCCCTCTTAAGGCTAAAATTAGGATTTTAAGGTTTTATTGTCCAAATTTATTCTAATCTATTTTAAAGTATTTCATATTGCTTAATGAAGTGGGAAACACCTTTACTTTAGGTTTTGCTGACCTAAATGATCTTAATTAGCACTAATCACATAATTAAGGCACTTAGGGTAATTAGTGAATTTAAGGCACTTTAGGACAATCCAACCTTACACTTAGGTTTTACTAGGTTTAATATGATATTAGGAACCATCCCCACCCAAATCAGAGGCTTAATTAGGGTTTAATTTACTAACCCTTAATTAAGGTGATTAAGGAGTGATTAAGAAAATTAATTATCTAAAATTAATTTTAAGGGTATGGAATTGTTTCTTAGGGTACAAGGAGCAATCAAAGCCCTTAAACTCATAAGTTGGACAATTAAATGATTTTATATGATTTAATTAAAAATAGAGAATGTTTGGCAAATAATTTTTAATCCAACCATTGGATCTGAGATTTTATTTTATATTTAGATTCCTTGAATTTTTCTGATTCAAATGGTACATTGGATCATACCATTTGGATATGTATAACTAAAGTTATTTAATTAATTTAATCTGTATTTTTATTTAAATTAGAACTTTAGGTTTTA
The DNA here is from genome assembly GCA_016760335.1 of Gastrodia elata. Lineage (NCBI taxonomy): Eukaryota > Viridiplantae > Streptophyta > Magnoliopsida > Asparagales > Orchidaceae > Gastrodia > Gastrodia elata. Next base: position 79,055,370 of record CM028670.1, on the reverse strand, counting down.
ATTAAATTAATTCATAACCATTAAAAATACACTTCAATAATTATTTAATTAGCCGCGGCCCAAAATCAGAACCGCGCGGGTCTGAGACCGACCCGACCCGGACCCGCGACTTCGTCGTCTTCCTCTCGACGGGTCCCGAGCCCGTTGAATTTTAAAGCTGAAATTCTCGGCGCTCCGGCGATGGCAGGGGCTCAAATCGATCCCTACACGTTCCTTGAGTTAAGGCGCATCGATTGGACCAAGAACCCCCATCTGGATCCCTCTGGATCGATGGGGTCTTACTCACCCGAGACGTCCTCCTGCGAGGCGTCTCAGGTCGCCTATGAGGGGGAAATTCTCCTCATAGGGACCTCGATTCGCCAGGATTTTGATCCCTACACGCTCAGGGGGACTAGACGCGTCGAACCCATAACCTATCTTAACCCGAGATGCAGCCTATCGCTGGGTCCTTACTCTGACTCAGCCATTAGCTTGCTGGCTAGCTCAATCGATCGATACGATTGACTCGAGCTAGCCTGGCCCCAGGCGACAATCACAGGGGTTTCCTAGGTGGCTAAGGCTGCTTAGACGGTATTCAGAGCTCATTCCAGAAGACAGCAATGATGGGAGCTTCATAAAATTTTAATGGAGGAAGCTGTACCTGAAGTCGGGGGTACAGGCCGTGCCGAGGGAAATTGACGAGTGCTGAAGCTTCCTAGATAGTAGACGAAGCTCCACAGGGGGTCTGAACACCAGACGTTCCCTCTATCAGCGGTTCTAGCCTTCTGAAAATGTCGGGAATTTGCAGAGGAAGGTGAGAGCTCTACGGGGTTCTAGCTATCAATTGAGGGATCACAGTGAGCAAAGGGACTCACTGTGATTCTCTCAAGGCATTTATAGGCCCAGGGGCTATGGGGGTGGCTTCTAGAGCTTGGGTTGGGAGGAATGGCTTGGCCCGAGGGGTTCCCTCAATTTCCCGAATTGGTGGTGGACCGGAGCTCAGGCTTGGCTGGGACTGCTCGGGAAGCAAGGGCAAGGCCGCAACGATCTTCCTGACGTGGCACGGGAGTGGCAGACCAGCTGGAGGATGTGGCAGTACGGGAGGATTCAGCTGTCGGGCGCGGGCTGGGGGAAGGAGACGATCCACAGTCGCGGAGGGCTTCGGGACCATCTGATGGATCGACAGTTAGCACGAAACGGCTCTGATCACCCGACATCTAACGTCCGTGCGAGGAGTTGGATCGACTGTCGGATTGGATCCACGGATCGAACGGGCGATCGGGGATACTTAAGTCGGATGGGTTAGATGCCGTCAGATCCAATCTCAGAACCGCGGAACGACTGAGATTAGATGAATTCGTCCATCTGAGTGGGCTGTTGGATCAAGACCACCGAACGGACGGCCTAAATGGTGCCCGCGGTTTGGGAAGGAGCCGACTGTTGGAGAAGGGTAGATTTGCAATTTTGAATTGTCTAAAACCCTAATTTGTAATTAAACTAATTTAAATTAAATCCAAAATGTGACTAAATGACCTCCAAAAATTCCCAAAATTTCACCCTTAGCTAATTTGGGTATGATGAATTCAAAAATAAAAATCAGATTTCAATTTGGAGATCAAAATATTTTAGGTATTTTTCAGGGCTTAAAGATAGCCAAAAAAACCAAATTTTCCAATTTAGCTCCGATTGATTTCAAACTTCTATGTTTATGTTTAAATGACCCATTGAATCCAATGGAATCAAAATCAAACCTTGGTTTAGCTTAATTAATCTAATTTTAGCTAGGGTAACAACCTAGGGTTGTTACAATATTACTGGTTCTTCGGTAGTATTCGGGATTGGTTGATTCACTCTAATTGGGACTTATGAGCAGGTTATATCCCATGAGATTAGACGAATACAGTCCCGTCAGAATAAATCATTCAAACCTGAGAGCATATTAAATGGGTGCTCATTCCTTAGTTTGATTGGAATACAAATTCATAGCGGGCAATGCCTCCTAGCAAAGATCGCTTCAATAGGTGTGGCTCAAATAAGCTAAGTAATGAGATTCACCTTCTTTAAGACACTAAGTGTGATTGTGAGTAGAGCATCTTAACAACTTAGCTTGAGATACAAAATCACCAACGGGCGATGCCTCCTATCGAAGACCGCTTCGTTAGGATGGCTTAATCAAACTAAGTGATAAGAATCACCTTTCTTGCAAATATGCTGAATATGTGTATACAATCATCCCATCTATTAATCCTTAAGTAAATCTATAACTTTAACCAATTATCGCTCTAGTAGCTAGTAGTCAGAATCTTTTTAGAAGGATTCTGCACAGTGGGGACTTAGAATTCATTATTGGCATTCTAAGTTTTCATGGATTTTTGGATTTTGCTCATATAGAATAGAAGCATGGGCATAAGCATGAACATGAGCTTGAAGCATCATTTCAGTAGTGACGCATGAGTATCAGTAATAAAGTATGGGTTACGGAATGTTGCATACACAAACTAGGGAATTTTATGGTGCATCTGTATCACCGTTCTGTCTTCCCAACTAGGTGTATGTATCTATTGGACTGTACTACTCATAGTCTTTTAGTGATAGTTCTATTACATATCCGTGGTATACCGTGATGTAGCATATTTGAGTGCACCATTCCAGTGACATATAGCACAGCATATGACTTTCCTTTCATATAGATTTTTGAGCATTTGATGTTTTTATCCACTTTTAGTATTCAATTTTGATGCAGTTTTACTTTGTTTAGTCTTTACAGTTTCAGTTACTTAGCATTTTTCTCAATTTTTCTTCAGTTTCCTTACTTTACTATCTACTGCATTTACTTTAGTATTGCATAGCTAGTTGCAATGTGTTAGAATTCTTGTCTAATATGAGGTACTTTTGGGATCCAGCAATTTGCTAGATCCTGAGCAGCTTGTGGAGATAGGGCAGGACAATGTTCAGGAGATCCAAGAGGAGTACATGGAGCCTTAGAGGATCAGTCTGCTACCCGTTACTTTGTACTTTATTTCAGTATATTAGATAGACTTTACATTTCATATTTTAAAACAGTTTGTAATAACTCTGGATGTATTATTCTTTTCTTTTCTGGGATGAATGTTTACATACTGCTCTATGATGAATGTATTATAGATATTTTGCTTTAGCTTCTGCACTCTGTTACAATACTTAGTATTTTGATGTGATCAGTTTACTAGAAATGCTGATATATTGATAATGTATATTAGATTCTTATTTGTTTCTTTAAATCCAATGTACGTACTAGTCTAATACTTAAGATAAGTATTCAACTCTTATCTTAGGTATTGACTCTCGATCCTACTCATAGGTTCGAGTCAGCAGCCTTCAGTGTGATTCAGTCTTCTAGCCTATTCGGGAAGATGAGTTTTGCTTGTTCTCATCATCCCGAGTAGCGCACCGCTTCACCGCTGAATTACTACTTGTCTTTTGCACGCGGTGACGGGGTGGGTCGCTACATGGAGAGACCTGAGAGGTCGGGCTATGGCAGAGCTCTCAATTTTCCTAATTGAGCTCGGCCGGGTCACGAGGCCCGATCGGGGGTCCTTGCTAAGATGGGGGAGGTCCTAACAACCTTGCTGAGGTGGACGCAGGAGTGGGGGACAAGCGGGGCAGCTGGCAGTATGGGGAGGATCTCCTTGTCGGGCGTGGTGAGAGGAAGACAATGGTCCACAGTAGCGGAACCTTTGAATGCCATCTGATCAATCGATCAGATGGCGGAACAGCTCGGATCGCTTGGATCCTAACGACCGATAGCGGGAGTGATTCGGGCCATAGGATCGGTCGGGCAGATCCAATGGTTGATCCGCAGTTCCGCGAGATCTAATCCTAGCCGTTGGATTAATAGAGTGAATGGAGGATACGACGGAAGCACCGCTATCGCACAACCCGGGCTCCGCAGCGGATCGCCCGCGTTCCGCACAGTGGATCCTAGCCGTTTTATTAGTTTAAAGGGTATAAATGCAAATTTGAAATTTTAGGAACCCTTTTATGCAATTGGACCATTTTAATTAAATATGAATTATAGCCTAAATGATTTCCAAATTACACCAGACTTTCACCCTTAGCTAATTTGGGGTGAGGAATTCAAAATTGAAACCAGATTTTAATTCTGAGATCAAAATATTTTAGGTCAAATCTAGGGCATCTAGATTGATCAAAATGCAATTATAAACTGAGGAGAATCCAATTGACTTCAAATTTTCAGAGTAGGCTTAATTTGATATCCTAAAAGTAATGGGATCAAAATTAAGGATTACTTAGACTATGTATTAGCAGGGTAATAATCTATAGTTATTACAGAATCCCCCACTTAAGAATAATGTCGTCCTCGGCATCATCCCAAGAGATAAGACAAACATGAAGAAATTTGAAAATATAATAAAGTTCAAAAAGTTAATGGGTACCTAGAGTTTCAAAGAGTAATTTCTCCACTGAACCTTTACCATTGGGATCGAGCAATTTCTCAGCTACTTTTGATCATGAGCTCAGATCTTAATTGGCTCCTCCGCATAAGAAAGATCTGGCTGGAGAGACACCGCTGGAAGTTGAATTAGATGAGATGGGTTGCAAAGACATCTCCATAGAGAGGAGATGTGGAATACATTATGGATAGTAGAGAAATCTTCAGGAAGCTGCAATCGATAAGCTACAGAACCAATCTTCTCTAGGATTTCAAATGGTCCGACGTAGCGGGGGCTTAGCTTCCCGGCTACACCAAAACGATACACGCCTTTCATCGGACTAACTTTAAGATACACAAAATTTCTGACATCAAATTCTAGAGTACGATGATGAGCATCATGGTACTTACTCTGGCGATCTTGAGCTGCTTTGATTCTTTGCTGGATCAGTTGAATCTTACGATTTATTTCTTCAACTAAATTAGAACCATATAACTGCACACTGCCTATTTCATACCATGCTAATGGAGTACTGTATTTCCCATCATATAGAGCTTCATATGGAGCCATGCCAATACTCTCCTGAAAACTATTGTTGTATGCAAACTCCATGAGAGGAATATGGTCTTCCCAGAAACCTCCAAAATCTAGAATACAGAGATGAAGAAGATCTTCCAAGACTTGATTTACTCTTTCTATTTGTCCATCTATTTGAGGATGAAAAGTGGTGCTCATGGCTAGAATAGTTCCCAAGTCTTGATGCACTACTTGCCAGAATTTAGAAGTGAAACAGCTATCTCAATCAGATACGATAGATCTGGAAATTCCATGGAGTCTGATAATTTCCGTGATATAGAACTCTGCTAATTTCTCCACATAATCGGTTTGACGCATAGGGATAAAATGTGCTGATTTAGTCAGTCGATCGACAATGACCCAGATTGAATCAGCACCGGATCTTGATTTGAGTAAACCCATAACAAAATCCATAGAAACATCAATCCACTTCCATTCAAGAATTTCCAGAGGATGAAGAAGTCCTATGGGCTTTTGGTGTTTAGCTTTAACTAAGTTACAAGCATGACACTTTGCTAAAAATTTAGCCACACTTTTCTTTATTCCAGGCCACCAGAATGATTTCTTCAGATCTTGATACATCTTGGTACTACCAGGATGTACTTGGTAACTAAAATTGTAACCTTCTACTAGAATCTCTTGATGCATGGATTTGGGAATCCATATACTATTTCCTTGATAGATTAAATTACCTCGAAGCTGAAGATCAAAGCGATGACCACTTTCAATGTCCACTTTAAACTTTAGATAGTCTTCATCCTTAGTTTAGTAGAAGGAGATATTGCGATGAAATGTAGGTTCAACTGAACTCATGGATATCAGTGTGCTTGGCATAGCACAACGCACTGGCCTGATTTCGAGTTTTCAAAATTCTTCTTCCAAAGAACTTAATAGTATCATAGAAGATAGAGTAGCATAACGACTGAGTAAACCTACTATGACATTCACTTTTCCTGGATGATACTGGATGCTTAAATCATAATCACTTATTAGTTCTAGCCATCTTCGCTGTCGGCAATTTAGCTCAAATTGGATGAAGATGTACTTCAAGCTCTGATGATCGATGAATATGGAACACTGGATGCCATAAAGATAATGATGCCAGATTTTCAGAGCAAAAATGACGGCTGCTAATTCGAGATCATGAACATGATAGTTATTTTCATGCGGTTTTAACTGATGAGATGCATAGGCTATAACTTTTCCTTCCTGCATCAGTATACATCCCAAGCCTATGCCAGATGCATTAGCATAGAATTGGAAGTTGAGGCCTTCTTTAAGTAAGGCTAGAACTAGTGCAGAGGAATGAGCATCTTTTAATGATTGAAGTGCTTTCTCACACTCTAGACTTCAGATAAGCGGTACTGCTTTCTACGTCAACTTTGTGAGAGGAGACGCAATTTGTGAGAATCCCTTAACAAATTTTTTATAGTATCCTGCTAGTTCTAAGAAACTCCTGATATCAGTCACGAAATTTTGGTTGTGACCAATCTTGAACTGCGCTCACTTTATTTTGATCGACTTTGATTGCTTGAGAGTCGACGACATGACCCAGAAAAGAGACTGAGTCAAGCCAAAATTCGCATTTAGAATACTTAGCATATAACCCATGGCTTTGGAGCTCTTCTAGTACTAATCGAAGATGGTTCTCAAGATCCGTTTTACTTTTTGAATAAATCAGAATATCGTCGATGAATATGAGGATGAATTTATCTAAATACCCTTTCAACACGCATTGCAATAAATCCATAAAAATGGATGGCACATTTATTAAGCTAAAGGACATTACCAAAAATTCATAATGCCCATAGCGGGTTCTATACGCTATTTTCTCCACATCTGAATCTTTAACTCACAATTGATGATATCCCGATCGCAAGTCTATCTTTGAGAAAACTTTAGCTCTATATAACTGATCGAATAGATCATTGATACGAGGCAGAGAGTATTTGTTTTTTATAGTTACCTTATTTAATTCTCTGTAATCGATGCATATTCTCATCGATCCATCTTTCTTCTTGACGAACAAAATTGGCACTCACCAAAGAGATGAACTTGGATGAATAAGACCTTTCTCCAACAATTCTTGAAGTTGCTTGTTCAATTCTTGAAGTTCTTTTGACGTCATACGGTACATAAATTTTGACAGCGATTGAGTTTCGGGAATTAATTCTATAGCAAATTCTACTTCTCTAACTTGAGGAAGACTCGGGTAGGTCTTCGGGGAAAACATCAAGAATTCACAAACTATACGGTTCTTCGAAATAGGCACGACTTCTTTCTTCTCTCCCAACATTGTTACGAGATACGCATTGCATCCCTTCTTGACTAGCCTTTCTGCCGTCATTGCATTGATCAACGATGCTTGGGTGCTAAATCTTCCAACGAATGATTTCAAATTACTTCCACTGCCCAAAGTTATTTTCTTCTTTTAGCAATTTATGGAAGCACCATGCTGGCTTAGCCAATTCATACCTAGGATTATATCAAAGTTTGCGATTGGTAAACAATTAACTTAGCCCCATAGTTTTGTTCCCCAATAGGAATATCTATGTTGCAAAATTGTTGGGACTGCATACGGGCTCCGGAAGGTAACCCGATGCTCAACGAGCTAGCTAATCGATAGGTTGGTAGCTTAAGAGTTATAACCCATTTTTTCGATACGAAGGAATGACTCGCTCCCATATCGAAAAGGATGTTACAAGATTTGTAATTATTGATAAGGTACCTATGATTACAGTAACTTAATAAGAATAATTACTCAAACATTTAAAACACTGAAATGGTAAAGGCTGATTACTGAAACAGTGAGAACTAAATAAAAAATAATTTAAGGCGTACCTGACACCACATCGTTGTCCTCAGGAGTAGAGGCAGGAGTTAATCTATATATACCCTGGCAGGTGCTGAGGGTTGTTTATTCTGGGGCCTTTGACCCTGACGATCATCATTTGGCCTTTGTGCCGGTACAATTGCCTTTGAGTTTGAGGTTGGAGCCAGCATTATAGCAGGAGCAGGCTCTCGGCTATTCCTTGGTTGTGCATGGAATGCTTGTTTTATGATGAGAGTGGTTGATGAGCACTCTATCGATTGTGTTCTTCTCATTGCATTCGAAATAGCGGTGGCCTTTATGACCCCAAGTAAAGCATACACCACCGAAATGGTAGCATTTCTCGTATAGATGCATTCGTTTGCATTCAAAATTAAGAGGTTGGCATTGTGTGGTTTCCATGTTATAGACTTTTGCCACCTTGTGATGGCCAAAATGTTCCTTCCTAGGCTGCATAACTATTAACTTTCTTTTCCAGTCTAGTTGACCTTGGAATCCTTCTTGTAGACGGGCAACCTCGATCAATTCAGTCAGAGTCTTGATCTACCGAGATACTAAGTGGGCTTTAATAGCGTCTCTCAGACCCTTCAGGAAATGGTGGCATCTAGATGCTTTCGTTCTAACTAGATCCGAAATGAAACGTGATAATCTCCAATATTCCTGCTCATAGTCAAACACTGAATTATTGCCTTGTGTGAGATGGAAGAGTTCATCCTTCAGAATTGCTTGAGCTGATGCCAGTATGAATGCTTCATGGAACGCTTCAAAGAACATATCCCAAGGAATGTCCTCTACTTCATAATCAGCAAATCTGTTATTCCGCTTGTTCTCCCATCAACACTCAGCTTCTTCTTGAAATAAATGAGTTACTAGGAAGATGGCTTCAGAGTTAGGGCACTTGATACTAGCCAATTTCTTCTCGGCCATCTTAAGCCAGTTCACTGTGTCCATAGGATTCAGCGCTCCATTGAACGTAGGAGTTCAGAGATGAAGGAAACTGTGTAGGATTCCGTCGCCTGTATAATGTGAAGATGATGAGAATTCTGATGGGGGTGCAGATTGCTGTCTAATCGAGAGAATAAGAGCACTCATCTCTTGTACCTATTGCGCATTGCTATCTATTAGGGCCTTCAATAAACTGGCCATAGGGTTGGAATCCTCAGGTCTGCCTGACGATGCGACCGTATTCTTAATTGGAGTAGGAGCAGATGGAGAGCTAGGATTTATGACTGCAAATACAAGTATGAACTTAGAAACATAAAAATTTACTATAATTTCAGTCATTGATTTCTTTCTCAAAAGAGAAGATACATGGATCCATAAAACACATAACTGAGATGAAAGAAAACAACATAATAAGATCTCTAAAATCTAGTTACAATATTCTATCCAAAAGGCAGCACAAAAGTCATCATATGTGATTATGTGGCTCCTCCAAGCTAACCTCCTATATACCCAATACCACTAATGACTCGCTGATCCCCTCAATAAGATCTCAACGATCTCCAACCGATACTCCTCCGGACAGGCGGTCTCTCAAAGTGCGGTGGTAACGTGATCCAACCACTCTCTGGCGAGTGCTGAAAGACTGGTACCTCCCAAGAATGAATTGATAAGGATTTTATCTAGCACCTCAACTCCTTGAGGTGATACTCCATCGATGACCCATCCGTAGATCTGGCCATCTCGGAGGTCATCTATCCAGTAGTCGTCAAACCTCCTAAGGTAGAATCAAAAGGCCGATTGCGAGTATTCCATCCCTAAAATAACTCAACTTATAAGTTTTTCATTTTTTATCATTACCTTCAAGTTTGTTCAAATCCTAAGATGTCAGTTTTGATATTAATAATAGGCATAGTTTAAATCAAGTTATTATGTGTGTTAAATTCCTAGGATGTCATTATTCTAGACATTGTCAATCCTTTCCTTTATGAGGTAATTTAATGAATGTTAGGATATTTGCTTTTTCATTACACTTAGTAATTTGTGACCTTGACCTGATGCAAAGAATAGATCATAAGATAGATAGGAATAAAACTCCTTATCTGACACTTTATGATACTTCTCTAATACCAACTATAGTGCCCCGCCCCGTCGCCGCGCGCAAAGAAAGGTATAGTTATAATCAGCGGCGGAGCTGTGCGCTACTCGGGAGGACGAGTTTACAAAACCCATCTTCCCGAATAGGCTGAAAGACTGAGCCACACTGAAGGCTGCTGACTCAAACCTAAGAGTATGATCGAGAGTCAATACTTAAGATAAGAGTAGATTACTTGTCTTAAGTATTAGACTAATATGTACATTGGATTTAAAGAGGTAATTATAAATCCAATATATGTTATCAACATACCAGCATTTCTGGTATCCTGATAACATCACAATACTAAGTAAAGTAGTATAACAGAGTTCAAAAGCTAAGGCAAAACATCCAAAATACATTCATCATAGAGCAGTAGTAAATATTCATCTCAAAAAAGAAAAGTAAAGTACATCCAGAGCTATTACAAATTGATTTAAAAGATAAAAAGTAAAGTCTAACTAAAGTACCAAAAATAAGTGGGAGATTGATCCACTAAGGCTCCACGTACTCCTCCTGGATCTCCTGTAAGTCCTCTTATCCTGTCTCCATACACTGCTCGAGATCTAGCAAATTGTCGGATCCCAAAAGTATCCCATGTTAGACAAGAAGTCTAACACATCGTAACTAACTAAGCAGTTCTAAGGTAATTGCAATAACCAGTAAAGTAATCATGACTGTAAAATATAATAGTAAAGGCACTATGTAATTGAAACAGTAAAATACTAAGCAAAGTACGACTGCATCAAAACTGAATACTGAAAGTAAACAAAAATATCAAGTGCTCAGAAATCAATGTGAAAATGTCCAATGCTGTACTATATGACACCGTAATGATGCACCTAAATATGCCACAACACGGTATACCACGGTATGTCATAGAACTATTACTAAAAGGCTATGAGTCATTCGAATGTATACATACACTCAGTTGGGAAGACAGTATGGTGATGCCGATGCATCTTAAGATTCCCCAGTCTATGTATGCAACATTCCGTCACCCATAATTTATCACTGATACTCATGCATCGATGCTAAAATGATTCCTCAAACTCATGCTCATGCTTATGCCCATGCTTCTATGCTATATGAGGAAAATTCAAAAATCTACAAAACCTTAAACACCGATGATGAATTTTAAGTCTCCACTGTGTAGAATCATGCTAAGAGGATTCTGACTCCTTGCTTCTAGAATGATGATTGGTTAAAGTTGAAGATTTACTTAAAGATCATTAGATGATATGATTGTATACACATATTTAGCACATTTGCAAGAAAGGTGATTCTTATCACTTAGTTTGATTAAGCCACCTAACGAAGCGGTCTTCGATAGGAGGCATCGCTCGTTGGCGATTTGTATCTCAAGCTAATTTATGAAGATGTCTAACTCACAATCACACTCAGTATCTTAAAGAAGGTGATTATAATTACTTGGATTGTTTGAGCCACACCTATTGAAGCGGTCTTCGCTAGGAGGCATCGCCCATTGGCGATTTATATTTCAATCAAACTAAGGAATGAGTACCCATTTAATACACTCACAGTCTTAGGAGATTAACTCTAACGGGACTGTATTCATCTAATTCCTTGGGATAGCACCTGCTCATAAGTCCTCATCAGAGTGAATCAACTAATCTTGGATACTACTAAAGGAAACCAGTACTATGGGTATACCATACTACACCAACCAATAATCTAAGTTCACACAACTCTATTTAATTAATAAGGATTTATCAAGACTATAACTTCTTATACTAAATAGGTAAGTCCTATATAAGGCTCTAAGAAAATGTGATCAAGTATCACTCAATATAGATTCTACCACAAGAAAAGGTATCATTCAAATATCTTAAGTGATTCCTACCACGAGGGGTTAAGATCAACTTCAAAAGTTAAGGGAGTATCTAGGCTTCTACCTCAATGAGTTATGCAAAGTCCTCTTACCTCAATGTACATTCAATTTAGGTCTTCAAAATATTTCAGAAATGATCTTGTGTAGAGGTACTTAAGATCTCACACACTTAACTCTAATGCTAACACTCTAGGTTTTATTTATCATTTAGATTTAGAATGATCAGATCAGATGATTAAGTCAACTAATCATAGCTTATTCTATGATTATTGGATTTAAATCAAAGATGTTATTAGAGTTAGATCACTTGTTCAATCAATATGGTTCTATAAATCTTATTATGCTAATAGTCTTATTTAGGAGAAAATCAAAGATCTAAGGTACAGATTCAGATTAAGTAATCTCATAGGTTTATTATTTATCTTAATATGTCTAATCCAAATGTTTATGATCAATATCAAATCAGATGCATTATTGGAATAATGTCAATCACATTATCTTATAATCATGTCCATTTAATTAAGGTTTAAGAGTTTGGATCTTAATTAAGCAGGTTAGGGTGTAACCCCTACTCATGTCCAATAAAGATCAAGTGTTTATTTATAGATCCAATGTTAAATTAGTGAATTAGGTATGTATTATTGGTGTCAATATTAGACCTAGATTAAGTCTTAATAGCTTGATCAAAGTCTTAAGACATCTTAAGTTAATTAAGATGATTAAGTTCTCTAATATCTAGGATTATTCAAGTTATACATTATGAATTAGCATACATGGTTTCTAACATTTACCTTACTGTTATGAAGCATATTAACAGAAAAATTTATTAAAAAAAAACAGAAAGTAATTAGTGCTAATCAAACCCTTAATCCATTCAAAAGGATTAGCACCTAATTATAAATCTAGATATCATAATTCCATACAAAATGACACATAAGTTCTATTTAATCATACAATTAATCAGAGACTAAGTCTGCTAAGATCCAATATCTCCAAACCCTAATTTTCACTAATCATAATTTAACAAGATTATGGCATAAATTGAAATACAGAGATTAGAAAAATAAATCACCTAGCACATTCATTCTACTTTGCATAAGGAGACTAATGGCACCCTAAACATATAAATTGGTTAAGTATAATTGCTAATTCACCCTAATCAAGATCTACAATAATTAGGTAATAATATAAAATCTAACCATTAGATGTTCAATATTTTTTTATATTCAGATCCCTGGTAATTTTCTAATTAATTTTATATATGATATTATATGGTTTGGACCAGTGGATTAAAGTTATTTAATTAATTTATTCTGTATTTCCGATTTAATTTTCCTATGATTGGATTAATTGGATTAGTTTCCTTAAGGAAAATAAATCCAATTAATCAGATTTAATTAAAATGGGCTCGGCCCATTAGCCAAACCGCGCGGGTCGACCGGGGCCCGAAGACCCGGGATTGTCGCATCGCGCAGGTCACGGGCTGACCCGACCCACACAGGATCTTCATCCCCGCCCTGACTCCTCTCGTTAGAAGCCAGACCCATAAACCCTAGATGGCAAAATTCTCTGTCTAGAGGGCACATGTTGGCCTCGGGTCAATCGAGGATCAATCCCTTAGCCAAGACGCACCATTAGACACTCGAAGCCCCCTATGAGGTGGTCTGGATCGGCCGGACCTTACTCACCAGAGGGCTCCCATAATGGAGCTTCTGTGGGGAGATAATTCTCCTTACAGAGGCCACGCCAGATCCAAGGCTTGATCCTTAAGCCATCAAGGAGGTGAGACAGACCGAAGCTCCCTAGTCTATGGGCCGGAGGTGGGCTGGAATGCTGGACCTTACTCACCCGAGGCGTTCCATAAGGGACTTTGCCCACTCGATCGATTCGATCAATCGGGGCTAGCTCATGGCTCAATTACGATATCATTAGGTTCGATTTGAGAATACACAATGATATAAGTCAAATGGAAGGGAGTCTGAACCCAATTAGCTCAGACTGAGCAAGATGAGGTACTTGGTTTAATGGGGATGCTCATGATGAGAGGATCCGGCTAGTCTTGGCTGGGCTTCCAAACGCTGTAAGAAATACTGAACACCAGGAGAGCTTACTATCAGCAGTTCAGGGGAGCTCCAGGGATCACCTATGCAAGCTCAAGTGTTCAGCAATGGCAAAAGTTATAGAGAGCTCAATTGATCAGCAAAGGATCATAGGGTTTAGGCTATTTATAGCCTCGGCATGGAATGGGGAAGCTTCCAGAGCCATTGGCTTGGGCTGGAGAGATCCGAGAGGTCGGGCCATGGCCGAGCTGTCAATTTTCCTAATTGTGCTCAGCTGGGTCACGAGGCCCGATCGAGGGTCCTTGCTAAGATGGGGGAGGTCCTAACGACCTTGCTGAGGTAGACACATGAGTGGGGGACAAGCAAGGTAGCTAGCACTATGAGGAGGATCTCCTTGTCGGCCATGGCGAGAGGAAGATGAAGGTCCATAGTAGCTGGACCTTCGGATGTCGTTTGATCAATCGATTAGATAGCAGAACAACTCGAATCGCTCGGATCCTAACGACCGGTCGTGGGAGTGATCTGGGTCGTACGATCGGTCCGGCAGATCCAATGGTTGATCAGCGGTTCCACAGGATCTAATCCTAGCCGTTGGATTAATAGAGTGAATGGCGGATACGACGGAAGCACTGTTGTCACCGAACCGGGCTCCGCAGCGGATCGCCCACGTTTCGCATAGTGGATCCCAACCGTTTTATTGGTTTAAAGGGTATAAAAGCAAATTTAAAATGTTAGGAACCCTTTTATGCAATTGGACCATTTTAATTAAATATGAATTATGGCCTAAATGATTTTTAAATTGCACCAGACTTTCATCCCCAACTAATTTAGGGGTGAGGAATTCAAAAATGAAATCAAATTTTAATTTTGAAATTAAAATATTTTAGGTCTAATCTAGGGCATCTAGATTGATCAAAATATGATTATAAACTGAGGAGAATCCAATTGACTTCAAATTTTAGGATAGGCTTAATTTGATATCCTAAAAATAATGGGATCAAAATTAAGGATTACTTAGATTATATATTAGCAGGGTAATAGCCTAGGGTTGTTACAATGTTACAATCACTTTAAAATCTTATTACTATATACGATTGTAACTATCATTTGATTCAAGTGATTGTAAGTATATCTATTCACATGTTACATATCTTTTATTCATTATTGTAATTAATTCTATTCAAGCATTCTTATTACTTGCATATATTATCAATTCATGTCACTCTTTCCTTTATACATATTTTAATCTAAATTTCTCTTTTGGATTCATAACTATTTACTCTTGTACATATATACAATTAACATTTTCATACATGTATTTGTAGTCACTTTAATTACATGCATTTGTAATCACATTTATTATGTGATTCTTTTGTTCTTTCACACATATAATTGCAACTACTTTGATCACATTAATTTGTAATTATTTTAATGTATTTGAATTCACATTTTTATACATACATTATTTTTCTATTACCTTTCTCATCTTAACTTAAGACTCTCATCATGATCCTTAGCCAAACACAGCACCTAGTGATTTGGTTAGCATCCTCCTAATCCAGTATTAGATGTTGTGCTGATGCGCCAACATTGGGTTTAGTTACTACTTAATGTTGGGGTCATCAGAGTCAACATATAAACTCTTGCAGGAGCTGTAAGTTGTTTACCCTGGGCCTGCTAGCCGTGGCCATTGTAGGCTGGCTTTGGAGCAGGTACATCTACTTTAGTAGGGGCTAGCATCATAGTCAGGGTAGGTTCTTGGTTGTTTATTGGTTGTGCACAGAATACTTGTTTACGATGGGAGTTGTCGATGAACACTCCATCGGTTATTGTTTTAGAATCACTGTCGAGATAAAGTGGCCACTTCGACCACATGAAAAACATACACCACCAAATTGGTAGCATTTCCCATACGGAAGAATTCGCTTGCATTCAGAGTTCTTGAGTTGAGATTATTTTGCTTCGATGCTATAAATGTAACAACCCAGGTTGTTACTTAGGTCAATTAGGACTAATCTATATCCTAATTATGATTATAAAACATAAATTAATTCATTAGGAACTCACGTCTAAGATCCAGTTCAAATTAGGGATCAAATGATCAAATTCTGATTTCTGAAAAAATACAAAAACTCTAAAATTTGACATGTCTAAATTGACCTCAAATCAAAAAATGGACTTCGTCATTACACTTATTGCCCCCAAATTAGCTAGGGGTGATGTTTTCGTGTCAATCGAAAGTCATCAAAATTTTGTCGAATATTTTAATATTATTTAAATACTCAAAAATTGATTAAATTAAATATTCGTCGAATCAAAAATCTAATTGCACCGTTGCATTTCTCACCTCTCATTTAGATAGGAGTGAATTTTTAGTATTTTTTCGGGACTCATTTAATAGTCCAATTTTAAATAAGAAGTTTTGTCTAAAATATTATTATTTTAATTCCACATTTGAAATTAAGTAAGTCGGCCCCGCAATATGGGATCCGGGTCTGGTAGCTTGCGCTTATCAGGACGCGCCAAATCATTTCAGAATGGCGCAATCTGGGCCACACGATCGGGCCATCTCGTTCAAACGGCCCGTGATCATCCCTATCGCTCGAGCGAGCGCGTGTCTCCCTCTGCATCGTGTGGCGCCCCATTCGTGTACCAAGTGGTCGTTCGTCTCTCTAGACTTCCCTTTGAAACCTTGTAAACCCCCATTCATTTCTAAGTCACATTTTTAGAAGATTGGAATCAAGATTTGAGGGTATAAGAAGCTGCAGTCCCTCATCCCATGCGAATCGGTGTAAGCCTCCAAACCCTAAGGTACCACCTAAGTTCCATTTTTCTCCCGTTCGATTACTGCATGCATAGTTCATTTATCCTCTTATGCTGATTTTTATTGTCTATCAAACTGTTGGTGCTCGATCGAACCCTAAGAAGCTCATTTGAGCTACGAACGACTAACCCTAAACGTCTGGTTTGCCAAAGCGAAGGGGAAGACAAAGGGTCATCTTTCGGGTCGGGCCAAACTAGGCCGGGCCCGACCTGTGCCTCTGCTACGTTGTGAGGTCTGTCCTTCCACATGTCAGCATCACAGCACTCCACGTGGCGCTTTATTCAACTACTGCAAAGGTGGACCCCGTAGTCAATTTCGCTGACTTAGTGTGGGTCTCGCTGTCGCTCTCAACCTACCGCGCTACGCCACGTGGTCCACTGTCGACGCCGTAGAGTGGTGTGGGTCCTACTATAGCGATTAAGATTTAATTAATTTAATTTAGTTTATTTAATTATAAATAGTAGAATTAATTTAATTCAAATAAAAATTAAATTAATTATAGAACTTAAAACCCTAATAACTTGCAATCCATACATCCAAATAATGCAAATAAATATACCATTGGATTCAGTAAAATTAGAGTAATATTATGAAATTATCAGTTTTCCATTTGGAGCTATATATTACATAGTGATATTTTAAGATATTAAATAATTGTGAAAATACTACAAATGTTCAAATTGCTATAACTTTGTAATCATTAATCCAAACATATTCAATATGGGTCTTAAAATAATCAGCAAACCCTAAGAATTAATCCAGTAGTGTTGGTTTTGTTGTTTGAGACCTAATTTGACTAATCACTTTTGGACCTAAACCCTAATCTTCTTAAGCTCATAACTTTATAACCCTTAGTCCAAACATAAGCAATCTGGGTCTTAAAGTGAGTAGTAGAACATCTAGAATAACCTAGTAGTATTTAACTTTCTGTTTGGAATAATATTTGCCTAATCACTTTTAGGACCTAACCCTAATTACCCTAATTAACCCTAAAACTTTAATTGACCATAACTTGGTCAACTGAACTCCAAATTAGGTCTTCCAATATACCATTTTGATCAATAAGACCTAATTAACAGTAAACTACAAAAATATTTTAGATCCAATGATTAGATCTCTTAATTAGCCCTAATCACATTAAGACTTAATTAGTGAATACTCGCATAATTTATAATCTAAATTGAGTAATTTAAGTTTTTGATTATTCCTAGAGTAGAATAAAACTTAGTTGTGTGGTAGGGTTAGTGATTCTATGATTAATTTCAATAATCACTCACTAATTACCCTAAACCCTAATTATTAACCCTAAACTTTGTAATAGCTATAACTTAGCCAATACTTATTAGAATTTGATGATTTTAAGTTTTATGGAAACCTTAGAACATAATCTTTAATAAACTGATAAAAAAGTTAGATTTTATTAGGACAAATTACCAATTTGCCCTTATAGGTCAAATTCCTTAATTTAACATTTTAATGCTTAATACTTAACCAAAATTATGTAGTTACTATATAAACTCATATTGGACAGTAAGTAAACACCCCACTTCAATAAGTTTCAGATTTGAACCCTAATTCATAAAGATTAATTTTAGACCCTTAAGTAGGCGCAAAATGGTCATTTTGCCCAAATTTAGGTTTAAACATTCTTAAAACCTTAAATACGTTCTTAAACCTCTAAAATCAATAATATTACTGATTTGAAATTATTTTAGAACATTTGAACTCATTATAATGACAATTTATGAAAAACCCTAAAAATGACCTAAAAATCTTCTAAGTCTTAATCCACCTCTTATAAGGTGAATTTAGCTCACCTTATATTTTTCTTAAGTTAAATTCATCATAATAGCAGTTAAATAATATCAAACTTAAAGTCTAATTATTCTCTTAGGGCTTTCCTCCAAATTTATAGGATCTTATTTCCTTAGGATCTAGCATAGAAATTAGGTTAGAGTTCATATATTAAGTAAATGTGTGCTTAATAGATGAAACCTTTGTTTTATAGTTTTCTAGAATTTCATTCTTTATTTATGATTATTCTGTATTTAAACTTTACATTTAAGATTAGAGATTCTTCTTATTAAGTTTGATTTTACTTAATAAGATAGCCTTAATTATAGCTCGTGAGAATTTGTGTTTAACTTTATACCATTATGATTATAACTTATTAGATTAAGAAGTTAAAATCCAATACTTAGATTTTAACATCTTAATCCACCAATTTTGATTTATATTAATCAAGATTGATTTGGGATTCGTAAAATCATCAATTAGGATGTTTGATTTATTATTTTAACTTAATTAAGCGTCATGTGATTTATATATGTTAGAACTTGATTAGTTCTAACATTCTTTTAACTTGTAGGATTGATATTCTGAATTTATACACGATAGCTAGATATTGGAGATCCTAAATTTGTATAAGTTTAGATTAGATAGATTGACTTAATTAGAAAACAAAGTGATATCATAAAGTTGTTTAGTGTTATTTTATTCATTTAAAATTGTATAATATGCTTTCCTTGTTTTGGACTTCATTATACATTTGGACACATTATATTGAACATAGAATATTTGATATTCTATGTTAAACTTTGAATACATTCATACAACATTTTCATAATTTAAGGAAAGAATTTAATGAAAATAACTTTATTAAATTGTGTGAGTTATGTCTTATTTAGTCTGCCTTCTAGTATAACTTTACTTTTGTGACAGCTTTTGCCTAGGACCACTTTCTTAGTACGTGTTACTTTTGCCTATGACTACTTTCCTAGTGTGTATTACTTTTGCCTAGGACTAGTGCCTGTTACTTTAATCTGGGACTACTTTTCTAGATGCTCAGCAGATACCTTTCAGATGGAATTAACTTTAATTTGGGACTCTTTCCTAGATGATCAGATGGACCTTAATTTTTGGCAGGACTAAGTAGGAGTATCTCCACACTTTACTTTATACCCTTACTTTACATTTACTTTACCGTTACTTTACAGTTCTAGTATATATTTTGCTTTATAGTTCAGCATTCTTACATACAACAGTTCCTCTAGTACTTACCTCTTTATATGTATGTTGTACTTTTCAATAGTTCACTTTTACTTTATAGTATGTTAGGATGTTAGAACTTTACTTTTAGTTCAGTACTTTCATTTTATATTGTAACCAGTATGTCTTAAGTTGACCATATTACTTAGGAATTTCCTTGTACTTAGTAGATTTCATTATGTGTTACTTAACCCTTTTCTGCAGCTTGAGTTGAGGTATGTGCTTACCTCACACCTTATTTGAGTTATAAATATGTTAATTATAACTTTGTCATTTTCTTTGATTCTTTATTGCTCCTACTTTTCTTAGATATTGTGATATCATTTAAATTAACAATTTACAGCCTAAAATGTACTTAAACATTTTATCTAACTAAAATTTTCTTTTGTTGGCTGGGGCTCTATCATTGTGAAATTGATAATGGTAGATTCTGAGCTTTTCAGGGTTGTGGAACCTTCTGGAGATCTGGTTCAGGAGGAGGAGTGTGTAGGAGAAGACTCTTAGTTATTTCTGTTGTTTTGTGAGGATTGAGTGATCTTTACTTTCTGCTTAAGCTTTTAATTGATGTTTGGTAATAATATAGGATTTAAACTACTTTACTTTTCATGATTATGTATTATGAGTTATATAGTTCTTATTTGGATTGTATGGATGTTGTTACTTGTCTTTCTCTGCACTCTGATATAGTATAGTATGCTCATTTAGTGATTGAATTTCTTTTGCTCTTTCTCTTTAGGGCACATCTTCCCTTGGCATTTGATTAAGAAGGCCTATTCCTTAATCTAAATGCTAGGTGAAGGTTTGCCCATTGACGACCACCTTCTAATCTGGATGATTAGGGGGCAGCCGCCATAATAAACCTTCACCATCTTGCGATGACCAAAGTGCTCTTTTCTTGGCTGCACGAACACAGTCTTACACATACGGTCCATCTGACCTTGAAATCCTTCTTGAAGGCGAGCCGCCTCGATTAATTTTGTCAAATTCTTGATTTGGCGGGACACTAGGTGAGCTTTTATTTAGTCCCTCAGCTCTTTCAAGAATCGATGGCCTCTAGCTGCCTCAGTTCTAACCATGTCCGAAACATAATGTGACAGTATCCTGAACTCTTGTTCATAGTCAAACACGGATTTGTTTCCTTGAGTAAGATGGAGGAGCTCATTCTCCAGAATTACTTGTGCCGAAGCCGGAATGAATGCTTCACAAAATGCTTTCAAGGACATATCCCATGGGATATCTTCTAACTCATAATCAGCAAATTTATTATTTTATTTATTCTCCCACCAATACTCTGCTTCCTCTTGAAACAGGTGGGTGACTAAATGAATGGCATTCAAATTAGGGCATTTGATGCTGGCTAGGTTCTTTTTAGCTATTTTAAGCCAATTAACAGTGTCCATTGGGTTTAGTGCTCGGTTAAATGTGGATGTCCTTAGACGAAGGAAACTGTGTAGGATCCCATCTTCTGTGTAATTTGAGGATGATGCAAATCCCATATGTGGTACAGACATGACAAATAGACAGAATCAGGGCACGGGTCTCTTGCGCCTACTGCGCATTACTTTCTATTAAGGCTCTCAACATGTTAGCCATTGAATTCGATTCCTCGTGTCTGTCAGATGATAAGACTGTATTTTTGATCGATGTAGGAGCAGAAGGAGATCTGGGATTCATGACTGCGAATAGAGTATAGATTCAATGAACAAAATAAAATTTTATTCAAGTAATGGTTTTAGTTTTTTTTTTTAATTACAAATACCTTGTTTGCATCTCTTTTCTTTAATGTGTGTTTCAAATCCTAGGATGTCCATTTCACATTCGATTATCACTTTTCAATGATGTTATTTTGTTCATTCAATTCCTAGGATGTCCACATTCCAAATATTTTCAGTTTTCAATTCTCAAATTTAATTGATGAATATTGGATGTTGCTTTCTTTACACTTAGTGATTTGTAATCTTGTCTGACATAGAGATTAGATCATAAAGTAGATAGGAACAAACTCCTTATCTGATACTTTATGATATTTCTCTGATACCAACTATAGTGCGCCGCCCAGTTGCCACACGCAACTGAAGTATATAATAACAAAATAGTCGGCAGTCGAGTGGTGCGCCACTCGAAAAGGCATTACCCATCTCCCCGAATAAGCTAAAAATAAATCCATACATAGGATTGCCGACTCACACTCCAAAGAGAAGGGTCAAGATCTAATACTTAAGATAAGAGTAGTATCCTTATCCCAAGTACTAAACAAATGCATACATTGGATTTACATACAAAATGAAGAATCCAACACATGTATAAGATATCAGTATTTCTAGTATGCTGATCACATCACAATTTTAAGTATAAGTAATATATAAATAAAGTGCGAAAGCTAAGCATACATCCAGAAATATTTATCACAGAAATGGAATAAAAATATTCATCTCAAAATAGAAAAGTAAATATGTTCTGAATTAATACAAACAGTTTACTGAAATTATATTGAAATAAAGTCTAAGCACTGAACTGAAATAATTAATTAAAAGTGATAAAGTTGGAGGAGAGATCCGCTAAGGCTCCACAAACTCCTACTGAACCTCCTGCATGTCCTTCTGATATGGCTCAACAAACTGCTCATAATCTAGCAAATTGCCAGATCCCAAAAGTACCA
Organism: Gastrodia elata; assembly: GCA_016760335.1. NCBI lineage: Eukaryota > Viridiplantae > Streptophyta > Magnoliopsida > Asparagales > Orchidaceae > Gastrodia > Gastrodia elata. The sequence continues at coordinate 79,033,032 of CM028670.1, read as the reverse complement.
CGTGTTAGACAATAAGTCTAACACATCAAGACTAATCTAATAGTTCTTATTATTTACTTAACATTTAAATAATATAAACCAAGCTACAAAAAACTATAAAAGTAATTGAATAATTTAAACAGTATAAAACTGAAGTAAGGTAAAGTTAACTGTATACTAAATATTGAAAATAAATAAAACTGAGTAAATAGCATGAAAAACTATGCAGTATGTTACTAAAGTCATTCATCTGTATATGCCACGATCCGAAATGCAACTAATATGCAATCAAAATATCATTGAACATGTATGAATCGTACGGTCCAATTCCTACATATATTTGGTTGGGAATCCAATACTAGTCATCATGCAAATTCTTCGATTGATATATGCAATATTTTGTAATTTATAAATCATCATTGATACTCATATTTTATGCTCATGTCTCTGCACTACATGCTTAAAATCCAGAAATCCAAAAAGAATGCTTTAAAGTCGGATAATGAATCAAATATCTCCATTGTGTAGAATACATCTAAATGGATTCTGACTCCTAGTTCTTATTCTGATAAATTTGTTTTACTTGAGATTTTACTTAAAATTATCAGTTTGAAAGGTTGTATACACATATTTAGTATATTTCCAAGAAAAGTGGATTTAACACTTAGTTTATTTGAAGCCACACCTATCAAAGCGTTCTTCGATAGGAGGCATCACCTGTTGGCAATTTTTATTTCACTCAAACTAAGCTGTTAAATACCTTAACTACAAGCATACTTAATGTCCTAAGGAGGGTAACTTTAAATACTTAATTTGTTTGAGGCCAGCATTATCAAAACATTCTTCGATAGAAGGCATCACTCATTTCTGATTTTTACTTTTCTCAAAATAATGATTTAAGTCCTTAATTATAACACTCTTAGGATCAGAGGATTTACTCTAAGTGGACTGTATCTGCCTAAGCCCATAGGATAGCACAAAGATAAGTCTTACTTAGGATGACTCAACTAATCATGAATGCTGAATTGATTCAGCACTATGGATATACACTACTATACTCAACTAATAATCTGGGTTCAATGAATGCTATTAAATGAACAAGGATCACCAAAGCAATGAATTTAAACTTCATTGGGATAAATCCTATACAAGGTTCTAAGGATGTGACCAAAAGGTCACTCAATATAATGCTACTACCACATGGGAGGAATCTCATGCTAAGTACTTTAGGTGATTCTACCACAAGGGTTGAAGAGAAACCTCTAAGGTTAAGGGGAAAATATATAAATTCCTACCTCAAGGTTCAACAAAATATCTTCCTACCTCAATGTGTTATCAATTAATAAGGCTTTTAATTTATATTATAAATCCTATTATAAGATCATCAAGATCTTACACATCTAACATTTACCCTAAATTTATAAGTTTCATTTATAATACTTGAATTAATTAGATCAGATCAGACGGTTAGTCCCATTTGATGAAATCCTATACTACAATTATGAGATGAAATCAAGAATATTATTGGGATTTATTCTTGTAATAAATAAATATAGTTTTATAATTATCTTCATGCTAAGAGTCTTATATAAGAGAAAATCAAAGATCTTAAGCTCAAGTTCAGATATTTAATCATATAATTTATTTTAATAGTCTTATCACTTCTAATTTAATGATTTATGATCAATGTCAAATCAGATGTATTATTGGAATCATGTTAGTTGAATTATCTTTCAATCAAGTTGATTAATTTAGTGATTAGGGTTTAGATCTTAATCAGATAGGATAGGGTTTAACTCTTAGTCTTTCCAACTTAACATTAATAGTTGATTTATAGATCAATGATAAATCAATGTATTATTAGTAAATTATTGATGATAATTTTCAAACTTAAATTAAGTATCAATTACTTAATGAAGTTCTTTTGATTCTTATGTTGAAATATAGTTTAATGTCAAATTCAGTAACTCAAGGTGTCCAATTTAAAGTTAAAGATCTTAAATCAAATGCAAAAAGGATTAGCACATGATTATAAATATAAAACAATTAAATTTCATACAATTTGACTATTAAGTTCTATATTGGCCATTCAAACAACTAAGGATCCTAATGTTTTTATTTGGCACGAAGTATTCAAGCAATTTCTTTATGAGTTCTAGAATATACTATACATGCTAAAATAGTGAATTTGACATTGAAAACTAAATCTAGTTCTAATTTTAATATGATTTGACCACATTAGAGTTCTAGGACCATTAGAATGCAAAAATATGAAGTTTTGACCATTCTGGATGATTCTGGACTCTACAGCGCGCTGTAGCACCTTCTGGCCGAGAGCCAAGTGCTACAGTCGATATCAGTACTATGGGCACTGCAGCACTTTCGGTGCTACGGTGCTAGAACTTTCCAAGATTGGGATGCTGCGCCACACTGCAGCATTTTTAGACGCAGTAGCATTTGTAGACACTGCAACATTTTTAGCCTATTTGGGGAGATGGGTAATGCCTTCCCGAGTGCTGCACTGCTCCGCCACCAACTATTTTATTATTATATACTTCAGCTGCGGGCGGCGACGGGGTGGGGCTCTACAGTTGGTTTCAGAGAAATATCACAAAGTGTCAGATAAGGAGTTTGTTCCTATCTACTTTATGATTTATTCTCTATGTCAAACAAGATTACAAATCACTAAGTATAAGGAAAGCAACATCCAATGTTCATCAATTGAATTTGAGAATTGAAAACTGAAAATATCTAGAATGGAGACATCCTAGGAATTGAATGAACAAATTAACATCATTGAAAAGTGATAATCGAACGTGAAATGGACATCCTAAGATTTGAAATGCACTTTAAAGAAAAGAGATGCAAACAAGGTATTTGTAATTAAGAAAAACAACTAAAACCATTACTTGAATAGAATTTTATTTTGTTCATTGAATCTATACTCTATTCACAGTCATGAATCCCATATCTCCTTTTGCTCCTACCTCGGTCAAAAATATGATCTTGTCATCTGACGGGACTCGAGGAATTGAATTCAATGGCTAACCTAATGAGAGCCTTAATAGAAAGTAATGTGCAATAGGCGCAAGATACCCGTTCCCTAATTCTATCTGTTTATCAACAGTCCATACCACAAACAAGATTTGCATCATTCTCACATTACATAGGAGATTATCTCAGGACACCCACATTTAACCGAGCGCTAAACCTAATGGACACACTGAATTGGCTTAAAATAGCTGAAAAGAACCTAGCCAGCATCAAATGCTCTAATTCAGAAGCTATTCGTTTAGTCACCCACCTATTTCAAGACGAAGCAGAGTTTTGGAGGGAGAACGAATGAAATAATGAATTCGCTGATTATGAGTTAGAAGATATCCCATGGGATATGTTCTTGGAAGCATTCTACAAAGCATTCATTCTGGCTTCGGCATAAGAAATTCTAGAGGATGAACTCCTCCATCTTACTTAAGGAAACAAATCCATGTTTGACTATGAATATGAGTAATGGAGATTATCACATTTTATTCCAGACCTGGTTAGAACTGAGGCAATTAGATGCCATCGATTCTTGAAAGGGCTGAGGGACTCAATAAAAGCTCACCTAGTGTCCCGCTAAATCAAGAATTTGATAGAATTGATCGAGGCGGCTAGCCTTCAGAAAATATTTCAAGGTCAAATGGATCGTAAGCATAAGACTGCATTCGTGCAACCAAAAAAGGAGCACTTTGGTCATTGCAAGATGGCAATGATTTATAGCATCGAAGTTGAACAATCTCAACCCAAGAACTTCGAATGTAAGTGAATACATATGTATGGGAAATGCTACAACTTTGGCGGTGTATGTTTACATGTGGTCGAAGTGGCTACCATTATCTCGACTATAGTTCTAAAAGAACAATCGATGGACTGTTCATCGACCACTCCCATTGTAAACAAGTATTCTGCGCACAACCATCAAATAACCAAGAACCTACCCTAACTATAATGCCAGCCCCTACTAAAGCAGTTATACTTGCTCCAATGCCGGCCTACAATCGCCAAGGCCAGCGGCCCCAGAGTAAATAACCTACAGCTCCTGCGAGAGTTTATATATTGACTCCCACTTCTACTCTTGAAGACAATGATGTTGTTTCAAGTATGTCATAAATTAATTTTATTCACTCATTATTATTTCAGTATTTTTGAATGTCTAAGTAGTGTTTCTCATTAATTATTATAATCTTAGGCATCTTAACAATAAATGATAAACTTTGCAATATTCTTTTTGATTCTGGAGTGAGTCATTCCTTCGTATTAGAAAGATGGATTAAAACTCTTAAGCTACCGACATATCGATTATCAAACTCATTGAGCAACAGCTACCTTCTGGAGTTTGCATTCAATCACAACAATTCTGCAATATAGATATTCCTATTGGTGAACAAGAATATGGAGCTACGCTAATTATATTGCAATCGCAAACTTTGACATAATTATGAGCATTTATTGGTTAAGTAAATACGGTGTTTCCATAATTGCCAAAAGAGGAAAATCACTTTGGGAAGTAGAAGTCAGTCAAAAACCTTCGTCGGAAGATTCAGTACCCAAGCATTGTTGATCAATGCATTGTACAAAGAAAATTTAGTCAGAAAGGAGTGCGATGTGTACCTCATAAAGTTGTTGGGAGAAAAGAAGTAAGTCATTCCTATTTCTGAGAATCAAATAGTTTGTAAATTTCTCGATGTCTTTCCTAAAGACCTACCTAGTCTTCCTCCCATTAGAGAAGTAGAATTTTCTATAGAACTGATTTTAGGCACTCAACCATTATCTAAGGTTCCGTATCGTATGGCGCCTAAGGAGATTCAAGAGCTGAACAAGCAACTTCAAGAGCTACTAGAGAAGGTCTTATTTGACTAAGTTCATCTCCTTGGGGAGCACGGTTCTATTTGTGAAGAAGAAAGATGGATCGAAGAGAATGTGCATCGATTATAGAGATCTGAAAAAAGTAACCATCAAGAACAAATACCTGCTGCCGCACATAGATGATATGCTTGACAAATTATCAGGAGCTAAAGTATTCTCAAAAATTGACTTGCAGTCTAGTGAGTCAAAGATTCAGATCATGAGAAAATCGCCTTCAGAACTTGTTATGGACACTACAAGTTTCTGGTGATGTCTTTTAGTTTAACAAACCATCATCTATTTTCATGGACTTAATGCAGCATGTTCTAAAAGCATATTTTGATAAATTTGTCATCATCTTCATTGATAATATTCTGATTTATTCCAAGAGTAGTGCTGATCATGAGAAACACTTGAGAACAGTTCTACAAAAACACCGAAACCACAAACTTTATGCCAAATATTCCAAGTGTGAATTTTGGCTTAACTCAGTTACTTTTCTGGGACATGTCATAGATACCTAAGAAATTAGAGTAGACCAGAATAAAGTTAGCGCCATTCAGGATTGGTGATAACCAAAGTCTGTGACTGATATAAAAAGATTTTTGGGGCTAGCAGATTATTACAAGAAATTTATAAAGGGCTTTTCTCAAATTGCATCACCTTCACAAAGCTAACTCAGAAGGTAGTGAAATTCATTTGGAGCCCTGAGTGTGAGAATGCCTTTCAATCGTTAAAAGATGCTCTTTTTTTGCCCCTGTACTGGCCTTACCTAAGGAGGGCCTTAACTACCAAGTCTATATCGATGCATCTGGGATACGATTGGGATGTGTGCTAATGCAGGAAGGACAAGTTATAGCCTATGCATCTCTTCAGCTAAGGCCTCATGAAAAGAATTATCCTGTCCATGATCTTGAATTAGCTACCATAGTTTTTGCTTTGAAAATCTAGCTTCATTATCTTTATGGCGTCCAATGTTCCATCTTCACCGATCATCAGAGTCTAAAGTATATCTTCACCTAGTGTGAGCTCAATTGTCATCAGCAAAGATGGCTAGAATTGATTAACAGTTATGATCTGAAAATTCAATATCATCCCGGAAAAGTAAATGTTGTAGCCAATGCGCTCAGTTGTCATGCTACACTCTCTTCCTTAATAGCTTCAAGTTCTCTAGAAGAAGAATTCAGGAAACTCGATATCTGGCCGGTTTGTGGTGCGGAGCCGAGCTCGATATATCTATGAGTTTAGTTGAACTAACTTTTCATCGAGATGTCTCCATCTCCCAAACTAAAGTTGAAGATTATTTGAAATTTAAAATAGAGATCAAAAGTGGTCATCATTTTGATCTGCAATAGCATATATCAAAGATATCGCTTATGGATTCCAAAATCTATGCACCAAAAAATTTTGGTGGAAGGTCACAATTCTAGTTACCAAGCTCATCATGGCAGTACCAAGATGTATCAGGATCTGAAGAAATCATTTTGGTGACCTGGAATGAAAACGAGTGTGGCTGATTTTGTAGCAAAGTGTCATGTCTATAACGTAATCAAAGCAGAACACCAAAAACATGGAGGACTTCTCCATCCTCTAGCCATTCCCGAATGGAAGTGGTTCGATATTTCTATGGACTTCGTTATGGGTCTTCCTAAATCAAGATCTGGTGCTGATTCTATCTGGGTAATAGTCGATCAACTGACCAAATCAACAAATTTTATTCCAATGCGTCACTGATTTTGTGGAGAAATTAGTGAAGCTATATATCAAAGAAATCGTCAAGCTTCATGGAATTCCTAGATCAATTGTATCCGACCGTGATAGTTGATTCACCTCAAAATTTTGGCAGGCAGTGCATCAAGACTTGAGAACTACCCTTGCCATGAGTACCGCCTTTCACCCTCAAACAAATGGTTAGACAGAACGAGTCAATCAGATTCTCCAAGACCTTCTTCGTTTTGATATTCTAAATTTCAAAGGTTTCTGGGAAGACCATATTCCTTTAGTAGAATTTGCATATAATAACAGTTTCCAAGCAAGTATTGGCATGGCTCCGTATGAATCGTTATATGATAGAAAATACAGTACCCCCTTAGCGTGGCCTAAAATTGGTAGTGTTCAACTATATGGTTCAGATTTAGTTGAAGAAATAAATGGAAAAGTTCAATTAATTCAGCAGCAAATTAAAATATCTCAAGATCGCTAGAGTATGTATCGTGATGATCATCATCGCACTCTAGAATTCAATGTCAGAGATTTTGCATATCTTAAAGTCAGTCCAATGAAAGGTGTATATCATTTTGGTGTAGTTAGGAAGCTTAGTCCTTGCTACATTGGACAATTTGAAGTCTTAGAAAAGATCGACTTCGCAGCCTATATATTGAAACCCTGTGAAGATTTCTCTGTAGTTCATAACATATTCTATATATCCTCACTACGGATGTGTCTTCATAATTCATCTCACCAAATTCAACTTCCAGTAGTATCTCTTCAACCGGATCTTTCCTATGCATAGGAACCTATTAAAATCTTAGCTCATGACCAGAAGCAGATGAGAAATCATTCCATTCCAATGGTAAAGGTTCAATGGAGGAATCGCTCTCTCGAAGAATTCACGTGGGAAAAAGAGGCGGATATGCAACAAAAATATATGAGTCTCTTTGAGAATCTAGGTACTTTTAAAATTCTCAATTTTAGTTCTTAATTTTTTGCATATTGATTTCCCTTTCTTAGCAATAATATTGAGAATGACAGCATTCTTAAGTGGAGGAGTCTGTAACAACCCATGGTTGTTACCCAGTCAATTTGACCTAAATTGATCAAATTATGTCGAAAATCAAGATCCTATTTTTAAGTCAAATAAAAATATCCTCAACTAAAGCGTATTGAGGAGATCCTCCTGTGAAAATTTGAGAACAATTGGGATTCCGGATTGTCTTAAGTAAATTCATGTAGTATAATCTTTCGGAGTTGATAATAAATAAAATATAAGTCAAAATTTAGAAATTTTTATATATTTAAGTTATGCATTATATGAGGATGCTATATTTTAGGTTTCATAAACTTTTGAGCTCCGGATTAATCAAAGCGAATTTTTGAAGTTTTTCACTTAAAAATTAATATAAAATAAAATACTTGTCCAAATTCAATTATTTTTAGATGTGTGCGTTCATCTCGTTGAGATGCTCCTTTCGATACAAAATTTGTAATTCTTAGAGTTCATATGGCTATAGATCATAGCTCGAGAAAGTTCAGCTATTCAATTTTAATCTAATGACTGTCTTGATTTAGGTTATGACTTTAAATAGATTGTTAAATGCCAAAACCTAAATTATTTTCCTCTCATCCAAAGTTTTCTTCCCCTTTCTCTCCTATAATGCACACAATTAAAAAAAATTGACCCATGACCTTCCCTCTTCTCTCCCATAATTGATGGGAGAATCCAAGGGAGAGCCATGCTCTTCTTCTATTTTAAATGGAGGCTAAGCCCTCTCTTTCGCTCCATTTGGCCATTAGCTGAGCTCCCATCTTTCTCTTGTTATGCTGCTATTGAAGGATCCTTCAATCCCTCAAGCTCTCAAGGAACCAGCCGAGTCTTCTTCTTCCATTCCTTAGGCTAAAGTACCCTTTTGCTAAACTCTTCCTTGTGCTATTCTTTTCATATGTAGCAAAGTGTTGTGAATGATATTTCCATTAAATTTATGTATGGATTCTATGCATGATCGTTGCACCTCAAATGGACTCAAATGAGTCCGATCAAAGCTAATTCTTTCATTTAAAATTTCAGTTCAAAAAATTGCATGATTTCTATATACATATAGCTAGAACTTTAATTTATATTTATTAGAAAAAATTATTCTTTCCAATTTTGGTATCAATGAAAATATCTCAAAAAGACCTTTCCATCGGTATATGGTATCGCACATGAAGTGCTCTAGATTGAGAGTATTTTAGTGCGAAAGGTGACCTGTTACCATTTTCGCACAAGTGAAGTCACTGTCGGGCACTACCACGTGCCGTAGCGCCCGAAGTTTCAAAATTACATCTATCATAGCACATCGTAGCGTGCTACAGTGCATCGCAGCAGCATAGAAATATTAATAAAATCAAATTAAATGCACCGCAGTATTGAAACCCGCCGTAGCGCGCAGCAGCATCTGAAAATGCTGCAACGTGCCGCAGCATCCCGATCTCGAAAAGTTCTGGCACCGTAGCGCACCGCAGTACCCAAAGCACTGCAGTATGCCACAACACCGATACCCACTGCAGCGCCTAGCTCTCGGTCAGAAGGCACCACAGTGCGCCATAGAGTCCAGAATCGTTCAGAATGGTCAAAACTTCATATTTTTGCATTCTAATGGTCCTAGAACCCTAATGGGGTCAAATCATATTAAAATTAGAACTAGATTTAGTAAAAATGAGCATTAAATGAATGTGTAGGTGAATTTCAATGAAAATTCTATTATTTTAGCATATATAGTATGTTCTAGACCTCATAACGAAATTGCTTGAATACTTTATGCCAAATTGAAATGTTATGATCTTTAATTATTTATATGGTCAATGTAGAACTTAATAATCAAATTGTATGAAACTTAATTATTTTATATTTATAATCAAGTGCGAATCCCTTTTGTATTTGATTTAAGATTTGGTTAATCTTAATTACACATTGTTTTGCTTAATGTGATATTTATGTATGTTAGAGAACTTTAACTTTAAATTGGACACCTTATTTTACTTAATTTGACATTAAACTATATTTGAACATAAGAATCTTAAGAACTTAAAAGTAATTGATACTTAAATTAAATATAAAAATTTGTTATCAATAATTTACTAATAATACATTGATTTGTCATTGATCTATAAATCAACTATTGATCTTAAGTTGGAAAGGCGAGGAGTTAAATCCTATCATATCTAATTAAGATCTATACCCTAATCATTAAATCAATCAACTTGATTGAAAGATAATTCAACTGACATAATTCTAATAATGCATTTGATTTGACATTGATCATAAATTATTGAATTAGAAGTGCTAAGATTATTAAAAGAGATTATGTGATTAAATATCTGGACTTGAGCTTAAGATCTTTGATTTTCTCTTATAAAAGACTCTTAGCATAAAGATAATTATAAGACTATATTGATTTATTATAAGATCAAATCCTAATAATATTCTTGATTTCATCTCATAATTATAGTATAGAATGTGATCAGATGGGTCTAACCTTTTAATATGATCTAATCAATTCAAGTATAATAAATAAAACTTATAAATTTAGGGTAAATGTTAGATGTGTAAGATCTTGATGATCTTACAATAGGATTTATAATGTAAATGATAAGCCTTATTAATTTATAATACATTGAGGTAGGAAGATCTTTTGTTAAACCTTGAGGTAGAAACTTAGATATTTTTCCCCTTAACCTTAGAGGTTGATCTTCAACCCTTATGGTAGAATCACCTAAAGCACTTAGCATGAGATTCCTCCCTTGTGGTAGTAGCCAATATTGGGTGACCTTTTGGTCACATCCTTGGAACCTTGTACAGGATTCATCCCAATGAAGTCTAAATTCATAGCTTTGGTGAACATTGTTGATTAAATAGCATTCGCTGAACCCAGATTATTAGTTGAGTATAGTAGTGTATATTCATAGTGCTGAATCTATTTAGCATTATTCAAGATTAGTTGAGTCACCTTAAGTAAGATTTTTCTTTGTGCTATTATGTGGGCTTAGGCGCATACAATCCACCTAGAGTAAATCCTCTGATCCTAAGAGTGTTATAATTAGGGACTTAAATCCTCAGTTTGAGTGAACTAAAAATTGCCAATGGGTGATGCCTTCTATTGAAGAACGCTTTGATAGTGGCAGCCTCAAATAAACTAAGTATCTCAAGTTACCCTCCTTATGACACTATGTATGCTTGTAGTTAAGGTATATAACAGTTTAATTTGAGTGAAATAAAAATTGTCAATGGGTGATGCCTCCTATCAAAGAACACTTTGATAGGTGTGACTTCAAACAGACTAAGTATTAAATCCACCTTTCTTGGAAAAATATTAAATATGTGTATACAACCTTTCGAACTGATGATTTTAGTTAAAATCTCAAGTAAAACAAATTTATCGGAATTAGAACTCGGAGTCATAATCCATTTAGAAAAATAGTTAGGGATGAAGAAAAATGTCTCTCCCTTGAACTGAATGCAAAAGAAAATCTAAGGATAAAGAGAAATATCTCTCCTAGAGTAAAAATTGAGAAAAAATAGGATGAAGAAAAATATCACTCCTAAAAAGAAATTTTCATTGTGATTTAGAAGAAGAAGCACAAATAGCACGAGACTCTTATACATTGAATTAAACTTTTTTAAGTAAGCAATCCTAGAAACCCCCACAGGAATTATGAGTTGAGTATCATACATTTAGGAATTGGAAACTCAATTAGTCAAAAAAAAAAGAAAACACTAGTATGAGACTTGTTAGAATTTGAATCCTTCTAATCACCCTTGCCAAGTAATACATGAAATGGGGAAAATACCTCACATATCCAATTAAATTTTGCAATATATAAAATCAGAAAAAATTATTTTGAGCTTACTCGATGACGAGCAAGAATTTAAGTGTGGGGGTGTGATAAGTCTAAGATTTATAGTAAAATAGGCTAATAAAAGTAAGCACTTTTTAATTAAAATTATATATTTTAATGTGCTTTTGCTGCTTTTTAGGATAAAAGATGAGTAAATTAAATTTTGGCTTAAACATACAATTTTGGGAGAAAAACCGCAGCAGCGCGCCGCGGCGCGCCATGATGTCATATCTCAAAGGAAAATTAAAATCATACAAGGAGAAATTGAACAGCCTTTTGAAAGTTTCTCTGCTGTAGTGCGCCACAGTGGAACAGTATTTGGAACACAGCTGCTACAGCATGCTATAGCGCGCTGTAGCGCCCGACATAGTTTTTGCCAAAAAAAATACATTCAAGGCAGCATAGGGATGGCCAAAGAATTGAATTATTCCCCTTCCCACAGCTGAAATTAATATCAAATTAATTTAAAACTTCTCATTCTCAATAAATAATTCATGAATAAATAAATTAAAGATATGAGGAAGATGGATGGGTGGATGCAATAAAAATTGAGGAATCTTTATTAATATTATTATAAAAGACACATGTTTAAGCCATCATGGGGAAGAGTAAGAGGTTGATTTAATTATTTTACTCAATAAAATATAAATACAAACAGCCTAAATCCCTTTATTACCAAGAAAATAAATGAACAATCATTTAATCAAAGCACAAATTTCTAAATGAGATTTATTTGCTAAATTAAATTTCAAATAGGAAAGGAAGTCGATAAAAGGGAGACTTGAAGATTGAGAAAGGGTTCCAACTTTTGTTATTCAAAGACCAAAAAGAAAGGTTGCAGGAAGAAAAAGAAGGAGAACTCGCCAAGGGGAAAAGAGGACTATGAATAGGAAGAAAGGGAAGACAGCAAAGAACAAAGGGTGGAGCTTCAAGAGGACAGCGCATGAAGAGTAAAGAGAACCCCAGAAAACCTCCGGGTGATTGCTAGTATTTCTTCTAAACTCCCTTGATTTATTTCTTGCCATGAACTGATGGTGATGTTTACTTTTCTTTGTATGTATGCTCTTTCTTACTTAGTAATGGAAGGCTAAAAACCCTTTGGAGAGGGTTGAGATGTAGTTGTAAGAATATGTATGAGATAATTGGTGTATGATTTTGAATAAAATAAAAACAAAGTTTTTGTCTTTAAATTTAATATTGAAATGAATGCTTGGATGAACTGAAATCTAAATTATTTTTTTTAAAAGAACTTGTGTTCCAATGCTCATAAATTGGGTAAGAGTAAGGAAGGTAGTGCAAGTAGAGCTGAGAATTATGTGACAAAATTCTCAAGATCATTTGTACCCTTCCTTAATAGGTTTACCAAGAGATTGACGCTTGAGAACCAAGTTCTCCATTAACCTTGTTCTGCTACTCAGCAAAGTAGAATGGATGAGAGAATATTGGGAAACTCAATGGATAATGTAACATAGTCCATTGACCTAATGCATTCTCCCATCTAGCTAAACCGTGTGTAAAGCACATGATGCATGGTTAATGGAAGTCGTGTTTGTGAGACAATCATAATTAAAAGATATCTTTTGGTAACCTAGACATAGGGAATCAAAATCTACATGATCTCATAAGAGTTTATGTGCTAAGGGAGAACCCAAAAGGAGTTCTCTTTGTGCACTAAACTTGAACCCAATGTAATTGGAGGGTATTCTAATTCCATTGTGTTCACTTGATTTAATAAAGCAAATAAATTAAATATATACATTCAACAATGAAGTTATAAAACCAACCCTCACAAATATTGTAATGAAATCTCAACTCTCTCCTTTTTAATCATATCATATCTTTACTTAAGGTTTTTGGTATCGCTAATTAGGAACCAACAAAATCAACCAAATTTATCATCTAAACATTAATGAAAGAAAATACAACTTGGTATCAGAACTCTCGTTCCCTAAGGCTCGATAAATCCCGGAAATTAAACTTTGTACTTATTACTTCAGACCATGCTCCTGGCTATCTCTGTGATTGTCATGTTCATCCATTCTGCAACACTATTTTGCTATAGTGTTCTAGAGACTTAAACTACCTCTTAATAACTCTTAAGGCACAGAACTCCTTAAACTCCCTATCATAGTAATCGCCGCCATTGTCAGACCTTAAGCATTTCAGCTTTAATCCAATCTCATTCTCCACCAAAACTGACAACTTTCCAAGCACATCAAATACATTCGCTTTATATTTGAGAAAGTAAACTCATACCTTCTTTGTATAATCATTGATGAAGGTAACATAGTTTATCACTCCACCTATGGAAGATGTAGGCACTGGCCCCCATACATCTGTATGTACCAACTCCAATTTCTTACTTTTTAATTCCCTTTCACCTTTGGAGAATGAAACTTTCTTTAGCTTGCCCAGCACGCAATCTTTACAAAAGTCCAAGTCCACTAAATTCAATCCTTGGAGCTTCCCTTTTGACTGTAGAGATTTCAGCCCCCTCTCACTCATATGGCCAAACCTTCGGTGCCATATATCTGTATCTCCTCTGCAGCTGAAATAGTATTAGACACTTTATTGATCAGGTAAAGTGTATCTTCCATACTACCCCATTCAATAATGAGTGCACCCTCAGTGACCTTCCATGAGTCTCCTATGAAATAACTATAGCCTTCCCTAGATAACTGGTTCAATAAGATCAAGTTTCTTCTTAGACATGACACATGTCTAACATCCTTCAGCTTCCAAACAGTACCACTTGGTAGCTTCACATCCACATCACCTCTTCCTATGATGTCGCACGCCTGATCATCTCAAAAATACGCTTCCCTAAGTGACTCTTGGTGTAGTTCTTGAAGGCATACCTCGACGGAGTCGCATGAAAAGAGGTACCCGAGTCCACAACCCAGGACTCCGTGTTGACAAGAGAGAGAATCAATGCATCATGATCCTCCTCAGCTTAAACATTCACTGTGGGGTTCATCATTTTACCACCACCACTTGGCTTTTTCAAGGTAGGGCAGTCATTTTTTAAGTGACTTGCCTTTCCACAATTCCAACAATCTGGCTTGGCTTTTTTAGGTCTTGATTTACCTCACTGAGACATATACCTATTCCTGATATGTCTCCTCTCAGTATGTCTTCCTCTACTTTCAGCATTCAGTGCTGAGGTAGATGCCTCGCCATAAGATTTCTTTCGCACCTCCTCATTCAGCCCAAGCACAATGATGTCGTCAAACTTCAGCGATGCATTCCCTGATGAATTGCTTATGGCTATAACCTATCCATCCCAACTATCCAACAATGTAGAAAGGAACAACAACGTTTGAACCTCATCATCAAAACTAATGCCCACCAAACTCAACTGGCTCGTCATGGTGCTGAACCTATTGAGGTGCTCGGTCACTGAATGGTTATCCACCAACTTCATATTAAACAATCTCTTCATCAAGAGAACCTTATTCAAAGCCGAGGGCTTCTCATACATCCTTATTTGGACATTCATGAGATCTACAGTAGTTTTTTCATTGACAAAATTAAAAGCAATAGAAGAAGACAGTGATAAGCGAATCAAACCCAAAGCTGTTTTATCAAGAACCTCCCATTCTTCATCAGTCATAACTGTAGGTTTTTTGTCAACTCCTTTCAATGGAATATACAACTTCTTTTGGTAGAGCAGATCCTCCATCTATATTTTCTAGAATGCAAAGTTTGTTACGCTAAACTTTTCAATCTTGTGTCTCATTTCTTCGGGCATTGCTCCCACTCAAACAAGCAAACCCTCCTTAGCAACAAAGCAAAGAGCACACGCTATGATACTACTTGTTGGGAACAAGATCTCTATAAATCTCTGAAGCCTTTGAGGATTGGGGAATGCGTTGGCGGTTACCAAGCAAGTCTAGACATCACAAAATCACAAAACAAAGATCACAGCACATACAAAACTTAGAAAGAAGGACTAAGGGTCGAGAAAAGAGAAGATGAAGAGAAATTGGGAAAGTAGTTCCTGTATTGTATCTCTAACGTCATATTTTATATTGTTATTTGTTGTAAAAGCATCATCAATGCATTGTGGTATATCAGTATTTTCTTTCTATTTGTCCTTGTAATGTCAGCCTAAATCTCCCTTTTTGGGGAGGGTTAGGCAGAGAGCTATGTGAAGTCTTAGTCCACATGCACGTAAAAGAGATCTTTATTTAAATGAGAAATCATAAGCTTTGTGTTGAATGTTTTTATATTTTGAATGAATAAATGATATAATGTTTTGAAATGAAAATATTAAAATAATATTAGCTTTCTTATAAAACCTTCACTGAGCAAGATGCTCATCTCATGTTAGAATAGATGCATTAAGAGAGTGTAAGCCATGAACGATGTGACATAAGTTTGTTGTGCTTCACTACTCATGTAGTTGTTCTTAAATCAGAGAATGATGCATCCAAGATGTTGAGAAAAACTCATTAAATTCTTTGAGCTTTACGAATCAATTCTAGACTGGAATACAAAGATATGAGCATGTACAGCAGTGGAAGATGTGACATAAGTTCACATAAGCTATTTCTTATCTATTTATAAAGTCAGAATTTTGATGCATGAGAGCCAAGACCTATTCACTGAGCTCTACTGCTCACTATTGACTTATGCAAGAAAATTAGAGCATGATAAGTCTTAAGTGATGTGATAGAAATTCACAGAGCTTTGCTGCTCGTTTCCAATGCTAAGTCAAGAGTGGATGCGTGTGAGCGGTGAACAGATCATGATTATGTGATCACACATTAACTAGTAAATTTTATCACTTAAACGTAATAATATTATTCCTCTTTAAAATGATCATATTTTTCATGTTCCAAATGAGAACCCTAGTGAGTTCCAAGTAGCACTATATAAGGGAAAAAATAATGGAATGTTAAAATGACAATATTAACCCTATGCTAAGTGAAATGATAAAAATAAAAGAATAAATTATTAAAGACATTAAATAAAGAAATTTTATGCATAGGAATAATTTGAATAATATGCTTTAACCTTAATTTTCCCCATTTGTATATAATTGATCACAAAACATTTTAAGATAAATTAATTTAGTCTAGCTCAAATTAACTTTTAGATTATTTAAATAGTAATAAAAGGAGGATGTAATTTGTAACTAGTTCACATTATTCTCATAAGACGATAAAAATCTCGAGAAATTACCATTCATATATTGCTTTAGATCACATGCACTGATATGTTCATGCACACACATTAATTATAGGTATGTCAACTTTTTGGCATCATTGCTTGGGAACTGTTGCTACTATTAACTAACCTTCCAATTAAATAGTGGTTTGAATATTTTGTTTTTTTTATTTTTTTTGTTTATTTAATTTTAAATTATTTTACTTGTTTATCTATTTCTATATAGATTTTTGTGTAATTAGTTATGAATATTTATATGCTACAAAACATTTGCTTGAACTGATTGATCAATGTCATCTCCAAGTGAACATAGGGCAGTGCATGCATAGTAGAGGGTCTAAAAATTTACTATTTGACCTAGAAATTAAGCTAACATTCAATAGACTTAGGTGACAACTTAGAGTAACCATATATCAAAATCAAATTGAGAACATAGTAGAAAACTTAAGAGAAATTCACCATAATAATAATCAGGGTTGAGCCATAAGGGGTTTTGCTTTACCAACAGTTATGGGTATATCAAATGCAATTATGAGATCTTATTTTTAGGCTATTAATTTTGAAATAAAACTTGCAACCCTATGAATAGTTTAAAATGCCAATTTTTGTGGGCTCCCAGATAAAGATCCTAACACACATATATCAAGCTTTATAGAATTTGTGATACATTTAGGTATAACAGTGTCACAATGCTATCAAACTTAGATTGTTTCCATTTTTCATAAAATATAGAACTAAGAGTTGGCTAATCTCACAACCTAGTGACTCAATCATGATGTGGGATGAATTAGCTAGAAAATTTCTAGCAAAATACTTCCCACTAGCCAAAACTACTAGGTTGATAATAAAAATAACAAATTGCACCCAATTAGAAGGAAATACATTGTATGCTAGCTGGGAATGCCTTAAGTAATGTATAAGATGTTGCCAGCATCAAGGGTTCCCCCTTAATAGATACAGGTTTACACATTTTACAATGGACTGAATGCACCTACAAGAACCTTGATAGATACAGTGGCTGGAGGTTCCCTAAGCAATAAAACCCAGGAAGAGGCATATGATCTCCTTAAGAAAATGGAAAATAATGCGTATCAATGGTTGACTAACTGGCTTAACCAAAATATAAGTGAACTGATTAATGTAGTAAAAACAAATCAAATAGCCACACTATAAGGGGAAATTGTAAGGCTAAATTGAAAATTAGGATAAGAGAATGTGAATGCAGAACAAGAAATATATTGTGAATTTTTTGGGGGAGCACATCTTAGTAAAAATTACAGCCAAAATAATCCCTTTACTCAAACTAGTGCAAAAGAGGTAAATTTTATATGAAATAATTTAGATAATCTCATAATTTAAATCAAATAGAAAGGAATGGCCAACAACATAGTTAGAAAGGTGAAAAAGGGTATCTGGAAATGTTGATGGAAGAATTTAGGAGTTACACAACAAATTTTATGAATAGAACTAATGTGACAGATGTAAAATACATGTCTGCGCTTGCATGCAAGTGTACATGGTCTGAAGTAATAAGTGGAAGTTTAGTTCTGAGATTTATCGTCCTCAGGAAATGGTGATTTTGATACAAAATTATATCTTCTTTAATAATGTTTAAAAGATTGATATTTGGGTTGTGAGAGTTCCTAAATTAATAATATAATTTACCTTAAGGTAAGATATGATTTGCTTAAAAGGAGAGAGTTAGGGTTTCATTGTAGACTTTGTAAAGACCTGGTGTTGTTACTTCATTATTGAAATGTATAAATTGATTTTTTCATGCCTAATTAAATCAAGTGAACATTGTTAGAATTGGAGTTAACCTCCAATTACAATAGGTTCAAATTTAGTGTAATAAAGAGCACTCCCCTTGGGGTTCTATCTTGGCACATAAACCTTTATAAGATCATAGTTTGAATTTATCTTTGATTTCCTATGTCTAGGTTACCAAATATTATTTTTCAATTGTTAGATCTAACAAGCATGATTTTCATTAATATTGCATCATGCACTTACACACGTGGTTTAGCTAGATGAGAGGATGCATTGGGTCAATGGACTATGTCACATCATCCATTGGATTTCCAATGTCCTCTCATCCTTTTTACTTTGCTGAGCAACAGATCAAAGTCGATGGGAACTTGGTTCTCAAACATCAAATCTCTTGGTAAAGCCCTTAAGGAAATTTGCAAGTGAGCTTGAGAACTTGTAACATAGTTTTTAGCTCTACTTGCACTATTTTCCTTGCTCTTATCCAATTGATGAGTTTGGAACTCGAGTTCTTTTTTAATTGATAATTCATTTAAGTTCTACTTTAGCAATGTATTTTGGCAAAGTTTCATCCAGGCATTCATTCACAATAATAATAATAAACAGGAAAAAATAAATCAATTTTATTTATTAAAATAACTCCATTACAACACCATTAACGCCTTACATTGTCATTCAATTACAATCCAACCCTCTCAAAGGAGATTTAGCTTTCCATTATGGAGTAAATAAAAGTATACATACAAAAAGAAATAAGCCTTGACATCGGTTTATAGCAAAAAAGATAAAATGGAGTTTAGGAAGAATACTAGGAAATAAGAGGTTTTCTAGGGTTCTCTTGATCTTCCTCCTTCACTTCTACTTGACTTCTCCTCCTTTCCCTTAGTGTCTTCTTCTCTCTACTATTTATGATCCACTGCTTGCCCCTTGGAGAGTTCTTTTCTTTTTCCTCCTGCAGCCTCTCCTTTTAGTCTTTTGAATGTTGAAATCGATAACCCTTCTTTGGTTTGAAATTAGCCCTTAAATAGGAGAGTTTTTAGCCCCCATGCATTAATCACAAGTGACCTTTCATTTTCCTTTACTTCAATGCAAGCAATTTACTTTATTCTACTTATTATCTTGGGATTCATCAGAGTTAATGTTTAATTTTGGTTTCAAGAGGCAGGGGAAGGCCAAGAGTCTGAAATTGTGGCATTCCCTATGTTGTATTCAATGCAGATTCGGGAGCTTTTCTGTAGCGGGTGCTATGGCGTGACAACGCTTGCATTTGATTCTGTTGAATTTATCTCCAGATGGGGTGTTCTGCTAAGGATCCACCATGTGTGCTATAGCGGCTTTGATTTAAACACTATTCGTTGTGGCGTAATGCAGCACCTGAAATTCAGACACTGTTCCACTGTATATTTTTATAATTTACCTTAAGGCCATTGCTACCCGTTATGGCATGCTGATGGTGCTGCAGTGGTTAGACTATCATGAACATGGAATAGTTATTGTTCAATTAATTCACATAAGGGTTTTCATGATTAATCAAAAATGTCATCGTGGCTTGCTGTGGCGCGCTGCGGCGGACTACAGCGGTTTTTGTCCTAGGTCTGCACTAATCTTTAAAGGGCAAAATGCATTGTGGTGCACTTGGAGCGCGCTGTGGCATGCTTGGAGTGCACTACAGTAGTTAATCTTTCGTGAAAGCTGATTTGGCACTGTTCAATTAGTTTATCTAAAGCTTTAATATTGCTCCCGAGAAATGACGCTGCGCCCACTGTGGCGCGTTGGGCCCGCTGCAGCTGTCTTCCTTGCAGGCCTTCAGGTACGTTTCAGCTGAGGTAATTTAGTGGGCCACCATGTCGCGTTGTGGCGCGCCACAGCAGTTTTCTACCAGAATTCTTTAATTTAGCTTTAGCTTGCCCTTTTCTCCATTTTTCCTGAAAATGCACAAATTTCACTCAAAGTATGATGGTTTGTATGCTGTTTTAAATGTTTTTACCACTTATTTTACTATAAATTTTGGATATATCATAATGCAACCTTGAATAGACATGAAGTAACATAAAAGAAACAAGAAAATGCAGTTAAAATGATAGAATTTCAACTTAAAGCTATTCAACTTCAGTTAACAAAACTAGCCTTTGAAGGAGTTATAAATGAACATTGGAAGGAAGAAGAGAATTCTATCACCTTGCGTAGTGGAATTACCATGAGACCAAGGAGTCATGAAAATAAAGAAAACAAACTTAACCCCACTAAAGAGAAATCTGAAGACACACTAGAGGAAAAGCCTATTCATAAAGAGAATTTAGATCAAGTTGAACCAAAACTACAAGTAGAACTAGTAAGATATAATCAGCCTACGCCCTTTACTTAATGCATGGCTAAGAAGAAAGTAGATATGCATTTAAAAAACTTTAAGAAATCCATAAAATCTTGCATAAAAATATGCATTTTGCTAAAGCTTTAGAACAAATGCCTAGCTATGCTAAGTTCATGAAATATATCTTATCAAAAAAAAGGAAAGTGGAAGATAAAGAAATAATGGCACTAATAGAAGAATGCAGTGTAATTTTACAAATAGAGATTCATATTAAGAGACGAGAATTTGGAAGCTTCACAATACCATGCACAATAGAAAACTAAATTTTTCAAAGGCACTTTGTGATCTAGGAACATCAATCAACTAGCAAATATGTAGGTGAAACCCTCGAAATGAATTTTGGAGAATGTGTTGGTGAAGGTTGATAAATTCATTTTTCCTGCTAATTTCATTGCAATAGCAATGGAGGAAGAAAATCAAAAGGTGCCAATAATAATAGGTAGACCATTTTTAGTGATGAGAAAAACACTTATAGATGTATATAAGGAGAGCTAAGCCTAAGTTATAATGGCGAAGAGATAAGATTCAGTATTTGCAATACGATAAAACACATCAATGAAATTGATGAGAGCTACTGGAAAGTAGAGATTTTGGAGAAATTACTTACACTTGATTGAAAAGAATGTAGAATGGTTCCATCAATAAAAGAACCACCAGATTTGAAACTTAAATCTCTCCCAAACTAGTTGAAACATGTTCACTTAGGAGAAGGAACAACTTTACCTGTGATAATCTTAGCTTTGTTGGAAACAAATCAAGAAAACCAACTTTGCAAAATGCTTAGAAAACATAAATTGGCAATATGATGGAGTATAGTTGATTTTAAATGAATTAGTCCATCCTTGTGTATACATAGAATTTTGTTGGAAGATTATTTCAAACCTTCGATTGAACCTCAATGTAGACTAAAATAAAATGTTAAAGAGCTAGTGTGCAAGGAAATTGTCAAATTACTAGATGCTAAAATAATTTTTATTATCTCTGATAGCTCATGGGTTAGCCCAATTCATGTAGTGCCAAAGAAGAGTGGTATGATAGTGCTGGTTAATGAAAATAATGAATTAATCCCAACTAGTATAGTGATATGTTGGAGAGTGTGTATTCATTATAGAAGACTAAACAAGGAAACTCGTAAGTATCATTTTCCCCTTCCAATCATTGAACAAATGATTGATCATCTAGCTAAAAATCATATCTATTATTTTATAGATGGATATTTTGGATACAATCAAATTATGATCATCCTAGAGGATCAATAGAAAATAGCTTATACTTGCCCTTATGATATATTTACTTTCAGGAGGATGCCCTTTGGTTTGTGCAATGCTCCTACAACTTTCAAATGATGTATGATGACAATTTTTTCTGACATGGTAGAGGATTTTTTGGAGATATTTAAGGGTGATTTTCTATTGAAGGACTTACATTCAGTGACTACTTGAATTACTTAGCAAGGGTGCTTAAGCGCTATGAGGAAACTAATCTTCTGATGAATTGGGAAAAGTGTCATTTCAAGGTGACAGAGGGAATAGTTTTGGGACACAAAATTTCCATGAATGGAATTAAAGTAGATAGGCTCAAAATTGAGGTAATAGAAAAACTCTCACCACCATCAATAGGTTAAGAACATAAGGAGTTTTTTATGACATGCTAGTTTCCTTAGAAGGTTCATTAAAGACTTTTCAAGAATTAGGCTCCACTGTGTAGCCTTTTAGTGAAGGATGCAGAATTCAAATTTGCTGCAGCTTGCCTAAATGGATTCAATAAATTAAAAGCTACCCAAATTTATGCTCATATAATCTCAACACCTGATCAAAAACTCCCTTTTGAAATTATGTGTGATACAAGTAACTTAGCTACAGGTGTTGTTCTGGGATAGCAAAAAGACAAAGTCTTCTATTCAATCTACTATTCCAGTAAAGTTCTAAATGACACACAAAAGAGCTATGTAACTACAAAAAAAGAACTTTTGGCAGTAATATTTACATTTGATAAATTTAGATCAAATTTAATAGGCTCCAAAATCATTATATTTACTGATCATGCAGCCATTAAATATTTATTACAAATGAAGAAAGCAAAACCAAGGTTAATTAGATGGGTGTTATTGCTTCAAGAGCTTAATTTAGAAATTCAAGATAAACGAGATGTGAAAATGTTGTAGTAGATGACTTGTCTAGATTGACCCACCATGACTCAGACCCTACATAAGAAAAATGTGAAATTTTTCCTAATGAGCAATTTTTTGTAGTTGTAACATCAAAAGCACCCTAGTTTGCTTATATTGATAATTACTTGGCCTGTGAAGTCTTACCCACAAAGATGAGTTATCAGCAGAAGAAAACTTTTTATCTAAAGACATTTTATATAAAGTGAAGCATTATTTCTAGTATGAACTAATTCTATATAAAGAATGTGCTAACCAAATTATGAGAAAGTGTATACTTAAGAGTGAGATCAATGTGATTTTATACCACTTTCATGCATCACCTTATGGTGGACACTATGGATCTGAAAGAATAATGACAAATTTTACAGTATGGATTCTTTTGGCCAACTATATTAAATAATGCATCTGATTATATGAAAAGCTATGATCAATGCCAGTGGATAAGAAATATTGATGAGAGAGATGTGCTTACTCTTTAAATATTTTTTGAGGTAGAGCATTCAAAGTTTGGGGAATTGATTTTATGGGTCCTTTTCCCATATTATGTAAGAACCCAAGGTTGTTACCCTGACTGATCTAAGCTAAACTAAGTACTATTTCTCATTTCATTATACTCAAATGGTCATTTAAACCTAACCCTGAAAGTTTGAGATCATTCAGAGCTCATCTGAGCAATTTAGCTATTTTGCTTAGGATTCTAAAAATTAGCTAAATTAATTTGATCTCTAAATTAAAATTTGATTTTATTTTTGAATTCCTCGCACCTTAATTATCTAAAGGTGAAATTTTGGGAATTTTTGGAAATCATTTGGTCCAAAATTGGATTTAATATCATTTGAATTAATTAAACTAATTAAGAATTAATTAATATTACTTAAATTAAATTTATTTAATTAAATAATAAGATTTAATGTTGGGACCATGGTAGATCTGCTGAAGTGTCTCGATAGCAGCACAACATCTCTAAGCGCCTAATCCTGTTCGCATGAATCCTGGATCACCCAACGGACGGTGTCGATGTTTTGTGATGAGATACCTCGTCAGCCGCTGGATCACTATTATGATTTAACAGTCGACACCTCCCCCGCATTTAATCGTAAGTAGCCACATCTGGACCATCTCAATTCAATGGCCCTGCAATCAGATGACACGTATCTCGATCACCTTGTTTACCTTCATCTTTAACTGATCACGCATACACCTGATCCCCTCTCGTCAGCTTTATCAACAACCGATGTCATGGCAGTGCGGGGGTGGCCTGATCTTCCTCTTCTGCCCTCAAGCCCAACAGCCTGCCGACAACAATCTTGCCAAGTTGCCCTCGAGCAATTGAACCCTGCCTCTCCTTCAGCCCAAGCCTTAGCTATGGATCCAATCCATGGCAGCCCTCCTCTCCATTCCCACTGGCTATAAATAGCCCTTAAGCACCACTATGAGCTCCTTTTCTCACTATAACTAGCTCAATTCCCCTCTCCCTTCTCGCTGGTCTCTGCATTTTTCTCGCCGGTTCAAACTGCTACTCCTGCTGAACTGAGGGTTAAGTCTGGTGTTCAGACACCCTGTGTTACTTTCAGGAGTGTCCTGTAACCTTAGCTTCCATCAATTTCTCCTGAGTGCATCTACCTTCCCCATTCTAGGTACTAACCTTCTCCTAACTGAGTCATGCAGACTCAGTCTTTTTTCTAATGCACTAGGGTAGCTCTGCAATGTTGTCTAGCTTTTATAAGATCCCTAGGACATCTATGCATGGAATTGGGATCGAAAGGACCCTATCTAGATAGCAATTGCTTATTGTCTAAATGATTTGAGTGTCTAGTGAAGTCAAAATCACCCCACTGAAACCCAGAGCTCTATTCCATCTCAACTTATCTCAACCTTTATCTCTTAGCTAATTGAACTCATTCCAATTATCGCCAGGCTCTGGGATAGCTCTGATCGATTGTATCGATCTATTAGGTTGTTGCAACTCGCCTCAAAAGCTGAGTCCGAGTAAGGACCCAGCGATTGAGCACCTCTCAAACCTTAAAACCTTGGGGGTTTGACTTACCTCATCGCCCTGTTGGTGTAGGAATCAAACCCTAGATGAATGGTTGTGCTTGTAAAGAGAATTAACTCCTTACAGTAAACCCTAATCATCTACATAGAGCTAATCTGATGCAGTAGGGTCCTGGTATTCTTGTCACTCCTCCGAAGGGCTCTTATGCTCAATAGAAGCGTCCTGATCCATGGATGGTGCAGTGATCAAATGCAGGTCGTGGCGTAAAGAATCGGTGGCAAATTTGGCGATTCAAGCTCCCTTCTAGCATCTATATACGAATTAAGATCGGGGACGATGACATTGTCATTTCGGGCTAGGTCAGCCTAGGCCTGCGTGGTGCGATAGAGCCGACCCAGTCGGGTCCCGTGCGGCCCACGTCATTTGAATTTTGAGCCAAGCCCATAATTTAAATATAGGAATTATTTTCCTTATGGAAAATTAAAGGAAAATCAAATGTAATTAAATAGCTTATGATATTTTAATTAAAAACAATCCATTTGAACTAATGAAACAACTTTGCCAATATAAATCCAAATGGTATGATACAATATACCATTTTTATCAAAAAAATGTAAGAAATATTAATCTGCAATAAAATTCTACTTTATGTAATGGAAATTTCTAATCTAGCCTAATCTCTTTCTATATTTAACTAGTGAATATTTAATTCATTTATTTTCCAAATAGCACGCTTAATGTCTTTAAATGCTCATATGTTAGAGGAGAACTTAATCAAGCCATGAAAAATATTTTTGGAGTTTTAAAATTACTAATCACCTCTTAATTGCCCAAATTAGTAATTAGTGAATAATAGTCTAATTGATGTTTGATTTCTAAGATCTTCATATCTATCATTTCCACAAGTCTTATAGAACCTATAAATGAACCTATATATGAACCTATATATTTCTAAGATCGGGGATTTCTAAGATCTTCATATTTATCATTTCCATAAGTCTAATTGATGTTTGCCATCTTAGCCTAATTTTGTTGATCACCCTTAATGACTTTGAAATTTGATTAGTTCCTATTAGGTCTAACCTAAGTGCAAATCTAATATTTAGAGTGCTAATTATTTTATTAGACAGTAATGAATCTATTAGAAATGATTTGAATCAAATTGGAAGCCTAAATCTTGAAATCCCAATTTTATTCTTTAGGAAGGGCATTTTGGTCATTTGACCAAAAGTTGGTTTAAGAGCCCTTAAACCCTAGATTTATAATTGAATGTTTTAAATCAGTAAGATAACAGTTTTAGACCCTTCCAAGAGATATTATAACTAATTAATTTATCCTAAGTGTTAAATTTTAAAATCCTAAAATACACTTAAGAATCATCAAACCTTAATATGATCTTTAACCTTCCATATAGACTATTGAATGATTTTAAACCTTGTGAATCAGTATTTGCTAAATTAACCACCATCTAGCCTAATTCTAATATTCTTCCTAAATTCTTATCTTAATAAGAATCTTAATCCTAACCTTAGCCAAAGATCTTAAGTAATTAAATCCAAGTTCTTAAACCATAGATGTTAATAGTTCAGTTATTCAATAAATATAGTCTTCCTAGAATTGAAACCTTCATTCTTAAAATTCTTTAGAAGTCTCTTAGTGATAAATCCTTAAGTTTTCTTCCTAGTGGCTTAAGAGGTTTCAATCTATAGAATAATAAGATTATTTTATAAATTGATTGTAGTTCTTAGATTTATAAGTTCTTACTTGATTATTTTATCTTATGATTTTAGAATCAGGATTTCTAAATTAAGATCATAATTTTTATAATCATTCATCCCTTAAGATTCTCTACTTTTATAGTATGGTTTGGTGTGAAATCTTAGATCCTTAGATGTTAACACCTTGGATTTAGAGTCTAAACCCTAATTTGGAGATTAACTTTAAATCCCTGAATCTTGATTCTTTCTAAGATCAAGATTGGGTATGAGAAAAAAAAATACAATAATTATGTTATCTATTTATTTATTTAACCTCTGTAATCATCATTCTGATTATGAATTAGAACTTAATAAGTTTTAATGTTTAACTTTAAGGCCGTAAATCTAAAATTATACTTGATAGTTGGATATTGGAGATCATAATCTTGTACTATCTCAGAGTAAATAGAACAAATTAAATTAGATAATAACATATATCACATATGTTTAGTAGAGGTATTGCTTACTCTGACTATGTTGCTTTGCACACCTTGTGATTGTGCTTTTTTCCTTGGACATACTAGTTTGACATAGGATATTTGATGAGTATACTATGTTAGATTTTAAATGCATAAACATTATTCAAATCTTAAATTAGTACATTTAGTTCTTTTAATATTTGTTAAGCAGAGTGTATTCTAGTTACTCTACTCTTCAATTTAGTTATTTTAATGTAGAATCGGCTTGGATGGACTTGGATGATACATGTTTGATTCTATATTCTAGCTCAGATCCACCCATGATAGAGATTGGATGATGCATATTGAACTTTCTATTCAGTTGCCTTATTTGGCCCATTTCTATTATTGCAGTACTAACTTAGGCACCTCTCTAGATGTAGTTTGTTTCAGTTCATTTCAGTTTAATTACAGTGGCCTTGTATAGCCAATAGTTACATTAGTATTTTTATGTATATATTTTTTATTTTCTACACATTTTTACAGTTCACTTTAGCATATATATTAGGATGTTAGTTATGCTTATTTTATTCACTTTTATACTTCACTTTAGTTGCTTTTCTATAAATCAATATGTATTCATATTATCATAAGCATGTAAGGATAAGTTTACTTGTAGTACTTTCAGTTATTTATATGTTTACTGTTGACCTAGTTGCAACTTCTAGTTGAGGTATGTTATCTACATATTACATTTTATTTAGTTATAAATGTTTTATTTATAACTACCATATTCTTTTGTCACTTATTTCACCTCTTAAAATTCTTAAATGTTTAGTAAATGTGATATCCTAAACATGTAATTTTAATTAGATCGGCCTAAAATATGCTAAGATAATTGTCTAACTTAAGTTTTTCTTTTTTGGCTGAGGCTCAAGCATTTAATACCAACAATATCAGATTCAGAGTTGTTTGTGGAGGTAGCTTCATGTGAGGACCTTAGCCAGGAGGAGGATCTTCCTACTGCTATTAAGGCATACATACTTTTTTTTTCCTGCATGTGAGGACGAGTGTGCTTTTCATTTTAAATTCAGTATTGTAATAATTAATGTTATGGGTGTCTTTACTTTTCTGCATCTTTATACTGAGTTGAGTTGCTATTCTATTGTGCTATGGGAATGGATGTTATATTTTCTTTGCTTCTGCACTTTGATATTTGTTACATGTTGATGTATGGCCTACAGTTTCAGGCGACAAGCCTTTCAACTAAGATGGGCTGGGCGGAAACCTAACTCGACTATAGTTGGTGGATTTGTTGCAAGGTGACTGTCTCCATTGGAATCATGTTAATATTTATATTAGCATGACCACGGCAAGGATGGGGTGCCACACATATAACCTAAGCAATTAATTTTTTGTAGCAATCGAATAAGCATATAAATGGGTAGAAGCAATTGCATGCACTAGCAACATTCTAAAATAGTAATTGCTTTTTTCAAAAAGAATATATAAATCAATTTAGTTCACCTAGAATTTTGATCAATGATGGAAGTAATTTTTTTTGCAGTAGACAAATTGAATTATTATTGAATAAATATGGGGTGCAACATAAATTAGGAACTACTTATCATTCACAAACAAGCGAACCTGTAGAAGTTTCCAATTGAAAATTAAAGCAAATACTTGAGAAGACTTTGAATCACAACAGAAAGAATTGGGCATCAAAATTGAATGATGCTTTAAGATCCTATGGAGCATCTTATAAAACCACTTTAGGATGTCTCCTTATAAACTTGTCTATGGAAAGTCATGGCATCCACCTGTAAAACTAGAGCACAATTAATTTTGGGTAGTGAGAAAGGTTAATTTTGATTTCAAGCAAGAAGGAGGATGCTGAGTGCTCCAGTTAAATGAGCTGGATGAAATAAGAATGAATGCTTATGAAAGCTTGAGAATTTATAAGGAGAAAATCAAGAAGTGGAATGACAAACTAATTAGACGTAAGTACTTTGAGCTTGAGATCAAGATGTTGTTATTTAATTCTAGATTAAAATTATTTCTAGGCAAGCTAAAATTCAGATGGTCAGAACCTTTTGCTGTGGTCAAAGTGTATGCCCATTGAGCAATTGATATTTCATCAAAAGAGGGAATATTTAAGGTGCGGATAATGATTAAAACCTTACTTTGAATAGGAACATATGCAAGAAAAAGATGAAATTTGTCTGTAGGATGCTCCAATTCAATTCAATGTCTAAAGTAGCAATGGTCTGGCTGAGGACATAAAACCAAGCAATATTGGGAGGCAACCCAAAATAAGGTTGTATATTTCTTTTCATTACTCTTATGTTGTTTCTTATTTATTTTATCATATATGTATCTCATTGTAAAATGCCAAGGTTTAATTGAATATTTTATTTTTATTTATCCTTATTTTTAGTTTAATCCAATCACTCAGTAAATTGAGAAAATAAATTTTGCGATCATTAAGTTTACCCTTAGAGATTTTTTGGTAATTTGAGATAATTTGAGATAATTTTAGATAATTTTTCTATTATCGAACATTTTTGGGTTATTTTAATGTATCTATTTAATTAGAAAAATTTAGGTTATTAAACTTACCCCCAAGTTAGCTAGGGGTAAAGTTTTAGAATGCTTTCAAGCTCATTTAATATTCTAGACTTAATTATCAAATTAGTTAATCAATTTAGCAAGTGGAGCCTGCCACCTCTTCCCAACTTGTAGCCTATCCTCTTAAAGTCCTGCACATCTTCCCTTCTAGCACTTCTTTTCCACCTGCTTATCCTCTCCACTTGCAGCAAAGGATGAAGCTCTATAGCATACCCTCTTATCAAGCCTAGCTTCCCTACTTGTAGAAAATAGATAACTTACTGCAGCTTTTCCCCATCTTCTAATCAAACCCATTTTCCCCCACCTGCAAAATCTAAAACCTACAGTTTATCATATAGTCAAGCCCATTCTCCCCACTTGCAAACTGAAAAATTTGTATCTTATTCCCTAATACAGCCTATACCTGACTCCTTTATTAACGCTCATCTTGATCTATCAGCTTGCACTTAGAAATTTTGAAATAAGGAGAAAGAAAAGTTTGCTAAAGCTTCATCTCAAGCAAAGAAAAATCTACATTAGCTGAACTATGGTTTTCCCTTTCCCATGGATTTAATCATGCAATCACTTAAGGCTTACTTTTCACTTTGAATCTCTAAAGGGCTCAAATCAACTCAAACAAGCTCGATTTCAGTCTAGTTTTTTTATAAAGAGGAACAGTATTGCTCTTTGAAATGGCAGTTTATACTTTTTCCATTACGATACTCGAAGCTAAGGCATCAATTTTAGTAGCATTGGAGGGGTCCAAATATGTTGATTTTGGTACCAATCAAAAGATCTTATAAAGACATTTCAATTGGTATATGGTATGACCCATGAGGTGCCTTAAATTGAGAGAATTTAGATGCTCAGGGGAAGACCTGCGATTTTGTCCATTCAAGCTGACCCACACAATGTCGTGGTGCACCGTAGCGCGCTGTAGCGCTCGACCTTTGGGTCAGGCTCCGTAGCACTTGGCCTTAAGGTGGATGGAGCCGTAGAACGCCTAGCGCTCGAACTTCAAGTTGGGGGCACTGTAGCGCCACGCTCTCAGATTGGGGATGCTGTAGCATGCCATAGAGCCCGCCTCTCGGTTGGGGGCGCTGTTGCATGCTGTAATGACGGACTATCAGGTCGAAGGTGCTTAAGTGCATTGTAGCGCTTCGATTTCAGATCGAGGGTTCCATAGCGTGCCATAGTGCCCAGCCTTTGGATCGAGGGGGTTGTAGCATGTCGTAGTGCCCAACTTTCAAATTGAGAGCACTGTAGCGTCTGACTTTTGGATTGGAAACGCTATAGCGCGCAGTAGCACCCAACTCTTAGGTTGGGGGAGGCATCGTAGCGCGCCATAGCGCCTAACTCTAGATTCAAGGGGTGCCGTAGAATGCTCCAATACCCAGCTTCTTAAATCTTTGTAATTTTTACAATCTGCCCACTCTAGAATAAAAATAACACAACATTATATTTAAAATAACATGCATTATAATTATTTATAATATTTAGATCTTTTGAATTTGGGTTTTCTAAGGCCAAACTTTCTCTTTTAAGCTAATGGAAATTTTGCGCATTCAATTAATGTATTATACACCTCCTAAAGACCTAAGATAATAAAGTTTAAATTTAAGTTTGACGAATCCAATCAAGTGAAATATTTATGCTTTATCAAATCAGTTAGGTATGTAGATCTATTTGTAAGTCTTACTTCATTGTATCTATTTTGATCTTATTTTCATTTGAATCATGCTTTTGATATGCTCACCGCTTAATGAATTGCAAAAAACTATTATCACAAGACATGTGATAAAAAGATGAAATGTATTATTATATGTGGTATTTGTCTTTGAAGGAAGAAAAGCAACACTGAGAATCTGTACAGATTGGACAGGCAAGAAGTTTCTAGATGTTATATGGAGAGATTTATCCCTTTCAAAAAGTGGGCAAATTCAGAGGAAAGACACACTTTTATTTACAAAAAGGCTAACAAGCTATCGACGGGTATTCATGAAACTTCATAAAGGCTATGCCTATAGGTTTACCCATTTGGGTTCAGGGGTCTTTGAACTCGACTTTATGTCATATAATACTTTTAAAGAGATTTATTTCAAGCTAAACTCAAGTTTAACATGCAAGGAAAATTTTGTTTCAATTGCAAAATATTTATATTTTCTTGCTCATAATACAAAGCTGATCATGTAACTCTTACATTGATTTATACTTGATATAGGATGATAGAAAGTAATTCTTATAAGAATAATCTACGTACTCCTACTTGACTAGCAATTATGGTTAAATTTTTATGATTTGATAATTGAACATATGAATATTAACTTGATTAATGAAAAGGGCCTTGAGTTTAAGAAGTGAGATGGAGAGGAAAATTTACTTTAACTTTTGTTGCAATATTAAATAATTCATGTAATATTTATTTGTATTGTTTTGTATAAATAATTATGGACTTAGTGTCATTTTACTTTCATTACTGATATTTGGATTATGAATTATTCATTGGAAATTCTTAAACTCAATTTCTCCGCTGCCACACTTATTATCCTTATAATATTGATTAATAAAATGATTAAAAAATTGTGATCATGAATCTGAGAACTTTACTTTTTGAATCTGACTTAGAAGCTGATTCCGCTTCCATGCATCAAGTGGCTGGCTTTTTGATAAATAACAGATAAAAACTAAACCAAAGAAAATAAGAATTGGTAAAACTAACATGACAAACTTACCAAATAACACTCAAGCTTAATTAAAATATGAAATGAATTAAGTGTGGGGAAATAATAGATGTGAAGAGAGGAAGAAATGGGGGTTAAATCTAAATATGTTAGGCTTCTGTATGACTTCATGAATCTAATGCATATGCTAAAATTGGAATATATAAAAATATAAATGAATATAATGGGATGATGAAAAATAACTCTCACATCAAAAAAAAAAGAAGAAAGAAGAGCAAACGGGTGAAAAAATTATATCTTCCATCAAGAAAAGCATTACATTTCATAAAAAGATGCATACATGGCAATTAAAGCTTTCTATACCAACCACTAAACTAATTCTCGCAATAACAACTAAAGTTCCCCCAAACTATATATTATAGTAGTCATGAGATTAAGTAAGAGTGGTCGAGGTTAGCTAAAGGTAAGTTTCATGAAAACTATGAAAACACTTGGTTAAAATTCTAACTAGCATTAATCTTAGTGATCCAACTTTTAATCATACTGAACTTTCCTTTAAAACCTAAATCATATCAACAGAAGAATGTAGTTCTCACTCATTGACTTTAATTTATATAAGGAGTTATTTGATAACTTACTCAAGGTTGATAAAGTATTTATGTATGGTGTGTAATGAACCCCATATATATATATATATATATATATATATATATATATATTCCTAGTAAAAATTAGTATTTTTACTAGAATTATCTGCTTTTTCAATCTAATTTAGTGTATTTTATGGTTTTTTAGCACATTGGAATAATCTACAGTAAAAGGGCAATTAGAAGAAGAACTGGATGCTACAACACTCCCTAGCGCTTTGCATTCACAAGTAGCCCGTTACAATGCACTGTAACTCTAACTCATTGCAAGCGAATGTTAGAGCGTGTTGCTGTGCTAGAGCATCGCAAGCACGATGCTACAGTGCATTGCAGCAAAATTTAAGAAAATTATTCTGGGGCATGAACTTAATAGTGGACGCCAGACCGCAATGCAGTTCCATACCATCGCAAGCACGATGCTACAGCACACTGCAATGGGAATCTATGAAATTAATTATTCAGAAACATTATTAAAGAACGAATGCTACGGCATGCCTCAGCACTAGAGCACTGCATTGTCTACTACTACAAGTAGCACGCTACAGTGAGCCTATAAGAAAATTCAAAGAGAAATGCATTAAATAAAGATTCAAAGCCCTAGTGCCACATTGCGCCACAAAGCCAGACAACTACAAGTAATACACTACAGTGCACTAGAAGGTTATCAGAAATAGATGGTTATCAGAAGCAGAGATGTCACTTTCAATGTAAGTGAGATATACAATAATTATTTTGGAGTTAGGACTGATTCTAAGGTTGCTTCAAATAGTGATCCCCAGCGCATGGAAGTTAATGACAACATTGAGTTAGAGGAGCATGTAAGGAATATGCTCAAAAGGGTGTTATACATATTAAACCACAAACACCTATGTTGTGGAGATCCATAAGAGTCATTGGACTGTCAAAAAGGTACTCTCCTTCTTTATTTTATCTATTACTAATGGATGGTGGTGAATTAGAAAGCTTTGATCATGCACTTCAAATGGATGATTCTAATAAGTGGTAGGCTACCATAAATAATAAAATGTCACCACTCATGTCAAATGGGACATAGGTGTTGTCAACCCTACCAGCTAGAAAGAAGGCCCTTCAGAATAAGTTGAATATGTTATAAGGCGAGGCTTGTAGTAAGGGGATTTTAGTAGCGACACTTAGTTGAATACAGTGAGATCTTTGATCTAGTTATGAAGATGACTACCATCAGGGTAGTGCTAAATATCGTCATAGTTGAAGATTTGCAGTTGGAGAAAATGGATGTAAAGACTGTGTTTCTTCATGGAGAGCTGGAAGAAGAATTATAAATACAACAACCGTAGAAGTATAAAGCTCAAGATAAAGGCAAATTAGAGCTTGTGTGAAAGCTCAAGAAGATCCTCTATGGATTAAAAAAGATGCCTAGGAAATGGTATAGGATATTCGATAAGTTCATGTTAGAAATTGGGTACAAGAGATGCTAGAAGAATCACTACTGCTATATGAGACAGTATAGGTAATAACCCAATTATTGTTACTTAGATTTGGATATCCAAATTAGGTTAAAACCTTTGCCATTAAACTCCTAATGGCATTAAAAGCAAACACCTGAAATTTAATGTGATTTAGAGATCATTCATTTTCGATGACTATTTCGAGTAATTTAAATATCCACGAAATCACTTAAATTAATTTGACCTCCAAATAAAAATCAGAGTTCTGCATTGAACTCCTCACCACCAAATTAGCTAAATGTGAAATTCTTGGATTTTCTAGAAGTCGTTGAGTTTTTCTAAATATTTTATTGTATTTTAATTGAATAAAAAACTAAGATAATTAAATTGATCTCCAATTTGAAATTCGATTCCATTTTTGAGTTCATCACCCTCAATTTAGCTAAAGGTGAATTTTTGGAATTTTTCAAAGCTCGTTTGTTTGATTAATTTTGATTAATTAAAAAGTTTTAAATTATTTATTATTAAAATTTAATTAAATATATTTAATTGCACTATGGTGTTAGGCCCGCCATCTGAAGTACTGTACCTCTTCCCCAAGATCGTGGGCTCAGATTATCTTTGGTCATATCCCTCTGTCCTCTCCCCCATGCCAATAAAGGCCTTATGCTCTCCCATTCCCTCACTTTCTCTTTGTTTCAACGAAAGCCAACTGCATGGAACTTCTGGAGGAAGTCAAGCCCTCCAATTTCCACAAACCCTAAGTCTTAATTGGCAATCGAATGTACTTCAATATCTTGTTTATTTATTGTACAATTCTATTTTAATCATTGTCATTTAGCTATTAAGAGATCCTTAGGACCAATTGATCAAGCCTGATCGAGCTCGATACATGTACAATGTATCTAATACACAGTAACTGTCTCACCTACATTTGATATAGTATACATAGGGCATCACCCTATTTGGTGCTAGGGGCTGCCTCCAGTAATATATAAGGTGTTAATCTAAAGGTCTTTATGAGACCCTTAGATCCACTAATGGGCTGGCCACCATTGATCATCTGAGCTAGGGAAATTTTGATGCCCTAGCTTATGGTATGCCTCTTTTACTGATTCAATCCTATGGGCCTAACCCTATAGCGCCCCGTCTCGTCGCTGCGCTCAACCAAGTGTTTTAAGGAGTTGATTCCTTAAATAGTTGGCGGTGGAATGGTGCGTTACTTAAGAAGAATTTCTAAAACTTTCCCACATATGAATACTGAGAGTCTACTCAAGGTAGAACGAGAGACTAATCCTTAAGACAAGTAGCATCCTTATTTTAAGTATGATCTAAGACACTCATATGCATTGGATTTAGTAAAGATGATAAGAATAGGTATCCAATGTATATGAGTACCTCATATAAGTTTCGTATTGATAACATCACAATACTAAGTATAAGTAGAAGAAATATTCATAGTGCAAAAGCCATAAGAAGTTATCCTATACAATCCTCACAAAGCTTAATAATAGGGCATTCATCTCAAAAAAGAAAGAGAAAATACATCCAGATTGAATTATTACAAACTATTGTTTAAAATGAAAAGAGAAGAAAATGAAAAGATCTCTCATCTCACAGCTAAAGTACTAAGAAAATAATAAAAGTTGTGTCGACTATTGTTCCTCCATGTCCTCCTGGATCTCTTGGATAGCCTCCAAAGTTGGCTCCTCAAACTACTCCTGATCTAACAAATTGTCGGATCCAAAATGTCAATTTCTTGGACGAAAGAAAAGAAAAGTATATAGTGTTAGACAATAAGTCTAATACATCAAAGCTACAACATACTTTAATATAATCTTAAGGAGATTAGCATTAAATTAATGAAAAGCTAAAAACTGTATTAAAATACTTAAATAGACAATTACTACAGAAATGTACTAAAATAACAAAAAGCTAAAAACTGTACAGAACTGAAAGTAAAATAAAAATATTAACAAAATAATAAAACACTGAAACAAGCAATCCATAAAATACTAAAATTGAGTAAAATATTGAAATAAAATTGTGTTGTTTATCACTGTATATGCATTTGGAATGTGCCACTGATGTAGGATATCATTATACATTTGGTGCCTCATGCATCCCAAGGAAATTTTGACTAATGAATCCTTTCTCCATTAGAGGTACTAAGCAATAGGGTTCCAAGATTGTAACATAGAAGTCACTCAAATTTAGGTGAACTATCTGAAATAAGCTCAATCTACACTTTATTAGGTTATTACTACCACAAGGCATAAGATCAGTTATCTAAGGTTCAAGAGGTTCATCTAAAGGCCTATCTCAATGTATGAACAATAGGGCACTTCCAACCTCAAGATTTCTCTAACTTAAGATGCAATACACTTAATTTATAAGGTCTAACGTAACCATTAAATGGTTTAAATCTTCTAATCATTACTTCTATATTTCTAACACGAGTTGATTTAAGATATTAAATTAAGATGCAATTACATGAAAGTCATAAATTCAATCACTTGATTAAAATGAGAATCAATCATGCTACTAAGCTATTAAGCTTAACTTAAATAATCATAGGGTGAAATCATATAATTATTAAGAATATGATCATATGATAATCAAGTATATTTTATTGATTTAATAAAAGTTAATTCATGTTGGTCTCTTCCTTTAAAAGAAAATCAAATGAAATTAAGCTTATTATTAAGATAAAAAATCACATTCTCATTGTGAGACCTAATTTATACTAGTCTAAGTTCACATGATAAATTGGCAAGGTGAATTTAAAAATGAAGCAAATCTTAACTAATTAAGATCTAGAGCAATTAGTACTTATTTAACAATAAAAAATTCAGAATTTAGATCCTACTGGCCAAATTAATTTCTAAGCATCCTAATAATTTATCACAATGTTTCAAATCTAAGGTACCACATTTCAAGCTACATAAAAAATCTATTAAATTAATATAGTTATCTTAGGTTCTAGAAAACAATAACACATTGGTTCAATACATATAATCGAAAGAGGAGGCCTACAAGTGCAAATTTGTCATACAAGCTTATGTTCAGAAGGTCTAAACATCATAATTAATGGATTTCATACTTAGCCACTTCTATAATTAAAAAAATGCACTGTACTGAATGAACTGAATAAAGTGAATGAACTAAATGAAGTTAAATCATGTTTATGTAATTTCAAATCTAACATAGAATACTCATCAAATATCCTATGTTCAACAAATGTGTCCAAGGAAAAAGGCTCAAACACAAGGTATACAAAGCAGTAATAATCAAGTAAGCAAGAGACTTAACTAGACATATGCAATATCTGTTGTTATTTAAATTTAATTTGTTCTATATATTCTGAGCTAGTACAGGCTTAGGATCTCTAAAATCCACCTATCCAGTACAACTAAGATTTACGACCTTAAAGCTAATATTAGAACTTAATAGTTCTAATTCGTAATCAGAAGTGATGACTATAAAGGTTAAATAATTAAATCAATGACTTAATTGAAGTATTTAAATAACTCAAACTCAATCTTGATTATGCTAATCAAGATTAAGGATTCTGAGCTTAAACTCCAATTTGGGGTTCAATCTTGAATCCAAGGTACTAATCTTCTAAGAATTAAAGGGTTCACACCCACACTTTTCTAAAGGTAGAGAATCTTAGAAGCAAAAGAATTATAAAACTATGATCTTATAAAAACATTTTGTCTATGATTATAAGACAAATAATCAAATAAGAACTTAAAAATCTAGGATTTAAGTTTAATCTATAGAATAATCACATTATTTTATAGGTTGAACCAACCTAAGCCCGGAAGAAAAATTCAAAAGGATTCAATTAAATAAGAAATTCAAGAATAAGATGGTACAATTCAAATGGATGATTAAGGATCTAAGATCTAAGTCTTAGGTTTAATCACTTAAGACTTTGGATGGGATTTAGACTTAGGGTTTTCATTAAGACATTTTCTTAAGAATAACTATTATCATTAATTATTGATAAAGTATTTAGGACTAGTTTCATAAGATTTAAATTCCATTATACAAGATTAAGTAAGGGAAGGCTCTAAGATCACTTTTAAGATCCTAAGACATATTTAAGGGAATTTTAAGAAGAATTAAGCTTTAATAATTTAAATAATTCCACTAGGTTTAACAAAAAACTAAAGGAATGATCTTAATACCTTACATTATTGATTAACAGCATATTAATAACATTTTTAGGGTTTAAGGGCTCTTAACAGCCAAAATGACCAAAATACCCTTCCTAAGGCTAAAATTGAGATTTTAAGATTTAAGCATCCAAATTGATTCTACTTAGTTCTAATAGGCTTAAAATTGACTAATAAGAGAAATGAGGCACTTAAATTTAAGTTTGAACATAAGATTAGATTAATTATCACTAATCACTTTTTAAGGCTAAGAAAAGTGATTAAGCAAACTAGGGTTTAAAATGTGAATCTAAATACTTAGGTAAGTTCTAATACACTTAAGAAGATAATAAGAGATTAGTTTACCAAATTTAGAGGGTTAATTTGGTTGTTAACTACTAATTAAGATTTAGGGTGATTAATAGGTGATTAATAAATTTAAAGCTCTTAAATTATTTTTAAAGGCATAAATAGGTTCTCCTCTATCTTATGAACAATTAGAGACCCTAATCATGAGATTTAAACATTAATTGAATTAATTATTTACTAATTAAAATTAGAGAAGGATTAGGCTAAATTAGAAGATCTAACCATTAGATCTATAATTTTAATTCATATTATTATTTCTTATATTTTTTTGATCAAAATAGTATATTGAATCATACCATTTGAATAAGTATAGCCAAAGTTATTCAATTAATTTAAATGTAATTAAATGGATTATTAAAGTATAGGATTTGATTTTCTGAATTAATTTCCTTCAGTAAATTAATTCTAGAAATTCCTTTATTAATTCTCAGCCTGAAATCGAAAACATTCGGGTCGCGGTCTGGCCTGACCCGCCACTGTGCATTGTCTTAATCCCAAACTTTGTCGACGTAGCGCCTCCTAGGGTTAGCTTCCCTCGCAGAATTCCCCACCACAGGGAATGCCACACCTTGCTCTCGATGGCTACACCTTCAGTAGCACCAGATGCATCAATTAAGCTAGAAGCCCTCTCTAGGACGTGCCAGATTGATGAAGTGCTACTTTGCCTAAACGACTACTATGGCAGAGCTATAGGATTGAATTATCCTCACTGAGGGAGAGAAACGATCTAAGTTATGGCTCTACACGATCAGCAATCAGAGACCGAACGATTGGAAGTGCCAATGGGCTTGGTAACTGGTTAGATCGATGGGGTGCTACTCGCAACAATAATGCTGATGCGAGCCGAGCTTGAATCAATCGATTCAACCTAAATCGATCGATACAACCTAAATCGATCAATCGAATCGATCTCGACAATCACCCACAAATCAAGGGATATATAAACTAAGATCTTGATGATAATTCAATCAAATAAGATACTAAATTCCATATGAAGTATACAAAAATAATTGGAAGAATTGTATTTAGATTATGCCATGCAATAGTCTCACTAAATTCCTAGCATTTCATAATTATGAAAGCAATCAACAATAATTGGAAATAATTTAACTTATGAGATCACATGTAATTCATTCAAATTCAATTTACTCCTATAGCAATTCTATATATGAAGAAGATCAATTCAAGTAAGTGTTAAATATTTTCAAATATCATATTCATGGAAATTAAGATTTAAACATACAAATGAAAGTGTATGTGAAGTAAGGTGAAATACATTTGTTATCTTAGGGTTTAATCACCTAAAATAAATATAAGTGAAATTTATGAAATTACAATTTTACCAAATTTGAAGAACCAAATATCTAAAATCTACAATTGTTGTCCAAAATAAATGATATACATATCATTGGAATCCTTATAGCATAATGAGAGAAATGACACTAACTAGGTCAAATTTAAATTATAATAGAATTTAATTGCAATTAATTAACTAATCTAAAATAGTTATTAATTAAAATAATCGTCAAAATAGAACTTAAATGTCATATTATTAACCTACACATTTTTGCGATCAAAATAATTTGGTTATTTATTTTGCAAATTATTTATAAAATAAGTTTCTGCATTATTTATCATTAATCATATATGCTTATATATATATATTTATTATCATTTTGTTAACCAATTAAATTAATGGTTATTATTATTACAGCACTGACAACAAAAATTTCGGAGAGATGCGCGACATGTGGCCAGGCACAAATGGAATGGTTCAAGTAGAAATGAACCGGTCGGTTCATTTCGCAAATCATCCTAGACAATTTTCTTTTACTTGAGTTTGCACGGGAAAATTAGGGTATCACGGCACTATGCTGTGAGCCACCCCATGAATTGTCAAACTTAGAACAAGTGCAAGTCTGAGATCTAAATCCAAAATATAAAAATTTAAATTTGAAAATATTTTTTAGATTAACGAAAGTATTAACCCTAATTTCATTTTCACCGTACATATGAGGGTGTTATGGTGAGATCAAATCAAACTCGATCGAGTCTGATCAAGTTCAACTGACCATTAATCGCATAGCTTAACTTAATTTTAAACTTATAGTTTAATTAAACATCACATATTACAGGATGCCACCTTACAAACTCATTTATGGGACGTCTTGTCACTTACCAGTTGTGGCACCCTGCCCCTTAACCGCCAACAATCAAGGCTAAGGAGAGGTGTGTCACTTTGGCAAATTCCTTATTTATTATTAAATTAAGATGTAATTCCTCAATTCACTAATAAGGAAAGGATGTGCCTTGGATAATGTAGTAAAATTATTCACTAAGTATATACTTTCATCAGAGTGCAAAAGCAAGATAATAAATATGCTACATCCAATTCACCATAATACAAGTAAGAAATAAACATGCAGCTCATAATAAAATAATACAGTAAAAGAATATACATAAATATCTGAATTATTACAAATATTAAATAAGTTTTAAAGAAAATGATAACGTTCTCATTCTCACAAAAATAAAAGTGAATCTAAGCTAAGGGTCTCCAATAGCAACACACTCCTCCTTCTGAATTTGACCTTCAGAAGGCTCAACTACCTCGAATAACTCAGAATATATATTGTCAGTTTCACAATAATAGGGCTCCAGCCAAAGAAAAGAAAATTCTGATTAGATATATTGTCTAAGTACATTTTAGGCCATCATTTTTTATGAATTTTATGATATCACCATGTTACTTAGATTATAAAATAAACAAAATGTAAGGGTGCAACAAGCATGCAAAGGGATATGAAAAGTTATAAATACAACATTTATAACTGAGCAACATATGATGCAAAAGAACATACCTTAATACTAAGCTGTCATAAGGTTAGGCATATATATATATATAAATAAAATAAGAAAAGTACTTAAAGAAAAGACTCATCCTAAACATGCTGATGATCATATAAAATATGCAGGTTTAAAAATAAGTAATCAATCTATGATAAGTATAAGTAAACAGTAAGAAATCTAGCATCCTATAAGTAAGTAAGCAGTAAACTATAAATAGTAGATAGTAAATAGTAAATAGTAAACATGTATGTAATGACTGCCATATCAGAAGAGGGCTAGTCTAGCCTGCCGCAAAAAGTATATGTATATTCTTAGCATCATTTGAGGCTAAGCCAGAATAACAGAACAGAAACCGAACTGAAGAGGCAGTAATCACAAATGCATTAAGTTTTTATTTCATGCATCAATGTTTTTATATGACATGTTTAAGGTAAAGGCACAAAATACAAGGGATGCAAAAGCAATAATAATTTAATAGTAAGCAAGGGACTCTACTACATAAGGTAACATTAGCTATTATATATTAAACTATTCTAACTATTCCAAGTTACACAAGTTCAGGATCTCCAATTCTTATTATAAGTGTAACTTAGATCCACAGCCGTATGAGTTAAAAATAATTAGAACTGATCAGGTTCTAATTCAATTCAATCAATATCGCCTACAAGTTAAATAAAAAATCAACACGTCCTATTTGATGAATTTAGATATTCTAAACTAAGATCTAATCAAGATCTACTAAAGTTAGAGATTATGAATTAAACAATATGAATTAGAGCTAATCACATAATTCCAAGAAAATACTGAAGGACTATGGTTTGAGTATAAATGTAAACTAATAATTAATGCAAATTCTATTAAGCATAATCAAGCTTAATAGAATGATTCTCCTAATCATAATCTAACATTGAAAAATAAAATAATCAGAATTAAAGTATAGAAATCTAGAAATTAATAAAATTAAAGTTTCATTCATTGAATAACCTATTTATTTAATGAGTGAAATCTAATATAGGATTTATTCTTAATCTTAAGGAAAATATCCTAAAGTGAAGTGTAAGCCTAAGAAACTCCTAATAAAATAACTTAAGAAATTTTGATGAAAATTATTGCAATTTCTCTTTATTTGCCAATCTACTTCACTTAAGGGAAGTTAAGGATGTAATTTGCTAAGCTACAAGGTATTAGTTTTTCTTAGGAATTTTCAAGCCTTTAATGGGGTTTCTATCAAATTACTTGATTATAAGATTAAGGGTTATAAATTAATTCCAAATTAGTTTTAATACTAATTATAATTACTTAAATAGTATTTTAGAGGTTAATAACACTTAACCTAAATTTAAGGCAAAATTACTATTTTACCCCTTCTTAAGGGTCTAAAATGCTACTTTTTAATTAAGGGGTCTAAATTAGATTTTATTGATGCCAAATAATTCTTTACTATCTAACATGATGATAGATAGTATGTACATCAAATTTGGATGAGTATTAAGTCCTATAGGTCCAATTTAAGGATTTTAATCTATAAGGGCATTTTGGTAATTTTACTTAGTGAAATCTAGAAATTTAGTTAGTTTATTGATGTTTATTGTCAAAGGATTCCATAGAGTCTAAGAACTCTAAATTCTGATATCTAATGATCAAGTTATGATCATTTAAATGATATGATTCTATTTTTATGAAATGGGTCAAAACCTAATTTTTCTATATTAAAAAATTGCATATAATTTTATACAATACTTAATTTTACTAAAATTAAGTTCAAATTTAATATTTAAAACAGGGTTCTAGGGTCATTAAAATGCAAAAAATCACAAATATGGGTAATTCCGGACAGTTCTGGGCACTTTTGAACATTTCTGGGCGCTACGGCGAGCAGTAGCGCCTTCTGGCCGAAAGTCGGACGCTACGGTATGCTGCAGCGGATTTCAGCACTGCAGCGTGCTGCAGCGGATTTAATTTAATTTCATCAATTTTGTATGCTTCATCAAATTATTATGCCTCTACGACGCGCTGTAGCGCGCTACGGCGGGCCCAATTTCGAAACTTCGGGCGCTGCAGCGTGCTGCAGCGCCTGGCAGTGATTTTGCCTGTGCAAAAATTGCAATTGGTCTCCTTTCACACTCAAATACTCCCAATTTTAGGCACCTCATGAGTGGTGCCATATACCGATGGAAAGATATTTTTGAGACCTTTCCATTAATACTAAAATCAACACGAAAGAATTATTTTAATGAAGTAAACAATGAGGTTAAATGTCTAGTTATGTAGAAAGAAGGAAAAACATAGCTAATTTTCTTCCCTAAGATTTTCTACCTCAAGGAGCTCTATTGAATTCCATATCCCAATCAAAGATTTTTAAGGATGCAAAATAAGCATAAAAGTAAAATAAAGAAGCCATTGAATCCATTCAATGGAGGAAAGAGAGGTACCTTAGCTTGCAAAGAAAGAATTCTCTAAGGATCCTTCGGGCTTGAGGGTTTGAGAGCTTTCTTTCAGCAAGCACAATTATGGAGGAAGGAGGAGAAGAGACTTCAGTTTAAGAGCAAAGGGAGGAAGATGAGGGGCTGAGCTCCATTTTAAAGATGAGGAGAGCATGGCTTCTTTGATGGGATGAGCTTGACTCATCCCATCACAAGTATGGGAAGAATGCCTTGGAGAAATGGAGAGGGAAAAGAAAATGGCAGGATGGGAGAGGGAGAGTTGAATGCAGCAGAAAAATAAGGGAGGTGGGGTCCAACTAGAGAGAAAAAAGAAAAAGGAGAAAAAATAAAAATATATTTTAAATAAATTTAATTAATTAATTAATCTCTAAAATTCAATTTTATAAATGAGCTCCGAAAAATCCCAAAAATTCACCCCTAGCTAATTTGGAGGTGAGGAACACAACGACAAAGTTGAATTTCGATTTTGATGAGTATTTAATTTTCCTATTTTTTGGGTATTTAATTATATTAAAATATTCGATAAAATATGATGACTTTCAAACGCGTCCAAAACATCACCCCTAGCTAATTTGGGGGTGA
The DNA here is from genome assembly GCA_016760335.1 of Gastrodia elata. Taxonomy (NCBI): domain Eukaryota; kingdom Viridiplantae; phylum Streptophyta; class Magnoliopsida; order Asparagales; family Orchidaceae; genus Gastrodia; species Gastrodia elata. Next base: position 78,988,171 of record CM028670.1, on the reverse strand, counting down.
CGAGCGCAATGGAAACATCAGATTTTGATTTTGAGGTCGAATTAAATATCTCAATTTTCTAATTAATTAAATATTATTAAAATATTCAATGAATTTTTGACAACTTCCGATTGCCACTAAAATATCACCCCTAGTTATTTTCAGGGCAATGAGTATAATGGCGAAGTCCGATTTTTGATCTAAGGTCAAAATAATTAGATCAATTCTCAGGGTTCCTGTAATTTCCAAAATCAGAGTTTGATCCATTTGACTACTGATTTGAACTAGATCCCAGTGGTAAACTACTAATGACTTAATTAGTGCACTAAGATCAAAATCAGGACTTGGATTAGTCCTAATTAGCTATGATAATAACTTGGGTTGTTACACTAGTTGAGCTTGAGCATCAAGCATTTTGGGCTATTAAAAACAAAATTTTGATTTCAAGCAAGCAAGGAAGCGTTTAGTGTTGCAGCTTAATGAGTCAGAAGATTCAAGTTGAATGCGTATGAAAGTGCTAAGATTTATAAGGAAAAATGAAAAAGTGGCATGAAAAAATGTTAAGGCCTAAAAATTTTGAACCATAAATGAAGGTATAATTATTTAACTCTAGATTGAAGTTATTTCTAGGAAAATTAAAGTCTAGGTGGTTGGAACCTTTCACCATACTTAAAGTTCACCCTCATGGAACCATTGAAATAGCATCAAAGATGAATCTTTCAAAGTTAATTGTCAACAACTTAAACCATATTATATTCAAGATAACTTACATGAAGAGGAAGGAATGAGATTGCAAAATGTTATTATGGAAGGGATCACAAAGAAGGCATAATTGGTTAAGCTAAGGACGTTAAACTAAGTAATATTGTAGCACCCCATCTTGTCACCGCATGCACAAAACGATAAGGTACCACATTCGGCGGTGGAGCGGCGCGCTACTCGGGAAGGCCTAACCTATTTCCCCGAATATGCGGGCTAAAGAAACTAGCCACATTGAAGGTTGTTGAGTCAACCCAAGAGAAGGATCGAGAGCCAATACTTAAGATAAGACTAAGATACTTATCCTGAGTATTAGATAAACACATACACTGGATTATAAAGGCAAGTAAAGAATCCAATATATGTTCTCAAATATCAGCATTTCTAGTATGCTGATCACATCACAATACTAAGTATATGTAGTATAGAAATAGAGTACATAAGCTAAAGCAAAACATCCAAAATACATTCATCACAAAACTATAGTAAATATTCATCTCATAAAAGAAAAGTAAAAGTGCATCCAGAATTATCACAAACTATTTACTAAATAATATAGAAATAAAGTCTAACTAATGAACTAAAAGAAAAGCAAAAAGAAATAGCAAGGTTGTAGGAAGGTCCACTAAGGATCCACGAACTCCTCCTGAATCTCCTAAGAGTCCTCCTGGCTTGGCTCAATAAGCTGCTCTAGATCTAGTAAATTGCTGAATCCCAAAAGTACCCAGTGTTAGACTATTAGATAAGAAGTCTAACACATTGAACTAAACTAAACAGTTTTAAAATATGTGCAATGAAACAATAAAGTAAATAAACTGCAGAAAAACTGTAAAATAGCTGAATAGTTGAAACTACCTAAAACTGAATAACACAAGCTGACTGTACACTGAAAGCTGAAAATGAATAAAAATAGCATATTCTCTGAAACTGATGTAAAAACATCTAAACTATACTATATGCCACTATAATCATACATCCGAATACGCCACAACACGGTATGTCACTCATATCAACTGAACCATCCCTGAATTATTATGAGTCGTACGACCAATGTCTACATACATCCTATTGGAAAATTTTATCACGATGTCTCAACATCCTGAATTTCCTCTGCTGATATATGCAACATTCCGTAACTCATAATTCCTCGTTATTACTCATATGTCATTAATGAAATTCATGCATCACACTGATGCTCATGCTCATGCCTCTATATTACATGAGTTAAATTAAAAGAGAAATCTAGAAATACTTGAAATCAGGTTATGACTCAAATGCCTCCATTGTGTAAAAGCCTGCTAAAAGGATTCTGACTCCTAGATTCTACTTTCACTAGTTAGTTCTTCTTATTTATGGAGTTTCTTGCTTAGAGTCATCATTTGGAATGAATGTATACACATAGTTGTATGTTCCCAAGAAGGTGTATTTGGCACTTAGTTTGCTTATAACTGCACTTATCGAGGCACACACAAGATAGAAGGCAGAACTCTTTCGCAGTTATTATTCACCCAAACTAAGGTTCCAGCTCACTCTCTTAAATTTGGACAATTTACTCTAGCGGGACTGTATTCGGCTTAACCCACAGGAAGCACCTGGTCAAAAGTCAACATTATAGTGACTCATCTAAACATAATGTTACTAAAGTGATTCAATACCATGGGTAAGCATGATCATAATTAACTAATAAACCAAGCTCATCCAATTTCTATTTAATCACCAATGATTTATCCAACACTATCAATCCTTACTCTAATTGGGTGAGTCCTACACAAGGTTCCAAAGATGTGACCAAGAGGTCACTCAATCATGGGTTACTACTATATGGAAGAATCTCAATTTAATATCTTAAGTGTATTCTACCCTAATGTTTAAGATCTACTTCTAAAGTTATGGAGGATCATCTAAGTTCCTACTTCAATGTGTCATAATAAGTCTTTCCTACCTCAATGTATAACATTCTTTAAGGCTTTTAGACATTTTAAAGTGCTCCTAAAGCAAGATCCTTATGATCTCACTCTTTTACCACTTAAGTTAATGATTCAAGGTTTACTTATTAACTTGGATAAAAGTGATTATATCAGATGATTAGATCCCTCTAATCATATCCTATTCTACAATCATGGGATGAAATCAAAAATATTATTAAAGTTAGATCATTTCATAAATTATTACAGTTTTATTAACCATCTTATGCTAATAATCTTATATAAGAGAAAATCAAAGATCTAAAGTTTAGATTCAGATGCTTCAATCATATAACTTCATTATTAATCTTAGCACTTATAATTCAATGATTTAAGATCAATACTAAATCAGATACATTATTGAAATAATGTTAATTGAATTATCTTATAATCAAGTCATTTGATTAAGTTATTAAGAATTCATATCTTAATCAGGCTAGGGTTTAACCCCTATCCTTATCCAATAAAAACAAATTGTTGATTTATAGATCAAATGTCAAATCAGTGTATTATTGGTATATTATTGGTGGTAATCTCAGATTTCAACCAAGTATAATTCACTTGATCAAGATCTTAAGATTTCTTAAGATTAATTAAGAAATTATGCTACTTTAATCAAATTTGTTAAATTAAATATTTAAGATTCACATGATAGGCTCTTTATGATTACAGTACTATTATGAAAGATAAATAATAGAAATTTATAGAAAACAGAAGGTAATTAGTGCTAATCAAACCTTAATTCAAAATAAATAAATTAGCACCTAATTACAAATCTAACCATTCAAAATAAATTCATGAAACTTGGCTATTATGTGTTATCTATTCATATGAGCAATTAGAGACTAAGTTCACTAAGTTTGGATAATCAAAAATCCTAATGTTTACTAATCATGCAATTATAAGATTATGGCATAATTAAGAATACATAAATCAAAAAATTAAACCACCTAGTACATGCATTGTACAAGGCATAAGGAACATAATGACACCTAAATCATGCAATTTGGCTAAGTATACATGCTAATCAACTCTAATTAAGTTCTGAAATAATTAGGCTAATCCAAAAAATCCAACCATTAAAAATACAATAATATTTTATATTATAATTCCTTATGATTTTTTGATCAATTTCGTATATAAGATCATAGGATTTGGATCAGTGGATCAAAAATTATCACATTAATTTATTATGTATTTTTCTAATTAATCCATTTGATTTTCCATTATTTTCCTTAAAGAAAATAAATACAAAATATGTTTATTAATTAATAAATGGGTTTCGGCCCATTTACAAAATGCGCGAGTTAACTCAACTCGATTATCCGGCACTGTCGAACATCGTGGGTCATGGGTTTCGGCCCATTTACAAAATGCGCGAGTTAACTCAACTCGATTATTCAGCACTGTCAAACATCGTGGGTCATGGGTCGGCCCGACCTGTACTATGCTTCTCTCTCACCCGCGCCCTCTCGATAGTCAGCCGATTAGGGTAACCCTAATTGGTCAAATTCTCACACACCTAACCACCCCGTGACCTCAAATAGATCGGGATTCCATTAGCATGCCAAGACGCACCGATAGAACCCAAAACCCCCATCCGAGAGTGGCTTGATCACCGAGGAGCTACTAGGATTACATTCTTCTATGGGCATTACTGTGGGGAATCAATACACCCTACAGAGAGCTTACCAGGCTTGGGGCTCAATGACTATACCTTCAGTGTGGCAAGGCACACCTAAGCCTCAATCTGGCCTAATTCGAGAGCTGCTGGAAGCCTAGGACCTTACTCGGGTGCCAGGCTTTTCAAGCGGTGCGATCCAATCAATCGGGCTGACCCAGAGCTACCAAATAATTTGTAATAGAATTGCTTAGACTAAGAGTGCATTCAGAGAATAATTTAAGAAGGAACTAAGCCTTCTTGACTCTATCTAGGGCAAGAAGGATACCTAGTTCGACGGTGAGAGCTGGATCGGTTAACAGAGAGGATGGCAGGGGCTGTAGAGCCTCAAACGAACGAACTTAGGATTCTTGAATGCTAAGAATTACCTCTATCAGCGGTACGCACACCAGGGATGCCCAGGGAAGCTCAGGAAGGTCAGCAATGGCGGAGGGAAGCTTGACTCCAATTGACCAGCAAAACGATCAAGTGATGAATGTTAAGGCTATTTATAGCTGATAGACATAAAATATACATCTGCGTTTGCACGCAAGTGTACGTGATCTGAAGTAATAAGTGGAAATTTTAATTCTAGATTTATCGTCCTCTAGGAACGGTGCTTCTGAGAACACTATTGGAATTGGAGTTATCTTCAAATTACAATAGGTTCAAGTTTAGTGCATAAAGAGAGCTCCCATTGGGGTTCTTCCTTAGTACATAAACTTCATGAGATCATGATTTGTTATTAGACTTGATTCCCTACATCTATGTTACCAAATAATATATTTTATTTCTATTGATCTCACAAACAAGACTTCCATTAACCATACATCATACGCTTCACATGCGATTTAGCTAGATGGGAGGATGTGTTGGGTCGATAGACTATGTCACATCATCCATCAAGTTTTTCATTGTCCTTTCATCCCTTCTATTTTGTTAAACAGTAAAGCAATATTAATAGAGAACTTGGTTCACAAGCATCAAATCTCTTGGTAGAGCTTTTAAGGAAAGGTGTAAGTGAGCTTGAGAATTTATCATATAATTCTCAACTCTACTTGCACTACCTTCCTTGCTCTTACTCAATTGATGAGCTTGGAACACAAGTTCTTTGATTAAATAAATTAAAACTTTATTCCATCTAAGAATTCATTTCAATAGAACTAACAAAAATAAGAACATCTTTTCATTTATTCAAATAATTTCATTACAACACCACCATACCCCTTACAATTTATACAATTACATCTCAACTCTCTCCAAAGGGATTTTAGCCTTCCATTACTAAATAAGCATAAGCACATATACAAAGAAAAGTGAACCTCACCATCAGTTCATAACAGAAAGAAAATAGAGAAGCTTATGAAGAAATACTAGGAATCACCCGGAGGTTTTCTTGAGTTCTCTTGGACTCCTCCTGCACTTCCTCTTAATTGCTCCACCTTTTTTCCTTTGCTGTTTTCTTCTCCTTACTGTTCTTGTTAAACCTTCTTCCCTTTAAAGAGTTCTCATTTCTCCTCTAACTGTAGCTATTCCTTTAGGGGACTTGAATGTAAGAAATTGGAACCATCTTAAGGTCTGAGATTAGCCCTTAAATAGGGAAGTTCTCAGCCCCCAAGGCATTAATCATATGACTCTTCACCTTCCTTAGCCTTAAATCAAACCCTTTAATTATTTGTCCTATTTATTCTATTGGGATTCTGTAGAAATAATGTATTTCAATTTTCAAGAGACTAGGGAATGCCAAATGTTGCATTTTGTGGCCTTCCCTATGTTTCATTTATGGTTATTTCTGGAAAATTATGGATTGTCCGCTGCGGCGCGCTGTGGCAGCAATGTTCTAAATACTGTTCTGCTACGGCGCGCTGTGGCAGCAGCATTCCAAATATTGTTTTGCTATGGTGCGCTGTGGCAGTAGCATTCTAAACACTGTTTATGCATTAAAGTTAGTACATTTTCCTTCGGTCGCCGCAGTGTCTGCTATGGCGCGTTGTGGTGCGTTACTGTGGATAAACCTTCGAAATGACTATTCCAATAGTTCACCTATAGTTTTTATGATAAATAAAATATTTCGTTATGGCGCACTACGGCGTGCTATAACGGAAAATACTTCAAAAATGTGAATCAATTAGTTCACATATAATTTGTGTTAATAATCAAAAATGTTGCCGCGGTGCGCTGTGGCGCGCCACGATGGTTGGAAGTTTGAAAACACGGAAGATTTAGTGTTCAATTAGTTCATATAAAATTCTTGAAGATAAATTAAATATGCTGCCCTGGTGCGCTGTGGAGCGTCGCGGCAAGCTGCAGCGGTTTTATTCCAGGTCAGTGTAAATCCTTATGAGGCATAGCGCGTTGTGGCGCACTGCAATAGTTTATTTTACAAAAAGATGGATTTAGCACTGTTCCATTAGTCCGCATAAGGTTTTAATTCATCTTTAAGAAATGATGTTGTAGTGCGCTGCTGCGGAAAGACTTTCGAAAACACTATTCAATTTCTCTTTTATATGAATTTAATTTATCTTAGAGAAATAACGCTGTGGCGCACTGCGGCGCACTGTGGCGCGCCGCAGTGGTCTTTCTTCCAGGTCCGTAGTTTAGCTTCCAGGTAAGAGAGTTAATGAAATAGCAATGGCGCTGTGGCGATTTTCCTTCCAGGTCCTTTTAGATATTCTTCCAGAGGAGTGGGGTACAGGCCAGGCTGTCGTGGATCCTCAGGATTTTCTCTGTCATGCGTGGGGCGCAGCAAAGATGAAGATTCATAGTGCAGGTGCACTGTGGGCCATCTGATTAATCGATCAGGACCCTGGAATGGTCCTGATGGCCCGGATCCGGTCTGATCAGGGTTGTAGGATCTACGGGATGGATCCAATGATGGATCCACGATCCCGCGGGATTAAATCCTAGCCAATTGATCAAAAGGCGCAACGGTGAGATCTGCGGGACTCCGCTGTCGTGTGACCCAAGCTCCGCAGTGGATCGCCCGCGGTCCGCACAGCGGATCCCGGCCGTTTAATCAGGTATAAGGTATATTTGCAATTTTAAATTGTTGGAAGCCCTAAAATGCAATTAAACTAATTTAATTTTAATTGAATTATGGTCTAAATGATCTCCAAATTTTACTAAACTTTTACTCCTAACTAATTTGGGAGTGAGGAATTCAAAATTAAATTAAGATTATAATTTCGAGATCAAAATATTTTGTCTTATTTAGGGCATCTAGACTAATCAAAATGCTAACTGGACTTAGAGAAGTTCAATTAACTTCAATCTTTCAAGATTAGCTTGACTTGATATTCTAAAGCAATAAAATTAGAGCTAAATGCCTGATTAAGCAGAGAATTAATTAGAATAACAACTTGGAGTTGTTATAGATATGTAAGAAGCAATCCAAAATAATTAGGTTGTAGTTTTTCTTTTTGTTTGCTTATTTTTCCTTTAGTTATTTATATTTTTGAATCATCCATCTCCTATGTAACTTCTTACTCATACTTAATGAAATTAATATTATCACTTGTTCGAAGCTTACATCTTCTTACCATTAAGTTCAAGAAATTAACTTGTAAGTTAGAAAATTTTAATGAATTTATTAGTTTGACATGTGTGTGATTGAGCGAGTAAGTAATCACAATGCGCTAAGGATTCAACAAAAATTGCGTAATCACTACCTTAACTCTTTTATAAAATTAAATGATGTATGGAAATTAAATGTGAGGGAAAATAAGGCTCATATTAGAAAAAAAAATGATTGACTAAAATCAAGAATATATTAAGCTTTTGTATGACTTCATGAATGTAACGTATGAAAATGGGATTAAGAAAAATGTCTCTCCCATGGAACATTGAAAAATCAAAGAAAGTAAATAGGATGAAGAAAAATATTTCTCCCATAAAACATTTAAAGAAAATGAAGGGACAAAGAAAAACATATCTCCCCAAAGTGAGAATGCATTACATTTCATAAGAATAAGCAGACATAGCATAAAATAATTTTCAAAGCCATCATCATTCAATACACTTAATAAGAAGTATGGAATCCTCCAAAATGAATTTTATATAATCATCAAAGGATATAAAGAGAAGAGTCAAGAACAGTGGGAAGGGCAGTTAAATATTTTTGTGGCATTTCAAAAAAGAACAGCTCAATTTGAAATAAGAAGAAAATTTGAATGAAAATGGTGCTGCAGCGCACTACAACGCGTCGTAGTGCCCAATGTCACGAGACTAAGGCACTACAATATGCCACAACACTAGAGATCCCGAGGCTCAAGCACTATAATGCAACATAACACCCTTGTTTTCGAGAGCAAAGCGCTACAGTACGCCACAACGCCAAACTTCTCGAGAGCAAGGCAATATAGCGTGTAATGGCACTAGAAATTTAGAGGCTTAAGCGCTACAGTGCGTCGTAGCGCCCGTTGAATAGAAAGTAAGGCTCTATAGTGTGCTGTAGTTCCCGTCAAATAAAAAGTAAGGGGATACAGTGCGCTGTAGCTCCCGTCAAATAGGAATTAAAGTGCTACAGCACACTCTAGCGCCCACCATCAAATTTCTTGAAAACTTGCTTCAAAATAGCATTAGGACACCCAAACTATTTAAAAATCCCCACTTTCCCACAGTCTTATTTAATGCAAAATATTAAATACTCTCATTTCTAAGAAAATAAAGTGAATATTATTGAATACAAATTCAAGTTTCAAAGAAGGAATATAATGGCAGCTTAGGAGAGAAAAAGTTGGATGGTGGATTATAAAAGAAAGGATTAAAGACTTAGTGATGGTTTTGATTTTAGTTTTAGAGAAAAGATATTCATGAGGACTTCCCAACCCAAGGAGGAGGAGAAGGCTACAGTTTGGAAAAGAAGGACTAGCACATGAAGCAAGGAGTAGATAAGGAGATTGAGTCAAGAAGAAAGATACAAAGAACCACAAGAGTTGTTCCTGAGTATTGCATTCTTAACTTATTTTTCTTGATATTTTTTGTAAGAGTAATGAAAATGTTCTTCATTACTTGTAGCTGTCCTTATTTATCTATTTTAATGGTAGCCTAAACTCCCAATTTGGGGGGGGGGGGTGCAAGAGCATGTAAAAATTATGGTGAAATGTTTGAAACTCTTTTAATCAATAAAATAGTATTTTGATTTGGAAATTTATTTTTGCAAGAAAAAGATGGAGAATGATGAAGCTATATTTATGTAAATCATTTAATGTGTGAGTTTAAATGGAAGTCTTATAGAGCTTGATGATTGTTTTGTCCAAAAATTATGCACTCTTGAGTGTTGACGCCATGAATGGCCATGACAACACTCATTATGTGAAAACAGTCTGCGCATAACTTGGGACAAAAGCTTGATCATTTTAGCTATGAGAAAGCATAACTTAATATTCATGGAGCCCCATAGCATGGTGCATACCTTTGTGATATGAACTTGATGCACATGAGCCGAGCACCACCCTTAGAGCTCCATAACTCATTCTTAACTTATGCGAAGAAATTGAGCGTGTCAAGCTATGAGCGATGTAACATAAGACCATCTAGCTTTGAATCTTATTTTATTAGCAAATTTAAGAGTAGACACTGAGCCATTGGTGTAATCAAGATCGTGCGATACTTAACTAAAATATAGTATTTTATTACTTAGACGTAAGAGATAACTTCATTCACATAAAAGATCACATGGCTGTCTATGTGCCGAGATTGAACCTTATTGAGTTCATCTCAAGGAACTAGAAATGATTTAGTACATTTAATGTGTGCATTTAAGAATACTAAATCTCTTGATAATGATATCGAAATAAACTCTACTTGATATGAAACTGAAAAGAAGAGTAACTTGTATGAATCATAACAACTGTATGTTTAACCTTAACTCTCCTCAATTTTTTAAAACTTCTTTCAAAGCCAAATTAATCTAAAATTGGTAAATTAAGAACTCAAAATCATCAATCAATTTCTTAAACATTATTAAAAGTAAATACACTTTAGTAATAAATCTAAACACTGTTCCCAGAGGATAATAAATCTCAAGATCTTATCATCCCATATTACTTCGGACTATGCACACTTGCGTGTGAACACAGACATAAGTAATTTAGGTCTATTGGCAACCATCTAATTAGGGAAATATTAAGAAATTAGTTAAACTTAGTTTAATACCTTTCTTTCTTTAGACTAAAGAGTAGTTTAACCTAGTTTTAGCAAGCTATGAAGTGATAGCAAGTGGTTGTAATAAAATCAGTATAACCTAATTAAGTTAGCTAAACTATAACTTTATATTTAAAATTTAGGATTAACGAAATGAAAGACTAGTGGTCTAACCTAATGAACCTTCCATCTTAAGAACCCTTAGCAAATGCTTATAGGACTAATTAACTTAGATTGCAGAATTTTGTTAGATTTAAGCTAAAGTAACTATGTTGGTTGTAGATAAGATTAAGATCTATAGTAATCTTTTTAAGATAAGATCCCATGTTCAAGTTTAAGGTTAGAGGTTAATAAGATTGTAGATAATACAGGTAGGATAAGTACTAGGATTCTCTTAATACTTAGACATTCCCTAATTGATTTTCAATTAAAGTTTTATCACTCTCAAAAGCATTATTTTCAACTTAATTAAATAATTATATATATATACACACACACACACACACACACATATATATATATATATATATATATAATTAACTAAGATATTCAGTTAATATCCTAAGTTAATTGGGGGATTAAATATCCCCAATCATTGAGTTAGATAATTAAAAGTAGAAAATAACAAATATCACATAATTTATACTTAATTTTGTTAATACTTGAATGTTACATTGCATTGAGACTAAATTCTTGAACCTTCATTCATACATTGCACATAAATAAAATATAAAATAAATCAGATTAGGGATTTCACTTTGGGTGGATCAGTCTGTGCATACATTTTTGAGCCAGGGTAGGCTATGGATAGATGAGGATATCACACATATTCTAAAGGGAGAGTGTGCATGTGTTATACAGAAGACCCCTCTACATATAGTTGGGTAGATGTGCCTAACTCCTCTCTTTATTCTGTAACATGCTCGTAGAACATTCTAAGATAAATAAATATAATTAATAATTATATTATAACATAAGCTTATTAATTGTGTATGCATTTACGTGTTATAGTCAATTGACTGCACTTCATAGTTGATTCAATCCTTGAGACTGAAACTTACTCCACTTATTTTTATTTTAGTATTTTATTTCCTAGTTTTATTTATAGCTTTTCTACAATGCATTATTTATATAGTTTATAATTATAATTTCTTACACTACTATACATTTAATCATCATATGTCCTATTGAACATATATATTTTATCTTAATTTTCATAGCATACATATATATTTGTACATGTATCTTTTATTTAACATATTTTATGCAAGTTTGAGTTATTTCTTTTGTACATATATCTACTCATTTTCCATACTGCATTTTTGTTATTTTTTTATTTTTAGTAGCTTTCCTTTTCACTGCATTGTGCACCACTTTAAGTAAATTATAAATTTTAAATGTGATATTCATTAATTAAATCTAAAATTAACAACCCTAAATTATGCTTAAACTTTATAAGTCTAATTATTTTTTCTTTTATTGGCTGTGCCCTACCATATTAAAAACAAAATATGACAGATCAGAAGCTTTGAGTGGAGCTGGAATCAGAGGTAGACCTTGATCCATTAAAGTAGCATTGAAGATTTTAGTTTTATCTTTATTTGTTTATGGGAGTGAGATATTGTACATTCATTTTAGTTTGTATAACTTAGTTAACTATGGATATTTTCTTTTTATTTTCTTTTCTATGATGGATATTTTCTTTATATATTTGGAATGGTTATCATGGTAGATGTATTTAAATGCTTTATTTCATAAATCTGCATTTACTTTTCTCTCCTCATAAATTCTTAGCCAAATGTAGTACTTAATAGTTGGTTAATTTTTACTAATTCAATTTTAAGTACTACTGTAACGCCCGATGTTGGGTTAGAATATCTAATATAATACTGGGTGTTATAATGTATGGTTTTATTTTTTGCACTTACAATTACTTGTTATTCATGCTATTGTACTTCACATTGATATGATATTTGGCTCATCCACCGGTGTTGGATTAGTGTTAATATTAACCTGACAATGAGGGCCATCACAGAGAGAAAGAAAAAAAAATTGATAGTTTATGCCTCTAAAATAGAATTAGACATGTGCATAAAAGAACTACCATGGGCATTGTGTAGTATCATTTTGGATAAAAGTTTAAAGAATAATATACTTAAAGTTAAGAGGTTGAGAGAGGTATATCTTTAAAATTTATAATTAATAGAGTAACTCTTAATATTATAAATATGTATGCCTCTAAAATAGAATTAGACATGTGCATACAATAAAAAATTGACATGTTTTGGATGAGTTAGCTTATGAAATACATCAAGAGGAGATATTTTTTATAGGTAGTGATTTAAATGAATATATTAGAAGAATAATTAAGATATTTATAATTTACGGTGGCTTTGATATTGGGAATATTAATAAAGAATAAATAATGATTTTGGGGTTTATTTTAGCTTAGATCTTATGATTTCTAATAATTACTTTAAGAAAAAAAATGAATATATTATCACATATAAAAATATGATACATAAAATTTAAGTTGATTATTTTCTCTTAAAATAATCATTTATTTTGTAAGGATTGCAATATTATTCTAAATGATTATTTGACAACTAATATTATTTATTAATTTTGAATTTAATAAATATGGAGTAACAAAGTAATATCAAGTTTTAAATGTTCTAAATTAGATAGTAGAATCTTAATAAGAGTAACATAGATATTCTTATGAGTGAAATTTTAAATCTTAGATAATGAGATTTTGAGGATAAATCAAACCTTATATGAAATTCTATTATTAATTGTATTTATAGTGTAGTAAAGAGATTACTAAGTAAATCAAAGGAGAGAATATCTAATAATTAAGATGTATACTGATGAAAATAAGATATTCAAGATAAGATTAAGAATAAAAATGAGTGCAATAAATAATGAATTAAATATATATTATGAGAAAATATAAACTAACTTATTGTGAATTCAAAAGAATAGTCAGTAATGCTGATCGTGCTGCATTCAAAGATTTATATAATAAATTATATACTATCAAGAGAGATATTTGCATTTATAAGCTGCCTAAATTAAGAAATAAAAGAACTAAAGACTTAACCCATGTTTCTTTTTAAGGATGAAAATATTCAACATAAATGGAAGGATGATTTTACCAAGCTTTTTAATGAAGATTGGACCAATAAAACTAATATGAGTGAGCATGATAGTCATAAATTAGTCTTAAATACAATTTCATTTGTCATGTTAGAAAATATTTGAAATGTTCTAAAGATGATGCAAAGCAAAAAGTGATAGTATAGGATGACATCCCTATAAATGTATGAAAATTTTGGATGATGAAGAATTTTTTTAGTTTACCAAGCTATTTAATCTTATTTTGAAGACTAAGAGGATGTCTAATGGGTGAAGAAAGAGTATTGTTATACGTTTTTATATGAATAAAAATGATGTTCAAGACTGTGCTAATTATAGAGAAATCAAGCTAATATATTATATATTAAAACCTTGGGAGAGAGTCATTGAAGATAGATTGTAAGAAGATACTTATATTTCTCAAACTAAATTTAATTTTATGCTGGTAGATCTACCATGGAAGCCATACATATATTTTTAATGGTTTGATAAGGAAATTTAAAGAAAAAAAAATCTCCATTTAATTTTTATTGATCTTAAGAATACTTATGATAACGCACGAAGATAATTTTTTAAGAAAGCTTTGGAAAAAAAGAAGATTTGTATTGATTATATTGATGTTATTAGAGATATGTATAATGGGGTTGTAACAAGTGTCCTATCACAAGGTGGATTGTCTAATTATTTTCTTTTATTATTGAATTATATTAAGGCTCAGCTCTGAGATCATATATTTCTGCTTTAATTATGTATATTGTTATTAAGCCCATTCACGAGGATATTCCTTGGTGCATATTATTTGTGGATGGTATTCTCTTAATTAATTAGAATAGGGATGGAGTTAAAGCAAAACTTGGGTTACAACAGACTATTTTGGAATCCAAAGGTTTGTCCCTTAGTAGATCTAAGACAAAATATATGGAGTGTAAGTTCAATTATATTAGAAGCTTTAATCTTGAGGACATAACTAATGAAGACCATATGATCAAAAGAGCAAGAGGCTCAAATACCTTAGTTTAATTATTCAAATTAACGATAAAATAGAGAGCGATGCAATTAATAGAATCCAAGCTGGTTGGATAAAGTGAAGAGCGATTTTGGAGTGTTGTGTGATCCAAAACCTCACTCAAAATTAAGGGAAAATTTTATATAACAGCTACAACTAAAAAGATTATATGGGGCTAAAGGTTGGCCAACATAGGAGAAACTTACCAATAAAATAAGTGTTATAGATATGATGATGCTTAGGTAGATGAGTAGTATGCTCGTAGAGATAGAATGAGAAATGAGTTTATCTGAGAGGCTCCAATAGTAGATAATATTAGAGAATGCCACCTTAGATGCTTCGGGCATACTAAAGCGTAGACCCTGCAATGCCTTTACTATAAAAATCAAATTTATGAATTTTGCCCATATTAAAAGAGGAAGGAGAGACAAAATAGAAATCAGAATAAATTATTAGGAACGATCCTCTCTATTTAGAATTTAAGAGGAGTTTCTTTTTGATCTTGCACAATGGAAACAAAGAATTCATGTAGTTGACCCCTCATAGCAGAATTAAAGGTTTGCATTGTTGCAGTATTTTTGGGTTCTTTCAAACATATTATAATTTTTTCTTTATTTCTATATTCAAAAGCCGTATGTATATATATTTTTGAAATTAGATGTTAAAAAAAAAAAAAAAATTTTTATATTCATATTTAACACTGTTTTAAAGATCATATAGATACCATAAAATTCTACTTATTTTAAGTGTATTTTTAAAAAAATATTTGTAATATTTTTGTAATTCCTTATTGTTGGACGCTACGTAGAGAAGTTGCTGACTGACGGCCAGTCTACTTATGAATCGACTCGAAGCTCCCTCCGCTGGACATCTTTTGTAGATCGACACTGCCATGACGAATTGAAGAGAGGTACAGCAAAGGGGTGAGCACTGCCGTTGTGAAGACAATGTATATCGATATTGGATGTCTCTTGAAGCTGCGACGAAGGCACGGAAGTCGCGAAAGCAGGTTGCTGGAGCGATCCACCTTTTGAAGGCCGGAAAGCTGAATCGTATCGTGCTTTGACAGATGTGGATTGTTAGAGAACCTACGATGATATTTCTCCTCACTGCATTGCATGATTTCCGGTAATTGTTTCTTTCAAACGATTTGCTGCGTCATATCATTAGACTTCTGAGCAATCGACTTTTTGAATATGGGTTTAGCTGTTGTTTTTTCTTAATATTTCTTATCTGGAAGATGAACCTTATAAGGGTTAAATCATTCTGTAGATCCAGGATGATAATCTGTTCATACTGTGGTGTTTTAAAGATAAAAACTTGATCTGGTTTCTTCTTGGTATTTGTAATTCACTCGATATGTTTATAGTTAAAGAGGTTGTGCTTTGATTGCTGCAGGGTTTTGGGATTCTGGATTTTGGAGGGCCAACTTGGGTTTTGTACCTTCATGGATCCTAGATTTTAAGGCGGCTTTGGAGCGAGATTTTCAACTAGTTGTTAAAGAAGATGAATTCCGACGTTCCTCTCGATCGTGCATTTTTCCAGCTCTCCCCAAAACGGACAAGGTATTTTTGTTGTCGAACATAGAATTTGTGTTTCTCCTTGTCACGAAAGTTGTTCCATACAGAAAGTTTTTATTTTTATTTATAGTTTTTCCTTGTTTACCTGTTCTTTCAAGGTGTGAGCTATTTGTTTCATCTGATGGGAAGACTGAGAAACTGGCATCCGGTTTCTTGAAGCCTTTTTTGACCCATCTGAAGGTTGCTGAAGAACAGGCTTCTCATGATGCTTGCTTAATCAATCTAGAAGTTGGAAGAAAGAAAAATGCAGCGATGTGGTTCAGTAAAGGAACTGTTGAGAGGTTTAAAGATGCACACCACATTTCTGTTTTGCAGTTCAAGTACCAAAACTGATTATTTTTATTGCACAATTTATCTTAAGTAGCTCAAAAAAACACTTGCTCGAACAGTTTTCAGGATTCAATGCCTTTAGAAATTGTTAAATATGAATTTATAGGATTCACTAAATCTAACTTGAATTAAATCTTACTGCTTGCCAAACAGCCTCTAAAGATGAAGTTTATATGATGTCATATAGTTTCATTGTAGGTTTGTACGGTTTGTTAGTACTCCAGAAATATTGGAGCTGGTCAATACATTTGATGCAGAAATGTCACAGCTGGAAGGAGCTAGGATGATGTATTATCAGGTTTGTTCATATGCTATATTATATGTTCAATTTATTATTCTAATTGTTATGCTAAACAAAATATATAAACACCCTTTGAAATGCTTTTTCTTTTCAGGCTGCAAGAGACCAATTTTCTGGTACGTGTGATATTTAAAAATTTTGCACCTTGATATGGTGAGAACAGTTAAAATCACTAAACCTTACCAATTCTTAATTTTTCATGTTATGTTCTGCTTATGTTTTATCTACAATCAAAACATAAATGCACTTCCATTTGGTACATTCTACAATTTTTCTCTATACCTATATCCATTTTATAGTTTAACTCTATATTCAGGGTCCTTACTGTTTATATTTCTAGTATAAGAAACAAATTTTAGAGTCTGAAGGAAAACTAGATTACACGTTTCATGTTTTTTGGCTAGTTTTTTTTTTCTTTTTAAAATTACACATAAAGTTTGCTATTATTGGAGAAATATGATACATATTTAATAAGTAGGTGCTCAAGCGTCCTTATAACTTTTGTTTGGGACTTAATGGGAACTATTTTTAGTAACAATGTTTCTTGGTTGTGGATGTTTGTTTTTTTATCCACCCTTTTTCCAACTTATCAGTTGAAATGTTTTTTTCTGATTATACTACAAGGAAAACAAGTTTAATCACTAAGAGCAGATGTGACTAGTGTAATGTGGGTGCAGTTGCATCCTATAAAGTTTTTAATATTCAAGCCTTACTATCAAGAGTGATTTGCTTGGAATATATTTGGATGCAAATAACTATGAAGTGAAATATCTATGGAAGGGTTACTTTTAATTTGTTTATTTGAATTTCCAAGGCAAGTTTTTCTCCAATGGATTGCTATGCTTGTAAATTGAAAAATATCACAAAGGAAGGAAAGATCTTTCCTTTGTACAAGGTAGAAGAAGAAATGAAAATGCAAGCAAAACATTACATTTTCTTGAACTACCTTGTACTTGATTCATTCAACTGCACCTTTTGATGCTATTTGACCTAGGATGAACGCAAATGACACAATTATAGATGTTTTATTTAAACTCTTAATATCTAGTCCCAATTTGAGCTTGGAATGGGCGATGACTATTTTCATAACACTTAGATTTTAGCTGTTTTATTTCCAATACTTATGCTACAATACAATTAGCCGGCCAAACCCCTTCTCACTCCTCACTCAGCTTCCCCCCGACAATGGCTTGGCTTCAACAATCACTCCCCTCCCTCATTTGGGGCAACATAGCGACTAGTTGTCTCGACCTTCCCACTTCTCTCTGGTATGCCCTCTTTAATATTTTAGATTATTAGAAAATTTTTTATAACTTGAAATTTGAATAATAAACCTAAAATATCATTGGGAAATATATATTTAAAATATTTTAAAATTTTTTTAGAACTTATTAAAATAAATATGCCATAATTAAAAGAATATTTGTAGCCATTTTCTCTAAAATTTGAGATTTTTTGATTATTAAATTACCTTTAATAAATTATTGAAAATTCTATTTTTAGAAAATACTATTAAATAAAATATTTTCAAACTCAAAAATATTTATATTTTTTATTATTTTTATATTTTCTTAACAACCTAGTAAAGTTTCATTATTTTTGAAGTTTAATTGATTTAAAAAGGCAATTTATGTTTTTCTAATTTATTTAATTAAATAATACATATTTTATATTTATTAAATCTTTATAATCAGTTAATATAACTGCGGGGCAATTTAAGATTGTCGAATGAAGATCAGAACACATGCATGCATCTGTTATTTAAGCCGCTAGAATATTTCTAGATTTTGGATCCATAGTGAGCATGTTGAAGGATCAGATTGAGTGAGATTTAATATTGCAGGGTGATTTTTATCTGTTTGATTTGATTCAGAACCCTTGTCATTAAATCAATGATTGAGGATTTAAATTAAACGCGATAATCTAATTGCGGATGGATGATATGCCGGTTGATGAATTTTGGGGGTGAGGATTCAAATCTCTTTTCTCGGTTGGCCCGAACGCTACAATGCCCTTCTTCCTCTCCCCAAGCAGCCCTTCCTGCTAATTTGAAATCTATGAGGGTTTTCACCTAAACACATCAAAATCACTCCCAATTGAATTCATTCAGTTCATCGATCCTTCATAACTCTTCTAGACAAATAATTAAGCGTCAATGGAGGTTAACTTAACTCAATTAAATGCAAAATCTGAATGACATTTCAAGCTTAATATATTTGACCAAGACATTGAATTGCTTAATTAAGATAACCGAAATGACCTTCTCAATTCCAATATTATTTGTAGATCTTCAATTCTCTGCTTGGAAGATTTCCACAAAACAAAGCCTAAAAATTGATTTTTCCAATTTCTCATTTGCGCTTTGGTCCCTTCTGCTCCATTCCAAAACCCGCATTCTTCTCTGAAGCCCTATTTGACTCCTAAGAAGATTCTTAAAACCATAATAAAGGTTATAGAACTCAATTAGAAGAATCACTATGTCTCCCTTCTCTCCTTGGAGCTCACTGTTTTCTCGTGTTTCAAGGCATCTATTGGATGTGGTGGAACCATAGAGAGCTAAAAGCATTGGCTAAAACCAAAGGAGTCTAGGGTGGAATATAGATCAACACATTCCTATCCTACCATGCTTTATTCACTTGGCACCTATGGTACATTTCCATCTTTCTCTACTCAATGATTAATTAGGTTGCTAATGATGTTATAAAGCTATTTTTGTGGATGTTGGATGCTTAATTTTTGTTAAGTCATGATTAAGGATTTAATAATTATTAAGCCTTAATCAAAATTAATTCTTTATTTAATGACCAATTCATGCTTAAGGTCTTATTAATTATCAATTATAGCTCCACTATATATTTAGTAATCATTTTATGATAAATAGAAAGATTAATATATTATGCTAGCAAAATATTAAGTGGGTGGTAGAAAATGCAAAATAAATTGATAGCTTAGGCTTTAAACTTTGGTACTCGAGTAAAATCACCGTATGAATGGCGTAGGTATCATTTTGAATTATAATTTAAAAGATAATGTAGTGGAATTTAAGAGGTTGGGAGCTAAAATTATATTTTAAAAACTTATAATTATTTTGCAAGTGTTTATGCTATAGGATTGAATGTGTTTAAAAAATATTTTGGCATGCTTTAAAACTTAGACAATAAGACTTTGAGGGTGAAGTCAATCTTAGGTGAAATTTGGTTGTTAGTTGTATTCGCATTGTAGCAAATAGTTTATTTGGTGAATCAAAATAGAGAGTACTCAATAATGAATTTGCATGATGGTGGAAACATGATGCTCAAGTTAAGATTCAAGATAAAAAGTATGCTATAAAGAATGGCTAGAATACAAGATTGTGGAGAATTAGTAAAAAGCATAAACTAGCTTGCGTGAATTCAAAATTGCAGTTTGTGATATTAAGAGTGCAATATTTGAGGATTTAGGTAATAAATTAGATACTGTCAAGGGAGAAAGATAGATTTATAAGTTAGTCAAATTAAGAGATAAGAGAACTAATGATTTGACTCATGGTAAATCTAGTAAAAATGAGTAAAAACTTTTTTAGAGATGAAGATATTCAATATAAATGGATGAATTATTTTGCTACGCTTTTTATTGAAGGTTATACCATTGAAATTAGTATGAGTGAGTTTAATGGTTGTACAATAGTCTCTATTACACTTTTATTCGCTGTGTTAGTAAAACTGAGTTTAGGAGCGAAAAAACAATATGGTCGGATGATATCCTTATTGATGTACGGAAATGTTTGGGGGAGGAAGGAATTTATGGCTTGCTAAGTTATTTAATGTTATTTTTAATACTAAGATGTCAAATAAGTGGAGAAAGAGTATCGTTATGCCTATTTATAAGTATAAATTCAATGCTCAGGACTGTGCTAATTATAGAAGAACGAAGTTAATGTGCCATACTTTGAAATTTTGGTAGAGATTAATTTAATACAGATACAAAAGGATACTTGCATATTTCAAAATCAATTTGGTTTTATGCCATATTCATCTACCACGAAAGTTATACATATATTAAGATGTTTGATGGAGAAATTGAGGGAAAGAAAAGAAGATATTCGATTGATTTTATTGATTTTGAAAATGCTTATAATAGAGTACTAAGAGATTCTCTGGAGAGATGCAGAGAAAAAAGGGATTAGTTTTTGCATATATTGATGTTGTTAGAGATTTGTATAATGGGCCTGTTACATGTGTTTGATCACAAGGTCGCTTGTCTAATGATTTTTTTGTTTTGAATAGATTACATCAAGGCTTTTGTTTTAATTATGGATGTTCTTATTGAGCCCATTCAAGAGGAGATTTCTTGGTGCATATTATTTGCATATGGTATTCTATTAGTTGATATAACTAGGAATGGAGTTAAAGCAAAACTTGAGTTATGGAGGACTATTTTAGAATCTAAAAGTTTTTATCTTAGTAGATCTAAAACTGAATATATGAAAGTTTGATTATATTAAAGGCCCTAATCTCGAGGGCATAACTATTGATGACCATGTGATTAGAAGAGCGAGAGGTTCAATTATCTAGGTTTAATTATTCAAAATAATGGCGAAATAGAGAGCGATGTCTGATATGGGACTGAATGTTGGATAAAAAGAAATCACTGAAAAAAAGGTGCTACAAAGATGAGGATGTTTAGGTGGATAAGTGGGTATACTTGTTTTGGTGGATAAGTGGGTATACTTGTCAGGATAGAAAGAGAAATGAGTTTGTCCATAGCTAGGTTGGAGTGGCTCCAATGGTGGACAAGTTTATAGAATGCTGCCTTAGATGGTTTGAATATATTAAGCATAGACCATGCAATACGCCCACTAGAAAATGGATTTCTCTCCTATTAAAAGAGGTAGAGAAAGACCCAAAAAGCATGGGTTAGGAAGGATCTTTTTTATTTCGAACTTAGGGAGGGGCTTCTATTTGATTGTCCACAATGGAAACCAAGAATTATGTAGTCGACACCACCTAGTAAAATTAAGGCTTGATGTTGTTATTGTTATCTTAAAGTTTCATTCTCCCTTTATTTGATTATAATAAAATTGCCATCTCATAATATTTATTATTGCATATATCATAAATTATATTAAATACTTATACAAAGAAGAAACTTTTTGGATCTTACTAAATTATATTAAATTTTTGCATAGAGAACCCAATAAAAAGACAATTTGGATCTCAATGAACTACATTAAATGTTTATATGAAGAATAGTTGTTTGGTTCATATCAAGAAACTATTTGATCTCAATATTAATGAAGAACCTATTGACTTGTTAAATGTTATAAAGCATTGTTTGGATCTCAACATTTTCAGAGAACTTGGCGAGTTTATTAAATGTTATAAGACACTATTTTGATTTCAATAAAATGTTCTTATGGAAAACCAGTCAATTTATTAGATGCCTTATAAAACTATTTGTATGTCAATGAGCTATATTTATGGAGAACCCAGTTATAAAGAATTGCTCTAATCTCAATGAACTATATATGAAAACTCAATGACTTATGAAATATTATAAAGTACTGTTTAGATTTCAATGAACTATATTTATAGAAAACTTAATTATTAATACTTGCTTGGATTTCAATGAGTTGTATTTTTGGAGAACCAATGCCTATTAAATGCTATAAAGAACTATTTGAATCTCAATGAATTATATTTAATACTCACATGAAAAACTTAATGATTATAATATTTACTTATTTAAAATTTACTATAAAACTATTTGGATTTTAATAAGTTGCATTTAATACCTAATGGATAATCAACAACAATATAATATTTAATTTAATTTCATTTATAATGATTAGAAAATTATATTTTCTTGCATTTATTGCATATGTGGCATTTTTTATTACAATAAAACTTTAAATTATTTTTAAAACTCTATTCCATTATTAAAAAAATTATCTATATTTATTTCAACAATTATACATAATTATTGCACCAAGTTATATATAATTAATGCTATAGTTACAAGCATTTATGTTATATCTTTTCTTTCTTATGTTTTGCTTAGTTATTCATTTACTTCGATATTATAACACTTTAGCTCTTACGATAATTCAACAAATATTATTTTTTAATAATAATTTATGTACTTAGCTCATTGCTAATGATATTCAAACCCTAACATGTTTAATATGCTACATTAAGGAGCTTAGAGAGATCAACAGCTTTAAAGGGAGCATTATTTAGATCTATTATTTGAAGAGGCATGAAGACGCTTATATCTTATTTTATTTTCTAATTTCAGTTAAAATAATTAAGAAAATATTTTCATTTTGGCTCTTTATATTTCTTTATTTTAAATGAATATAATGAAACATTTATTTAATGGGATATATTTTGTCTTATTTACAATACTATTCTTAATGTGATTTTGCGGTCATCACGCCCTTTCTCTTCATTTTTTTTCTCTCCCAACCTATTTTACCTTTGCGAGCACATCAACCAACACTCAATTATCACTTGCCCAACCTCGACAGACAATCTGAGATTTCAACGGATTGAAACTACCATTTTCCTTGACTCTCCGACTTTCTCTTTCTTTCATTTTTTTCTCTCTACTTGCTTTCTCATTTTCTTGCTAGCTCTCTCTTGTTTACTTTTATTTTTATATCTATAAACTTATATAGTATCTATATCTATATACATCAACTATAAACTATAAATATGATAATACAATAAATATGATAATTATTAGATTGATAATAATTAAATTAATAATATATTTATAATACTTAATTCATTATAATTATTTGATTATAATTTATAAATAAATACTATTATATTAATTACATTAATTAATTTAAATTATAAACACATTAATTATAAGATTTTAACCTTATTTATTAATAGTTATATTAATTATACTAATTATTTTAATTAATTATATTAATTCTTTTTAACAAATAATTAAGTAATTACTAATTAATATTTTAATAAAATAATTCATCTAAATTAATCTCATTATGTTAATTACTTTAATTTATGCTGATTAATTTAAATAATTATTAGTTGCTTTAATATAAACTAATAATATTATTATTGTAATTATACCTGGGGATAAGCTTGGGGCCTTGCCCGGCCTGGCTCGACAAAAAGGCTGGGCTATGGCTAAGTTTTTATCCTTAAAAAATAAAATTGGGCCTACTTGACCCAACCAGAATGAGAAGAGTGCCAGGTATGATCTTTGTCGCTTTAGTTCCAACTTGACCTAACCTAAATCTTAAGAGTTTTTTTTTAATTTTGTATTTGGGTTGGGTCAGTTTTTCATCTTTATTCTTTAACTAATGAGTCACATATGCTTATTTAAACTCAATGCTTTGTTTATTTATGTTTAAAAGGAAACTATGACTAACTAATCCCATACCATTTCAACATCCATAAACTATTCCAAGATATATCAAAAACACATCACATGAAATGCATGACTTTTCCTTATATGATCTAGGAAGATTGCCAACGAGATCTGGGAAGATTGCGAATGGAGATTTGATGATTGCCAAGTCAGTACTGTTGTTTCGAGAGTCACCCGATCATACTATACAAGAGTATAACTGCTAAGACAATCTACTTTATAAAAGAAACTGACTGCATTTTTGATTAGGGAAGCCTGTCCTCCAAAGTAACTAATCACTTTATAGCCAAGAAATTATTGCTGAATCTATAACTGTACACCATATGTCTAAAATGTAGGAGGTTGTTGATAAATGTATTGGAGTGTGTGCTCTTTTATACATCTAAGACAAAAAGCAGAAATTGTAGTTACTATTGCTATCTTTAGATGAGTGGGAGAGTATTTCTTTGTGCTTATTTGAAGGATTGTTGAATACAAGGACTATCATGATTGTGTATTTATGGTGATGTATAGATTATCAAAGATGGTTATTTTGACTTTTTACAAGAATTCATTAACCAACAAGATGGCGATGAGTATTTTTTCAGACATGTAAAGTTGAAATATTTAGAAATCGAAGGATTCAATGGAGGTGAGAACCCTCGAGGCATCAACTTCTTTCGTCAAGCACTTGTCAAGCTAATGTGACTCCAAGGAAGTCAAAATAGGGATGAAAAGAAAAGCTTTTCTAAGCCTATGAAAGACTCAAATTCAAACTAGACACTCGGGTGAATAAAATAGTTTTGATTGGGTGGTTTCTGCTGGAAATCTTTGATGTCTAAGAACAAGAAAATCAGTACTTTACTTTAGTCACGGCTTTGACTATGGGGAGAATCGTTGTCTTATATTAGCATAATTGTATGAGGTACCTTTAAGTCTCTTGAACTTCATTAAATTCAAATAGGACACATTTTTCTAAGTCAATTTTAGAAGAGCTTGGGGGATAAGATGGATACGACCCTCAAGCATAACACAACCTTTGTCCTTAAAGTGATTGAGAGATTGAGACGGTCAATCAGATAGTTGTTCATTTGTTGAGATGATTCCATAACAAGAAGCCAAGGACTTGGGATCACAGCTTGCTTTATATTCAATTTGCCTTCAATTGGGCAATGCATATTTCAACTATAGCTGGTTCTTTTGAGGCATGCTTGGATTATATGCTGAGAAGCCCATTTGACATGCAATTGTTGAGCGGGAGAAATCAGTCAAGTGATTGCTGCTAAATACATATAGTTATCAAGATTTATTCTTAGGTTGAGTATCAATTATTTAAAATGCAACAAAAGCATAGGGAACATCACGGCAAGTACAAAGTGGAGAAGCCATCTTTAGTCGACAACCTAGTTTGTCTACATATAAGCAAAGGATCCACTGAAAGGTGACGGTTTGAAACAAAAGTAAATAAAGTATGGCACATTCAGGATACAGAAAAAAAATAAGTGAAATTGATAATTTGTTGGAGCTATCAATTTATGCAAATGTACATTGTTGAAATGTAAAGATTTTGAAGCTGTTTGAACCTTCTATGATTGAGAGGGAGGATGATTAGTGCTGCCAATCATGTATGAGTCATATTTCAGGAAGGAAATGAAGCTTAACAAAGATGAACTGCTCAAGATAAAGGAGATAGCACTCAGAAAGATTTAAATATATTTATACTATGAAAATTTTAATATATTTACTTGGTGAAGTTATTTTCCATTACCATTGAATTAGTCTTCACAAAAGCTCATAATGGCTAGTTGACAAGATCTAAACATCAAAATTATTTTGCTTGGTGAATGGATACATCAACAAACATACTGAATTTTAAGTCAATTGCAAGTTAAATGGCTAGTTAACTCGATTTATCTATTATATTTAAAAAGAAATTATTCAACGAAACTATAATTTGTAGGTAAAGTACTTTTAGTTTACTAGGTGAATTGTGTTACATCGTTGGGTGAATACCTTTAAACTTTTATTTGCTTTATAAATTTAAATTTAATCTCTTTTAATTTCTTCTAAACATAATCTAAGATTGTAAGACATTGATTATAAAAATTTGTTATGTATGGTAGAGTCTTGAGTACTTTTGAGTCATCTTGGATGAGTTACAAGTTAATCGAAAGTGAAACGGGTTGAGAAGGAGCTCTAAAAGGTGTGTTGAACTTGGTTGGGCGCTTAAGCATGCCTAGGTACTTTGGCCAAGGAAATAGAGGGTCGGGCTTCTAGACACTTGTCGGAGTCAGCCAAATAGAGGGCTAGGCTCCTAGGTGCCCTTAGGCACTCGTTTTAGCCATCCATCCTGTGGGGCGAGCGCCCAGGCACCATATAAAGGCGTAAAAAGTGCACGTGTTTTGCCCAAGTATTATAATGATTCTAAGCATCATCATTGGGGTTATTTGGGGTTGGGTTTGTACTGGGAATATCAATACCTATGCTATTTATGGTTGAGTGTGCAATGAGAGCTTAGAGAGCTTAGAGGCTTCTTTGTATTCTCTAACGACTCTAAAGAGGCTGTAGCTACAAGAAGAAATCTATTAGAGAAGAGATCTACTGAGCATGTGATTTCGTGTAATCTTTTTTTTTATTCTTTATAGTGAAATTTTTGTGAGGGTAGCTCCATAGTCTTACCTTTCAAATTATTTTTCATGTAAAATCTTATGTTCGCTTGTTTGTTTTGTTTGTGCATGTTTGGTTTCTGCAGTCATTCATGTCCGTATTCATTCCAAGTGAAAGAGATCTGCTACTACTTCTTTCACTACATCTAGTATAAGGGATTGAAAACTACTTACAATTTGAGTGAGAGCAATGATTGATGATGCAAGGTACAAGATTGAAAAGATTAAGTAGATGAACCTTGTATTTTGGAAGATGCAGATTGAGGATTTGCTTTATAAGAAGAAACCATACTTGTTCTCTAGGTGACATAGAGAAGAAGCCAATAAATATGAACTTAGAAGAATGGAAAATATTTGATGGAATTGTTTTAGGTCTAAATCGACTCACTCACTTCAGTTGCTTTTAATAATGTAAATGAAAAGGCTTTAATGAATCTATTGAAGGCCCTATCGAGGATGTATAAGAAACCCTCAACATCCAACAATTTTTTTTTGATGAAAAGGTTCTTCAATATGAAGATGGCAGACGATTGTCTGGTGACCAAACATCTGATAAATTTTAACATTGTTTTAACATTGTGATAAACCAGTTAAGCTATGTTGACATCAAATTTGACGATGACGTCGGAGCTCTGTTGCTGCTGTCTTTATTTCCAGATGCCTGGGATGGCTTGATAGTGGTAGTGATCAAGGCAATGTTTGTAGTGAAAGGATTCTAGCAAAAAAAGGAGTTGATTGCACTAATATTTTCTCTTTGTTAGTTAAGATGATTACTATCAAAGTGATACTGAGTCTAGTAGCTGTAGAGGATTTGCAGTTAGAGTAGATGGATGGGAAGATTGCATTTCTCCATGAGGAGCTGAAGGAAGAAGTCTACATGCTACAACCTTAAGGGTTACAAAGTCCAAGACAAGGAAGATCTTGTATGCAAACTCAAAATGAGTTTTTATGGGTTGAAGCATGCACTAGTCAATGGTATAAGTAGTTTGACATATTCATGCTAGAAAATTAGCATACAAGATGTCAGGCAGACCATTGTTGTTATACCAAGCACCTTAAAGACCCTTATACATAATATTATTATATGTAGACAATATGATGATTGTAGGATCAAATTTGGGAGGCATTCAAAGTTTGAAAAAGTGGTTGTTTGAAGAATTTGAAATGAAAGATCTTGAGTTGGCAAAGTAGATACTTTGGATGAAGATTCATAGGGACACGATAGAGAACACACTTAGATTGAGATAACAAGGCTATGCTGAAAAGATTATGTAGGAGTTCAAAACGAGCATGACAGAACCTGTGTGCACATCTTGGGGAGTTTTTTTTTATCTTTTCAAGGAGCAATGATTGAAGATTGATGCACAACAGAAGCAATGGACAATACTCCATACGATTTAGCATTTGGGAGCCTAATGTGCGCCATGACTTACACTTGACTAGATATTACACACACAGTGGGAGTGATCAGTAAATTTAAGCAATCCAGGCAAGACACATTGGGTGGCGATGCGATGGATCTTTAGATACCTGAGAGGATCATCATAAATTTTATTTTTCTTTGGAATATCAACAAGAGAGCTACATGGGCATAAATTTTGATCTTGCAGGAGGCATATATAGTAAGATACAACTTGATATATCTTTATTATGGGAGACATTGCAATGAGCTGGATCTCAAGATTAGAGAAAATTGTTATACTTTCAACAACATAAATTGAATATATTGTTATCACAAAAGCTGTCAAAAATGATGTGGTTGCAGAGCAGCTTTATGACAGAGCTGGGTAAGAGATAAAGGAATAGCAAATTGTATTTAGCAGTCTAAGTATGACAGTCAAAGTGCTATTTACTTAGCCAAAAATGTTACATTTTATTCTATGACGAAGCACATACAATTGCGATATCATTTCATTCGCTCAATTATGGAGGAGAGAAACCGACTTCTAGAGAAGATCCACACTTCTCAAAACCCCACGGGCATGCTGATGAAGGCAATGACACTTGATAAACTGAAGTTATGTTTACTTCAGTAGGCCTTGGTACTTGAAGATAAGGCAAGGTTGGGCCTCACACCATGCCATTATGGAAGGATCATTGCCATTGAGAAGGAAAGAAGATTCATACTCAATCTCTAGTAGGAGATTGTTGTGTATAGTGAAGTTTCGAGTGCTTTGGAGTGACCTTGGATGGGTTACGGATCAACCAGAAGCGTAATGGATCTGAAGCAGGTTGATAACAAGTTTCGAAAGCTGAGCTGAAATTAGCTGGGCGCCCAAGCTCACTCGAGTTCTGGTTTTAGCCATGGGAACGGAGGACTGGAGCCCAGGAGCTCTTCAAATCAATCAAATAGAGGGATGGGCGCCTTGGCGTGCCTAGCGCCCGTTTCAACCATCCAATATGTAGGGCGGGCGCCTAGGCGCACATAAGCGCCAGATGGAGGTGTAAACAACCTCTAGGTTTTTCCCAAGTCTTATAATGGGTCTAAACCTCTTCGTTAGGGTTATTTGTGGTTGGTTTTGTGCTAGAGATATAAATACCTATGCTATTTACAATTTGAGTGTGTTGTGTCAACTTAGAATTGCTTGTGCTTTAACTTCTCTAAGGAGGTTGTGGCTGTAAGAAGAATCCTAATAGAGAAGGGATTTGTTGAGAGAGTGTGAGATCTTGTTATCATCTTTCTTTTTGCTCATAGTGATTCTGGCTCCATGAATTTTCCCTTTCAAACATTTTTCACATAAAAGCTTATGCGTTTGTTTATTTGCTTTCTTTGTCTGTGTTTGATTTATGCATACATCATTGTTCACAACTCCCTTCTAGCTTTGATCATTGTTTTCTAGTTCTTGAGTTTTATTGTAATCTCATGTTTCAAATATCACTTTAAATAAAATGTTATTTATAAAAATAAAATTATGCTTATGATCATTAAATTAATTTATGCTAATGGCCTATCAGAACCAACAATTGAGGTTCTTTAAATATATAAATGAACACTAATGATTTCTTACTGCCATTTAATTAAATCAAGGCATTTGGAATATAATTAAAAAGTTGATAATGGGCATAATTCTGAATTTCATTGTAATTGAGGTCTTATGCACATTATTATTTTTGATGTTTGTAAAATTTTAGAGTTTTTGTGTTTTTGTATCAAAATGCATTTTAGAATTTTAAATATTTCTTTCTATACGAAGTCTTGACTCTAATACTAATTTATAATATGGTTTTGACCATGAAACAAATAATGGGATAAATGTGTTAGATTGTTTTATACCATAACATATAGATGGATACCAAAACAACAAACTCTAGCAGTCAATCGTCAAAATAAATCAAATTTTCCCACAAAATGTTATTAAACTAAAAGTAGAGGTCTAAAGCCTCTATAGAATTATAGCATTCATTTAAGTAGGGTTCTAAGCCACACAACAAATGGCTTATTTATGTCATGATATGAAAATTTTCATGTTGACAAATCCTTGGTAATTGCATAATTATGATAAGAGAGTTGAACTCTTTTTCTCAAATTCTCTTTCTCTTGTTTGTTATACAAACAATCCATTATATAGTTTGAATACAACTATTAATAGTAGAGAAAATTATCAAAATTGTCATATAACTTTTGCAAAATGTTCAAAATCGGTCCTTAACTCTTGTAAATATTTTTTTTGATCACTTGACTTTTGTCAAAATGCTCAAATTGCTCCTTGCCATTATTTGCTCTAATACCGGCCGTTCTTTCCATATCCCGGAAAAACTTCTTCTTCGGCTCCAACAGTGATTTCTTCCCGCCGATTGTGAACTAATTTATTTTGAGTGTTCTCACTGTAATTTCTTCTCATGGTCTCTACTGATTGCGATTTCTTCCTGCCAGTTGCGCTACGCTTGGCACTACGCTCGTTGAGCATTTGTCTCTCTACATTTGCAGGTCGTCTCTCTGCGTTCATGCATCGAGCGCAGAGCGTTGAGCGTTCTTCCTCGATGTTTGTCTCTTTGCATTTGCTGCATATGCTTTTCTCCGACTATTCATCGAGCTTCTGTGAGAACACAAAGAAACGACGATCTGTACACGAAAAAAATTAGTATGCAACCGGCGGGAAGAAATCACAGCCGTAGCTAGAGAAGTTCTTTGGAAATTTTAATGGATGGAGCGATAGTTAACGGATCAAATAATGGCAAGGTTCAATTTGAATATTTTGACAAAAGCCAAGGGATCAAAACAGCATTTACAAGAGTTAAGGACCAATTTGAATTATTTGCAAAAGTTAAGGGACCATTTTGATGATTTTTTCATTAACAATAATTCTCTTTCAGTTGAAAGTTATAAAGCTAAAATGGTAATCTAGATGTAAAATAACCAATTTGCTATATTTTGTTAGCAATTTTCATATGAGCTAGTATTTTAATTTGAATTGGATTTTTGTTGATTTTTTTAAGTAAACAATGGCACATAGAGTTATAGCTTAATAGTCTGCTTTATCGCGAAAGTCACATTTATGCATGAATTTATTATTCCTAGCTTTGTATTCCCATAATGTTTTTATCATTAGAAATCCAAAAATCTAGAATGTCCTATGTTTGTTTCTTATAAATTTAAAACTAAAAAATTGTAGATGAATATCAATTGCATCATTCACAATCTATAGAAATTTTGATTTGATGACATCATCATTGTCAATTTAAAAAGATAATGATGATTGGTTTACTTATATTTTATCAAATTGGTAAGCTTTTTAAGATTAATAGTTTCTAGTTTAACAAGATTTTAATGCTTTTGGCATAAATGTATTATTTTAAGTTTACATGTTTGTGAGCATATTTACTTGTTATTCTTGTAAAATACCCACAAATAAAAATTATTAAAAAATACTTCAATTTTTTGCATCTTTTCAAAATGAATGATAAAATTCGCTTTTTACAATCAAAGTATATGCTAAATTAGTAATCTAGCTGCAGAATAACCATTTTGTTATTTTTATTGGCATTTTTTCATATAAGCTAATATTTTAATTTGAATTGGATTTGAATTGTCTTTTTTAAGTTAAAATAGATTTATAGAATAATAATTTGTTGAGAAAACTATCAAAATGGTCCATTGATTCTTGCAAAATATTTAAAATAGTCCATAATTCTTGTAAATATTTTTTTTGGTCCATTGACTTTTTTTAAAGTATTTTTTTGGTCATGCCATTAACTCCCTGTCCCCATTTCGTTAATTTTGTGTTTTTCAGTCCGAATTGGCCGCTGGAATCCAGCGGCTGATTTTGGTTGCAAACTGCCGATTCTGGCTGCTGGAATCGGTCACCTGCATTCGGAATTGGCCTCTGGATTCTAGCGCCGATTCTAATTGCCGATTCCTGTTGCAAGTGGCCGCTGGATTTCAGTGGTCGATTCTAGATAAAAAATGCAAATTTAACGGAAGGGGAGTAGGAGTTAACGACAAGGACAAAAAAAAACTTAAACAAAAGTCAACAGGCCAAAAAAAATATTTACAGGAGTTAAGGACTATTTTGAGCATTTTGCAAGAGTCAAGGGACTATCTTAATAATTTTCCAGTAATTTGCTCTATCACAAAATTCACATACTCTATGCATGAATTTATTATTTTATTTTTAGCTTTGCATTCCCATAATATTTTTATCATTAGAAATCCTAAAATCTAGAATGTCATACGTTTGCTTCCTATAAATTTAAAACTATAGACATTTAATTGCCCCTCATTCACAATCTATAGGCATTTTGATTCGATGACATCATTATTGTCAATTTAAAAAGAAAATGTTGTACACTTCACTTATATTTTATCAAAATGGTGATTTTTTTGAGATTTATACTTTCTAGTTTAACAATATTTTAATACTTTTTGCAGAAATTTATCATTTTAAGTCTACATTTTAGTCAATAAATTTACATGTTATTCTCATATAGTGCCTGCACATACGAGTTATAAATTACTTCTATTTTTTGCAACTTTTCAAAAACAAATTATAATATTCACGTACTTTTATCAAAAGTATAATATACATATACTATCCACTCCCATATACGAATTTAACTTTAGATTATGTAATCTGTATATTTTTATTTCAATTTTTAAGATAAAAATGTGTTATTTACAAGCTATAGTGATGTTTAATATTCACCTAATACTTTACTAAGCTCTACCTCCCACATTAGAAGTGTATGAACCCAACTCCATAGAAGTATAATTGTCCTTGACACTTTTCTAATTACTCCACTAATAAATAAAAATGTCAAATTCATTGCCAACAATCTATACGCTAATACTGCGTCAGATTGAAAAATAGAGTAGAACTTTCATTTGCGTCCACAGCTTCCACTACATGCAGTCTCTTAAAGTTGCAAGCAGAACCAGCTAGTTTTGTTGAAGAATGAAATGACTGTAGACAAATTATATTTTCAGATGTGTCAAAGAAAACCCTAAAATAAGCTTGAGCACGTCATGCTTCTAGTTCCTGCATGCATCTCTATTTTTCTTACTGGGACTGAATTTAACTCTTGTGCAATTTGGGGAGAGCCAATTAAGGATGTAAGTATAAGTGGCATTTCACATCTTACAACATCTCAGTTTGATACTTCTTCAGCATTAACCAAATTAAAGCACTTTAGTTTCACCAAAGCTCATTCATGACATAGATTGATCACGCAGATTTAGGTACAAATTAATCCATAATGAAACAGATTCTATATTAAAACTGATAGCATAAACTTTGGATGTGCTAGACTTTGATGGGTACTTTACTCACTTTGCATAATGAATAACTAATTTCTTTCATTTGTGGTGAGTATAGTCATTTATCACTGAATTTGTTATGATATTTAGGCTTCCTAATTGTAAGCGCTTTGTTTTTTAAACATTACTATTGCTACTTTATTGTTCGCACTATGTTTTTTTGTACTATTTTTTGCTTTTCTTTTCCTTTTCATTTTATTCCTATTTAGGAAAACTTAGAGTGAAGAGGCATAAAATTGGCAAGGACGGAGTTGATTCTTGGACGTTGTCAACATCTAACTAAACTGGCACCGACTTTTTTACCCTTGTTATGCCACATGATTTAGTTTATTTAAAGTTCTTGAATGCTATTTAGCTACTAGAACCATTTTTTTATTTCAATAATCATTTATTCTTGTAGTGGAAATCTACTTTGCATTATTTATATATATTCACCATCTTAGTTAATAAATTACATATTATATTCAAATAATACATGCGCATACGAATTTATTCAAAATACTCACATTTTCTGTACTTTGAAGATGAATAGTAAAATTCATGAATTTGTAATTATTAAAAAGTATAACGCCATAATTTATATGTTATATTATTGTATAATTGAGAAATGTTCTTAATTTTTCTAATTAAAACATATTATAATAATTTTTTATATAAATATTTTATTTAAATTTAAATTATATAATCCATACTTAGTTTAAAATAAAATGATATATGTACTTATAAATTTTCATTTAATACCCGCACAATGTTTTACTAAGTTCACCATTCATCTCATTGGTTTTGTTATGCATTATGTAGATGAAAGTGAAGCCAAATCTCCTGCATCCGTGGACGTAACAAAGTAAGTTTCTTTCCATCTGCTATTGTAATAGTGTAGTGCTTATGTGGCCTAATATTGATGCTTTCAAGCAGATTTTGTATTGTAGGCTAAATTATTTTCTATATAGCTTGTTGAGAGTGGTACAAATTTAAATCTAGCCAATTTATCCAAACCAAAGGTTTGTGTTAGAGCCAATGAAGCTGTTTTATATGGTATCGTTGTGAATATCATGATTATCACAATTAGCTTTTTGCATAGAATAATAAATCCCGTAAGTTCATGTTGCATTTAGCTTGATATGTAAAGATTGAATGATTATTTGAAATCTCTAAATCTTCTTTTGATCAAAGGGATTTAACAATTTTACAAAGTATGATAAGGACTGTCATGATTCTTTTGTCACGATAGAAATTAAATGTAAAGATCCACTTAAGTAGTAATAAGTGAAACTCTTAAATATCGAGGCACCTTTTCAGATAATGATGGAGTTCTTGATAAGAACACCAAAGTTAAGCGTGCTCATGTGGGAGCACTTCTAGAATGGGTGACCTGCTGGGAAGTTATCTTCTGAGGGTAAAACTGTGAGGCCTATCTGGTCAAAGCGGATAATACCTTGGTGCTTAAGAGTTTGGGCTGTTACAAATGATATCAGAGCAGGCTATAAGATGTCAGATATGAGCTAAGTGCCATATAGTATAAAGTACCACTTTATGTGAGCAGCCTCTTAAACCCATGATGGTTAAGGTACTACATGGTTGTGGGTATTTCTTGAGCCTGTAGGGGTCACCTCTTGTTCTATCTACCCAATGTGTTCTTGGATTTGTGTGTGGATACTGACGATGACATCAGTTACTTAAGTTAGGGAGATTGTAAAGGCCCACTTAAGTAGTAATAAGTGAAACTTTTAAATATTGAGGTGTTTTTTTAGATAACGGTGGAGTTCCTGATAAGAACTCCAAAGTTAAGTGTGCTCATGTAGGAGCACTCCCAGGATGGGTGACATGCTGGAAAGTTATCTTTTGAGGGCAAAATCGTGAGACTTATCTGATCAAAGCAGACAATACCTTGGTGCTTAAGAGTTTAGGCTGTTACATTAAACTTGTAGTAAAATATAAATGAAGATTAGAAAAAAATACATTAGAGATCACAAATACAAGATTTGTTTGGGTCACTGAGATCCATTTGCTTTCACAACTTCTTAGAGAATATAAATTTCACTATATTTCAAAAAAGTACTTCAATATTTTTTTCATGCACACTCAGAATTAGGGATAGAGATTTCACTTTTTTGGTTCCATTAGTTTGAAAATTTTAAGTCCGCATGAATCTAATTTATAATTAAGTGTTTTGCATATCCTGATGATTTTATTACTAGTTTAGATTATCATCTAAAGTTTCATTGCATCATATTGAGATCCTTATAAATTTAACTTATAAATTCAATGGCACTACAAAATCAAACCAATTATTTGCACTTAAATTATTAGACAGTGGCAAGGCTTTATCTCTAATATAGTTTCTTAAGTATTTGATTAAGGCATCTAAACTTCAACATTTAGTACTATTTTTATTAAGCTAAACTATTTTACTTATGCTACACAGGAAAGAGCTTCTCAGAGCCATTGATGTACGACTCACTGCTGTAAACCAGGATCTGGCCACTGCTTATGCCAGGGCATGTTCTGCTGGTTTCAGTCTAGAATCTGTGTCCGAGCTTCTTTTTTTTGCTGATCAATTTGGTGCAATTCGCTTAAGGTGCATACTGTTTCCCATGTTTTCCTCCCATTTTAGTTTGATGCTTTGACTTTTCAATGCAAGATCAAAATCTTTATTCTCTCTAAACGATGCCATATACTTTTCCGTTGACTAAAATTGCTTTTGATCATTAGTCCAGATGCATCTAGATCTTTATATTACTTGATAAATGTGGGGCTTTTAAATGGAGTTGAATGAAGTTGTATGTTGATATCTAGAGGTATTGGATGGTTTTAATTGGTGAAATGTTTAAGGAAAAATCTAGGTTTTTCTAAGTTCTCTCTTATATATCTGATAAGTTTTTAAAATATTAGAAGATTGCTGAAATTTTATCATTTAATCCGTTTTCATGTCATAAATTAACATCAAAGATATTATCTTGAATTTGATTAGTGTATGTAGTGCTATACAGGTAAAATACCGTTAGTAAAATGCTTATACTTCTCCTAGCGGATAGGAAGCGAGGGATGTACCTTCATTGTTAAAGAAAAAGAGAGTTGGACTATGCTTACATATTACATGAGCAGTTCAGACCATCTCCAAGGATTATCCGCTTGATAAAACTAAAAAAAAGAAAAAAAAACATTCAAAATCTATTGGAATTCTTGTGCAGATTCTCATAAGTTGTTGCGCATTTAATTTGATATCATTTGCTGACAACTTGGTTTATATGTTAAATAATGCATCATCTGTAGCAATTTTTTGGTTTTTGTTTGTTTTTTTTATCTATTTATCTTTGATTTGATAGTCAACATATGATAAAATTTGTTTGTTTCAGTTTATAACTTGATGTTATATGGAATTTAATAAGATATCACCATATTTGAGTTATTGGCTTTTCATGCAGTGAAGCTTGCAAGAACTTTCTCTCTCTGCGTCAACGTAGGCCAGACTTGATTAGCCATCAAAAGTCACTGCCCTCAGCTATCCATCAACAGTGGAACAGCTTTAATGATTCCAATATTCGTTCCTCTGGTTCTGACATGTCTATAGATGAACCAGAAGTCGGGCAGCTGAATGAGGCTAGATCAGCTATTTTTCACCGTGGTGATTTACTGCTGCATAGTGCCAGTTCCCAGCCAACAAAAGCTGTAGGTCAACCAACTGCTGCCATCATGGAGCATCCAAAACCTGACTCACGACCTCTGGTTGAAAGGGAGATGGAAAAGACGGATGATCCAGCTTCTAGTGATGTTTCTTCAGCAAAGTTTGCTCAACAGACTGGAGGATCAAAACGGCTAACTGTACAGGATCGAATAAATCTTTTTGAGAGCAAGCAGAAAGAACAATTGGTTAGTTCTAATGCTGGAGTTAGCAGCTCTGGTGCCACAACTATTAGTAGGTTGCCTGTAACTAAAGGGGAGCACCGGAGGAACCCATCTGATGTTTCTGTAGAAAAGTTAGTTTTGCGGAGATGGAGTGGTTCTAGTGACATGAGTATTGATCTCAACTGTAGCAGCACCGGCAGCATTGACCGGAAAGAAAGTGGGAGCGCTTCAGGAACTCCAACTTCATCTGCCAACTCGCGGCCTCAAATCTGTAGTAGTAATTTGGAGAATGATGGCAGTGGCTTAATAAAGGCATCTAAACCTTACGCTCAGTTGAGTTCTAAAAACGGCTTGGAGAAAAAAATTTCAACTTTATCTTCTTCTCAGGATCAAGATAGAAATTTCCTAAAATGCAAAACTCAAACCAGGGATGTAGTTCATAAAGAAGGAATTGCTTCAACCTTGAAGGAACCACCAGAATTTAGTAAGGAAAAAGAGCAGCCAAAACATTGGATTCATATGGGTTGCTCTTTGGAGAGTTTAGAGCATGGTGGCATGCGTGACCAAGATGCACTGCAAAGCAGAACAAAAAGCTTTTCCAACTCTAGAGAGGCTGCTATATCGAAAGATCCTGAACCCTCTCAAGATGAATCCCGGTTTGCTTTGATGAATCTTGACAATGATCAAATGTTGCCTCAGATTTTTTCTAGAGCACCTCTATCTTCAAGAGTGCCAACTGTGTCAAAAAATCATGCTAATCTCTTTGTTCAATCTAGAGACCAGGTAGAAGTAGCTGACATTGATTTAAAGACTCAGTCTATCTCTGTTCCCCAATTCAGGGTTTTCACCAGCAAACATGTAAATTCTGGACCAAAATCTGTGAGTGCCATGGATTGCCAAGTTCATTTTGAACCATCTGTGGGAAAGATGGAAGATATATCTCTTAAGGGTGACAGTGGGCATCCTGAAAGCAATATTAGCCATTTTTATGAGCATGAAACAAAGCAGTCAACTCTTGTAGCTCCTCAGGTATCATCAAAAGTTTATTTTTCTAATGCACGACAGGGTTCTGCTTTGGTGGGATTGAGTTTTTCCAGAAATACATTTGACTAATTTGCAACAAAATTTCAGGGAAAAACTGATGAAGCAGTTCCTGCTGAAGGGAGCAGCAATGGACAGTGCAGGAAAATTAATGAAGGCTTGGAAGCTCCTCCTTTCTCAGTTGCAGAATCTCTTACTGGAAGGCCAAATACAGATAATCATGCACTTAATGAAGTACTTCAAGTCAAGGCTGAGGAACTGGAAAAGCTTTTTGCTGAACACAAGCTCAAGAAACGTCATGATCAGGTAGCTTCTTCACTGAGAAGAAAAAATTTGCATGATCATGCAGCTAAGTCTGTGGAGAAAAAACCAACCGAGTCTTCTTCCAAGCAAATGTCTGGAAAGAGCCTACTGTGGCAAGATTCAAGCAATAACATTGAATTTGATTCTGAGTTGTCAGGAATGATAGAAAAAGTTGACTTGTGTGGTGAAATCAAGGTGCAAACATTCAGGGATCATTCTCCAACAGATGTTCCAAGAGGAAAACTTTATGCAAAATATATGCAGATAAGAGATGCTAAGCTGAGTCAGGAATGTAGATCCATGCGGGCTCAGAAGGAAGCACAGATGAAGGCAATGCATGACAGTCTGGAACATAGCCAAACAGAGATGAAAGCCAGGTTCACAGGATTTTCTGATGAACAAAAATTGGCAGACTCTCATCGCCGGGCTGAAAAGTTGAGGTCATTCAATGCTCATTCAAATTTTAAAGTTAGAGAGCAGGTACTAAACTGATATTCTCGTAGCATATATGTGTTTAATGCTCTTATCACTTGTGATCCATTGGAATAGTTTCATTAGACTATTTTTTTATCATATGTGCTGCATATTTACTATTCATTGGATGGTGTTTGTTATGTAACGTAGCTTATGTGGTCTTTAGTATGCACTTTTTATAGATGAATGAGATTGCTACTAGTGTGCACGTTTTCATAGTTTTAAAGATATTTATTGTGGTTGCACATTAAACTGGTAAAACTTACGCTAGTATTGCAATTCACACTTAACTGCATGTTATTTTTATATATTCATTAGTCTCACATTCTTATTGTTTTCTTCAAATTTGTGTTGGTTTTGCTTTCTAATCAAGATAAATAGTTGATTGAGTAATTAGATTTTTATTTTTATTTAATTTAATTTGAATTTAATTAAGCTTAAAAAAACTCCTGGGTCAAATTTTCTCAAGTAATTAAATTTTGTCTTCGATCAATGCATTAATTATTTAGCATTCCATATATTAATTTATATATATGGTTCAATATCTTTTAACTTTCATTTATTCAATAGCCTGTTACATGTAGAATTTGAAATCCTAAAAGTTACTCCATCCATTTGTGGATTTAATATAACATAAACAATTTACTGTCATTTCTACTTTATATTTGATGGTGCCTACTATTTATGATGCTCAAAACATGAAATAAGGTTAGTGTTGGTTTTACTATTCAATTTAGAACCTTCCCTTTATTTGAACCCAAGTTCAGTTTCTTAGAACTTAGCTAATAAGTTGATGGTTGATTGACATTGAGCAAATATTCACACACGGTGCCATTGATAGAGTTTTAAATGACATTCATGGGGCTCACCTTAGCCGAGGATGGGGTAAAGTAAACGTGTTTGTCAGGGAGATTTTTATATTGAGTATGGCATTGCTGCACATGCTATGCAACTACGAGCTGTCCTAGTCACCTTAGTTTCATCATTTGACATCTTGTTAGATTGGAAATTGCTCCATGATGCAAACTAAATTAATATAAAGGATCAAACTACCTAAATTTAGTATATTATGAATGTTTATTTTTCTATTTAAATTACCATATGATTGAAAAGTAACTTTATTATCTTAAGGATTAAGCCAAATTAGACTTGTTGCTTTAGTACTAGTTACTAGATGCTTAGAAGCTCAGAGCATAACTCTTCTTCATCCTCATATTTTGTTTTTTGCAAATTTTTTCTTGTTGCGTTAGAACTTCTCTTTCAACTCTTTAGTTTCTCAATTAATTTCAAATTGTTTTTTTGGCTTTTGCCAATCTGTAGCTGTACAGAGAGCAATAGTCACTAAATCCACAAATATTTAAATTTTCACTAGCAGATAAGAACCTTGATGTAATGAAATAAATTGATCTTGGAATAGCTTATATTAGTGTAGAGGACGATAATTTTCATCTAGATATGTCCTCATCTTTAGCCACGAGAGATATTGCTAACCTTAATGTTGCTTCTAAGCTCAGTGATTTTTTCAATAAGTTTGCGCATAATAGTTTAATTTCATCTTGGCATAAGTTTCCTTAATAATCTTTTATTCGGTAACACTCAAAAATATCTTTTAGTTTGTGCAACCAATCTAACAATTTATTAGGATCATGGATACTGTCAAAATTTAGGAAATCTGTCTTTATGTGGGAGCAAGAGTCATCAATTCTACACAGGGGACCTTCTCTAGGACAAAATGGGGTATGCTTGTGGTCAGGATATTTGCTCCGAGCATCTCTACATGGGGATGAAAGTCAATATGTTGAGGGGATTAGATGTGTGTGCCTTTTCTATATATTGTATCTCCATTAGGATCTCTAGGCTAATGATATCTAGAAAAAAATGGAATGTAATATCTCTGTATCTGAGGTGGTGGAGTGTTCCATTACATTTATGTGAGGTGGGCATGAATTCTCCTTGGTAATATTGTGAACGATGTGCCTTTGGTTTAACTTTCATGGCTTATAAAATTTCTTCTAAAATGTATTGATCTTCTAGATTCTTATATCTATTATCCATTTCATGAACTATGTCCCATAATTCTTCGAATTGATTTATATGTATAGATTTAGGAGGCATGTAAACCAAATTTTTTATCAAAAATTTGCACTTAAGTGACAACATAATTATTTGTGGAACAATTATGCACATACACAAAGTTCACAAGAATATAAATTTTACTATTAATCATGTATATATGAGTGATGCAAAGTGCGTAAAGTTTTAATTTTGGTGCTGTTATTTGGTGCTTTAAATATTTTAATATGCCTTGGAATAATTTAGCACTCCTTTAACAAATAGGAAGCTCTCAATTATGTGAAAGATGTTCTGTGTAAATATCTGTACGCTAAGGCTTGAAGTGAGTTTATAATAATTGAATATAAACATATGCAAATATATAAGTAATATAGACATGCAAAGATATACTAAAATTTATGTTAAAAAATATCATTGAATTAGGAAAATAAAAAAAAATTGTGGATTTTCTTGCAAGGTTATTTCCCTCACAATGTAGGAGCAAGACTTGTAGATCTCTTATATCTCCAATTGGGTAGTGCTAGTATCATCCCATAGACTTCTCTTCAGAGTGTTGCTTTGAAGTAATGGTAATTATAGTTGAGGGTAGGAGATAGGAGGAAAGAGAGAGAGGGAAGGAGAGAAGATAGGAGATAGGAAGAGAGAAAACTAATATAAATATTTTTTTTCTTCAAAATTTATTTTCAATTGTATAAGATGACAATATGTATAAATCTCTCAATTTAAATTAAATTATGAGGGATTTAAAAATGCAAAACATTTAAAAAATTCCTCATGAAAAAAATCATGAAAGATTAATTAGGAGGGATATTTGAATTCAAAGTCTATATTTATTCTTCTAATTAAAATGTTTACAAAATTTTTTTTTCCTCTAAACTCAAATTTGAAGCTAAATTTTGGCTGAAACTATGTTAATATAAATAGTATGGCAATACATATGAGACTTGCTAAAAAAGGAAAATATTTTCCGGCAAAATTCAAAATTTAATTTCAATTTTTTTAATTTTAAAATTTGGCAAAAGGTTTTCATTATAGCATTTTGGATAAAACATTAATTTAGTTTATGCACTCATCTTGAATATACTTTTGTAATATGTTGATGATGTACAGCATTATAGTCCTTGTTATATAATGGGCAAAACTTTTTGTTGAATCTCTTACATCGTCATTCAACAGGGTATAATTTCATTTTCTAGGCTGTGTTTAGGATAGCTGTGCAACTTTTTAAAGAAGATGCTGTAGAGAAAGTTGTTATTTGATTGTCATATTACCATACTTTTGTGCATGACGTTAGTAGTGAACAATATTTATAAATCTCTCAATTTAAGTTAAATTTTGAGGGATTTAAAAATTCAAAACAATTAAAAAATTCCTCATGAAAAGAATAATGAAAGGATTATTTAGGAGGGATATTTGAATTCAAAGTCTTTATTTATTCTTGTAATTAAAATGTTTCCAAAAATTTATTTTCCTCTAAAAATCAAATTTGAAGCTAAATTTTGGCTGAAACTATGTTAATATAAATAGTATGGCAATACATATG
The DNA here is from genome assembly GCA_016760335.1 of Gastrodia elata. NCBI lineage: Eukaryota > Viridiplantae > Streptophyta > Magnoliopsida > Asparagales > Orchidaceae > Gastrodia > Gastrodia elata. The sequence goes on along the minus strand of CM028670.1, from coordinate 78,945,248 downwards.
AGACTTGCTAAAAAAGGAAAGTATGGTTGCCAAAAGATACTCGGAAAGTGAGCATGTGATCAATGTGTTGGTAAGTATTGGTGATGGTGAAGGGTCAGGAACAGTACTACAAGTTTTATGTACTAAATAGTAGAAAACAGTCAGGCCACACTTTGAAAACTACTTGAAAATGCTTTCTAAATGGACACTTCTTTAAAAAGTAGACAAAAATTACACTCCCAAGTAATAAAAAACAGACAAATGGGTGATATACTTTAATTACATAAACCAAAAAGCTGCCTCAAATATAGCTCTAGTATAAAAATTCTTAAAAAAATAACGTGGATTTTGTCAAACCTGTGAATAATTAAAAAATGGATCTCATCGGCTGCAAAGTAACATAATACTCACTTGGAGGAGTTACACAGTGAGATTGTGATTGTGGACGTGTACTCACTTGGAGGAGTTATGTGATTGTGGAAGTGTACTCACTTGGAGGAGTTACACAGTGAGATTGTGATTGTGGAAGTGTACTCACTTAGAGGAGTTACACAGTGAGATTGTGATTGTGGAAGTGTGGATGCTTCTTGCTGCATAAAGCTCACCATCGTGGAGGCATCTAATCAGAGCTGTGGAAACTTCTGAGCTATTTATCAACAAAAGAGGGATAGGAAGCATAAATTGTGAGGAGGCTTCTTATCTGCAGAAATGGCTTTGAGCTTGTTCAGGAGTGATCAAGGGATGCAGCTATCAGTTCTTTGTGTACGAGGATTTAAGAATTGAATAGGGCTTTGGTGTTAAACCTAGGGATTTGTTATAAATATTTGGGATCTGAAATTTAACAAGACTGAAGGATTAACATTTTGTGGATAAATTTTCAACATTTACAGCATTCTCTTTAAAAAGCCCTTACCAATATAGTGGTTTACTCAACCTTAAATTCAAGCCAGTTTTAAGAAGATTCAAGCTTTTGAACCTGTTGAGGCCAATTCTTGATTGAACATGCTTAACTAGCTGGTCTATTTTATTAAACCATGCAGGGAAGAGAATATATTAATGCTCTTTTAGGTACAACTGGGCGACTCCTAAATTTCTATCTTGTTAAATGTTTTGCCAGTCTTTGGCTAGTAAATTTCTAAAGCAGAAGTGTTGATTTCTTGGCAACTTTAGATCAGTAGAAATGACGCAGTGCTTTTTTTCAAAACAATGATAATTGGGATTACGTATGAGTCACGAGCGCTTCACTATTAATTCTTTAAGTGTATAAAAGTTTTTGGACGTGTTGGCATTTTTATTGGCATTTTGGTCAAAATGCAGTCTAAAGTGTAATGCTTGTGTACTTGATTTGTGGTTCTCAAGAATTATTGTTTTTTGCTTGATGAGGTTAGCTATTCTTTTGTCACTCTCAAGAATTGTTTTCTTAGCCTGATGAGGCAAGCTATTCTTTTATTAAATTAGTCTTCTTTCCTGGTTTGATCATCATATGAATGATATAAATTCTTGTTCCAGTTGGCATGATTACTGTAAAAAACTGCACCTCTTCGCGTGCAATCTTTTTAGTGTTGAAAGCTAGTACTAAATTTATTTTTCTTAAATTTTAGTTAATTGCATCCTCTCTTGAGTATAATTAAGTACTGATGCATTTTCCATGCATAAATATATGCTGCCTCTCTTATATTTAATTTGGAAGTAACATATTTTCATTAGCATGACTATATTTAGTTTTGTAAGCAGACATCAGAGTTCTTGACAGGAGATGGGGATGGTGATGATCAAGAACTGTCTGAATCTTCAATTGGAAATCAGTCCAAGAAGGTTTTATCCTATAAACCCTTGTCCTCCACTTCTTTGACATCAGTAAGTCCTTCTTCAAAACATTTGATGAAGTCTCCACATTCCAACTCCTCGAAGCAAAAGGGACAAACAGAAAATCCTGTTGCGCAATCAGTTCCCACGTTCCTCAATTTGAAAAATGAAAACATCAAACCATCAGCAGTAGCTACCAAGGTGACTCCCCGCGGCCGACCGAGAAGTTTTGCACGAAGCAAGAGCTCTGTTGAAGATACAGAAATTTTGAAGGAAGATCGACCCCGTTCTAATGCTGCCAGGAAGAACGTTGCTATTTCTGCTGAGTTGAAGGACTTGTCCTCTCTCACTTCTGAGAAGACCCCTCACAATCTTCAAATAAGTGGCGAGTTCAAACGATATCTCAAGAAGGGAAATGGCGTAAACCATAGCTCTGGAGCTGTTACTGGAAAATCCAAGAGCTCCTCAATTCCTGAGGAACTTAAGAACAGAGAAAAGTTTGAAGAAATTGTGAGCCAGAATGACGATTCACTAGATGCTGACCTTAAAATTGAGGAGTTCAAAAGAGATCATGCTGAAAGAAATAACTTAATTATGGATCTTCCTGTCGATTCTGATAGTGAAAAATCCAGGCGCAACCATGAATCTGACCAACCTGAATCTGACAATGGTGACCTCAAGACGCCATCATCCCATCTAGTTGATTCTACAATCATTTTTTCTAAATTCAATGCTGCAAGAAATGCCGAGGATTCAGCCGAAGAAAGCTCTGGATCATTGAACTCTCATGTTTTCCATTCACTTGTTGATACAAGAGAAGCATCAGATCTTTATGCATCTGTAGATTTTCCTTCTGGTTCTCCATCATGGACTTCTCAGCCGTTGGGCCAGATAATGGATTCTGAAGCAGCTCGAATGAGGAAAAAATGGGGAAGTTCTCAGATTCCAGTCATTACTAACAACGCCTCCCAGCAATCACGCAGAGATGTAAAGAAAGGCTTCAAGCGATTATTAAAATTTGGAAGAAAAATTAGGGGTGCAGACTATCTATTAAATGATTGGGTGTCTGCTTCAACTGCCTCTGAGGGTGATGATGACCTTGAAGATGTTCGGGATTCAGTACACAGGCCCTCAGATGATTTCCGGAAGTCTAGAATGGGCTACTGTATTACGTCATATGATGGATTCAATGACAGTGACATCTTTCCAGAACAAGGTGGACACATCTTTTTATTACAAATTCTTATCTTATCAGTTTCTTTAACTCCAACATATTTTTTGAGTACTATGTTATGCAATATATCCCTATTTTATTTATGTGTTTCTCGTTTTAATGTCAATAATTAATAATCTTAATGTTTCAATACCAAAGCCCTGGAAAATAATCAACACTATTTTAACTAATTATATTTCCGTGACTGATTACATTCTGGGGGAAATTTTTGATTTTTCAATTTCTCATGGGAGAATGAACTACGGTGCATTTGCAAGCTTACTGATTTTGCCGCCAGTAAAATGCTTCTTGGTTTATAGAAACTGCATCAGAAACTGAACATGTTTGACAATTGCAGTTACTGAATTGTAGGTGGATTAATTTTGACGTATCATTTGTTTCCTTAAATTATGTTTTGATATTTAAAGAGATGTTTCGTTCATATCATTTGCATTATTTATTTTTTAAGAAGGTATCATTTGCATTATTATTGTCATCTATTTACTAGTACATTTATGATTCTCTTTCTTTCATAACTTGACTTTCCTAGAAGTGCATTTCCAAAATTATTTGCCATGTACTTTAAACCCCTCTTGAGATTTCTGTTTTTATTATAAAAAAAATCAGGTAACAAACTGAGAAAAGTTTTTTCCATAAATTTTTAATATAAGACCAAAACACTATTTTAAAAAACCTAGAACAGCTTTTGATGTTTGAAATATTCAAATGAAGTTTTAGATGTTTTGCTGCTTGCTGTCAGACGGCTGCTCTGCCAGCTTGTCAATTGATAACGAACTGATGGACCATTGATGCTAGACTGTTAAATGTCAATGCTGAACCTCCAGGCACTGTTGCTGGACTTCCAACCACTGCCATAGTACTGTAGATCTCTGCGCTGCAGTACATGCTGCCGTAATTAATCACTGAAACTATCTTTGCCATCGCTGACGAACACAATCATCAGCCTTGTTTATAAAGTTTTTTTTTCAAAAATTGTAATCAAATTTTACTTTTATTTCTACTAAAATAAATAAAAAATATTAAAGTGATTAACAGAGCCACCACTCTACTATATCATTAAACAAACCTCCTAGATTTGGATCATCCACCTCTAACAACCCAATCTCAACAATACATCCTAATCCACCCTAGTACTATGAATCCCTACAAATACTATGTAGTACCATGTATTTATATATAGTTAGCTCTCTGGTTTCCCTACTAATGTTCCTAATTTTCTACATAGTATCAGCGCCGAGGAGCTTTGACTCCGATCCACATCCAAGCTTCCGCTAGTTGCTACTCTCCTTTTCCCTCCACGATTCTTTCTTCCTATCAAACTTTTGCAGCAGGTCAACTGGCGGACACCTAGCAAAGGACTCGCTGAGCTTGTAGGTCACCTGATCCGATGATTCCATCTTCTTTTCGACACCCTCTTCAGCCCAACAAAATCTGATGTTCCTGATGAACATTGTAAGAAATATGGTTTGCAACCTGCTCACTATTGACAACTACCAGATGGAGAGCCCAAATCTTCCGTCCTTCCTAGCCAACACTCTACAGCACCACTTGGATGAATCCAACAACCCTTCCTCCCCAATAGCAACAACCCTTCCTCCCCAATAGCAATAGACAACAAAGGGAACGCCATTCAAAAATCTAGGTATGCCCAATGGATTTCCACTGATCGCAGCTTGATCGCCGCTCTGTATTCCATGATTTTCTGCACCATTTTACTGTATCATCTTGAAAAGGATAGCTTCCGTGAATTCTGGACGATTCTAGAGTACTGATTTCAGTCAAACAAATTCAGGGTCATCCAACTTAAAAATAAGCTGCACAACATCATCTTTCACAATTGTTCGATGCAGGGATGCCTATGCAATATCAAGTTCATCGTGGAAAAATAGCTGTCGCTGGAACCAAAGTCGATAATGAAGACATCATTCTTTATGCATTGAACTAACTTTCAACAACCTACTAGACATTTAAGACCTCCATTTGCACAAAGCTTGATCCAACAAGCCTTGAAGATCTATACTCCTTTCTATGTAGCGAGGAGCTCAATGTAGAAATTGATCACAGCCACAAACTACAACAAGCACAATACCACGACATCCGCTACCCCCGCTCCCACCATGTTAGCCCACACGTGTGGTCAGGGTCATGGCCGTAGCTTTCAAGGCAGTGATTGCCACCACTCACACGCATTCATCAGCAGAAACCCACATCCAAATTGCACTAACATTAACTGCCAAATTAGTGGCAAAACGAAGCCACATCGCGATCGATTTATGGCATTACACCAATCTTTCATACACCAAGCAGAAACCACAACCAACGATATTTATCTCTGATGATTATAGTGGAAATTGGTACCTCGATTCTTGTGACTCCACACATAACAAGCAAGCTTGACTAGTTTTCCATCTCCAAACCATACAACGGCCAAGACAAAGTCACAGTGGGCAATGGTCAAACCCTACAAATCTTTAGTGTCGGCAATGACATTCTGCTCACCCCAATATATATGTTCACACTATCTAATCCACTTTATGCTATTCAATCCAAATATAATCTATTATTCACGTAATTCCCCAACCGCACCTCTACAGAAAATTAGTAGGCTCTCTAATATCTCACCATCACCAGACCCTACACCAGCATTGCAGTTAACTGGATTTGCTAAGTCGTGTTCTGTAACAACCCAAACTCTTAAGCACCGAAGTATTGTTCGCTTTGGCCTAAAAGGCCTCACGGTTTTGCCCTCAGAAAATAACTTCCCAGTAGGTCACCCATCTTGGGAGTGCTCCCACATGAGCACCCTTAACTTTGGAGTTTTTATCAATAATTTCATCGTTATTTGAAAAGGCACCTCGATGTTTAAGAGTTTTATTTATTATTACTTGAGTCTTTACAATCTCCCCAACTTAAGTAACTGATGTCCTCGTCAGTAACCACACACAGATCTAATAACCATCCTTTGGGTAGATAGGACTAGTGGTGGCTCCTACAGGCTCAAGAGGTATCCACAACCATGTAGCACCTTAACTATTATGGGTTAAAAAGGCTGCTCACACGAAGTGGTACTTTACCCCATATGACACTTAGCTCCTATCTGACACCTTATGACTTGCTCTGATATTATTTGTAACAGCTCAAGCTCTTAAGCACTAAAGTATTATTCGCTTTGGCCTGAAAGATCTTACGGTTTTGTCCTCAAAAGATGACTTCTCAGCATATCACCCATCCTGGGAGTGCTCCCATATGAGCACACTTAACTTTAGAGTTCTTATCAGAAATTTCACCGTTGTCTGAAAAGGCCGCTCGATATTTAAGAGTTTCACTTATTACTACTTATGCGGGTCTTTACATGTACAACCTGCTCTAGTGAGACTTTGGGCACACATTCTCCGCTACATACAAGGCACCCTTCATTTCGATTTACCTATAGTACTCGATGCTACGAACCTAATAACATACTCATACTCGAATTTGGCAAAGATCACTGCAATCGCAAACCAACTACAGGCTTATGCATCTTCCTCAGAAGCACACTTTGGGGATCCTAGCATTATATTGAGGCATATTTAAATCAACAAATTAATGATTGTTATGAGGTATCAACCTAATTAAGAAAGCAACACCAACTGATTATAATATCACCCAATCACATTTTTGAGTTCACTGGATTCACAACTAATGGGACATTTCAGGTATTCGATGAGGTATAAAACACAGGAATAATTCATAGGACAATCTTACATTAGCATTCAAGCAGAATCGATATGAAATAAGTAATATGACAAAGAAACGATGCGAACACTTACTGGCATATGTGAATGACATAAAAGCATAATTAGATTGAAATGTACCTCGCCTGGCCTGCAATTAAGTTGAAAAAGTAGCATTCCATGTGCTCCCAACGATGGACTTAACACAATTGTGACATCCTAAATTGTTTATGGTGCCTCAATGCTCCGGTAGGGTAATAATATTAATTTCAAAAAATTTAATTTTTTCATGTAAGGAGGGTTATATATGGGCATTCTGGGCGCATCTAGACGCCCATATGGACTCGTCTTGTCTCCCCAGCTGGTTGTACAAATAGTACAGGCCATTTAATTCAAAATTGGCCCGTACTGATCTGAAACTTGCCGGGGCGCAAAATTTGCATTAAATGTCTGGACTTGTGACAATAAAATGATAATATTAATATGTTTTTTAAAGTGTATGTTAATAATATTAGTACTAATAATAATAATGATAATTAATAATAATAAAAGTAAGTAAAACTATTTACTAGGATATCACATACACTCTTCTCATGGAGCACAAAAAACAATCAGCCGTTGCTCGCCCATCCATGGAAGCAGAGTACCCGGATGCTTGTGGCCACCACCACAAAGCTTATACGGGTATAACAATTTCACAAGGGCTTCAACATCTATCTCTTGTCTTTAACAATCATGCATTGCGATAACATGCTAGTCGTCGCTCTAGCAAACAACCCTATCTTCCATGCAAATACAAAACATGTTGAGATCAATTTCCACTTCAACTGAGATTGCGTGCAAAACAAGGAGATGAGTATCACATCTCCAACAAAGAATAGATGGTGGACATACTCACCAAAGCTCTATCATCTAACCAATTTCAAAACTACGCAATAAGATGGCAATCATCTCCACTCCCATCAGCTTACGGGAGGGATAATAACACCACCACTCTACAACTCCTAAACAAACCTCTTAGATCTAAACCATTCATCTCTAATAACCCAATCACAATGATACATCTTAAAGTACCCTACTATTATGGATACCTACAAATACTTTGTAGTATCATGTATTCATATACAATTAGCTCTATGGTTTCCTTACTAATGCTCAGACTTTTCTACAGTGATATAGAATGCAAATCGGCCCGTATTGATTTGAAATTTGTCTGTGCGTTTGAGTCGCGTCTAGGCACAACGCATCTGAATTTGCATTAAACATGTCTAGACTCACGACAGAATAAATAACAATATTTTAAAATACTATTATTATTATTATTATTTCTTAAAAATTGCAATGTTAATAATAATAATACTAGTAATAATAGTGATATTTAATAATAGTAAAAGTAATTAAAATTGTTTAATTTACTAGGATGTCACGTCCGCTCGTCTCATGGAGCACAAAAACCACTCAACAGTTGCTCGCATGGAGGAGAAGTACTTGGGTGCTTGTCACAAGCACCACAGATTATAAGGGTACGCCGACTCTCAAAGACTTTAACATCCATTTCTCATCTCTAACAATCATTCATTGTGATAACATGTTAGCCATTGCTCTAGCAAAAACTCATCTTTCATGCAAGTACAAAACATGTTGAGACCGACTTACACTCCATTTGGGACTTCATGCGGAACAAGGAGACTCAACTTTCACATATCTCTATCAAAGAACAGCTGGTGGACATCCTCACCAAAGCTTTGCCATCTAACCCTTAGAGAAATAAATACAAATTTGATTTTAGTGCAATGATCAAAACTCAAGTGACCACAATTCTTAAGGATTTCCTTTGTTGTATATCTTTCTCTATTAAGTAATGTTCTGGTTTGAATTTTTTGGTCTGCCATCTTCATATTTCTTTTTATTATGCAACATATGGCAAGCCATTAATGATTAATAAAGCATATTCAGGTGCTGTATGCATATATCTGACAACAGCAGATTACAACCCGAAGCATAGCAACCAGCGCTAAACAACACCCAGCAGATATCAGGAAAGCCAATGCATTTCTTGTATTTCTTCAATAGAGATGAACCAGTAGAGGAAGGTTTCAGGCCAATGCATTTTCATTGTGTATAGCTAGTTTTTGGAAAGATAGATTTGATAGTGGGTGGTTGAACACCGTTGGGGACTTTGGAGCTACTACCTATTTCTAACCCGACATCCTTACATTTGGTTTTCAGCTAGCTGCAAACCCCTTAGTGGCAACCCACTATGTTTGCATCGAATTTTATGGAAGCAAAGAACACATGTTTTTGTCTAGTTGCAATAACTTGTTAACTTATGCGTGACTTTATTAACTCTATGAAAGCATATGATTCTGCTTGATATAGAAGTTATTTTTGCTCGTATTGGAGTTTTTATGAAGGCAATCTTCTGCTACTCTTGCATAAACTAATTAGGAATGTTTTTGGGGATTAGTTGTGGAGTTTTATGAGAATCATTGTAACCTCTATATATATATATAGATATCTACAAGGGGCTGTTGGAGCTGTTTGTATGAATGGGGAATATGATCAGCATTTGAGAACAGCTTTTAAGAGATTCTTGGCGAGTTATGCACATAGTAATAGCATCTCCTTTATCCTGTATTCCTTGTGAAATGAATCAGATGATTTAATGTGGTTATGAACAAAGACCCATCAACATTGAACAATATAAACCTTTTCTTTTTTTATGCGGTCCTTTGATTATGTGTTGTTTTCATTTGTTTGCTCTTTATTATGTTCGTTGCAAAAGTTGATGTTCTTTCTTGTGGATGTGGTGCTGCAAAAGACATATAGACTTAGGCGGCTGATGCTTGTTGGGATATTATTGGTTATATCAATTGGTATCTAGGTGTGTCTGATTGTGCCATACCTTAAAGTTGGTATTAGATCATCCGATTTGTGAAGCGAATATGATCGATGGAAGAAGGGAATGTCAAGATTTATAGATTTGATGTCCAAGACTTGATATTTGAGGATGATTGAATGCAATATCTATTAAAAAGTTTCATGAACAACAGTGAGGAATAAATCCATAGACCATTAAGCAAAAAGCATGTGATCTATTGGTTTAACAACATTGTTAGTAGTAGTGTACCTAATTTGGCACAAAATGTGCTATTTTTTATTTTGAACAAGAAAATGACACTAAGGATGATAAAGACTGCTGCTGAACATGTATGAAGACGCATAAGGAGCACCTATTAAGGAGCACTAAGATAAATTGCATGAATGAATTGTATTTGATCATAAAGCTGGAATCAGTGAAGATCATTTTTTAATGATGAGGTCAATTTGTGATTCTATGTTAGACTACACAAATGAATTCATTTTGATCTGAAGCCAGTTGGCATCAATGAAGACACATGAAGGATAACACATTTAGGAACATCTAAGTAGAACCCATATATGAATTTACTTTTTGATCATTAGTTAGTTGGAATCAAGAAAGGTCGTTTTTGATACTGAGGTCAATCGGTTAATTCTATTTTCATCTCTTTTGGAAAGCTAGCAATAGTGGCTGTTGCAAGTTGTTCGTCTGGTGCCACCACCTACATGAAACTTGATGATGTTCAAGAATTATTACGAGCGAGGACATTTGAAGTAGAGAAAAAGGATGAGAATGTTTTAGATTTGCACTTAGCTTAAAGAGTAGAAGATGAGTACTTTAAACGTGTTGAACAACTATGACAAGTGAAAGTGGCTAAGTGAAGAATGTAGGAGTTTGTGTTGGGTTTTTGTCAAAATTTAGTACAAGGCACTATCAAAAAAGAATCATTGGACTGGACATTTTTCCTATATAGTTTCTTAAGATCTCAATGATTCCTTGTTCGCTATAGTCTCGAATTCCAAACTTAGATGCATATTTTTATTGCACCCATAGTTGTGATTTACTAAATAATCTTGTTGCATATAAATTTATAAAGGTTCATGTTGATAAATCTTTGGAAATTGATGAAAAATGAGTGGCACAGATTTGAACCAGCAATGGAGTGCCATAAATTTTACATGTTAGATACATCTCATGCACCAGGGGAACATGATCTCCATGAGTTGGTTTGTTGCGGATACATGACAATATTTAGTAGAGGATTGGGAAATTTGAGAGGCACTATGGTGGTGGCGCTAGGCTAGATGAGGGGATCATTTTACGCTGCCATTAAAAATGTGCGGACCACTGCTACCAATGACGAGTTCATGAACCTTTGGGACAATGCAACAGAGTTCATTAATATTGTATTTGTTGCCCACAAATGCAGAGGTTCCAAGTTAGTAAAATTTGCCAGGAAGAAAGGACGACCACTTTGTTTACTCCAACACAAAAAGATGAGAGGTTTGTACAAGAGATGGATGAGTCATAAAGTCACAAGTGCATATTGCAGGACTAACAAGCATGTAGGTGGTACATAAATGTGATGTTGAGGATAAGATGACCACCATACTACCTACATACATCCATAAAAATATTGATGCCAATTTCCAAATGCCATGATGGTCGTGTGAGAGTGGTAGGTTGACATGCGGTGGATCTAGCAAAAGTACTTTGCAAAATTGAGAAGATTCATATAGGAAATACATCAAATTGCACTCTTTGTATAATAAAGTGTTGGTGAGATCGGAATTGCTATTTCAATGCATTGGATAAAGACTTTTGAAAGGAGAAGCTGTTGTTGAATAAGAAGAGTAAATAATCATATAGACACAAAAAAGCATAAGAAGCATGCAGAAATTGAGGCGGTGCTTAGCTTCATTTGCTCTTTAATCTACTTGACAATGGGGATTATTTGGTGTGTGGACACTTTGTTAGTGTGTAGAGTTAGTTTCAACTTGCCAAATTTATTAGCGAGTGGTAGGCATCCATTAGGGATGATAGAGAAACTATTGTCCTCAAACTTGGTGGCCTTGCAAGAGGCTTTGCAACTAACCATTAACATCTTATAGGCTTTCCTTTAAGTTTGCGCCAACTTTGTGGGGATGCATAGAGCATGTGTATATTTTGGGTTTGTTTAGCAGTGATCCGCTAACTTATGGGTTCTTTTAAGGGTGGGCTGTATGGGTACTACCATTGAAAGTGATAGTGTGAGATTAATAAATTGATGAAACTTGGGTGGTGGTGATAATGGTGGTTTTATGAAGGCATTCTAGTGGTGGTGATTGTGATGTGTGACAGTAGTTGAGTTTTCTTAAGCCTTGATATTGGTGGAAGAGTGGGTAGCAGTGATAGCAATAGCTGTGCTAATACCATATGCTTTTTATTGCGGAAGGGTGTTAGGAAGTAGTGGTAGCTTTTTCTTTTGGATTGTGAGTGACATTAAGATATATGAATCTAATGAATTTATTATTATTTTAGGAAGAATAAAGTAGTGGCCAAAATGCTAAATGATTCATGGGATGATTTTGAATTGATCACATTGAGAAAAGGAAACAGAAAGCTCAGATTTTATTTGATGATGAAGCATGCATATAAAGGTTATGGTATGTTGTGGAGACCATTCAGATCATCATGGAGATGTTAATGGGGTTTCGGTGAGTTTCTAGGAGGTTCCGAGGTGATACAGAACAAATTGGGAAATCTCAACTGCAGCAAGCGCCACAGCGTGCTATAGCGCGCCATGGCGGCTAACAGACAGAGACCAGGGCGCCATAGCACGCCCTGGCGGATGAACTCCAGAGACTGGGGCGCTGTAGCGCGCCATAGCGCGCCCCAGCAGGAAGATGACAGAGACCGTGTTGCGGTAGCGCGCACCAGCAGCAGGGGATACAGAGACTGGGGCGCTATAGCGCTTCAGAGCGCCAGAGACAAAGGGGCTACAGCGCGCCCTAGCGCCTGACCACCCGAGGCCTGAGCTCTACGGTGCGTCGTAATGCTAGGCGAAATTCCGCTTTGGTCCAGGTTATGCCCTAAGCTATTTGGGGGGTATTTTGGACCATTTGGGGTCCGAATATCAGCTGGGTACTTAAGGGAACATTATTGAAGAAGTTTCATAGGTTGGCAAGAGCTATGGGCTTTGGTTGCTGTTAAAGAGAACAATCAGGGATGTGACTGCTGCTCTCCTTCTTCCTAGAGTAAGAGCTGATGTTTCCTGTTAGAGAAAAAATCGATCGGGAGGTTTTGTAAGCGGTAGATATTTCTTTCTCTTGTGATGATGAAACTCTTTGTAACTCTGTAATTCTTCTTCATAAATAGTGGAATTTCTGTGTGGTATGGCTCCGTGGTTTTTTTTATCATTGAGTTTTTCACGTACTTGGATGTTTGTGTGTAGATGCATATGTATGTGCCGTGATCTATATTTTGTTGTACTTGTGATTTTGTTATTTGCTTGGTAACCGTCAACGCAACTCCATTCCTCTAACGCAAATGGCTTTCGCTGTGGTGCTCTAGGTGATTCACAACAAGTGGTATCAGAACAAGGTTCTCCGTCTGTTCTTGTTGTTCTAGGATTTGCAGTTTGAGTGGGAGCAATGGCCGATGAAATGAGACACAAATCGAGAACTTCAACGGCACTAATTTTGCCTTCTGGAAAATGCAAATGGAGGATTTGATTTATCAGAAGAAGTTGTATCTACCACTAAATGGAGTTGACAGAAAATCGGCGATTATGTCAGATGAAGGCTGGGAGGTTCTATATAGAACCACATTGGTTTTGATTCATTTTCCATTGTCTTCTTTTGCTGCATTTAATATTATTAATGAGAAAATTACTATAGATCTCATGGATGCATTGACAAGGATGTATGAGAAGCCTTTGTCTTCTAATAAATTTTTTCTGATAAAAAAATTGTTTAATATGAAGATGATGGATGACTACTCAGTGACTGAACATCTGAATGGGTTCAACACTGTGATGAGTTAGTTGAGTTCGGTAGGCATCAAGTTTGATAACGAGATCCGAGCTCTGTTATTCCTCTCATCATTGCCAGATTATTGAGATGGGCTGGTTACAACCATAAGTAATTCATCAGGAATGCATCGTTGAAATTCGATGAAATTGTCGTGCTAGTGCTGAATGAAGAGGTGCAGAAGAGATCCCATGGGGAGGCATCTACTTTAATGCTGAAATCAGAGGAAGAGGTGTAGACCAGAGACATAATAGAAATAGGTTTATGTCGAGGCAAGGAAAATCAAGACCCGCAAAAGCAAATCGAATTGTTAGAACTGTGGGAAGGCAGGTCACTTCAAGAAGGATTGTCCTACCCTAAAGAAGACAAGTGGTGGGAGCAAGGTCATGTGACCCACTGTGAATGTTTAAGCTGAGGAGGATCAGGATGCATTTATCCTCTCACTTGTCAATATGGAGTCCTGGGTGGTAGACTTGGGCGCATCCTTTCATGCCACTCCTACTAGGAGTGCTTTCAAAAATTACACCAAGGGTGACTTGGGGAAGGTATATCTTGGAGATGACAATGCATACAATATCATAGGCAAAGGTGATGAGGATGTCTAGTTACCAAGCGGTGCAGTTTGGAAGCTCAAAGAAGTTAGACATATGAAATGTCTAAAGATGAACCTTATTTCAGTTAGCCAGTTAGCCATGGAAGGCTACAACCCATGCTTTATAGGGGACTTATGGAAGGTCGGTCACCAAGGGTGCACTCATTGTTGCACGGGGCAATATGGAAGGTACACTTTACCTGTTCAATAAAGTGTCCGATTCCATTGCAGCTGCAGAACAGATAGACGTGGGTCTATGATACCCGAGGCTTGGCCATATTAGCGAGAGAGGTATGAAATCCCTACAGTCAAGGGGAAGGCTCCAAGGACTGAAGTCAGTAGACTTGAATTTTTGTGAAAATTGTGATGGGCAAATTAGGTCACATTATCCAAAATTGGAAGAGAGCTGAAAAACAAAAAACTTGAGTTGGTGCATACGGATGTATGGGGACAGCTCCTACTTCCCTTGTGGAGCTACATATTTCATCACCTTCATTGATGACCATACAAGGAAGGTATGTGTTTACTTTTTAAAGCATAAATCTGATGTATTTGATGTGTTTGGAAAGTGGTTGGCTTTGGTGGATAATGAAACAAGATCGAAGCTTAAGTGCTTGAGATTGACAATGGCGGTGAGTACTGTGGCAAGGAGTTCAAGAAGTTTTGTGCCTTGAGAGGGATCAAGAGGGAATTTACAGTTTCAGGAACACCACAACAAAATGGTGTTGCAGAACGAATGAACAGAATGATCATAGACAGAGCTAGGAGCATGAGATTGCTTGCGGGTCTCCCAAAGCAGTTCTGGGTTGAGGCCGTTAACATGGTGGTGTATTTAATTAATAGAGAACCTTCTGTACCCCTAAATGAAGGGATTCCTGAGGAGTCCTGGAGCGGAAAGGAGGTGAAACTGAACTATCTCACGGTATTTGACAATTCATTCTATGTGCATATTGATGCAGGATCCAAGAGCAAGCTTGATGCAAAGGAGATCAAGTGCACATTTATTGAATATGACACCGGCGAGTTTGGTTACACAGATTCTGGGACAATCAGAACTGAAGGTTTTCAAAAATAGGGACGTCACCTTCAATAAAAGTGAGATGTACAAGGATTGTAATGGAGTCGGGACTCATTCCAAGGTTGCTTCAGATAGTGAGCCCCGACACAGATGTTGATGACAACGTTGAGTCAAATGAGCGTGTGCATGAAGATACTTAGGAGGGTGTTAATGCTGAACCACAAACACCCATATTGTGGAGATCCACAAGAGTCATAAGACTGCCACAGAGGTACTCTCCTTCCTTATTTTATCTTTTACTAATGGATGTTGGTGAACTAAAAAGCTTTGAAGAGGCGCTTCAAGTAGAAGATTCAATCAAGTGGGAAACTGCCATGAACGATGAAATGACATCACTCATGTCAAATAGGACATGCGAGTTGACAGCTCTACCAACTGGAAATAAAGCTCTTCAGAACAAGTGGGTTTACCAGGTAATGGAAGGATTGGATGGGAGCAAATGCTACAAGGAAATGCTTGTAGTAAAGGGATTTCAGCAATGGCATGGAGTTGACTATAGTGAGATCTTCGCTCCAATTGTGAAGATGATAACTATCAGGTTGTGTTGAACATCGTTGCAGTTGAAGATTTACATCTAGAGCAATTGGACGTTAAAACTGCGTTTTTTCACAGAGAGCTGGAAGATGAGTTATACATGCAACAGTATGAGGGGTACAAGGCTCAAGAGAAAGAAAAAGTTGGGCTAGTGTGCAAACTCAAGAAAAGCCTATACGGCTTGACACAAGCGCCTAGACAATGGTACAGGAGATTCGACAGGTTTATGTCAGAAACTGGGTACAAGAGATCCTAGATGGATCACTGTTGTTAAATAAAACAGTGTAAGTCCTCCTATATCATTATGTTGCTGTATATGGATGATATGTTGATCGCAGGATCGAACATGGAGGAGATAAGGATTCTTAAGGAGCAGATGTCAAGGGAGTTTGACATGAAGGGCTTGGGGTCAACCAAGCAAATTTTTGGGATAAGAATCAACATGGAGAGAAGTGTGGGAATTCTGAAGCTGTCTCAGAAGGATTATGTTGAAAAGGTGCTGAAAAGATTCAACATGAGCGAGGCAAAGCCAGTGAGCACTCCCCTAGTAAGTCACTTCAGTTTATCGAAGGATCAGATGCCGAAGTCTAAAGAGGATAAGGAACACATGCTGAAAGTTCTTTATACTTTAGCAGTTGGGAGCTTGGTGTATGCAGTGATCTGCATGAGATCGGATATTACACATGCAGTGGGAGTGGTCGTTAAATTTATGGGAAACCCAGTAAAGTACCATTGGGACGCAGTGAAGTGGATATTGAGGTATCTGAAAGGTAAAACTTACAAAGCACTTTTCTTTGGTAGTCTAACATTTCTCTACAATGCTATGTAGACTCAGATCTTACAGGAGATGTTGATAGCCGGAGGAGCACTACTGGATATGTGTTCACATTGAGAAGTGCAGTGGTGAAATATTGTTGCTCTATCTATCATGGAGGCGAAGTACGTAGCCATTACTAAGGTGAGTAATGAGATGATTTGGCTAAAGAGTTTTATGGCAGAATTGGGCAAGAAGCAGGAGGATGTGAAGCTCTACAACGATAGTATGAGCGCTATTCACTTCACAAAGAATGCAGCATTTCATGCCAGGACAAAACACTTGCAGCTTCGGCACCATTTCATCTGGGCAGTGTTGGAAGGATAGCTTGGTTTGGATAAGATTACATCAAAGAATCTCGCTGACATGCTTATGAAAGTAGTAACAGTAGAGAAACTGAAGCTATGCACTGCTTTAGTTGGCCTCGGCACGTGATGAGAGAGCGAGGGTGAGCCACACCATGTTCGTGACAGAGATTGAAGAAGACATTTAAGGATCAAGGCTAGAAGAGGGATGATTTTAAAAGGTTTCCAAGTGGGAGATTGTTATGTTGTGGAGACCATTCAAATCATCATGGAGATGCTAATGGAGCTCCGGTGAGTTTCCAGGAGATTCCGAGGCGATACGGATCAAGATGGGAAATCTTGACTTTAGCAGGAGCCACAGCGCGCCGTGGTGTGTTGTAGCGTGCCATGGCGGCCAACAAACAAAGACCAGGGCGCTGTAGCGCTCCCTGGCGGATGGAATCCATAGATTGGGGCATTGTAACGCGCCCCAACGGGAAGCAGACAAAGATCGGGGCTCGGTAGCGCGCCCCAGCGGCAGGCGATACAGAGACCGGGGCGCCATAGCGCACCCCAGTGCTAGAGCGCCAGAGACCAGGGCTCTACAACGCGCCTTGACGCCTGACTACTTGAGGCCTCGGTGCTACGACGCGCCAAGCGGAATTCTGCTTCGGTCCAAGTTACGTCCTAAGCTATTTGGGGGGTATTTTGGACCATTTGGGGTCCGAATATCAGTTGGGTACTTAAGGGAACATTATTGGAGAAGTTTCCTAGGTTGGTAAGAGCAAGTTAAGGGCTTTGGCTGTTGTTGGAGAGAACCCTAAGGGGGTGGCTGCTACTCTCTTTCATAGAGTAAGAGCTGGTGTTCCGTGTTAGAGAAGAAATTGATGAGGCTTTGTAAGCGGTGGATGTTTTTTTTTCTTGTGAAAGTGAAGCTCTTTTTAACTCTGTAATCATTCTTCATACATAGTGAAATTTTTGTGTGGTATGGCTCCATGGTTTTTCCTATTCTTGGGTTTTTCACGTAAAATCTGTTGTTTGAATGCTTGTGTGTAGATGCATGTGTATGTATTGTGATCTATATTTTGTTGTGCTTGTGATTTTGTTATTTGCGTGGTAACCGTCAAATCGCTTCCGCTACGTTGCTCTAAGTGATTCACAACAGATTGGAGTAGAAATACTGCCTTGAGAAACACTGCAACTTCTGTTTTGATAAATAGCAGCTGTTAATGATCTGAAAGAAAATATTGCTGTTGATTCAGAAATAACGGCTGCAATGGAGGAGCTGCTGGCTGATTTCTTGCTCCTGAAAGGGAGTGATGCTTCTATATGACATAATGTTGATGCATAAGGTTTATTGATCAGTTCTAGACAGTGGGATTACCGAGTGGGACGAGGAGAAAGAAGAAATATAGTTGGGGTTGGAGAAATTAGATGGATATTATGAAGAAATGTAAATGATGTTTATTAGAGAAGAGAGTAAGAGATCACAAAAACATGCTATTGTCTCAGATTTTCATTAATCAAAAGCCTTTTCTGTACATAGATTTTTATGGTCTTAAATAAACTTTTAAATGCACCTCAATAATCAAATAAGTAAACAAGGATATCTATAAGTTAAAATAACGACCCTGAAGGAATATTAACATATGGGATGGGGATTAGCTACATTAATTTGAACCACTCCTGATGTGCTGCATTAACAAATCAATTGATTGCGTGTTTTGATCTCCTTACTTGATTATGACTAGGACGGGCTTTATTTATTTTGGAGTGCTTACTGTTATACAATTCCAATTCTTCCTTTCTCTTAAAGAATATGAGGCCATCAGCAGGTTTTTCTGCTGTTTCCTTGGTTGGTTTGTTGTACTATAAATTTCTTTTGCTCGTCATTTTCCCTGCTTTGACTTGTCCGGCTTGGCTTTAATAATGAAGGGATACTCTTATATTTGCTAGGACCGGCTCTTGGCGCACCTTTCCAAATTGGTTGGCAATTTTTGATTAGCAAACATTTTAATATTCAAAATTTATCAATTTTCATACTCAATTAATTATGATACTCAGTTATAATATTGTGTAGAGGATCGAGGTTGTCGTAGAAAATGTAAATGCACGCAAAATATAACATACGTTGAGAGCACGAAGATCTTTACATGAAAAACTTAAACTTGGGGAAAGCTACGAAGCTGACACCAAAAACTATCACTGTAAAGAGGAGAATTTTCAGCTTTATACAGCTTTTCACACTTCATTTCACAAGCCAAATGCATCACCCTTTATAAGTTTTGGCAAGGCGTGCCTATGCACGTGCGTGTTAGCATATGCTTACACATGGCAATGATAGCCCACACACGTTTTGAGTTAATGTGCAGTCGCCTATGCCATGAATGCTTGCCTGAGCACGAGCCTTCTGCTTCATCATTAATATCAGCATGTCGCACGTTTAATCTGGTTCGTCCATGTGTGCATGGGCGCAAGTAAAATTGCGCCCGAATGTGAGCCAACTGTCTCATCAATCAATTTTCGTGCGGCCACGTCAAAATAATATATGAGTGTGCCCACT
The DNA here is from genome assembly GCA_016760335.1 of Gastrodia elata. NCBI lineage: Eukaryota > Viridiplantae > Streptophyta > Magnoliopsida > Asparagales > Orchidaceae > Gastrodia > Gastrodia elata. The sequence goes on along the minus strand of CM028670.1, from coordinate 78,925,778 downwards.
AGTGTTTGGGCGCACCCACTAGCTTCTGGGCATGGGTCTTCATTGCTAAATCAGAGAGCACGACGCTTGCTCAAGCGTAGAGTGCTCGGGATTTTATGCCTGGCACTTGGGCACTCCCAAGGGTCATCTCCTCGGGCTAGGGCTGGCTTGTTCGTGACTAGGCGCTGTGTCTACAGCTCCTTGACGGTTGTCCTCACACATGCTTGGGCGATTCTACAAATATATGGGTGAGCTGGACTTATTAACATTTTGTGCTTAAAATTTTCTATATTATGATGTATAAATATGAAAAATATTTAACGAGTACTCATTATCCTTATATTTTTGCATACTTTTAAGCTGTTCTAATGCTTGATGGTCAAACCTCACATGCTAACAAATTTAATCTTTTAGCACCCGAATTTAGATATTCACAAAACTAACATCTCATCTTTCTCTTATATAAAATTTTATCCTTATTTAATGATTAAAAAGGTATAATTAGGATGTTATTTGATAAATTTATAGATAATTCGTGTAATTTTTATAATATATGAAAAGTTTGGTGCTGCATATGTAAATCATAAGAATTTTGGTACAATGCAAATACGTATTCCTTTTTGGATTTTGGAGTGATTATCACTTACTGTAAATCATGATGTTGATTACAGCACAATCTCAGCGAAGTTCAATCCCAAATCCTTCTGCAAATTTCAGACTGAGGGATGATTCTCTATCGGAAAGCTCTCTAAAAGGTGCTTTTTTATTTGAACTTTATACCATCGTGCAATTTGAGTATATAATGCTACTACCCATATCATGAAAAATTCGCATTTAAACTCTTGAATGACTATATATATATATATATATATATATATATATATTTATAAAGCACTCAAAATTTAAGTATAAACTTTAAGTTTCAAAAACTTCAAAAGTTTACAAAAAATCACTAAATAGCACTTTTTTTTCAAATAATTCCTTTGTCATCAACTAAAGGATGATGCCATTGATGTATGACAGCTTGGCTATTACTAAGTTGACAAGCCACAATCAGCATACTGGTAGGTGATGATGACAATGGCAGTGGCAGTGGCAGTGGTGAGGTTTGGAGTTCAAACAAGAGTTAGGGAGAGCTAGGGCATGGACTTTGGGCACGACAAAATTAGGAGAGGACCAACCGCACCTGACCTGACCTTGTCAGCGCTGCTCTTTGTCGGTGACATTGGGTTCATGTACTGTTGCTCTTCTCCCCCGACCTCATCCCTGACAACATTCTCCTAGTAACCCCAAACTCTGTACCTCCCTGGTGTTGTTGCCCACCTTTGCCTCACAGCGGCAGCAGCCAAGCCTCCTAATGCCTCTGGCATCATCTCATTTGATGAAGGAAACGTTTGAGCTGAAAGTGCTATTATGTGAATTGATTTTGGATGTTTTGTGTGCAATACTTAAAAATCTGAGTGGTTATTATGTAATATATATAAAGATTAGGGTGATTTATTTCCAAACACTCATACTTATAATTCATCTACTTGTAGTGATTATAATGGGATCGTAACCTTGGTGTATTAATATTAATGTTTAAGTATATGAAGAACTTGCCTTCCCTTAACAATTATAATTTTAACACCCTAATTTGGAACCATGCAGCACCTCGCTCTTTCTTCTCCCTGTCATCGTTTCGGAGCAAAGGGGGTGACTCCAAGCCCCGGTAACTGGTTCTGCTGCTGCTGCTGCTGCTGCTACAGCCACCGCCTATATTTTATTTTAACCGCATGAAGAGTTTACACACAGCTTCTCCTTTAATATGAGGATGCATTATCTTTTCCACCTGCACTCAGTTTTTCAGCTTGGGAAAATCATCAGCCTATTCAGAGTTCGTTCGTTTACAAGGTTAATTGTCCAGACTCTGAAATATATATTATTCATAATCTGTATTACAATTTGACTGCATTTGTGATGCCGTTTTGGTCTTCTATTTGATTTGTAAAAATAAAGATAAGAAAATCTTGGCCAATTGTTTCTTCTCTTTTGATTTATCTCCACTGCTGTGATACTTTATATTAAATAGTTTTAATGAAATATTTGCTGGTTCTTTTTAATAATTCAACAGTTCATTCATAAATCCAATTGTTTTCAAATGACATACTTTATCTTCTTCATTTGGAGATTCCATCTGTCATAAGCTACTGATTTAGTTCTTCACTGAGATAGCACGAGTGCATAACAAAATCATTCATAAATTGCACTTTCATTTAACGTGTTAGTAAAACTGAGATTTGGAATGCTTTAAAAAGGATAAAGAGAAGAAAATTGGTAGAATTAGATGATGTCCCCTTTATTCTTGGTTTATTAATTTATTTAATATTAGTTTGAAGACTAAAAAGATGACAATTGAGTGGAAGAAAAGTATTGCTATATCTATTTACAAGAATAAAGGGGATGCTCAAAAGATTGTGCACATTATTGAGAAATCAAGTTAATGTATCATATGTTGAAATTTGGGACAGTAATTGAATATAAATTATGAAGAAATATTTATATTTCTTAAAATTAAATTTGTTTTATGCCACGTAAATTTATCATGAAAATCATACATATATTAAGATGTTTGATGGATAAATCTAGAGAAAGAATAGAAGATTTTTTCTTAAAATTTATTGATCTAGAAAAAGGTTTTGATAAAATATGAATAGGTTTTTTTGGAGAGTTTTGAAGAGCAAGGATTTATATTGCATAAATTGTTGTTATTAGAAATATGCATAATGGGGTTTTAACATGTATTTGATTGCAAGGTTGCTTGTATAATAAGCATCTTATTACTATTGGATTACATTAAGGATCAATTGTTAGTTCATATCTTTTTTCTTTAATTATGTATGTTCTTACTGTGCACCTTCAAGAAGAGGTTCCTTCGTGCATATATTTGCAAATGATATTGTATTAATTGATAAAATTAGGAATGGAGTTGAAGCATAACTTGAGCTGTAGAGGACTACGATAGAATTTAAAAGTTTTCGTCTTGGTAGATCTAAAACAAAATATACAGAGTGCAAGTGTTTTCATCTTATTAGATCTAAAACAAAATTTATAGTGTAAGTTCAATTGAAGAAGTCCTAATCTCAACTAGCTCGACGATCACCAGAGTAACCCCAGCTAGCACAAGCACCCCCACTAGCCAAAGATTCATTAAGATGAACCACTTCCCCTCGATCGGCCTAAATCTGAAGTTGGCTCAATCGGGCTAGCTCGAGCCCAAGTTTGGGCTAGGGTCGGGCTAGCCCACTTAGGGTCGACTTGACCCCACACTATGAACCACTAGAGTCCATTATGGAATGGGAGCGCCAAGGTAAGCTCCCATGATTTCATTTGGCTCAATTTGATTGTTGGTTATACTCGGGCTAGCCAAGCTAGCCCGAGCCCTTGTCAAGTTGACTTGGTCGACCTAAGTCCCACCAGCCCTACTATGACTCAGTAAGGCCTTTGGGGTCATACGAGCTCAATAGCAGGCCCCCATGGCCCCTTTATGCCCAAAATTAATTTTGGCTAGACATGGGCTAGCCCAACTAGCCTGAGCTTAAGTCAAGTCAAGTTGACCCATTATCATCCCTATGGGTGCACCCACCCTCACTATTCCTACATAATGCCAACAAGTGACTATAGGGATCCAAACCCCCCTTATTTTGCAAGTTGACTTAATTGGGCTAGCTCGGGCTAACCTAAGTCAGATCATAGCCCGACTAGCCTAATATGCCGTATGTGGGCCAGTTAGGTCAAGATATGATCAAGTAAGCTTAAATGATCATTATGAATGTAAAATGTGACCCTGGGATCTTAAAAACCTAAGGGTCCATTTTGAACTCACTTGAGCTAGTCCAAGCTAGTCTTAGTGGGCCCAAGTCAAAATTAGCCTAGATACCCCCTTATGGAGATGGTTCAGGCCAGTATTACTCATTATGCACCTATCAAGCCATAAAAGGGTCAATCATCCCCTTTTGAACCCAAGAACACAAAAATGTCAAATTGGGCTAGCTCAGGCCAGGCTAAGACCAAAACCCTTATTGTAAATAGCTAAATATCCTATGATTGAGTCATAAGTCAATCCAAAGGCACAAACCACTTTCAAATACCTTAAGAAGAAACCCAAGTTTGATTTTTGGGCATATATCTCATCAATCCATTAAAGACCATTTGGGCTAGTCCAACCTAGTCCAACCTGACCCAAATTAGGTTTAACCTAATAACTTAACCAAAATGATTTGAACATACCTTATAAGTAATAATAAGATCATTCCCACTAAAAAAAGCCATAAAATCAAGATTTAGTTCATACACGTATCACTTGGCCAATTGAGCTAGCCCCGGGCTAGCTCAAACCACCCCTTAGCCCAAAGTGTGGTGCCCCGCCTCGCCGCTTGTGCAAGCGAAGTATTAAGTTGCGATGGGATGGGTCATCACTCATATAATAATAATCATGGATTAGTGTTAACAAAGTAAGTTTCTACTGAGAGACCACTCGCTTCGCTAACACTAGTCATGCTGAGATGTCTAAGTAACAAACTACTTAGAAATACAATTGTGGCCTGAATTATCATATAATGATAATCATAATTCGGAGTACAAATAAATATGTGCAATGAATAAATAAAGTGCGGAAGCTGACAGAAATGAAATACATCAATTCATCACATTTAAGAAATGAAACAGTAAACAATATAAATAATACATCCTAAATAATACAATACTAAAATAAAAGCATAAAATGCAGAACTAAATTATTACAGACCATGATTTAATAAAAGTTAAGAGAATGAAAAGTTGAAATAAAATCACTCTCTCCCAAATAAAATAACAACCGAAGACTAAGCAGCTGTAGAAAGACCACTTTTTGCGCATGCTCCTCACCTAAAGCTAGATCATAGAAATGCTCTAAATCTGACATGTTGGTATTTACATGCTAGGACCCCATACAAAAAAAAAAATCTTATGTTAGACAAATTGTCTAAGTATATTTTAAGCTAATAAATTATTATCAAATTTTAGGATATCATCCTTAGCAGTACAATGCTACAAAACAATAACTGAAATAGTAAAAGCTATAAATAATGTATTTATAATTTAAACAAAATACGAGGTAAGTAGTAAACATACCTCAAAACCAAATAATTGCAAAAAAGTTAAGCATTTTGTATATATAAAACTATTATAATACAAAAGAATTCTAAATATATTTGATCAATTGCATATGTTGATTATATTGATAAAAACATAAAATATGTAAAACAGTACTGAAAACTAGCATCCTAACATGCTTATACAGAAAATCATGTATAATACCAGAAATCTGCTAAATATATAAATACAAAAAATGCTGAAAGCTGAATAGAACTGAACTGTAGATAACTAAACTGAAAATCATTTCTTTTGAATTGGACGTGTTCCTAGACTAGTCCTATCATAATAGTAACTAGTTAAACAGAGCCACTGAACAAAAAATATACATGTATCATCTAAACCACTCATGGCTAGATTCGAGTTGGACTATAGAATCAGACATATATCATCCAAACCCCTCATGGTTGAACCTGAGTCGATTCTATCTCAATAATAAGAACTGAAGAGTCAGACTAACTAGGATACACTATACTGAACTATTATTTGATTTACTGAATTTACTAATCATTAAGGCTAATGTAATATGTATTTCAAAACTAAGGTAGAATATTTATCAAATATTCCATATCTCAACTAATAATTCCAAAATGATAGGGCTCAAGTAAGAAGGTAAGCAATGTTTATAATTCAATGAAATAAGAAGTATTAATAAAATATTTATGATATCTTTTATTTTCTAATTTATTCATTTTAACTATTCTGAGGTTATACAAGCTCAGGATATCCAATATCCTACTATCCAATATAAACTATTCACGATTCTGTAAAGTTGCTCATTATAACTAATCAAGTTCTAATTTAAACCAAACAGTGTCGCCTACAAATTTAAATAAATAAATTGGCCGTCATAATTATTGTATTTATTAACCCAAAACTAAGCTTGATAAAGCAAATTAAGATATAAGGGATTAAGAGTTAAACACCAAAATATGGAGTTTACACTTCTTAACCCAAGGCACTAAAGTTTAAGTATCTAAGATTTCTCAAACTATCACATATTAAAAGTTAAGACAAATTTTATTAAGTATAATGAAATTCAATAAGATGGGCCTTCTAATTTTAAACTAAAGTCAAAGACCAAAATAATCAAGTCTAAGGATTAAAAGATCTAACTCTAACTAAAAGTTTAATCTAAACAAGACTTAAACTATTGAGTAATTTGATTACTCAATAGGATTGAGCTTAAGAAGAGAATCTATGAAAAATCTAAGGCTAAGAGTTAAAGGGGCTTAATCACTAAGAAAACTCTTAAAGGTAATCATAAGGCTTACTTAAGGAATACATTTAATCCTTATGGGAATTTTACTTTAAGAGAGAAATAATTAAACAATAAGGTGGAGTTTATACTAATTAAGACTAATCTAGTGAATACTTAACAAGGAGATGTCGATCCTAAATCCACATTAAGGTTAACTTAAAGTTACTTAGATAATTTAGGGAAAAACTAAGATCAGGCTTCTAAGGTAAAATTGAAAGTTTAATTTACCTTAAGTTCATTAAAAATACTAAGTTTGCTGATTTTAAAAGTAAATAACAGGTTGGGGTTTTTTAATTTTACTTAAATCAACATTTAGCCAAAATGATCAAAATGAGCCTCATTAAGGGTCTAAATGGAGACTTGAAGATTTAGGGTTCCATATTGAACTCTTATAATACCAATTTGTTTCTTATTGTCTAATATATGAGGTTTAACACTAAGAACACCCAAATTGGTCAAGGTTTGGGATTAATGAGCTATAATTAGGAGGTTATGCTAATTAATGAGCGATTAGCAAAATTAATTAGGGAAAACTAAATCTTAATGATGTCTAAATCATGTAAAATCAGCAGTTATAAGTTCCCTATAGTACACTGAGTATAATGACAGTAAGTAGGCTAAATTTGGACTTCAATTGGTTAATACAAGCTTTAATTATAATTTAGGATAATTAGTGAGTAATTAGTGAGATTAATCACAGAAAAATAATTTTAACTTTACAAACCTTTTATTCTCTGTCTAGTGAATGTTTGGAGACCTAAAATATATAATTTGGCTAAGGAATGAAGTTAATATTCACTAATCATCTTTTTAGAGTAATAAAGTAAAATAAAGAATCTCATTATAAAAACTTGACTATTTTTGTAGATTAATGTTCCTTACATTCTCCTGATTAAAATGATATATTGGAACATTAAATTCAAATGTGAATTGATCAAGTTATACTATTAGTAAAAATGAGGTTAAATACTTAATTAATTAAAAAGGTAATGAATGAAACTAATCAACAAAATGAAATTTTAATGGCATAGTAATATTCTTTGCATTTTCTGATCATTTTGAGATATAACACAAATACGTTTGGATTAGTAATAAGGAAGTTATGAAGATTTGAAAATTCGAACTAAATTAATCAATTCAAATTTTCTACCTTTACTGTTCATAAGCACGCGTGCCTTAGCATCCCACGGCCGTGGCCGAGATGCACACACTCAAGCCGAGCTGCACGCACGCAGGGCCAGGGACCTGAGAGCGGAGCCATGCGGGTCGGGTTCAACCCGACCTAACCCGCATTGTGGTTCTCCCTCGTCGAGGCAACGGGGGAGTTTACCTAGGGAATCAAATTGCACGGCGACCAGTGGGTCTCAGGAGGAGAGCCAAAGGTCAAAATAACGAGCTCGCCGAGATCTAGCTGACGGACCCAAAAACCATATCGGATTCATCCTAAATCTCTCAAATGTTGATGCCCTAAGATTGGGATTTTGGAACTACATTTGGGGACTGCAGCTTTGACAGCTTCAAACGGGCTTGATTGAGTCTCAACAATCATACACAAAAGGTCCAAAATGAAGAAACGGAGTTAAATAAATGTAATTGCGAAGTGAAAATGATAGGTAATGGTGGTACCTCATGGTTTCACGATGGGAAGGGTTTATTCGAGTTCAGAATGATTCTTCTGTGGGTTCAAAGTTTCGATCTTTTGATTATAATCGGTTCCACTTAGCTTTGGCCTTCAAATGAGACTAAGTTGGAGCTCAGGAAGGGCTAAAAAATGGTGCAGAGGATTACACACACGAAGTGTTAGCCGGGTGCGTGCTCTGCGCGTGTCGCGCTGCATGCGTAGCCCACATTAAGAAGACAACTTCCCAGCAGTCCGATCTAAATGGATAGGATGATCGAACGACGCAGATTAGTGTGCCGTTTGATCAGAAGGATCCGTCTGTTTAAATTAATGATGTGCCTACTTAAAAAATTAATTAATAATTTAAATAATTAATTGCATTTTATTTAATTATAATTAAGCTAGTAAATGACTCTTGAAAAATCTAAAAAATTCTCATTTATCCAATTTGGGGTGAGGAACTCAAAAATAAAATCGAATTTTTAAGCGGAGGTCAATTTAATTATCTTAATTTTTTGATTTATTAAATACATGAAAATATTCATAAACTTCAAATGATTTTTAAAAATTCTAAAAAATTTGCCCTTAGCTAATTTGGGAGTGTAGAATTCAAAAATGAGATTGGATTTAAATTTAAAGATCAATTTAATTTAATTATTTTTCTAAGTCAAATAATCAACAAAAATAGCCAAATGATCCAATCGAGATCTCATGGATTAAAAATTTTTAGTGTTAGGCTCTAATGACTATTTAAGTCTAATGAAATAAAGATTAGGACTTGGCTCAATCTAGATTAAATAGGATAACAACCTAGGGTTATTATAGACTCTCCCATTTAAGAACAATGATGTCCTCGACATCACTTAAGTAAACAAGGAATGAAAGAAATAGATGACAAGAATTAAAAGAAGTTTGAAAAAGTACTAGGATTTTTGAAAAGTCTTGGATACTTTGATCGCATATCAGGTTTTTTTTCCCAAGTGGCTTTTTCAGTACTGCGATTTTTTCATTGAATTTTTACCATTAGTATTGAACGACTTATGAGCTACTTTTGGTCTTTGCCCAGAATCTTGATAGGCTCTTCAATAAATAATAAATTTGGCTGGATATTCACTGGAGGAATGAAAATGAGGTGATGGGGTTCTCTAAGGCATCTTCTGAGTGACGATACGTGAAACAATTTGTGCAATGCAGAGAAGTCATCGGATAGTTCAAGCCTATAGGAAGACGATTTTATTCAGGATAGAACTTTGAAGGGTCCAGCATATCTTGGGCTGAGCTTGACAACTACACCAAAATGATATAAAACTTTTATCAGGCTTATTTTCAGATAAGCGGAATCACCTTCCTGGAATTCATGAGTCTCACTCTCTTATTAGTTTCTTCAACTAACATTGACCTATAAAATTGTCTAAATCCTCTATTGAATGAGTCTCACTCTAGAAAGTTACTTTAGCTTATCAAAGGATTAGATGCCCAAGTCTGAATAAGAGAAGGAGCATATGCTGAAGGTTCCTTATGCTTCAGCAGTTGAGAGCTTGATGTACGTAATGATCTGCACAAGATCAGATATACCCATGCAGTGGGAGTGGTTAGCAGATTCATGTGAAACTCTGGGAACCACCATTAGGATGCGGTCAAGTGGATCTTTAGCTATCTGAAAGGTATAGTGGGTAAAGCTTTATGCTTTGGAAGATTTGATATTGTTCTACAGGGCTATGTAGACTTAAATCTTGTAGGAGATGTTGATAGCAGGAGAAGCACTACAGTTTATGTGTATACATTGGAAAGTGTAACGGTGAGCTAAATCTACAGGTTACAAAATATCATGTCGAAATCTACCACGGAGGCGGAAAACATTACCAGTACAAAGGCAAGTAAGGAGATTATCTGGTTGAAGAGTTATATGGCAGAATTGGGTAAGGAGCAGGAGGATGTGAAGCTCTACAGTGATAGTATAAGCGCTATTCATCTAGCAAAAAATGCAGCATTTCATACTAGGACAAAACACATTCAACTTCGTTACCATTTCATCCAAACACTATTAAAAGAAGGGCAGCTCGGATTGGAGAAGATCCAAGAATCTAGTTGATATGCTTACTAAAAAGTAACAATGGAAAAACTGAAGCTATGTGCACCTATCATTGGCCTTGGTACGTGAAGAGAGAGTGGGGGTGAGCCACACCACATTTTTGATAAGAGTATAAAAAGACAATGATTAATTAAAGATAAAAGAGGGGGTGATTTCCTAAAGGTCTCAAATGGGAGATTGTTGTGTTGTGGAGACCATTTAATCCATCATAGAGATGATAATGATGCTATGATGAGCTTTCGAGAGGTTTTGAGGCGATTTGGAATAAGGACTTAAGTTCTGCAACAACGCAAGTGCTACGGTGCATCGCAGCGGAAATCGGTGCTGCAGTGTGCCATAGTGAGTCCATCCTAAGGCACATGCATTTCGAGACGAGCGCTATTATGTGTCACAGTGGCGGCCTATTCGAAAGGTGGGCCCTACTGTTCACCGCAACGACAAAATATTGGAAAGGCGGACGCTATTGCGCGCCGCAACGGTAGGCTATTCGAAAGGAAGATGCTACCGTGTGCCGCAGCAGCAGTCTATTCTAAAGGCAAACGCTACCGCGTGCCGCAGTTGCAGACTATTCGAAAGGAGGACGCTACCACGCGCTGCAGCGGCAGACTATTCGAAAGTTGGGCTCTACCATGAGCTGCGACAGCAGGCAATTAGAGATGCGGGTGCTACTGCGTGTTGCAGCAGTTTCCAATTCGAAACACGGGTGCTATGGTGCACCTTATCACATAGCAAAATTCTGCTCTAGTTCAAATTACGCCTTAAGTTAATTGGAGGGCATTTTTATCATTGCAGGGTTCGAAAATGAGCTAGGTATTTAAGTAAACAAATTGGGAGGAGTTTACAATGTTGGCATTCTCAGTTTGGAGGCTAAATTTGTTGTGAGGAAGAGATTCTAAGGTGTAGCCCTAAGGAAGTTGCTGTGATGACCCCCACCTTAGTTTCTGACCCAACCTTGATCATGGATCCTTGATAGATCCTGGTTAAGGTGTGGGGACTGTGGTGGCATCACTATTTTATGCCGATGATTATAGTCTAGAGTTTAGAATAATAATATTAAGAGAACAAATATTTGCTCAAATAATTAAAAAATATGAAAGTAGTAATTTTTATTATAAAAAGAGTATTATTACAAGCACAAGTTTTTCTTTTATTTATAAATACAACAAGAGAATAAAAAGTGCAGCGGTAGATTGATCAGGCTATCTCCAGATTCTCAGCAGTGGCCTGACCTAGTATTTACAACGAAAATGTTCGGATTGAATACCCGTTAGAGATAAACTCTAGTACATTGGATATCATTAATTATATTGTATATATATAAAATAAAATCCTAAAATTACTGATCAAAAATTGATATTTCTATCTCAAAAATGAATAATATATATATATATATATATATATATATATATATATATATATATGTATATATATATAACATTTACATTCGAGGAAACAATTTCTCAAATCTTGGGGAAATCAAGCACGTGTGCTATGATTATCGTAATTTGGGTTCAATTATTATCATTCAGATATTATTCCAGCTATGTTAGCCCATTGTAGGCATAGTCATAGTCTCATGATATATTTACGGAATAGTATAATAGCAAACTAGCCCCATTCTTATTACATTTTATATAGACTATAAATACTCCTCATAGAATCTCATTTAATTCAATCAATCAAGATCCATTATTTATTTTTGAAAGTATCTCATACAGTGACAGTAAACTTTAATTAAGTTATATTAATTAAATAAGTATATATAAATGTAGTTTATAATATCCAGGTACTTATTTTCTTTAGCTAGGTTGACTTGTGAATTTGTGCAAAATTTATCGATTAGTGAAGAGATGAAAAAATATAAGTTATATTATATTTTCACGCTCTCAGTGTGTTTCATTGTTAGTAAAATAATAGTAGGAAGAGAAGTGGATTTTTGAGGGGGTGAAGATAACATAAGTAATAGTAGCAGTGACAATAGCAAAAAATTGTGATGATAATAATAATAATATCGATATTATTATTATTATTATTTATATTTATAAGGTAAAAAATAAGAATATTGGATAGAGAATAATATGTATATATATAAAATGAGGATAATAATGATAATAATAATACTATAATATTCTTATCATCATCATCATTTATATAATAATTTATATGTAAAGTGTATTATTATTTTATTTATAGTGAGAGAATATGATAATAAAAAGAAAATAAAAGTGTTAATTTTTATGAATATTTTATGCGTATGAATTTGCTATAGAGAGATAATATTAGGATATATTATTAAGATAATAATAATAATAATATGGTTACAATTGTTATTATTATTATATGAAGATAATATGGTTAATAAGTATACACTTATTTGCATTATTATTATTTTTAAGAAGAGAGATTATATTGTAATAAAGATATGTTAATATTTATGAAAATAATAGTAATAATAAGATAATATAATTATAATACAATATATTATCATCTATTATAATATATATATATATATATATAAAAGAGCAAGAATTAAAATTGTATAAAAATAAATGTAAGAATTAAATTGCAAAAATAAAAGTTAGTGGTTAAAAACAAAAATAAATATAAAAATTAGTGGTTAGATAATAAGTACAGTTATGAGTCAAATTAAAATTTAATTATTATTAGCTTCTCATTTAAAAATTTTATAAGTCAATTAACTTATAAATTTTTCTGGCTCACAATTTTTTGTGTGTTTTTGTGGGCCTTCTCCCCATTTAAAGGGGGGCTTGCCGAGGGCGGCTAATACTTGCCGTTGAAGTAGTAGACGACTCGTCGGAATTTCGACAGCGTGCAGGTGTGGCGTTGGCACGGCGAGGCGGCGGGGCGAGGGGAAGCCGTTCGCCGGGGAAGAAGAAGAAGAGAAAGAAAGGTTGGGGGAGACTTTGGGGTTGCCGAGGGGAGGGAGATGATGGTTGGAGGTTGCCGGCAAGGTAGGGAGGTGGAGAAGTGAGGTTAGCAGGCAGCCGAAGGTGGAGGAGGAGGAGGTGAGTTCTGAGGAGGAGAGGGAGGCTTTGGGGGGATTTATAGGGGAAGGGGACAGGGTGCCCTCCATGGCCGGGCAAGGGGCTGACAGGCCGGGCATGGGGGGTGGCCACCTCTAAGGAGGGAAGGTGGGGGACCGGCCTCCATGGCTATTTGCTTGTGTAGGTCGTACGCTAGGGGGGAAAGAAGAAAATACAGAAGAGGAAGAAGGGAAAACAAATAAAAGAAAAAAAATTAGATTTAAGGAAATAAAATAAAATAAATTTGATTTAAATTAAACGTATTTTGACGAAACTTGACTAGGAGGTTCGTCCTGAAAGAGATGAATGTTTTGAACTGAATTTTTCGATTCAGAGCTATATTTTATTTTTAATTAATTTTTAAAGGTAAAAACTTTAAAAATTTATTACGGACAATCTGAGGCTCAAAATTCGACAAAAAATTTTGTGTAGCTTTATTTTATTATTTTGAATCCAAAGACATCAAAATTATTGAATTTGGACTTATATTTAATCTCCCTAATATTCATTATTTAAAAATTCAATAATTAATATAGGAATATCCATCCGTCGGATCGCCTCCAGACTTGGGCATTTTGATCACAAAAATATATTCTTTCAAACGTATATTTGTTTGGTCTAATTTGAAACTTGCTCGGGGACCTAATTTTATTTTGATTTGGTTGACATTTTTGACTTTCTAAAATTTGGGTTGTTACAGCTGTAGTGCAAGAAACCTCTTGCATATTGGAGAAGACACCCTAGGTGGTAGCAGCTTTCTCTCCTCTCCATATTAGAGTAAGACTATGTGTATTTCCAGTCAAATGATAAGCTCTTTGTAACTACGTAATTTTCATGTTTTCATAGTAATATTTTTTGCAATGTGGCATCGTAGTTTTTTTCGTTCTTGGGTTTTATACATAATCTTTTGTGTGCTTGTGCTTATCTTGCATGCATATGCTGTGTGATTTTCTACTTATGGTTTTGTGATTTCGAATTTGCTTGATAATTGTCAAAGCAACCCCGGTCCTCAATCGAGTGCTCTTATCAAAACCGCTTCCATTGTGGAGAGTGTACTCGGTGTACAAGAGATTAACAACATAAGGTTCTCCTCCTATCTAAGCTCCTCATATGAAGCTACTTCCACAAATAGCTTTGAATCTGACATTATCGGTATCACAATACTAGAGCCCTAGCTAAAAAAAGGAAACTTGCGTTAAGCAATCTTCTAAGTACATTTTTAGCTAATTTAATGAAATCTACATATTTTATATATCACATTAATTAAATATTTAAGCAACTATAGGGTAAAACAAGTAACAAATAAAAATATGATGGCTATAAATAAAGCATTTATAATTTAACAAAATAAAATATGTAAGAAAATATACCTCAACCAGAAGTTGCATCAATGTTAGGCAATATTAATATATAAGACTAAAAATAATTGAAAGAAAGTCCTAAACATACATATGATCATCTAAATTATGCTAAATTAATATAAAGAATATGAACTAAAGTAAAACAGGACGGAGCATAATATAAAATCAAGTCTAGCATCCTATGAGCAGAAGAAATAGGGCTATACTGAAACAGAAGTAAAATGTGTTGAATAAAAAGTAATAAGAGAGCATACTACAATAGTAAAGCTGGCCAACATAGCCACTAAAATTATACTGAAACTGAATAATCACTGAAATTTAAAGATGAGCCTAAGGTAGTACTACCATAATAGAAATTAGATAAACTAAGCTACTTAATAGAAAATGCCACATGTATCATCTAGCCAACCATAGAGCTAGAACCAATCGAACTATAGAATCAGACATGTATCATTTAGCCAACCACTAAGCCAGATCCAGTCGATTCTAATGGAAAATAATTAAACTACAAAGGTAGATTAACTAGGACACACTCTATTAAATTGATAATTGATAGCACTGAATGTGTTGATTAAATTTAATAATATATATGTATTTCAAAATTAACATATGATACTCATCAAATATCCTATGTTTAACTAATATGTCTAAGGTATAAAGCTCAAATACAAGGTGTGCAATGCAATAAAGTCAAAGTAAACAAGACTCAACTAAAACACATGTGATATTTATTGTTGTATAATTTAATTCATTATATATTTTGAGAGAATACAAGCTTAGAATATCCAATATCCAACTATCATGTAAAATCCTAGATTCATGGCCTTACAAAGTTAAACATTAGAACTTAATAAGTTCTAATTCAAAATTTGAAAAAGGTCATCTATAAAGGTTAAGCAATAAATAAACGACTTAATTAATTTATTTTAATAACCTATAACCAATCTTGATCAAGAAAATCAAGATTTAGGGATTTAAAGTTAAACTCCAAATTGGGGTCAAAACTCTAAATCTAAGGTGCTAACATCTAAGGATCTAAGATTTCACACAAAATCTCATTCTAAAGAGAGAGAATTTTAATGACTAAGAGATTAAAGAAGATGATAGAGTCCTAATTTAGAAAGTCTGAAGTCTAAAGTCATAAGAAAAAATAATCAAGTTAAATATATAAATCTATTAGCTAGATTCAATCTATTGAATAACCTTATTATTCAATAAAGTTGAATCACTTAATCCATTAAGAAAAGAATTCAAAAAATTAAGGACTTAGGAGATTCCTAAGGGATCTTGGAAACATAAATAGATTCTTTAATGATATGGATATTGCAGGTATTAAGAAGGATAAAACTATGGAGTAGTTCAATTACTCAATAGAAGTAAGCTACTAAACTTTAAGATTCAAAGAGTAAGGTTAGGCTCTTAAGAGCTTAACTAAGGTTGGGCTTAAGAACTTTCTTAATATATAGACATAGTGTAAGGATAAGGAATATTTTAGATATTAGATAAGTTAATTTATACAAATTTTATAAGCATTGAGTTTCATTTAAATGAAGCAATGATGAAGATTTAAGATCATCTTAAGAATCTTAATAATCCCTTAAGTAAATTTTAGGAAGAATTAGTGTTTAATATTTTGGATCCATTCTTCAAGTTTAGAAGTTTGTGAAATAATTTTAATCAATTATCTTACTGATTTAAAGCATTTAAGTAGGCTTATAAGGTTTAAGGACACCTAAACAAACTTTTGGACAAATGACAAAATATCCCCCCCCCCCCTTAAGGATTAAAATTGAGATTTCAAGATTTTATGTTCCAAATTAATTTCTAATCATTTATAATAGATTTATTATTGTCTAACATGAAAATTAAAAATTTAATTATCAATTTTGGGCTTGAGATGAGCCTAATGAATACTAATCACATTTTAGGACTAAGAAAAGTTATTAACAAAGTTATAAATCCTAATTATAGAAACCAAATTATTATTTTTGTTTATTATTCCTTCTATTTTTTTGATCAAAATGGCAATTGAATCATACCATTTGGATTTTAATTGAGTGAATTATTTTATTAATTCATTTGAAATATTTTTAATTAAAGCATAATAGAATTTTAATTAATCATAGAATTTCCTTAAGGATAATAAATAAGGAAATTCGGCTGATTATTCTAGCCCACTTCTAAAAGGTGCGGGTCAAGGTCTGACTTGACCCGACACTACTCATCCTGCATGCTCTGTCTTCCTGACAAATCTGCCTAGGGTTTGCTTAGGTCACAGAATTCCATGCTAATAGACCACGCCGTGACTTGAAATCAATCGCTACACCATTCTTGAATGAAGACGCATTGAACGCTCCTTGAAGCCTTCTGTCTAGTGATCGGAGATTCCTAGGCCCTACTCAACTGAGCCCTACTTCTAGGGTTTACTACGGGGATGAAATACTCCCAACAGGATCCACCGATCAGCCAAGGTTAGATCTCTTCACCATCAGGGAGGTGAGGTAGATTGAAACCCCATATCTATAAGGCTTGGAATATGCCTAATCACTGGGTACTTACTCAAACTCAGCTCTGTAAAGTGCTAAAGCCGGATCGATCGATACTGACAAACTATAAATACACGTCTGCGCTTGTACGCAAGTGTACGTGGTCTGAAGTAATAAGTGTAAAGTGTGACTTTCCGGGAATTTATCGAACCACAGAGAATTGGTTGATTTGGCACTAAAGTAAGATTAAAGAAAGAGGAGAGTTGGGCCCATCCCACATGTAATGATGTAATACTTATGTAGATTTGTTTCTCAAGCTTTATCATTTAGTTTAATTGAAATCAAGTGCACATTATGTCCTTTAGTCTAGCTCAAAGGCTTACAAGTTCAAATCTCGTGCACAAAATGAACTCACATTTGGTTCTACTTTAGCACAAAGATTTTTGTAAGATTCTTGAGATTTAAAGTTAATTCATTTTCTTCTTATTTAAGGAGAGTTTAAATTTTCTTAAATCTCAAGATCCAACAAGCATTGATTTTCCACTACGAGCATCACTTTGCATCTCACATAGTTGAGATGAGAGAATGACATGTTGGGCTTAATGACTATGTCACTTAGTTCACGAGCACTCAACGTTTCATTTCTCAATCTCAATTATGTGGAGCTAAGGAGCTCAATTAGTGGGTCTTAGCATCACTTGCATCAACTCTTTGGTTGAGCTTAGATTGAGGTGTATTGAGCTCAAGAACCTTCTCACATGATTCTAAGGTTTCATGCACTCAAAATCTAGCATCCAACCTAAGGTGAGCTAAGGTGCACAAGACAATTAGATCTTGGATTCTTTAGTTCTTTTCTCATAAACACATCAAGACTAATTAGATAAAAATTTCTTAGTAAGACATTTAAATCACAAATACATTATGCTTGAGGGAATATATTCATACATCAATATTACATCAAGCAAAATGGGACTTCATCCCAACCCTCCCCAAGGAGAGTTTAGCTACTCATTACACAAGAAAATAAGGAAGACACATACATAGCTAAAGACCCTTTCTTGGTCACTAAAAAGAAAGTACAAGATTGAGTTCAGAAGATACTAGGAATGCTCCATAGAAGTTCTCCGGAATTCTTCTTCTCCTTCTAATTACCTTCTTCTTAGATTGCTAGTGCTGCTTTCTTCCTCTTCTCCCTTTGCAAAAGCTTGCCTTGCCACCCTTGGGGAGTTCTCTCTTCCTTTGGCTCTCCTCCTTACTTAGGGAATTTTTGCTAACATTGTGAACCCTCCTCTAGTCAAGAGGAGGGGTATTTATAGGAGGGGGGGGGGGGGGGGGGGGGGGGGCTACATGCTCCTCTCTTCCATAATCAATCAAAATTTCCATTAAAAATGCTGAATTCATAATTGCATTAATTTTTAATTTAGGGTGAGGTGACAATAATCTCAATTCTTTAGCCACTACCTCATCTCAAAGCTTACAAAAATGGCTGCTGTAGGAAATGATGGCTGGAGACAACATTCAGGATAAAGGTCATGTTTCCAGCCGCATTAAATGCATTGGCTGGGAAAAATTTCGGCGGCCGCTGCAGCGCGCTGGAGTGCGGTGTCGCGCGCTGTAGCATGCTGCGGCGTGCTTTAGCATACCCTGGTCTTTAGAAATTTTAGCTAAATCCTCCGCTGTAGACCACTCCAGCGCGCAACCGCGCGCTGTAGCGGGAAATTCCGCAAAAAACACAGTTCAATTAGTTCTTTTTCCATATTTTATAGAGAGAAATATTTCGCGGCAGGCCACTGCAACGTGCGACCGCGCGCTGGAGCGATCAATTCCGCAAAAAACACTGTTCAATTAGTTGGGCGGCCCGATTTATATAGCCAAGTCCTTCACGATAAATCGCTGCAGTGCGTGACCACGCGCTGTAGCGGTGAATTCCGCGAAAAACACTATTCAATTAGTTGGGCGGTCCCGATTTAATAAGTTAAGTATTTTCGCGGTAAACCGCTGCAGCGCGTGACCGCGCGCTGTAGAGGTGAATTCCGCAAAAATCACTATTCAATTAGTTGAGCCCCCTTTTTAATAATCATCAGTATTTCTGCGGCAGGCCGCTGTAGCGCGCGACCGCGCGCCGTAGCGGTCAATTCCACAAAAATCACTATTCAATTAGTGGGGAGCCAGTTTAATAAGTTTAAATGTTTCCGTTGCAGCCCGCTGCGGTGCGCGACCGCGCACTGTAGCGAAATTCTTTGTTTAAAAAATTGCAGAAATACCCTAGAGCTCCTTTGGATTCCATTTCCTGAAAAAGATAGAAAAATTTGATTTAGGAGCAGCAAAAATATCTTAAATAAATGAATTTTCCCCTTTATTTTAGATATAATTTATGGATTCATCAGATACGATCAACCGAAGCTAGCACGAACCCTAGGGACGATTACATTGGGTTTGGTTCACTTTAGTATGCAATTAAGAAATGAGGAGGGTTGAAATTAAGCTCAGGAGTTAAATGGAGTGGGTTTGACTTTGCTGAATAGTGACTATATCCAGACAGCGAATCCTCACTATCTGAACAAAGCTTGAGCACTTAAGCCACACTGCACAGATGGTCCTATGGGTCTAGAAGAGAGATCACAACACTTTATAGCTAATATAATGATATTGAATGGATACCAAGTCCACACAACTCAATAAAATGAAGGTCGTACCTGGAACTGGAGATCAGGATTGTTATGGA
The DNA here is from genome assembly GCA_016760335.1 of Gastrodia elata. NCBI lineage: Eukaryota > Viridiplantae > Streptophyta > Magnoliopsida > Asparagales > Orchidaceae > Gastrodia > Gastrodia elata. Next base: position 78,906,037 of record CM028670.1, on the reverse strand, counting down.
GCTTAAGAAGAAAGCATCTATTATTGTTGATCTTAGGAGCTATACATGGGGGTCTGAACATCATACCACACCCTCAGATATTAGGAACAGAAGCTGGAACTACCGAGAATGCTAGAAGGACACCAGATCTTTGACAGGGAAGAATATGAAGAGTTGAGCGAGTCATAGTGAGCAAAATAGTATACTGTGATGCTCAAGACTATATATAGATTCTAGAAATGGAGAGGAGGATTGCCAAGGTTCGGGTCCATGGCTAGAGCTCAGATCAAGGGTGCATTTTCTAATTACCTTAATTGGAGCGGACCAAGCTTCACTACCCACAAAGGATGCTCGACAGTTGAAGGTCAAGATTCTAACGACCTAGTAGACATGGCATAGGGACTGGCAACAGGCTCTGATGCCAGCGGTATGAAAGATCCTTTCTGTCAGGCGAACGAACTAGGGACGAAGCTCTACAAAACTAGGAGTGACTGTGTCCATTTAATGCAATTTGGGAAATGTGATATGGTTGAGATGGGATCCATCGTATCGAAGGATCGGGGAAACTAATCGCAGTCGTTGGATCGCAATTGCGATATGATGGCTGGAGAACGATCCATGCTGCGAGTGGAGGGATCCATCTAATCCCAGGGCTAAACTATGGAACACTCACAATTTGGTTATTAAAATGGTCGCTGACCATTTCTATTAAATAAAAATGGATTTAATTACTTTCATTAACTAATTCAAATTAAATCTAAATTAAGCTTAAATGACATCCAAAAGGTTCCCAATTTTTTCTCTTAGCTAATTTGAGGGTGAGGAATTTAAAAATTCAATCAGTATTTAATTTGGAGAACAAATTAATTTATCAAATTTTTTGGATCCTAAAATTCACAAAATTGCCATTTTGCTCAAATGAGCTCCGATTGATCCCAAATTTTCAGAGTTAGGTTTATTTGGCCATTTGAGTCTAATGAAATGAGAATTAATGCTTAGTTTAGCTTAGATTAACCATGGTAAGAACCTTAGGTTGTTATACATATGGAGCGATCTTGAGGCTAGCTTGAAAGCTATTATTGTAAGCAAATTCAACCAACAACAGATGTTCTTCCTAGCTTCCATTAAAATGCAAATAATAGAGTCTGAGTAGATCTTCAAGAACTTGATTCACTCTTTTAGTCTGGCCATTAGTTTGAGGGTAATAGGCCATGCCTTTAGTTAGGGTTGTTCATAGATCCTGATGCATTGCCTGCTAAAAATTTGAAGTGAATCTGCTATCTCTGTCGGATACTATCGGCTTAATAATACCATGCAGCTTGATAATTTCCTTGTTATAGAGATTTGCCAGTTTCTCAATCGAGTCAGTCTGATGGATAGGAAAAAAATGGGCAAATTTGGTCAGACGATTAACGATAACCCAGATTGCATTGACACTAAATCTTGTGCGAGGCAATCCCATTATAAAGTCCATTGAAATGCCGAACTATTTCCACTCAAGGATATCTAATGGATGTAACAGACCTCCAGGTCTTTGATGCTCAACTTTGACTAAGTAATAATCGTGACACTTCATCACAAATTCAGCAACGCTCTTCTTCATGCCTAGCCACCAGAATGCTTGCTTCAGTTCTTAGTACTTCTTGGTGCTTCCAGGATGATTTATATATCCATAATTATGACCTTCAACAAGAATATCTTGATGCATGGATTAGGAATCAAAGTCGATTCCCTTGATAGATTATATTTCCATACAACTGCAGATCAAAATAGCTACTGCTTTTGATTTTAGCTCTAAATTTTAGATACCTTTGTTTGTGAGATGGAGATGTCTATAAGAAAGGTTGGTTCAATCGAACTTAACTCAATTAATTCATTAAGCATATCACCTATAATACATTTGATACACAGCTTGTAGAACTCTTCTTTGATAGAGCTCTCAGCAATCATATCACAGAGTGTAGCATGGTGACTAAGGGCATTTGCTACGATATTTTCCTTTCCTAGATGATATTAAATATTCATATTATAATCACTAATTAGCTCTTGCCATCTTCTCTAATAGAAATTTAGTTCACGCTAAGTGAAGTTTTACTTCAAACTTTGATGATTAGTGAAAATGACACACTGAACACTATACAAATAATAACACCAAATCCTTAAAAGTGAAAACAACGACTACAAGTTCAAGATCGTGCACATGACAATTCTTTACAATCAAATTTAACCGGTGAGAAGCACATGCAATGACCTTTCCTTCTTTCATTAATATAGAACCTAAACCAATTCTAGATGCATCATTATAGACTTGATATTCTAGAACTTCATTTGGTAGGACCAGCACTAAAGCAGTTGAGAGCGCATCCTTGAGCTTTTAAAATACTCCTTCTTAGATAGAGTCCCAAATAAATGACACTTCTTTTTGAGATAGTTTACTGATTCCTTGGACATCGATGACATTCCCCAAGAATGCAACATAATTTAACTAGAACTCACATTTTAAATACTTTGCGTACAATTTATGAGTTCAGAAGGTTTCAAGACAGTTCTAAGACGACTTTCATGATCTAAATGACTTTTATAATAGATAAGTATGTCATCAATGAAAATAATAATAGGCTTATCCATAAATGGTTTAAGAACACACTACATTAAATCCATGAAAATAAATGGAGCATTATTGAGTCCAAAAGATATCACTAATAATTCAAAACGGTAACAGTGAGTACATAAAGAAGTTTTCTCGATGTCAAAATCTCTTACTTGCAATTGATGATAGCCAGATCTCAAATCTATTTTAGAAAAGATAACATCACCATAAAGCTGATCGAACAAATCATCAATCCTAGGAAGTGGATACTTACTCTTGATGGTCACTTTATTCAGTTCATGGTAATCTATGCACATCTGCACGGAACCATCTTTCTTCTTAATGAATAGAACAGGCGCTCCCCAAGGAGACATACTTGGTCTGATTAATCCCATGCTCAATAAATTCCATATTTCTTCATTCAACTCTTGCAATTCCTTGGGTGCAATTCTATAAGGAGCCTTAGATATAGGTTAGGTTTCAAAAGTTAACTCAATAGAAAACTCTACCTCACAGATAGGAGGTATCCTAGGCAGATCTTTAGGAAAGATGTTAGTGAACTTGTTGATGAATTTATTATCAGAAAGCGGAACGTCTTCCTTGGCATTTCCTAACATAGTGACGAGATAAGTAACACAACATTTTCTTATCAACTTCTTAAATTTGATTACATTAATTAACAAGGCTTGGGTACTAAACCTTCCTACAAAGGTTTCAAGAGTACTGAGGGAATGCAAGGTTACCTTCTTCTTTTGGCAATTGATGGGGGCATCTTGCATACTGAGCCAATTCATACCTAATATAATATCAAAGTTTGTTATAGGCAGAATCACCAACTTGGCTTGAAAGACTTTATTATTTAATGAGATCTTAAGGTCACAAAATTTAGCTACACTGAGTTGGGTTCCATAAGGAAGTCTAACACTTAAAGTTTTAGCTAACTCGTAGAAGGGTAAGTTTATTAATTTAGCGAAGCTTTCAGGTACAAAGGAATGACTCGCCCCAGCATCGAACAATAATTTACAGGGCTTATCATCTATGCATATGATTCCTAATTTAAGGTATTAATAATTAACAATTTGCAGGAATTATAAACTTATAGAATTAAAATGGCTAAGCATAAAAAATAAGAATGGAATAAGGAATGTGTACTTGACACAATATTATTATCATCAGCTGCTTCCACTAGAGTTAGATTATAAACTATGGCAAGACCAACAAATTTATTGTTGTAAGTCTTTTTTCGAAGAAGTCTCGCATTGGGTGCTTGTGGTGTTGATGGTTCTCCTTCCTCAGAATTTGAGCTTCTTCTTGAGAAGGAGGCATGACTGCCATCCTTGGATCTCTGCGATTCACAGGAGTATGATTGAATAGTTGCTTATGGCGGGAATGGTCGATGCGCACGCCATCAAGCGTCTATACATAGTTGTAGTGGAAGAAGAGGCAACCTGGCCTACCGTAAGTATAGCAACATCGAACATTGTGGTAACACCTCCTGTAGGGAAGGGGCCTAATGTAGCCCTTAAGTACTACCATAATAGAAAATTAGCTAAATTTGCCACTGAATAGAAAGTTCAACATGTATTATCTAGACCACTCATGGCTAGATCTAAGCTAGATTATATAATTAAACATGTATCATCCAAACCAGCACATGGTTGAATCTGAGTCAATTCTATTGCAAAAGAACTGAATTGTAGAGGCAAACAAATTAGGATACACTCTACTGAACTGATGACTGAAGGCACTTAATGTACTAAATATGATTGATGATGTTTATGCATTTAAAACTAACACAGAATTCTCATTGAGTATTCTATGTTCAACTAAAAGTATGCCCAAGGTATAAGGCTCAAATCAAGGTTTGTAAAGCAATAAAGTCAAAGTAAGCAAGACTCTACTAAAACATGTGTGATATCTTTTCTTATTTATTTTAATCATTCTATATGCTCTGAGAGAATACAGATTAAGATCTGCAACATCCTACTATCGAGTAAAATCTCAGATCCATGGCCTTAAAGGTTAAACATTAAAACTTAACAAGTTATAATTTACAATTAGAATTATCATATACAAAGGTCAAATAATTAATCAACAACTTAATTGATGTATTTTAATAACCCATAACCAATCTTGATCAAAAAAATTAAGATTTGGGATTTAGAGTTAAACTCTAAAATTAGGGTTTAAGCTCTAAACCCTAGGTGCTAACATCTAAGGATCTAAGGTTTCTCACAAAATTTCACTCAAAAGATAGAGAATTATAAGGATTGAAGATTTATTAAAGTTAAAGAGTCCTAATCTTTGAGAGGCTGAAAGTCTTAAGTTATAAGACAAATTAATCACATTTAAATTCTAGATCTATGAGGTGTCAGATTAGAATTTGCATTCCTCTTTACCTACTGGATTATTCTTCTACCATCCAATCACTAATTAGATACTTGAGTTACATCCAAATTACCATAATCCCATTCTCAGAATAAAAAGCATAGAATGGGAGATGCATTCATAAATGATAGAAATTAAGTAGGAACAAACTTATGTTTAATATGTTGCTAACCAACTCAAATTAAATCTTCATAAGACTATTAAGATCAAAGAACTTGGGATGTTAGGCCTTAACTTCTGTACTAAGACATCTGAATCCCTATAGGAGTTCAACCATCAAATAGGTCTTAGACCAATCTTAAGAAATTTCCTTCCACTTTCTAAGTTGCATCTCCCTTGGAATAATAATAGCACAAATGACTTTGAGAAATATTAGGGCTAATGGTATCCCCCTTAGAGTTTAAAATATAAATTATTTCCAAACCAGGTGGGAGTGAATCTTGGACATTCAACTTCCACTCCCTTTGCATCCCACAGTTCCTATAAAGAGGTTAACACTCTAGCTGAGCTATTAGAGCCTTAGTATATATTTAACTAAAGTAAAAGGATTAAATCGAAAGACCATCTGTTGCTTAAAGCCACCAAAACTCTTTAACTAGAGTCTATGACTTCTATGTCCTAGTATCTCCCTCAAAACTCATTATTAGTTCACTACTAAATGCTGCACAACCTTATTCACTTAGGGATCTTGATTAAGAACTGTGGGGCCCCGTACCCTCCATAGCCATGCTAATACAGATATTAACATAATCACTAGGAATACGGTGCTCCAACTATGGCAAATCCCCAACTTAAGTAGAGTTAGGTATAACCCAACCCGCCTTAAGTAGAAGACTTGTCACCTGAAACTGAGAATATACATCAACATATCAAAGTAGCAGAAGCAGAAAATAATAGAACATAACATCCACATTACATCATAGTATAAAAAGGTAAATGCAGCAGTAACTTAGCTCAAAGTGCAGAAAGTAAAATACATCCAGATTAAGAGTTATTACGGACTGAATATTTAAATGAAAAGAAAAAAGCTCTCACCCTCACAGCAAGAAAATAAAGTACAACTACTTAGCAACAGGAAGGTACTACTACTGTCCAAGCTCCTCTAAGCAGAACCACCAATGAACAGCTCAGAATCTGACATTTGTCAGTATCACAAATGCCAGAGCCCCAGCTGACAAAAGAAAAAGGTTACAGTTAAACAATTTGTCTGAGTACATTTTGGGTTGATTAAGTAAATGGTACATTTAAAGATATCACGTTATTACTTAAAGCATGCAAGTAGTTTAAGGTGAAATAAGCTACAATAAACAGGATAGCTATAAATAAAACATTTATAGCTAAACAATAAGGTACACAAAATACCTACTAAACATGAAGTTGAATAAGATAAGGCTAAAATGTATAAATAATTATAAGGTACTGAAAGTAAGCTCATTCTAACATGCTTATGACCACATAGATACATGCTGATTTCATAAAGAAAGCTGTACAGAAATATACTGAATTGAGTATACAAAACTAGCATCATAAATATGCTAATACTTAATAAATACTGAACTGAAATAAATATACAGTATGCATAACTATTAAGTAGAAGCTACTGAAGCATGTGGAAAAATAAGCGAAAGCACTAAAATAAAATAAAAGTAAGGCCACTAAAGCATGTGGTAAAGCAAGCCAAAGTACTAGAACTGAACTGAAAGTAAAAGCATGCCTAAATATAGTGCTGCCATAACAGAAATATGCCATACATGACCTCTAAACAAAAAGTTCAATATGTATCCATCCTAGACATCATCAGAGCTAAGTCCGAATTGAACTTATAGCATAAGACATGTATCCATCCTAGCCAAGCACAGAGCTAGGTCCGAGTCTATTCTATAACAAAATTGGAACTGAGGAGGCAGACTAAGCTAGGACATACCTAATTGAACTGAATGCACTGAATGAACTGAATGAACTGAATGAATGTTTATGCTTTTTAAATACTTACTTAGGATACATTATCAATATCCTGAGTTCACCTATTATGTTTAAGGAAAAAGTCTCAATATACAAGATGTGCAGAGCAACAATAGTCAAAGTAAGAGACTCAACTAGACTTATGTGATATCTGTTGTTATCTAATTTAACTTAGTTTAACTATTCTGAGAAAATATAAATTTAGGATCTCCAATATCCATCTATCAAGTATAATTCCAGATTCATGACTTTAATGTTAACATTAGAACTTAACAAGTTCTAATCCAAAATCTAATGATGACTATAAAATATTAAAGTAACTAAATCAACCACTTAATCAATGTCTTACTCACTCAACCCAAATCTTGATTTTATTAATCAAGATTAGGGATTCTGGACTTAAACTCCGTATTTAGGGTTCAAATCCTGAATCAAAGGTTCAAATCTACTAAGGGTCCAATATACACACCCAACCATAATCTAAAGGTGGAAGATCTTATGAGTTGAAAGATTAGGAAACTAAGATCTTAGTGAAATGTTATTTTAATATCATAAGACAAAATAATCCATTAAGAACATATGAATCTAAGATCTACATCCAATCTTTAGAATATTCACATTATCGTAAAGACTGAATCAACCCTACACCCACAAGAAGGTTTTAAGGAAATTAAGATAATAAATCAGTTAAGAATTTCCAAGGTGATATGGTATAATTAGATCAAGATGATTAAGAGTCTAAGATCTAAGATCTAAGGTTTGATCACTTAAGAAAAAGGAAATTTAAACTTAACTCAATTATATCAATTAGGCTCAAAAGTTATGGAAATGATACTAATACATTTAATTACTAATTAAAAATACCTTACTGAAGTCTCTAAGGTTTAAGGATGCTTAAACAATATTTTGGTTAAAAATGACCAAAATACCTTTGTTAAGGCTAAAAATTGGAAATTTAAGATTTAAATATTCAAATTGATTCAAAACAATTTTAATGGACTTAATATTGATTAATAGGGTGAATGAAACACTTAGCTTAAAATTTAGCTTAAATTACACTAATCTCATTTTAAGACTAAGGAAGGTGATTAAGGGAATTAGGATTCCTTAAGATAATCTAAGCACATAGGAGAGTTCTAATACTCTTAAGAAAGCATTTGAAACTTGCTTCACCATAATTAGAGGGTTAATTAATGTTTAATTTTACTAATCAAAGATTAGGGTGATTAAGAGGTGATTATCAAATTTAATATTCTTAAATTATTTTTAAAGATTTAGATAAGTCCTCTACTATCTTATGAACAATCAGAGACTTAAATCATGATTTTTGGACATTAATAGAATTAATTAAATTAGAGAAATATTAGGCTAATTTATAAAATCTAACCATTGGATCTTGAATTTTATTTCGTATTATTATTCCTTGCATTTTTCTGATTAAAATGGTATATTGGATCATACCATTTGGATAAGTATAGCCAAAGTTATTTAATAAATTTATTCTAACTGTTTTGCTTAATTAAAATCATAGGGAAATCAATTATATATGTTAATCAGCTAATTAACAGAAGGAAAATAATTCCATAAATCCTAAATTAAACCGCGACCCAAAATCAGAACCATGCAGGTCAGGGTCCAACCCGGCCTGACACTATTCTTCTTCCACGCGCGAGGGATACCCGACAGAGGGGATACTAAGGTTTGCTTCAGACACCATATTCTCCATCTACAGACTATGCCACGTCTGGATCTCAACGGCTACACTGTCAGGAGCACCATACGCATCGATTGAGCTAAGAAGCCCCCTCTAAGGTGCAGTGGAACACCAGATGGCTACTCCACCAAAATGCTCTAAGGATAAAGGATTTAGGGTTTACTGTGAGGAGTAAATTATCCTCATAGAAACCACCATTTGGCAAGAGCTTGATCCCTACACCATCCTGGTGGTGAGACAGATTGAAGCCCTCAGGGTATGCAGCCTGGGGTGTAGCCGATTGCTAGGTCGTTTGTCAGACTTTGCCATGGCTCGGCCGCTAGCTTGATTAATTGATATGATCGATCAGAGCTAGGTCAGACCATGGGAGCAATCAGGTTATATTCCTATGAGGCTAGGGTAGCTAGACGACATCCAAAGGCTCAATCCAGAAGCTTAATTGAAGAACTGAACTCACACAGTTCCGTGGGAAGAGGCTGTACCTAAAATTGAAGATGGCGGAGGTGACAGAGGTGTAATGAGGAGATTAGAAACATCTAGACAATTGCAAAAGCTTAATAAGGGGGTCTGAACTCCAGACCACACCCTCTATTAGCGATTAGCAGCAGCAGAAATCACCGGGAATGCCAAGAGCTCCTAGGACTTCAGCTGGAAAATTCAGGGATCACAGTGATAGCCCATGGGTATTTATAGGCTTAGGGAAGGTTCTGGGGTGATTGCCGAGGTCGGGAGCCATGGCGTAGGCTCAGCCTGAAGAGGTTCTGTCACTTACCCAAATTGGGGGTGGACTGGGCCTCATTCTTGGCTGGGAGTGCTTGGGAGGCAAGGGCAAGGTCTCAACGGCCTTCCTAAGGTGGCGAAAGAGTGGCAGACCAGCCTAGAAATGTGGCAGTATGGGAGGATGCTGCTGTTGGGCACGAGTGGAGGAAGAAGATGATCCACAGTTGTGGGGGACTCCAGAGCTGTCTGATTGATCATCAGTTAACGCGGAATGGCTCTGATCTCTTGACATCTAACGGCCGGGCAAGGATGCTGGATCAGCCATTGGATTAGATCGAGAGATCCTACGACGATCAGGGTTTACCTAAGATGGATAGCTAGAAGCTGTCAGATTAGATCTTGGAACTGTGGAACGGTTGAGATGAGACGGATTTGAGCGAAAGCACATGCCATTACATCAGATCCGCGGGATCAACGGTCCAGATGGCACCCACAGTTTGGAGGCAGCTGACTGTTGGAGACGGATAGATTTGCAATTAGGAATTGTTCTAAACCCTAATATGCAATTGAACTAATTTAAATTAAATCCAAAATAGGCCTAAATGACCTCCAAAAATTCACCCTTAGCTAATTTTGGGGTGGGGAATTCAAAAATGAACTCATATTTTAATTTGGAAATCAAATTAACTTAGTTAATTTTTAGGTTCCAAAAATAAGAAAAATACTAAAATACTCAATTGAGCTCGGATTGATTTCAGACTTCTAGTGTTAGGCTTAAATGACCCATTAAGTTTAATGGAATCAAAATTAAAGCCTGGTTTAGCTTAATTAATCTGAATTTAGCTAGGGTAATAACTTAGGTTATTACAAGATCATCAACTCTTCTTCTAGCAACTTAAAAATACAGAATATCTTATGATTTGAGTTGTGGCTTTGTTCCAAAACTAGATTCAACGACCTTAAGAAAAACTTATAATATCTGAAAATATAATGATGTTTAGGATTCTATAAATGTCCTTGATTACCTAACCAAAATGGAACTATGAATAGTGTGTAGCTTTTATATATGGAACTCCGAGGATCAAAAATAGTTTAATGCTTTAAGGATGGCTATTTCACCCTTGAGATTGGATTAAACTAATACCAATAGTTTAGAATTTAACCTTTATTGTCTAAACCAATTCCAAACTTTGGGATTGGGTCAGCTTGACTTAACCCAAGTATTTTATATGGTGTAGATAATTCTACCGTATCTTAGTAGGATAAACCCCTATTTGAACCTACTGCTTGTAATAAGCATAATCTCATGTTTAAGGTGTCCTTTCCTTGATTGTACAGTTACTTCTTCCTAGCTTAGTCAATCAAATCCTAGATTCTAAGTCATGCTTTTGTGACTTATGATAATATTTCCTCTTCTGAGTTGTGACTTATCCAATTGGGTAAACAACTTTCCACTCCTTAAGTTGATTTAAATATTGAATCCCTGAATTAATTGTTGGGTAGGTTGCAATTGTGATTTAAAATGCTAGCTTAGCATTCCCTTAGATTTTCCAACACATTACATTATTGGGATGAGTGTCTCCATATCTTTTTAGAGTGGAAAGTTGTCACCGTAGGGCCTTAGTTGATCAAGTCATAGTTTATGATTTGGTAGTAGCCTTATGATTTGTGTCCAAGTATACCATCTTAATTGGATGAGGAACCCATCATCTCTATTCATTTGTGAATCTTTTCAACCCTTCAGCATTAAGTCATAATTTGTGACTTGATGCATTGAACTTCCCTCTCCCTCGAGGTTAATTATCCAAGTGGAATGATCACCCTCGTTATCTTAGTATCTTTCCCCTAATAAGGATGAGCACCTTATTAATGATAGAAGCCTTAGAATGGATTAACCCTATGGTTAGTTTGCCATAGTCCCTCCTAGTGTGGGGATATATCATGGTTAGAATGTTCTAACCTATGTTTGTAAACTAACGGTATAGATTATCGAATGTAGTAGAACTTTGCCTCATTATTAGACTTGGTCTAATGATGGTTTATTAGCTAGCTTTTACCATAGAGCCCATCCTAAGCCAAGGAATCCTTGTTCTTTAGAATTTAAGCCTTCCTGTATGTCGCAAAGTGCTTGAATTCTAATTCTTGGAGTATAATTTTTAGTTATCCTTTAGAAACCCTTCTTAGTTAAGCCACTTGTAGTGACTTAAGGAGATAGCCTTGTATCTCCCTTTGTCCATCTTAATTGGATGGTAATCCCCTTTTTCCTTAGCATAATCCTCATTAAGTGATAAGTGTCACTTAATTGTAATAATGGATTTGTGGAAGACCTTATTTCCATCAAATAAGAAAAGTCTCCCTTCCCAAGTAGCTTAAGTTCAATTCTTAAATATGTGCCTAGGTCATGATATGACCTAAGCATTAATTGGTCATGAGCTCTCCTTCAAGCTAAGTTAAGTTTAACATTTAAGTCCTTAATGATCTGAGCCACATCTGGTGACTTAGATATTAGCATTAGATCTAGAGCTTTTGACCTAAGTTATATATTATGACTTATGATTATAGCCTAAGTCCCTATTGAACTTCCTAGCACTTATCCTTATGGATAAAGTGAGGTCCTTGCCATAACCAAGTCATAGGCTATGACTTGTGAATCCTCTTAAAATCATTAATATTAAATTATTATGTATGCCTTAATATCCTAAGTTCCCCTTAAAACCTTGAGGCTATGTTTCTTAGTTGGATATTGATCCTTTTGCCTTAGTAAAACCCCTTAGTAAGAGATAAATGCCGCTTTTTAGTTCAAACTCAGTATGGGCTAATTCATATATATAGTTCATCTCAATCTTATTCTCTTAAATAGAATTTATCACCCAATCCTTTGGCTTCATTATTAGACTTAGTCTAATAATGCTCTTAAGCTAGTTTATAATCTTAGAGTAAGTAGTCAAAGAACTCTAAGTATTTGATGCCAAGCCTTGGGATTCTAATTCATTGAATAAGAATTCTTTAATTTTTGTTAAGTCTTACAGTGGCTTAACTAATTTGTCTAAGCTCTCTTAAGTAATGAATGTCACCTAAGTATAGAACCTTTAGGATCCTTGATCCTTAATTTGTCCTGCACTTAGTATGTGATGTTGCATACTAAGTAATAGCCCTATACCATAGTGCTAGGTCATGTGTCATGACTTAGCCTCTAATACTTAATCCCTGAGGGCTACATTCAACCCGATTGAATGTTAGCTTGTCTTTATTTCATTTCTATCCTTATTAAAGTGATGGTTATCACTTAGTTTGGTTAGCTTTCTCTAACCTTTGCTGTAAGGTAGGATTATGAAGGTCCAACCTTAAAATCTTAAGTTTTGGATTCTAAATGGAGAATTCTTAAACCTCCATATAACCGTAAGTCTTAGTTCCTTTGGGTAGTTTTATATCAATTCATGACAGTTATGGAAAATGATCGTCAATCAAATCTTCAATTCCTAAAGCAATGCGCTCTAATAAGGAATGCATTGCTGAATTCGTGGAAAGGTGCCATGATTTCAGTTTAAGTTTTTGCAGACTTCATGAGGGATCCTGTAAATCTCATTCATCTTCTACTAATTCCAAAATGGGAGTTGCTTTATATTCCCATAAACATCATCATCTAATCTCAATTCCTCTAGTAGAGATCCAACAAGATCTTTTTTATATGGAAGAGCCTATCAAGATCTTAGCTTGGGATCAAAAGCAGCTCAAAAATTGTTCTATCCCAATGGTTAAAGTTCAATGGAAGAACCGCCTATCTGTTGAGGCCACTTGGGAGAAAGAATCTGATATGCAGTCCAAGTACCTTAAGCTATGTGAAAATCTAGGTACCTTTCTCTAGCTCTTAAATTCTTTCAATTATTTACTTAGTTTCTGCATTATTCTTTTCACTTGAGTGATGTCGAGGATGATATCGTTCTTAAGTAGTGGAGCCTGTAACAACCCAAGTTGTTATCCTAGCCAATTAGGACTAATCCAAGTCCTAATTTTGATCTTAGCACATTAATTAAGTCATTAGTAGTTCACCACCAGGAACTAATTATTTTAACATCATATCAAAAATTAGCTAGGGATGTCGAGGTCACATGGATCAAACCTTGATTTTGGAAATTTCAGGAACCTTGGAATTTGACCTAAGTATTTTAACCTCATATCAAAAATTAGACTTCGCCATTGTGCTCATTGCCCTCAAATTAGCTAGGGGTGATGTTTTGATGGCAATCGAAAGTCGTTAAAACTTTGTCAAATATTTTAATAATATTTAATTAATGGAAATTGAGATATTTAATTTGACCTCAAAATCAAAATCTGACATCGCCATTGCACTTATCACCCCCAAATTAGCTAGGGGTGATATTTTGGGCACGTTTGGAAGTCGTTTGATTTTATTGAATATTTTAATTTAATTAAATACCCAAGAAAAAAGAAAATTAAATACTCGTCGGAATTGAAATCTGATATTGTCGTTGGATTCCTCTCCCCCAAATTAGCTATGGGTGAATTTTTGTGATTTTTCGGTGCTCGTCCATTAATCTAATTTTTTAAGGCATCAATTAATTAATTAAATAGATTAAACCAAAATTTATTTAAGCCTCCATTTTATTTTCCCTCTTTTCTTTTACCCTGACTAGACCCCACCTCCAATTCCTGTTTGGTGCCTCCATTTTTGTGCATGTAAGGCCGCTCTACTTTTCTCAATTTTCTGCCCAAACCATCTCCTTCTCCCCATACTTATGATGGGATGGCTCAAACTCATCCCAACCAAGAGCCATGCCCTCTCAGCTAAAGCCATCTCCCTCTCCTCTTCCTATAAGATGGATCCCAAGCTTCTCCTCCTTCCTCCATAATTGTGCTTGCTGAAGGAAAGCTCTCAAGCCCTAAGCCCAAAGTATCCTTAGAGAAATCTTTCTCTACAAGCCAATGTACCTCCCTTTCTCCCATTGAATGAATTCAATGGCTACTTCATTTTTGCTCTTATGCTTATTTAGTATCATTCTAAATCTATGAATAGAATATGGAATCCATTAGATCTCCTTGAGCTAGAAAATTTTAGCTCTGTTTTTCCTTCTTTCTGTATACCCTGACCTTTAACTCTATTGTTTGCTTAGTTAGAATAATCATTTTAAGACAATTTTGGTATCAATGGAAAGGCTTTGCAAATACCTTTCCATCGGTATATGGCACCGCATGAGAGGTGCTCTAGATTGAGAGTATTTTAGTGCAAAAGAAGACTCATTGTGGTTATCTCACAGGCAAAATCACCGTCGGGAGCTGCAGGGTGCCCAGTGCCTGAGTTTTGAAATTGGGTCCACCGTAGCACGCCGTAGCGTGCTACTGTGCACCGCAACAGCATAATAATTTGATGAGGAATACAAATTTGATGAAATTAAATTAAATACACCACAATAATGCAATCTGCTGCAACTCCTGAAAGCGTTGCAACGCACTGTAGTGCGCCACAGCGCCTGGCTTTTGGCCAAAAGGCGCCACGATGCACCGTTGCGCCCAGAACTGTTCGGTATGGCAGAAACTTTACATTTTTCACATTCTAATGACCCTGACCTTAATGGGGCCAAAATAAATTTATAAGTGATTTTTGAATGTGGAAAAATTAGGTTTTGGCCCCCCTTTTCATGAAAATAGAATTTTAATATTGAAATGACCATAAATTAATCATTAGATATCAAAATTTAGTGTTCTTAGACTCTATGGAATCATTGGACAACAAATAACAATAAACTAACTGAATTCTTAAACTTCACTTAATGTAATTACCAAAATGCCCTTATAGGTTAAAATTCTTAAATTGAACCTATAGGACTTAATACTTATCTGAATTTGATGTACCTACTGTCTATCTTCATGTTAGATAGCAAGAAATCATTTGGCATCAACAAAATCCAATTTGGAACCCTTAATCAAAAAGTAACATCTTAGACCCTTAAGTAGGGGCAAAATGCTCATTTTGCCCAAAATTTAGGTTAAGTGCCCTTAACCTCTAAAATACTATTTAAATTATTAAAATAAATAATAAAACAATTTGGAATCAAATTATAACCCTTAATCTCACAATCAAGTAATTTCATAGAAACCCCATTAAAGGCTTAAAAATTCTTAAGAAAAATTAACAACCCTAACTTAGCTAATTATATCCTTAACTTCTCTTAAGTGAATTAGATTGTCAAATAAAGATAAATTGCAATAATTATCATCAAAGTTTCCTAAGGTATTTTATTAGAAGTTTCTTTGGATTTACACTCCACCTTAGGATCTATTCCTTAAGATTAGGAATAAATCCTAGGTTAAATTTCACTCAATGAATAAATAGGTTATTCAATAGATGAAACTTTAGTTTTATTAGTTTCTAGATTTTCATACTTTAATTATGATTATTTTATCTTGTAATTTTAGATTAAGACTAGGGGATTCATCCTATTAAGCTTTGATTTTTCTTGATAGGGTTTGCCTTAATCATTAGTTCACATTTAGACTTAAACTTTAGTGCTTAAGCTTTACCTTGAGATTATGTGATTAACTCTAATTTATGGTGTTTAATTCATAATCCTTAGCTTAGTATATATTGATCAGAACTTTGCTTAGAATGTCTAAATTCATCAATTAGGACGTGATGATTTCTTATTTAAACTTATAATCATTATTGATTGAATTAAATTAGAACATGGTCAGTTTTAATTGCTTTTAACTTATAAGGCTGTACTTTTAAATTACACTCAATAGTAGGAATTGGAGATCTTGAACTTGTGTAACTTAAAATAGTTCGAATAGTTTAATAGATAACAACAGATGTCACTATGTATAGTAGAGTCCCTTGCTTATTATTGACTTACTTATTATTTTTGCATTCCTTGTACTTTGTGCCTTACCTTAAATATGTCATATAAGAACATTGATGCATGAAAGAAAAACTTAGAATAATCAGGACAACATTTACATAGGGTTCAGTTACTTGTTGATCGTGCGCATTTAACCCTACTAGATAGGGGTAAGGAGAAATAAGGATTACTTAACATTACTCATTGAGGAGTGTTGTGTTAAGTTGGAACTTGAATAGCCTTGCAGACGTGCTTGACTCCTCAGCTACTCTTAGATATATCTATAGAAGTAAAGTAAATAACTAAAATATTACTGCGTTTGTGATTACTGCCTCTTCAGTTCAGCTTCTATTATGTTATTCTAGCTTAGCTTCAGATGACGCTAAGAATATACATATACTTGTTGCAGTAGGCTAAATTAGCCCTCTTTCTAATATAGCAGTCATTATATACCCGTTTACTATTTACTATTTATTGTTTACTATTTATTATTTTACTGTGGCATTTTACTTCAATCAATTTTACTTTACATGCTTACTTACTTATAAGATGCTATATTCTGTTACTGCTTACTATACATATCAAAGTCAAGTTATTTATTTTTAACCTGCGTATGTGAAGTGATCATAAGCATATTTAGGATAAATCTTTTCCTTCAGTATTTTTCTTACTTTACTTATGCTTATATGCCTAACCTTGTTATAGCTTTGGTGTTGAGGTATATTCTTTTACCTCACATATTGCTTAGTTATAAATACCTTTATTTATAGCTTATTTCTTCCATTGTATTCTTGTTGCACCCTTACTCTTTACTTATTTTTATAGTCAAAGTAAAATAGTAATATCATAAAACTCATAAAATATTAACTGCCTAAAATATACTTAGACAATATGTGTAACAAGAATTTTCTTTTCTTTGGCTGGGGCCTTATCATTGTGAAATTGACAATAATAGATTCCGAGTTATTCGTGGTAGTTGAGCCTTCTGAAGATCAGATTTAGGAGGAGGAGTGTGCTATTGCTGGAGATCCTTAGCTTAGCTTCTCTTTAATTTTTGTGAGGATGTGAGCTTTGTCATTTTCATTAAGACTTATTTAATATTTATAATAATTCAGATATTTATGTATATTCTTTTACTGCACTATTTTATTTTGAGCTGCATATTTACTTCTTACTTGTATTATTGTGGATTGGATGTATTATATTTTATTATCTTGTATTCACACTCTGATGAATGTATATACTTAGTGAATGATTTTGCTGCATTATTCTGGGCACATCTTTCCTTTATTAGTGGATTGAGGAATTACACCTTAATCTAATAATAAGTGAGGGATTTGCTAGCATGGCACAACGCTCCTTAGCCTTGATTATTGGCAGTTAAGTGGTACTGATGCCTCTTAGGTAGGGCTTGGTTGTGTTCTGATGTAAGATCGTCGTGTGATAGCCTCATAATGAGAAGAATTATCCTGTGCAAGATCTTGAACATGCAAGGGTAGTTCTTACTCTCAAGATCTGGAGACACTACTTATATGGAGTAAAGTGTGAGATGTTTACTGGTCATCAAAGTTTGAAGTACATCTTCACTCAAATGGAACTTAACTGCCTTTAGCGTAGGTGGCCTGAGTTACTATGCG
This sequence comes from Gastrodia elata, assembly GCA_016760335.1. Taxonomy (NCBI): domain Eukaryota; kingdom Viridiplantae; phylum Streptophyta; class Magnoliopsida; order Asparagales; family Orchidaceae; genus Gastrodia; species Gastrodia elata. Next base: position 78,888,190 of record CM028670.1, on the reverse strand, counting down.
ACTACAACATGGAAATCTAGTACCATCCAGGTAAAGCTAATGTTGTATCTGATGCCCTAAGTCATAAAGCAACTTTTACTTCCCTTTGTTGCAATGAATCTTTGATTGAAGATTTTGTCAGATTGAATCTTGAGCTGATCAAATCAGTTGATTTGGGCACTATATTATTTGCTATTCAGTCAGATGATTCTCTGAGGTCAAAGATTATCGAAGTTCAGAAGGAAGATGCAAGTTATCTTGTCCTGGTTTCTGATATCGTTAGTGGAAGAGATCCCAATTTTGTCTTGATGCTGAAGGTGTGATCTTTCAGAAGACTAAGTTATAGATTCCTAAGAGCCTACAGTTACAAATACTATCAGAGGCCCATAAATCTGGTTACATTGTTCATCTCGGAAGCAGTAAGATGTATCAGGATATAAAGAAAATGTTCTGGTGGTCTGGCATGAAGAGAGATATTATTATTTTCATTTCTAAGTAATATTCATGTTTGCTAGTTAAAACAGAATATCAGAAGCCTGGTGAACTTCTCAAACCCTTAGACATTCCAGAATGAAAATGGTCCAACATTTCTATGGACTTCATTTTGGGTCTGCTTAAGTGTAGATTTGGTTCTGACTCAATTTGGGTGATTGTCGACAAATTCACAAAGTCAGCTCATTTCTTTCCTATCTGTCAAACAGATCTATGGAGAAGTTAGCTAAGCTTTATCTTATGAAAATCGTTCGATTGCACGGTATGTCAAATTGCATAGTTTCAGACAGAGATAGTAGATTTACTTTTACATTTTAGTTAGCTGTTCAGCAAGACTTGGGACAAATTTAGCCTTGAGTATTGCTTTTCATCCCCAATCTGATGGTCAAACTAAGAGGATTAATCAGATTTTAGATGATCTTCTTTGACTTTGTGTTATTGATTTTGGCAGATCGTGGAAAGATCATCTCTCCTTAGTTGAGTTTTTCTACAATAATAGTTTCCATTCCAGTATCGGTTGGCTCCTTACGAAGCTCTATATGGTAGAAGGTGTGCAACTCTGCTGCTTGGACTGAAGTAGGAGATTCTCAGCTTTATGATTCTGAATTGATCAAGGAGACTACTATAACAGTTCTTCTGATTAAGCGCAATATGATGACAGCTCAGGATCGATAGAAATAGTATCATGATGCTCATCATCGTCTGTTATAATTCCTTGTGGGTGATCGTGCATATTTGAAAGCAAGTCTGATGCAGGGTGTGCAAAGGTTCGGTGTGTCTGGAAAGCTGAGTACAAACTATCCGGACCCTTTGAAGTGATTAAAAAAGTTAAAACCTCTGCATATAGGTTGGAGTTACTTGATGACTTCTCAGCCGTGCACAATATTTTCACATCTTGAATTAAGAAGGTGTTTGCTAGATCCTAGTTAGCAAATTCAGATTCCATCAACCGAGCTGCAGCCTAATATGACTTTTGTCGTTAAGCATGTTGCAATTCTGGGGTGGGATCTTAAGCAGTTAAGGAACCACAATATTCCTATGATCAAAGTCCATTGGTAGAACCATTTAGCTGGTGAAGCTACGTGAAAAAAGAAGAGAATATGCAAAAGAAGTTCCCATAATTCTTTTCTTAATCAAGTAGTTTTAGTTCTTTCATTTTTTCATTTTTGTTCTATTAGACTTCCTTCATACATATTCAAATTTCTTATATTTATTTGTTGTGTGTCATGGGCGACACTCCTTTTAAGTAGGAGAATCTGTAATAACCCTAGTTTTATTACCCATCAATTAGTGACCTAATTGACTCTAATCTTATTCCATTGCTCTTATAATAGTATTAAGAACCTCTATTTCAAAATTTGAGCAATTTGGAGATCATTTGACAATTTTCAATATTTCTTAATTTTCTAATAATTCTAAGAATGCCTATTTTATTTTGACCTCAGACTAAAAAACGGAGTCCACCATTGGACTCGCCACACCCAAATTAGATAGGGTGGTATTTTGAAATTGTTTGGAAGTCATTGAATTTTTCCCGAAAATTTTAATATTATTTAAATACTCAGAAAATTAAGATAATTAAATTGACCTACAATCAAAAATTCGACTGCATTTTTGAGTTTCTCACCCCTCAATTTAGCAATAGTGAATTTTTGGGATTTTACGGAGTGTATTTGGATATTTAAAATTAAGTAAATAATTAAGAAATTAAATAATATAATTTAAAATTTAAACTATTATATTCTATATTTAAATTATTCCAACGACATTATTTAAGAAACAACGGAAATCCGCTATCGGGCTCACCACACGAAGTAGCAATCCGTTCTATTCAGCGCCATTGATCCACTTATATCCTAATATGACGGTTGTTTGATCCAATTTTAATCTAATTATTGGATCGTTCTTTCGATCCAATAGTTCAAATATGAGTCCTGTACGCCTCTATCATAGAAGCACGATCGCACACAATGAAGCAGAGGAGTGGAGGTACAGTCCTTCGGCTAACCATTTCCCTCGCTATCTTATCCTCCTAGGCTCTTCATTGATCATGTTGTTGTTACCAGAAAGCTTTTGGCGAAAGTCTCATGGTGCGGGAGCTGTGTTCTATGAGGACCAATCGAAGAACCTCTGCTTAGCTCTAAACACATTCGGCTGGATCATAGGAAGCAAGGTACTTCATTTTGATCTACCTTATTTTATTTCCGATAAAATTGATATAATATTGGACTTCTCATCTCTTAATGAATTTCATTGTATTCGAGCGAAATCTTAAAGTTTTTGTTCTATTAAATTGGATGCAGTGAATTTATGTTTATTCTTACTTTCAATTTTTTTTTTTAGTTATCTTGATTCTGTGATTATTCTCTATTCTTGTAGAATGTTACCCATAAATTGAAATAAGATAACGAATTTAGCCAAGGTAGATTTCTATGCATCCCAATCCACTTCCTTTATTTTTATCATATCTCATAATCTCAAAAATTATGCTTGGATTTAATTAACTAAGTTGCATTTATCCAAGTTAGATTAATAGAAGATTTATTTCAATATTTTCTTTTTATTCTGAGATACCATTAAACAAACCTCAGGGCATCCTTCTCGCATACTTCTCGATTACTTTTAAGTGGATTGCTTAGGTCGGGATTGAAGGTAGTATGACGATCTTCCTTTTAAGAGATTTATTGTGCCATGAGAAGCTTTGGAATGCCTTTCCCTTGATGCCCTGGAGACCCCATTCAGCGCCTATCGGGGAAGATGACTGCGAGCGCTGGCCTGGACCGTGTTCTCGCATGCGTATTTCTGCATCCGGTTCACTCTAATTTATTGGACCACACCGTTAAAATCCTTTGAATGGAATAATTCAATTTTAATCCTTTAACTGATTTAATTTAAATTACTTAAAACAAAAAATCAGATCATTATTAATTGAATAATTTTAATTTTAGTTATTCAAATGGTATAAAATTTTATACCCTTGTATTCAGAAAAATCAGAAGATTAGTTTTATAATATTAAAATGATAATTTAAATAATAAATTTAATTATCATTATTTATAAATGATAAATTAAATTAGTTATTTCATCATATATTGTTTACATCGTAACTTGATCGTTTGATGTCCAAACTTATTTTTCAAATAGTTAATTTCACTCATAAAAACATGTAGAATAATAATATGGAATTAGATTTAAGTTTTAAATTCTAAATCTCTTAATGAATTTTTTTAACTCTAATTAGGAGTCCTAAAAACCTAAGAATTTTCAATGTTGTCCGATTTTGACTTACTTAGTGTCATTCTTCTCCTTATACTATAAGGATTTCATATTAATGTAAATTATTTCATTTGAATAATATTGAGTGATTTTAAGTTTTTGGCTCCTAAATTAGGATAATTTTGTGAATATTCTAATTTCATAAATAGCATGTTTTAGATATTTAAACCTTAGGACAGCAAATATGTCACATTATTTTCTTCCCATATCAATTTTAATTGCTTGAATTGAACTTAGTTCTCTTAATTTAGATGCTTATATATTTAGCAAATTGATTAATTCAACCTTTAACCTTAGGGTAAATGCTTTAGATTTGATTTTATAGTTGATTTACATGTGACCTTAGAAGTTTAATGCACCTCATTAGTATAGTTAACTTAATTACCTATGTGATCCTAGAAAGTAAATCAATTAGGACTAGCCTTATGTAACTTGACTGGATCCTAGCTCATTTCATCTTTAGTTCTTGAATTCTCATTTAAGTCCTTTGAGAATTTAAATTAGGAGTCCTTACACTATTAATATGGCTTAGGAATCTTATTGATTTCATTAAATTTTAACTTATAGAAATTGTAGAACTTGTCGCTTATTATCCCTTCATCCCCTATACACTTAAATCTTTTCCAAATTACTTCAATCTAGCTAGATTAGTAATAACTTTGATTAGATTCTTCTAATATATCCTAGTTAGATGAGTTGAGCTTGTATAACCTTAACTTCCATCTTATCCCCATTTGAAAATTTTATAATCACACCCTTTCTTAGCTAGTTTCCTAAGCCATGATTTAGCTAACTAATATCAATCTTATGGCTTAGGATGAGGATAGGACTGATTTCATTTAGTACTATTATACTTATAAATTATTTTGCCATCTCATAAAATAAAATCAAACTATTATTTTCAAAACCCCAATTACTTATATTATTTACAATTGACTTGAGATTATTATCTCAAAGTCAATTAAGAGCTTAATTAGTTCCAATCATTAAATAGTTCATTAAAATTAGATAACTTTGGATATCACATAGTTTGCAATTATTGAATTTTTCCTTGAATGCTTGCTTAGCTTTGAGCCTAATTTTTATTTGATACATTCATATAAGGCATTACTTGTTGGTTAATCCATGGGCAGGCTAATTATGAGTAATAAGGAGACCTCACATTCTCAGAGGGTGAATGTAAGTGTTATTTGTTTTGAACTCCACTTTCCTTTACCTATTAGGCAGACATTCTTAACTCTTTGCTTCATTTTGCATTTTTCCGCAGAATGAATACTTTCATAAAATAACTTCAATTTAATAAATAATGAGTTCTTTCACAATCTTATTGATTGTGAGATCTCATTATAGCTTTTAAGTTATATTTACCTTTCCTAGTTCTAGACTATGTAAATCTTAGATTGATAGTCTAAGATCTTAGTTCAATTATTATGCTTTGCACTTTCCATGTTTTTAGTAATGTACTTTATTTGTTTACAGTTCTTTTATATTACAGTGAATGTTGTTATAATTTCATTTAAATTTTTCATTGTCTTCTTTTATTTACTTAGCATAAGTTCGTTGAACATATACATGCTTCATTCTATTTACTTTCATATACATAATAGTACTTTTATAGCCTATCTAGGATGCTTTTACACTTGCTTTATTTTACAGGCTAGAATGTCTAAACTTGTGAGTATTCTTACTCTCTTTGCTTTTCAATTGTCTTTCTTACTATTTTTCTTTATTTCTTTTCCCTGTTTAAATGCCTTCATTTGCTCCACTGCTTACTTTTATATTGTAAACTAGTTAGTGATATCCAATCAAATTTATAAAGTGCTTAACCAATCTTATATTGTACTTAGATTGTTTAATATAATTATACTTTTCCTTTTATTGGCTTTACCCTATCATATTTATATGCCAAAATATGATAGATATTAGGATGTGAGTGGAGCTGGACTAAGTGCTTAAATTATTACAATTGCTTTCGCTTAATTGTTATTTACTTGCTTTTATATTGTGAGAGAGAGACTTTATACTTTCTTGTTTTTTAAATTAAATGACATGTAATAATTTAAGTTAACTGCTTGCCTTTACTTATTTTGTGATGGAATTAGATCTTTTCATACTTAATTGCTTGGATGAATAAATGGATGAATGGATGAATAAATTCCATAAATATTTCATACTTATAGTCATTTGTTACATAATTGCATCTATCCTTACTTGTAGCATAATTACACATGCATTTCATAATTGTAATCTCATATTATTATATGTGAATGTTTACTTTTACTCTTACTTGAAATGTTACTTTCTCATATATGTTGCAATCTCTTAAAATTCATATTGATACTTATGATTATAACTATCATTTACTCCAATTATTTGCAAGTATTTCTATTCACATATTTCACTTCATTTGCTTATAATTGTACCTGCATTTCACTTACTTGTAATCTATCATTGATTCATGTTTCTCTTTCCCTTCTTACATAATTTGACTTCAATTAATTTTAACAATATGTGATTACTTGCTTCCGCATATGCTTACAAATACTATTTTCATACATGTATTTGTGATTACATTAATCACATTAATTGAGTTTTTCTTCTTTTATTCTTTCTCATCTTAACTTAAGACCCTCTTCATGATCCTTAGCCAAACTTAGCATCTAGCATTTGGTTAATTTCCTTCTAATTTGATATTAGATGCTAAGGTGACGTTCTAATGTTGGGTTTAATTCCTACTCAATATTGAGGTTGTCACATTTAGTTATAGATTTTGAAAGATACATCTAAATGAAGTTATTTAATTAAAAATAATTAAATTTAGTATATTTGTTTAATTGTTTATCTAATCCTTCGAATTAAAATGCACTAATGACGAGGCTCCAACATTTCGCTTGCCACATGGCTTCATAAATGGCGCGGTTCAAATCTTGTCGAACCGGCCGGTTCAATACATAGCGGTCGGTAGACCGTCATCTTCATCCTTTGAGTCGAACGCAAGAAAAGAATTAGGGCATTGCTGGATTCATTCTATGAATGATTGCAGAAAGTGATTGATCTTAAAATATAAAGTTAAACTAAAATTCTTCAATCAGAATAAAAAATCCCTAATTCGAAGACTCTCTGAGTTCGTCAAAATAGCAACTCTAGCTTCCTTATTATAAAATGTTTCGAGGAGGATGACGACATTTGATCAAGTAAATCATAAATGCTGTGCTTAATTTAAGTTTATACTCATATTTTAATTAAACAACACAGATAGCAGATATACAAAAAAATGAAATTTGAGGATCGCAGATAATAAAAATTATTGTAATTTGGCCGCTAAAAAGAAACCCAAATCGACCATAACATAGGTAGTTAGGGTTTGACAGCACCATAAATTGAAGAATCAAATAATAATTCATGAAATAGCGAATTGAATAAGGGGAATAAGCAATGATGTACCTTCTCTAATGTCTTTGTGTTTTAGGATTAGGGCAAGTATCCACTTTCGATGATAGCAACGAGTTGCACTCACAGCACTTTCAGAAATCCTCCCAATAACGCAAGAAGAGTAAAACAAATGGAGGATAGAGGGACAACTAAGGGATAAGGAATAGCTAAAGAGATGGCAACTGAATGGGGGCACGACCGCAGGCCACGATTGCTAAACATAGAAGAAGATGTACAGTAAAGAACTCGAAGCCGTCGGTCCGATAAAGCGATCCGACGGTCAGAAGAGCGCTGACAGGACGGGTCGTTATTCGACCGTTGGATCAAAACATTAAAATGGAATGGTCAAGATTTAAACAGGTGGTTGTTCCATGTTTCGTTGGAAATAGTGGATCTCCGAAAATCTTAAAATAATCGTTTGATAAATCAATTATAATATATATATATATATATTTACATATATATATGATTTTAATTATTATTTAAATATTTTTTTATCATATTTCATTACATAAATTTAAATATTTAAACACACTCCAAAAAATCCCAAATTTTCACCTTTACCTAATTGAGGGGTGAGGAACTAAAAAATGTGATCAAAATTTTGATCGGAAGTATATTTGATTTTTCTAATTTTTTGGGTATTTAAATAATATTAAAATATTGGTAAAATTTTTGATAACTCCCAAACACCTCCAAAATACTATTTCTAGCTAATTTGGGTGTGGTGAGTCCAAAGGCAGACTCTATTTTTAATTCTGAGGTCTAAATAAATTAGGTATTATCAGAATTACTTGAAAACTAGGAAATACTGGAAATTATCAAATAGTCACCAAATCGCACAAAATTTGAGGTGGAGACTCTTAATACTATTATAAGAGAAGAAGATTAGAGTCAATTAGATCACTAATTGATAGGTAACAATACTAGGGTTGTTACATCTGATGTTCCTCTTTGACTAAAGAATATGAATGGCACTTAGAAATGAAAATAGCAATATCTCTCTTCATGTCAAACCACCCAAATGATTTCTTCATATTCTGATACATCTTACTACTACTTGGGTGAACGGTTTAACCAGAGCTATGGTCTTCTAACAGTATTTGCAATTGTAGGCTCTTAGGAATCCATAAACTAGTCTTCTGAAAGATCACACCTTCGACATCTAGAACAGAATAACTAACATCTTCCTTCTGCGCTTTGACAATCCTTGACTTTAGATAAACATCTGACTGAATAGCAAATAATATTGTGCGCAAATCAGCAGATATGATCAGCTCAAGGTTCAATCTGATGAAATCTTTGACCAAAGATTTGTTTCTACAAAGAGAGGATAAAGTCACTGACAGACCCCAAATAGTGTCTGCGCTTGCATGCAAGTGTACGTGGTCCAAAGTAATAATAGAATGATAAGTTCTAAATTTTATCATCCTCAGTTAATGAATGGTTTTGTTACTACATTGTATTTACTTTTAATAATGTCTAGATAATATGTTTTCTTTTTGTTTAGTGGTTCTTAATTTAATAATACAATGATCTCAATTAAAGATACTATTTAATTAAGAAGGAAGAGTTAAGTTTTTGTCATATGATTTGTTAGGGACAGATGTTGTATTCAATTCATGCAATTATAAGTACTTGTTATCAAGTTTATCAATCAAGTGAACATTGTGTTCCTTAGGTTAGTCCTCTAATTTTGACAAGTTCAAATTTGGTGCACAAGGTGAACACACTAGGGTTCTTCCTTCAATGTTTGTTGTGCCGCAGAGCTTGATCGGTGGCTCTTGGCTCACATGCTTCAATCTTTTGGCTGAGCACAAGGAATGGTGCAGTTAGGCTCGAGAGCTTGTCACATAGCTCTGAGCTCTAGCGCACACACTCCTAGCTCTAAGCTAATTTGCGAGCTATGGAGCACAAGATGCTTATTGTCACTAAGTCCTTCTTCCATTTCAATCCTGAGGTGTTTTACACCGAGAGTCCTCACTCGGCAACTCGCGATGAGGACCTTTATATGCATTCCCTCTAGGTTCAAAATGCTTAGGTAGCTTAACATTAATTCATTTAATAACAGTTCTTATCAAATAGATTTTCATTTAATTCATAGCATGCATTCCAAAGTACAATCTAAATAAATCATTCAAATAGATTCTATTTTATTACAAGAAAGTTCATACAACATCCTTATGTCCCATACATTCACATGACTACAGCCTAACCCTCCCCTAGGAGGGCTTAGCCTTCCATTACAGCAAAAATACAAAGATAATCATATAAAGATAAGAACTCATGATTCGACGAGAATGAAAACAAAAGTAGGGTTAAGGGGAATACTAGGAACAACTGTGGCGGCCGCCCCTTCTCATCACAAGGCTTAAGGAGAGGTCGTCACTAAGCACATCTCATACTTAACATTAGGTTGGAATTTAAGACTCCAATCCAATCTTAAGGAAAAGAGGTGCTTTTCTGAATAAAGTAAATATTAACAATCACTTAATGAGTATCAGAGTGCGGAAGAAAAGTAACAACTGAAAGTAACATCCATACATAAAATAAAGACATCCAACTCAAAATATATACAATACAGGAAAGTAAAGTACAAAGTTTTGTATTATTACAAACATTTAAAGTTTAAAGGCTGAAAAGAAAGAGTCTCTTATCCTCACAATATAAAGTAAAGCAATCTAGTAAGGTTAAGCTTCCTCAGTAGGCTGGACCTCCTCCTGGATTTGCTCCTCAGAAGGCTCTATCTCCTCAAAAAGCTCAGAATCTACCATTATTAGTTTCATAATGGTAGGGCCCCAGCCAAGAAAATAAAAATCTTATTAGATAAAATGTCTAAGTACATTTTAAGATAATAAATTTTAATGTAATTTTAATGACATCACAACTTTAAGTTAGGCAAAATATAGCGGTAAAGCATAAAGAAAGGCAAGAACAAATCATGAGGTAGAAACATACCTCAACTCAGGCTGTAAAATAAGGTAAGTAAAGCACAAGATAATGCTACTAAGTTCAAAGAAAAGTCCTAAAAAATATGATCAAACTAACATGCCAGTATAGTATAAGTAAAAGTACTGTACTGAAAGTATAAGACTAGTATCCTAACATGCTCTCAAATAAGTAAAACGGTTGACATATAAAAAGTTCTAAAATGAAAAGGAACTGCAAAAAATGAAAAATATGAAAGAAATAAAAATGTACTGAAACAGTAAAGTAAAGTAAAGTAAGTCTGAAGAAAGTATGTAAAGTAATTGTAAAAGGTCTGAAAAGTAAATGTAAGTGATGTTGATTAATTTACTGTACTTGTGATATTGTTACTTAATCTGCCAAAAAGTAAAGGCCATCTGGTAATCCAGGAGAAACATCCCAGATTAAAGTAAAGTTCATCCAAAAGAGGCATCTAGAAGAAACATCCCAGATCCTAAAGTAAATCCACAAAGTATCTAAAGGGCAAATAGGAGAAACATCCCAATGCCAAAGTAAAGTACCATAGGGGAAATTCCCTACGCAAAAGCAGTCCTAAAGTAAAGTCATACTAAGTGGCAGGTTAAGTAAAACATAAATCACAAGTTAAATGTTGTTTATTTAATGTTTCTTTTAATATTATGCAAATGAAATGTGAATGAAACTCAAAGTATGATATAAAGTAAGTAACAAGTATTTAAGTATGTCTCAAGGTATAAAAAGGCTCAAATAACAAGGAAAAGCATAGCGTTTTCAAATCAAAGAATTTATAAATAACACTACACAAACTTTGTGATATCACCTGTTTTCTAATTTAGACATTCTATTTACTCTAAGTTACATAAGATTCAGAATCAAAAATTCTTACACTGTCTGTAACTTAGAATCACGAACCTACAGGTTGAACATAATTAGGATTAGCTACGTCCTTATTATAAATGAATCAAATGTCGCCTATAAAGTTAAAATATGTAAATCAATCGTCCTAATTATTATTTTATAAATCCCAAATAAACCTTGATTAGCCAAATCAAGATTTAAAGAATTAAGAATCAAACTTTAAAGAATGAAGCTTAATTCTTAATCACAAGGCCATACTAATGGGCTAAGGTTTAATCCCATCTCACTGATTAAATATTAAGGAAAATCCTATTAAATTAAGTCAAATTCAATAGGATAGATTTCTAATCCTAATTATAATGTTAAAATATTAAATAATCAATTAATAAACTATAAAAAAAATCTAATAAACTAGTAAAATTAAGGTTTCACCTTAATGAGTAACCCATTTTACCCATTAGATAAGTTCTAACCTAAGACCTAATCTTAGTCTTAGGAATTAAGGCTCTTAAATACTAAGAGTATCACTCAGACACACATCCTAACTAAGGTTATAAGACCTAAAGGATGATCTAAGAGGTTTCAAAGGAATGGAGAAGAATTCATTTTTACGTATGATTTTTTTTTTACTTAGGGCTAAATTTAGGGTTTTACTTCTAATATCTAATTTAAGACTTAGAATTATTTAAATTATAGTTTAAATCACTTTAATTACTAGTTGTTATAATTTAGAGATAAAATTAGGTTTCAATTTTATTAAACCCTAATTTTGGGCAAAAAGACTGTTTTGCCACTCCTTAAGGGTCTAAGATCTCATCTTTATGAATTAATACTAAATTCTGAATTTTAATGATGTGGAATGATTATTTACTATCTAATATGAGTTTAGACAGTAAGTTTATTAATTTTGGCTAAATATTAAGCCTTATAAGGTCAAATTAAGGAATTTGACTTATAAGGGTATTTTGGTAATTTTACCCTAATGACATATAATTTTTCTATCAGTTTATTAAATATTATGCTCTAAGGTTTCCATAGAACCTAAGTTTATTAAATTCTGATGTGTATTGGCTAAGTTATAGCCAAAACAAGTTTTAGGGTTTAAAGGGTAATTAAGGATTCTTAATTAAGAGTCAAAAATTCTAACTTTGTCATTTGGTGTCCAAATTGTAATTTTAGTGGCTATAAGTCACAATTGATCCACAAATTCTAATGACTAGTGGTAGGTTCAATTTGAACTCCATTTGGCTAAGTTATGGCTTAATTAGGATTTAAGGTGATTAGTGAGTGATTAGTGAAATTAATCACTCAATCACTAATCCAACCCTACAGTTAGGTTCTAATAGGTTTTAAGAGTTCTCTAAAACTGAATTTGTCCAATTTGGTTTATTAAATTGGCTAATATTCACTAATTAAGTTTTAGGGTAATTAGGGGTGATTAGCAAATCTAACTGTTGGATCCTAAATATTTTTATAGATCTCTGTAGATTAGGTTTTGTTGATCTAAATTGGTATTTGGATCACCTAATTTGGAGCTAAGATAGCAAACTTATGGTCATTTGAAGTTCTAGGTCAAATTAGGCTAATTAGGGTTAGGTCCTAAATATCATTAGGCTCAAATTAATCCAAACAGTAAGATTAACCCTACTAAAATATTCTTTAGGGTTTTGTGAATATTTTAAGACCCATATTGGGTATACTTTGATTAATGGATATAAAGTTATTGTTAATTGAAGTTTTGGAACATAATTTGAATTATTTAATAACTTAAAATATCACTATTCAAAATATAGGTCCAAATGAATTTTTGATTGTTTCATATTATTCCTTAAATTTTACTGATTAATTTAGCATATTTACTTGTTATAATTAGATTTATATTTGTTAAGATATTTATGTTATAAGAATTTTTATTTAATTATTTAAATTAAATCTGTTTTTCAAACATTTTTATTTTATAACTTATATATAATATACTTAAATATTTATTTTTAAGTTCTCTGCAGGAGGTGGGCCCCACCAGGATGATCGCGTGCGGCACACGTGGAGAACCTTCGCTCACCCTCGGACAGGCCCGGCCCGATCAGCCCATCCCAGTATCGGGGTCTTCTCCCCGATGGATGAGAAGGCGCTAGGGCATCTTCGAGAAGCGCTCACACCTCCCATTAGTGCTCGAAACACAAGCGATCCAAGAGCCAATGGGAAGTAGAACCTATAGGTTATAGAGATTCTCACCATTTCCCTAACCTTAGCATTCGAAATTATGCCCTAAATCACGAAAGCAGGAGATGAACGCAGGCATGAGAAGTATATCGTACGATACATTTGATTTCAATACAATTAATCGATTTCCAATTACATTACCAAATACTGATTACTAACATACAATTTCATCATTTGAATTGAGTAGTTTAATCAGAAATCAAATATTGTGCTTAGGAATTTAATGGTTGAATCCGAAATATTTGCAAATGAATTCGATTGATTGATAAATAATTTCACAGACAATTTCAATCACGATTAGATTGATACAACCAAAACTGAAGATTAAGCATTAGAAGGATGTAGGTACAGAAGTGAAGTACCTTATGGACTTGACGGGATTAGGGTTGTTTTGCTTCGATTGAGATACGCCTCCCTTCATTCCCCCCGAACTGATGATCTGCGAAAAGGAGAGGCTAAGAAGGGGGCTTATGCGGTGGAAGGCCATCTGGCGAATGCTGCGAGCGCTGCATGTCATCACCGCGACACGCGCCAGGCGCTCGGCTGAGCGTCGAGGGAAGATGAGCGAAAGCCGTTCGATCTCCGATCAAACAGCTCCTAGTTACCGTTAAGATTCGAACGCACAGTTGATGGCAGGGAGATTTAAATGATGGCGTGAATAAGGTTTTAACGAGAATCATTAATTACTTAACGGATATAATATTATTTAAATCATTTTATACATATTTCATTAACTAGATTCAACTAATTAAACGGATTCCTAAAATTTTCAATAAATCACCCCTAGCTAATTGAGGGGTGAGGAACACAACGGCGCACTCGGATTTTTGATCCGAACAGTATTTGATTATTCAAATTTTTAGATATTTAAATAATATTAAAAATATTCGCCGAAAATCTAACGACTTTCAAATGCATTCAAAACTTCACCCATAGCTTATTTGGGGGTGGTGAACTTAATGGCGAAGTCAGATTTTGAATCTGAGGTCAATATAAAAAGTCAATTTCTAGGGTTTTGAGATTTTTCCAGAAATTAGGTTTTGATCTATTTGATCCCTAGCTTGATCCAGATTTTAGAAGTAGGTTCTAAATGACTTGATTAAAATACTAGAACCATAATTAGGACTTGGATTAGTCCTAATTGACCAAAGTAATAACATGGGTTGTTACAACAACCCTTTGATTGGGGTTCTCTGGATTTTCCTTGCTCCCTGTTCTTCTTCTCTTCAAGTTCTTTGGCAACCTCCTCCTTCTTTCTCCTGCAACAGTACTCTAATTCCTTCCTTGGAGAGTTTTGCTTCTCTTTATTATAGCAGTCTTTTGTTTTGATCATAGAGAGAGTCAAATTTGGGAACCCTATCTTAGTTTCAAGAGGCAGTATATATAGGGGAGTCCTCAGCCCCTTGTGCATGAATTCTGTCATCCCTTCCAATTCCTTGAATGAATGGCAAGTTATTAAATTTATCCTTTTATTCCCTTGGGATAAAGCAGGACTTAATGTATTTGCAGTTTCCAAACAGTTGGTGAAGGCCATTAGTTTGATTTTTTAACCTTCCCTATGCTATCATAAATGCTCTGAACTAGAAAAACTGCAGTGGGCAATGTGGCACACTGCAGTAGCTGCATTTTGATTCCTCTGGACTCTGCTGGAAAGATTTAGGAAGTCTATTAAGTAGGAGTCTGCCTTGGCGCACTGTAGAGACTCAATTCAAAACATGGGTTCACTACAGTGCGCGGTAGCGAGTCAGTTTATTTCATTTAAATTATGCTTTCGCTATGGCACGCTATAGCGATTAAAGTTTTGAATTTTACTGTTTAATTAAATTTTATCCCTGTTGAATAAAGTTTTGATGAAAGGACATCGTGGCCCGCTGTAGCGCGCTGGGGAGCTATATAGCATATTCCTTCCAGGTCTACTGTTTTGTTCATTGTACCCAGGTGCGCTGTGGCGCGTTGCAGCGATTAAAAGTTTGAATTTGAGGAAATTTACTGTTCAATTAGTTCTCCTAATGTTAAAAATATTTTCCAGGAAATGACAACGTGGCCCGCTGTAGCACGCTGGGGCGCGCTATTGCGATTTTTCTCCCTAGCTTGTAGTTGTGCTTCCGGGTTTCAGTTTTCCTTTGTCATCTTTACCTGGATGGTATTGAATTTCCAAGCCATAGTCACAAAGTAACGCTAGCCACCTATGCTCATGGCAGTTAAGTTCCTTTTGAGTGAAAATAGACTTCAGACTTTGATGATCAGTAAACATCTCACAGTTAACTCTGTACAGGTAGTGTCTCTAAATCTTAAGAGCAAAAACTACCCTTGCAAGTTCCAGATCGTACACATCATGATTCTTCTCACTATGTTTAAGTTGTCTAGAGGCATACGCTATTACACAATGATCTTACATCAGAACACAACCCAATCCTACCTTGGAAGCATCAATATAAACTTGAAAATCTTTACCCTCTTGAGGTAGTACCAAAATTGGCGCAAAAGTTAACAAATGTTTCAACTTCTGAAAAGCTTCTTCACAAACTATGATCCAGATGAATGGAACTTTTTTTTTGTTAACTGAGTTAACGACAAAGCAATTTGAGAAAATCCAGATACAAACCATCTGTAATAACTAACAAGTTCAAGGAAACTAAGAATTTCTATTATATATTTAGGTTGTACCCACTATTTGACAACTTGGATTTTCATTTGGTCGACTCTTATGCCTTCAGCATCAATTACGTGACCCATAAATGTCATGGATTCTAGCCAAAAATTGCACATCGAAAACTTAGCGAACAGCTTGTACTCTCTTAACATCTCAATAATGATACGTGGATGGTCTTCAAGATCAACAGTTGACTTGGAATAGATTAGGATGTCATTGATGAAAATGATGAAAAACTCATCGAGATACAAATTAAGGATTCACTGCATCAAGTCCATGAAAATTAAAGGAGCATTCGTCAGTCCAAAAGTGTAACAACCCTAGGTTGTTACCCTGTTAATTCTCAGTTTAATCAGACATTAATTTTGATCACATTACATTTAGAATATCAAGTTAAGCTTATCCTAAAAATTTGAAGTCAATTGGACTTCTCGAAGTCCAGTTAGCATTTTGATCAGTCTAGATGCCCTAAATGAGACCTAAAATATTTTGGCCTTAAAATTAAAATTTGAGTTCATGTTTGAATTCCTCACCCCCAAATTAGCTAGGGGTGAAAGTTTGGTAAAATTTAGAGATCATTTATACTAAAATTCAATTCATATTAAATTTGTCTAATTGAATTTTAGGGCCTCTAACAATTCTATTTTGCAAATGTACCCTTATACCCGATTAAATGGCCGGGATCCGTTGTGCGGACCGCGGGCGATCCACTGTGGAGCGGTCACATGACAGTGAAGTCCCGTTGATCCCACTGTCGAGCTGTTTGATCCCACGGTCCAGATTTAATTTATGTAGGATCGCGGATCCGCCATTAGATGAATCCTTAGATACTATGTCCAGGATCACTCTCGCAATTGGCCATTAGGATCCGAGTGATCCCAGCCGTAGAGCCATCTGATCGATAGATCAGACGACATCCGAAGGTCCCGCTACTGTGGACCTTCATCTTCCTCTTGCTCGTGCCTAACAGGGAATCCATCCCATATTGCTAGCTGCCATGTCTGTCTCCCACTCATGCATCCACCTCAGTAGGTCGTTAGGACCTTTCCTATATTAGTACGGAGTATGGAGCCCCGATCGAGCTTCGTGACCCGGCCGAGCTCAAATTAGAAATTTGAGAGCTCAGCCATGGACTGACCTCTCAGGCCTCCCCAACCCAAGCTCTAGTCTCTATAACCCTCCCAGTCCCTCTCTGAGGCTATAAATAGCCTCAGGCCTGCTCCCTATGATCCTTTGCTGATCAATTGGAGTCAAGCATTCTTTTGCCATTCTTGAGCTTCCATCGATATCTGTCCGAGCTTCCCAGGCATCCAGGCATGCATACCACTAATAGAAGGTGTATCATAGTGTTCAGGAGCCCTTAGCTTGTCTATGGAAGCTAAATGGTGCCCCCATCTCCCTTTGCGATGTTTGTAAGCTCGCCCGTCGAACCAGATACCCCCGTTTGCAAGCTTTGATCTAATGAGGCTCGAGCTTATCTCCTTTTGATTTGTATGATTGCGTATTGTCATTTCAAACCCAATGCGATCATGTTTTTGCCTTAAGCTAGCTCTGATTGATCGTGTTTGTGCCTTAAGATACGATCCGTAAAGCGGCCTGGGTCTGAGTAAGGACCCAACTATCCAGCCCACCTCAGACCCTCAGGCCAGGGGGCTTTGATCCGCCTCACCTCCCTAAAGGTGTAGGGATCGATCTCTGGGAAAATCATGGCCTTTGTGGGAAGAATTGTCTCCCCACAGTAGCTCCATTGAGGGAGCTCTCGGGTGAGTAAAGTCTAGATGATCTAGACCACCTCACAGAGGGCATTAGGTCTCTGCTAGTGCGTTTGGCCATGGTGAAGGTGTAGCGATCCTTGAGTCATCGTGCCATGGCCTCGGTGCAAAGGAATTGGCCAATTAGGGTTTCCCTAATTGGATATCCGTTGGGACGAGGGGTTGGGGACGAAACCACTGTGCGGGTCGGGCCGACCCGTGACCCACGCAGTGCGACAGTCCCGGGTCTCTTGGGCCCCGGCCGACCCGTGCCTTTTGTTAATCGGTTGAGCCCATTTTATTGAAATTCGATTAATTGGATTTATTTTCCTTAAGGAAAATAATCCAATTAATCAAATCATAGGGGAATTTAATTGGAAAAATACAAATTAAATTATTGTGATAACTTTTAATCCACTGGTCCAAATCCTATGATATTATATACCAAATTGATTAGAAAATCATACAGAATCAGAATATAAAATAAAATTGAGCTTTTAATGGCAGGATTTTCTAGATTATTCTAATTTTTACATAACTTAATTAAGGTGGATTAGTATGTATGCTTAGCCAAATTGTATAATTTATGTGCCATTGTGTTTCTT
This sequence comes from Gastrodia elata, assembly GCA_016760335.1. NCBI lineage: Eukaryota > Viridiplantae > Streptophyta > Magnoliopsida > Asparagales > Orchidaceae > Gastrodia > Gastrodia elata. The sequence goes on along the minus strand of CM028670.1, from coordinate 78,869,975 downwards.
ATACCTTATTGATGCATGTGCTAGGTAACTAAATTTTTTTATTTATATACTCTTAGTTATGCCCTAATATTATAAGTGTATGCTTAGTGAAAATTAGGGTTCTTACTTAATATAAATTTGAAAACTCAGTCTATGATTTTTCATATGAATAAATTGGATATAATTGCCAAGTTTCATGAATTTCTAATTGTTGGATTTGTAATTAAGTGATAATCAATTTGTATTGAATTAAGGTTTGATTAGCACTAATTACCTTCTATTTTTTGTAAAATTCTATTATTTAGCTTTCATAACAGTACTATGATTATAAAGAACCTATCATGTGGTTCTTAAACATCAAATTTAACCAAGTTGATTAAAGTAGCATAATTTCTTAATTAATCTTAAGAAATTTTAAGATATTGATCAAGTGAATTATATTTGGTTGAAATCTGAGATTGCCACCAATAATACATTAGTAATCTACTAATTTGACACTTGATTTATAAAACAACAATTGGTCTTAGCTGGATAAGAATAGGAGTTAAACCATAACTTGTTTGATTAAGATCTAAATCCTTAATCACTTGATCAAATAACTTGATTGTAAGATAATTGATTTGACATTATTCTAATAATGCATCTGATTTAATATTGATCTTTGATCATTGAATTAGAAGTGCTAAGATCAATAATGAATTAGTGAGATTGAAGTATCTGAATCTAAGCTTTAGATATTTGATTTTCTCTTATATAAGACTATTAGCATAAGATGAATAATAAATATGTAATGATTTATGAAATGACCTAACTTTAGTAATATCTTTAATTTTATCTCATGATTGTGGAATAGAATGTGATTAGATAGATCTAATCATCTGATTTGATCACTTGTATCCAAGTTAGTAAGTAAACCCTGAATCTTTAACTTAAGTGGTAGAAGAGTGGGATCATAAGATCTTGCTTTAAGAGTGCTTTAAAATAGTTAAAAGCCTTAAAGAATGTTACACCTTAAGGTAGGAAAGACTTATTATGATATATTGAGGTAGGAACTTAGATGATCCTCCCTAACCCTAAAAGCCGATCTTAAACCTTGTGGTAGTATACACCTAAGATATTAGATTGAGATTCTCCCATGTGGTAGGTAACCCATGTTGAGTGACCTCTTGGTCACATCCTTGGAGCCATGTGTAGGACTCGCCCAATTAGAGTAAGGATTGATAGTGTTAGATAAATCCTTGGTGATTAAATAGAATTGACTGAACCCAGTTTATTAGCTGAGTATAGTAGTGTATATCCATAGTGTTAGATCACTCCAATAGTATTCAGAAATTATTGAGTCACTCTAAGTAAGATTTATCTTTGTGCTATTATGTGAACTTATGTGGATACAATCTCGCTTAGACTAAATCAATCAATCTTAAGAGTGTTATAATTAGGGACTTAAATCCTTAGTTTGAAAGAACATAAATTGTGATCGGGTGCTGCCTCCTATCTTAGTGCACTTCAATAAGTGCAGTTTTAAACAAATTAAGTAATTTAAGTTATGCTCTTTAGGACACTAGGTATGCTTGTAATTATAGTATTTAACAGCTTAGTTTGAGACATAAATTATGACCAGGTTCTGCTCCTATCTTAGTGCGCTTTGATAAGTTCAGTTTTAAACAAACTAAGTGTTAAATTCACCTTTCTTGAAAATATACCTAATATGTATATACAATTCTTCCAATTGATGCTTTTAAGTAAAATCCTAAGTAAAACTAATTATGGAAATTAGAATCTAGGAGTCATAATTCTTTTAGCAGGATTATGTACAATGGAGGCATTTGAGTCATAATCTAATTTCAAGTATTTCTGGATTTCAGTTATGTAGTATAGAGGCATGAGCATGAGCATGGGCATGAGCATGAGCATGATGTATGAGTATTAGTGATAATTTATGAGTTACATAATGTTGCATACCTCAACAAGAGAAATTCAGAATATTGAGACATCACGGTATAATTTCCCAACAGGATATATATAGACATTGGACCGTATGGCTCATAGCAGTTTAGTGATAGTTCAATTACATATCAGTGGCATACAGTATTGTAGCATATTCAGGTGCATGAATTCAGTAACATATAGCAAAGTTTGGATGTTCTTACATCAATTTTAGATCATTCGTTATTTTTCATTATTTTTAGCATTCAGTTTACAGTTTAGTTTTACTTTACTCTGTTTTACTTAATTTCAATTATTTAGTAACCTTTATAGCTTTTTTGCAGTTTTAGTTACTCTATTGTTGTATTGTATATGTTCAAGAACTATTTAGTTTAGTTTCGGTGTATTAGACTTCTTGTCTAACACGGGGTACTTTTGGGATCCGACAATTTGCTAGATCCTGAGCAGTTGGTCGAGCCAAGATAGGGGACTCTCAAGATATCCAAGAGAAATACGAGGAGCCTTAGTGGACTTTCCTTCAGCCTTATCACTTTTTGCTTTTATTTTAGTTTATTATCTAGACTTTATTTTTGTATTATTCAGTACACAGTTTATATTAATTTTTGATGCACTTTTACTTTTCTTTTCTAAGATGAATGCTTACTACTGTTCTGTAATGAATGTATTATGGATGTTTTTCTTTAGCTTCTGCACTCTATTATTATATTACTATACTTAGTATTATAATATGATCAGCATACTCCACCCAGTAGGATATCTTATACATATGTCGAATTCCTCTTGTTGTATATAAAATCTAATGTATGTATTTGTCTAATACTTAGGATAAGGATACTACTTCTATCTTAAGTATTAGCTTTCAACCCTCCTTTGGGGTTAAGTCAGTAGCCTTTAGTGTGGCTAGTTTCTTTAGTCCGCCTATTCGGGGAGATGGGTTATGCCTTCCCAAGTAGCGTGCCGCTCCACCGCTGAATTTAGTTTGTTTTGCACGCGATGATGGGGTGGGGCGCTATAGTTGGTATCAGAGAAGTATCATAAAGTGTCAAAAGAGGAGCTTGTTCCTATCTACTTTATGATCTGTTCTTTGTATCACGTCAAGATAACAAGTTACTAAGTGTAGGAAAAGCAACATCCAAAAGTTCATCAAGTTATCTCAAAAATAAAAATTTGATTATGTCTAAAATGAGGACATCCTAGGAATTGAACGCACATAATGACATCATTAAAATAGTGAATTTTTAAATATAAATTGGACATCCTAGGATTTGAAAGAACTTCAAAGATAATAATAATGATATGAATCAAGTACTTATAAGTTGAGTTACTTTTATGAATGGAATATATGCAGTCAGCATTCTGGTTCTACCTTAGGAGATTTGAAGACTACTGGATAGATTATATTCAAGATGGACAGATCTATGGTAGGATCATCGATAGAGTATCAACTCAAGGAGTAGAAGTTTTGGACAATATCCTTACCCATGCATCCGTAGGAGGTACTAGTCTCCTAGCACTTGCTAGAGAGTGGCTGGATTGTGCAACCACTGCACCTTGAGAGATAGTCTTTCCCAATGAGCATCGTCTTATGATCACTGAGATCTAACTTAGGGGATCAGTAAGTTGTTGGTGGTTCTGGGTTTATATGAGGTTAGCTTGGAGGAGTCATGTAGTCACTTATGATGATTTCTGTGCTTCTTTTTGGGTAGAATACTGTAACTAGGGGGCCTTGAGTCTTTCCTTTCATGAGTAGTTTATGCATTTTATTTATCTATGTAACTTCTCTTTTGAGAAAGTAATGAATTAAACGATAATGAAATGTTACTATTCGCTGAATTTATACTTGCACTTGCAGCCATGAATCCTGGATCTCTTTCTGCTCCCACCCCAATTAAGAATACGGTCTTGTCCTCAACCATACCCAATGAAATGAATCCTATGATGATCTAATGAAGGTGCTGATCGAGAGTAATGCGCAACATACGTAAGAGACTCGTGCCCTTATACTAAGCGTTCGCCAGAAATCTCTTCCTCAAGTAGGAGCCCATCTTCCTCTCACTTCTTAGGAGATGGGCTTCTTCATAGTTTCCTATGATTAAGGACACCTACATTCAGCGGGGCTCTCAACCCCATTGACATTGTTACTTGGTTGAAAATGGATAAGAAGAACTTGGCTAGCATAAAATATCCAAACTTAGAAGCTATTCGCTTAGTCACCCGCCTGTTTCAGGAGGAAGGAGAGTACTGATGGGAAAATGAGTGGAACAATAAGTTTGTTGATTATGAGATAGAAGATATCTCATGGGATATGTTCCTAGAAGCATTTTGAGAAGCATTCATCCCCGCATCAGCTCAAGCCATTTTATAGTATGAACTTCTCCACCTTACACAAGGGAATATGTTTGTGTTCGACTATAAACAAGAGTTCAGAAGGCTAGCACGTTTTGTTCCGGACTGGCTAGAACGGAAGCATCCAGATGCCATCGCTTCCTAAAAGGTTTGAAGAATTCCATAAAAGCTCATTTGGTGTCCTGTCAAATCAAGAACTTCATAGAGTTGATCGAGGCGGCTCACCTCTAAGAAGGATTTCAAGGACAAATGGATCGTAAGCATAAGGCTGCATTTGTGTAGCCATGGAAAGAACATTTCAGTCATCGTAAGGTGGCTAAAGTCTTCAATATGGAAGTAGAATAGTCTCAGTCTGAAATTGCTTAGTGCAAGCATGCTCATCTATATGATAAATGCTATCACTTTGGCAATGTATGTTTCACCTGCGGTTGAGATGGTCACCCCTACTACCAGTGTGACTCTAAAACAACTATTAATGGAGTTCTCATCGATCACTCTCATTGCAATAAAGTGTTCCGTCCGCAGCCATTGAATAGTCGAGCTCTAGTCTTAGCAGTAATGCAGCTCCAGTACCTGCAGCCAACAAGAACATATCTGCTCCTGTGCCAAAGTCGGCCTATAATCGCCAAGGTCAGCGGCCTCAGGGCAAGCAACCATCAGCTCCTGTGAGAGTTTACATGCTAACTCCCGCCTCAGCTCTTGAAGATAATGATATTGTTCCAGGTACGTCTTAAATTTTATTTTCAGTTCTTACGATTTCAATATTCAGTCTTTTTTATTTCAGTATTTTTGAATGTTTGAATATCAGTTATCATTATAACTATTGTAATCGTAGGCACCTTAATAATAAATGATAAATCTTGCAATAATATTTTCGATACGGGAGCAAGTCATTTCTTTGTATTGGAAAGCTGGGTTAAAACTCTTAATCTACCAACCTATCGATCAGTAAATTCATTGAGCATCGGGTTACCTTTCAGAGCCCGTATGCAATCCCAACAATTTTGTATCATTGATATTCCCATTGGAGAACAAAAATATGGGGCTAAATTAATCTTGCTGCCAATTGCAAATTTCAATGTAATTTTGGGCATGGACTGGCTAAGCAAACATAGTGTGTTCATAAATTGCCAAAATAAGAAAATCACTTTTGACAGTGGAGGTCAGTTGCAATTCTTTGTAGGTAGATTTAGTGCCCAAGCATCGCTGATTAATGCAATGAAAGCAGAAAAGTTAGTCAAGAAAGGCTGCGATGCGTATCTCGTAATAATGTTAGGATAAAAGAAAGAAGTTGTTCCTATCTTAGAAAATCAAATAGTTCATTAACTCCCCGACATCTTTCTTGAAGACCTACCCGGTATTACTTCTATTAGAGAAGTAGAGTTTGCAATTTGAGTTAATCCCTGGAACCTAGCCGCTATCAAAGGTTCCATATTGCATGGAGCCTAAGGAGTTGCAAGAACTGAATAAGCAATTGCAAGAATTGCTAGAGAATGGTCTTATTCAACCAAGTCTATCCCCTTGGGGAGCGCCCATTTTATTTGTGAAAAAGAAAGATGGCTCGATGCGGATGTGCATCGATTATAGAGAATTGAATAAAGTAAACATCAAGAATAAGTATCCTTTGCCGCATATCAACGATCTATTCGATCAACTATATGGAGCTAATGTTTTCTCAAAAATTGACTTGCAATCAGGTTACCACCAGCTGTAAGTTAATGATTCAGATATTGAGAAAACTACATTTAGAACCCGTTATGGACACTATAAATTTTTGGTAATGTCTTTCGGCTTAACAAATGCGCCATCCATTTATATGGATTTAATGCAGAGCGTATTGAAAGCGTATTTAGATAAATTCATCATCGTCTTCATTGATAATATCCTGATTTATTCAAGAAGCGAAGCTGAACACCAAAATCATCTGCGATTAGTATTAGAAGAGATTTGAAGCCATGAATTATATGCTAAGTATTATATGTGCAAATTCTGGCTTGACTCAGTCGATTTCTTGGGTCACGTCATAGATGCACAAGGAATCAAGGTTGATCAGAATAAATTAAGCGCAGTTCATGATTGGTCACCGCCAAAGTCTATGACTGATCTCAGAAGTTTTTTGGGTTTAGCTGGTTATCATAGAAAATTTGTTAAAGGCTTCTCACAAATTGTGTCTCCTCTCACGAAGTTGACACAGAAAGCAGTACCTTTTTCTAGAATTCAGAATGTGAGAATACATTTTAAGCATTAAAAGGTGCTATTTCTTCTGCCCCAGTCTGGCCTTACCTAAAGAAGGTCTCAACTACCAAGTCTATACTGATGCATCTAGGATAGGCTTGGGATATGTACTAATGCAAGAAAGAAAAGTTATTGTATATGTGTCTCGTCAGTCAAAGCCGCATGAGAAGAATTACCTCATTCATGATCTAGAATTATCTGCTGTAATTTTTGCCTTGAAAATTTGGCATCATTATCGATATGGCATCCAAGGTTCCATATTACCGATCATCAGAGAATAAAGTATATCTTCACCCAGTGTGAGCTCAACTGCCGTCAGTGAAGATGGCTTGAATTAATAAGTGATTATGGTTTAAGCATTCAATACCATCCCGGTAAAGCAATTGTCGTAGCCGATGCACTCAGTCGTCATGCTACACTTTCCTCCTTAATAGCCTTAAGTCCTTTGGAGGAAAAATTCAGAAGGCTCGATATCTAGTCAATTTGTGGTGCTATGCTAAGCAAACTAATATCCATGAGTACCGTAGAACCAATAACTCATCAAGATGTCTCCCTCTCCTAAACAAAGGATGAATACTATCTGAATTTCAAAATAGAAATCGAAAGTGGTTGTCATTTTGATCTCCAGCTGCGAGGTAATGTAGTATATCAAGAAGAACGCATATGGATTCTTAAATCCATGCAACAAGAAATTTTAGTAGAAGGCCATAATTTGGGTTATCAAGTACATCCTGGTAGTGTGAAGATGTACCAAGATTTGAAGAAATCACTCTGGTGGCCTGGAATGAAGAAAAGAGTGGCTAAATTTATAGCAAAATGTCATGCATGTAGTATAGTTAAAGCTGAACATCAGAAGCCCAGAGGACTTCTCCACCCTATGGAGATTCCTAAATGGAAGTTTGATATTTCTATGAATTTTGTTATGGGTTTGCCAATATATAGATTTGGTGCCGATTCAATCTGGGTCATTGTCGATCGACTGACCAAATCAGCACATTTTATTTATATGCATCAAACTAACTCTGTAGAGAAATTGGCGAAGCTGTATATCAAGGAAATTATCAGGCTCCATGGAATTCCAAGGTCTATCGTATCTGATTGAGATAGTTATTTCACTTCTAAATTCTGGCAAGTAGTGCATCAAGACTTGGGGACTACCCTAGCCATGAGCATTGCTTTTCACCCTCAGACAAATGGTCAGATTGAAAGAGTCAACCAAATTATAGAAGATCTTCTTCATCTTTGTATCCTGGATTTTGGCAGTTTTAGGAAGATCATATTCTATTGGTAGAATTTGCATATAATAACAATTTCTAGGCGAGTATTAGCATGGCTCCATATGAAGCCTTGTATGACAGGAAGTGTAGTACTCCCCAAGCATGGTCTGAAACTAGCAGCGTTCAGCTATATGGCTCATAATTAGTTGAAGAAACTAATCGTAAAGTTCAGCTAATCCAGCAGAGAATTAAAGTAACTCAAGATCGCCAGAGTAAGTATCACGATGCTCATCGTCGTACTCTGGAATTCAAGGTTGGAAATTTTACATATCTTAAAGTAAGCCTAATGAAAGGCATATATCATTTCGGTGTAGTCAGGAAGCTAAGTCCCCATTATGTTGGACTATTTGAAATTCCAGAGAAGATTGGTTCTGTAGCTTATAGATTGAAGCCTCCTGAAGATTTCTCTGCAGTCCATAATGTGTTATACATCTTCTTTTTACGAAGATATCTTCGTGATCCTTCTCATATAATCCACCTTCCAGTAGTATCTCTCCAGCCAAACCTTTCTTATGCGGAGGAGCCAATTAAGATCTTAGCTCATGATCAAAGGCAGGTGAGAAATTACTCAATTCCAATGGTAAAGGTTTAGTGGAGCAATCACTCTCTAGAAGAATCTACTTGAAAGAAAGAGGCTAATATACGAAGAAAGTATCTCGGTCTCTTTGAGAATCCCTGTACCTATTGAATTCAGAACTTGTAATTTTTTTCTTAAAATTTATGCATTATTATTTTCTCTCTTGAGATGATGTTGAAGATGACATTGTGCTTAAGTGAGAGAGTCTGTAACAACTCTAGGTTGTTACCTTATTAATTCTCAGTTTAATCAGATATTAATTTTGATCCCATTACATTTAGAATATTAAGTTAAGCTTATCCTGAAATTTAGAAGTCAATTGAACTTCTCAAAGTCCAATTAGCATTTTGATAAGTCTAGATGCCCTAATTGAGACTTAAAATATTTTGATCTCAAAATTAAAATCTGAGTTCATTTTTGAATTCATCACCCCCAAATTAGTTAGGGTGAAAATTTGGTAAAATTTGGAGATCATTTAGACCATAATTCAATTTAAATTAAATTGGTTTAATTGCATTTTAGGGCTTCCAACAATTCCATTTTACAAATGTACCCTTATACATGATTAAATGGTCGGGATCCGCTATGCGGACTGCGGGCAATCCGCTGTGGAGCCCGGGTCACACAATAGTGGAGTTTCGCTGATCCCACCATCAAGTCGTTTGACCCCACAATCCCGTGTTAATTTTTGTTGGATCGTGGATCTGCCGTTAGGTGAATACTTATATCCTATGGCCAGGAGCAAATGGTCGTTAGGATTAGAGCAATCCCAGCCGTAGTGCCATTTGATTGATTGATCAGACGGCATCCGAAGGTCCCACTAGTGTGGACCTTCGTCTTCCTTTCGCTCACGCCCGACAGGGAATCCCTCATGTATTGCCAGCTGCTAGGTCTGTCTCCCACTCCCGCATCCACCTTAACAAGTCGTTAGGACCTCTCCCGTATTGGTATAGAGCCCCGATCAGACCTCGTGACCCGGCCAAGCTCAAATTAGAAATTTGAGAGCTCAGCATGGCCCGACCTCTCAGGCTTCCCCAGCCCGAGCTCTAGTCTCTAGAACCCTTCCATTCCCTCTCTAAGGCTATAAATAGCCTCAGGCATGCTCCCTATGATCCTTTGCTGATCAATTGGAGTCGAGCTTTCTTCCGCCATTCCCGAGCTTCTATTGCTATTTGTCCGAGCTTCCCAGGCATCCGAGCTTCCCATTGCTGTCTATCTCATGGTCTTCAAGAACCCTAAGCTTGTCTGTGGAAGCTAGCTGGTGCCCCTGTCTCCCTCTGCGTCATCTACAATCTTGCTCATCGAACCAAGTACCCCCGTTTGCAAGCTTTGAGCCAATGAGGCTCGGGCTTATCTCTTTTTGATTCGTATGATTGCGTATTGTCATTTTGAACCCAATGTGATTGTGTTTGTGCCTTAAGCTAGCTCCAGTCGATCGATCGGGCTAAGTTTGTAAAGTGGTCTGGGTCTGAGTAAGGACCCAATGATCTAGCCCCCCTCAGACCCTCAGTCCAGGGGCTTCGATCCGACTCACCTCCCTGAAGGTGTAGGGATCAATCCCAGGGAAAATCATGGCCTCTATGGGGAGAATTATCTCCCCATAGTAGCTCCATTTAGGGAGCTCTCGGGTGAGTAAGGTATGAGTGATCCAGACCACCTCACAGAGGGCTTTGGGTCTCTGTCGGTGCGTCTGGCCATGGTGAAGGTGTAGCGATCTTCGGGTGATTGTGCCATGGCCTGGGCGCACAAGAGTTGATCGATTAGGTTTTTCTAATTGGGTATCCATCGAGATAAGGGGTTGGGGACGAAGCCACTGTGCGAGTTGGGCCGACCTGTGACCCGCGAAGTGCTGCAGTTCAGGGTCTCTCGGGCCCCAGCCGACCCGCGCCTTTTGTTAATGGGCCGAGCCTATTTTATTTAAATTTGATTAATTGGATTTATTTTCCTTCAGGAAAATAATCCAATTAATCAAATCATAGGGGAATTTAATTGGAAATTTACAAATTAAATTATTGTGATAACTTTTGTTCCACTACCCAACGATATTATATAATAAATTTACAAAAAATCATAAGGAATTAGAATATAAAATAAAATTGTGCTTTTAATGGTTGGATTTTTTGGATTATCCTAATTTTTGTAGAACTTAATTAAGGTGGATTATCATGTATACTTAGCCAAATTGCATGATTTAGGTAATATTGTGTTTCTTATACCTTGTAGAAAGCATGTGCTAGGTAACTTAATTTTCTAATTTATGTACTCTTAGTTATGCCCTAATCTTATAAATGCATTATTAATAAAAATTAGGGTTCCTACTTGGTGAAAATTTGAAAACTCAGTCTATGATTTTTCATATGAATAAATAGGATATAATTGCCAAGTTTCATGAATTTCTAATGGTTGGATTTGTAATTAGGTGCTAATCCATTTATTTTAAATTAAGGTTTGATTAGCACTAATTACCTTCTATTTTCTGTAAAATTCTATTATTCAGCTTTCATAATAGTACCATGATTACAAAGAACCTATTATGTGAATCTTAAACATCAAATTAAACCAAGTTGATTAAAGTAGCATAATTCCTTAATTAATCTTAAGAAATCTTAAAATCTTGATCAAGTGAATTATACTTGGTTGAAAACTGAGATTGCCACCAATAGTACATCAATAATCTACTGATTTGACATTTGATTTATAAAACAACAATTAGTCTTTGTTGGATAATAGTAGGGGTTAAACCCTAACCTATTTTTTTAAGATCTAAATCCTTAATCATTTAATCAAATAACTTGATTGCAAATTAATTGATTTAACATAATTCCAATAGTATATTTGATTTAATATTTATCTTTAATCATTGAATTAGAAGTGCTAAGATTAATAATGAAGTTGTGAGATTGAATCATTTGAATCTAAGCCTTAGATCTTTAATTTTCTCTTACATAAGACTATTAGCATAAGATAGATAATAAAATTATAATGATTTATGAAATGACCTAACTTTAATAATGTCTTTGATTTTATCCCATAATTATAAAATAGGATGTAATTAGATGGATCTAATCATCTGATTTAAACACTTGTATCCAAGTTAATAAGTAAACCTTGAATATTTAACTTAACTGATAGAAGATTGAGATCATAAGGTCTTTCTTTAAGAGTGCTTCAAAATAGTTAAAAACCTTAAAGAATGTTACACCTTGATGTAGGAAAGACCTATTCTGACATATTGAGGAAGGAACATAGATGATCCTCCCTAACCCTTGAAGCTAATCTTAAACCTTGTGGTAGAATATACTTAAGATATTAGATTAAGATTTTCCCATGTCGTATGTAACCCATGTTGAGTGACCTCTTGGTCACATTCTTGGAGTCTTGTGTAGGACTCACCTAATTAGAGTATGGATTGATAGTGTTGGATAAATCCTTGGCGATTAAATACAATTGACTAAACCTAGATTATTAACTAAGTATAGTAGTGTATATCCATAGTGTTGGATCACTCCAGCAGTATTCAAGAATTATTGAGTCACTATAAGTAAGATTTATCATTGTGCTATCCTGCGGGCTTAGGCGAATACAATCTCACTTAGTGTAAATCAATCATTCCTAAGAGTGTTATAATTAGGGACTTAAATCCTTAGTTTGAAAGAACATAAATTGCAACCGAGTTCTGCCTCATATCTTAGTGCACATCGGTAAGTGCAGTTTTAAACAAACTAAGTAATTTAAGTTACCATTTTTATGACACTTGGTATGCTTATAATTAGAGTATTTAACATCTTAGTTTCAAATATAAATTGCGACCAAGTTTTGCCTCCTATTTTAGTGAGCTTTGATAAGTGTAGTTTTTAAAAAACTAAGTGTTAAATCTACCATTCTTGGAAACATACCCAATATGTATATACAATCCTTCCAACTGATGATTTTAAGTAAAATCCTAAGTAAGACTAATTATTGAAATTAAAATCTAGGAGTCAGAATCCTTTTAGAAGGATTCTGCACAGTAGAGCATTTGAGTCATAATCTGATTTCAAGCATTTTTGGATTTTTGGATTTCAGTCAAATAATATATAGGCATGAGCATGAGCATGAGCATGGGCATGATGTATGAGTATCAGTGATGATTTATGAGTTACAAAATGTTGCATACCTCAATAGGGGAAATTCTAGATGTTGAGACATCACGATAAAATTTCCCAACATGATGTATGTAGACATTGGACCGTACGACTCATAACAGTTCAGGGATAGTTTAGTTGCATATCAGTGGCATATAGTATTGTGGCATATTCAGATGCATAAATTCAGTGACATATAACACAGTTTGGATGTTCTTACATTAGTTTTAGATCATTCATTATTTTTTTGTTATTTTTAGCATTCAGTTTATAGTTCAGTTTTACTTTACTCAGTTTTACTTAGTTTCAGTTATTTGGTTACCTTTACAACTTTTCTGCAGTTTTAGTTACTTTACCGTAGTATTGTATATGTTCTAGAACTTTTTAGTTTAGTTTTGATGTGTTAGATTTCTTGCCTAACACGGGGTAATTTTGGGATCCGGCAATTTGCTAGATCCTGAGCAGTTAGTTGAGACAGGATATGAGGACTCTCAGAAGATCCATGAGGAGTACGAGGAGCCTTAGTGGACCCTCCTTCAGCCTTATCACTTTTCTGCTTGTATTTCAGCTTAATGACTAGATTTTATTTCTGTATTATTCAGTAAACAGTTTGTAATAATTTTGGATGCACCTTTACTTTTCTTTTCCGAGATGAATGCTTACTACTGTTCTGTGATGAATGTATTCTGAATGTTTTGTTTTAGTTTCCACACTCTATTATTCTATTACTATACTTAGTATTGTGATATGATCAGCATACTGGAAATGCTGATATCTTATACATATAATGGATTTCTCTTATTATATATTAAATCCAATGTATGTATTTATCTATTACTTAGGATAAAAATACTACTCCTATCTTAAGTATGCTTTGGGGTTGAGTCAGCAGCCTTTAGTGTGGCTAGTTTCTTTAGCCCACCTAATATAGGAGATGGGTTATGCCTTCTCGAGTAGCACGTCGCTCCGCCACATAATTTAGTTTGTTTTGAGAGCGGCAACTGGCAGGGCGCTACAGAAAGACATGACTAGATACTCAAAATGTCCATATCGGGTTTTGAATGCAGTTTTAAGATTATCTTCATCCTTAACTCAAATCAGGTATAACATGATCTCAAGTAAATCTTGGAGAAGACTTTTGCTCTGGCAAGCTGATCGAACAAATCATTGATCTTAGGAATAGAATATTTGTTCTTCATAATCACCTTATTAAGCTCATGGTAATCTATGCACATCCACATCGATCCATCCTTCTTTTTGAATAATTGAATGAGAGCTCCCTAAGGCGACATGCTAGGGCAAACAAAACCTTTATCCATCAACTCTTGCAACTCTTTGTGTGCCATTCTATACAGAGCCTTATATTTAGGTTGAGTCCCATGAATAAGTTCAATAGAAAACCTTACCTCATGCAAATGAGGTAGTCTTGGCAAGTATTTAGGGAGTACATTCAGGAACTCTTTAACGATGATAGTTTCTTCAAGATTCCTATCTTGCCTTTCCTCACTGATTAAGGTTACTAAAATTGCATAGTAACCATTACTAATGAGGCCTTGGCTTCAATTACATTTATTAAGGATGCAGTTAAGCCAACTTTTCCTACAAAACTTCAGGTTTCTTTCCAACCTTAAGCGAAACTCTCTTTCTAATGCAGTTTATAATGGCATTATACATACTTAACAAATCCATTCATAAAATTATGTCGAAGTTTGTAATCGACATGATAATAAGTTTGGATTGAAAGAATTTGTTACTGATTGGGATGTCTACTAACTAAAACTTATTAGCACACATTTCAGCACCCGATGGCATCTGCACTCTCAAGGAATTACCTAGGCTGAAATGTTGGAGGTTAAGGGAAGAAACACAACTCTTGAACATAAATTAGTGGCTAGCACCTGTGTCAAAGAGTGTGTCGCAGAATTGATTCTTAATAATTAGAGTTACTATAGCAGGAAAAATAACTCTAATTACAAATAATGAAATTAGAAGCAGGATGTACTAAAAATAAAATGCAGGAAAAATGAAAGACAAAAAATAGAAAAATTAAATGTAGGATATACCGGTAACTACATTGTTGTCATCCTAAGCAACATCAGGAGAAAGAGCATAAACATGTGGTACCGCAGGAGGTTGAGAAATAGCCTTGCCTTTAGCAGTTCTACTAGACTGCCCTTACTTCTGAGCAAATGGAGGTGCACCTTTCTGATCTTGAGGACTTCTACTAGTAGAAGGAGGCATTAAGGCAAGCGCTGACGCTTGGGATTAAGGGCTGGCAATTGATCAACATTTTGTCCACTGTCCAGTTTGCCCGATAGTCTCAATGGCGATGGTTGGTTCTACCGTAGATGTAACATTAAATGCTAGTGTGGTAATACTTACCATAAGGATGCGGTCTATTACATCTAGCATCAGGTCTTCCTTACTGATTTTGACTTTGAGTGAGCTAGAAAACCTTAGGACCCTGAGGATGATTCCTCTTGAATGGTTTGGACCTTGAAGACTAGGGATGGGGACTCTTCTTGAGCTCCATTTCACCCACCAATAGGGAACGTGAGCTGGGTTTAGATTGTCGTGAGACAGGTTAGTTTTACCTTACTGATGATCGTGTCACGATAGTAATATGGTGCTCAATCATATGCGCACCTTCAAAAGCTTAGGAAAATAATTGTGATGCTAAGAAGTAAGATGATACTTTATAGAATATTTTAGACCCCTTAGGAATCTGCTGCACCTAGCCACTTCAGTGCATACTAAGTCTAGAGCAAAATGAGACACCTTATGGAATTCCATCTTGTAGTCGTGAATCGAATGATTACCTTGAATTAGCTGCATGAAGTCATCCTCAATTATAGTTTGAGTAGAGATAGGAATGAATTCTTCATGAAAAACTTGTTCAAAGTCATCCCATGGGATATCCTCTACTTGGTCGCTAGAGAAACAAGCCTTTTGCTCATTATCCCACCATTACTCTGCCTCTTCTTGAAACAGGTGCATGGCAAGATGAATGCACTCTCTTTTATGACATTTTATACTGGATAATGTCTTTCTTATTGCCTTAAATAAGTTGGCTTCTTCAATGTAAGAAGTGGAGTCATTAAATGTCGGAGGATACGGGCGAAGGAAGGTAAGGAGAAAGGTGTCCACCATAGGGCCAGAAGCTAGCGTGGGACCACAGGAATTTCAGGAGGGACTGGGAAAGGAGTTTGAGGAGGAGTTGGAAATAGTTTTGATGGGGTAGGGGAAGGCTGAGATGGTGTACTGGATGAGGCTATTCTCTCAACTGCATGCATTTGTGCTTCTATCATCACACGCATCATTTCCATCAGATTCCTCATCTCATTAGTTTGAGATGTTGTGGTAAAAGCAGGTTCTTTCACCATAGGCAGAGCAGGGTTATCCAAATCAAGATTCATGCTAAGAAGAGAACGGAAGATATAATTCAGAAACTAAGAAAAATGAAAAAGGTTCTCATTAAAATTTAGAAGATTTAGGAGAAACAATATGAAGGATACTATGAAAATGGAAATAAGATAGAAGCTACAACAAATAAGCTACTCTACAAAGAGAAACTAGTATTAAAGGAAACTAGTACAATCATCTATAGAACTTTGCATAAAACAAAAATTAAAAAATCCTGATAGATAGGGGCACGATTGAGATGTCTACTCCCTTGAACGAGTACGTCAAAGGCGTGAACCCACCAATCCTCGACGTAGTTGTCAAAGAGTTGGCCCATGATCTTGAAATGAACATCGTCGGGGAAAGCAATCACTTCAAACATCTCATTGACATGGGAAAGCCATTCCCTTGCCAACTCCGGGATGCAGTCACCTCAAAACACGAAATACTTTAAGATAATTTTCAAAATATTGCCTTTGGGTTGAGACACTTCAAAGTACAAGTGACCGTACAAAAAGCCAAATAAATGATCATCCTCCCAATATTAGAAGAACATTCTAATAAAGTATTTTAGTTCACTCTCATAGTCTGCCATCTGTGAGTTTAAATTAAAGTTTAAGTTACAAATTTAAATCAATTATTGGATTAGTAATATGTTTATTTTCCTATGGTGACATACTTAAGTGTTTTTTTTCATTCTGTGTTGTTTGCTTTGGATAAGTGGATGTTCTTTTTAACTTAACTTTCTCAACTTGGCTCTAATACCAACTGTGGTATCCCCAACATCAGATCGGGAACCTGACCCAACACCGGAGTGCCACCACACCACCCAACATTGAGTTAGAAAGAAATTAACCCAGCATCGAGTGGTGTGCGGCCAAGAATTTTTGTGAGGGTGTTAAGTTAAGAGATGATGTGGAAGAAGAAAGAAAGATGCGAGTAGACAAGTAAGAAATAGAAATAATTACAAGTAGGAGATATACAAGCAAGTAGAAGTAAAGGAAAATAAAATTATATGCTGATAGAAGATTACATGTAAGAAGAAGATATTTACATTCATCCACTTTTCCAATCCAAGAAGTTTAAATATGAAAGTAAAATTCATCATAGAATAAGTAAAAATATTACATAAATTAAACTATTACAAACTTAAAATTAAAGAGCTAATAACTAAATTCTCACATATAAAAATAGTAAATGGAAATAAATGTGGAAGCAGAATTTTTTTTTCAAAGTACTAATGATCATCACTAGATCCAGCTCCACTGCTCTGAAAATGCTCCTGATCTATTAAATTTTTGGTATTTAAAATACGGTAGGGCACAGCCAAGAAAAGAAAAAGATTGTTAGATTAAAAAGTCTAAGTACATTTTAAGATTGGCTAAATTTTATTAAAGTTTATTTGGATATCACATATGCAATTTACAATTAAAAATATACAGTGGAGCATAAAAGTACATAAGTAAGGAGGAAAACTAACTGTAAGGAAGAACAACAAATAGGAATAGAGTAAAAACTCAAAAGTAGGTTTGCTCTTGTGACGACCCCAATATATAGGATAGGAGATTAATCCAACCTTGGTGTGTCTCCTTAGCATCTAATATCTAATTAAAAAGAAGTTAGCAAAATGCTAGATGCTAAGTTTGACCAAGGTTATGAAGAGGGTTTTAAGTTAAGATGAGAAAGTGGAAGCAAGGAGATGCACATGATAATATGATTTCAAATGCATGTGATCAAAGTAGTTACAATTATATGTATAAAAATAATAATTTTATGCATGTACAAGGCAAGTAGTATGTAACAAAATAAGTACTTAAGATCAATAATAGAAGGAGAGAAGAGTAACATGAGTCAATGATAGAATGCAAGTAATAAAAATACTTAAATAGAAGTAGTTTTGATTATGAGTAAAAGATATGAAACATGTGAATAGAAATATTTGCAATTACTTAAAATAAATGGTAGTTGCAACACTAAATATCAATAAGAATTTAAGGAGATTGCTACATAGAAGTGAGAGTAACATTTCAAGTTAGATAAAAAAGTGAACATTCTCATAAGAACATAAATTTATAGTTTATAAGATGTATGTACAATTATGATAGATGCAACTAATTACATGCAACAATTAGTTTTATGAACATGAAGTATTTATGCAATTTAACCATTTAAATATCCATTTTCCAAACCAAGCATTTTAAGTAAGAAAGAACTACTTCCATTACAAAATAAGCAAGGACAAGAAATTAAATTAAGCTATTACATACCATTAATTAAACAATAAGTAAAACTCTCTCTCGCTTAAGAAAATAACAAAAGTAAATAACATTTAAGTGGAAGGAAATATATGAATTTTAAGCACTTGGTCTAGTTCCACAAGCATCCAAATGAACTTGATCTATCATATTTTGGCATTTAAATGTGATAGGGAAAAGCCAATAAAAAGAAATGCATAGTTAGACTAAATGTTTAGGCACATTTTAAGATTGGGCTAAATATTTTAATATTCATTTTAGATATCACAACTAGTCTACAATATAATTAAAAGCAGAGGTGCAAAATGAAAGTATTTAAATAGGGAAAAGAAATAAGGAAAAAGTAAGAAAGACTAATAAAAGTAAAATGAGTAAGAATACTCACATGTATAGTCATTCTAGCTTGCATATGAAAAAAGGGTAGACGAATTCTAAATAGGCTAACAGGTACTAAAGTGCATATGAAAATAAATAGAAATAAGCATGTATATGTTCAATGAACTTATGATAAGTAAAGAAAAGAAGACACTGAAGCATTTAAATTAAATTATAACAATATTCACTGCAATCTAAATAAACTGTAAACAAGTAAAGTACAGTACTAAAAATATGGAAAGTGCAAAGCATAGTAAATGAAAGGAAATCTTAGACTATAAGTCTAAGAGGCACATAGCCTAGGACTATAAAAAGTAATATAACTAAAAGCTATAATGAGTCTTCACAATCAATAAGATTATAGAAGAACTCATATTTTATTAAATTGAAGTTTTCTTATGAAAGTATTCATTCTGCGGGTAAATATAGAATGAAGTGAGGACTTTAGCATGTCTTCCTAATAGTTAAAGGAAAGTGGAGTTCAAAATAATTAACACAGACATTCATCCTTTGAGGATGTGAGGTCTACTTATTACTCCTAATTATCCTGGCCCTGGCTAAACCAACAGTAGTAAACCCCTTTAGTTTTAAAGTGAAATTTTTATTTATGCACAATATCTTATATGAATGTATCCAAAGAATTAGGCTCAAAGCTAAGCAAGCATTCAAGGAAAAATTCAATAATTGCAAACTATGTGATATCCAAAATTTTCTAATTTTAATGATCTACTCAATGATTAGAGCTAATTGAGCTCTAAATTGACTTAGAGATATTGACCTCAAGTCAAATGTAAGTAATATAAGTAGTTGGGGTTTTGGAAAATATTAGTTTATTTTTATTCTATAAGATGACAAAAAAATAATTTATAAGTATAATATTGCTAAATGAAATTAATCCTATTCTTATCAAAAATCATTTGATTGATATTGGTTAACTAAATCATGGCTTAGAAAACTAGGTAGAAAAGGGTGTGACTATGAAATTATCATAATTGAAGAAGGTGGAAGTTAAGGTTCTACAAGCTCAACTCATCTAACTAAATTATATTGAAAGGATTTAATCAAATCTATTACTAATCTAACTAGATTGAAGTAATTTGGAAAGATATAAGTACATAATAGAGAAAGGTATTGTAAGTTACAAGCTCTACAATTTCTATAAGTTGAAGGTTAATGAAATAAATGGGATTCCTAAACTATGCTAATAGATTAAGGACTCTTAATTCAACTCATTAATGAACTTAAAAGAGGATTTAGGAGCTAAGGGTGAAGTGAGATAGAACCCAATTTAGTTACTTAGGACTAATCCTAATTAAATCACAATTTATAATAACATAAGTCTTAAAGTTAACTACACCTAATTGGGTATATAAAAAACTTCCACGATCACAATAAATTTTAAGGCAATTAGGCTTTCAGGAGGGTAGCTGGTGACCTGCTGCTTTGAACGCCTCTGTGTAATGTAGTGGAGGATGGGGACATACAGTCCCTGATCCTCAGCCGTCGGATCCTCTCTTTAATCTGACAGTCCAACCAGCTTGATCGCAAGGAGCAATAAAAAGCCATTGGATTAAATAATAAGGGGTTTAGCGACTCAGATCGCACGCTCCTGCAGCACGCTGCTCAGCTCACCGCAGCAGATCCACGCAGACTGATAAATTTGGCCGTAGGATTAATAATATTAAATGCATATAAATTATTTTAATTACTATAATTAATTTAATTAATTATACAATTAATACTCAAAATTAAATAATCAAACCGGCTCCAAAAAATTCTAAAACTTAACCCTTACATAATTGATGGGTGGGGAACTCAAATATACAATCAAATTTTTGATCAGAGGTCAATTTAATTATCTTATTTTTTTGAGTATTTAATTATAATTAAAATATTCGGGGAAAATTTGATGACTTTCAATTGCTTCCAAAATACTAGCCCTAGCTAATTTGGGTCTGGCCAGCCCAATGGCAGACTCTATTTTTTATTCTAAGGTCTAAATAAATTAGGCAATTTCAAAATCATCAAAAAACTAAGAAATGCTAGAAATTGCCAAATGATCTCCAAATCGCATGAAACTTGAAAGGGGGGCTCTTAATACTATTATAAAACTAATAAAAGAAGATTAGAGTCAATTAGGTCACTAATTAATTATAGCAACACTTAAGTTGTTACAGTCTCCCCTCCTTAAATAGAGTGTCTCCCATGATACACAACAAATAAAAATAAGAAATTGAAATGCACGTAGGAAGTCTAAAAAAACAATAATGAAAATAAAAGAACTAAAACTACTTGATTAAGAAAACAATTATGGGAACTTCTTTCGCATATCCTCTTCTTTCTCCCACATGGCTTCTCCTTTTGGATGATTTTGCAAGTGGACTTTGATTATGGGAATGCTACGATTTCTTAACAGCTTAAGATCCCGCCCCATAATTGCAACAGGTTTAACGAAGAAAGTCATATTATGCTGCAACTCAATTGCTGGTATCTGAACTTGCTGATTAGGATCTAGCAAATACCTTCTTAATGACGAGACGTGAAACACAATGTGCCTGGTTGAGAAGTCATCAAGTAACTCTAACCTATATGCAGAGGTTCCAACTTTTTCAATCACTTCAAAGGGTTCTAGATACCTTGGACTCAGCTTTCCAAAAACACCAAATCTATGTACTCCCCTCATCAGACTTACTTTCAAATACACATGATCTTCAACTTGAAACTCTAACAGACGATGACGGGTATCATGATATTTTTTATGCTGATCCTGAGCTGTCATCATATTATGTTTAACCAGAATAACTTTTTTAGTAGTCTTCTCAATCAATTCAGAACCATAAAGCTGAGAATCTCCTACTTCAGTCCAAGCAACAGGAGTTGTACACCTCCTACCATAAAGAGCTTTGTAAGGAGCCATACCAATGCTGAACTAGAAATTGTTGTTCTAGGTGAACTCAACTAAGGTGAGATGATCTTCCCACGATCCAACAAAATTAAGAACACAAAAATGCAAAAGATCATCTAAGATCTGATTAATCCACTCAGTTTGGCCATCAGTCTGGGGATGAAAAGCAGTACTCAACACCAAATTCATCCATAAGTCTTGCTGAACAACAAACCAGAATCCAGAAGTAAATCTACTGTCTCTATCAGAAGCTATGCAATTTGGCGTACCGTGCAAATGAATGTCTCCTTAAAATAAAGCTTAGCTAACTTCTTGATAGGATTTATCTGATGAACTAGGAGGAAGTGAGCTAACTTGGTCAGTCTGTCGACTATCACCCAAATCGAGTTAGAACCAGATCTACCCTTAGGTAGACCCATAATGAAGTCCATGGAAATGTCTAAGGGTTTGAGAAGTCCATCATACTTCTGAGATTCTGCTTTAACTAATGAATAGGAATGACACTTAGAAATGAAAATGGCAATATCTCTCTTCATGCTAGACCACCATAAAGATTTCATTACATCCTGATACATCTTACTACTTTTGGGATAAATTGTATAACCAGAGTTATGGGCTTCTAATAGTATTTGTAACTATAAGCTTTTAGGAATCCATAATCTAGTTTTCTAAAATATCACACCTTCAGCATCAAGAAGTAATTCGGATCTCTCCCACTAATGATATCGGAAACCAGAATAGAATAACTCGCATCTTCTTTCTGAGCTTCGACAATCTTAGACCTCAGAGAATCAACTGACTGAATAGAAAATAATAGAGTTCCCAAATCAGCAGACCTGATATGTTTAAGATTCAATATGACAAAATCTTCGATCAAAGATTCATTGTAGCAAAGGGAAGATAAAGTCACTTTACGACTCAGGGCATCAGCTACTACATTAGCCTTAACCAGATGGTAATGGATTTTCAAGTCGTAGTCATAAAGTAGCTCCATCCACCTTTGCTGACGGTAGTTAAGTTCCTTCTGAGTGAAGATGTACTTCAAACTTTGATGATAAGTAAACATCTCACACATAACTCTGTACATATAGTGTCTCCAGATCTTACGAGCAAAAACTGCCCCTGCAAGTTCAAGATCATGCGCAGGATAATTATTCTCATTAGGTTTAAGCTATCTAGAGGCATAGGCTATTAGATGACGATCTTGCATCAAAACACAACCAAGCCCTACCTTAGAGGCATCAGTATAAACCTAAAAATTTGTATCCTTATGAGGTAGTACTAGAATAGGAGCAGAAGTTTATAACTGTTTCAATTTCTGAAAAGATACTTCACAGGCTGTGCTCTAGATGAACCAAACTTCTTTTCTAGTTAACTAAGTCAACGATGAAGTGATTTGAGAAAATCTAGGAACAAACCTTCTGTAATAACCAGCAAGTCCTAGGAAACTGCAAATTTCTATTATAGATTTAGGTTGGACCACTATTGAATAGCTTGGATTTTCTTTTGATCGACTCTAATGCCTTCAGAATCAAGCACGTGACCTAGAAATGCCACAAATTTGAGCCAAATTTTGCACTTTAAAGACTTAGCGAACAGCTTATACTCTCTTAATAACTCAAGAACGGCATGCAGATGCTCTACATGTTCAGCAGCTGACTTAGAATATATTAGAATGTCATCGATGAAAATGATGACAAATTCATCGAGAAAAATCAACCCTATATAAGTTCTGTAGTAATTAGGCTAATCCAAAATATTCGACCATTAAAAATGCAATATTATTTTATATTCTGATTCCTTATGATTTTTTGATCAATTTGGTATATAATATTATAGGGTTTGGACCAGTGGATCAAATGTTATTCAATTAATTTATTCTGTATTTTTCAATTAAATTTCCATATGATTGAATTAATTGAATTATTTTACTTAAGGAAAATAAATCCATTAATCAGATTTATTAAATGGGTCCAGCCCGATAAACAAACCGCACGGGCAGTCGGGGCCCGAGAGACCCGAGACTGTCGCACCGCGCTGGTCACGGGTTGGCCCGAACCGCACAGTGGCTTCATCCCCAATCCCTCATCTCGATGGATGCCCAATTAGGGAAACCCTAATCAGCCAATTCTCATGCACCCAGACCATGGCACGACCATCCAAGGATCGCTACACCTTAACCATGGTCAAGCGCACCGGTGGAGACTTGAAGCCCCAAGTGAGGTGGTATGGATCAGCCGGACCTTACTCATATGAGGGCTCTTGCTATAGAGCTATTGTGGGGAGACAATTCTCTCCACAGAGGCCATGATTGACCCAGGGCTTGATCCTAACACCATCAGGGAGGTAAGATGGATTGAAGCCCCTTGGTCTGAGGGTCTGAGGTTGGCTGGATCGCTGGGTCCTTACTTGAGCCCGACCCCTTTCTACGGACTTAGCCTGATCGATTGAATCGATCAATCGAGACTATCCTAAGGTGCAATTATAGGTGCAATGAGTATGATTCTTCCATACTCAACCATACAAGCCAAAAGGAGAGAAGCTCGAGCCTCATTGGCTCAGAATTTGCAAATGGGGGTACCTAGTTTGATGGGGCAGTTTGGATTGGCTGATAGAGAGCAATGTAGGTCCCAGCTGGCTTCCTTAGGATGCTAAGGGTTCCTGAACACCGGGAGACATCTTCTATCAGCAGCATGCATGCTTGGGATGCTTGGGGAGCTCAGATAGATTGGTAATGGAAGAAGGGGCAGAGAGAAAATTCAAGCTCAATTAGGCAGCAAAGGGATCAAGGGAGAAATGCTGAGGCTAGTTATAGCCTTGGTGGAGGGTTGGGTAGCTTCCAGATGGCTGACTCATGCTGGGAAGGCCTGAGAGATTGGGCCATGGCTGAGCTATAAATTTTATAAATTGAGCTCGGCTGGTTCACAAGGCCCGATCGGGACTGATATGCTGTTGAAGGAAGATCCCCAACGACATGCTGAGGTGGAGCAGGTAGTGGGGGACAGATCTAGCTGTCTGGAATCCTCTGAATTCCTTCTATCGGGCGTGGGCGAGGCGAAGACAAAGATCCACAGTGCGAGAGCACTGTGGGCCGTCTGATGGATTGATCAGAATTGCGCTACGATCCTGATCCTCCAGATCCTAACGGCCAGATCCGATCTGATCAAGGCCATAAGATTCACCAGATGGATCCAACGACGGATCTGCAATCTCGCAAGATTAAATCCTAACTAATGGATCAAAAGGAGCAACAGTGAGATCTATGGGACTCCGTTGTCGCACGATCCAGGCTCCACAGCGGATTGTCCACAGTCCGCACAGTAGGTCACGACCGTTTAATCGGGTATAAGGTATATTTGTAATTTTAAATTGTTAGAACCCTAAAATGCAATTAGACCAATTTAATTTAAATTGAATTATGGTCTAAATGATCTCCAAATTTTACCAAACTTTCACCAATATCTAATTTGGGGGTGAGAAATTCAAAAATGAACTCTGATTTTAATTTTGAGATCAAAATATTTTAGGTTTTATTTAGGGAATCTAGACTAATAAAAATGCTAACTAGACTTAGAGAAGTACAATTGACTTCAAACTCTGAAGATTAGCTTAACTTGATATTCTAAAGTAATAAAATTAGAGCTTAATGCCTGATTAAGCTGAGAATTAATCAGGGTAACAGCTATGGCTCCAAAAGTCGTAGATACTCGTAAAAGTCATTCTTTAGCCAACTATGGGATGTAGTTGCCTCGAAACACACAATACTTCAAAATTTAGTCCAAAACTTCACCTCCAGCATGAGATACGCCAAAGTACTCATGACCATAAGCTGAACCAAACAAATGATCATCCTCCCAATAAAGGAAGAACGATTTAGAAAAGGAGCTTAGGTCACAATTATTATTTTCCATCTGAAAATTTGATTAAAGTTTAAGTTAGTAATTTAAATCAATTATTGGATTAGCAATGTGTTTACTATCCTATGATATCATTTTAAATATCTTTACTATTTTGTGTTGTTTGTTTTTGGATAAATGGATGTCTTTATTTTAACTTAAAGTTCTCAAATTGTCTTTGATACCAGCTGTGACGACCCCAATATAGGATAGAAGATTAATCCCACCTTGGTGCATCACCTTAGCATCTAATATCTAATTAGAAGGAAGTTAACAAGGATCATGAAGAGGATCTTAGTTAAGATGAGAAAGTGGAAGTAAGGAGATGCACATAATAATATGATTTCAAATGCATGTGATCAAAGTAGTTACAATTACATGTATAAAAATGATAAGTATATGCATGTACAAGGCAAGTAGCATGTAACAACATAAGTACTTAAGATCAATAATAGAAGGAAGGGAAGAGTAACATGAGTCAATGATAAAATGCAAGTAATAAAAATGCTTGAATGGAAGCAGTTTTGATTATGAGTAAAAGATATGAAACATGTGAATAGAATTATTTGCAATTACTTGAAATAAATGATAGTTGCAATCCTAAATATCAATAAGAATTTAAGGAGATTGCAATATATAAGTGAGAGTAACAATTCAAGTAAGATAAAAAAATGAACATTCACATAAGAACATAAATTTATAGTTTATAAGATGTATGTACAATTAGGATAGATCTAACTAATTACATGTAACAATTAGTTTTATGAACATACTATTTAAATATCCATTTATCCAAACTAAGCATTTTAAGTAAGAAAGAACTACTTCCATCACAAAATAAGTAAGGACAAGAAATCAAATTAAGCTATTACATACCATTAATTAAATAATAAGTAAGTAAGACTCTCTCTCACTAAAAAGAAATAAAGCAAGTAATTTACATTTAAGCGGAAGCAAATATATGATTTTTAAGCACTTGGTCGAGCTCTACTAGCATCCAAATGTACCTGATCTATCATATTTTGGCACTTAAATGTGATAGTGCAAAGCTAATAAAAAGAAATGAATAGTTAGACTAAACAGTCTAAGCATATTTTAAGATTGGGCAAAATATTTTAATATTTATTTTGAATATTACAACTAGTCTACAATATAAGTAAAAGCGGAGGTGCAAAAGGAAAGCATTTAAATAGGGAAAAGAAATAAGGAAATAAGTAAGAAAGATTAATAAAAAGTAAAATAAGTAGGAATGCTCATAAGTATAGTCAATCTAGCTTTTATATAAAATAAGGGTAGAAACATTCTAAATAGGCTAGAAAAACACTAAAGTGAATAGAATGAAGCATGTATATGTTCAATGAACTTATGCTAAGTAAAGAAAAGAAGGTAGTGAAGTATTTAAATGAAATTATAATAATATTCACTGCAATTTAAATGAACTGTAAATAAGTAAAGTACTGTATTAAAAATATGGAAAGTGCAAAACATAGTTAATGAAAGGAAATCATAGACTATAATTCTAAGGGGTACATAGCCTAGGACTAGTAAAGGTAACATAGCTAAAAGCTATAATGAGTCTTCACAATCAATAAGGTTGTAGAAGAACTCAAATTTTATTAAACTGAAATTATTTTATGAAAGTATTCATTCTGCAAATAAATATAGAATGAAACGAGGAGTTAAGCACGTCTGCCTAACAGTTAAAGGAAGGCAGGGTTCAAATAATTAACACTCACATTCACCCTCTGAGAATGTGAGGTCTCCATATACCCTTAATTAGTCTGTCCTTGGCTTAACCAATAATAGTAAGCCCTTATAGTCTTAAAGTGAAAGTTTTATTTATGCACAATGTCTTATATGAATGTGTCTAAAGAATTAGGCTCAAAGCTAAGAAAGCATTCAACGAAAAATTTAATAATTGCAAACTATGTGATATCCAAAGTTATCTAATTTTAATGATCTACGTAATGATTGGAACTAATTGAGCTCCAAACTGACTTAGAGATATTGATCTCAAGTCAAATGTAAGTAATATAAGTAGTTAGGGTTTTGGAAAATAGTAGTTTATTTTTATTCTATAATATGACAAATAAATAATTTATAAGTATAATAATGCTAAATAAAGTTAATCCTATTCCTATCAAAAACCATTTGATTGATATTTGTTTACTAAATCATGTGCATAAAATTAGGTAGAAAAGGGTGTGATTATGGAATTATCATAATTGAAGAAAATGAAAGTTAAGGTTCTACAAGCTCAACTCATCTAACTAAATTATATTGGAAGGATTTAATCAAATCTATTACTAATCTAACTAGATTGAAGTAATTTGGAAAGATCAAAGTACATAATAGATGAAGGGATTATAAGTTACAAGCTCTACAATTTCTATAAGTTGAAGGTTAATAAAATCAATAGGATTCTAAAACTGTAATAATAGATTAAGGACTCCTAATTCAACTCATTAATGAACTTTAAAGAGGATTTAGGAGCTAAGCATGAAGTGAGCTAGAACCCAATCTAGTTACTTAGGATTAATCCTAATTAAATCACAACTTACAATAACATAAGTTTTAAGGTTAACTACACCTAACTGGGTATATAAAGAACTTCTATGATCACAATAAATCAGGTTATAAAATCAAACCTAAAGTATCTCACCTAAGGTTGTAATTTTAAATAAATAATTTGCTATGAACACAAGCATTTAATTTAAGAAAAAGTTAGTTCCATTCATGTAATTAAAATTGATATGGGAAGTAAATATTGTGACATATTTGATGTCTTAAGATTCAAGCACCAAAAACATACAATTAATGAAACTAGAAAGTTATCAAAACTACCCTAATTTAGGAGCTAACAACTTAAAAATCACTAAACATTGCCCAAATGAAATAATATACATTAATATGCAATCCTTATAGTATAATGAGTAAAATGACACTAATTAGGTCAAAATCAGACAATGTTGAGAGTTTAGGATTTTCGGGACACCTAATTAGGCTTAAAAAGTGATTACAAAATTTAGGGTTCAAATCTTAAATTTAATTATTCCATTATGTTTGTTTCATTTTTCTGGTCAAAATGATATATAATTTTGCATTATTTGGTTAAGTATTTCTAAAGATATCAATGAAATAAATTTTCATTAGAAATAATTAATTAGGATTTAAATAAATGCATTTTCATTTAATCAGATAACCATCGGCACAAAATTTGAGAATCTAGCTAAGATCAACATGTAGGAGAAGTCTAAGTGTAATGGAAGAGAAAAGATTAGAAGCTACAAGCTCTATGTTTACTATAGGTTCTAGGTTAATGAAGTCTATGAGACATCTAAGACACATTATGAGAGCTAAGGAACTTTTAAGTCAATCACTAGAGAGTTCTAATGAAGACTAAGAGCTAAAGAAAAAGTGTGCTAGGATCTAATCTAATTGATAAGAACTAATTCTAATAAATTCATATCCTAACAATCAAATATGTACTAAGGCAAATTGCTATAATTGGGAGTATTATCAAACTTAAATGATCATAAGCAATTCAAAGTTACAAAATAAATTCTATAGCATCTCTCCTAAGGTTGAAGGTTGAATCAATAATTTGCTAAGTATCCAAACATTTAAATTATGAAAAGTTAAGTTCCAAACATACATTTGAAATGACATAGAAAATAAGTAAAATGAGACATGTTTGCTGTCCTAGGGTTTAAGAACCTAAAACAAGCATATTTAGAATTTATGAAATTATAAAATTACAAAATTACCAAATTTGAGGAGCCAAATACCTAAAATTTTCAATTGATGTCCAAAATAAATAATATAAGAAACTATGGAATTCTTATAGTATAAGGAGAAAAATGACACTAAGTAGGTCAAAATTAGACAACGTTAGATTTTTAGGGTTTGGCGGACTCTTAATTAGGGTCAAAAATTCATTAAGTAAATTTGGGTTCAAATCCAAAATTAAATAATAATATTATGTTCTTCTCATTTTTTAATCAAAATTATATATAAATTTGCATTAATTAGATGTGTATAATTAAAGTTATGGCTAAATGAAGTTTGCATAATTAAATAACTTCATATAAAAAAATCAAAATACAATAATTAATTACAGCTAACAGCATCGAAATTCATTCAGCACGAAGAACAGCACATCGCGGAACCCGGGAAGCTGATGGGCGTGGAATATAGCGTGGCACAAAGGATTTAGTGGCACATAATTCTGTGTTGTGTATGCACTCAACACGCATCAGCACGTGACTGCATTGTCCCGACAGAAGCTGAAGTGGGAGCCCTAGGGCATAGCCTTACAATCGATGCCGACCACCTAAGGGCCTGTCCCGCCCGCCGTTCGATAGGTCTCACAAGGATCTATCAAACGACACCCTAATCAAGACTTGAGGCTGCTTTATCTGCCAGCAAGGTCAAGCTGAGGAGTGAGGAACTCAAAAATACAATCAAATTTTTGAGGAGAGGTAAATCTAATAATCCAAAATTTTTGAGTATTTAAATATTATTAAAATATTCGGGGAAATTTTGATGACTTCCAAACACTCCCAAAATAGCACCCCTAGATAATTTGGGGGTGATGAGTCCTATGGAAAACTCCAATTTTGATTCTGAGGTCTAATCAAAATAGGCATTCTTAAAATTTTTAGGAAAATCAGGAATGTTGGAAAATCTCAAATGATCTCTAAATTGCCCCAAACTTGAGGTGAAGGCATTTAACACTATTATAAGAGTATTATAAAGAAGAAGGAGTTGATTAGGCAACTAATTAATGAGTAACTGCACTAGCATTGTTGTAATAATGCTATTGCGCAATTGAAGGTCAAAATAATGGCCACTTTTGATTTCAAATTTAAGCCTCATATAGTCTTCACCTTTAGTTTAGGAGATGGAGACATCTTTATGGAAAGTGGTTCTACAGTACTCATAGATATCATTTCACTTAGCATATCACCATGCATGAGGACTATGACTATAATGCCTCGTATTGTCACCGTGTGCATAAGAGTTTCTTTAATGAGTAACAATTGGCGGTGGAACAGTGCGTTACTCAGAAAGGACTGCTAAACCTCCCCGAATACACCTACTGAGTAAAGGAAATGCTGAGACTCAACCTCAAGGAGAAGAGGGTTAAGTACTAATCCTTAAGGTAAGTGTATTGTCCTTATCTTAAGTATTAGATAGAGTACTCATGTATATTAGATTAGGAATAAGGGCAAGATCCAAGTTACACAAATACTAGCATTTTATATATATCCTGATCACATCAAAATACTGAGTATAAGTAATAGTAAATACATAGTACGGAAGTTAAAGCATATAGCCATAAACATTAATCACAAAAGCTAAGTAAGACATCCATTTAAAAAAAAAAAAAAAAAAAACATCCAGAATTATAACAAACTAGTTACTTAATGAAAATATAGAAAATAGTCTAAGGCACCAAATTGAAAATAACTAATGCCGAAAAGTAAATGCTGATGAAGAGTCTTCTAATGCTCCATAAACTCCTCCTAGAACTCTTATGAAGGCTCCTGAGCTGGCTCCACAAGCTACTCTGGATCTAGCAAATTATCGGATCCCAAAAGTACCACATGTTAGACAATAAGTCTAACACATAAAAAACTACTTTAACAATTATAGTTATATAATACTTAGAATTTAAATAGTGTTAAGTAAAATTATAGAAAAGATAGTAAAACATCCAAAAACTCAAAATAGTATAAATATAAAAGTAAAGTAAAACTGAAACTATAACTAAATACTGAAATGTAGATGAAGCAGTAAGAAACCTGAAATTGAGTGCATAATAATTTATAACTGTGCAGTATATCACTGAATTTATAATTATGCATCCAAATATGCCACTAAACTGTATGCAACTGATATGTTGACTTGGTGTTACATGACACTTTACAGATACTAAGTAAGAGAATTTTGACTTCTAATTATAATCTATTCTATGGAATTAGCTAAGATTGAACTTAAACTTATCATGTGAAGAGGTTGTATATACATAGGTGGTATATTTCTAAGGAATGTGACATTTAACACTTAGTTTTTTTAACTGCACTTTTCGAAATACATGACGATAAGGGGCATGACCCGGACACAATTTATTCTCTCAAATTAAGCTAGTAAATACCTTAATTATAAGCATACTTATAGTGTCCTAAGAATGGTAAATTGAAGTACTTAGTTCGCTTAACTGTACTTATCGAAACACATGACGATAAGGGGTTGAACCTTGTCATAATTTATTCTCAAACTAAGTATTCAATCCCCTCTGTATAATGCTCTTGGAGTTGGGATATTTATCCAGAACTGAGCTGTACTTATCTAATCACCTAAGATAAGACCAAGATTATATAGTTCTATTCATGGCAAATCAACCAACTCTATTTTCTACTGAAATAAATTAGTTTTATGGATATACACTATCACTTCCAACTGATAGTTCTACTGATTCTAACAATTCTATTTAATAACCAAGGAAGAATAGACTAATAAATCCACAATCCATTGCAGTGAATCTTACACAAGGGTTTCAAGAATGTGACTTAGACATCTCTCAATTTAGGATACTACTATATGAAAATAATCTCAGTCTAAGTTTTTAGATTATTCTACCACAAGGTTCTAAGATAAAAAATTTAAGGGTAAGAAGGTGCATCTAAGTTCCTACCTCAATATTAGATAATAAGTTCTTCCTACCTTTATATTTCATCTATTGATAAGGTTTATCAATTATTGAATTATTACCACTAGATCACAACCTTAAAGATCTAGCACTAAAATATATAAATTATAATCTAAGTTCTAAAAATTATATTAAGCTTACAATTCTTATTTTATTAGAATAAATTATACAAATCAGATGGGTAAGCCCATCTAATTACAACCTACACTACAATTATGGTATACAGTCAAGTAAATTATTAAGAATTGATCATTTTACAAATCATTATTATTTTATGATTCAATTTATGCTAAGTGTCTTACGTAAGAGAAAATCAAGAATCTAAAGGTTAGATTCAGATGATCAATCATATGAATTTATTATAGATCTTAATATTTCTAGTTTAATAATTTAAGATAAATGTTCAATCAGTAGATATTATTGAAATCATGCAAGTTAATTTAATATTCAATCAAGTGTCTTAATCAAGTTGATTAGGTTTAGAACTTAATTTGATCAAGTTAGAGTTTAATCCCAAACTTACCCAAATTAAGTTTATTTGTAATTAAGATGATCAATAATAAAATCAGTGAGTTACTGGTGCATTATTGATGTCAATTTCAAGCTTAAAATCAAATATTAAATAACTTAATCATTCTTTAATATTATTAGGATTTAAGGTTGATTAATATCAAATCAATTATTTAAGGTGTCCAAATTGAGGTGTAAGTTCTCTAATATACATACTACTATTATTGAAGCATATGAACATTTACTTAAGCTAAACATAAAGTAATTAAGGCTAATCAAACCCTAAATCAAGATAAAATGAACTAGCACTTAATTACAAATCTAACCATTCAAATTTTTTGAAACTTGGCAATCAAATTCTACTTAATCATATGAACAATAAGAGACTTAGTTTACTAGGTTTGGTTATGTATAAACCCTAATTTTCATTAATCATGCATTTCTAGGTTTAGGGTATTATTAACAAAATAATAATAAAAAAATTAATTTACCTAGCACATGCATTTTACAAGGCATAAGAAGCATAGTGAAACTTGAATCATGTAATTTGACTAAGTATACATGCTAATTCACCCTAATTATGTTATGGAGTAATTAGGCTAAATCAAAAAATATAATCACAAAAAGTATGATATTTTTTTTAGTCTTAGATTCCTTATGATTTTTTGAATAAAATGGTATAAAATTTATTTAGGGTTCGGATAAGTGAATCAAAAGTTATTCAAAAAATTTAATCTGCATTTTTTCTAATTAATCCATTTTTCTTAAGTATTTTAATTCCTAAATGAGTTTAACATTTATTAAACGGACCTTGGCCTATTATCAAAAAATGTGGGTCGGCTCGGCCCGAGGACTCGGCACTATCGAACAGCGCGGGCCATGGGCTTGCCCGACCCGCACTATGTTTCTCCCTCACTGCGCCCTGACTCCAGCGATTAAGGCATAACCCTAATCACAAAATTACGAGGCTCTAGGGCACGCTAGAGCCTCCATTTAATCCATACACCAACGTCGTTCTATGACGCATTGATAGAACTTTAAATTAAGTGTCATGGTGGTCAAGATTGCTGGGAGGCTATTGGCTAAATTCCTAACTGGGAATTTCTCTGTAAGGAGAAATTCTTCTCACAGAGACCAAGCCACGACCAGAGCTCGACTTGTACACCATTAGGGAGTCAAGATGAGTTGAAGCCCAAGCTTGGTTTGGTCTGGGAGTGGCTAAGCCACTGGGACCTTACTTGGTGCAAAATTTAGAGGGGATGGCAGCTCGATCGATCAATTTGATTTGTTGAGTCTAGCCCGAGCCCCGACAATTATTATGTTGGGTTCGATTATACTAGGAAAATACTTACCAATCAAATGGAGTGAAGTATTGAGCTTAATTGGCTTAGTACAAATAAGGGGGGTACCTAGTTTGATAGGGGAGCTCAGATCGATCAGCAGAGTAGACTCCAGAGCTTGGCTAAGATTCAAAAGAGAGCTAGGGGTCCTGTACACTAGGACTACCCTCTATCAGCAGTATGCAAGTAGCTGAATCACCGAGGGAAAGCTCAGACGGAGCAGCAATGAAGAATTGAGGAAAGATAAATTCTCAATTCAATCAATGAGCAAACAGCTCATGGATGGGATACTAAGGTTATTTATAACCTCAGTAGATGGATGGAAAGGTTCCAGAGGTGGAGGCTTGGGCTATAAGTGGCCTAAGAGCTCGGGTCATGGCTGAGCTCTAAATTTAAAAATCAAGCTTGGTCAGGCCACGGGCCCCAATTGAGTTACCATACCATTGAGGAAAGATCCCCAATAGTCTACTGAGGTGGAATGGGGGAGTGGGGGGCAACCTCTAGCACCGGTGGTACGAAGATTTTCTCAGTCAGGAGCACGAGCGAAGTGGAGACCAAGATCCACAGTCGCGGGAGCCTTCAGAGCCATCTAATTGTTCAAAGGAGAAGGCGCAATGGCTCAAATCTCTTAGATCCAAATGGCCAATCACGGAAGTAATCTGGGCCATAGGAACCACGGGATAAATCTAACGGTAGATCCAAGCTTTCGTGAGATTGAATTTCAACTGTAGAATTGCAGGTTTGATGGTGAGCAGGAGCGGGGCTCTCCTGTTGCATGACTCGGGATCCACACCAGATCACTCATCGTGGTCCGCATAACGGATCCCAGACTGGTAAAATAGTTAAAGGTAAATTTGCAAATATGAAATGTTAGGAACCCTTATGTGCAATTTTCCCAATTTAAATTATATTCAATTATGACTTAAATGATCTCCAAAAATTCCCAAACTTTCACTCCTAGCTAATTTGGGGGTGAGTAATTCAAAAATGTAATCATATTTTGGATTATAGATCAAAATATTTTAGTTATTATTTAGGATACCTAATTAAACCAAAATGCTCATTTGACCTAGAGAAGTCCGATTAACCCCAAATTTTCAAGGTTATCTTATAATGACCTATTGAATTTAATATAACTATAATTAGAGCATGATTAGGCTTATAAATAGCTAAGTAACAGCTTAAGGTTGTTACAGTGCCTAACTTGCAAAATTCTTCCTCTATTGGGTTTTTTGAGATCATAATACTGAGAGTAGCACGATGATTGTGCGCATCTGCTACAATATTGGCCTTTCCCAGATGGTACCGAATATATAAATCATAATCAATATTAGCTCTAATCATCACCTATGCTGATAGTTCAACTCACATTGAGTAAATATGTACTTTAAACTTTGATGGTCAGTGAAGATTGAACATTGAATGCCATAGAGATAGTGGCACAAATCTTTAGGGAAAAAACAACTACATCAAGTTAGATTATGTACCAGATAATTTTTCTCATGCAATTTGAGCTGACGGGAAGCATAAGCAATCACCTTACCTTCTTACATTAAGACACAACCAAAACCAGCTCCAGAAGCATCGGTGAAAACCTGATAAATTATGCCTTCCTTTGGTAGAACAATCACATGGGCTGATGAAAGTGCATCCTTCAAGGCTTGTAATGCCTCCTCACATTCATAATTTCAAATGAAAGGCAAAACCTTCTGAGTTAATTTGGCCAATGGAGAAGTGATTTGGGAAAAGCTCTTAACAAATTGTTTGTAATATCCAGCAAGTTCTAAAAAGCTCCAGATATAAGTTACAGTCATTAATTATGACCAATCATGAATTGTGCTGACCTTTTGCTGATCCACTCTAGTGCCTTGAACATCAATGACATGACCTAGAAATGTTAGTGAGTCAAGCCAGAACTGACATTTGGAGAATTTAGCATTGTGGGGCTCCATACCCCCATGGTCATGCTAATACTGAGATTAACATAATTACGGTGAATACGGTCTCCAACTGTGGCAAACCTCCCAACTAATGTTGAGTCAGGTATAAATCCAACCCACCTAAATTAAAAGACTTACCACCTAAAACTGAAGATCATACATTAAAATATCAAAGTGGCGGAAGCAGAAAATAATATAATATTTACATCGCAACATAGTAAGGAAAGTAAAATAATAACTTAGCTCAATATAATAGTGCAGAAAGTAAATACATCCAGAATATGAAATTATTATAAACTAAATTTATAAGAAAAGGAACACTCATCCTCACAGCTTAGAAATATAAATAAATCTAACTAAGCTAAGAAGCATAAAGGTCCTTCTCCTGGCCGAGCTCCATGACAGATGTAAAATATATATCTGCGCTTGCACGCAAGTCTATGTGGTCTGAAGTAATAAGTGGAAGGTTAGTTCTAAGATTTATTATCCTCAGAGAATGGTGGTTTTGATAATAAGTTATATCTTCTTTTAAAGAAGATCAAATATTGGTTGAGTTGGTTCCTAAATTATCAATACAAATTACCTTAGGGTAATATACAATTTGTTCAAAAAGAGAGAGTTGGGGTTTCATTGTAGTACTTATAAGATCATGATGTTAACACTTCATTATTTAAATGTTTAAATTGATTTGTCCATGCCTTCTTAAATCAAGTGAACACTGTTAAAATTAGAGTTTACCTCCAATTACAATAGGTTCAGATTCAGTGCAATAATAAGAACTCCCCTAGGGGTTCTACCTTGGCACCTAAACCTTTATGAGATCATGGTTTAAATTTATCTTTGATTTCCTATGTCTAGGTTACCAAATATGTTCTTTTAATTGATAGATCTCACAAACATGATTTTCTTCAACATTGTATCATGCGCTTACACACGCGGTTTAGCTAGATGAGTGGATGTGTTGGGTCAATGGACTGTGTCACATCATCCATTATATTTTAAATGTCCTTTCATCCCTTCTACTTTGCTGAGCAGCAGAGCAAAATTGATGGGAACTTGGTTCACAAGCATCAAATCTCTTGGTAGAGCTCTTAAGGAAATGTGCAAGTGAGATTTGAGAACTTGTCACTTAGTTCTCAGCTCTACTTACACTACTTTCCTTGCTCTTGTCCAATTGATAAGCTCAAAACTCAAGTTCTTTTATTAATTGATAATTTATTTAAGTTTTATTTTTAGCAAAATAATTTGACAAAGTTTTATTCAGACATTCCTTCACAATAATAATAATAATCAAAAAAATAGAAATTAATTATATTCATTCAAACATCTCTGTAACAACATCAGTTCTGCATTTCATTTTTCTACAACTACATCCCAACCCTCTCCAAGGGGATTTAGCTTTCCATTACTGAATAAATAAAAGCATACATGCAAATAGATATAAACTTTGATATTAGTTTATAGCAGAAAATAATCTAATAGAGTTTAGGAAAAATACTATGAAATACTCAAAGGTTTTCTAGGGTTCTCTTGATCTTCCTCCTGCACTTCTACTTGACTTCTCCTCCTTTGCTTTGTTGTCTTCTTCTATTTACTCTTCATGGTCTGCTACTTGCCCCTTGGAGAGTTCTCCTTTTTATTCCTGCAGCCTCTCCTTTTAGTCTTTTGAATATTTAAATTTGGAACTCGTTCTCAAACTTCAAGTCTCCCTTTTATAGACTTCCTTTCACCTGTTTAAAAATTAATTCAACAAATAATTCTCATTTAGAAATTTATGCTTTTACTAAATGATTATTCATTTAATCCTTTAGTAATGAAGGGATTTAGGATGTCATATTATTTTGTTGTGTAAGATAATTAAATTAGCCTCTTGCTCTTCCCCATGATAGCTTAAATATGCATTTTTTATAATAAAGATTCTTCAATTTTTAATGTAGCCATCCCTTCCATCTTCCTCATATTTTTAATTTATTTTTTTATGAATTATTCCTTGAGAATGAGAAGTTTAAATAAATTTAATATTAATTTCAGCTATGGAAAGGGGCAGAATTATATTTTTTGGCCTTCCCTATGTTGCCTTGAATGCTTATTTTTGGCAAAAACTACGTCTGGAGCTATGGCTCGCTACAGCGCACTGCGGTGCGCGCTGTAGCATCACAGTTTCAAATCGCTCCCCCCTGCTGTGGTGCGCAATGACGGATCAAATAAATCTCATTTTGATATTCATTTTGTCGTGGTGCGCTGTAGTGATCGAGTTTTGAGTTTGGTCTGCTATAGCGCGCTGTGGAGGCTCAATTAAATTTTATTTCCTCTGCCTAAGTTCCACAAATATTGCCTTGGCGGGCTGGGGCGCACTACAGCGGGTTCCTTCCAGAATTGCAGAATTGCTCCAGGATTTACAAGATGCTCTCATGCCCTAGGGCGCGCCATGGCAGTTTTGTCCCATCGTTGCATATTTAAGCCAGATTTTAATTTGCTCATCTTTTATCCTGAAAAGCAGCGAAAGCACATCAAAATATATAATTTTAAACTGAAAAGTGTTTGTTTTTTTAACTTATTTTACTATAAATCTTCAAGATATCACACCCCCACACTTAAATTCTTGGTCGTCCTCGAGTAAGCTCAAAAATAAATTTTTTTGATTTTATATATTGCAAAATTCAATTAGATATGTGTGAAGTATTTTTGCCATTTCATGTATTACTTAATAAGGGTGATTAGAAGGATTCAAATTCTAACAAATCTCATACTAGTGTTTTCTTTTCTTTTGGCTATTTAGTTTCCAATTTCTAAATGTATGATACTCAACTCATAATTCATGGGGGCGTTTCTAGGATTGCTTACTCAAAAAAGCTAGATTTAGTGTGTAAGAATCTCATGCTATTTGTGCTTCTTCTTTTAAATTGCAATGAATATTTCTTTTCAAGAGAGATATTTTTCTTCATCTTGTTTTTCTCAATTATTTACTTTGGGACAGATATTTCTCTTTATCCCTGGATTTTCTTTTGCATTCAGTTTAAGGGAGAGACATTTTTCTTCATCCCCATCTATTTTCATTGAGTTCAGTAAGTTCTATTGAAGCCTAGCACATTCTTATTTCACCGTTTCTCACTTCTCTACATTAAGTGTAACAACCTAAGTTATTACCCAAGCTAATTAGCACTAATCTAGGTCCTAACCTTAGTTTTAGTGCTCTAATTAGGTCATTAAGAGTGTTATACTAAGATATAGTCCAAATCAGGTTTCAAATGGATCAGATCCTGATTTTAGGAAAAATTTAGAAACTCTAGGAATTGACCTATCTAAATTGATCTCAGATTAAAAATCAAACTTAGCCATTGTGCTCATTGCCCCCAAATTAGCAAGGGGTGATATTTTGGTGTCAATCGGAAGTCGTCAAAATTTCATCGAATATTTTAATAATATTTAAATACCCCAAATATTAGGAAAATAAAACACTCGACAAATTGAAAATTCAACCATCTCATTGCATTCCTCACCCCTCAATTCACTAGGGGTGAATATTTGGGAATTTTTGGAAGTCAAATAATTAATTAGAATTAACTAATAAAATCAAAAATTAAATCATTAAATTATTAAATTATATTATTTATTTATTTATTTCTTAACGGGTGGATCCGCCCCATTATCGAGTTGGATTCGTTATTGCATAACGGTTCGGATGCGGGATCAGGATCCGCATCCATTAATCGATCGGCTCAAATTGAGCCGATCAGACGGTCTTAGACCGTCATCTCCTTCGTGGAGATCGCCCTCTCCACGCGGCCCTCGACTGATCCGCCTCGCAATAGGATGATTTTCTTGACTTAAAATTCCTCCAATTCCAAATCCAGATGCATCACAAGTCACTTCAAGGGTTTTAGAAACTCAGGGAGTCGAAGGACTGGGGCTATTATCATTAATACTTGAATTTGATCTAAAGCCTTTTGAGCAGATGGGGTCCAACAAAACTTGTCTAACTTCAATATATCATTGATTGGTGCTACAACAGCACTAAAGTTTCTAATGAATCGCCAATAGAATGTTGCAAGGCCATGAAAACTCCTTACTTCAATAAAATTTTTAGGAGTTGGCCACTCCATAATTGCCTTAACTTTGGTTGGGTCAGGCTTTATTCCTCAGAGGAAATGATAAAACCTAACAATATCACCTTAGTTTGCAAGAAGAAACATTTTTTAAAATTAATGTATAGCTTCCCTATTTTAAGGGTCTCAAGAATTTGTCTAAGATGATTAAGGTGGTCTACTTTATTTGGGCTAAGAATTAATATATCATCAAAATAAACCACCAAAAGTTTTCCTATAAATGGCTTAAGAATAGTATTCATCATTCTAATAAATGTACTAGGCGCATTCGAAAGCCCAAATGGCATGACCAACCATTCATAGAGTCCATCAGGGGTCTTGAAAGTTGTTTTACATTCATCTCCAAATCTAATTCTAATTTGATGATACCCACTTTTCAAATCAATCTTAGAAAAAAAATTTGCTCCTGAGATTAAGTCTAACATGTCATCTACTCGGGGAATGGGAAATTGATATTTGATAGTGATTTTATTAATAGCTCGAGTATCGATGCATATTCTCCATGTTCCATCCTTCTTAGGAGTTATTAGGGCAGGGACCGCACAAGGACTAAGACTATCTTATATAAATCCTTTCTCAAGTAATTCAGTGACCTGTCTCTTAATTTCTACATGTTCAGTGGGGTTCATTCTATAATGAGGAAGGTTTGGAAGTTGTGAACCTGGAACTAAGTCTATAGCATGTTGGATGGATCGAAGCAGTGGTAATTCCTTTGGGAGTTCCTCTGGACCAATTTTTCTAATTTTAGAAAGGAGAGGTAAAACCTCTTTAGGAATGGGAATCTCATTAATATTTAAGTTAACTTCTTTTATATGTAAAAGGTGAACATTGGTCGGATCAGAAAATTCTTTTTTTAAGGTTCCAAATCCTATTGAGCTTACATCACACGTTGAAAAAGAATAAGTAAATAAGCTAGAACTAGGATTATGCATTGGATCCCTTATCATGGTCAGTTGAATCTTTGCTCCTTTCTCGATAGCGAGTTTTGGTTGAAGATCAGATGTTAGTTTATGTGGTACTATAGACGGTATCTTCTCTAGTTGTCTGACTGGCAAAAGTTTGATGGTCTTATTGTTTAAAAATATATGTGTTCTCTCTACCATAATGGATTACACTCATGTCATAAACCCATGGTCGCCCAAGTAGAATATGAGCAATATCCATAGGGAGCATATCACACCAAATTTTATCCTCATAACTACCAATCTTGATAGGAACTAAACATCGACTAGTGATGGGAAGCGAAGTATGGTTAACCCAACTAACATGAAAGGGTTGGGGATGAGATTCAGTTCTTAAGTTAACTCTTGATATAGCATTGGTAGAGATAACATTCATTGTACTACCCACATCAATAACTAACCTACACCTTTGCTCATTGCACACAATATACATGCTAAAAATACTCCTCCTCTAGTCTTCTTCTTCATTCTTAGCTATTGTAAGGCATCTCATCACATTAATTTGAGGATCGTTCACAAATTCTTCATCTGATAATGGAGTATCATCATAAACTTCTTCAAGGGTTTCATCTATAGGGTCATGAACTTCTTCTAACAATAAGATTTGTGCCTTACATTGGTTCTGCATGTGACCTCTCTTATGACATTTAAAATAAATAATATCTTTGATGTTATTAGAGCTTCCCTCTTTGGGTGGATAGTTTAAGCTAGAGGCTAGAATGGGTGTAGTAGTTGACTTATGATTTGAATTAGAAGTCATTTGAGCTCTAGTTTATATTATAGAAGCTGACTTCTTTTGTTGTTCAACAAGTAGAGCATAATGGAAAGCTTCTTCTAAGGTTTGGGGTTCAAAAAGTTCAACCTCATTTCTAATTTCTATTCTAAGCCCAATTACAAATTTATTAGCAAGTTTCCAATCATTATCCCCACAATT
Source organism: Gastrodia elata (assembly GCA_016760335.1). Lineage (NCBI taxonomy): Eukaryota > Viridiplantae > Streptophyta > Magnoliopsida > Asparagales > Orchidaceae > Gastrodia > Gastrodia elata. Next base: position 78,828,150 of record CM028670.1, on the reverse strand, counting down.
GGTCCTAGAAATTAGATCCTCAAAAGCATTTAAGTATTCTGTTATAGAATGAGAGCCTTGCCCTAGAGTCAGCAATTGTCCATGTAACTTCTTATCATGATGTCGAGGACAATATTTTGATCCAAGCATTTCTTTCATCTCTATCCAAGTCAAATTTTTCCTTCCTAATCTTTGTTCTTTTGCTAAAGTGTTTGTCCAATAAATCTTAGCATGACCAGTCAATTTCATCTTAACAAAAGAAACTCATTAATAATCATCCATCCTATACCAATCAAATAAGTCATCCATTTGGGTTAACCAATCTAAGAATTTGTTTGGATCATGTGTGTCATCATAAGTAGGAGCTTCAACTTTAACTCTTATAGAGGGATCATTAAAATTATTAGCAACTCATTGGTGGTCTCTCCTTTCTCCATTCTTAAGGTTTAGTTGTCTTCGATGAGGTTGGGGAGTGGGTGGAATATGGGGTTGGCAATCACTTACATTTATGTATGAGCCATCATCTTCCATAGGTGCGATAAAGTTATGGATATAATGTGGAGCATAATTTTTATTATTTTGCAAGAGGTTTAAGATGATTTGAATTTGATCTTTAATGTCTTGCATTTGAGTTTTACTTTCCTCAAATAATTCCATAGTCTTTATTTCATGTTCATGAATCCTAAGATCTAAGGAATCCACTATCTTTGTCAAGTTCTCGATTTGGTCTTGGGAAATTAACTTTTGTGCTATCTTTTTATTATTTTTTATTTTTTTTTATAAAGAAATATGAAGGAGAAAAGAAAATGCTAGATTTGAGAAGATGAAATAGAAAATATAAGTGTAAAAACAATATGAATTGTAAGTTAAAAGGACTTCCAGGTGAGGAGAGGGGCACTTGGCCACTTACGTCCCAAGCTCTCCTTAGGCTGTTTATGCCCTTTTGACAAAGTTCTATTTAACTTCGCAATACACTAGGTTTTATACAAGTATATTTTTATGCAAACAAGTTTAATGCAAATAAATGTTTTTTTTTATTTTTTTTTTCTAGATTTAAAAACCTTATTTTCTTATGAATTATAAATTAATTAAAGTGATGAAAAAAAGCAACTAATATTACCACAAATACCAAATATAGAAAGTAAGGAAGTTCATATAAATTTTTTTGTTCGCATCAAGGTAAAGGCTTCATTATTAAGTCAAACACTCATTTTCCATATTTTCACTCAAGTAAATATTTAAGGTATGTTCACACAAGCATATTGGCTAGGCTATATAATGGTGCTCACTAGTTAGAGTTCATGCGCACACTATAGACTTGCAAGTAATATGATAAATTTCCAAACAATTAATATGAAAAATATCAAGTCATAAAAAGGATTAACTTACCTTGCACGTGTTGGCAGGACTTAAAAGCTTTTGGAGAATATTTTACCAAAATTTATTCCTCATACCGAGATGCTTTTTTTTTCGCTTTCCCAACCTTGCTCTGATACCAAAATATGATGCTATTGGGCTGCCTTTTCTCTGTAAATTAGATATATAAATATTGAATGGATTTGTAGGATAATGTCTAAGGATGATTTCTGGAGTTTGTGGTGAGTTGGTTATGAGTTTACAGTGGACTATCTAACGGAAAGCCAAGACTAGTCCAAATCGAGCCTAGTTTTGGCTGATTCAAAATATCCCTTTTGTAGGTGGGGTTTGGTGGGTTAAAGGGTTGGAAATAAATTAATATATGTAGTCTAAGATGTGTAGTTTGGATTTGGAGTAGATGGCTAGGTTTGATGGTGTTTAGATGGGTGTCGAGGGGTAGGGAAGAAGACTAGGTCGAGCTATTTTTAGATTTGGCTGCGAAGATTATGGTGGAGTATGGAGAGTGTTTGGGAGATTAGATAATGATTTAATATTTTGAAATGATACTTAAGATGCTGGAGAAGATGTGTAAATGTTTGAGGTTATGAGAATAAAAGTTTAGTTAGAAATATAAAAGATAAATAAGATAATAACCAAACTCACCAATGATAGGCAATAAACTTTACACCACCAAGTACCAAGCAATATGAGAGCTATTAATCACAAATTTCTTTCATTCAAGTTACTCCATTACATTACATTTTAGCTCTTATTTATAGGCACTACAAGTCTCTTGCCCTATGAGCTTTCGAGGGAAAATATAGAGGGAAATTTTAGAGAAAAAGATGGGTAGTTGGCAATTAGTGAAGAAGTAACTCCAACTACTTACATTAAATATTTTCCTAATGACATGGCTAGCCAAATATGTGCCATAATAAATAAAAAAGGTACCATAATAATAAAAATAAAATACAAATAGTAAACCTAATATTTGGGCTCTTTATTGGGCTTTGTAATTAGGCCCACCTTCAAATTCTTCCCTTGAACTTTAGACAAGGCTCTTGTTATTAGGCCTTTGATAATATTCTTAGGATGTCCTATATCAGTATGTCTCGCTAGGACCTACCCTCGGCCGTGCGGGCCAGCGCCGTCAAGGGCCGACGCCTTTCGTCACTAGAATTATCATCATTTGGCGTGCCTTATCCATGTCGTCTCGGGTGTGAGATGGAGAGTCGGGATGGCTCAGGACGAGCCGGGTCAGGCCTGGCCCACGATGGATCCGAGAAGGTCAACACATGTCAAACGCTCATTGTGCGGGACCCGCCAACATTCTCGTGTCCAACGAAAGGACGTTGCGTGTCCCCCGAGTCCCACCCACTGTCGATGCATCTCATCTCGCCCGACATGTGGGCCCCGCGGCTCTGTTCCAGCCAATGGGACGCTGCCGCGTGGCGTTGTGGGTCTTGCCTATAGTCCCACGGCTAATCCTGGACTGCCACGTGGCAGGGTGGGCCCGCCGCCATTAATTCTTGCAAAAAAAATTAATAAATATATAATTATATATGTATAAACAGAAACTTATAGTCATATATATAGTTATATTTGTTAGATTAATTAAAGTAATTAGCTTAAAAATTAATCAGTATGGTTAGTTATTAATTAATTAGTCATTAATTAGTTAATTAACATTAATTTAAATTAATAGTAGATTAAATTAATGTAATTATTATAAACAGTGAATTAATTAGGTTAATTAGAATTAATAGTTAAAATTAATTAATTTACATTAATTTAGTTTAATAAATAGATTTAATTAAATAATGGGTTTATTTAATTAGTTAATTAATAATCATTAGAGTAATTTAATAAATTAGTTAATAGTAATTATATATTGTTAATTTAAGTTAATTAATTAATATTATCTGATTAATTTAATTAATAACTAATTTTAATTATGCAAAAGTAAAACCATTTCATTTTAATTTAATTAATATAAGAACTTTAGGATATTATAATTTTAAAAATTATGATCCATATATACCAAATATATATCTCATTTTAATCATAAAAATAAAAGGAATCAAATGGTGTAATTTAAAATTTTAATTCAGGGAATATTTAATCTAGTAGTATTTTAGGATCTAAATAAACACCTATAACTTCTTACCTAGTTATTCAAATATAGTTAATATGAGTCTTAAAGTGATCAGGAGAATAGCCCCATCATGGTGGTTAGTTTACATAGTCACATTTAGGACTCTCTCCCAAAATGACCAAAATGCCCTTGGTTTTCAATTGACCATAACTTGGTCAATTGAACTCAAAATCAGGAAATTCAAAGTGCTAACTAGCTTAGGATTTTAGTACCAATAGTAAAATAAAATACTATTTAGGTTTTGAACCCTAAAAAACCTAAGTTGACCAAAATACCACTGAGTCTAGTTATATTATAACTTGACCAATTGAAGTCCAAATTGGGTTAACTCCTAGTTAAAGTACTCAGTGTGTTATAGAGAAATTATAGACACTGAGTTTGCTGAAATTGGATTTCAAATAGAAAAGTTCAGTTTTTGACCCCCTTGACCTTAGGAAAATTCCTAAATTGCCCCTGAAGCTTAGAACATTCATAACTTAGCCATTTAACCTCAAAATTTAGTGTTCTTGGACTCTTTGGAATCAATGGACAGCAACAAACAATAAACTGTATAAAAATTTAGATTTCTAATATGTGTAATTTACTAAACTGCCCTTATATCAAAACCTTAATTTGGACATGTATGACCCATTTCTAACCCAAATTGAGTGTACTTACTATCTATCTTCATGTTAGATAGTAAGAAATCATTTGGCAATAAGAAATTCCAATTTGGAGCCCTAAATCAAAAAGTAGTTTTTTTGACCCTTAAGTAGGGGCAAAATGACTATTTTTCCCAAAACTTAGGTTAAGTGTCCTTAACCCCTAAAATATCATTCAAATCAGTAAAGTTAATAATAAAAATTATATTAGAATCATTTAAGAGAATAAAATCAGCTTGTTAATCAAATTTTGTTAAATTCCATAAATTCTTTAAATCTTATTCCTTAAAAATTAATACTTCATACTAGGACTATTCCTGATACTAGGACTAGATCATAGGTTAGATTTCATTCTTTGGATAAAATAGGTTATTCAATGAATGAAACCTTAGTTTTATTAGTTTTTATATTTTATAACTTAATTTTGATTATTTTGTCTTCCAACCTTAGGTTAAGATTAGGAGAATCATCCTATTAAGTTTAACTTTACTTAATAGGATTTGCCTTAATCATTAGATCACATTTAGATTGAAAACCTAGATCTTAAGTTTTACCTTTGGATTATGTGATTGAACCCAAGCTCATGGTGTTTAATCTATAATCTCTAGTTTAGCATATCTTGATCATATTATAGATTAAAATGTCTAAATTCATCAATTAGGACATCATGATTTATTACTTAATCTATAGTGGTACTTAATTGAACTATATTAGAACCTAATCAATTCTAATCCTTTTAACTTATAAGGTAATACTTCTAAGTTACACTTGATAGTAAGAATTAGAGATCCTAAACTTGTGTAACTTAGAATAGTTAGAATGGTTTAATTCGATAACAAATAATATCACCATATTTAGTAGAGTCTCTTGCTCACTATTGAATATGTTGCTTACGCATTCCTTGAATTTTGTGTCTTATTCCATGAGCATATCATACAAGAATATTGTTGCATGAAAATAAAACATAGAATATTTAGGATAACTTTGCATTGGGTTTAGTTATTGGTTGACTTTTGCACATAGTACCCCAATGGGCAGGGGAAAGGTCAGATAAAATTACTTAACATCACTCATTGAGGAGTATGTTGTTAAGTTTGAAACCCAAACAGTCTTGCAGACTTGCTTAGCTCTTCAGCTACTTCTGAAATTGTCCACAGAAGTAAAGTAAATAATTAAAATATAAATTACATGTGTTAATACTGCCTCTCAGCTCAGTTAATATATTTATCCCTAGCCTCTTATGATACTAGGAAATTTTTGCACCTTAGCCACTTATGTCGCTAAGAATCCTTTTTATATCAGCTCTTTTGTTATGGCAATTACTACGCAACTTTTATTATTTTACTCATACTGAATTCTATTTTCAGTTATACTTTTCAGTTTACTTTTACTTCAGCCAGCTATTTTACTTGTGTTACTTGTATATTATAGGATGCTATACTTATTGTTGCTTACTTATATGTACCACATTTGAATTTATTTCTTTTAAATCTACATATGTCATATAATCATTAGCATGTTTAGGATATAGTCTTTCTTTTCAGTATTTTATTTACTTTATCTATACATATATGTTTAGGCTTGCTTTAGCTTCTTTAAGGTATGTCTTTTGTCTCATTCTTATTTAGTTATAAATACTTAATTTATAACTTACCACTTTTTATTAAATGCTTGTTGCTCCTATTTTATTTTCTTTTGCTTTAATTTTAGGAAAATGGTGATATTAATAAATGTATAACAAATTATCAGCCTAAAATATACTTAGATAATTTCTCTAATAAGATTTTCTCTTTTGTTGGCTAGGTCCTTGGCATTGTGAAACCGACAAATATCAGAATCTGAGCAGTTTGGAGATCCAGTTCCTGAGGAGGAGCCATATCTAGAGGAGGCACATCAAGGTGGAGCTGAAGACCTTTAGCTCCTTTTATATTATTGTGAGGATGAGAGATATTTTTTATTTTATTTTAAACTTTAAGTAAATTTTATAATAATACAGGAACCCTTGTGACTTTACTTTTCTGTACTATTATTTCTAAGCACTTTTCATTTTGTCTCTTAGTTGATTTATGGTAAAATGGATGTACTATTTACTTATTTGCTTCTGCACTATGTACTTGTAATGATTTAGTAACTGATCTTATGTATACATTATGTGCATATCTTTCCCTTATTATGTGGATGGTGGTTTCATTTAATCTAATGATAAGTGAAGTATTTGCCAGAGTGGCACACCTCCCCTTATGTCCAAATCTTGTGGATTATAGGGCTAGGGGGGCGCCACATTATGTTCCTTGACCCCACCCCCACGCTTGGATTTTGAGCATCATACATTTCTGATGTTGGAGGTTTATAATAAAATGAGTGCAAAATAATTTAGCATGAAAAATCTTAGAACTGTATGTTTTGCTTGATCACCTCTTGTTAAGAAAATTAAAATAAAGAAAATCTTCACATGCTTATTACAATTGAATTCAGCCCATTAAACTATTCAAAAAAATTGGCTAGTTAATGACATTCTATTAACACAAAAATTATGGGATGGTAATTCACTAAGATTTACTTAAACAAAAATAAAAGGCACAAAATTGAAAGAAAAAAAAACATATATACTAGGAGTAAGAAGGAATGAAACAACCTATTATAAATAATGACAAATTATCATTGCTGCAATCATGCTCGAGATTCCTCCTGCTCCTTTATTGACACCCACAAGTATTACTTAGAATCTGCAACAGGCAAAAATCATAAAATTATTTGTTGGGTTGCCTCCCAACCAGCACTTAGTTTAGGGTCCTCAGCCTCACCAAAAAGAGTTTATATCCCTTCAAAATTTCTTTCCAAATTTTCATTAACTCTTTAGGTTGAGTACGAGCTAGTTTAATAATTAGGTCATCATGAACACCAGCTCTACTAGTTTTCTTCTTATAAGCCCAATCAGTGTCCTCACTCTTATAATACATTTTATTTCTATTTGTCTTTTCATTCCTTTCATTTCATCCTTTATACTTATAATCAAACTCTTCATATTTTTCCTTGTTATTATCCTCCATTTCATTTTGTAAGAATGTGTAAAGCTCAGTTCTTTCAGGACTACTCTTAAGGTGATTCTCTACAAATTCAAATTTCACACAAATATTGTCGATATTACTAAGGGGTTTGTTGATGGTCAAGATGTCAAAGATAATAATTTTCTTACTTTCACTACTCCGAGATTCACTTAGTTTATTGATCATCTTATTATTTTCAATCAGTTCATCTTAGTTGTTTTCACATGGTGGGTCACCTATTGCTGAGCATTCTGTTGAAAGTACTTGAGGTGTGCATGGGACATAAATTTTAAATTGCTCTTGGTCAAATTTTTCAATTTGAAACTCTTGTTGTATTTTCAATTTATCCAAATCAAGTTGATACTCCACCTCTCTCTCATTTTTACTATTTGTTTGAGTTAAAGTTTCTTCACTACACTTTGGCACTTCTTTTTGCTTTGCAGAATAAACTAAATTGAATTGATACTCTAACTCTTTCACATTTTTATTATTTTCTTGAGTTAAAGTTTCTTCCCTATAAATCAACATTTCTTCAGCTTGTTCCTTTATTTGCTCAATTATAACAACTTCTTGGATGGAGTTAGCTAATTGCTGCAATATAAATTTTAACTTAGCCTCAATTGATTCATATAAAAGCTTTTGAACTTCTATATTAAATTCATTCCTACCCAAGGTTGGTTCAGTCTTATGCAGATTATTGATCTCATTGCTACTATAATCGTCCACCGATTCTTCTAGGAAAGATTGCTCACACATCCAATTTATATTATTAATGTTCATGTCAGAGTGAGTGTCATAGTGTTGCAAATTATTATCATGCTTAATGTCATTGATCAATTTTGTTTTTGAAGGTGCAAATGGGTTGTTTGTATTACAATTAGAACTTAAATGTGTTCCCCCGCACCACATACAACAATTTTGATTATTATAGTACATGTCCACGATATTCCAGTACCCCATTTAGCCAATCAAAAATATCCTAAGATATAAATAATTACAGCAGTATAGCAGACAAGATCTCACATAATTTAGCAAGGTAGATTCACAAATAGTAAAGACAGTTCAGTAATTAAGATCACACAACTTTCAGCATTCACAGGATTTTGCGATACAGTTTCAAAGATTTCAACAACTAAATTCCACCCTAGCTAGTCCTACAAATCAATTGAAATATAATTACAGCTAGCAGAAAATGTATACACGGAAAATAAAGTTCTAAGCCACTAATTACTTGAAGGTTGTACTTAATACAAAACAAAAACGATTCCCCGGCAACGGCGCCAAAAACTTGACAGACATAAAACACACGTCTGCGCTTGCACGCAAGTGTACGCGGTCTGAAGTAATAAGTGAAAGTTTAGTTCAGAGATTTATCATCCTCAGGGAATGATGGTTTTGATACTAAGTTATATCTTCTTTCAATAATGTTTAAAAGATCAAATGTTAGTTAAGTTGGTTCCTAAATTATCAGTACAAATTACCTTAGGTTAAGATATTATTTGTTCAAAAGAAGAGAGTTGAAGTTTCATTGTAGTACTTGTAAGATCCTGGTATTGTTATTTCATTATTTAAATGTTTAAATCGACTTGTCCATATTTTTTTAAATCAAGTGAACACCGTTAGAATTAGAGTTAACCTCCAATTACAATAGGTTCATATTTAGTGCAATAATGAGAACTACCCTTGGGGTTCTACCTTGGCACCTAAACCTTTATGAGATCATGGTTTAAATTTATCTTTGATTTCTTACATTTAGGTTACCAAATATATTCTTTTAATTGTTAGATCTCACAAATATTATTTTCATCAATATTGCATCATGCGCTTACACACGCGGTTTAGCTAGATGAGAGGATGTGTTGGGTCAATGGACTATGTCACATCACCCATTGGATTTCCAACATTCTTTCAACCCTTCTACTTTGCTGAGCAGAAAGAAAATTTGATGGGAACTTGGTTCACAAGCATCAAATCTCTTGGTATAGCTCTTAAGGAATTGTGCAAGTGAGCTTTGAGAACCTGTCACTTAGTTCTCAGCTCTACTTGCACTACTTTCCTTGTTCTTGTCCAATTGATGAGCTCGAAACTCAAATTATTTTATTAATTGATAATTCATTTATGTTTTATTTTTAGCAAAATAATTTGACAAAGTTTCATTCAGGCATTCCTTCACAATAATAATAATAATCAGAAAAATATAAATCAATTATATTCATTCAAACATCTGAGTTACAACACCAATTCTGCCTTACATTTTCCTACAACTACATTCCAACCCTCTCCAAGGGGATTTAGCTTTCCATTACTGAATAAATAAAAGCATACATGCAAATAGAAGTAAACTTTGATATTAGTTTATAGCAGAAAACAATCTAATAGAGTTTAGGAAAAGTATTATGAAATACTCAAAGGTTTTCTAGGGTTCTCTTGATCTTCCTCCTGCACTTCTACTTGACTTCTCCTTCTTTCCTTTACTGTCTTCTTCTCTTTACTCTTCACGGTCTACTGCTTACCCTTTGGAGAGTTCTCCTTTTTGTTATTCTTGCAGCCTCTCATTTTAATCTTTTGAATATTCAAATTTTGAAACCCTTTCTCAATCTTCAAGTCTCCCTTTATAGACTTCCTTTCACTTGTTTAAAATTTAATTCAGCAAATAAATCCCATTTAGAAATCTGTGCTTTTATTAAATGATCATTCATTTATCCCTTGGTAATAAAGGGATTTAGGCTGTTGCATTTATGTTTTATTGTATAAAATAATTAAATCAGCCTCTTGCTCTTCCCCATGATGGCTTAAATATATGCTTTTTATAATAATTTTTATAATAAAGATTCCTCTATTTTTATTGTAGCCACCCCTTCCATCTTCCTCATATTTTTAATTTATTTCTTTATGAATTATTCCTTGAGAATGAGATGTTTAAATTAATTTGATATTAATTTCAGCAGTGGGAAGGGGAAGAATTCAATTCTTTGGCCTTCCTTATGCTGCCTCCAATGCTTATTTTTGGCAAAAACTGGGGCGCGCTATAGCGGGTTCCTTCCAGAATTGCAAAATTTTTCCAGGATTTGCAAGCTGCTCTCATGCCACTAGGTCGCACTGTGGCGCGTTGTGGTGCGCCACAGCAGTTTTCTCCCATAATTGCATATTTAAGCCAAATTTTAATTTGCTCATCTTTTATCCTGAAAAGTAGCGAAAGCACATTAAAATATATAATTTTAAACTGAAAAGTGTTTATTTTTATTAACTTATTTTATAATAAATCTTGGAGTTATCACTCCACTCTAGCAGGAACCTCAATGAATAGCTCTGAATCTGACATTGTCGGTATATCAAGGCCAAAGGCCGGGCTAAGAAAAACAAAATTATCGTTAAACAAATTGTCTAAGCATATTTTAGGCTAATTTAAATGACACAGAATTTTTAAGATAGCGCATATTTTACTACGCATGCATGTAATTAAGGTGAAACAAGCCACGAGAAACAGGATAGCTATAAATTAACATTTATAACTAAGCAAAGCAAAGTATGTAAATTAACATACCTCAACTAGAGTTGTAAGAAGGTTAGGCAGTAAATATATAAATGATTGAAAAGTACCAAAAGTAAACTTATCCTAACATACTTATGATTATATGAATATGTGCTGATTTACATAAAAGAAATCTGAATCGAAGCATAAGAAGACTGAAATAAGACAAGCATCCTAGATATGTAAGTACTAAATAAAATATTGAACTAAAAGTATTAAGCTGTAATGAACTGCAAAAGTGTACAGAAAATAGTAAATCTGCAAGTAAAACATATGGCTAAACGAGCTATTGAATTGGAACTGAACTGAAAGGTAGAAATATGCCTAAATTTGTACTGCCATAACAGAAAATGGGCTAAACAGGGCCATTGTACATAAATGTCAACATGTATCCCCCTAGTCAAGCACAGAGCTAGGTCTGAGTTAAACTTATAGAATCATACATGTACCCCCCTAGAAAAGCACAGAGCTAGGTTCGAGTCTAATCTATATCCAAAGAACTGAATTGAAGAGGTAGACTAAGCTAGAACACACTCTACTATACTAAGAATTGAATGAACTGAAGGAATTGAATCAAGTTAAAACATGCTTATGAAAATTTCAAATCTAACATAGGATACTCATTGAATATCCTTTGTTCAACTAATATATCCAAGGAAAAAGGCTCAAACACATGGTGTGTGAAGAAGTAATAATTAAAGTAAGCAAGAGAATCAACTAGATATATATGATAGCAATTGTTGTCTAATTTAATTTGTTCTATCTATTTTGAGCCTAGTATAGGCTTACGATCTCCAATATCCAACTATTCTATAAAATCACAGAGTTATGACCTTAAAGTTAACATTATGACTTAACAATTCTAATTCATAATTAAAAGTGATGACTAAAAAGGTTAAGTAATTAAATTGACGACTTAATTAATGTACTTTATTAACTCAAACTTAATCTTTATTATGCCAATCAAGATTAAATATTCTGTGTTTAAACTCCAATTTGGGGTTCAAATCTTGAATCCAAGGTACTAATCCTTAAAAAATCTAAGGGTTCACACCCATACTTATTCTCAAGGTAGAGAATCTTGTAAGCTGAAAGATTGAGAGACTATGAGCTTAATGAAAGGCTGAATCTATAGCTATAAGACAAAATAATCAAATAAGAACTTAAAAATCTAAGATCTAAGCTCAATCTATATAATAATCACATGATTCTATAGGTTGAACCAACATAAAACCACTAAAATGATTCAAAAGGATTAAATCAATTAGAAATTTTAAGGATAAGATGGTACAATTCAAATTAATGATTAAGGATCTAAGATCTAAGTCTTAGGTTTAATCACTTAAGGCTTCATATGGGATTTAGACTTAGGGTTTTCCTTAGGAAATTTTCTTAAGAATAATATTATGATTAATTTTGATAAGGTACTTAAGACTGGTATCATAAGATTAAATTTCATTATTCAAGATTAAGGGAAGGGTCTAAGATCACTTTAAGAGCTTATGATGTACTTAAGAAGAATTAAGCTTAAGCCATCAATTAGGGTTGCTATCTCAAGCCTTGAGTTCTTGGTCTGAAGTTTGCATTAGTCTTTTTTTTTACTTTATTATTTAGTACTGAAATTAATTGTTTTCTCGTTATGGTAGGTCACAGTAGAAGAAGAATACTAACCGGTAATCTCTCGTCAAGCAATTTCTTAATTCTTTCTTTTCTATACTTTTTCTCCCATATCAGCTCAGCTAAGTGAGTCATTTCTTGCTTGTCTTCTCCCTATCCCTAAAGGGAACTTGCATCTAGAGGTGCATTTGAGTAAACTACTAAACAGACTCGGCAAAATGGCCCCGTAACTTCGGGATTTAAAATAAGTATCTCTAATAAATATTTTTAGTTATTATTTACTTTTATGTATTCATTTACTTTTTGACCCAGGTTCTCTACCAACTATACCAAACCGAACTTGGTCACCGGGAAACTCATTTAGAGGTCAGTCAGTCTATAAATTTTCTTTAAAGAACTCTGATCCATCAATCAAGCCCTATTATCCCTAGGGAGGATGGCCATCTCTCCGCTACACGGCCTTAACTGTCGTCGGTTGGCAAATAAAAGCTACTTTACTTTTGAAGAGAAAGGCCTGAACTAAAACGCGTTCTTCAATTCCCCGGACATTCAGGAGACTTCGCAATTAGCTCTACTTTATTTTACACTATTGTAAACTATGAGATTTAAATGCTTTGTTTGCCTTGAAGCAGCTTGATTAAAGAGTTTTTTGCTGAATTTAGATGCTATCCCAGAATAGTTTTCTGACTTATTCGCTACAAAGAAAAATAACTGAAGCTAATCCGTAGGGTAGTTCTTTGACTACATCATTCGAAAGAAGCAACCGCGGCGGGGATTCAATTCACTCTGACTATACTACCTCTGAAAAGTATTTTTTGGCCACAATAGGTATTCGCTTTTATTATGAATATGAAGATAGAGAAGAAGGCTCTGAAAGAGAATTACATAAGAAAATATATTTTAATATTTTATAATTTTATAGTTTATTTTTAGTTAAGGATCGCAATTCACCTAACCATATATAAATACTATATGCATTAGATTACCCGCATCGATGGGATGCTTCTCTGGCATCAAGGCCAGGTAAGGCTGCGTAGCGGACTCAGGACAAGATATTTAGAGTTTTTCCTGGGAGTATGACATTAATTACTTAAGCATTAAGAACAAAAGAGCACTTATTATTCAGGTATTATTTTTGTAGTAAATATTAGCTTTTTAATCCCATATTAAATTTTATATATAGCCTTGACTTTTGATCTCTCTCTCTTTCACGATAAATGAAATTCTCTTTAATTTCTTGACCCTCTTTGTTTCTTTTAATTTTTATTAACAAAGTTAGGATCAATTGACCAATAGGTTTCCCTTTGGTAGTACAACAATTAGCTTTTGCCTTAAATTAAAATAGAAGATCTTTGACTTTTGAATAGACTGATTTTTCTCATTCAGTTCAGGCCTCCCCATTGACGATTTATGGGGGCTTGACTAAAAGCGCAATTGACCTATACCTGTTTGAACAGCTTCTATTAAACCAGTTCTTATTTGATAAAAAGAAAGACAATTTGAACACCAATTTTTTTTTTTAGTAAAAAAGAAGACTTTAAGAAGCACACTCCTCCCACCTTCACTTCAAAGGCTTAATAAAAGAATTGAAGATCAAAATTCTTAGTTCAAAGATTGCTTCGCCTAGAACTAGACTTCAATGCCAGGACTATCTACAGAACTTTCATGTCCAGTTCTGTAGTAGAGTTGGTTCGAAGCCTACAAATAGCAACCTACCCGGAGGGTGGCCTGCAGAACCTACCCATTTTACGAACAAAAGATTTTTTTCTCAATCCCAAAGTTTCTTTAAGTTTCTTTTTTAAAGAACTCGAGTCGAGACCAGCAGAGCTTGATTTCTACTAAGCAAACGTCCACTCCAACTTTGGTAATTTATTGTGAGAGGTTAAAGGATAAATATTTTTTGTTGTAGGATGGATTTAAAAATATATTTACGTCGACAAATAATAAATATATTGCTATATATTTTTTATTTTCCTACTTCTTCTTCCAACCATAAGAGAATCACCTAATCAAAGGGCGAAGTACTACAACTGAGTCGGAGAGCTCATAAGTTTAGACCTATGACTCCATAAAATCTTTGCTTTGGTAAATTAGTTTTCCTTTAAAAGGAGATTATCCAGTCGCACCTTCCGGTACGGCGTAACCATTCATCAGCAGAGGGATAAAGGAAAAAGGATCACTCATTGCAAAAGAACCAGTTAAAAAAGGAATATTATTGAACAAAAAAACAAAAGTGTAAACTGCCAAAAGCACAAACTACCGACTCCAGTTTCCTCGAAGTATCCCAATCAATGGGAGATATGAGCCGATTCACTTCCCTTGCCCTTATACACCTGCTTTTAGCTACTAACCCTGAGAAATCTAAAGCTCAGACCTGGTTCACACCGCCAATAACACCAAAAGCGTATCGGGCTGTGGGTCCTATCTTTCTCAGAGTTTTCAGCAAGAGGCCTTTTGAAACAAACTTCTCTTTCTTCTAGTTCTAGACCCTCCTTTCATGGCTTTCAACCTACAACCTATGAAAGAAAGTTGCTTCTGTTTCAAATGCTTCCCCGGTCTGCATGGCCTCTGCTTCACAGCTATCAAATCAGACTAAGAAACTCCTTTTATTAACACAAAATTTAATAATATTCATATTTTAAATTTTTCTATTATTGCTTATTCTTTATCAGAATCCTATTATTTAGTTTTTGATGCAGCAAAAATGGGAAAAGAGTTTGGCCAAGACAAATAAAAAGTTTTTTTTCAATTTTTATAGTTAAAAACTGAACTAAGAATTAGGTCAAAGTTTCAGAGGATTCACCGTATAGCTTCAGACTTTATTAACTGAATCGGGGCGGGGTATATTAATATATAAAGGAGTGACTCGGAGTGCTTAAAAATACTTTTTAAAATTCAAATAAACCATACATTTTTCTTTTTTTTTTCATTTTATGAAACTCTACGCTCTTTGTCCTGCCAGTTAGAGTGTTTCTCCACAAAGCTCTTCTCCTTACTCGCACGTGTGGCTCCTCGCAGAGTATAGCTCACACCGCGCAATGGAGCGTATGAATAGCCGATAGGTGATTTAATGCTTTTTTTAGGACAAGAGATTGATTGTGAGCCTTTAGGGCCCTGACCTATAAAGGGTTCGTGCGTCTGCCTTGTCATTCTTTTGACTATTTTTAAAAGGTTTTATAAATATCAAAGAGTGGGGTTGAAAGGCTTGTTGCACTAGAGTAGGATTCTTCAATCCGGCAGGCCTCCGGAGCTTCTAAGCGAATAATTACATTTTTATCCTTGTTCTTCAGATTATTCGCAATTAATATGTCATTAGTATCAAAATGTAAACCCACGGGGCAGTGAAAGGCCACCTTTTTGTCTAAAAAAACCTAACTTACACGGATAGCCTTTTATCTCCATGGATCTACTATCTTCCTTCGCCTCTGTGGATTACCATTATGATCTTCAGAAATCTTAGCTCAAAAGGGAGTTCAGGGAGTAGAGGCCAAAGGAGGGGGGCAGGCAGCGACTAGGGGGCAATTGAATTGCTGGCTGGTCTTACAGTTGTTCTTTTAGCTGCTAAGCAAATAGTCGAATATATCCTTCGCACCGCCCCGTGGGTTTTTTTTTCCTTTTTTTTCTAACTTTTAAAAAATAAAACATTTTATTTTTTAAAAAATATTTAATTTTTTTAACTTTGAAGATTGAAAATATTTTATTTTAGGTTTTCGGGGTATTGGATTCTAACCAATGTTTGCGTTACTCAAGCTGACATTCTCACTGTAGCTTCGTCTACATTGAGAGGACTTTTCCCTAGTACTGTCACCAAAAATATTCTCAATTTTTCTGGGCTGGTTATTCCCGGGATTGGACCTGGAACCAAGAATTTGTCAGACTTCTTGGGACTCCTCTGGTGCCCTTAGGTGTCTTCCCTTTCTTCAGAAAGGCTTCACTTTGCCTACTAGCAGCACTCAATTCAATAGAGCAACGACATCTCAATCTCAAGGAAACCGAAATTCACGTAGTTCGGCAGCTGTAACGATAGGAGTTTCAGGCTTAATATATCGTGAGTATGCGGGGAATGAGGCATTTCCCGGCAAGGAATAGCTAAGTTTAGATTAAGCCTTTATTTTTTTTTTTTTTCGGGAAGCTCCCGAATGGTATTCTCAACCTACCTACCTATGTTGGTTTTGGGTACAGGTTTCTTTCTTCAATCTCAGTCTACTATGGGATTCCTTTCTTTTAGGGGAAGGGGAGATTAGAAGAAGAGAAAACACCAGGTGTGCAAGTAGTTCCGGCCCGAGGCCCTGTTCTGTTCTCGAACCTCCAGTTTAGACCGTCACGAATATGAAGCCAACAGGGCTTTGGCTTTCTCAAAACAAAAAAGGAGTAGGTAGTATTGAGACAACTCTCGGGCAGAGGATCCTGACCTTTATTTATTGGATGTCCTTCCGCCCTATTGACGAATTGAAAGGCCCTACGGGAAGAATCATCCATTAATATTAATGAAAAAAAGAAATTTAGAAAAGCTAACTAATTGATCTTAATACATTACATTGCTGATTAAAAATATATTAATGACATTTATATGGTTTAAGGGTTCTTCAACAAACTTTTGGTCAAAATGACTAAAATACTCTTCTTAAGGCTAAAATTGGGATTTTGAGATTTAGTATCCAAATTGATTCTAATTAGTCTTAATAGAATTAGAATTGACTAATAAGAGAAATGAGGTACTTACATTTAAGTTTGAACTTAAGATTTGATTAATTAGCACTAATAACTTATTAAGGATAAGAAAAGTGATTAAGAGGATTAAAGTTTAATATGGGAATCTAAATACTTAGGCAAGCTCTAATACATTGAAAAAGATAATAGGAACTCGGTTTACCAAAATCAGAGGGTTAGTTAGGTCATTAATCACTAATCAAGATTTATGGTGATTAAGAGGTGATTAACAAATATAAAGTACTTAAATTATTTTTAAAGTCATAAATAGGTTCTCCTCTATCTTATGAATAATTAGAGACCTTAATTATGAATTTGAACATTGAATGAATTAATTATTTACTAATTAAGATTATAGACATTAGGCTAAATCAGAAAATCAAACCAATGGATCTAGAATTTTATTACATATTAATGTTCCTTATGATTTTTTGATCAAAATGGCATATTGGATCATACCATTTAGATAAGTATAGCCAAAGTTAGTCAATTAATTTAAATAGAATTAAATGGGTTAATTAAACTATAAGATTTTATTTTCTGAATTAATTTCCTTCAGGAAATTAATTCCAGAAATTCCTTTATTATTTCTCGGGCTGAAATCAAAAACACGTGGGACGGGGGTTTGACCCAGCCCGGCACTGTGCATCTTCTTCCCGCATTTTCCCGACGCAGCGCCTCCTAGGGTTAACTTGATCTGAGGAATTTGCAAGCACCAGACCACCGTGCAACCTGGTTCAAATAGCAAAAATCTCTTGAGGCTAAGGCGCATCGCTTCCACCGTGAACCCCTCTTTGGGATGCACCGGATCGATGGAGTGCTACTCAGCCTAATCAACTTCTAGGGCAGAGTTATGAGGACTGAACCGTCCTTATAGAGAGAGTGTGATTACCTAGGTTAAAGTCCTACACAATCAGGAACTAAGGGCAAAGCAATTGGATGAGTCAAGAGGCTCTGAGAAGGTCTGGATCACTGGGGTGCTACTCATGGCATAACACAGATGGGAGTTACATCTGAGTCAATCGATTCTAGTTGAATCGATCGATCAAATCAAACATAATGATTGCTACAAATTAGTAATCACTTAATGAGAGAATCAAGCATCGATTGGGAATTTGAATGCCCAAGGATTCGCAGCAATTCAGCGACTCAGTGGTCGACTATCAGTGCAAACTCAGATGGTAACTACATCGTCTGGTTCACTACCAGTCCCTACCATTACCTTAACTTCCTAATGGGGAACTAGGGTGAGGTCCTAACACAACATCTAAGGTAAAGAAACCATGAGTCATGCTGAAACAGGCTCGATAGAGAGATCTCAGAGGCTGCACTTGGAAATGGAGAATGGCTATGACATATGGAAATTAAATGGCTCCAGAGCTCTCCAAGCTGTCACTGCAGCTTAACAGGGGGTCTGAACACCAGACCACACTTCTATCAGCAGTACGCTGTGATGGGGGGTCGCCGAAAAGCCTCAAATGGGAGCTGGACGATTGGGGAAGATGGGGGCTCCAACACAATGAAGAAAGAGTTCACTGTGAAGAATTTTGAGACTACTTATAGCCTCGAGTCGCCTAGGAGTCGTCCCAAGGGTCAATCCAGGCCCGAGAGCCTCTAATCTAGTCCTTCCTTAATGGGAGCTAGCCAGGCTTGAGGCACGATGACGAATTCCTCCTTGGATTGGGAGAGACTAGTAACGGCTATCCGATGTGGTAGGGACGGTGGCAAACAATGCTGGCGTGACTAGTACGATTGGATATTCTCTATCGGGCCAAATGATCGAATGAATACAAAGATGAATAGAGATGGATGATCTACGAGCCATCATATCTCGAGACAGATGGAGATAGAGGGTCTGATGCAATACTAGTTAAACAGAATCGCGGGCGTGCCGACAGCTGTTGGATCTGCTAGTCAATCCTACGGCTAGAAAAGGATCTTGGTGCTACTCATTAGGGTCGTCTAATCTCACGTCGCGATTCGTGCAGATGCATCCAATAGGTGGAACATGCTGTGTCGCTGCCAGAATCCCGCAGCGGATCTGTCGCGATCCCAACAACAAATTCTACAGCCAAAATTTCATTTTAAATTTAATTTAATTTCATTTAATTACACTATTAATTCTTTAATTAATTTTAATAATTATAAATCTAACTTAGGATGAAATGAACTCTAAAAATTCTTAAAAATTCACCCTTAGCTAATTAAGGCATGAGGAATTCAAAAATAAAACTAGATTTTAACTTGAAAATCAATTTAATTTAGCAAATTTTCATGATCTAAAAATAGGCAAAAATAGCTCAAATGCTCAATTGAGCTCTGATAAATTCCAAACTTTTATGGTTATATTTAAATGACCCATTGAGTCTAATGGAATTAAAACTAAAGCTTGGTTTATCTTAAATTAACTTTGTTTAACTATGGTAACAACTAAGGTTATTACAGACTCCCCCACTTAAGAATATTGTTGATTCTGACATCACTCAAGTGAAGAAAGCACTACGCAAATGAAATATCAAATAACAACTGAAAAAAAGGGAATAGGTAAAGTACCTAAGTTTGCAAAGAGTTGCGGATATTTATGGCGCATAACCACTTCTTTTTCCCAAGTAGATTCTTCTAATGATCAATTCTTCCACTGAATTTTAACCATTTGAATTGAACGATTCATAATTGCTTTTGATCGCAAGCTAAGATTTTAACTGGTTCTTCGACATAAGAATGATCGGGTTGAATTTCCACTACTGGAAGTTGAATGAGATGAGAAGGGTCTCTAAGACATCTTCTTAATAATGTGTAACGACCCCAATATTGAGTATCACTAAACTCAACATTGATACGTCATCACAATACCTAATACTAAATTAAAAGGAATTTAATCCAAATCATTAGATATTGTGTTTAGTCAAGGATTTAGAAGAGGGTCTTAAGTTAAGATGGAGGGGATTTTTATGAAAAAATAATATGTGAAATATATATATAAGAATGAAATTTAAAAACATATGATATGAATACTTACAAAATTAGATATGAAAACTCTAAAGATTTGACATATAAAATATGAGTATACAATTTGCAATATAATTCTAAATCATTAAATTCTTAAAAATTTTAGCTATGGGTACACCTACAAATTTAAGCATACAAGTCTTTCATTTTAAGGAAAGATTAACTTGAAAGAAATCAACCTAAAACTAACATGAAATCAATCCATTACATAGAATTGTTTAGTTCCAATTCTAATATAAAGCCAATCCGTTACATGGGATTTGCTCATTTACAATTCTAATATAAAGTCAATCCGTTACATGGGATTGCTTATTTCTAATCCTAAAGTAAAGCCAATCCGTTACATGGGATTGCTTATTTACAATTCTAATATTTTGAAGTGAGAAAATACATATACAATAATTATCTATCCTAGAGTATGCACATCTCACATAATTTACTACATACAAGAGGATGAGGAATTATTCAAAACTTAAACATGTAGCTACTTTCCAATTCTATATACAATTAAGTATATAACTAATTTCCAATTTTACATACAAGTAAATATTCAACTAAACTCCAATTTAAGATGCAAAGTAAATATGTGACTAATGATTTATTTAACATTCATCACTTATATTCATCCATTCATCACAAATTAAGCAATTAAGTATAAAATTAAACTCCAACACAAACATAATAAATGTAAAGTAAATGACTTTAATTATTACAAATCATTAGTAAATAAAAAAAAAGTAAAGAAAGTAATAGCTCACTTGCAATTTTAATAAGCTATATTCTTATAATTATTTTAAGCGAAAGCAGTTAGCTTATGCACTTGGTCCAGCTCCACTAGCCTCCAAATGCACTTGATCTATCACATTTTGGTATTTAAATGTGATAGGGCAAAGCCAAGAAATAAAAAAATATGGTTAAACTAAATAGTCTAGGTATAATTTAAGACTGGACTAAGCATTTTATTATTCAATTGGATATCACTACTAGTTATAATCTAAGTATAAGCAAGGGTGCAAGAAGGTAAGCACAAAAGTGTGGGAAATAAAAGTAAATAAAAGGCAAAGTGAGTAAGAATACTCACATAAATATACTTCTTAACCTACAAATAAAACAAGGGTAAAAGCATCCTAAATAGGCTAGAAAGAAACTAAAGTGCATATAAAAGTAAATGAAATAAAGCATGTACATGTTCAAATGAACTTATGCTAAGTAAGGAAAAGAGTCATTGAAGCATTTAATTATAATTTTAACAACATTCACTGTAATCTAAGTAAACTGTAAATAAGTAAAGTATAGTACTAAAATATTAAAATGCATAGTATAGAAATTGGAGGAAGATCTTAGACTATTAGTTTAATATTCACATAGTCTAGAACTATGAAAAGTAACATAGCTAAATGCCATGATTAGTCTTAACTATCAATAAGATTGAAGAAGATCTCATAATTTAAATGATTAAAGTTATTTTAAGAAAGTACTCATTATGCAGGTAAATACAGAATGAAGCGAGGAGTTAAACATGTTTGTTTAACAAGTAAAGGAAAGCGGGGTCAAAACAAGTAACACTCACATTCACCTTCTGAGAATGTGAGGTCTCCTTATTACTTCTTATTAGCCTGCCCTTAGCTTAACCAATAATATAAACCCCTATAATTATTAATGTGAAAGTTTTAATCATGCACAATGTCTTATATGAATGATTCAAATGAATAAGACTCAAAGCTAAGCAAGCATTCAAGGAAAATTAAATAATTATAACTAAGTGATATCCAAAGTTATCTAATTTTAATGATCTACTTAATGAATAGAGCTAATTGATCTCTCAATTGACTTTGAAATATTGATCTCAAGTCAATTGAAAATAATAGTAGTAATTGGGATTTTGAAAATAATACTTTCATTTTATTTATTATGATATGACAAAATAGTTTATAAGTATAATTGATCTAAATATAAGCTAATACTATTCTAGTCCTAAACTATAAGATTCAATTATGATAACTAAATCAAGGTTTATGTGATTAGTAGGAAGAGATTGAGATTAAGAAATTATCCTACCTAAAGGAAATGAGAGTGAAGGTTCAATTCACTAAAGTTCTCTAACTAGGTTAAAGTTTGAAGGATCTATCCAATCAAATTCTAATCCAGTTAGGTTATAGTAAAATGGAAGGCTTAAAGTAAATAAAAGAAGTGATTAAGAACTACAAGTTCTATGTTTTCTAATAATTAAAGGTTAAGTAAATCAATAAGATTCCTAAACTACCCTAAATGAATTAGGAATTTATATTACTATCTCTTAAAGAGTTTAAGTGAAGACTTTAAAGATTAGGATGAATAAATTAGACTTTAACCTAGTCACTAAAGGCTAGTCCTAGTTGATTCAATAATCTACAGTTACAAAGATATTAAGGCTAATTACTCTTAATTTTTATGGATCAAATACAATTCATGTTTAAATCAATCCTAAGATTTCTACCTTAGAGTTGAAAGGTGAATCAAGCAATTTGAAATTGATTCACATAGTCTATAAAGTGAGAACTAAGCTCAAACATAAGTAATATAATTTGATATAGGGAATAATAAATGTGACATGTTAACTATCCTAGGGTTTATAATACCTAAAACATGCAATCTAGGAAATTAGAATTTATCACAATAACACTAATTAAAAGTCAATAACCTAAAATCACTAATTGATATAATTAATTTGCATAAAATTGAAATCCTTATAACATAAGAAGAAAAATGACTCTAAGTATGTCAAATTTGGACAATATTAGAAAATTAGAGTTTTTATGACTCCTAATTAGGGTTAAGATGTGATTATGAAAATTAGAGTTCAAATGTTAAATTCGATTTCATATTATTGTTCCTCATATTTTTGTGAGTAAAATGGACTATTTGATCATTTAATTTGAATATTAAATGATCAAATTAAGTCACATAAAATGATAAATTTAATTTATAATTAATTAATTAATCTTAAATATTGACTAATTAAAATATTCATCAAAACAAAATTTAAATTGCATATTACTAATCTACTCATTTTTGTGATTAAAATGGTATATAATATTACATTATTTGGATTTTTATTTTTAAAGTTATAATTAAATGAAAATTTAAATTTAACTTAATGAGATATTAATTAAATTTTTATACAATCATTAATTCATTTTGCAGTCATGAATGAAGTCACAGATTTTAGCACGGCTCGGAAATTTCAAAGGCACGGAAGACGGGCAGTCAATGAACTTCATGCGGCATAGATTAAAGGGAAACGAAGGCGGCACATAATATTATGTGCAGTGTAGGATGTGTGTCGTACCATTACGGGAGACACGCGTCACGGCGGGTCCCGCGTCCATCTGAAGGTGGTTTAAAAGAATCGGGCGGTTCGAGCAAAGAAATAAAGCGTCGACTGGTTCACTGAACTGTCATCTTCTCCGCATAAATAAAAGAGACGCAGAGGGATAACTAGAGTTAAAAGTTGTTTCGCAATTAGGGAATCTCACAGAGCCTAAGACCCGTCGACGGAAGCCATTGACTTGCTCTTGCGAAAGAACCCAAAAACCCTAATTTTCAGATCCTCTAGCCGCATCGATTTATCACAAGAATGAAGACATTTCGGCTAGGCCTAGAGATTATTTTAACTCATATAACTCAGGACTGAGTTTCTCAAATCAAACGATATACATCTAGCAATATACTAAGGATTTAAACTACTGAGATTGAGCAAAATAGCTACAGGGTAAATACCTGGAGGTATGATCGGCCGATTAGGGTTTTCTTCTCCAGTCGCGTACCAAGGATTTCACTCGCAGCACCTTTTGTTCCTTAGTAGCTCTACGATGCAGATAAGAAGAAATGCGAAAGGTTTTCGAATTAAGATGGGCCTCAACACTATGGAGGATAGCAGCTACTAGTGAGCTGTGTACGCCTCTATGCCCAGTAGTAGCACAAAGAGAAGTACAGAAGAGTTGATCCACATCGTCTAAACAATGCCAAGATCTAATGGTTAGATCGAGAAGAGAACCTCAGATAAATTTTGGGCCGTTTGATTTCCATTTAGGTGCAACGGCTATGATCCGCGTGGATCACTGTCCCATGCGCTGGCCTCACGTACGAATCCGCATAGTTTCGTTAAATACCGTTCGAAATATTAATTATTATTTATATTATTTAATTTAATTGCTTTAAATATTAAATTAATTATACATATTTTATTACTCAAAATTAAATAACCAAACGCACTCCAAAAAATTCTAAAAATTCAACCGTACTTAATTGAGGTGTGGGGAACTCAAAAATGAAATCGGATTTTTTATTAGAGGTCAATTTAATTATCTTAATTTTTTGGGTATTTAAATATTATGAAAATATTTGGAGAAAATTTGATGACTTCCAAACACTTCCAAAATACCACCCCTAGCTAATTTGGATGTGGTGAGTCCAATGGTGGACTTCATTTTTTTTATTCTGAGGTCTAAATAAATTAGGCATTCTCAGAATTATCAGAAAACTAGGAAATATTGGAAATTGTCAAATGATCTCCAAATTACTTGAAGATTGAAATAGAGTCTCATAATACTAATGTAAGACTAATGGAAATGGATTAGAGTTAATTAGGTCACTAATTGACGGGTAACAATACTGGGGTTGTTACATGATGACATATGGAACACATTGTGAACAGCCGCAGTCATCAAGAAGATTTAATTTGCAAGCAGATGATTCGACTTTGACCAGTACCTCAAAAGGTCCAATATAGTGGGGACTGAGTTTCCCTGTTATTCAAAATCTGTTGACACCCTTCATCAGACTTACTTTTAGATAAGCAGAATCTCCAACACTGAATTCTAAAAGACAGTGACGAGCATCATGATATTTGTTCTGATGATCTTGAGTAAAACAACTTCTTTGCTGAATCAGATGAATTTCTTATTAGTTTCCTCAACTAATTTAGATCCATAAAGGTGAACACTTCTTATTTCTGTCCATGACAGAGGAGTACTACATTTTCTTCCATATAAGGCATCATAGGGATCCATTTTAATACTGGCTTTAAAACTGTTATTTTATGCAAACTCCACTAACGGGATATGATCTTCCTAGGAACTAGTGAAATCGAGAATGCAGAGCCTAAGAAAATCTTCAAGAAAATCTTCCCAGGAACCAATGAAATCAAGAGGATGAAAAGTTATACTCATAACTAGGGTAGTCCCCAGATCTTGGTGCACTGCTTGTTAAAACTTAGTAGTAAACCTGTTGTCTCTGTCGAATACTATAGACTTAGGGATACCATACAGCCTGGCAATCTCTTTAATATAAAGATTTGCGAGCTTCTCGACAGAGTCAGTCTGACTGATAGGAATGAAATGTGCTGATTTAGTTAATCAATCAATGATAACCCAGATTGCATCGGCACCAGATTGCCAGGCTATATGGTATCAAACTATTTCTATCAAACAGATAGGCAATACCATAACTAAATCCATTGAGATATTAAACTATTTCTATTTAAGGATTTTCAAAGGATGCAGAATACCACAAGGACTTTGGTGCTTGGCCTTCACCAGATTGCAAGCATGACACTTAGCCATGAAATTGGCTACTCTCTTCTTCATACCAGGTGATAACTCCAAGATTTGTAGTAAAATAAGTTAATAAAAGTAAGCACTTTTTAATTAAAATTATATATTTTGATGTGCTTTTGCTGCTTTTCAGGATAATAGATGAGTAAATGAAAATTTGACTTAAATATGCAATTTTGGGAGAAAACTGCCGCTACGCACCACAGCGTCATTCCTTGAAGAATTATTAAAAATTTATAAACGAGAAAGTGAACAGTATTATGAAACTTTCTCCGCTGCTGCGCGCCGCAGCGGATAAATTTTCATTTTATAAAACTGTAGATGAACTAATTGAACAATGAATTCGAAAGTTTATCCGCTATCGCGCGCTGCAGCGCGCCACAGCGGACGCTACGGCGACCGAAGAAAAGATAATAATTTTTATGCAGAAATAGTGTTTGGAGTGCTGCGGCCGTAGCGCACCGCAGCGGAACAGTGTTTGAAACACTGCTGCTGCAGCGCGCCGCAGCGCCCAATGCAGTTTTTGCCAAAAATATGCATTCAAGGCAGCATAGGGAAGGCCAAAGAATTGAATTCTTCTCCTTCCAACAGCTGAAATTAATATCAAATTAAGTTAAAACTTCTCATTCTCAAGAAATAATTCATGAAAAAATAAATTAAAGATATGAGGAAGATGAATGAGGTGGATGCAATAAAAATTGAGAAATTTTTATTACAAATATTATTATAAAAGGCATATGTTTAAGCCATCATGAGAAAAAGCAAGATGTTGATTTAATTATTTTACTAAATAAAACGTAAATACAAATAATCTAAATCCCTTCATTACCAAGGAAATAAATGAAGAATCAATTAATCAAAGCATAGATTTTTAAATGGGATTTATTTGCTGAATTAAATTTTAAACAAGAAGGGAAGTCTATAAAAGGGAGACTTGAAGATTGTGAAGGGTTATAACTTTTGCTAATCAAAGACCTAAAAGAAAGGCGGCAGGAAGAGAAAGAAGGAGAACTCTCCAAGGGAAAGAGATGACCAGGAATAGGAAGAAAGGAAAGACAGCAAAGAACGAAGGGTGGAGCTTCAAGAGGACAGCGCAGGAAAAGTAAAGAGAACCCCAAAAAACCTCCGTGTGATTCCTTGTATTTCTCCTAAACTCCCTTGATTAATTGCTTGCCGTGAACTGATGGCGATGTTCACTTTTCTTTGCATGTATGTTCTTTCTTGCTTAGTAATGGAAGGCTAAAAATCCCATGAAGAGGGTTGAGATGTAGTTGTAAAATTATGTAAGGAATATATTGGTTGTATGATGACATTGTTTAAATGTAATAAAAAACTTTTTGTGTTGTTAAATTTAATATTGAATTGAATGCTTGGTCGAATTAAATTCTAAATTATTTTAATTAAAAGAGCTTGTGTTCCAATGCTCATCAATTGGGTAAGAGCAAGGAAGGTAGTGCGAGTAGAGCTGAGAATTATGTGATAGAATTCTCAAGGCTCACTTGCACCCTCCCTTCATAGCTCTTCCAAGAGATTGATGCTTGAGAACCAAGTTCTCCATTAACCTTGCTCTGCTTTTAGTAAGGTAGAAGGGATGAGAGGATGTTGGGAACTTTGATGAATGATGTGACATAATTCATTGGCCTAATGCATCCTCCCATCTAGCTAAACTGTATGTGAAGCGCATGACGCATGGTAATGGAATCTTGCTTGTGAGATAATTATAATTAAAAGATGTTTTTGGTAACTTAGACGTAGGCAATCAAAATCTGACTAATCGAATCATATCTCATAAGAATTTATGTGCTAAGGAGGAACCCAAAAGGAGTTCTCTTTGTGCACTAAACTTGAACCCAATATAATTGGAGAATACTTCAATTCCCATAGTATTCACTTGATTTAATAAAGCAATCAAATTAAACATCTACATCCAACAATGAAGTTTTATAACCAACCCTTGCATATATTACAGCGAAATCTCAACTTACTCCTTTTTAATCAAATCATATCTTTACTCAAAGCCTTGTCTATTGCTAATTAGGAACTAACGAAAATCAACCAAATTTGTTATCTAGACATTAGTGAAAGAAAATACAACTTGGTTATAAAATAACCATTCCCTAAGGTTTGATAAATCCTGGAAACTAAAGTTTCCACTTATTACTTCTGACCACGTACACTTGTGTGCAAACGCAGACATGTATTTCCGTCTGTCAAGTTTTTGGCGCCGTTGCCGGGGAACGATTTCGTTTTGTATCAAGTATAATGCTCTAGTAACTAATGACTTAGAACTAATTAACTTGTGCATATTTTCTTACATATCTGTAGTAAATTTCTTTATTTGCTTGCTTTGTAAAAAATTTGAAAAAAAATAATTTAAAAAAAAAGGAACTGGTGCTGAAAGCTATTGATAATTGCATATTATCGTTACTTAATTTTTTATCTGCTGGCTATTATGTGTGATCTTAATTGCTGAATTATCCTTACTATTTGGGAATTTACCTTACTGAATTATGTGAGATCTTGTCTGTTATACTGCTGTAATTGCTTATATCTTAAGATAGTTTTGATTGGCTAAGTGGGGTACTGGAATATCATGGACATGAACTATAATAATCAAAATTGTTGTATGTGGTGTGGGGGAACACATTTAAGTTCTAATTGTAATACAAATAACCTATTTGCACCTTCAAAAACAAAATTGATTAATGACATTAAGTATGATAATAATTTGTAACACTATGACACTCACTCTAACATGAACGTTAATAATATAAATTGGGTGTGTGATCAATCTTACTTAGAAGAATTGGTGAATGATTATAGTAGCAATGAGATTAATAATCTGCAAGAAACTGAACCAACCTTAGTTAGAAATGAATTTAATTTAGAAGATCATAAGCATCTATGTAAATCAATTGAGGCTAAGTTAGAATTTATATTGCAACAATTAGCTAACCCCGTCTAAGAAGTTGCTATAATTGAGCAAATAAAGGAACAAGCTGAAGAAGTGTTGACTTATAAGGAAGAAACTTAAACTCAAACAAACAGTAAAAATGAGAGAGAGGTGGAGTATCAACTTGAATTGGACAATTTGAAAATGCAACAAGAGTTTCAAACTAAAAAAATTGACCAAGAGCAATCTGAAATTTATGTCCCATACACACCTCAAGTGCTTTCAACTGAATGCTCAGCAATAGGTGACCTACCATGCAGAAATAGCCAAGATGAACTCATTGAAAATAATAGGAGGACTAATAAACTAAGTGAATATCAGGGTAGTGAAAGTAAAGAAATTATTATCTCTGATATCTCAAACCTCAACAAACCTCTTAGCAATATTGATAATTATTGTGTATAATTTGAATTTATTGAGAAATGCTTTGATTTTACTCCTAAGAAATTTGAATTTTTTGCCATTTTACAAAATAAAATTGAAAATGATAAATTTGATAAATTTGATGACAAACATGAGGTAAGAAATAGGAAGAATAAAAAGAAATAAAGAGAATAAATATTGTAAGTTAGAAGACACAAGCTGGGATTGGAAAGAAAAAGATAGTAGAGCTATCATTCATAATGATTCAATTATTAAACTAGCTCGTACTCATCCTAAGGATCTAATGAAAATATGGAAAGAAATTTTGAAAGGATATAAACTCTTTTTGGTCAAGCTGAGGACCTTAAACTAAGCGCTGGTTGGGAGGCAACCCAACAAATAATTTTATATTTTCTATTTATTTCAGATTCTAAGTAGTACTTGTGGGTGTCAATAAAGGAGCATGAGGATTCTCAAGCATGATTGCAGCAATAACAATTTGTCATTATTTATATCAGGTTATTTCATTCCTTACTACTTACTCCTAATTAATATGTTCATTTTGCTTTCAATTTTGTGCTTTTTATTTTTGTTTAATTAATTCTTAGTGAATTGCTATCCCCCAATTTTTGTGCTAAATGTTATTAACTAAGAAATTATTCTGAAAAGTTCAATGGGTTGAATTCAATTGTAATGAACATGTGAAGATTTTCTTTATTCTAATTTCCTTAACAAGAGGTGATCAAGGAAAACGTACAGTTCTAAGATTTTTCATGCTAAATCATTTTACACTTATTTTACTATAAGTCTCCAATATCAAAAATGTATGATGCTCTAAATCTAAGTGTGGGGGTGGGGTCAAGGTACTTAATGTAGAGAAGTGAGAAATGATGAACAAGAATGTGCTAGGCTTCTGTAGGACTTACTGAATGTAATGAAAAATAGACGGGGATGAAGAAAAATATCTCTCCCTTAAAAAAATGCAAAAGAAAATCTAGGGATGAAGAAATATCTCTCCCAAGGTAAAAAATTGAGAAAAATAGGATGAAAAAAAATATCTCTCCTGAAAAGAAATATTCATTGCGATTTAGAAGAAGAAGCACAAATGGCACAAAATTTTTACAAACTGAATCAAACTTTCCTAAGTAATCCTAGAAACCCCCCCCTCCCCCCTCCCCAGGAATTATGAGTTGAGTATCATACATTTAAAAATTAGAAACTCAAACAGTAAAAAGAAAAGAAAACACTAGTATGAGACTTGTTAGAATTTGAATACTTCTAATCACCCTTGTCAAGTAATGCATAAAATAGGAAAAATACTTCACACATATCCAATTGAATTGTGCAAAATTTAAAATCAGAAAAAAAATTATTTTGAACTTATTCGAGGACAAGCAAGAATTTAAGTGTGGGGGTGTGATAACTCCAAGATTTGTAGTAAAATAAGTTAATAAAAGTAAGCACTTTTTAATTAAGAATATATATTTTGATGTGCTTTCGCTGCTTTTCAGGATAAAAGATGAGTAAATAAAAATTTGGCTTAAATATGCAATTTTCGGAGAAAACCACTGCAGCGCGCCGCGGTGCGCCACAGCGTCATTTCGCGAAGAATTATTGAAACTTTATAAATGAGAAATTGAATAGTATTACGAAACTTTCTCCGCTGCCGTGCGCCGCAGCGGGTAAATTTTCATTCTATAAAACTATGGATGAACTAATTGAATAGTGAATCCAAAAATTTATCTGCTGTAACGTGTAGCAACGCACCACAGCGGACGCTGCAGGGACCAAAGAAAATATTATAATTTTTATGCAGGAATAGTGCTTGGAGTGCTGTTGCCACAGCGCGCCACAGCAGAACAATGTTTAGAATGCTGCTGCTGCAGTACGCTACAGCGCGCCGCAATACCCGATGCAGTTTTTGCCAAAAATATGCATTCAAGGCAACATAGGGAAGGCCAAAGAATTGAATTCTTCCCCTTCACATAGCTGTAATTAATATCAAATTAATTTAAAATTTCTCAATCTCAAGAAATAATTCATGAAAAAATAAATTAAAGATATGAGGAAAATGGATGGGGTGGATGCAATAAAAATTGAGGAATCTTTATTAATCTTGCTCTACTGCTGAACAAGATAGAAGGGATGAAAGGATGTTGGGAACTTCAATGAATGATGTGACATAATTCATTAACCCGATGCATCCTCCCATCTTACTAAACTGCGTGTGAAGCGCATGATGCATGGTAATGGAATCTTGCTTATGAGATCATTATAATTAAAAGATGTTTTTGGTAACTTAGATGTAGGAAATCAAAATATAACTAATTGAATCATATCTCATAAGAGTTTATGTGCCAAGGAGGAACCCAAAAGGAGTTCTCTTTATGCACTAAACTTTGAACCCAATGTAATTGGTGAATACTTCAATTCCAATGGTGTTCACTTGATTTAATAAAGTAATCAAATTGAACGTCTACATCCTACAATGAAGTTATATAACCAACCCTTGCATATATTACAACAGAATCTCAACTCACTCCTTTTTAATCAAATCATATATTTACTCAAAGCCTTGTGTATTACTAATTAGGAACCAATAAAAATCAACCAAATTTGTTATCTAAATATTAGTGAAAGAAAATACAACTTGGTATCAAAACAACCATTCCATGAGGTTTGATAAATCTCGTTTCCACTTATTACTTTAGACCACGTACACTTGTGTGCAAATGTAGACGTGTATTTCCATCTGTCACTAGGCCACCTAAAAGACTGCTTTAAATCCTAGTACATTTTAGTACTACCTAGATGAATATGATATCCAAAATTATGGCCTTCTACCAAAATTTCACAATGCATGGATTTAGGAATCCATAGATGATTGCCCTGATAGATTACATTACTACACACCTGCATATCCTGACGATGACCTCCTTCGATATCAACTTTGAATTTCAGATAGTCTTTATCTTTAGTCTGCGAGATGGAGACATCTCTATCAAAAGTGGGTTCCACATTGATGTTAACCAGAAGTGAACTTATCATATCACCACATGTTGGAGAAATTTTGAGTTTACAAAACTCTTTCTCTAATGAACTTGAGGCAATTATAGCAGATAGAGTATCATAAGAACTAAGAGCATCGGCCACCATATTTACTTTACCTGGGTGATACTGAATACTCAGATCATAATTGCTGATGAGCTCTAACCACCTTTCTGTCAGCAATTTAATTCTCAATGAGTGAAGATTTATTTCAAGCTCTGATGATCAGTGAAAATGGAACATTGCACTCCATATAATTAAAGATGCTAGATCTTTAAGGCAAAAATTACAGCAACAAGTTCAAGGTCATTAACGGGGTAGTTCTTTTTGTGATGTTTTAATTGATGGGAGGCATAAGTGATTACCTTACCCTCTTGCATTAATACTCAACCTAAGCTAATTCCAGAGGCATCGGTCTATACTTGATAGTTCAAACCATCTTTAGGCAGAACAAACATTGGAGCGGTAGAGAGTGCATCTTTTAGGGTTTGGAATGCTTTCTCACATTCAGGACTCCAAATAAAAGGTACAATTTTCTGAGTTAATTAAGTTAAAGGTGAGGCAATCTGAGAGAAGCAGTTAACAAATTTTTTGTAGTATCCGGCCAACCCCAAAAAGCTTCTGATATTTATAACTGACTTGGGATGTACCCAATCTTGGATTGCACTTACCTTCTTTTGATCTACACAGATATCTTAGGCATTGACTATATGACCCAATAATGCAATAGATTTTAGCCAAAATTTGCATTTGGAAAACTTGGCATATAACTAATGATCACGCAAGGATTATAATACTATCCTTAAATGATCCTCATGATCCTTTAAAGTTCAAGAGTAAATGAGAATGTCATCGATGAAGACGATAACAAATTTGTCAAAATACGGCTTAAGGACTCGCCGCATCAAGTACATGAATATCGATGGTGCATTAGTGAGTCCAAAAGACATCACAAGAAATTTAAAATGACTAACAAGTATGGAAAGTTATTTTCTCAACATTGCCATCCTTTACTCGCAATTGATGAGATCCAAATCTTAAATCAATTTTTGAAAATATGATAACTCCAGATAGCTGGTCAAATAGCTCATCGATTATAGGCAAGGGATATTTATTCTTGATAGTGACTTTATTCAACTCATGATAATCTATGCCCATTCGCATGGATCCATCTTTCTTCTTTACGAATAAAATTGGTGCTCCCCAAGGAGACATGCTAGGCCTAATGAAGCCTTTGCTCAAGAGCTCTTACAATTATTTGTTAAGCTCTTGCAGTTCCTTAGGTGTCATTCTATAAGGAGCTTCAGATATAGGTTGAGTATCGAGAATTAGTTCAATGGAGAACTCTACTTCTCTAGGAGGAGGTACACCTAGTAGATCTTTAGGAAATACATTGGCAAAATATTTCACCACCTTACAATCAGAGATAGAAATGCTTTCATTTTCTTCACCCATTATAGTGATAAGAAAAGTATCACACCCTTTATCAATTAATTTCTCAGCTTTGATAGCATTTATTAATAACAGCTGAGTACAAATATTTCTTACAAAAGTTGCTAGCTTGCTCTGGGAATGATGAATGACCTTCTTCTTAAGGCAATTTATCACAACATTATGACTACTAAGCCAATTCATTCCAAGAATGATATCAAAATTAGCTAATGGCAAGATGATTAATTTGAAATCAAACATCTTGTTATTCAATAGAATCTTGACATTGCAAAACTTTTGAGCACTGAGTTGGGCTCCGGATGGAAGTCCAACATTTAATGACTTGGCTAGTTTATAGGTCGGAAAATTAAGAAGATTGACAAAACGGTCAGAGATGAATGAATTACTAGCCCCAATGTCGAATAACACATTGCAGGGTTGGTCATTAAAATAAAGCATGCCTAAAATTATTCATACAAATTGCATTAACTAAATGCAATATTTAAAGTGCAGGAAATTTAATTTAGAGAGGTTCAAAAATGTGTACCTAAAACTATATTGTTATCCTCTGCAGCTTCAAGCAGTGTTAAGGCATATAATGTTGCAGGACTAGCATGACGATTATTCACCTGCTTCTTAAAGTGATTCTAGAACTTTGGGGCAGTAGGTTGCTCCTGTGCTGCTTCTGAAGCATGGGCTAGTATTATTGCCAATCCTGGATCTCTCTTGTACAAACGTGTTGCTCTGAAGATGGGTTCCTTTATGATTGGTTTATACGAACACCATCCACTATTTTTGTGTGCATGCAGTGGTACAGCTGGCCTAGAAAACCACAAGTGTAATATTTATGGCCAAAGTGGTAACATTAGCCATAGGGATGAGGCTGATTATAGCCTTGAATAGGTGCAGCTTCAAGTTGATAGACCTTGGTAGATTGAGGCCTATGCCTCTTGAAGGCTTTGTGACATGTTCAAACTACATGAATCTTATGTTTAAGTTCCCTTTCTGATTGGTGGTGCTCCACCACCCTCACTGTTTCCACAAGCTTGAAGAAACTAGTAAGGCAAAGTGGAACAACATGATCCTTGAGTGTATCTTGCAATCTGCTTTGGAACCAATGGCACCTTGCAGATTCAGATCCAATAAGTTTTGGGGCAAAATGAGTCCACCTTCGGAACTCCATCTCATAGTCTGAGACATAACAGCTTCCTTATTTTAGCCTTAGAATTGTATCTTCAATGATATTATGTGCAGACAAAGGGATAAATTTAGCCTTAAATGCCTCAACAAACCGTCCCACGGGATATCATCAATGTCCTAGTCGCAAATCGCATATTCTTAATGTTGTCCCACCAGTACTCGGTTTCCTCATGGAACAAATGTGCAGTGAGATGAATCGCTTTAGAGTTTGGCCACTTTAGACTAATTAGGTTCAACCATCTTCAACTAACTAGCTGTATCCATAGGGGATAGATTTCCACTAAAAGTAGAAGGTCT
Organism: Gastrodia elata; assembly: GCA_016760335.1. Lineage (NCBI taxonomy): Eukaryota > Viridiplantae > Streptophyta > Magnoliopsida > Asparagales > Orchidaceae > Gastrodia > Gastrodia elata. The sequence goes on along the minus strand of CM028670.1, from coordinate 78,793,218 downwards.
TAGTCTTAGAAAACTATGGAGAAGATCATCAGTAGAATGATGGGAGGAGAGAGATGAATGTTGGGCAGAAATAGCTGGTGCAGGATTGTTTAATGATGGTGAGGGGTGAATGGCAATCAACCTCTGGATAGCCACAGCCTGTTGGGTATGATTTTCTAGCATCGTTGCTATCATACTCCTCAGATGAGTAACTTCATTAGTAGCACTGCTAGATGCTACTGCATTTTTAATAGATTTAGTTGTTGGAGGTGATCTGGGATTCATCCTGATTTATTGAGACAAATCTTGATTTCAGCACTAGATTTAAGGAAACAATATCAAGTTTGACATTTCATTAATAACCACAAAATTTTATTACTTAAGAATGAAGGTTTACATATGATGAAAGAAAATAAGAAATTCATATAATTACTAAGTTCATAAGATGATAAGGGATCACAATCACTCTAACTATACTTGCACTAATATTCTTTAATAAACTCCACACAAAATGTGAGATGGAAGTCCTCAAATGTTATAGCATAATGCTTCCTCTTGCACTTCTGCTAGTGATGTCCCACCAATCTCCAAAGTCTAGAAATTGATAGGTCATGAGATCGATGCTAATGAACTTAGGACATTCAATATGGTTCAGAACTGACTCCACATGGCTTAACCATTCTCTTGTTAGGATCGAGAAGTCAAGTCCTCCGAATATAAGTTGTTGAAGAAGTTTTTCAAATACTAGGACTCCTTGAGCAGATACTTCGGCAATATATCTCTTACTTTCTCATCCCCATTTGTAAATGAGTTCCCAGACAATATCGAATGTGATAATGCAGTAGTCCAACTCTGATATTTCACACTCCATTTTGTTATATCAGAAGAATTTATAAGTTTCTTTAGTTATTTGGTGGGTGACTTAATTATCTTAAATGGATATTTTTAATCTACACTTTCATAGAGTTGCTGAGAGTATTGTGCTATGGATGTTATATTTTGATGAATGAAATTTCTAGAAGAACGATCCATTAGGTAAAAAAGAATACAAATCCTAATTTGACACCTTCTGGTGTTCTCTGATACCAATTATGGGGCTCCATACCCCCGTGGTCATGCTAATACTGAGATTAACATAATTATGGTGAGTATGGTCTCCAACTATGGCAAACCTCCCAACTACTGTCGAGTCGGGTTTAAACCCAACCCGCCTTAATTAGAAGACTTGTCACATAAAACTAAAGATGATACATTAAAATATCACAGTATCAAAAGCAGAAAAGAATATGAAATCCACATCACAACATAGTAAGGAAAGTAAAATAATAACTTAGCTCAATATAATTGTGCAGAAAGTAAATACATCCAGAATATAAAATTATTACAGACTGAATTTAAAAGAAAAGGAACACTCATTCTCACAGCAAAAAATAAATCTAGCTAAGCTAAGCAGTAGGAATGTCCTCCTCCTGGCCAAGCTTCTCTCCAGCAAGAACCTCAATGAACAGCTTTGAATCTGATATTATCGGTATCACAATGCCAGAGCCCCAGCCAAGAAAATAAAAATTTATAGTTAGACAAAATTGTCTAAGCATATTTTAGGATTATTTAAATGAAACTGAACATTTAAGATATCATATCTTTTACTAAGCATGAAAGTAATTAAGGTGCAATAAGCTACGAGAAACAGGATAGCTACAAATTAACATTTATAACTAAACAAAGTAAAGTATGTAAATTAACATACCTCAACCAAAAGTTGTAATAAGGTTAGGTAGTAAATATATAAATAATTAAAAAGCACTGAAAGTAGACTCATCCTAACATGCTTATGATCATATGAATATGTGCTGATTTACATAAAAGAAATCTGAACAAAAGCATAATAAGACTAAAATAAGACCAGCATCCTAGATATGCAAGTACTAAATAAAACATTGAACTAAAAGTACTGAACTGTAATGAACTACAAAAGCATATAGAATAAGGTAAATATGCAAGTAAAACATATGGCTAAACAAGCCACTGAACTAGAACTGAACTGAAAGGTAGAAATATGCCTAAAGTAGTACTACCATAATAGAAAATGGGCCAAATAGGACCACTGTACTAAAATTTCAACATGTATCCCCCTAGCCAAGTACAGAGCTAGGTTTGAGTTAAACCTAAAGAATCAAACATGTATCCCGTAGCCAAGCACAAAGCCAAGTCTAAGTCTAATCTATATCCAAGGAACTGAACTGAAGAGGCAGACTAACCTAGAACATACTCTACTGTACTGATAACTGAATAAAGTGAATGAAGTTAAGACATGTTTATGCAAATTTCAAATTTAACATAGGATACTCATCGAATATCCTCTATTCAACTAATATGTCCAAGGAAAAAGGCTCAAACACAAGGTGTGTGAAGCAGTAATAATCAAAGTAAGCAAGAGAATCAATTAGACATATGTGATATATGTTGTTGTCTAATTTAATTTATTCTATCTATTTTGAGCTAGTACAGGCTTAAAATCTCCAATATCCAACTATCCTGTAAAATCACAGAGTTATGACCTTAAAGTTAACATTATAACTTAACAGTTCTAATTCATAATAAAAAATGATAACTAAAAAGGTTAAGTAATTAAATAAATAACTTAATTAATGTATTTTTTTAACTCAAACCCAATCTTGATTATGCCAATCAAGATTAAAGATTCTGGGTTAAAACTCCAATTCGGGACTCAAATCCTGAATCTACGGTACTAATCTTCAAAGGATCTAAGGGTTCACACCCACACTTATTCTAAAGGTAGAGAATCTTGTAAGCTGAAAGATTGAGAGACTATGAGGTTAATGAAAGGCTGAATCTATGGCTATAAGATAAAATAATCAAATAAGAACTTAAGAATCTAAGATCTAAGCTCAATCTTTAGAATAATCACATTATTTTATAGCTTGAACCAACCTAAACCCACTAAAAGGATTCAAAAGGATTTAATCAATTAGAAATTTCAAGGATAAGATGGTACAATTCAAATAGATGATTAATGATCTAAGATCTAAGTCTTAGGTTTAATCACTTTAAGACTTTAAATGGGATTTAAATTTAGGGTTTTCCTTATGATATTTTCTTAAGAATTATATTATGATTAATTTTGATAGAGTGGTTTCATAAGATTAAATTTCATTATTCAAGATTAAGGGAAGGGTCTAAGATCACTTTAAGAGCTTATAATGTACTTAAGAAGAATTAAGGTTAAGCCATCAATTAGGTCTAAATGTTAACCAAATAATCTTAATACATTACATTGCTAATTAAAAACATATTAATGACATTTATATGGTTTAAGGGTTCTTAAACAAACTCTTAGTCTAAATGACTAAAATACCCAAGGCTAAAATTAGGATTTTGAGATTTAGCATCCAAATTGATTCTAATTAGTCCTAATAAGCTTAGAATTAACTAATAAGAGAAATGAGGCACTTACATTTAAGTTTGAACTTAAGATTTGATTAATTAGCACTCATCACTTTTTAAGGATAAGAAAAGTGATTAAGAGGATTAAGGTTTAATATGGGAATCCAAACACATAGGCAAGCTCTAATACACTGAAGAAGATAATAGGAACTTGGTTTACCAAAATTAGAGGGTTAATTAGGTCATTAATCACTAATCAAGATTTAGGGTAATTAAGAGGTGATTAACAAATTTAAAGCACTTAAATTATTTTTAAAGGCATAAATAGGTTCTCCTCTGTCTTATAACAATTAGAGATCTTAATCATTGATTTTGGATATTTAATGAATTAATTATTCAATAACTAAGATTAGAGGAAGATTATGCTAAATCAGAAAATCTAACCATTGGATCTAGAATTTTATTGCATATTAATGTTCCTTATAATTTTATGATCAAATGGTATATTGGATTATACTATTTGGATAAGTATAGCTAAGGTTATTCAATTAATTTAAATGAAATTAAATGGGTTAATTAAATTATAACATTTGATTTTTTGAATTAATTTCCTTCGGGAAATTAATTCCAGAAATTCCTTTATTATTTCTCAGTCCGAAATCCAAAATGCGCAGGTCGGGGGACCGACCCTGCCCGGCACTGTGCGTCTTCTTCCCGCATTTTTCCGACGCAGCGTCTTCTAGGGTGAACTTGATCTGAGGAAACCACAAGCTCCAGACCACTGCACAACCAGGTTTGAATTGCAAAATGCTCTTGAGGCTTGGGCGCATCAATTCCACTTTGAACCCTCTCTGGGACGCACCAGATCGATGGTGTGCTACTCGTTCTAATCAACTCCTAGGGAAGAGCTGTGAGGGTTGAATTATCCTCACAGAGAGAGAGTGTGTGTGAAGACCTGGGTTAAAGTCCTACACAATTAGGGACTAAGGGCGAAGCAATTGGATGAGTCGAGATGCTCTAAGAAGGTCTGGATCACTGGGGTTCTACTCATGGCATAACACAAATAGGAATTACATCTGAGTTGATCAATTTCAGTCAAATAGATCTATCAATCAAACCTAATTATTGCTATGAATCAGCAATCACTTAAAAAGGGAATTGAGCATTAATTGGAACTTGAATGCTCGAGGATTCGCAGCAATTCAGTGACTCAGTGATCGACTGTCAGTGCACACTCATACGGCGTCTACACCATCTGGTCCACTGCCAGTCCCTACCATTGCCTTAGCTGCCTAATAGGGAACTAGGGTGAGTTTCTATCATAGCATCTAGGGTAGAGAAACCATGAGTCAAGCTGAAACTAGCTCGACAGAGAGATTGTCAGAGGATGCACCTATAAATGGAGAATGGCTGCGATAGAGGGAAATTTGATTGCTCTTGAGCTCTCTAAGCAGACACTACAGCTTAACAGGGGGTCTGAATGCTAGTCCGCACCTCTATCAATGGTGTGCAGCAATGGGGGGTCACTGAAAAGCCTCGAATGGGAGTTGGACGAATTGGGGAAGATGGGGATGCCTCTTGCTTCAATGGCAGCAACACACTGAATAAAGAGTTCATTGTGAAGGATTCTGAGACTACTTATAGCCTCAGAATGCCTGGGAGCTTGGCCCATGGGTCTAGCCAGGCCTAAGAGCCTATAATCTGGTCCTTCCTTAATGGGAGCTGGCCAGGCTTGGGGCATGATGGAAAATGCCTCCCTGGATTGGGAGAGACTAGTAACGAGTATCCAATGTGACAGGGAGAGTGGCAGACAATGTTGGCATGGTTGGTACGATCGGATATTCTCTGTCGAGCCAGTGATCGAATGAAGATAGAATGAATAGAGTTGGATGATATGCGGGCCGTCTGATCTCGTGACAGTTAGAGATGGAGGGTCTGATGCAATTCCAATTAAACAGAATCGCGGGTGTGCCGATAGCCATTGGATCAGATAGTCGCTCCTATGACTGGAAGAGGATCTTGGTGCTACTAATTAGCACCATCTGATCTCAAGCTGCGATTCGTGCAGATGCATCCAATAGGTGGAACATGCTATGCCGCTGGAGGGACCCCGCAGCTGATCTGCCGCGGTCCCGACAGCAAATCCCATAGCTAAAATTTCATTTAAATTCTAATTTAATTTCATTTAATTAGACTTATTAATTATTTAATTAATTTCAATAATTATAAATCCAATGTATGACTAAATAAACTCCAAAAATTCCCAAAAATTTACCCTTAGCTAGTTAAGGTATGAGAAATTCAAAAATGAAATCAGATTTTAATTTGAAGATCAATTTAATTTAGCTAATTTTTAGTATTCAAAAATAGGCAAAAATTTCTCAAATGCTGAATTAAGCTCTGATTAATTCCCAACTTCTATAGTTATGTTTAAATATCCCATTGAGTCTAATTAAATGAAAATCAAAGCTTGGTTTAGCTTAAATTAACTTTCTTTTTCTATGGTAATTACTAGGGCTATTATAAGCATAGCGTTGATGGCTACAGAATTCTTCTAGCACATCCCTTAAGTGGTTTTCATGTTCTTTTTTGTTTTTCAAATAAATCAGGATATTGTCGATAAAGACGATGATAAATTTATCCATAAAGGATTTGAGCATGCGTTACATCAAATCCATGAAGATCGATGGCGCATTTGTAAGACCAAACGACATTATAATGAATTCATAATGTTCATAACATGTTTGGAATGTTGTCTTCTCAATATCTTCATCTTTGACACACAGCTGGTGGTAGCCAGAAAGCAAGTAGATCTTGGAGAATACTGTGGCCCCATCTAATCGGTAGAACAAGTCATCGATCTGAGGTAACTAATAGTTATTCTTAATTACTACCTTATTAAGCTCTCTATAGTCTATGCACATACGCATAGAGCCATCCTTATTTTTGACAAAAAGACTAGCACTCCCCAAGGAGACGAGCTTGGCATTATGAGACCTTTCTCAAGCAGTTCTTAAAGTTGCTTATTCAGTTCCCGCAACTCCTTGGGTGCTATGCAATATGGAACCTTTGATATAGGCTGAGTTCCTGGAATAATTTCTATTGCAAATTCCACCTTCCTGATTGGCGGAAGACCAGGTAGGTCCTTAGAGAGGACATTAGGAAACTCACAAATGATATGGTTCTTGCTGATAGGCACAACTTCTTTCTTTTCACCCAGCATTATCACAAGGTATGTGTCGCAACCTTTCTTCAATAATCTTTCTACCTCCAAAGTATTTATCAAAGATGCCTGAGTGCAAATCTTGTCAATTAATGTTTTAGCCTGACCACCACTGCTTAATGTGATCTTCTTTTTTTGATAGTTAATTGTGGCATTATGCTGGCTAAGCCAATTCATTCCAAAGATCACGTCAAAATTTGCGATCGGAAGAACAACGAGTTTAGCTTCAAATTTCTGCTCACCAATGGGGATGGCTATACTACAAAATTGGCAAGCTAGCATATGGGCCTTATAAAATTAACTATTTGCAAACTTTAATGAGCAAGGTTTAAATATACTTTGTAAAAGAGGCTAGCTCATAAATGTGTACCTGAAATGATGTCATTGTTTACAATAGCTTCTAAAGGAGTGAGGGCATAGACTCTAGCAGGTCCTGCAGGCTTATTATTGTACACTTGCTTCTGATGAGGTTTAGCCACAATGGCTCAGGAAGTAGAGGGTCTTCTTTCCTCTAAAATTGATTCATCTCCTGGGATGGAGGCATTATTGCCAATTGCTAGTTTCAGCAATTGATAGGATTGGGATTAAATACCTGCCAGTGCTTGGAGTGATCAATTCAAGCACCGTCAATAATATCTTCATAAGTACACTCGTAGAAGAAATGGTCAGGTCTTCAACAAGTGTAACAAGTTCGATTCCCATGATAACATTTTTTATAAGGATGTGGCTTCATGCAACCCTTAAACGAATCCAATGCAGGAGCAGCAACTTCTATTTGATAAACTCTTTCCGTTGGATTTCTAGATTTCTTGAAATTATCATTTCTGTAGGAAGATGAGTTGAAGTTTCTTTTTGAGTCCCTCTAGGACTGGTGCTGTTCCACCACTCTAGCAGTCTCAATAAGTTTAGTAAAGTTTAACAACCTTAGGGGTATAACATGATCTTTTATCAAATTATGTAACCCACTTTAAAAGTGGTGACAGTGGGATGCTTCAGTCCTTACTAAGTTGGGAGAAAATAGGGTATGTCTCATATTTAGCTATGGGATGCCTTCCTTGTTTTAATCTAAGGAACATATCCTCCAAATTATTTTGGGCTGATGGAGGAATGTATTCTGCTTTAAATGCTTCGACAAATGACTCACGTGGAATATCTTCTATAGTATAATCCATGAACAGTGTGTTCTTGATGTTGTCCCACCAGTATTTCGCCTCATCTTGGAACATATGTGTTGTTAATCTGATGGCCTCTAAATCAAGGCACTTGATGCTTGTCAGATTCTTCTCAACTAGTCTTAGCCAACTAGCTGTATCCATGGCCGACATATTCCCACTGAAATTGGGGGTTCTTAAGCGAATAAAGTTGTGCAAGAGTTTGTTAGTGGACAAGTAGTGTTTTTGCGGGGGGTAATATGGTGCAGGGGCTACTGATGCTGGAGAAGTATTTTGATTGCTTTGGATAGCAATCAGTTTTTCAATCTTTTTTGCTTTCCTCATGTGGGTGTCCACTAAGGTTCGTATAGTTTCAAGAAGTGCATTTATCTCTATGGAAGAGCTGTTAGATGCAACGGGGGTGGAAGAAGATTGTCTAATATTCATTTTATCTAAGTTTGAAGATAATACTTTTTAGAATTTGAGAAGAACTTCAAAAAAACTATCTCATTTTATTAATTATAACAAATAGAATGCATTGACATAGTAAGAAGGTACAATTTGAGACATAAAATAAATAACTGAAAAATCTATCTTATTTATTTTGCAGTAAAAACGAGATGGAAGTCTTCAAATTTTGCATCGCTCTCTCCTCCGCTTCTTGGTAAGCTCCCAAAAAGTAGTGATCCACCATTATTTTACTTTGTCTTGGATGATAAGGGTCATTAGTGAGACCCAGATATCGTTAGGACACTCCGTCGCTTCAAGAATGGAATCCACATATTTTAGCCACTCCTTGGCTAAGATGGGGAAGTCTAATCCTCTAAAGATGGCATGTTGAATCATTTTGTCTAGTACTAATATTCCTTGCTCGGAGACTCCATCTACATATCTCCCATACCTCTGGCCTATTTGGAAATTGAATTCCCATGGAGACTCGAACCTCTTGAAGTATTCCAAGTTTGACATCTTAAGTATCTTTTGATCCTATAGATCTAATCAAACTTGTTAATTTAATTGAGTTGTTTATCATTCTTAAGATTATTAGTATTTTCATTCTATGCATTTTATTCTGAGCATAAGATTATGGTAATATATATGTCTTTCAAGTATTCATTTAGTGATTGTATGGCAGAAGAACAATCCATTAGGCAATATGAATGCAAATTCCAATCTAACACCTTATAGTGTTCTCTGATACCAACTATGGCGCCCGCCCTGCCGCGCCCCGCCCCCGTTGTGTCCCGCTAATACAAATGTTAGCATGATTATAGTGGAGTGGTCGTCATTGTGCAATCCCTCACTTATTATTAGATTAGGTTTTCATCTCTAATCCACTAATAAGGGAAGGATGTGCAATATAAAATGGAATTATTCACTAAATGATCATACATGAATATCAGAATGCAGAAGAAAATAACAATTTACATCCATGTAGCCATAATACAGAAAGTAGAATAACATTTAGCTCAGAATAAATATGCAGTAAAGGAAAATACAATAAATATGTGTATTGTTACAACACTTTATTAAATGATCTAAGAAAGCAAAAAAAGAGCCACTCATCCTCACTAAAATAAAAAGGCAACCTAACTAAGGCTCCTAAGCTCCAAGGCGCTCTTCCTCCTGAATTAGCTCCTACTCATGTGCTATCTCCACAAAATGCTCAGGCTAACATTATCAATTTCACAATGCCAAGGCCCCAGCTAAAAAAGAGAAAAATTGGTTAGACAAAATATCTAAGTACATTTTAGGCTGCTTATAAATTTCATTTTATGATATCACAAACATCCTAAGCATTTTACGAGCAACAAAGCATCAAAGGAAAATGGTAAAAATTATAATCATTCAATTATAACTTTTAACAAAACATGAGGTAAGCAATATACCTCAACCCAAAACTACAAAAAGGTTAAACAGATTATGTGTAAAAACTTCTAAGTATAAGAAATATCCTAAGTAAATATGATCAATTCTACTCATAATGATTTCTAAATAAAAGTAATATAAATCAATTGAACTAAAAATCTAGCATCCTAATATACTTGCATATATAATCAAAGTTGAAAATAGATAAATACTGAGAATTATGTAAATATTGTACATGCTAAAAATACTAAAAATACTCAAAAGTACTAAAAATACTAGAGCTGGACTAAAAGCAACTGAAACTAAGTGAAACAATTGAAAATATTCTTTAATGGATATGTATTTACATTAGAACTGTCATACCAGAAAAATTGGCTAAACTAGTCACCAAATCCAAGACTGAAGTACCTAGGACTAATGCCTAAATCAATAGGTCCACAAAAACTGAGCTCAAATCATTTAGGACAATAATGCCTGGGTATTAAACTGAAATCATCCAAAAGACTAATGCCTGGGTTTTGAACTGTACTGCACTATATATCAAAACTACAAAGGCAGTCTAACATACATTCTGCTAAACTGTTATCTTATTTATCAAGTTATATGATTCTATCTGATACATCTAATCCTCTTATGTTCATGACTTATTCAATTTCAAATTTAACATAAAATATTCATCAAATATTCTATTTTTCACCAAATATGTTCAAAAAATAAATACTCAAAGAAAGGAAGCAAAGCATACAAAATAAGGAATAAGCAACTATACAAAAATTATGATATCACTTATTTTCTAATTTAATTCATTCTAACTAATCTGAGATTATACAAGCTCAGGATCTCCAACATCCTACTATCCAGTATAAACTCAGAGCTACGATCCTATAAGGCTTAAAATAATTAGAACTAATCAAGTTCAAACAAAATTCAATTAGTGACTATTTTATAAGTTGAATAATAAATCAATATCCTAATTAATGAATTTAATTAACCCCAAGCCAATCTTGATTAAGATAAATCAAGATAGAGGGATTAAGAGTTAAACTCCAAATATTGGGGTTTAACCTCTTAATCTAATAGGTTCTAAGGACTAAGGGTATAAGATTAATCCTAACACTCATGTTCTACTTGTTAAGGCTATCTTATTAATAAGATAGATCTCTAGTCCTATAAAGGATAAAAATTAGAAATTAATAAAACCAAGATTTCATCTATTGAGTAACTCATTTACCCAATGAATGAATTCTAACCTAAGTCTACAACTAATCCCTAAGGAAGATTCCTAAGATTTAAGGAAGAAACTTAACCTAAGAAAGATTAGGATTTACTTTAGAAATTTAGCTTAATAAATCCAAATGAACTATAATTGATTCTAAATCACTTATATTACTGATTTTATTAAATAATTAAATGCCATCATATTATTTCTAGGGTTTAAGGGTGTAATTAAGGATAGGTCCTAAAAGTCACCAACAGAAATACTCATCTGAATAGAAATTAAATGCCATCATATTATTTCTTGCATTTTTCTAATTAAAATGAGATATAATATCAAGGTATTTGGATTATTGGTTTGCAAGATGTGAAGGTTTAAAGTTCTAATAGTTATTTGCCTTTAAATGAAATTAATTTAATTAATCAAGTTAACTTTAGTTTTTATCTTAACAAATTTAATTGTAGGTGGGACCCACTGTAGGGATGAGATGACTGGCGGTCCCATGGCTTTCATCAGCAGAGAAAATAGGTGCATAAAAGGTGGGCCCCAAGACTGAATAGTGGGAGTGACTTGAGCGGGCCCCACAAGCATGATGAACAGCGCACTACGTGTTGGTTCGGGATGATGACAGCACAACACGGTGGACCGGGGCATTGGCATCAGTGATGACACGTGGCCTTGGGTATCGAAGGCACGGTTTGTCTTCATCCCGACAAGATCCAACGCATGGGAAGCTAGGGCAGACGAAACGACAGCCGATTCGGCCTCACCTGAGACCAACCCACACTGCAATGGATAGGGCTTAACGAGCTCTTTCCAATGCCGACCGAACCAGAACCTAAGGTGGCCTGAACTGCCAACAGAATCTAGCCTTAGGTGACTATGTGCGGGTGAAGCCTGCGTAGCACTGTGCTACGGTGGATGATCGGATAAATTTGCCCAATCGGGCTCATTTGAGCTCAATCGGATCGCTTACAATGCAATCAAGATTACGAAATAAGTAATCAAATTCAAATGGAAGTAAATGCATAAATGGGTTAGGAGGATTGAGTACCTGAAGATTTACGGTTCCAAGCTACGTTCGAAGAGGAGCTCGCCGATCTGGGAGCTTCGAACTTCAAATTAAAAAAATGATAGCATCATTTAATCTTTGAATACAATGAGGTTAACGTCAAGGTGATTGGGCAGTGGGTGACATCTGCACGTGGTGGCGAGTGTCGTGTGCTCACTTGCACAACATGCGCAGGCCTGCGCTTGCGAGAGAGATGGTTTTTTGACCGTCTAATCGGATTGCAACTCTGATCAGATGATCCAAAGGAGTGACGCCCGATCAAACAACGCCAGAAGGGTAGAGGACGATTCCATTTAAAGGAATAAAAATATTATTATTTAAATAATAAATTAAATTCTTATTTATCAAAATTAAATAATTAATTTCCTTTAAAAAAATTTTCCAATAAATCACCCTTAGCTAATTGAAGGGTGATGAATGCAACGACTTCCAAATAAATCACCCTTAGCTAGTCGAACTTTGATTTTGACGAGAATTTAATTTTTCTATTTTATGGGATATTTTAAATATATTAAAATATTCGATGAAAATTCAACGACTTCCAAATGCTTCCAAAACATTACCTGTAACGGTTGCCTCTTAACCATTGTCAAGTACACTAACTCAACTATGATTAAGTAAAAGGAATTCAAACATTATCCACATATATCCAGTCACATACAATATAGAAAATGCAAAATAATAAGAAGGCAATTCATTTATCATATTTAAATTTACATAAGGGCAATAGAAAGATTACTATTAACCATTTCTTCTTCTTTGCGGTACACCAACCTCACTTGACTTTCTATCGCAAGCACACCCCCAAGCACAAAACCTGAGCTAAATCCTGATGTTGTCATATGTACATATATGACAGGGCCAAGCCAACAAAGAAAAATAATAATATTAGACTTATAAAGTCTAAGCACAATTAAGTTAAAAGAATAATATACTCTTGTATTTAAAAGGTATTATTCAGCATAATAGTAAGATAGAAATTCAAACTGCAGAAATTTTGTAAAATAATTGGAAGTATAAACCAAATAGCAGAAAAGCAATAAAGTAATTGAAAAACTTAAAATTATATAAAATTGCAGTAAAGTAAAGTAACACTGAAATGTAAAGCTAAATACTGAAAATGAAAAAAATAGTAAATGATCTGAAGTTGAATAATATGTATGTTAAGGTATGTTGTATGCAATTGAATCAATGTATCTATATATGCCATTGAACTGAATGTCATGATATATAACTAATATATCACTGAACTGCTATGAATTGTACGAACCAATGTCTATATATATCCAATTGGGAATCCAGTACTAGTCATCCTGCAAATTCTATGATTGATATATATACAATTTTCTATAATCCATAAATCATCACTAATACTCATACAGCATGCTTATGATTATGCTCATGCTTCTATGTCTACATGACTTAAAGCTCAAAATCTAGAAAATAATGTAAATCAGATAATGAATTAAGAGTCTCCATTGTGCAGAATTCATCTAAATGAATTCTGACTCCTAAATCTAATTTCAATAATTGGTTTTAATTAGGACTTTACTTAACATCATCAGCTGGGAAGATTGTAACCACATGGTTATATATTTCCAATAAAAGTGAATTTAACACTTAGTTTGCTTATAATTACACTTATCGCCACGCACAACAATAGGAGGCAGAACCCTATCATAGTTATTTCTTCAAACTAAATTATTAAATACATAAATTACAAGCATACTTAGTGTTTTAAAGAGGGTGATTTGAAACACTTAGTTTGTTTGTAATTGCACTTATCGCCATGCACAACGTTAGGAGGCAGAACCTTGTCATAGTTATTCCTTCAAACGATAGATTCCATTTCCCTAAATATAACATACTAATAGTGTCTTAAGAAGAGTAACTTTAGATACTTAGTTTGTTCATAACTGCACTTATCGCTATGCACAATAATAGGAGGTCGAACCCTGTCACAATTATTTCTTCAAACTAAGGATCTAGTTCACTAATTATAACACTCTTAGGATTGATTGATTTACCCTAAGTGGACTATATCTACCTAAGCTTGCAAGATAACACAAGATATATCTTACTTAGAGTGACTCACCAATACTGAATATTACTGGAGTGACCCAGCTCTATAGATCTACAACACTATACTCAGTCAACAATCTGAGTTACATTAATGTTATTTAATCAACATGGATTACCAAAACTATGAATCTAAGATTCAAATGGGATACATCCTACACAAGGTTTCAAGGATGTGACCAAGAGATCACATAATATAGGATACTACCACATGAAATAAATCTCATTCTAAGTAGTTTAGGTGATTCTACCACAAGAATTTAAGATCACCTTTTAAGGTCAATTAGGATCATATAAGCTTCTACCTCATGATAACACAATAAGTCTTTCCTACCTCATTAGTTTAAAGATGATTAAGATTAGTATTATTATCACATAAAACCTAATGTAAGATCATCAAGATCTCACATATATAAATACTCAATAAAATCATATATGGTTATTCATTAAGTTTGATTAACTAGATTAGATGGGTAGCCCTATCTGATCGAGTCCTATACTACAATTATGAGATATAATCGAGAATCTTATTAGGATTTGATTTTGTAATGAATCATCATAAATTTTATAGTTGATTTCATGCTAATAGTCTTATTTAAAAAAAAATCAAAGATCTTAAGTTTCAAGTCCAGATGCTTAATCATACCAGTTCTTTAATTTCCTTAGCACTAATTCAATGAATTAAAGTCAATATAAAATCATATAAATTATTGGAATTATGTTTGTTAAATTATCTTACACTCAGGTTGATTGATTAAGTGATTAAGAGTTTGGGTCTAAATCAGACAGATTAGGTGTTAACCCCTAACCTTATCAATTTAAGACCAATAGTTACGCTACAAATCAATGGCAAATCAAATGAATTATTGATTTATTATGGATGGCAATCTCAGATCTAGATCAAGTATAAATCACTTGACCAAGATCTTAGGATCTCTTAAGTTTAATTAGGGATAAATTACAGTTTAATGAAATTAAGTATTTATGATAGAATCAAAACACATTAATCCTTTAAAATAACTTGCAAAATAAATATAAACTAGCATAATATTCAAGAAAGTAAAGGCACAAAAATGATAATAAAAACTATGCAAGTGATGTATGCACTTAATATAGGACTAAACAAATAATTAATTTATAGAACTCAATACAAGTTCTAACTACTAACATACCTTTAAAGTGAATCAAACTTGAAGTTCGACGATTGATTGGAATGAGATGTCAATTAGCGCATCTGCATTAATTGGGCAAAGTACATTTATATTATATCTTTTGATTAATTTGCTAGTTCCTAGACTAGTATGGATTCCATCTAATTCATTCACTAATACCTATGATAGAATAATAACTACATCATGCTAGAGAGAGATCTACATAATTGAATGCAACATTTTGATTACAATCGATTCTTTGTAGATAGATGGAATTATAAGAACACGATTCTTAAGAATGAACTCAAGAGGATCATTTAATCAAACAACAATCAATATCATTAAGATTCTAAACAAGCCATATATAAGGTGTAGAATAAATATATTTAGAAAAATATATGTGCATTTAATTTATGTATGTGCTCTTAAGCATCTTAATTTATTTGTTAAGACCATTCTTGCACTCAATTATAACCATTATATTTAATAATTCAAGTTTCGCAACCCTAAACTACTAAGTATTAAATCCCCTAATACTTGATTAGATGAACGGATGCATATTTAATAAACTTATTGAACCATGAATAAATATAAATAATATGAAACAATTAAGAAAAATAAAGAAAAGTCATGATAAAGATAATCATAAATATATAAAAACTAAGACTATAAGAGCAATGTAAGTATAATTATCTTTTCTTACTCCTAACACAGCTAATGTTATAGCATCATCTCAAAATTATATAAAAGAATATCATCTTTTCCTACTCTTAACAAAGCTAAATATTATAGCATCATCTCAAAATTATATAGAAGATAAAAGAGAATTTCAATTATATAAAATAAAGCTGCACTTTAATAGCATCATCTCAAAATTATACTTTGCAATCTTTATTCTACATGTATATATATATATATATATATATATATATATATATATATATATATGTATGTATGTATGTATGTACATGTATATATATATTTCACAAAAATATAGAAATAAGAGAAGTGCTCACTATGCAGCTAATATGAGAACAAAATATGTGACAATATTAATGGAAAGTATTTATAATAAAACCAATGTTGTTAATGAACATAAAAGCATAAAGATCCAAAAGAAAATGCTAGAATATCATTAAGAGTACTCAAAATAAAATTTATAGATTCTACTGAAATCAAAACTTTATATATTGCAATATATGTGATAAACTTTCAGCTAAGAAAAAAAAAAAAAAAAAGCTGTAAAACATTTAAGATTTTCTTGTTATCAAAATACTCATTACAAATTATACAATTATATTATTATTAATGTGTCTTATTACATGATTTATGAATTCAATATATCACATACCATGATAGCATAAAATTTGCATTCTAACTTCACATGATTTATGAAAAGAAAAGTCCATTTGACAGGAAGCAAGTTAAGATTCAAGTATACATGCGAGGAAGATGAAGGATCGACGAGATCCTTGCGTACCTGCAAAGATCGGCCAGCAAGGATGATCTGATTGTCGCGAGGAGCAGCGGTGGGGTTTGGCCATGTGATGAAGAGGACTGGTCGGTCATGGAAAAGGAGTTTGGTGGGGAGAGGTGTTGCAAATTTCAGCCATCAATGGAGGGGACTGCAACCCGGCTTGAGTGGAGGACGGTCTGACAGCTACGACCAAGCCATGGGACGGAGAAGAAAAAGCTTGACTAAGCCGTGGAGATCTAAGCCAAGCCATGGAGAGGAGAAGAAGAAGCTCCACCAAGCCATGGAGATCTCGTCTAAGCCATGGAGAGGAGAAGAAGAAGCTTGGCCAAACCATAGAGAAGGGAGGAGGCGAACGCCTCTTGGCCTCCTGTCGTTAGAGAGAGAAGAAGGGTTTGACATCATCAAGTGAAAAAAGAAAGATGCGACAAAGTTGAGAGGAAAATAATTAGGATTTCTATTTTATATATATATATATATATATGATTGCTTAAATTATAAAAATCTATATATATATATATATATATATGATTGCTTAAATTATAAAAATCACATGCAACTATCAAGATTTATAATTCTAATGGTCTAAATGCCTAAATGCCTCCATATATAATAATATGAGAGAGAGTATTTATTCAGCCAATAAAGTAAGAAAGAAAAAAGAAAAAAATAATATTATTTGATTAGAATTTGTCATTTATTCGCATTTATCGTTCCCACATTTAGTTTCCAAATTTCATGAAACTTGGCCCAATCGAACTTCTCGACGATACGAACTTACACATTTAAAAATTATTTAATTTGGACGAGTATTTTATTTTATATTAATTTTTAAATGAAAAACTCTAAAAATTCACTATGTAAAATCCGGCGATCGAAAATTAGTGAAACTTAAAACATAGCATCCTCATTTGATGTTTGACCTAAAAATATAAAAATTTCTAAATTTTGATTTATATTTTATTAATTATTAATTTTTGAATTTTAAACTTCACGAATTTATTTAGTACGATCCGGGATTCCAATTGCTCCCAAGCTTTGGCAGTAGGATCCCTTCATTGCGCTTTATCTAAAGATATTTTTATTTAATTTTTATTTAACTAAAATCAAGATTTTAATTTTTGTTTTAATTAGATCAGGTTTAGTCTTAAATGACATGGTAACAACGTTGGGTTGTTATATCACCCTTATATAATTTGTGGGTTAAGTTAATTAGGTCATTTTTCTTATAATCGAAATTTTCTAGATTTAGGGTGTTTATTCAAATGACTTCTGATTTGGACCAAAATATTTGAGTGAGCTCCTAACAGCTTATTAAGAGTATTAGAATCAAAATCAGGATCTAATTTAATCCTAATTGATTGGGATAACAACCTTAGGTTGACATCATAGAACTTTCTGCCTCTTGCTAAAGGGCACACTGATCCCCACATGCCCAAGCTCGAGACTTATTGTCTAGTTCTAAGCTTCTTAAGGAGCAGTGGGAAGTTAAGCACGCCTAAGCGCCAAACTTATTGCATGCTTTAATTCATCCTTCAAGTCCAGCACTTGTCCACGCACACAATCCCCTATATTTTGAGCTTTATTTGAACATGTTCGGAATAGAGAATCTATGTATCAAATGAAAATTGCAACAAGATCATCACTAGCTAATCTTTGTATTTATAAAATTTTCATGTTAAAGATGAGCAATTCTAGTTCAAGCATAGACTAACCAATATAAAACCCCTGATTTTGGCTTTTCAGGTTGAGCTTTGTTCATCAGTTGTCCTCTTTTTCACAGGAAATAGTAGCTTGCTTGATACTTTCATCACCCACTACACCGACACTTCAATGCCCTCTGCAGTGCTTTGCATAAGTTCTCTAAATTTTCTTCTCTGAGATTTTGGCTTTTCATGAGCTATGTTCGCCCATTGTTAGCCTTCTCCCCACTTTCATTTCCCACTATGCCGACAATTCACGCCTTGTTGATGCCATGCAAAAGATTTCTAAACCTTCTCATCTGTGATTTTGCCATTTCGTGAAAAGCATCATTTCACCATTTTTCTCCTCCACAAAACAAAATTTTTCAATGGTGAGAAATGAGTAGCTTGCTTGTTACCTTTATCTTCCACTACGCCAACAATCAAGCTCCTACTACTATTGAGAATATCTTCACTTCATTTTTATTTGTGGAAGCGCATGTATATGAAACACTCAATACTATTGTTGATCGCTTTTGGGTTTGCTATTGATTTTGTGATTATATGGATTCGGTTTGTGTTTGCGGGGAAAAATACTATAAATGAATGTCTCAATGCTATGGACATTTGGGTTTTAGTTTTGTGGTGTTTCTTTTTTGTAGCTTAACACAAGTGAAAGGGTTGTATTTATAAATGAATGGTTTATTTGTCAGCTATTTGTCAAAATAGTCCCTTGATTCTTAGAAAACATTCAAAATAGTCATTGACCTTTGAAAATTATATTTTGGTCTCTTGAGTCTTACTTAATTGCAACTGTTAATCCCTAACACCTAAAATATACTTTTAACATCCATTTCAAATGTAGGGTAAAATGGGGAATATGAAAATTTTATTTTATGTTAACATTTTTTCTTAATAAATTTTGATACAAAGCATATAAATATATTCTCAAACAGATCCAAAAAATACAAAATAATATTTTTATTTAAAAAAGTAGCATTAAATCTAATTTTTCATATAGAGGATACAAAAATAATATTTTTTAAAGTTATTTAAGGAAATAATTTTATATCAAAATTCATTTAAAAAAGAGTTAACATAAAATAAATTTCTCATACCCCATTTTACCCAAAGCAAAACTCAAAAAAGAATTAAAAATATATTTTAAAAAGTCAAAGACTGTTTAAATATTTTCCAAGAGAATGAAGTATTTTGATAAATAAATCATTTATTGGTGCATTGAAAAACTCACAAGCAAGATTTTTATTCCTTCAAATAACTTGCAGGAATTTCCCTTTATAGCTTGATTGAGAAGGAATGGAGCTTTGTTTCATGTAACCCTAACAACACTCTCCACTTGCTAATATATCTTCAATTTTGTTTTTGTTAATGGAGTTCATGCTGAGACGCTTCATACTATGTAGTATTAGGACATTGGCTTGGTGCCTTGTTGCTGCAAACAGTACATATGGGCAACGAAAAATTAAAAACAAATGGAAGGTTTGCACTTTCTGCAGAGTACTTTGGGAAACAAAGTTCGTCCCGTTGTAACAACACTAAGTATCCAAGCCTCCAAATTAGGACTCCTGCTGGCTGTTCATCAGATTGAGGTTCAATTGGCCAGTGTAAACAACACTGAGTATCCAAGTCTCCAAATTAAGATTCCTGACGGCAATTCATCAGAGGTACAACTGGATGAGCTCATCGCTGACAACAGAGGGAGTGAGGACGCCAAGATCGGTGAAGAGAAGCGTGAGGCACTGAGGCGGCGTGTAGTCCCTGGCGCTCCTCTCGACCTCGACGCCGCAAGGGATGGGAACCCCGAAATCTATGGGGCGGATGGCGGGCGCCAAGTCCTTCTGGTCCAGCGGGTACAACCGGGCAAACTTGTAGCTCTCCGCAGCCACATAAACAGGCTTGTTCATCGAATGAGCCACCAGCGCAATTTGATAAGTACCAATCATGTTGATTATCCCTCCGCTTTCCACCACCCCGTCCGCCCCCACCAGTACCATGTCGATCTCATCCATTGCGTATGCTGCAGCCGAATCAATCAGCAGCTTCGCCGGAACGCCCAGTTGAGCGACCTCATTTGAAAACCGCAGGCCAGTCCTGTCCGGCCTTCCCTCTGCACATCATGCCGAATCTGTCAGCAGCTCATGTTTTACATTCGTTTTTTAGCCTTGCCACCTACCTACTTACCTACCTACCTGTGCACAACACCCGGAACATCTTTCGATTTGATGCAGCCAGCTTGAGGACTTCCAGCACCACTCTGGAGAAGCCATGGACAAGGATTGTCGAGCCGTCGAAGATGAAATCTTGGGCTAGCATCGCGATAGTCCGACGAGCCTGCGAAACCATATTTATTTAGAATCTGCACAACCGGCAAGATCAGCTCAGATGCAGGCACACAAAAATACCTTCAAGGATATTTCTCCAAATTTCTCGCCGCGCTCGATCAAACGAAGTTTGGCTGCATTGAAGTCCTCGTATTCCAGTGCTGAAGTTCTCGTCACATACCGCATGAATAAATCGCAACTGGCTGACAGAGATATGGAGGTGGCATCCCATGACTGCACGTAACGCACAAAGCCAACCGACAATGAGAATATAACTGTAAAGCAGAGCACCACGTTTCATTCACAGGACAATCGGATAGTTGACTATTACTCGAAGGATTCCATGGAAAGAAACTAAAGACTTGAAAAGAAGCCTTTCTTATATTATAATCAGTTTTGTTTAGTCGGGTAATACATAAATCAATATCAACATGTTCATTTAAGGCTAGCTTGTTTGATATGCAACTGCAAACCTATTGTAGCCAGCACATTGAAAAGTCAATCGCATACTAAAATTTCATGAACGAATTAGGAGCATTCACACTTGAGTAGAATAGCCGCTGAAAATACACAACCATACAACGTGCGGCATGACAGATAGAATTGGGAAAGTATTTGTGGTCGAAGATATTTTTTAGTTGCACATTTCTAAGTAAGAACTAAAAGGAATGGTCAAAAGCTGAAGACAATCAGATGCGGTCCCGTCCATTCAAGATCACAAGAAAATAAGTGATAATGTTATCAGCTAGGATAATCAACTTGCATGCAAATATATTCCATCAACAATATCAAGAATTTAAAGCCCTTTGAACTCTCAAAGATGGGCGAGGAGTTTAAAGCTGCACTGCAAACTACACATGAGCTATATACATAAAAAAAAAAAAAAGAAACATTCTAAAAATGACTTAATAAAGATCAAATTTCAAACAGTCGAGACTGGAGACGACAAAGGGCCACTTGCATAAAAGGTCAACAAAGCGAGATGATGATCAAGGCAAAGTGGAATACAAATAAATAGAAATAACTATTCACCGAGTTATATTTAACTCGCAAGATTGAGTTGCCTACTTTGGGCGAAGGGGCACATAACTCAAGATCAAAACAGAACTACGGTTGCCAACTCAACCCTTGAGTCACCAAGAAAAGCTGACTACCAGCCAATTGATCTCCTTCAGCGTTAAGTATGAAAGTTAACTAACAAACAACTGTTGACAGAGCTGAATGCCCTAACTCATCAACCAGAGGTGTGTTGCACTACCAACGAAACATAACCACTAGCTGCATGTCGTCTCCAGCAACATCACCTAGTTTAGGTCAGCAAAAAATATTAGTTCGAATTCAGCTACTTTGTTTGAATTCGAGCTGAATTCAAACTCATAATTTAATATTATAAAAATTTTAACAAAATAATAAATACAACTGATGCCTTAGCCCACATTTGTGAAATGCATGTCACCTCATATCTAATTAAAATTTACGAACAGTCCGCTAATGAGCCGAACACGATTGAACATGACAGTTTTATTTGATTGGCTAACTTATCGATTGAACCAAACAAGCTTTTTATCAAATCAAACACAAACGAATAGCAAAAAATAAGCCTTTCTTAGTCCTAATAAGCTATTAACTAAGTGCATAACCACATGATTTTTAGTAACAATAATTAATTGCAACTTGACGTCATTTCATTGGCTTCTGACCAAAGTTAGTAATGCATGTGCCGTGATTAGTGTGGTCAAAAAAACCTAGAACGTGCACAGCAGTTATTCCAAATTTGTAATTTACTGTTTTGCAATCATCCCTTGTAATTCATTTATAATTATTCAAAAAGCATACTTGATGATTTCCTCATTCGTTGTAAAAATCACAGGCTTTTATTTACCAACTCCTGAAAAGGGTGGTTGCTCACATCTTAGAATTCAGTAAAATAAAGCAAGTCTTGGAGGAATAGAGAGTGAAGAAGCCTCGGCCAGTAAGCGTCAAGGTTGAGCTCCACCAAAAATAGTACAATGCTTTCTTAGAGTTCCACTGAGTTATCCATTCGTAGAAGATGTTGACTCTAGTAGTCACAAGTGCAACCACTTAAAGAATGTCCTGATTTTGATGATAAATTTTTTAAAAAATGACTTTTGATGCTAATATTTTACGCTGAATTTCATAGTTTAATTTAGATTCAAAATTAGCTACTCAACAGCTTCAGGATCTAGTAATCAATACTTACAAGCACCACTCAAGGTTATAATAGATGGAATGTAGCTTAGAAGCAGCACCTATTAAAAATGAAACCACCAAGATGATGCAAGAGCAACAGCTTAAAGACTTAGAAATATTTTATATTTTACTTCATGTATTTTTATTGTTATTTTTACATTTGTTCCCTAATTTAGAACAACATTCCGATTGTAATGCTGCTAAGTTTGAGATTATTAATACGAGCTTGTAAAATTTTAATTTAAACTAAGAAATGAAAACTCATTGTGGTCACACCAAATGCCAGACACCAGACGATGGCGCACGCACAACACATGCATAGGTGTGCCATGATTGTACCGTGCCTCACAGTGGATAGGCGGGATGGCGCCCATATGCGCCTACCGCGTTTTAGACTTGTGACTAAGCAGTTCTGAATTGAAAAGGCGCGGGCCACAGATTGAAGGATGCGCACCTCGACCCACGCCCAGGTAAATTAATTTAGATATATGTGGCCCATGGATCAAGCACGTGCACCCAAACTCTCCCAGAAATCGCACCCAGACTCCCAGGGGTCGCGCCCAAGGATTGCGCCATCGCCGAATTCTGAACTGCCTCACTTCCAATATATATAGGGCATGTCTCCATTGATCTAGAGCACCTCTCTCATAGCAATATTGAGGTCCTTAAAGGCTGAAGCTCTCAAAAAGGCAAGAATTCAAAAAGGCTCTCTTGCTCTCAAACAATCTCAAAGTTTAGGAGTCAATAGGAGAACTCATTTTAGAAATATTTGTAAGTCTTATATTTCTATTTTATTTCATACCACAAGTGCTGCTGGATTTTGTGAAAGAGTTTGTTTTAGAGAACTCGCCTATGCAAGTCTTAGGAAGGAAAAACTTTGTTGCTTCACAACCAAGATTTTACAGATATGAAGGACGGCTTCTCCGTCTGTTGGTTCAACAAAGGAGCAACTCGGTTTGATTAGATTCTGGAAGATCCAAACATCCAAAAAGTAGATGTTGGTATTGGCTATATGAGCTAAATGACACATCCAAGAGGAGGGGTGAATTAGGTATTGAATCATTTTTGGAAAATAAAACTTTATTTTATTGATATATGAAATTTTAAAACTTTTTAGGAATGAGCAAAAATTATATCAAAGTAAAAAGATAAATAAAAAACAATGCAAACACAAAAAAACTTGTGGTTCAGGTCTTCCGGATCCTGTCCATTTTTCAAATTTTCATCTTCTCCGACAATCCACTCTTCTGCGTCAATTCTTTCAGACGGAGAAGCCTTAACCCCTGCAAAAATTTGACCGCGGAGCAGCAGTAGGTGAGATCATTTCAAATCTTTTGCTAGGTAAAGAAGCCTTAAAAACAAATTCTCTAGTACAACCCCAGCTAGAGTTGGGTAAGCAAAAATAAATTACAAAAATGATAAACATAAGCTTACAGTAATCTTCTAGAAGAGAATCCTAAAAAGCTTCCTAATCCTTTGAGCTTTTGATCACCAGAACTTAAGAGGATTGTTAGCATTTATCAACCTATAATAATGATTTGAATGTTTAAATCAATGCTAGAGGAGCCTTGGGACATGACCTTAGGGGCCTTATTTATAGTGGTAGGATCCTGTTTCATAAATTACAGCAGATATATTTGGATCCTGTTTGTGTCAAGGGCGTGTAAGTCTGGGTGCATGAAATAATTCTTTATTTAATGATAAATTCACCACGAAAAATAATAATATGCTTATGGGGGCGTTGTCCCTGGGGATCAAAATCTCTGCATTTGGACACATGCCATAAATTTATCTTAGGTGCTTTCTTAGTTCTCTAATCCTAATGCTCAAAATTTTAGCAATTCTATGCAATACTATTTTCTTTGTTACAAGATTTACATAATTAAAAATTAAAATAAAATAAAAAAGATCTCCTATGAGAGCTACTGATATCTTGTGGCTTCATCTTACTGCATTTCTAATTTCAGTGCGACGTGCTTGAAATAACTATTAATCCTGAAAGAAAGTTTATTAAAACAAAATTATTATCTAATAATTTATAATCAAAATAGAAAATATCCATTAAGCAAGATATGTTAGCGCCTCTTAGAGTCAACAATCTCCTCATTTCTTATGATGACAAAAAGCATCATAATAATTTTTGGAGAAACAAATAATAAAAAATGCAAACAAAAAAATTCTAAATCTACAATATTAAAATTTCTAAAATAAACTTCACTAAATAAATTTTCTCACACTCAAAATAGGTAGGTAAAAGTTGAGATAATCTCCCCCTTTTGTCATAATAAAAAAATATTTTTCAAGAATTAATATGGATCAATAATCCCTAGTTCATGCCTTAAATGAAGAAATCTCTCACTGTAAAATGGCTTTGTAAGAATATATGCTAGCTGGTGTTTAGTGTTGATGAATTCTAATACTACATCGCCTTTAACTGCGTTATCTCTAATGAAGTGGTGTCTAACTTCAATGTGTTTTGTACATGAATGTTGAACCGAATTTTTAGTGAGACTCGTGCATTAGTGTTGTCACACTTGATTGGAATCTTTTGTAGTTTAATTCCAAAATCTAGTAGTTGTTGCTTAAGCTAAAGAACTTGAGTAACACAACTCCCAAATGCTATATAATTTTCCTCTACAGTAGACAAGACAACTTAATTTTTTTCCTAATTGACCATGACATTAGTGAGTTACTAAGAATCTGACAAGTGATAGATGTGCTCTTCCTATCAATTCTAGATCTAGTAAAATTTGAATCTGAGAAACAAATAAGATCAAATGATGTTTTATAAGTTTTTTTGATTTCTTATTACAAACTTTTCAAATTCACCAATGTTTCATTCTTAGATTATAAAAATTTGACCAAGTGAATCTGAATAAATCATCCACTATTACAAAGCAATATTTAGATCCTCCTAAACTCGCTGGACTAACAGGACCATATATATCTATGTGTAGAATCTGCAGTGGTCGTGAGGTGAAATCTATATGAGATGAATGAAATGTGCACCTTGTTTACTTACCAAGCTTACCAAGCTGGTATGAATCACAAGGTGAGGTTTTGAATACTCTAAACTAGGTAATCCTGAAACTATTCCTAATTTGGAAATTTTTTAGAGTGTAAAAGCCAGTACGACTGTCTTCTATGTGAGAGCCACGAGTCATTGTTATTAATTTTGAAATATTAAATTTCAAATTTTGAAAGTGAACTAAGTTTTAACTAATACACATTATTTACTTTTATTTCTTTTATATTTTTCTTAATAAATACAAATTCAAGATAAAACTCTACTAGAAAATCAATATCACATAACTGACTAATACTAAGCAAATTAAGTTTAAGCCATCAACAAAAAGAACATTGTCTAAATAATATTTATTATGCGTGCCAATTAATTTTATCTTCATCTTAATGTTGTCTCCCAATGTCACTTTTCCTCTCTTCAATTATGAGCTACTAAATTTTATTCTATCTCTTGCCATATGCTTGGAGAAATTGCTATCTAGGTACTACATGTTCTCATTGCTCCTTTTGCAAGAACGTACCTACAACCAAAAAATCAAGTGCTAGCTTTGAACCCGCATATTGTCGAGTCAATTTCTATTTTTAGGTAACCATACCATAGTCCTAGTTCTACTTGATTTTTCACATTGAAGATGTATGTCCAAATAAACCACGTGCAAACACCTTTTATTAAGTAAAAAATTCTGCATTGTTTTAATTCTTTTTTTAGTGAATCTAGTATTCTTAGGTCTAGGCTCTAATTCACTTTAAGGGCTATTTGGCATGAAGTAAAATCAGTGTAAAGTAAAAAAAATTCAGGTAAACTATAATTGGCGTTTGGTAATAAAATGGGTGAAAAACTTTTATACTGTAATTCGATTTTGCATTAATATATATAAAAATAGGGCAAATGAATTACGTCAGAATCAGGCTTATTAGGAGAATACGCGGAGCAGCCAAGCGAGTGAACGAACCGTAGAACGATTTGGCGAATCCTTCGTTCGAACAAACAATTCAAAGGAGTCGTTCAAATCCTAAAAAATATTTCAAAATGATTCAACAGAGCAAATCGTTCGAACGATTCATTCATTTCGTTAGAACAAAACTCTAAATAAATTTAAAAGAAAACAATTTTTTTTGGGTAATTTTACCCTTCAATTTACTCAAAATACCACACTCACAGAATACTTCATTTCAAATAGAAAAATATTAAATTTCTTGTAAAATTACCAAATAATATAAAGTAGCATGATTACATTATAATCAAATTACTTAAAACTTCTCATAATTGCTCATGTCAAATAGCCCTTCATCTTATTTTCAAAGATTTATAAATATATAAAAGCTCTTTAAGTTCTTTACTTAGTCTCAAATTTTCTAAATAAAAAACCTCATTTGGCTCACTATATTGACAGATTATAAACTTTCGAGCTGAGTTTAAGAGTATCTTTTATTTCTTTTAGTTCCCAGCTAAAATTTTAGACTCATATAAATTGATTTTCTAATTTTTATAAGATTTATTAAGATCATTATAAGTAACTTCTTCTAGCATATTTTCTAAATCAAAATAAGTAGGTTTGTCTACCTCTTCATTTGATGATTTTGAAGTTGTCTTCTCTGCTTCTTTTCATTAGATAGAGATTGGCTTGCTCTTCTTCAATATCTGAAGTCTCTTCAGATTTTAATGTTCCTTTTCTTAGTGTTCCTTCTTTATCTTACAGTTGTCGGTTCTAATGTCTTTTTTCTCCTTGCACTCATATCATTGTCAAATTTATTAAAATTCTTACCTTGGCTTTTATTTGGAAACTGTTGCCTATGTTCCTCTCCTTGTTTTTCCTTGTCATTGATTTGTACCTTTCAATGATGAAAACAAGCTCTTCTTTTCAACATTGAGAGCAATCCCCTTCTCTTTCTTTTTGGGTTCTTATGTGATTTCTTCTCTTTTCACTAATACTTGCTCAAAGACTATTAAAGATCCTAGAAGCAAATCTAAAAAATATGTTTTTAAATCCTTTGGCTTCACAATAGATTGGATTTTTGGGTCCCAGTTCTTGGGAAGACTTTAGAGTACCTTATTAACTTTATCCTAATTTATGAATGCTCAACCTAAAGAATGTAAGGACGTAATGATTTTAGTGAGTTTCACGAACATATCGAATATAAACTCGTTAGAATTCATCTAAAATAGTTCATATTCATGCAATTAAGGGTTAATGTAAGACTCGCGCACAACATCAGTACCTTCATAAGCAATAAGACAATCCAAAAAAAAAATTCCAGCCTCACATCAACAGTACATTCGTATGTAATCGCCCTGTTTCAATGCACATTGAAAGCGAATGATTGCTTTGCATTTAACTGTGCAGCTTTAAACTATTCCTAAATCCATTCTATAAGTGAAGAGGTTTGTTCGAGATAGTCGTTTTGAACTAGAAGCCATATATAAATCGTCAACGGACTTTAGAAAGTTTTCATCTTCATCAAACAATGAAGGACGGATGTAATAAGACGCACCCTCCATCGTTGAACATTCCCGTTATGGGATAATGCCATTTATAAAGCAAAATTTTTACTCTACAGATCATGGAATCTTGTATATTAGAGACACGCTCTAATATTACTTGCTGGATATATGAGCCAAATTGCACGACCCAAGAGCGGTGTTAATTAGGTATTGAATAATTTTTGGAGAATAGTACTTTATTTGATTAATATCTGAAATTTTAAGACTATTTTAAGAATGAGTAAAAATTGCATCAAAGTAAAAAAGATAAATAAAAACCAATGCAAACACAAAAAAACTTGTAGGGATTCAAATCTTCCTGACACTACGTCCACTCAAAAATCTGTCTTCTCTGCCAATCCACTTCTCCGATTCACTCCTTCAAGGCGGACAAGCATTCACTCCTGTAAAAACATGGTCACGAAGCAGCGGAAGGTTCCCTCCTTCCCAAGTTTTTGGCCGGGCGAAAAGACCTTTTAAACAAAATCTCTAGCACAATCCCAGCAAAAGTTGGTAAGCAAAAATAAATTTCAAAAATGAAAGATGAAAACTTGTAGAAAATCATCAGGAGAATCTCAAAAAACTTCCTAATTTTTAAGCTATTGATCCCCATTACTTAAGAGAGTTGTTAGCTTTTATCAACCTCCAGTAATGATTTAAAAATTTAAATCAATGCTAGAGGTGCCTTAGCATCTGTCCATGGGGGGTCCCTATTTATAATGGTAGGATCCGACTTCAAAATGGCAACTGATATATTTGGATCAGGTTTGTGCCTCGGAGCGCGTAAGGCGCGTCTAAGCGCATGATATAATTCCTTATTTAATTATTTCTACATGGAATAAATCCACCGTGGAATATAATATAATGTGTATGGGCACGTTGCGCCTTGGCAAATCTTTGTTTCTAGGTACAGTGATGAATTTGTCTTAGGCTTTTGCTTAGTTCTTTAATCCCAATGATCAGAAGTAAAAATAAAATAAAATAAAAGATCTCCTGAGAGAGCTGCTCATATATGGCGCTTTATCTTATTGCATCTCAATTTTGTTGTGCCACATGCCTGTAAAAGCAATAAATTCTTAAAGAGACCGTTCACTAAATAAAAAATATGAGCAAACAAAAATTATTGTCTAATGATTTGTTATCATGAAAATAGAGATCATCCACTAAACCGGGTGTGCTAGACTCCTAGAGTCAACAATAAAGTTAAGAGTACCGAACCATGATAAAAAAATTTTGTGTTTACATGTTTGCAATTTATTTTTTCTTTCTGTGTTGAGATTGTGTTTATGTTCAACTTTCTTTTTTTGAGTGTGCTATAAGTGTAATATTTTTAACGTACGCTAAAATTTTCTAATGTTTAAAATTTTAAATCTTAATTTTCTTAAATCATAATCAATTCACTTCTTGATAATGCCATTTGATTTTTAAAGGCAACAAATGGTATATGAGCTGAGTCTCTACTATACTAAGATTTAATAATCTTGAAAAATTAATATTTGATTTTTATGGCACTATTAGGGATCAAGAATTTTAATGCAAAGAAAGGTGCATCATAGACCCATCCATCGCTATTTAATGGAATTAATTTTGATTTTTGGAAAATAAAAATGTGAAATTTTGACCAGTCTATTAATTTTCACATATGGGTGTTAGTTGAGGAAGGATATAGAAGCCTACAATCCCACATAATGAATGAATCGAAGAACAATTTAAAGCCGCACAACTAAATGCAAAAGCGGTCACTTTCTTTCAGTGTTCACTTAAACAGAAAGATTAAATGTGCTTTTATTTGTGCAAAACTGAAAAGAAAATATGAGATTTATTAGCTATTACTTGAGAATAGATGATGTTCATGAGTCAAGAATAAATTCCTTAAGCACAGATATTCACCATTTCCTATGAATTAAGAGTCAGTATATGCTATATAAACTCAACTCAGAAAAATTATTATAGACCTACATGCCTTAGGAAAAACTTTTACAAATCAAGGAAAAGTTAATTATGTCTTGTGTAGCTTACCAAAGAGCTGGGATTCTAAGATCCAAAATATTTTGTAAGCCAAGATCTTAAGATTTGTTCTCTTTATTTGCTTCTTGTTAAGTATTAGCTAAAATAGAAGAGATCAAAGAGTAGCCAAGAAAAAATAAAAAATGAATTGCCCTGAATGTTAAAGTAGCAGTGAAAGCATTGAGGATGAAGAACTAATCTTCATGATAAGAAAATTTTAGGATACTTTATCCCAAGAGATTATCAATTATCAATAATCCCAAGAGATTTTTTATATTTAATGCAAATGATAAAAATAATGGCGAATAGGCCACCACATAAATAAAAATATGAAACCCAAATCTAGTCATTCAATGATTTGGGTCTCTCACTAACCTACTAATAGTTGCATGTAAACTTCATTAGCCATCATATGGTTGAATTTTACATTTATTTTCATAAAAAATTTCTCAGTTAAAATGGCAGCCAGCTCGATGTAATGATATGTGAATTTAATAACTCCATCATCCATTATAAGAAATGCATGTCCACTTCTATTTATGTCAATCAAATACAGCAATAATCTGCATCCTTTATCTTGTCCAATGCTTCATATATATTACCCCAAAGATCATGTCATTTGAAGCAGATATCTCACCTAAAGGGCTTGCAACCTTCTAAGCATATACATCACAACATTACAAAATGTAGTTTTGCGAAAGATCTCCTGGCATATTTTTCCATCATGATAAACAAAAAATCTAAACTAATTCCAATAATGGGAGACAAGCATATAAATATATTCTCTACTTTGATTAGGGACGCATGCAAGAGTGAAGCAAGTATTGTAACCAGTGATGCTAGTGAAAAAAACCAGCTTCTCCAACTGTCTGCCATCATTTTCCCAGTTAAATTTATGTAAATGACCTTAGGCCGCCAGTTGACACCCTCAGTTTTCAACAACAGACACTCTCCTCTACCCTCACCAACAGTCAGCCATCCTCCAACACTTCTATAATCAACAATCACCATCAGCAAGCAGTAATTACCCTCAACCTCTGTCCTAGTCAGTTGGCAACACTCACTGCCATCTTCATTGGCCATCAGTAGATACCCCCTCCACGCTCACCAGCCAGCAGCACCAACCAACCACCCTTGCCAACTGACAATCATCATCCACTGCATACGAATCCCCAGATGACATGAGCTACTTTTCTCATATCAAGTTCAACAGCTACCACACGGATATAGTTCTACAGCTAACTATTCAAGCAATCATAACTGTCCCTACTGAACCCTAAGAATAAACCTACGATTAAAGATAAAGTTTGAAAACTTCAATACTTTCCTAATCATGCAACGGACAACAAATGATCTAACTCTATTATTCAAAGCATTTAATCTTCAAGAACTTCAAGATAGGTTATAGTGAAACAAAATTTTAAATATATGCATATAAAAGTTGGCTATCCCATGTTCAAGACGAGAAAGGAGGTTGTGCAGCCTTAGCAGCAATGAGCTACAATGCAGAAATGTAGTGAGAAGTACGTAAAGTCTGCTAGATTGGTGTTCAAGTGCAGTGTTAAATGAGTGAGACTTCCAACATTATGGATGAATGTGTGAAAGAAAAGCTAGTCCAAGACAATTAAGAATAAGAAGTTGAAATCCTATCATTCTCACTAGCAAGCCTTCCAAGTAGATACTATAATTATAAGAAGATAAATGATTTCTCTTCCAAAAAGGATGCTGGTGGAACAGAAAGCAAGGGAAATATATAATTTAAGCTTTAAAATCCAGGAAATTAAGTAAGGCTTGCAATAAAATGTGCTGACATCATCCTGGATAAAAGTTTAGATGATGATGTTATAGACAGAATTTTAGTAAATATGGATTATCCAAGTGTCAACGCCTCATAGTGAGATATGTGCCTTGATTCAAATCCAAGTTAAGCAAATGTAGTGATGTCAAGCAGTGCCCCAAAAAAAGCAGGAATGGTGTTCGGCCTAGGACCAAGACCAATCTGAATATTGGTCCTGTCAGTCCTGTGTAATCGGCATACATGGCCAATCATGTATTCCAACTGCATGATTGCTAAAAAGCCTACTTCAACAATCTATACCATCCCTCGCCTCCACAATTAACCAGCGATGGACACATGGGCAACAAATGGCCTGCAAAGAAAGGAAGGCATCAGAAAATAATTAAAGCGTTGTTGCCAGACTTTAAAACTGTTGTTCAAGGCCACTGCAACTTATCTATCCAATCGACTCCATTCCAACTCCGCATTATTAGCATGGCCACCAATCGTGTCACTCTCGTTTACCACGCCCTCCAGGAGCCCTTTT
The DNA here is from genome assembly GCA_016760335.1 of Gastrodia elata. Lineage (NCBI taxonomy): Eukaryota > Viridiplantae > Streptophyta > Magnoliopsida > Asparagales > Orchidaceae > Gastrodia > Gastrodia elata. The sequence goes on along the minus strand of CM028670.1, from coordinate 78,760,527 downwards.
ACTCATAAATTCTATCTCAGCTTAAAGGCCTGTATAACTGAAGAATTAACAAGATGACACATACACAAGCAGACTAAGAAGCTAAGAGATTGTCTGACTTGTTATAATTTATCTCTCGCAAAAGTCAGAGACACCGTATTCAAGCACCTGCAGTACTTCAACGCTAACAAATACAGGAAGGAGGTTCAGGACCTTTTGACCACCCATAGTTCATTTTAGACAAATCAAGCTCTCTCGAAGCATGTCTCCACTTGTAATTTGTAATCCCCCCATATATAAGGAAATCTCCCAGTACTAAATCCTAAAGTGGACATAGGTTGTACTTCTCAACTGAACCACTATAAATTTAGTATTTTCTGTATTTTTTTCATTTCCATTTTTTGGGGTTTTATACTTGAATGCTAGGGATCCTAACTTATGGTTAATAAGGCTGAACTAACAGATTTCTCACCCCTCCCATGTGATTAAATCATCCCGACCATAATATTATTCACTAGAACGCACTCAATGAGTCCCCGACTACCTTTACAGAACCACGCCACAATCAAAACCTCATCAAGCAAAAATTCTCGACAACAATTTTGGCATCATCTGTGAAAAATTGTCTCAGGTGCTGAAAATTATGTTTTTAGAACACCGTTAGTATTCAAACCAAGAACCCCCTGCGGAGTCCTCTATTTACCATACTTCATTGTCGGCATACAAATTTCCTAATTGCTATCAATAGTGGACAATGACCTGACCAATGTGGTAACCCTATTGGTGCTCAAAATCTTCAACCTAAGCTCAAGGTTGCCCTCTTTCTCCTGCTCGGCAATGTTGATAACACTCGCACAACATGAACTCTCGTCGACCGCACTCCCTCCCTCCAATTGTCATTCTTCTATCTCATTGCATCTTTCATACTCCTGTCCATGAAAAGTATCACAGGCATACTCCACCACATCACAGATGTCGACTTTCACCTTCCCCTTTCCTTTCTGACCTTACACTTCAAGCTCTCCTTCTCCTCAAGGCTACAAAAGAACGTCTTCTATTAGCCCAAGTATCAATAGTAAGAAGGATTTCCCTATTCACTCCCCATTCGCCTGGGAAATGCTTTGTGAGTGCCTTCTCAAGGGATTCAAAGTTCCACACCTTAAAGCCTACAAGGACACCATCGATCCATTGACCACATCGACTTTTTTGACAACGTAATCTCTTTGTACCAAATCCCAAACAGTGTTAAATGTTATCTCTTACTACAACCATGTATGAGTCCACTCAGGGGGTGGCTGAAAAGCCTAATTAGAGCCTTACTAACAAGTTCCTCTCCAATAGTGTTGTTTGGCGGACGAGAGATTGAAATGAGATGGAGGAAGTGATTTCAGTCAATGATGGAGGAAAATTTTTTGATGAAGACGAGAAATATTAGCATAACAAAGAGAATAATAAAACTTAAATCTTCACTTTTATTCATTCATGACAATTACATTAATATTTCTAACCTTATCCTTATATTTAAATTTCAAAATTAAAATGGATAGAGAGAAAAACAAAAATAGAAAATTCAAGTAAATATCACAATACGATAAACAATATGAAAAGATAAAATATTAAATGGTGGGAATGGTTGTTGACTGCTCACTTTTATAAAAGCCCAATTTTAAAATTCGAATTTTCCACCATAATTATCTATCCAAAACTTGAATTTTAATTCAAATTTATATTTAAATTGGGCATAAAATTAATATTTCAAGATTATAGTACTAATCACCAGCTTATATTTGTCATAAATATGGTAAGTGAACCCTATATTGACTAGATTAGCTGGTGAGGCCCACTTGATGCTAAGTGAGCTAGGTGGTGGTCAACTTGATGCTAACTGGATCCAAAGAGATAAGATTTAGTAATTTGGCAAATGATGTGTTGCATCAGCACATCATCAATAAAAACATTAATAAATTACAAGGTGCATGCCTGCTTAATCATCAAACATGAGATTATACGCCATGTAGAAGAATTAAGCCGATTCCATGTCAATGAATTTTTTATAATATAAAATTTTATCCTAATGGATCAACTAGTCAATACAAGGCTCATCGTGTTGCTAAAAAATAATTCAATTAGCTAATAGGAAGACTCAACTCAGTGCAACTTTTATTGTTTGTTGTTATCAATTAAGACTAGCCTCTTCTACATATGGATGTGAGTAGTATATTCTTGTATAGCACTATTCTTGATATTGCTTATATGTAGTAAACCTGGATAAGTTGGTTAGCAAGAGATTAAAATATATAAACTCAACAAAGTTATATAGTGTTAAACAACGTTTATGAGCCCAATTTTACTATTTTGAAAATTTTTAATAAAACTAGCCATCATAGAAGTATTGCAGATCAATCAATCTCACTTTAGCATACCTGAATTGGCTATATTATCTTAGTTGTTTATGTTGAATTATTACGCTCTTCATAAATGATAGACACTTATGATTGTATAAACCACTATTTAATATAATACTTTAAACAAAAATTTTGAATTGATAAAAAAGCTTTCTAAAAATCAATTTTGCATACAACAAACCAGTGTATATTTTCATTTCAAAGAATATATGTAACTGATTTGATGGAGGCTGCGTTTTTAGATTAAATGCCTACTACCACTCGCGTATATACTTCAAAAGACTGACTGTAAGAAATCAATGATTTCTCATTATTAATTTTGGCTTCGAAATTGATTTATTTTATACTCATGAGACAAATTATCTTATTTGTTGGGGTTGCTAACTAAGAGATGCCAAGTCTCACAAAAACAGTAAGTATACATTCCGTTCTTATAAATATCAAGAAATCACTTGAAAAATGCATGTATACACTAAAATTGAACACCTAAATAATGAATCATTCTCTAAAATGAATTGAGTGAGTTTATTTGATGATCAATTCAACCAAACAACATTGCATCATTGTTGAAGAAACTTGGTCTTTCAAAAAAGCAAAAATAATATGTTGTAAGCAAATCTTTCTTGCTTGGATGTTTATCTAACAAATTTTTGAAACAAAGAAAAATTTTCATGTAAACTAATAGGGGATGGCATATGCTAAAAAAGAAACACAAGAAAACTGCTTCAATTCAAAGGCAGCGGACAATGCTTCTTACTGCCCAAAGGTTAGTTGATCCAACAAACTCCAACAACTATAAGGAATGGGAATTGAAGTTAGTGAGCCAATGCATTAAATCTTAATAATAAATTGCACCATTTCCAGTTCAGTATAAAGATATCTACAAAGTACACAAGAACATGTACTTAGAAAGTTTTAAGAATCTTTTTTATATGCCGCTTGCATAATAGTAATTGGTTAAGAGAGCAAATGATTCCAATTGAAAATGAAAGTCCCTAATTAGTTTGGGTAAGTGAATCCCAAGAACTTCCTAAGAAATCTACTAATTTCATCAAATCAACAATCCCTTGCATTGCCTCTACATTACATTAATTTTTTAGGTTACATAAAATTGTTATAAAGAGGTACTAACCAGATATACCTCGAAGCTGATTTGTACCACTTACTGATATATTTACTTTAGCAAAATGTTCTATCGATTTGAGAATATGGTAGCACATTAAGAGAAAAATGAGATAAATTGCTCCAAATTTGTCTTTTCACCATTAACCCCCTTTAGCGTCTAAAAGATACATGGTATACAATCTCAACTAATGGATAAATCCATCCTAAATAACGCAACAACTTTTTCTGATGTTCTACACTTTACAAAACTCTCAAATCATACAAATTTGAACCAAAATCAATATACCATAGTTGTTGACATAAAAGTTGACTGTTATAATAAATAAACATTTCAAAATTCCTTCCATGAACGTGGTTGAGACTGGCAAGCCTTCATCACCAACACATGTCCAACATGCTTCAAATCATACCTAAGAATTTTTCCACATAAAAGTAGAGTAACACACTGCATGGCACAGCAATAACGTGCCCAAGACACGTGCAAGACAAGTAACAAGCAGTTTTTTTGCTGGTTTAATCATTTTAGTTCTAACTTAATGTGACATTAAAACCCTTATTTCAGCTCCTATCCAATTTAATTTTCACATTCATTCTCATCAATTATTATCATGTCTTGATTATCCCTAATCCACCTATCTCATTTTGAATGTCATACATAAAATTTCTATGTATCAAGCCATTTATGATAAATAAACCAAAATGCCTTTCGTGCACGTAATTGAGACTGGTAAGCCTTCATCATGCCCAACACATGAAACATACTTCAAATCATACCTAAGAATCTTTTCACATAAAGATTGAGCAACACACTGCATGGCACAGCAATAACGTGCCCAAGACACATGCAAGACAAATCACAAGCAGTTTTTTGCTGGTTTAATCATTTTAGTCCTAACTTGATGTGACATTAAAACTCTTATTTCAGCTCCTATCTTAGTTATGCTTCACACTCAATCTCACCAATTATTATCACGCCTTGCTTATCCCTAATCCACCTATCTCATTTTGAATGTCATACCTAATATTTCTATTTATCAAGCCATTTATCTGATTTCTCCATTTCTACCAAGACTAATCTTGTCATGTTGTTTCTTCACTTTTTAGTCACACAGCATACACAGTAATTTCATTTTGATGCCTTCAATCACCTTTTTCATATTCAATGACCTTTTGTCTCTTCACATTACTCAAGTTTAAATTTAACTAAGCTATAATTATATGTCAATGACTATTTCAAAGTTTTTTCACCATCAGGTTTCTGGATTTATCCAATTCAGTCTGACGAGTGCTCAAAAAATTCATCTACTTCTCTGATTTATTTTGAGATTTGAGATAGTTCAAACAATATATTGTTGAAAAAGAAACGCCCAAATGAACCTCATCAATATTCATTATGAAAATATTTTAGGCATGTTGAGGGATATAAGATAAATTTAACCAAAAAGTAATGCCACAACAATTTTTGAGCACAGAAGAAAAGCTGAGAACTTAAAAAAGGTTATGACTTGGTTGCTTTACTTAAAATAAAAAAGAGATCATTTTGACAAAAGAAACTCAAGTTTAACAAAATCAAACATTTAAAATCAAGGGTTTCCACAGATTTTTCATAATAAAGATCTTAAGTGAGTCAATAATAATAATAATAATATGATACAAGAATTTTAGTTACACATTTTATATTAATAATTGATATAAAAGCATTACATTCTAATTTTTATAGTCATATCATGTCTTGCCATTATCATTTCAGGTTACATTTTTACAATGGGCGATTAGGTTGAGGAGAATGAACTAGTAGTGATCACGAATTTGCAAATCCCTTTTCTGCAAATTCACATGACAATCTAACAAATAAGCCTCCTAAATGATGCTGAGAAAAATATGGTAATACTTTGGGTACCTAATGCATTTCTATATATAATTTTGGAACATTGATATCTTTCTCTATAATTATCATTAATGATGAAAATATAAATGGCAACATCAACAAATGAAAATAAGTATCTATTTTGCAAGGCATTGCTTCCTTAGGTTATACTACTGCATATGGATGAATTTGCATGTCTTAGGTATAAGATTAAAAAGCACCTTATCACATAAGAAAAAATTAATAATCATTTTCATTATTGCACAACTCCTTTCCCACCTATTATTATAAATGATAGTTTCTCTTCATGCTAAAGCTTAATGAGACAAGAATTAAATAAAAAATAATATTTTAGCATTCCATAAAAGCATGTGAATCAAGTTAAAATAAGCATTGCTAGAAGAACATAACAAGAACGGTTACTCTAATGAAGTGCGAATTGAACAAGAGGAGAAATAATTCAAGAAAGATGAACAAAAAAATCAAGCAAATGAGTCAGTGGGGATTAATTATGGGGTTGTTAGGGTTTGTAGTTTCATATAGATTTAATAAATAAACATTGACACAAAATAATTTAGACAAATATAATAAAACAAATTATTATTTGAATTACAACAGCAAAAATTTATTAGAACTAACTTAATTTTATTAATTTGTGATATAAGTTTCAGACCCTAGCTATTATGTACAAAAGGCAAGCCTGAGGTGCCATATGCAAGCTTATGAAGAGTATGCTCCACAAAGAAGGCATGTCTTAAATGCCCAATGTTAATTTTATCTTACATTGCTCCATGAAAATTCAAATATGTTGTTTAAAAAAGATTTATATTGATGATCATTCTATGGAAAATTTGGTGTAAATACTTAAGGAAAAAATTATATTTTCTATGTCGCTAAACTTTGATGTATTGATAATTTTTTTAAATATATGGAAACAAATTTCAAAAATTCAATTTAGACAAAAAAGCATACTCCAAAAACCATATGCTCATATAACACCCAACAAAAAGTGTAATAAAATGAAAAAACTGCCAACTTACTAGCATCTCCAAGACTCATTTCTCATAAATATCCCCCATTAGTCGTGAAACATGTGATCCTTACTACCCATTACACCATATTATTCATGATCCTTCTACACTTTTCAAACACTAATCATCAACTAGCATCCTTTCTCCCACACTATCTATTATCTCACTATGATAGTATTTAATTTCCTTTTCTAATTTTTTTCTATTTTTTTCAAGAGATTAAGCGTCTAGGTAGTGACTTATGCATTGCATATTCCTTAGATACCCATAAAACTATAAAATAAGATGTTTGAATTTGCTTACAAAATGCATGCACAATTCAACTTCTCTTTTCTTGAGAATGCACCATCATTCCAACCGCTACTACATCATCTTTTGTATCTCTTCCTCCTATTGCTTCCTTCCTACCTGTCCCCCCTATAGGTGTAGCAAAAAAAAAACTACAACTTCCACATACAGCACCTCATAGAAACTTGTCAACATTCCTCCAAAATGATGCATTTCACTTTACAACACCTTGCATTATAATGGGGAAAAAACAAATTGCCTATGACAATATTCAATAATTCTTGATTTTTTACTATTAATCACTTTCCTAATAATATTCCCCTTCTCTTTGTTCACACTCTTTTCTAAGGACGTATTTAGAGACAATGGAACATCCATAAAACAACTTGTTAAAATTAAGATGGAAGCTTTTCTTTGTCAAAAAACAACAGAATCATTTTCCTTAGTTCCTATGATCAAAATAATCGCTTTTTGATGAATCTTCACTATCATGTTTCATCTCCGAGGCTCGTCAGTCAATGATCTGCAATTTTTAATATATTCAAATTTATGGGTTTATAATTTTGATACTTTTCTTTGGTTATCAAATTCACTCTATCAGACTTTTCTTTCTATACATGTCAATAATGGTTGCTCCATTCTACAAATTCAAGTTAGCAGCGCATTTTCAACATAAGTTATTAAAAGTGCAGTAAATATGGAAAAAACTCTAGGTAAGTTGCTTCAAGGAATAAATGCATCTACTTTATCAAGATGGATGTTTATAGACACAAGCACAATTCATAGCTAAGTTTGAAAAATTGTACTATGTTTTTGATAAAGTAAATCAAAAACAGAATTATAAAGCATTCTACTTTTATCAAATATAACTTTTAACTCAATTGTATTAGCTAATTATAGATATTGTGCTTTTGTGAGAAGTACTATAACCAGCTAGAGAGTTATGAATCAGATTGTTGATAGCAAAGTAAGCATAGAAACAAGAAATAGAGTTGTGGCAGATTCTATATAGGCAATGATGCAAACTAACTCTCAGTGGAATAAGAATTTCACCAAGTAAGCATATATTTATGTATTGTGACAATTGTGTAGCCATATAAATTGTCAATAATCCTCTCTTTAGTAAAAGGACCAGACACACCAATGTTGATTGGTATTTCACAGGGTAAATCTTCTTTCAAGGTGGCAAAAGAAGAGGAAAATATAATAAACTAAAGTTTTTATTTTGGATTTTATTGTTTAATCTTTTTAGGGCATCTATAATAGTCATCTGTACGCCCATATAAGAAAATCCTCTCATTGAAAAGTAATATCAATTTTCTTTCTCTAAACACAATATTCAGAAATTAGAAGAGTATAATTTATGAAATAAATTATAAGAAAAATCATTTTTTAACTAAAAAAGAAATAATTGCAGATTTAAAATGAAAAATAGTAAGAATATCGGAGCCGAAGCAATTTTCCAAATAAATTATATATGTTCACCTTTAGCATGTCGGATGCTTTCTTGAGCTCGATCTCAAGCTCCATCATAGTAGTAGCCTCGCTGGAACGGATGAAGGCCGCAAGGGCCATGATCGCCGCAACGGCCTCTGCCAGGTCAGGCTTCTTCCTCCAATAATTGAACTCGTCAATGACGCTGAAGGGCATCCCAGTACCAGCAGCCCAGTTTCCTCCGGTAGCCCTAAGATTAGTAGAAACATCAGGCTGCGCCGCACCTCGTATAACGGCGGCTTGTGCCTGTGCTAGCCAATCGCTAGTGACGACGGCGTGGTGCTCTGACCTTGTCTGGTAGTATGCAGAAATTCCATGGCTGGAGTTGGGATTAGGGTTTTGAAGAGTGTTTGGCTCCATATCTTCGCTGGAGAGGAACGATTGGTGATCAAAAGGAGATCTGTGCGCTTGCTGCCACTTGTCCACGACAAAAGAAGCCGATGTGCTCCACATATCTGGTTTAAAAAAAGTTACCTTTCTTTGTGTCGAGAGCAATTAAAGAAAGTTCGAATAGAAAATTTAGCGTACTGTACTGTTGATTCACATATACCCTTTAAAAATAGAGTAACGGGCTCTAAATCAGTATGCATTTAAATAGAAATTTTAGTTCTTTATCAGTTTGAGAGCTAAGTAATATTTAATGAGCTGAAAAATCAACAATTAAGTTATTGCAGATTTGATTAAAATTATTATTATCTATTTATTCTCTCCTTTTATTTTTAGATAATTTAAGAGAAAAGTTAGATTAATATAATAGTTTTCTTAATTATATTTTTTTGTATTTTTTGGATTTACGTACTTTAGGCACATGTACTTGATTCAAATATGATCTCTAACATCGGGATTTCTGCAATTATCTTGTGCAATTGAGAAAAATGTAATCTCTTTAGTGAAGTCTTAAGCTAAATACACATTGACACATTTAATCTACTTAACATTCATCTCCTTCAATCTCTCTTTCTTAAATACTCATGGCATGCAATGGTCCCTTCACTTGCTTCTCCTTACAAGATCATTGAAGTTCTTATCTTTATCTCGAGCTCTGCCTTGTTAGATTTTATCACTATGTTTGTTGCAATCATATGAGATAGTGAAAGCATGCATTGCCTATTGCATCGTGTGATTGCGTCTTCAAATTCTTAATGTCGGTAGTTCTGTAGGGTTTTCAAAATTTCTATCATTATCATTCACAACTATGAATTTCTTAAATTTCCTTTATAAAGTGTTTGAAATTTTGATTATTCTATTCTTTCATTTTTTCTCTATTCAAATTATAAACAATTTTCATATGCAATTTTGGAGATATATTCAAGTGAGAAGCTTAATTCTGTTTATGTTTTAAGGGATGCTAAATATATCTAAGTTTCATACATTATATAAATAAATAAAAATTCAAAATGAAACCTTTGTCATGTGAATGCTTGTTCCATAATTCATTCCTTACTTTCCATGCTATATGCTAGATTGCGTGGCATTAAGCCCCACACCACCCTACTTCCCACCTTATTATTCATTTTGTGTGGCTCTTTGCATTTATAGATCATCATGAATGGTTTGGACTTGCATTCTTAACTTATTTCTGTAATTAGTCATTGTAGTATTGTAACCACTTTATATTAAGATTTAATTAAACTTAATCAACACTAATTAAATTATGACTATACTTTTTAATTTTTATAAAATGGTTTGGAAATTCATTACTTTAAATATTTCAATTAAAAGAGATATATTTTTATAAATATTATTAGATAATTTGATATTTTTGTTTTATACATTATTTTTAATAATTTATTGAAACTAATTTTAAAAAAAAAGTTTAATAAAATGTATTGCATGCCAAAACTTAAATATTTTTATATATTTAGATTCCTCATTTAATTATGTTATTAATTAAACTCTTATGAAATTTGGAATTAAAATGAGAGAAAATATATTGTGTATTATATTTTAATTTAATTAAAGTTGTACATGATTTATTAATAAAAATTCGTTTAGTTGTTATTTATTCATAGGTGAATTCTAATAGTGATCAATGGATCCAACAATAAGTGTGATCTTTCATAACTACGTGGATGATATCAATTGTTAGATTTGGTATAATAATTGAACGACATTCAAACTGCGGAGATTATTAAAAGTGTTAGATTTAAATAGTTTCGTGATCACACAAAACATATTCATTCAAAAATCCCAAAAGCAATCAAAGTTATTAATTTACTCATATTAAATAAGATGTAATCAGACATTAATGATTTAATTAACCATTAAACCATCGTGGCCAACGAACTAGCTAGTTGGCCAAGCCACAGTATCGGCTTTCCTTATAACAACCCAAATCCTTATAAATATTAGTAGGACTAAAACCTTACTCAATTAAGTCAAACTCAGAATCTTAAGCTAGTTCAAAATTATGCCAAATCAAATATACTGTTGAAAATGTATATTTTTGTGATTGAATGCTTAGTTTGAGAGCATGAATAACAGGTACTCTTAAATTAATTTATAAAATTTTTAATTTCAAAAAATAAGAAAAATAAAATATAAATCCAAATCCCAAAATTTTAATATCGTTGGATTCATAATAATAAATGAATGCCATATAAAATGTTTCGTCAAAATTGGAGGACCCGTAATTAATTTTTGAAGTTTTTATCTTCAAAAATTTATATAAAATAAAATATAGCTCTAAATTAAGAAAATTTAGGCCGAGAATGTTCCCTCATCAAGACGCATCTCTCGGTCAAATTTTGCCAAATTTGGAGAATAAAAGATAAACAAATGAGAATAATTTAAATCGTTTTTTATTTAAAATTTTTCTTAACAGGCATCATCTCTCCTCCCCCGTCTTCATGTGTGCCCTATTGTATCGATCCAAGCCCCCAGCTCACCACGCGCCCCCAGCCTGACCGCCACGTCAGCTCACCAAAGTTGCCTGACTTCCCCTCCATTTTCCCCTCCCCTCCTTATAAATAAAGTCCCAAGCTCCCCTTTCAAACCACACATCTCCCCTCCTCTTCCTTGGTTGGCCGACCATTGCCCCCCCCCCCCCCCCCCCCCAGTCTCACCAACCCCTAGCTAGTTGCCCCAACCTCCGGCCTTTCCCTCCATAGCTAGCATTTTAACAACCCTAGTTGTTACCCTAGTTAGATTCTAATTAATTAAGCTAAATCAAACTTTAATTTTGATTCTATTAGACTCAATGAGTCATTTAAATCTAATCATAGAAATTTGAAATTAATTAGAGCTCATTTGAGCATTTTAGCAATTTTGTCTATTTTTAGATCCTGAAAAACAATTAAATTAATTCGATCTTCAAATTAAAATCTGATTATATTTTTGAATTTCCCACTCCCAAATTAGCCAAGGGTGAATTTTTAGGAATTTTTAGAGGTCATTTAGGCCTATTTTAAATTTAATTTAGATTGGTTCAATTTCAAATTAGGGTTTGCAACATTTCTTAATTTCATTCTTATCCTTCTTCAATAGTCGGTTGACCCCAAACCGCGGACTCCATCCAGGCCATTGATCCCGTGGATCCGATCAAATAGCTCGCGCTTTCGATTAGATCCGATCCATCACAGTTGTTCCGCAGTTCCGAGAAATGATCTAATGACATCCATCCTTCCGCCTTAAGCAGCCTCGATCATCCATCAAAGCTTGAGATATGATCCAATGGACGATCTCCCTCCCATGATCGGTCGTTGCCTATCTGATGATCAGAGCCATTCCATTCCAACATATGATCCATCCGACGGCTGCGCTTCCACCATCGCTGTAGAGCTTTGTCCCCAGCTTGCGCACCCGACAAAATTATCTGCTCATACCATTGGCACTAGGCTTGTCCCCCACTCTTTCTGCCACATCCTCCAGGCCATTAAACCTTCCCAATCTGGTAGGATGAAGCTCGTCGGGTCATGAGGACCTGTTAGCCCCAATTGTGGTGGCTTGAGGTTCTGCCTCTGCCTGAGCTTGAACCATGGCTCCCAGCCATAGTATCCACCTTTGGACCTCCCTCTTATCTATAAATACTCTGGAGATATCATAGTGAGTCCCTTTGCTCACTGTGATCCCCTAAATTTTACAGCTGAAGCTTCTAGAGCTCCCATAAATCTCGGCGATCCCCGAACCTTTGAACAGCTGATTGAGGGTGTGGTCTAGTGTTCAGACCCCCTTGCTGAGCTTCTGCGATCACCTAAAAACTTATGAACTCTTCATTTCGCCTCTCTCGCAGCAGTTCTCCAGTTCCGGGTACAGCTTCTGACCTCATCTTTGTCGAGTTGGTTCTGGCTCGATTCACGCTTTCCTTACCCTAGATGTTGTGCTATGATTGCACCTTAGTTCCCCATTATGTAGCTAAGGCAGTGGTGGAGACTAACAGTGGACTAGACGGTGCAATTGCCATCTGAGAGTGCACTGGCATCAGCTTTTCGGCCATTGAATCATAGCGATTGCTCGAGCCATTGAGTCCCCATTCGAAGTCCAATTCACTTCTTGAGTGATTGTAGATTTATATAAATCACTGGGTTCGATCTAGTCGATCGATTCTACTAGAATCGATCAACTCAGTTTCAGCTCGCATTTGTAAAATGTCGCAAGTAGCACTCTAGTGATCGATCCACTCCCTGGACTCGTCGATTCGTCCAAATGCTTCTCCTTCAATTCTTGAACGTGTAGGTTTAAGTCTTAGCTTGTGGCATTATCTCTATGAGGAGAATTCACTCCTCTCATATTTTTCCCCATTTGGATCGATAGGCTGAGTAGCACCCCAGCGATCCGGCGCATCCCAGAAGGGGGTTCCTAGCTCAATTGATGCGCCTTGAGCCATTGTAGCCGTCGAGATCTAAGCGCGATGTGGTCTAGAGACGGAGAATTCGACATCATAACCTAACCCTAGTGGTCCCGTGGTCAGGGAAATGGCATGGGAATGATACACAGTACCAGGTCGGGTCAGACCCCGATCCACGTATTTTGCTTTCGTGCCGATGTATTTTCCGCCGATTTAATGGAATTAATTTCCTTAGGGAAATTAATTGAATAAATGTCAGCCTATGTTTTAATTTAAATAAATCATTAAGAATGTATTAATGAAATAATTTAACCAACACTTATCCAAATGGTATGATCCAATATATCATTTAAACCAAAAAAATGCAAAGAATAATAATATGAAATAAAATTCAAGATCCAATGGTTAGATTTTATAAAATTACCTAATCCTTCTCTGATCTTAATTAATTTAATTAATATCCAAAAATTATGATTTAGGTCTCTGATTGTTCATAAGACAGTAGAGTACTTATTTAGGTCCTTATAAATAATTTAAGAATATTAAAGTTGTTAATCACCTCTTAAGCACCATAATCCTAAATTAGTGAAATTAGGCATTAATTAACCTTCTAATTTTGGTGAACCAAATTCCTAATGTTTTCATAAGAGTATTAGAACCCTCTTATTTGCTTAGATCATCTAAATGAATCCTGATTCCCTTAATTACCTTATTTAGCCTTAAAATGAGATTAGTGTCATTTAAGCTAAATTGTATGCTAAATCTTAAGCTAAGTGTCCCACTTACTCTATTAATCAATATCAAGTCCATTAAAACTGATTTGAGTTAATTTGAATGTTTAAGTCTTAAATTTCTAATTTTTAACTTTAAGAAGGGTATTTTGGCTATTCTTACCAAAATATTATTTAAGCATCCTTAAACCTTAGAAACTTTAGTAAGGTGTTTTTAATTAGTAATGAATGTATTAGTGTCATTTTCCTTAACTTTTGAGCCTAATTAATCTAATTGAGCTAAGTTTAATTTTTCTTTTCCTTAAGTGATCAAAGATCTTAGATCTTAGACTCTTAATCATTTTAATCTAATTATATCATCTCATTTGGAAATCCCTACTTGATTAATTTTCTAATTCTTTTGAAACCTCCTTGTGGGTGTAGGATTTATTCAATCTATAGAATAATGTGACAATTTTACAAATAAAATATAGATCTTAGATTCATATATTCTTGATTGATTATTTTATCTTATGACATTAGAATGATATTTCATTAAGATCTTAATTTCTTCATCTTTCAGCTCCTAAGATCTTTTATCTTTAGACTAAGGTTGGATGTGAACCTTAGATCCTTGATAGAGTAGCACCTTGGATTCAATATTTGAACCCCAAATTTGGAGTTAAGTCAAGAATTCTTGATCTTGATTTGCATAATCAAGATTTGGGTTGAGTAAAACATATTAATTAAGTCGTTGAATTGTTTACTTTAATCATTTATAGTCGTCATCTGATTTTGAATTAGAACTTGTTAAGTTCTAATGTTAACATTAAGGTTGTAAATTTGGGATTATACTTGATAGCTGGATATTAGAGATCCTAAACTTGTATTTTCTCAAATTAGTTAGAGTAAATTAAATTAGACAATAATAGATATCACATGAGTTTAGTTGATTCTCTTACTTACTTTGACTATTGTTGCTCTGCACACCTTATATATTGAGCATTTTCCCTTGGACATAATAGGTGACCTCAAGACATTGATGATGTATCCTAAGTTAGTATTTGAACAGCATAGACATTATTTGGTTCATTTAGTACATTCAGTTCAATAGAGTATGTCCTAGCTTAGTATGCCTTCTTAATATCAATTATATTATAGAATGGACTCAAAACTAGTCAGGTGCTTGGCTAGGAGATATACATGTCTTATTCTATAAGTTTAACTTGGACCTAGCTCTGATGATGCATAGGATGGATACATGTTGACCTTTCTGTTCATAGGTCCTGTATGACCTAATTCTGTTATGGCAGTACTATGTTTATGTATACTTTTACTTTCAATGTTTTGGGTTGCTTGGCCACATGCTTTAGTGACTTTACTTTTATTTTCAGTTCAGTTCAGTACTTTAGCTTATTTTGCCACATGCATCAGTGGCTTTTACTTTACAGTTCTGCATATATTTATACTTACTTCATTTTATTATTTCAATTTAGTATTTATTAATTATTGGTATGTTTAGGATGCTAGTTTGGTATACACATTTCAACATGTTTCAGTACAATTTTCCTTTATATAACTAGCATGTATTCATGTGATCATAATCATGTTAGGATGAGTTTTACTTTCAATACTTCACAGTTAATTATACATTATAGCCTCATCTTGTTCAGCTTCATATTTGATATGTCATTTTGCATACTTTGTTGTTTAATTATAAATAATATGTTATAACTATCATATTCCTTGTTGCTTGTTGCAACTTAAACTATTTGCATGCTTAAAGTAATAATGTGATATCTTTAAATATTCAGTTCACTTAGACAGCCTAAAATGTACTTAGACAATTTATCTAATTATAATATTTTTCTTTTGTTAGCTGGGGCCCTAGCATTTGTGATACCAACAAATATCAGATTCAGAGCTGTTCATTGGTAGTTCTGTTGGAGAGGAACTTGGACAGGAAAATGATCTTCGTGTTGCTGCTAAGTTAGACTCTATATTTTTGTTGTGAGAATGAGAGCTATTTTCTTTTTAAGCTTTCAGTCTATAATAATTCTTAATTTGGATGTATTTACTTTCTATACTTTGAGCTAAGTTACTATTGCATTTACTTTTCTATACTATGCTGTGATGTGGATGTTATATTATATTATTTTTTGCTTCTGCTACTTTGATATGTTGATGTATGTTCTCAATCTTAGGTGACAAGCCTTCTGCTTAAGGCGGGTGGGGTTATACCTGACTCTACATAGGTTAGGGATTTGCCATAGTTGGAGCACCGTACTCCTTGTGATTATGTTAATATCAGTATTAATATGGCGCAATGAAAGGGTATGGGGCCCCACAAGCCTCCACCACCGTCACATGGTGAACCCCCTTCGAACGAGGAAGAAGAATAATAATAAGAATAAGATGAAGAATAACAAAAAGAGAGAAAAATAGAGGGTAAGAGAATTTTTTTAATAACAATAATAATGTTAAAATGCTAACTAACTATTAATTTAGTAACTCATAATATTACTAATTACTAATTATATTATTTTATTATTATTATTGTTATTACTAATATTATTATTATTATTATTAGTAAATTTTTTCTATTCTATTCATTTTTTGTTTTTATCTTTTTGTTATTTTTTTATTATTGTCAAAATTCTTCTATAATAATAATAATAATAATAGTGATAATAATGATAATAATAATAATATTTTATTATTATTATTGTTATTATCATTATTATTATTATTATTATTAGTAATTTTAATATTATTATTTTATTTATGTTAATTTCTTATCATTAATAATTTATTATTTTTGTTATTATTATTATTATTGATAATGATAAAAATAATGATATTTATTTTCTAATTAATAAAAATCCCAATAATGATAATAATAACTCTATTATTATTATTATTATTATTATTATATTTTTTCTCTACTCATTAATAATCATAATAATAATAATAATAATAATAATAATAATAATACTCTTATTATCAATGAACTTCATTATGGGTCTACCTAAGTTGAGATTCAAAGCTAACTATATTTGGGCTATTATAGATTGATTAACCAAGTCCGCTCACTCTATTTCAATTCGTTAGATCGATTTCGTGGAGAAGTTAGCCTATATTTTTAGCAAGGAAATCACCAGAATCCATGGGATTCTTAAATCGATCGTATCCAACAGAGATAGTAGGTTCAAATCCAAATTCTGGAAAGTAGTACATCAAGATTTAGGAACTACTCTGGCCATCAGCATTATTTTTGATCTCCAAATTGATGGACAAATAGAAAGGGTCAATTAGGTTCTTAAAGATCTTTTTAGGAAGATCATCTTTCTCTTGTGGAGTTTTCTTACAACAATGGTCATCAAACAGGCATTAGCATGGCCCCATATGAATCCTTATATGGGAGAATGTGCAGTACTCCACTTGCATTGTCAAAAATAGTAGAATTCAACTTTTTTGATCAAAATTAGTCAAAGAAACTAACAAGAAGGTGCAGCTCATTTAATAGAGGATTCGTGCAGTGCAAGATCATCAAAGCAAGTATCATGATGCATATCACTGCGCTCTTGAGTTTAAAATTGGTGACTATGCATACTTAAAGGTTAGCTCTATAAAAGATGTATTTTGTTTTAGCATAGCAGGGAAGCTTTGTTACTGTTACATCGAACCTTTTGAAGTGGCAGTGAAAGTAGGATCGATAGCCTACAATCTAAGGCTCCCTGATGACTTCTTAGTAGTACACAATGTATTTCACATATCAACATTGAGAATATGTCCTCAAAATAATTCGCATTTACTTTAACTTCTAGCCATATCTATGCATCCTGATCTTTCCTATGTAGAGGAGCCAATCAAAATCTTAGTTCACGATCAAAAGTAATTGAGAAATCGCTCTATCTCCATGGTGAAGGATTACTGTAAATATTATTCTCTTGAATAATCTATTAGGGAGAAAGAGGCGTACGACTATGCAGCAAAAGTATCCAAGCTTTTTCAAGAATCCATGTACTTGCCTTTTATCTTTCCTATTCTTCAATTTTGTGATTTCTTTCCCTTCTTAGTTATGATGTCGAGGACAACATCATTCTTAAGTGGGGAAATCTATAACTGTAATGACCCAAGTCATTACTTTGCAAATTAGGACTAAACTTGACTCAAAAATTAGGATTCTGAGTGACATCAAAATTAGGGCAAACTAAAAAGACCATTAGATAAAGTATTTTTGTGATCGTAATGTCAAATTTTGGGAGCAATTCAGATAATAGATACTCTTGAACTATTTAAATTCAATAAATTGGAAAAATTAAATACAAGTACAAATTCAATAATTTCAGTGTCGTTAGTTTAAGAATATTATAAAGTTTCATCAAAATTGGAGCTTCGGATTGACCATAATTAATTTTTGTAGATTTTATCTTCATAAATTAATATAAAATAAATTATTGCTCCAAATCTAAAAATATTGGCATGAGTATGTTCATCTCATCAAGATACACCTTCATGCTATTTTTCATTATTTATTTTGGAAATAATGGAGTAGGGATAAAGAAGAGAGAGAAAAAGGAGATAGAAGAGGAGAGAGAAGGAGGAAGAGAAATGTAAATGGTACACTCCAAGCATTTAAGAGAAAGAGAAACCAAATTTCTCATATTGAAATAAAGGAAGAGAGAGAAAGAAGAGAGAGAAAGAGGAGAGAGGAGGAAGAGAAAGCTAAATTATACACTTCAAGCATTTAAGATGAAGAGAAGCCAAATTTCTCATAATGGAATAATGAAATAGAGAAAATTAAAAAAAATTCTTCTTATAAATACACCTCCCCATCCCCCCTCATCCTCCCACTCTTCCCCCCTCATCGTCCACTACTCTTATCCCCTTCATTCCCCCTCTTCTTCCTCATCCACCACTGATTTCTCCGTCGACCTCTAGTAAAGTATCATCAACAGTAAAAAATGAGAAAGAGATGAAAATTTTTCTATTTTTTATTTCTTTTCTTCTTATTTTATTAATAATAATAATAATAATATTATTATTATTATTATTATTATTTCCATTTATATTAATTTCATTTAAGTTATTTTCTTTATTTCAATATATATATATATATATATATATATATTCAACAAAACATCACTTTTCTATTACTCAAAAGAAACTTACAGATGACTGACCTGTATAGGAATCTTGTTTAGAAAATCAAACCAAAAATTGAATTAATTTTCACAAGGATAACCAAAAGGAAAAAGAATACCATTTTGGAGGGCTACAAACATTTGGCCCAAACCAACAAAAAATCAAAAAAATCTTGGATAAGCTCCTCCTGATTAGACGCACAGAATACAGATAGACAAATACAGAATCAAGAACAAAAAAATAAACCATAACACATTCAGACTGAAGTCAAAAGCCTTCACTAGCAGTAGCAGAAGATCAACAATCACCGGGTCCAAGCACTGAAGAAAAGTTTGACACCAACTGGAGCCAAACGAACCTACTGAATTCACCACTGACGACCAAATCAAGCAGCCAGCAGCAGCACCAGACAAAACCTGAACATTCGAATCCAATTAAGAAACCAACTTGAGAACTTGCAAAATAGAATCATAGTTCTGAAAAACTAGAGAATTAAAAATAGAAGAAGCCAAAGAGAGATAAGCCAGAACACAGGGAAAAACTGTTTAGATTTCCACAATAGGAGGGAATAAATTCCTGAAGATACTGTCAAAACCACCGCACAACTATCTAAGATACTGAAGATCAAACCTGGACCCATCCTGAAAAAAGAAAGGAAAGCTGCAACTGAAAACAAAGAAAAACCAACCCAAATGAGAGTTGACCACAGCCACAGACAGAAGAGAAAAAACTGAGCAGCTATTAAGAAAGTCCAACACTATATATAGGCCTCCAACAGAAGGATCTCAAACGCCAGACCTCAGCCATACTTAGAATACCACAAATACCCTTCAAAACTTGTGAAAAGATAACCAAAGACAGTCCAGAAGTATAATAAAGAAACTGTAGGCAGAAAAGATCTAGATAATCAAATGTCAGACAGCAAATCAAAACTACAGATAAACTATCAGTGCCCTTTCAAATAAGAAATTAAAAAGAAAATCAGTAAGAGATCAGTCGAACACTGTAAAAGGACCATGCCAATCAAAAGCCACAATTCTGCAGCCACAATTTATTGTCTCAGAGCCACAACCAAACACTAAATCTGCAGCCACCAGCAATTAGAGCAGTTGCAAAGAGTACCCTTAGGTAACCTGCCATCCAACTCTAATAAAATTGAAACAAAAAAAAACTCAAAGCAAACAGAGCTAAAATTTCTGCAGCCACCAGAATTTTACCTTAAAATTCTTAATCCAAAACCGATAAAGATCAGAAATCTCAGAATTCTTACTTCTTAACTCCTTCTTAGAAACCAAGATATGCTCTTTTGAACCAGAAAAATAAACGTGATCAACAAAACTATTTGACAAAAAAATGCAGTACATATATAACCAAGGAATCACCCACATGCGGAAACCGTTAATGGAAACTACATACTCCCAATCAATAGAATCGATATAATCCATAAATCTTCTCACCCAATAAACCTTCAGGATAAAATAGCCATTATCATTTCTTTGCACTATAAAAAACAAATTTGAATATTTTCCAAAATACGAAAACACATAATTCCAAGGGCAAATAGCAAAATTACAGGAGGAATCAAAGTATAAAGGAAAAATGACATTTTGCGGAAAGAAACTCGTAGCAATAGCTAATTTCATAAACTTATCGATAGCAAAAACATATCTCCGAATAGAAATAAACAAAGAATTCCACTTAACCAAAATTTTAACCTTCCAAATTTGCCAACATATTTGACAAACAAGAGTTTCCAAACTTACCTGGCACTTTTTTTCAATTTAATAACACTTCAGATACTGTAAAAGAACTACTAAGACTATTAAAATGCCAAAGATTGTCACAACACTTCCATAATTGATAAATCCATAATTTATATCTTAAATAAAGGAAAATTTTATTCATTTTTCATATTAAAACTAATTCCTTAATCTAATTTTACCTATTTTTTTAGGAAAAATACTTATCCAACATTTCTAAACATTTCTGGACAATTTTGCAGCATTGTAGCAGATCATCAATTTACGAGTCAGAATGCTACAGCGCGCCACTGCGGGCCATTTTGCGAAAGCTTTTTTCCATAGCGCGCTGCAGCGGCCCACCAAAATTTTGTTTGAGCAGAGCATTAAATGCGGCTGGGACAAGACCCTCAACCAGCTCCTTGTCTCTAGCCATCATTCCTTTGGTAGTAGATTTGTTTTTTTTTTTAAGGGAAAATTGACATTTTGAGGTGATGTTGAGATTAAATAATGGAAAATTGAAAGTCACTTCACCCCTCAAGTTGAATTGGCTATCATTACAGCATAATTTTTAAAAGCAAAAACAAAATTTGAAATGTGAAGATGAAGAATGCAGCCCATCTCTATAAATACCACCCTTCTTAACTTAAGGGGGGTTCCCAACTTGGCTCACTACATCCTAAATAAGAAGAGGGGTGCATAAAAGAGAAGGAGAACTCTCCAAGGGTGGAAGAAATCCTCTTGCTAAAGAGAAGAAGGAGAAAGGCAGCACTACAGACCTAGGAGAAGCAACCACAAATAAGAAGAGGAGAAGTCTGGAGAACTTCCCAAAGGAACATTCCTAATATTTTCTAAACTCTTGACTTGTGCTTTTCTTAGTTGATCATAAAAGAGTTTTTATCCATGTATGTGCTCTTTTTCATCTCTTATGTAATGGAGAGCTAAATCCCCCTTGGAGAGGGTTGGGGTAATCCCACATGTATAGAATGATACTATATGATGTATGAATTTTTTCTCAAGCTTTAAAAAAAATTGTGAACTCAATAACTTGCTAAAGTAATATGAAGGACTATTGTGGACTTAAATGAGGACCAAAGGACAAGGGACTAAATGAATTTAAGGACTAAAAAGTATTGTGCTCCATAGCTCACCTTAGTTATTAATGCTGGATTTATGAGTACATGAGAGCTTAGAACTATTCAAGTCCATTCTCATTACGAGAAAGAGCCAAAAGTTGGCCCAACTCTCTCCCAAGCGATTTGATCCGACTTGGGATGATTTGGCTAAGAAATTCTTAACCAAGTATTTCTCTCTGGCAAAAACCACTCGGCTGAGAATTGAGATAACCAACTTCACTCAGTTGGAAGGTGAGACACTTTATGACGGGTGGGATCGATTTAAGGAGTGCTTAAAGTGATGTCCACATCATGGGTTTCCCTTATGGATGCAAGTTCAACCTTTTACAATGGTTTGAACGCTCCAACAAGGACTCTCATCGATGCGGCCACCGGAGGCTCTATTAATAATAAAACCCAAGAAGAGGCTTACGGCCTCTTAGAAGAAATGACAAATACTGCTTACCAAAGGCCTCTCTAGAGAAATGAGCCCTTTAATAAAAATGAATGTAACTCACTCGGAAGTTTGCAACATATTCTTGAGCTCCAAAACCAAATCTCTCGATGCAATAAAAAGCTAGAATATGGGTATGTAAATTCTTGTCAAGAAGAAGATTGTGAGTTAAGAAATGTCAATGTAATCATGAATCATGGAAGGAATCAAGAGAGATTGAAAAACGCATTCATCGAATTTAGAACATTTACTACCGAATTCATGAACAAAACTGACGCCACACTAAACAGACACGAACACACCCTCTTAAGGCAGGAGGAATTTGTGAAAAGAATAAAACAAAAGCTAAAAAAAATTATGAAACAGTTAGATAGACCTTCATTAGTGGGAGTCATTGGCGAGTATGCAGAGGAGTCGGGGAACACTATAACCCTAAGAAGTGGAAAAATTAAAAATCCAGTTGTGAGATAGGAGAATCATAAAAATATAGCGACAACTACAGAGGAAAAGGGGGAGGAAGAAGAAACGATCATAAAAGAGAGAAATTATATAAGGGATTTACAAAAAATGAACCTGGAGATCAACTTAAGACAATCCCTCACATACTGTATCCTCAGTGAATGGCTAGGGAGAAACTTGGTGTCTAATACCACAAATTTTTAGAAACATTTAAAACTCTTCATATAAATATCCCTTTCACAGAAGCTTTAGAGCAAATGCCTAGTTATGCTAAGTTTATGAAAATATCATTTCTAAGAAAAGAAAGATTGATGAAAAGGAAACTGTGGCATTAATAGAAGAATATAGTGCAATCCTTCAGAGAAAGATTCCCATTAAAAAGAAAGATTATGGGAGTTTCACTATCCCTTGTACTATTGGAAGTTAATCTTTCCATAAGGTCCTTTGTGATCTAGGTGCTTCTGTCAATTTGATGTCATTTTACATATTTAAGAAGTTAAAGATTGATCATTTAAAACTCACCTCTGTTCTCCTCCAATTCGCTGATAGATCTGTAAAAACACCATTAGGACTTGTGGAAAATGTGCTTGTAAAGGTGGATAAATTCATCTTCCCTACTGATTTCATAATCTTGGATATGGAAGATGAACATCAAGAAATTCCTATTATCCTAGGTAGACCTTTCTTGGCCACCGGAAGAATTTTGATTGATGTAGATAAAGGAGAATTGATGTTGCGATATGGGGATGAGGAGGTTAAATTTCATGTGAATGATTCTATGAGGCACCCATCTAAGCCCAATGAGGATTATTGGAAAATTAATTTAATAGAAGAAGCTTGGTTAATGGGAAATGTAGAAGAAGAGGGAATGTTAGAAAAGGATGAAGATGAGGACCCATCTGATACGGAAGTGATTGAGGAATTGATTAAGGAGATGAAAATAATTCAGCCTTCTATAATCTACCCTCCAGAATTAGAATTAAAACCTCTTCCCTCGCACTTAAAATACACTTATCTAGGGAAAAATGAATCTCTTCCCATGATAATCTCCTCCTTGTTAACTCAGGATCAAGAGAGTCTTTTATGCAAGGTTTTAAAAGAGCACAATAGAGCTATTGGATGGAGTAAAGCTGATCTAAAAGGGGTTAGTCCAACTCTTTGTATGCACCATATCCTTTTAGAGGATAACTCTAACCATTCAATTGAACCCCAGCGGTAATTAAACCATAACATAAAAGAAGCAGTCCACAAAAAAACCATTAAACTCTTAGATGCTGTAATCTTTTTCCCCATTTCTAATAGCCCTTGGGTGAGCCCTATACATGTTGTTCCCAAAAAGAGTGGGATGATAGTTGTTCTCAATGACAATAATGAACTGATCCCCACTAGAATTGTGACCGGATGGAGAGTGTGCATTGATTATAGGAGATTAAATAAAGCCACTCGTAAGGACCACTATCATCTTCCTTTTATTGACCAAATAGTTGATAGATTGGCAGAAAATCCTTATTTCTGCTTTCTTGATGAATTTTCAAGATATAATCAAATCTTAATTTCACCTGAAGACTAAGAGAAAATAACTTTCACCTGCCCCTTTAGGACATTTGCCTTTAGAAGAATGCCCTTTAGATTGTGCAATGCCCCAGCTACTTTCCAACACTGTATGATGGTGATTTTCTCTGATATGATAAGGGAATTTTTGGAAATCTTTATGGATGATTTTTCTGTAGTCAGAAGCTCTTTTGATCATTGCCTTATTAATTCGGGGAAGGTTCTAAAAAGGTGTGAAGAATCCAATTTAATCTTAAATTAGGAAAAATATCATTTCATGTTGGAAGAAGGTATTGTCCTTGGTCACTTAATCTCTAGGAGAGGAATAGAAGTTGATAAGGCCAAGATTTAGGTAATTGAAAAACTCCCCCCTCCCATAAATGTAAAGGGAATTAGAAGCTTCCTTGGGCATGCAGGGTTTTACAAAAGATTTATCAAGGACTTCCCTAATATAAGTTTGCTGCTCTGTATATTACTAGGAAAGGATGTTGAGTTCAATTTTGATGAAAATTGTTTAAAAGGCTTCAATACCATAAAAACTGCTTTGATCTCTACTATAATAATTTCTATGCCAAATTGGGATTCACATTTTGAAATTATGGGTGATGCGAGTGACCTTGCAGTTGGTGCTGTCCTTGGGCAACGAATGGAATGGACATTCTATTCAATTTACTATGCTAGTAAGCTCCTTGACAATGCTCAAAGAAATTACGCTATTACGGAAAAAGAACTCCTAGCTGTCATGTTTGCCTTCACTAAATTTAGGTTGTATCTCATTGGGTCTAAGACTATTATTTACACTGATCATGCAGCAATTAAGTATCTCCTTTAAAAGAAAGATGCAAAACCTCGCTTGATACATTGGGTGCTGCTCTTGCAAGAATTTAATCTAGAAATTCGGGATAAAAAAGGGAGTGAGAATGTGCTTGCTGATCATTTATCTAGATTGACCCACCTCAATAATGATAAGTTGATCGAAATTAATGAAACATTCCTCGATGAGAAGTTATACACCATTGCTTCAAATCACTCTCCTTGATTTGCTGACTTTGCAAATTATCTTACAGAAGGAGTTATACCAAAGGACATAAGCTATCAACAAAAGAAAACTTTTTTTGTTGACATTAAAAATTACTTTTGGTATGATCCCTTTTTGTATAAATGCTGCAACGATCAACTCCTAAGGAGTTGTGTTCCTGACTCTGAAATCAGAAATATTCTCTACCATTGCCACACATCTCTGTATGGAGGACACCATGGGATTAAGTGAACGGCAACAAAGGTACTATAATCTGGATTCTTTTGGCCCCACTTGTTAAAAAATGCTGCTAACTTTGTCAAAAGTTGTGATAAGTGCCAAAAAAATTGGAAACTTAAGCAAAAGGGATGAGCTCCATTTGAATGGAATGTTTGAAGTAGAGTTATTCAATGTGTGGGGAATTGACTTTATGGGCCCATTTCCCTTATCCCAAAATAATATGTATATTCTTATGGCGGTGGAATATGTGTCCAAGTGGGTTGAAGCATTAGAATGTGTGAACAATGATGCTAAAATTATTATTAAATTTCTCAAGGAGCACGTACTAGCTAGAGTTTGGACACCCAGATTCCTAATCATTGATGGGGGAAAACATTTCTGCAATAGGCAGTTGGAGAGTGTCCTAAAAAGCTATGGGATAAGACATAAGGTGGGAACCCATTGCCACCCTCAAATTAGCGGGCAAGTTGAAGTCTCAAACAGAGAACTTAAGCAAATTCTTGAGAAAACTGTGAATCAAAATAGAAAAGATTGGACTTCAAAGCTTCAAGATTCCTTGTGGGCATATAGAGTTGCCTTTAAAACTCCTTTAGAAATATCATCTTATAAGCTCATTTACAGTAAATCATGTCATCTCCCGGTAGAATTAGAGCACCGTGCCTTTTGGGCAATTAAAAAATTGAACTTTGACTCCCAAAGGGTAGGTGCACGGTGAATACTACAATTAAATGAGCTTGACGAATTCAGACTGAATGCCTATGAGAGCGCAAAATTATATAAAGAGAAAACAAAAAAATGGCATGATTAGCTAATCAAGCCAAAACTAGTGAGTAAAATCAATGCTAAGGACTAAGTGTGGGGGAAGGCATTGGACAAAAAAACTAATGATTATGGTGAGTATTCTAAAAGAGTGTGCTAGGCTCCCGTAGGACTTCATAATCACAAAGATTTGAATTAGGGATGAAGAAAAGTATCTCTCCCTAAGAATGAAAAAGAAATATAAAAATAGGGATGATGAAAAATATCTCTCCCAAAATAAAGAAATGAAAAAGGATGATGAAAAATATCTCTCCTTAAAATCTTTACAACTTTGTGATTCATAAGAAGGAGCACATATGGCATAAAACTCTTGATTACTGACTACCTCCCTAGTTTAGTTACTCCAAGGAACCTCCCCCATTACTTAGCACCAAGCATAAATACTTATACTTGGTGCTTAGTCTACTAACCTTAGTTCATATCCAAGAGTAGAAAATTTAATTAATGTCAAATGATCTTGTCATTTCAGTTAAGCACGAACTTTAAATTGCAAATTAAAATCTCATTGATATTTCTTGTTGACTATCATACCTAAGAAATAGAAAAATGCTATTTTGAGCTTACTCAAGGATGAGCAAGAAATTAAGTGTGGGAGTATGATAAATTTATAATTTGTATCTTAAATAAAGGAAAGTTTCATTCATTTTTTATATTAAAACTGCTTTCTTAATCCAATTTTGTATATATTTTTCAGGAAAAATGCTTATCCAACATTTCTGAACATTTCTAGACAATTTTCTAAGTTTTCTGGAAAAAATTTGCAGCTGCGCACTGCAACGGTCCAACTTGCAAAGCGCTGGTGCTACAACGCACAACAGCAAAGCATTTTGCGAAGTGCTGTCGCTACAGCGCGACACAGCGGAGCATTTTGTGAAGCGCTGGCACTACAGCGCGCCGCAACAGAGTATTTTGCGAAGCGCTGGTGCTACAACACGATGCAGCAGAGCATTTTGCGGAATGCTGGAGCTACAGTGCGCTGTAGCGGAGCATTTTGCGAAAAGCTGTCGCTACAGCGCAGCAATTTGCAAAATGTTGGCGCTATAGCATGCTACAACAAAGCAATTTGCAAAATGCTGGCACTGCAGCGTGCTACAACGCGCTGTAGCAGATCATCAATTTATGAGCCTGAATGCTACAACGCGCCACTGCGGGCCATTTTGCGAAAGAGTTCCACCATAGCGCACTACAGCGCGCCACAGTGCGCTGCAGTGGCCCGCCAAAATTTTGTCTGAGTAGAGCATTAAATGCGGCTGGGACAAGACCCCCAACCAGCTCCTTGTCTCCAGCCATCATTCATTTGGCAGCATATTTGTTTTTTTAAGGGAAAATTAACATTTTGAGGTGATGTGGAGATTAAATAATGGAAAAGTGAAAGTCACATCACTCCTCAAGTTGGATTGGCTATCATTACAGCATAATTTTTTAAAGCAAAATCAGAATTTAAAATGTGAAGATGAAGAATGCAGCCCACCTCTATAAATACTACCCTTCTTGACTTAAGGGGGGTTCCCAACTTAGCTCACTACATCCTAAGTAAGAAGAGGGCTGCATAGAATAGAGGGAGAACTCTCCAAGGGTGGAAGAACTCCTCTTGGTATGGAGAAGATGGAGAAAGGCAGTACTACAGACCTAGGAGAAGCAACCACAAGCAAGAAGAGGAGAAGTCCTGAGAACTTCCCAAAGGAACGTTCCTAGTATATTCTAAACTCTTGATTTATGTTTTTCTTAGTTGATCATGAAAGAGTCTTTATCCATATATGTATTATTTTTATGTCTTTTGTAATGGAGAGCTAAACCTCCCTTGAGGATGGTTGGGGCAATCCCACATGTAATGAATGATACTATGATGTATGAAATTTTATCAAGCTTTAATAAAAATTGTGAACTAAATAACTTGTTAAGGAAATGTGAAGGACTATTGTGAACTTGAAAGTGGACCAAATGACAAAGAACTAAATGAATTTAAGGACAAAAAAGTCTTATGCTCCATAGCTCATTCTTAGTTATTGATGCTGGATTCATGAGTGCATGAGATCTTAGAACTATGTGAGAAAGTTCTTGAGCTTAGTGCACCTTGATCTATGGTTAACTAAAAAGTTGAAGCGTGTGATGCTAAGACCTACTAATTGAGCTCCGTTGCTTAGCATATTTAAGAGAGGGAATGGATTCATTGAATGCTCATGAACGAGGTGACATAGTCATTGAGCCCAATGAAATCACTCCCTCATCTAAACTATGCATGATGCACATGACACTCTTAGTGAAATCAATGCTTGTAAGATCTTAACTACATAATCCTCATCTCCATGATTAAGAGATGAGAGGAAAACTCAAAATCTAAAATCTTATAAGGGTCTTTATGCTGAAATAAAACTGACTGTGTGTTCATTTCATGCACGAGATTTGAACTTGTAAAGCTAAAGTTAAAACTCTAAGAAGTACAATGTGCACTTGATTAAAAACTAAGTAAAGAAAAGATGAATGCTTGAGGAATCGTTATACATAAGTTATCTATCAAATCATGTGGGAGAAATCCAACTATCATCTTCCTTTTATCAGAATTATTTTCTACTAAGAGTTCTCGTGCTTGTTCAGGTTCCAATTTTAACAATATACAGATAGCTTAAATATTAGTGATCATAGATATACTTTAGTAACAAAATACCTAATTCCCCGAGGTTTGATAAATCCTGGAAACTAAACTTTCCACTTATTACTTTAGACCACGTACACTTGCGTGCAAGCGCAGACGTATTTTAGGTCTGTAAATAATCTCCTTGCATAAGAGCAAAATAAAAAAAGATGAGACAAAGATTCTTCATTATTAAAAAAAATGCATTTAGAAGTCAATGAAACTCCTTTATCTTTAAGCACTTCATCTGTAAAAATAAATTTTTTCAAAATTCTTCAAATAAAAAAAAAAGAGCTGAAGAAGGAAGCTTAAACCAAACACAAGTAGACAAAGGAAGAGAAAAGGGGAGAGTTTTCCTTGCCGATTTCAGACAAGCTTTTAATTTTCTCCCCATAACTATATATATGATATCATCTCCCATGCAAATCAGGACTTCACAAATGGTTTTAATGATATTGTTATCAGTTAGCACTTCCTTCAACTTTTGAACATTCCAATGACCCTCACTCTAAAAATCCAAGACCTTAGCAAAATAATCACCAGCAATAGGGTGAAGAGAAAATAAAGACCCCTCCTTTAACCAGCTGTCAATCTAGAAAGAAATCTTCCCCTCAGCAAGATCCTAAGAGATACACTGTTCCGCTACACTTCTGAACCTCAGAAGATTTCTCCAAAAGGCTAGATTATTTTGTTCAGGACCTCGTACAACCACATTATCAGTTTTACCATACCTTTCATTCATATAAGAAGCCCATAAACCTTCACCCCTTCTAAAACCCCACCAATATTTAACACAAAAAACATTTGTTGTGTTACTGAAAGGAAGAAAACCCAACCCACCATTTTTTCTGGGAATCACAAGATCATCCCAACAAGACCAATGGACAGTTTTTCTGGCCCCATAGCTTCGCCAAACAAAACCATTACAAACTTTATTTATCATATTGATAAACTTCTTTGGATGTTTCAGATCATAAAATGATTAGGCATAGAATTAATCATAGCTTGTAGAAGGATAATTCTACCCCCAAAAGAGAGACATTTAGAAGCCCACCCATTAATTTTACCAGTTATAGCCTCCAAGATCTGACAAAAATGGGACCAAGATGCAATACCTTTCATCAAAGGAAGACCCAAATACTTTAACAGAAGCATAGCCTGCGTTAGCTTAGACATATTTAAAAGATTTGAACTTCTACTACTAGGAACAACTTTTTCAAAAATAACATTAGACTTTCCCATGTTGACTTTCATACCCGAGACCTTCTCCATATGGCACAAAATGTTTAACATAGTTTTAAAAGCTGTAGAAGAAGCTTTACAGAAAATAAGAGTATCATCTGCAAATGAAAGGTGAGATATAATACTTCTAGCATAATTATGAAATGAAATCCCTTTAGTTATACTAAAGGAATGGGATAAAATTCTGGAAAAGTAATCATTTGCAATAATGAACAGAGAGGGAGACAAAGGGTCACCCTGCGTAAGGCCTCTTGAAGACTTAAAGAAATCATGACTTAACCCATTTAGAAGAATAGAAAACTAGATATTAGATATAGATTTATAAATAAATTGAATGAAAGCCTCAGAAAAACCAAAATTTCTAAGAATGGCAAGAAGAAAGCTCCATTCAATCCTATCATAAGCCTTCATAATATCCAATTTAATTATAGCATTTCCACCCAGATATACAAGCTCTTTAGCAAGAAGAAAATTATCTGTAAGAAGCCTTCCTTTGACAAAAGCATTTTGATTAGGAGAAATAATTCTATTAAGAATAGAACTAAGTCTATTAGCCATAACTTTAGTGGCAATTTTATTGAAAATGTTACAAAGAGTAATAGGTCTAAAATCTACCCAGGATTTTGGTCTATCCACTTTGGGAATCAAAGCAATAGAGATAGAAGTCACAAACTTTGGAATATAATTAGACTGAAAAAAGTCTAACACTGCTTCCCAAACATTATTCTTAATAATCTCCCAACATAACTTGAAGAATAAAGGGAGAAACCATCTGAACTTGCCACATATCCTCCTTTAAAACCTGAATAACACCTTCCACCTCTCTCAAAGAAGGAGACAGCAGCCACAGATTTTCTTCCTCAGAAATTTTTGGAAAAGTTAAATCATTCCTTAACATAGAGAGATCACATCCCTCTCCTTACTAAAGAGAGTTAAGAAAATTACACACAGAATTCCCTAGAGAATCAAAAGGAATACAATTACCACCAGCATCCTTAATGTGAGAAAAATCATTAGTAGAATGCTAAATATTAACCCAAGAATGAAAATTTTTTGTATTTTTTCACCATCTTTGAATCTTTGAACGTTAATTTTTGAATCCAAAAAGCTTCTTCCATACTCAAAACTGAATCTAAGTGGCTATAAGCTTTATCAAGATGTTCTTTCACCAAGAGAGATTTAGAGACATCCACTAAAGCTTCAAGATTTGTCACTTTCAACTCCGCCTTGCTAACATTTTCAAAGATATTACCAAAATGATCTTTATTCCAAGAAACAAGAGATTTCTTTAACCTTTTCAATTTTTTATGAAGTTTAATCATGGGATAAACGTTCAACTCCACCGGATCATACCAATTTAAATTAACTAGCTCAAGAAAATCTAGATGTTGGACCCACATGTTATGAAAATGAAACCTACTTCTACTTATAGAAGAAGAGACAAGAGGCAACAGTAGAGGAGCATGATCAGAACCAAATCTTCCAAGATGAGCAACCTGAAGATTATTGAACAAACTAGCAAAATTTGGATTAAGTAAAAATATATCAATTCTCGAAACAGCTGAGCTGTTGGACCAAGTAAAGGGAGACCTAGAAAAGTCAAGATCCATTAAACCTGAATTACTGAACATAGCATTGAAATCTCTCATGGCAGAATAACAGGTCCAACTCTTTCCAATACGCTCAGACTCTTTACGAACTACATTAAAATTTTTGCCAATCAAACAGGGGGAATCATCTAGATTGCACCATTTATCCAAGGAAGACCATAAATTCTCCTCAAAATATAAGAATAATTAGCATAAACAATAGATAATTTCTAGCTCCAGTTTTTCCAGACACAACTCCCATTAATACATTGATCCTCATTTTCCACAGCATCAAAAAGAAAAGGAGGATTCCAAAAGATCCAAATATTACCATTGATATTATTAAAAAAATTTGAAAAACCAAGAAGTTTTGCAATCCTTTCCAAAGAAGATTGCTTGATTAAAGGTTCCAAAATTGTAAGGAAGATAATACTATTTCTTTTACAAAGCGATTTTAATCATTTCTTAGTTTTTGTGTTACCCACACCCCTAACATTCCAAAACAAAAAAATCCTTTCCATCAAAAAGTGATTCTAAAGGATTTACTGAACTAGGGTCTTTCCAGAAGCATTTCAGCCTTGGACCTACGGATCAACCATTTTTTGTTTGGAGAAACCCACTCCTTACCATCAGAGTCCAGAAACAATAGATAAGATTCAGATTGCTCTGACTCCCAACCTCAGACAAAGAATCATTTTCTTTTTTTTGTATGTCTTCCAAGATTTAGGAAACAATATTTTTTTTAACAGCAAGATCTTTTGTAGTCTCAAACAGAACAGAGCAATCCTTAATCTCTGCTAGAAAATTTAACTAGGACTTACCTACATACGGGATAATAGCCTGATCAGATTTCTTATCAACCACACTATCAGGAACAACAAAAGCCAGATTTCTTTTAATCCTCCACTGAGGCTTTGAAAAATCTTTACATTCTGACTCAATATGACCACATCTTTTGCAAGCCAAACATTTAGCATATTCTTTTTCCACCTTAACTTCCTAAAAATGTTCAAAAATGTTACCCAAAATTAAAATGAACTTAGGGCTTCTCTCAGTGATATCAAGATCAACCAAAACCCTCGCACGGGGAGCCTGCCAAAAGCTAGACAATCTATCAATCGCAATCGGAGCACCTATTTTACTAGCTAAGGCCCATATATAATGAGGATTATTTAATTTCAGGCGAAGAGACAGAAAATTTGTCCAATGGGGTTCAAAATAAGAATCCACCACATTATCCAGATCTTTGTCAACAAGAACCTTGATCGTTCCTGTTGAAAGTTTAATAAAGTTAATCGAAAGCAAATCAATAAAATCTTCAAAGAAAACCAGAGAAATCAAAAAATTATTCTTTGGTAAAGAACGGATCCAAAAACCTCCTTTACAAAACGAGTTCAAGAAAGAGCTTAAAGCCTTTATTGAGATCCAGCCCTTCAAGCACATACCGATCACGGAAAAACCACCTTTTTTACATGGCAGACAGATCGAAGGTATAGAAAGGTTAGAGTTAAAGAAAACTTTATCAGATTCCAGAGAGGGTTTGGGAAGGAGAGGGGGAAACTCATCTTTGTCAAGCTTCTGGATTCCGAGATCACGCTTAATGGAGACGGCTGAAAACCTAGAAACGCCCGATCCACTTCTGGATCGAGACATTTTTTATCGATATATATATATATTTATATATATATATATATTCTAATTTCTGTAACTTTTATTTCAATTACTTTCTTTCTTCCCGTATATAAATATATATATTTCATAATCTCTGCAAATTTTATTTTAGTCATTTTTTTTCTATATATATAAATATATAAATATATTTTTTTTAATTTCTATAACTTTCATTTGAGTCATTTACTTTATATATATATATATATATATATATATATATATATTCTAATTTCTACAATTTTTTAAAGTCATTATATATATATATATATATATATTAATTTCTATAACTTTCATTTCAATCATTTTCTTTCTTTCTATATATTTATATATGTATATTTCTTAATTATTATAATTTTTATTTTAATCATTTTCTTTATATATATATATATTTCTAATTTTTATAACTTTAATTTTAGTCATTTTTTTCTGTATATATATATATATATTTCTTTATTTTTGTAATTTTTATTTTTATTATTTTCTTTCTTTCTATATATATATAATAATAATAATATTATTATTATTATTATCATTATTATTATTATTATTAATGATAATTATAAAGCTATTATTATTCTATTGCATATTATAAATATATGTACATATATATTATAAGGTTAAAATTATTATTATATAATAATTAAAAATAATAAAGATTTTATTATTAATATTGTTATTATTATAGTTATTATTATATAAGAAAAATAAATGATTAATTTAAAGGGAAAATGAGAGAATGAAAAAAGATTATTTATCTATTATATAATTATTTTAAATATTATTTTGTTTTGTAATTATAATTCATTTTCTTACTAATGATTATTATTATTAAATAAATTTACTATTATATTTTCGAGTAATTACTTATCAAGCACAAAATCGTGCAGATACTTAACTTTTGATTTTCTGATTCATGCACTAATGAGAGTACCATATATCTTTGTTACTCTTGTTTATTTTGGTTTTCTGCTCAGCATCACACAAATTTGATAAAAGTGCTTTTAAAAATCATATAAAATGATATATGAAAATGTTTGGATAAGTGAGTAGCATGGTTCACTATTGATCGTTTCTTAGTTTAATCAGACAACTGCTAGGATGGGGTTGTCTGATATCGACAGTCATAAAGGGCCTATACTAATAAGCCTTTGAGGGGGTAGGTATAGAGGGAAGTTGAGATATATAACACAAAATAGAACTCTCATTTCCTCAATTTTATACTTGCCTAACAAAATCATATTTTTGTGTTAGATATCAAACAAAAAAATTATATATTTATTTTTGTCATTGTAATTATTTTTTGCTAAAGGTTTAGTGCAATTGAAATATATTTGCAGGGATAAATCTGTAACATCTTCTTATTTCTTATCAAATTATTAATTATTTTACTTATTATTTAATAATTATAAATTTTACATTAATCATTACTTAGTTTCACAACAAACTTATATTCAAATGCCTGCACTTTTGAATTATGCCTAGATCAGGAGCTCATTCTAGAGGAAAGACACTAAGGATCAATCAGTGCTGATACTGCTACCTACTACTTTTCTATTTTTGAGTCTATTTAAAGTTTATAACTTGTTGTTTTATTTAAATCTTTATGATCAATTTTTTGTTATATTTCTAAATTAATGATTAAATGAGTTATGTTTGATGCCTATATATTATGTCTTTTAAATCATGCAATATGATCCTATGACTAGGGGACTACCCTAAAAATTGGTGTTCGATTAGCTTCCGCTAACCTTGCATCGGGTCCCTACAATTGGTAATAGAGCAAGATTGAGTTTAAATTTAAGAGATATAATGTCAAATCATAATTCATGTTTGGATGAAAGAAGGATAATAAAAACCTATGTAATTTGAACTTTCAACATTTGGGTAAATAGATGTATTCATATGAATGATTTATGAGCACCCTAACAGAAACCCCAATCAAAGCATCTTTATTAATGGAGGTTCTAGAAAGTACCAATGATTGCTTTATGGAAATCGTTCTAGTGCTCCTAGCTAACCAAAAGAAAGCAACCCTTTCAAACTCCGTTCAATCTCCCTTAAAGTATCATTTTCATGAAATTCTCTAATCTTTTTTAAAATTAAATTCATCAGTATTCCATGGGACTACTTACCCTATGGAGGAAAAAGAGTTGCTAAGAGATATAGAGAAGATACTATAAAGTATGGAGTGTCCAAATGAAAAGATAGTACGAGTGACTCGCTATTTACTTAAGGGAGAAGCTAACTGATGGTGGGAGTCCATCACCAGTAATGATTTCACTCATATAGAATTAGAGAACATAAGTTGGGAAGCATTCTCAAAAGCATTTAGAGCCAAATAAGTCCCACAAGCTGGCCAAAATATCATGGAGAACTAATTCATGATATTGGTTCAGGGTAGCAACTCTGTGGCCAACGAGGAGGCCGAGTTCCTGGGAATGTCAAGGTATGCTCAAAACTTGATAAGCAGCGAGAAAGTAAGGTGCTACCATTTTTTGTCCAATATGAAGGGCACCCTTCGATGGAGCCTGCTTCCATTTAGGCATTCTTATTTCTCTAAACTTCTAGAATGTGCATTAATCATTGAACATAAAGAAAATAACATACTTTCTAATCACAGCAAATAAGAGAAGAGGCATGATCATCCCATAGAGGACCAACAGACTTTCAAAAGAAAATAACCCAACCCTTCTGCTAAAATCTTGTAGTTAACTTTTGAGAACATCGATCAAGGAAGAAAAGGAGATTGTTGGAGATCCCATCCCTATAGCAAGTGTTACCAAGATGACAAAAAGTGTTTCTTGTATGGCAAGCCCAACCACCAATTCATGAATGTCGATATGAAAAAATAATAGATCGGGTGACAATTAAAAGAGGCACAAATACTATAACCACTCAAACCTCATTCAGTTCTCCAACAAGGGGAGCTGCCCTATAACTCGCTAACTCCCCAAGGTCATCAACTACATAGACACCCAAACAAAGGAGAGAACATGTACTTTGTAATCCTATTCCCGCAAGGATTTACACGCTCACTCCAGTCTTAGCACTTGGAGATACTGATACAGTATCAAGTATTAATCTGACCAATAATTAAGTTTTGTTTGCATGATATTTGAGGATGACAAC
This sequence comes from Gastrodia elata, assembly GCA_016760335.1. Lineage (NCBI taxonomy): Eukaryota > Viridiplantae > Streptophyta > Magnoliopsida > Asparagales > Orchidaceae > Gastrodia > Gastrodia elata. Next base: position 78,724,036 of record CM028670.1, on the reverse strand, counting down.
ATTTTTAAGTAGGGGAGTCTTCAATGACCCAAGTCATTACCATACAGAATAAGACTAAACCCAACTCAAGAATTAGGATCCAGAGTGATTTTAGAACTAGGGCAAACTAAGAATATCATTGGATTGTGATCGTAATGCCGAAGCTTGGGAGAAATCTAAATAAAGGATACTCATAATTTAATTTTGAATTATTTAAATACAGTAAATTGTATAATTAAATATAAGTCCAAATTTAGTGATTTTAGTGTTATTAGATTAAAAATATTATAAAAATGCTATAGATAAATTTTTGTAGAATTTGGAGCTTCGTATTGACCATAATTAATTTTTAAAGTTTTTATCTTCAAAAATTAATATAAATAATATATTGCTCTAAATCAAGAAATTTGGCATGAGTATATTCTTCTCATCAAGATACACCTCCATGCCAATTTTTGTTATTTATTTTGAAAATAATGGAGGAGAGAGAAAGAAGAAAGAGAAAGAGGAGAGAGAAGGAGGTAGAGAGCCAAATTATACAGTCCAAGCATTTAAGAGAAAGAGAAGCCAAATTTCTCATATTGGAATAATAAAGGAGAGAGAAAGAGAAGAGAGAAAGAGGAGAGAGAAGGAGGAAGAGAAAGCCAAATTGTATAAGTATTTAAGAGAAAGAGAAGCCAAATTTCTCATGATGGAATAATGAAGGAGAGAGAAACTTAAAAACTAATTCTTCATATAAATACCCCTCATCCTCCTCCCTCATTCTCCCACTCCTCCCCCCTCATCTTCTAGTCCTCACCACTCCTCTTCTCCCCTCCATTCCACCTCTTCTTCCTCATCCACCACCTATTTTCCTGCCGACCTCCAGTAAAGCCTTATCAATACTAAGAAATGAGAAAGAGATGAAAACTTTTTTATTCTTTTCATTTTTTTCTTCTTTTATTGATAATAATAATAATAATAATAATAATAATAATATATATATTCAAATTTTTGCAACTTCCATTTCAGTCATTTTCTTTCTTTATATATACATATATATATATATATTAATTTTTATAACTTTTATTTAAATTATTTTCTTTCTTTCTTTATGTATATATATATATATATATACATATATATATATATATATATATGTATATATACATATATATATACATATATATATATATATATATTAATTTATGTAACTTTCATTCAATCATTTATTTCTTTCTATATATATATATATATTTAAATTTTTAGAATTTTCATTTCAGTCATTTTCATTATATATATATATATATTAATTTTTATAGCTTTCATGTCAATTATTTTCTTTATACATATATTATATATGTATATATATATTTCCTAATTTTTATAACTTTAATTTGAGTTATTTTCTTTTTTCTATATATATATATATACATATATATATATATACATATATATATATATACATATATATATATATATATATATATATATTCTATATATAATATTACTACTACTACTACTACTATTATTATTATTATTAATGATAATAATAAGGCTATTATTATTCTACTACATATTATAAATATATATTATAAGGTTAAAAATATCATTATATAATAATTAAAATAATAAAGATATTATTATTAAAATCATTAATATTATAATTATTATTGTATAAGAAAGAGAAATGATTAATTCAAAATTAAAATGAGAGAATAAAGAAATATTATTCTCTATTATATAATTATTATAAATTTTGTTTTGTTTTGTAATTATAAATTTTTTATTATAAATAATTATCATTATTAAATAAATTAACTATTAAGTTTTTGAGTAATTGCTTATAAGTACAAAATCATGCAGGTACTTGACTTTTGACTTTCTGATTCACGCACTAAGAAAATGTACCAGATATCTTTTATTACTTTTATTTAACATGCTTTTCTGTTCATCATCGTACAAATTGATGAAAATGATGTTAGAAGTCACATAAAAAGATTTATGAAAAAATTTGGATAACTTAGTAGTAGAGTTAATTATTAATCTATTTTTAGTAAGATCTGACATCTATTAGGATGGGATTGTCTGACATCGTGATTCATAAGGAGCCTATACTGATAAGCCTTTGAGGGGGCATGTACAGAGAGAAGTTGAGATATGTAACACAAAATAAAACCCCAATTTTCTTCAATTTTGTACATGTCCAATAAAATTATATTTTTGCGCAAGATATCAAATGCTAAAATTCTATATTTATTTTTGTGACTGCAATTCTTTTATACTAAAGTATCAGTGCAATTGAAGTATGTTTGTAGGGATAAATTTATAAATGCTTCTTATTTTTTATCAAATTATTGATTATTTTACTTATTATTTAGCAGTTGTAAGTTTGAAAATCTATCAGTACTTAATTTCACAACTAATTAGTATTCAAATATTCGCACTTTTGAAACGTGCCTGGATTAGGAGCCCATCATATAGGAAAGATGCTAAGGATCAAGCAGTGCTAATATTGCTACCTGCTAATTTTTTATTTTTGAGTCTGTTTAAAGCTTATAACTTTTTATTTTATTTAGATCTTTATGATCAAATTTTTTTGATATTTCTAAAGTAATGATTAAATGAGTTATGTTTGATGCATACATATTATGGTTTTTAAATCACTCAATATAATCATGCGGTTAGGGGACTACCCTAAAAACTGGTGCTGGATTAGCTCCCTCTAACCCTGCATTGAGTTCCCATAGTAATAACCATAGGTTATTACTTTATATAATCTAATCGTAACCAAGCTCTAATTATCATTCCATTAGTTTTATCTAGTCATTATAACCTAACCCTAAAAATTTGGGATAAATCAGATCTCAATATGTTTAATTGGATATTTTGCCAATTTTAGAACCTTAGAAATTAGCTAAATTAAAATGATCTCCAAATCCAATTATGAGTACATTTTGAATTCCTCACCTCCCAATTAACTAAGGGTGCAAGTTTTAGATTTTTTGGAGGTCATTTAGGCCATAATTCATTTAAAATTAAGTTGGGAAAATTGCACAAAAGGGTCCTTCAATTTAAATAATTGCATTATGAACCTTCCAGACAATCAGCTCATCTAGGATCCACTGTACAAGCCACGAGAGATTTGCTGCATAGTCTAGGTCATGTGATAGCAGGGCCAACACCATCTAGATGCCTATCCATGCAGACTGAACAACCCATATTAGATCCAAGTTGCATTCATTCGTAGACATTAAATCACGCTCGTGATCCAATGATCAGGATCATTTCCATAATCGGCTGTTATAATCTGGGATATCATGACTGTTGCACCTTTTATCTTAATCAATCAGATGATTCCCCTGAGTCCTGACTCTGTTCATTATCTCCTTCATCCAAGCGGTCTCGATAGCGAGGATTTTTTGTATGCTTTGTGCCAGAGTCTCGGGCCTATACAGTGAGGTACAATGCCAGCGCTCGAGTAGAGTTCGATGCAGCTAGGCTATCCCTGTCCAAGTGATGCATTTATTGGGTCAGCCTTGACCCGAGGAATGTGTAAGGATCTTGTTTAGACCAATTGGTGAACTGTGGAGAGAGAATTGTTCCTCTTTAGTAAACCATATAAGTTAATCGTGTCAATTAGGGTTTTGACAAAATGCATCCTTGTAGTTAAATCTTTCATTATTCATATGTAGATTTGACCTACAGGAATGTTTTAGAATATTAATCTATGTGTAATTTAATGGGAATCGATGGGATTTTGAGTTCATAGTGAACTCTAATCCTATATCCTACCCTAATGTTGGGGAAAGAAGATGATTATCGCAGGTCGGGCTAACCCGTGACCCATGCTGTTTGATAGTGTGGGCATCAGGTTGCAGCCAACCCACCTGATTCCATTCAAAGCTGATCCGTTGGGTCTCGGTCAAACCGACTGGACCCATTAAGCTGATTTGAATTAATTCGGCTGATTTAATTATTTTCCCTGTGTTTCAATCTTAGGGAGTTTTAATAAAGCTAGGGTTTGCTCCATTTCCTCCAATCCATATCCAAATATTATGATATTATATTCTATTTTGATTAGAAAAATATATAGATTAATAAACTATAAGAATATTTTAGTTTTTGTGAATGGTTTTCTTAATTTTTCCCTAATTGTATTAGATCTTAATTAGAGAATATTATGGTGTGCACTTATCCAAATGACATGATCATAGTCTCTATTTCTTTCTTATGTTAATTAGAATTAATTGTGCAGTTAGATTTATATTTCTATAATTTATTTTGCTAATTAATTATTAATTACATTAGAATTTGATTAGTGAATTTTATTTTTTTTGTAATCTGATTTTGGCAAATTTAGTATCTATGGAACCCTTGAATAGTAAGGAATCAATTGATGACTTCACATTTTAATTTTAGAATGTTTGATTTATATTTATCCTTACTTAGCTTAAAAGCCTAATTAACTAATGTCCAACACATTAATTAGCCAAATTATATTTAATTACTAATTTTGCATGTAAGCAATAGTGAGGATTATTTTAGTATTCTTTAATTTAAACCTTGATCTTAATCCTGTATGATAGACTCTTAATTATTAATAAAAATTAATGTGATTAAATCTTAATCTTAACTCCTTACAACCTATTGATTTTCTCCTAAATAAGATAGTTTGCATGATATGATTCTTAATTAATAAAAAAATGATTGATTATCAAACAACCAAATTCCAAGTTTAATGATTTGCCTCATGAATTTGCATATGACTCTTAGAAGTTCCATAGTGATGATTTCATCTTTGATTTGTCCTTACTCAATTTGAGATTATGAATTCGCATATAACTTTACATAAAATCTATCCTTATTTTTGTTTTAACTTGTAATGGCTATATAGAATAGCTTAGAACCTTAGAAGTATTTTTTTTTAAGGTAAGGATTAATCAATGTATTAGTAAGAACAAAGATAAATCTTGAGGTAGGAATGCCTTACTTGTCACATTTTGTGGTAGAATCCTAGATGTACCATATGAACTTTAGAGATTTATCTTATATTTTGCGGTAGTGATAGCCTAATGAAATGTAGATTGAACTTATATAATTATGGTAGTTAACCCAATTTGAATGACTTAAATGTCATTTCCTTAGAACTTATTGAGTAGAACCTATTATAATGGAGAATGGTTTCTATAGCTTGAAATTCATTGCTTACAAAAATAGCCAGTTTAGAATTGTAGTAATGATAATATTAGTATTATCATATAAAAATTGGAGTACCTATTCATAGAATTGACCTTGATTCAGTAGAATATGGAACTGGTTGTTTCGCCATGTATCTATCTTATCTTAGGTAATTAGATAAGTACAGTTTAGTTTATGATAAACATCCCAATCCAAATGTATGTCACAAGTAGGGGTTTGGATAGCTTAGTTTAGGAGAATAAACTGTAAGAGGATGTATGTCTATAATCCCTGTGTGCAAGGATAAGTGTAGATAAGCAACCTAAATTTTCAATATCATCTTTCTTAAGACATGCTAATCATGTATATATTCTCTTATCATATGATAATGTAGGCTAGTACATTGTGCAACCATGATGTATATTGATTTCAGTTGTTAAGGAACCTAAATTATTAAGGATCTCTTGATTAGAATTCTGAACCTTATGGCTACAGATCATACAACATATTAAGGAAACATGTTAAATAGTTAGATAATAAAAAGGAATATAATTTTTATTTTTGGGATTTAATCATTTTTTATCCTTATTTTCATCAAGTTGGCAAAACATAAATTTCATAAGCATAATGTATCAAAATATTTTGAGAACTACAAGATGCATCATGCATCAATTTTGTGTAGGAGCTATGGGATGCAGTAGGCATCATGTTACCTAGGATTTGGGATGCATTATGGTATCAAAAGTTGTACATATCTATGGCATAATCTGTGGCATAATCAGATGTATATACAGTAGCATATAGTATAGTTCAATTTGCATTACAGTTATTGTTTATTTCAATTTTCTATAGTATGCTTTTTATTTTACAATTAAATTAAGTAATATCTCTTAAATGTAAGAAAATAATATTTGTAACTTAAAATGTACTTATACTTATTGTCTATTATAAGTCTTTTTTTTTTGGTTGCGGCCCTAGCAAGTGAAATCAACATGTTAGGTTTGGAGCAGTTTAAGGAGCTAGCTCAGGAAGAGATTTAGAAACTTTAGGAGGACACAAAGGAGTAGTAGTTGTTGTACTGCTAATTTTATTTTTATGCTGTGAGATGAGAGATTTATTTACTATTCTTTTTCTTAAACTCTGGTTTGTAATAATTCAATATGGATGTCATTTCTTTTTTTTTTATGAGATGAATGCTTACTTAGCCTCTAAGATGATTGTTATGATGGATGTTTTAACTTCCTCACTTTGATACCTATTCTATCTTATACTTAGTTTTGTGATGTGATCAGTATAAATACTCAAAGCTTATTCATATACAATGGCTATCTACTATTATTCATCTTAACACTAATGTGTATGAATAACATTAACTAATACTTAAGATAAAGGTACTTGACTTGGCTTAAGGATTAATCTTAGCACCTGTTGACAGTATAGGAAAGAAGTAACTCAAGGGAACTCTTATTAATTCTTCTTTGGAAATGGATTGATAACAAGTCATGATGGGTTACTTCTCTCAAGTAATGACCCATTCCATCGCAAATAATATTCTGTTGTGCATAGCGGGGGGTGGGGGGGTGGGGCATTACACTAGGACACCCTAGAAAACTTAGCTTATGACATGTTTTAACATTAGATGATGTTTTGAGTAGGAAAACAACTATTAAAATCTAGTTATGGTTTAGTACTAGTAAACTTAGGAAAGAGCATCAACATAAAAAAAAGATGATTGCACAAGTTCTTAAGGCTTGATTATAAGTACTTAAGGATTTTAGTAGTCCTAAACCCAAGGATGAAATGTTTTAGTTAGTTCCTTATGAATATAAGGCTCATTAGTAAAACCCTTAAGATGCTAGATTGAGCTTAGTTTTGCTCCTTAGATTCTTTAAGTGCAGGATCAACCCTAACCACCCTAGTGTGTAACTTAGTAATATTAGCTCATTTTAATAGCTTATTCACTTAGTTAACTTCTAGGATTTCTAATGCACTGAATATAACCTATAAACTAATGATTAGGAAATCCTTCCTTAATACCTTTTCACATTTGAACTATATTTGTAATAGTTAGTCAAAGTAGTGAGTTGATGAATAAGGATCTCCCTAAACCTTAGATGCCTTAGTGAACTTAAGGCTAGCAAACTTATAAACTAATCTTTTAGCTAAGAACCTTAGCACTAGTCTAAGTCTAATGGCTTAAGAGAATGGAAAGTTTAGTAGTAAGATTTGTTCTTAATTTAACTTACATCCATACTTATATATTATTTAGTCACCTAGATAACTCTATGTGAGATTACTATTTTCCTGAAGACTACTTTTACATAAAGTAATATACTTTAATTGATTTACCTAGTATTAGTGAACTTAGATTTAATCCTAACTTTAAGAGAGAGAAGTAATATTTCTTATCTAGATATTGTGAGTTAATTAGAGTAGTATTGAGGAATCCCTAGTATAGCACTTGTGATTAAGAGAAGACTTATATGATATTATGATGGAATCATTTTAGAAAGACTAGTGCTGTCCACTAGAACTTAAAAGACTAATTTAAGTAGCTAAGTGCAACCTTCTTAGTGTATTATAGGTGGTCATATTATTCTAAGTGTGAGTCTTAAGATCATTTAGAATGACTAAGTGATTATACTAAAACTAGAGGTAGTCTTAGGTAATAAGGAGGCTTAGAATCTTAAAGTTCTACTCAATTAAGAAAGATCTAGGATTTAGTGTATTGATATTAGAACTTGGATCTTTAGGATAAAAAGGAGATTTCTTATACTTAAACTAGAAAACTAATAATAATATGACCAACCTTTAAGTCTTACCTTATTAGATTAGTAGGCTTGCAAAAGTATTAAGTCCAAGGATAGACTAGAATTGACCAACTTAAGGCATGTTTAAGATTAAGATAACTTAGATGGTTAAATGAAGGACATAATTAAGTATATAATTATAAGATGTTAATGAGATAGAGTAATTAGAGAATAGTGATAACTTAGATGTTTAAATATAGTAGTTGTAGAAACCATATAATTAAAGTATTAAGTTATTAGTTTGGAAGTTAGAGAACCTTTTAGCTAGAACTTCAAGTAGCCTAAATAATAGGAATCAAGTAACCTAAAAAGTGTAGTAGTGAAACTCTTAGTTTATAGTTAGAATGACCTATTAGAATAAAAGTATTATTAGATAATATAGATAACTATAGTATTAGCAGTAGATAGGATGTTTATTTGTAACATTGTAACTAAATTTATAAATTATATTACCTAAATAAGACCTCAATCAAATCATTATTTTTGAAACCTCATTTAATTATATATTATTATATATTAATTGATTGTGGCATTTAATGAATGTCTAAGTCATATGAGGGGCTTGATTAGTCCCAATTATAGGATAGATAACTAAAGTAGAAAATAATAGATATCACATAATTTATAATTAGCTTTAAACATTCTTGAATGCTATAATGCATTAAGATTAAATCCTTGAATTAATTCATTAAGGACATTGTGCATAATAAAAATTAAATATTTTTATCATAATACTTAAGCTATATTTGATTAAAGTAGTTTTGTAATCAATTAGAGGAAAATTGGAGAGAATTATGATTTAAACATGAAGCTCATATTATATGTGGGCATAAATATTCCATTCTTAAATGTCATGTCATATTTTTGTTGTCTTAATTTAATTCTATATCAAGAGATCTAGCTTTTTCTATTTGGACATTGAAATTGCTATGACCCTATCTAGTGCTTTAGATGAACACTCTTGGATTAAATTTCATCACATAGATATCTTTGTGATCCTCTTATGAATGTAAGTCATACTTATGTCTAAGTGATAAAATTAATATTTTAATTCATGATCACTTAATCTTGATTCCATCTATGGCTCCACACTTCCACTCTTAATTTATCTAAGGTATTGAGCTGCAAAGTTAGATGAGCTTATTTCACCTCACTCATAACTTAATGCGCTCTAGTATCTTACATAAATTAAGTGTGAGCAATGAAGGTCTATAGATGGGTCTCGACTCACATGCATCAAAACTATACCTTCACCTTAAGTCAGCACTGGCCTACGTGAATTATGTCACCTCGTCCACTACATGACATGCCTTCTCCAGGTGTTATGGATTAAGATATGGAGCTCAGAGATTTTACCATAATTTCTCATGGCTCAAATGATCAAGCCTTGGCCTATAGATTTTGTGCAAGAAGTCATGCTCAGCAAATGATGTCACATTCATTCGTGGCTTGAACGCTTTAGGTGCACAAATTCTAAATGCGATGATCATCAAGAGCAATAAGTTCTCTATATAAAAATAGTTTAATAGAAAATCAAAATAGCTTTTCATTCAACAACTGTATTTCATTCATTAAAAGATAAAGAAATTTCCATCTCAACATGACATTTCATTTCTATCAAAGGAAGATTACATGCATAACATCTAAGATTTACTACATGTTCTCCACCAAATCCTCTCCAAAGAGGGGGTTATGTACTATTAAAATAAAAATAACAATAGAGCTTCAAGTAATAAGAAGTGTATGCCTGCCTCTTACAAAAGACTAAACTACATGGCTAAGGTTGAGAAGATGATAGGTAGGATCAATTGCAAGCATTCTCTTTATCTTTTTCTGTCTCTAAGTCCTGCTCTTTTACTTCCTACTGTTCTTCCTCTTCCTTGGAATGACTCCTCCTTTAGAATCCCCTTCAACAAAATTAGGGTTCTCCCCATTAGATCTATTTTCCCAACTGATTTTTAGAACCCTCCTTAAGTATTTTCTTTTGCTTTTTATAATGTCTCCTCTAGCCATCCCCTTATAATGCTGCCATTAATTCTACATTGAAAGTTGGATTTATTTAATTTTTTATTCCTTTAATCTTCATTGAAACTGAAGATTTGTCTTTGGAATTTATTTTGGTATTGGGAATTGGATGAGTTTAGAGTTTTGGTCCTTCCTAATGTCTGTTTGAAGCATATTTCAAGGCAGAATTCGACATGAGATACGACGCACTATGGCACAAGGGTTTTGAGCAGCCCAGAAAAATAGCAATTTGGGCGCTGCAGCACGTTGTGGCATAAGGGCCTCGAATGTTCTGGCACTGCGGTGCGCTGTGGCACATTGGCCTCAAAAAACAATTGGCACTGTGGCACATTGTGTTGCATTGCCTCAAGCCGCAACACACTGTAGTGCGATATGACGTCAATAAATTTATCTTTCCATTGAGCCGTGGGGCGCTGCAGCAGATTACCTTGAGCATTTTGGCACAGTGGTGTGCTGCGGCGGCATACCTCGTGCTTCCTGGAGCTATGACGCACTATAGCGGATTGCCTCAATCATCCTAGCACTGTGGCACACTGCGGCTTTAGCATCCTGGCATTGTGGCATGCTCCAATGAATTGTTTCAAGTGGCTTGACGTTGTGGCACATTGCGACAAATTATCTCGAGCGGCCTGGTGCTGTGGCGCGCCTACACCCTTCTTCCTAAAAATTATCTTTTTTATTATTTTGATCATTTTGAAGCTGAGATAACATATAACACACTAAATAGCAACTAATCTTACCAAAAACTTGCATTATAAACTAGAAAATAACTATAATTATGGGGCTCATCACCCCCCACACTTAACTTCTTGCTTGTCCTCAAGTATGCAAAAAATAACTACTTGGAATAAATTATTCTTACAAAATGCTCTAGTTAAATGTAGATTTAAAATATTCAATGCATCTCAATATTGGTTCAATAATGATAAGCATTGATAAAACTTGATCACATTTGTTTGGATTCAAGTTAAATTATATGATCAGCATATGATCCTGGAAAGTCAGCACCTAACTCTAGATTAGCTATGCTAACCCAGCAATGGGTCGACACATAAGGTTCCCTTTTAAGCTACAAGAGGTTTTAGGATTTTCTTCTCTTACTCTTCCCTTCAATTCACTTTCATCTTCTTCCACTATGTGATTTTCAATTTTTAAAACATTTACTAGTGACATTATTTTTTTGATGTTTTCTCCTTCATCAGATAATTGTGCTCATCGTCTCCTTAGAATTAACTTCTATTAAAATTGGGAGTTGTAATGTCCCGTCCCATTGCCATGCCCACAGAGAACGATATTAGCGATGAAACGATTCATCAGCGAGGAGATAACCTATATTACATGGCGTCAACACAACACTCATGCTGAATTGATCAGATCACATGAGTTATCCTAATGCCACTTATAATGCCCCACTATCAGCCACATTAAGTACTTCTTAAACTTGACTAAAGATGTAAGCCTGCTCATCAAATGATCACATAATAATATATGTATAGTATAACACATATTACAGAGTGTGGAAGAAAAAAGTTAAATCATCCATACATTTATCCAACTAGAAATAGTAAGTAAAGACATTCATCTTGGAAAAGGAAATAAAAAATACTTCTAGAAATAATTAAAAATTTGAGACTTAATAAAATGGAGATATATACTCTCATCTCACTAAAGCAATAAATCTAACAAAGGAAGAAGATGGCAACTGCTACTCGACAACACCATGCTCCTCTTCCTCCTGAGTCTCTTACAGCTCCACCAGCATGGGCTCCTTGAGGCAAACTAAATTTGACATTGTCAATTTCACAATACTAAGGCCTTAGTAAAAAAAAAAAGAAAATCTTACTTAGACAGTGAGTCTAAGTATATTTTAGGCTCACTAAAATGCATTATTTATATTATAGGGATATTTAATAGAAAACATAAATAAAATAGAAACTAATTGAATAGAAGTAAATAACCAAAAGTAACTAAAATCGTTGAAAAATAAGTAAAAATAATCTGCAAAAATGCAGAAACATGTTTTATGTACTAAAAGAATTATATGCCATAATATGTAATATGGAACTCCAACGCATATGCCAACATAAATGCACATGCCACAAAAGTTGCAATAGAAAATGTGCCCAACAACACCAAAACAAGAAATGTGCCCAACAACACCGAACAAAGAATATGTGCTCAACACACCGATAATAAGTCCTTAAGTTGTGCCCAGTACACTGCTAATAATATGTGCCCAATGCACTGATATTAAATCCTTAATTTGTGCTCAACACACCGCTAATATATTCATAGTTGTGCCTAATGCACCACTAATAATATAATAAAAGGATGTGCCCAACACACCAATAACAAGAAAGGAATTGTGCCCAACATGCCAAATACAATGAAAGGTTGTGCCCAACACATCGATAAGCAACAATATGCTATACATAAATGCCACTCTATAATAATGCACTGAAATACTCTATAAAGATACATTCATAATCATAGAATTATTTGAAAATATGATAAAATAGAAAAGCATTATAAGCATAAAACTAACTTCCCCTTTATTATTTATTTACCTAAAATTATCCGCCTATACAGATGTTAAGACATAATCAAGTATTATCCTAAATATAAGGCTAACTAAATTGATTAATTCATTAACAACTTAATCAACATTTTGATTATCTCAATAAAATGTTATTATTCAGTTACTAACTGATCTGAACTAGCTCAACACTCTATCTTATCAGTACTTAAGATCTTAAGCTGGTGTCCAATCAAGTTTATAGAAAGCAGCCTATTCTAAGTCCTTAATAAGTCTTACTTAGAACACTAGAGATTAACTTAATAAAGTTCTAAGGATAGCTAATAAATTAGAACTTAGGATCTAAATCACAAGTTTAGAGTTCTAAACCTTTTAAAGGAAGTTATACTAAGATTCTAAGGCTCATAAGAATACTTACACATTAAGGATTCTAGATCTAACTCTGGACTTAATATCTTTAGGCTAAACATAACATCAAGCTTATCGTCTTGCAACTAAACCCGCACTTACAACCTTATTTGCTAGGATTAGGATAGTCTAACAATAGGTTTAATCTTATGTAGGAATCAATTGATATTTATCACTTACTAGAATCACACTAATGGGATAAAAAATATTATACAACTAAGCTGGGTTACTTAACCTTAAATGGGTGGAAAGACTAACACCTTAAGTCACAACATGTGACTTAGCACTTTAAGATTCTAAGGTTATAATTAACCACTCTAATAGGTAGTTTCTTGTCCAAGGGGTGTAGGGACACCTTGAAAAAACAAGTAGGGTTATAAGAGGTACTAATTATCACCAATCAAGCTTTAGCCCTAATTAGGGTTTCAATTATCCAAACTAAGATTGGATCAACATGAAGTCAATCCAAATGGATATAGGTTAATTTAACTTATCATATGAGCTTAAGGACAAATTAGGTAGCAGCAGTCTAAACCTTAAGTATTAGCCTAACTTAATCACAAAGGGCAAAATGGTCATTTAGGAGACATTAATGCTATTTTGATTCAAATGAATTCAAATTAGAAATTTAAGCATGTAACACTGATCTACACATCCTAATAAAGGCATGGAAAAATAACTCTTAATTTAGTGCAATCATCCTAAACTATAATTAATGCATAATTAGCTAACTTAATTGCATAAAATAATATTCAAAGAAAAATTATGGTTCTTCTCTTCTTGATGATCAAAATAAGACTAAGTTCAACAAATTTGGATAATTAACCAACCATTTATGCCTTAATATTATTTCATATTCAGATTCTGCACATTTTTCTAATCAATTTGATATATAAGTTTGTTATATTTGGACATGTATTGACTAAAAATAGTTAAACCCTAGTTTCCATGCATTTTCCTAAGGTTTAGACTTTAGGCTAATTTAAATAAACCTACATTACATAGGTTTTGGGGCTCGAGCTCCATCGAGTTGACCGAGACCCGACAGGCTGGTCCCTTATGGGACTGCGTGGGTCGATCAGGCTTGACAGCCCAACACTATCAAACAATGTGGGTCACGGGTCGGCCCGACCTGCACAGTTCGCCATTTTCATCAAACAAAGGTGAGAGTCAAGCATTTAGGGTTTCAAAGAAACCATAAATCCCCAACTTTCAAAGCACCAAAATCTTCAATTAATGGTTCAAATTAATCATACGACTGAGCTCTACATAGTAAGATAAGAAGCCCTATGTGGGTCTCACGAAGTGAGCCACACACTAATTAATGATTTAGCTTTTGAGGGTTTTACAGTGGAGGGGAAATCATCCCTCAACAGTTGGACACTCGGCCAACAACCACTCCTGTTATACTTCTTGGGTCAAGGCTGTCCCAAGCAGCATCCTAGCTTGATAGGAAGCATCCAGGGCTACCATCTTATTATCGGGGGCTCGAGCACTGTACCCCACTCGAAATGTCCAAGCTAGAGATCATTTGATTGGGTTCAATCAAACCCGATCAACACTAGCAATGAGTCAAAACTGAAATGAAATAACAATCAGAGCATTTAGTTTCTTCAATCAAGATTAAGGTACTCGAGAGAGAGTACTTGGAAATGGGGTTCAGTAATTTGTTGACTTGTCAAGACTTGATCTATAGACATAGGTAATTCGGCCAACTCCTGATACTACCATTGTCGTCAAGGTGATGCCAGAAAGCTGCTGGGTTGTTTGCTTTAGGACGGAGACACTGATCCAGCGGCTGAAGGGGACCGATATCACGCATGGGAGATGAAGAGAAAGAAGGAGAGGGAGAATGACAAAGGCTCAACAGTCTTTAATTATAGCTAAGAGGGGATTAAGTAGGTGCAGAGTCAGTTAGAGGAGCAGTGAATAGCGAGGGACACTAGCAGGCCAACAATTGTAGGCTGGAAGGGGAGTGGAGTAGGCGAAGGTTCAGGCCGCAAGGAGGGTGCAGCGTCCAGACGCGAGCGTGCATGAATTAGTTTGTGGACGTGGCTCATGGATGATAGGGCACAATGCCCTATCAATCTAGTATGTTGGATGAGATTTGGCGGCCCAAATATGATCCCCAAGGATTAACAAGTAGTGGGACAGATCCTGATCATTGGATCCATCCTCAGATCCAATTGTCGAGCTTGGATCAAGCAGCCAAAGAAACTCAGGCCATTTGATATGAGCGAACAAACCGCACAATGGTTCAGATGATCCAAACCGTACGATTCAAAGGAGAGAGGGAGCGACAGGTTAAATGGTTGGGGTCGTTGAAAAATTAATTAAATAATATATAATTAATTTTAAGAATTTGAAATGCCTAGTTTGACTAAAGGAACTCTGAAAAATATCAAAAATTCACTTCTAGTTAATTTAGGTGCTAGGAATCCAAAAACACGATCAAATTTTTGATCGAAGATCAAAATAAATAATTTATATTCTTGATAAAATAATTTAGCTAAAATGATCGATTATCCCAATTAATCTCCCAATTGAATTAAATCCTTGGGGTTTGCTTCTAATGATGATTAAAGACTAATAAAAGAGGTTTAAGACTAATTAAGCTATGTTAAGCCCTAATAAATAAATGCTAGGATATTGTCCTTACTAGATTTTTATATTTTTTAGAGTTACTTCTATCCTTTGGATAGAGGACTCATGACAATTTATTATTGTTTCCATCCTTTGCATGAATTGGAAAGCTTCAATTTTAAATGAATTAAGGGCTCCCTTAATTCTTACATCTTGTTGTTTTAATTATTATTGAGAGGAGTTATTGAAAGGTTTCCCTTGGCTATTGAATAGTTGGTGCCCTTATTAGTAGTGATTTTAGGTGTTCAAATCACTCCAAGAAAAATTTGGGTGATTCCTCCACCATGGATTGTGAGTGTTAGAGTAGGGGTTATTCTAATTTTAGTTGAAATTGTTATTACTTCTGAGAAGGTTAACGTGTGGCGCCCCACCCCCTGATCAACAAGATTAGACCCCAGAGGTGGTGTGTCACTCTGGAAAATCCCTTACTTACTATTAGATTAAGTAAGATCCATAATCCACTAATAAAGGAAGGATGTGCACATAATGAATTTGAAGATCAGTCACTAAGTATATTATACATATAGACTGTGGAAACAAAATAAAATAAACATTACATCCATTCACCATACACCAAGTAAGGAACAGTAATATAGCTCAGCAAATAATAATGTGCAGAAAGTAAACACAATCACGAGTACCTGCATTATTACAACCTTTTAATTAAAGTTTAAGAGATGAAATAAAAACACTCTCATCCTCACAATGAAATAAAAAGGAACTAAAGATCCTCTGATCCAAGCTGCTGTGCCTCCTCTATGTAAGGTTCCTCCTCAGGCACAGAATCCTCAAACTGCTCAAGATCTAATATTATCGGTTTCACAATGCCAGAGCCCCAGCTAATAAAAGAAAATTCTTATTAGACAAAATGTTTAAATACAGTTTAGGCAGGATATTTATTAAGCATTTATTAATATCACCATTTTACTTTAAACAAAATAAAATATCTATCTAGCATGGGAGCAAGTAAGCATAGAAAGAACGATAGGATAAGTTATAAATGTATTATTTATAACTAAGTAAGAATTGAGGCAAAAGCACACCTCAAGTAAAATAAGGTAGGGCATACATATATAATATAGTAAGTAAAATTACTGATAGAAAAGTCTAATCCTAAATATGCTGATGATCATATGACATATGCTGATTTAAAATAATAATCTGAAAGTGGTACGTATAGTAAGCAATAAAGTCTAGCATCCTATATAAATATATAAGTAAGTAGGTAAAATAGAAAATATAGCTAACTGAAATAACATGCATCATCATCATAATATATAGTAAGCTGAAAACTAAAAAGAACATATAACTTCCATATCAGAAAGAATTAGCCAATCCGGCCCAGTATATTCCCATAGCCTTTCTAGGCTAGGGCAGACAGAACAGAACTAAAGTACTAAAGAGGCAGAAAATATAATGTATATATATCTTTTAGTTATTTTACTTTTGTTTCCGTGGACACATCTAGAAATAACTGAGGAGTCAAGCACGTCTGCAAGACTAAATGGGTTCCAAGCTTAATACATACTTCTCAATAAGTAATGTTAAGCATCCTTATTTCTCCTTTCTCCTATCTATTAGGATAATGTGCACCATAATCGACCATAGACTCAACCCAAATGCAATATTTTCCTAATATTCTAAGTTTTCATTTTCATACAACAATGTTTTCTTGTATAACATGTCCAAGGAAAGTAAGCACAAATTTCAAGGGATGCATGGCACAAATCAAATAGTAAGCAAGAGACTCTACTAATATGATGATAATATTTATTTTCTAAATTAAACATTTCTAACTATTCCAAGTTACATAAGTTCAGGATCTTTAATTCCTACTATCAAGTGTAACTTAGAAGCGCAACCTTATAGATTAAAATGGATTAAAACTGATCAGGTTCTAATCTAATTCAATCAAGTACGACTACAAGTTTAGAAACAAATCACAATATTCTAATTAGATGAATTTAGACATTTTATCTAGGATCTGATCAAGATTTACTAAATAATAGATTATGGATTAAACACACCATGAGATTTGGCTTAATCGTACAATCTAAAAGGGTAAGACTTAAAATCCAGGTTTCAATCTAAATGTGAAATAATGATCAAGGAAAATCCTATTAAGCAAATCAAACTTAATAGGATGATTCTCCTATCCTGAATCTAAGGTTGAAAGACAAAAAATCAAAATTAAATTGAAAAAAATCTAAAAACTAATAAAACCAAGGATTCATCTATTGAATAACCCATTTTATCTAATGAATGAAATCTAACTTATGATCTAGTTCTAGTCTTAGGAATAGTCCTAATGTGAGGTGAAAGATCCTAAGGAAAAGACTTAGAGAAAATTAAGGAATTTTACTAAGTTGATTGAATTATTGATTTTGAATACTTAAATGATTCTACTAGAGTTCTAACATTGGTTTCATTGATTTAGAAGCTAATTTAAGAGTTAAAGACGCTTAACCTGATTTTAGGCAAAATGACCATTTTGCCCCTTCTTAAGGGTCCAAGAAGCTACTTTTTGAATTAGGGTTCCAAATTGAAATTTCTTGCTGCTAAATGATTCCTTATTATCTAACATGAAGATTGATAGTAAGTCTGCTAATTTTGGATAAGAAACGAGTCATATAGGTCCAAACTAAGAGTTTTGGCCTAAGGAGAATTTTAATAATTTACTATTGATGGAATTTAAATTTTTATGTAGTTTATTATTGGTTACTGTTCAAGGATTTCATAAAGTCTAAGAACACTGCATTCTGAGGTCGAACGACTAAGTTATAGCTATTTCAATTGCTAAGGGCAATTCGGTAAATTTTATCGGTCAATGGGGATAAAAATTGAACTTTTTTGTTTGAAGTTCAAATTTAGCAAACTCAGTTTTTATAGTTTCCTTATAGTATACTGAGTGCTTTGATAATGAGTAAACCTAATTTGGACTTTAAATGGTCAAGTTATGGCCTAACTAGGATTATGGGTATTTTGATCATATCTGATTTTTTATGGTTCAGATCCTAAATATTATTTCAGTTTATTGATGACAATAAAATAATAGGCTAATCAGCTCTTTGAATTTTTGAATTTAGAGTTAAATTGACCAAGTTATGGTCAATTTAAGACTAGGGGCATTTTGGTCATTTTTAGGGTAGGGTCCTAAATGTCACTTTCCAAACTAAGCTCTAAATGGGGAAACTAATACTTTTATAGTATTGGACTGTTATTCTGAGTATTTTAAGACCCATATTGCCTATATTTGGATAACTAGGTCAAAAGTTATGAGGGTTTATTTAGGTCCTAAAATATCACTACATTATGCGTACCCCAAAACGAATTTTTGAATTACGTCATTTGATTCATTTTATTATTCTAAGTAAAATGGGACATATATTTCCTATGTTTGGATCATTGCACAAAAAGTTATTAAACTTTAAAGTTTTAAATTAAATAATTTAAATTAAATATATTTTACTATTCATTTATTTAATTTGAATAAATTTACTATTCATACCTACAGTTAAATTAAATATACTGTATTAATTAATTAGTTAATTAATTATCATTAATCTATTTTTAATTATCATTAATTTTAATTAATTATTACTTAATCTACTATTTAATTAATTAATTAAATATATTAATTATAAATTTAATTATATTTAAATATTAATTTATTAATTTTAGGATTAGTATTAATTAACCCTAATTAATTACTATTTAATAATAATTATCTTACTGTTTGATTATTATTTAATTAAACCTAACTAATCTATTGATTAACATTTAACCTAATATTAATTAATTGCTAACTACTTTTAATTTAACCTAATCATTCTGCTAACAATTATATATGTATATAATTATATAGCTATAGTTATTATATATATATATATTTAATTAATTATTTTCTGCAGGACATTAATGTGGCGGGGCACACCACGTACGCGTGGCGGCCTCTGATTAGGCGCGGGAATAACAGCGGGTCCCGCCAGGACAACTGGGGCGACTCGAATGGCCGCAGCACTGCGAGGCGAGTCCCACGACTGCGTGATTGCGATAGAAGCGAGCCCGCGACGCGGTGCACGGACGAACCCGCATGCGCCGTTTGTTCTTGCGGGCCCCACATCCCTGCCTCTGCTGCACAGGCAACCCACGCGACTACGGGTCGGGCTCAGGTCAGCCCGGCCCGACCCAGAAGCTCCGAACCCTCGTGCTATGTCCCGAGAGGACTGAGTTAGGGCATGTGGATGCCAGCTAATCTGGCGGCCATCGGTGACGGTCCGCATGCCATTAGGTCGGCCTCGACTAGGGCTAACCATTGCCGGCTGAATTGAGGCATGGGGTGGAGGGTGGCGCCGGTAGGAGCGAACCCTAGCTATAGGGTTTCGGCGAACGAGAGTCCTAACAATTTTAAGTATTGACCATTTACGAGCGATGAATCGGCCACGTGGAGGCCGACGGAGATGACGAGGGAGATGATCCCTCGTCCGTCCGATCCTATCGATCCGACGGACCGGACGAAGCGGATCCGGATATCGGATTCGGATCCCACCCGCAATGCCTCGAATCCGACCCATTAATCTTAACGGATGTAGATCTTATAAACGGGGCAGATCCGACCCGTTAAGAAACAGCGGATCTGACCCGTTAAGCCCTTAAATATTTATATATTTAAAAATTTAAAATTCCTATTTTATTTAATTAATTCTAATTAATGAAATGACTTCAGAAAAATCCCAGATATTCACCCCTAACTAATTGGGGGGTGAGGAACGCAACGGCGAGGTCAAATTTTTGATTTGATGAATATTTTATTTTCCTAATTTTCGGGGTATTTAAATATTATTAAAATATTCGACAAAATTTTGACGACTTCCAATTGCCACCAAAATATCACCCTAGCTAATTTGGGGGCAATGTGCGCAATGGAAAAGTCTGATTTTGGATCTGATGTCAATTTAGACAGGTCAAATTTTAGGGTTTCTGGATTTTTAAAAAATCAGGATTTGATCCATTTAACTCTTGATTTGGACTGGGTCTTAGTGGATGACACCTAATGATTTTGATTAACACTTAGGATCAGGATTATGATTGAGATTATTCCTAATTGACTAAGGTAACAACTTGGGTTGTTACAGGCTCCCCCACTTAAAAATAATGTCATCCTTGACATCACTTAAGTAGGAAGAATATGCAGTAGTGAGTTTGATATGTAAAATTTGAGGAAGTGCTAGGATTCTCAAGTTAAAATTCGAAGACTTAAGATTTAAGGTTGGACCTTTGTAATTTAACCTCACTGTTAAGGTTAGAGAGAACTAACTAATCTGAGTGATAACTATCACTTAAGTGAGGATGGAAATAAAGAGAGGCAAGTTGACATTCAACTAGGTTGAATGTGACTTCCTAGGATTACAGATTAAATACTCAGTCATATCATATGACTCAGCACTATGGGATAGGACTATCACTTAGCAGGTAATACCACATATTAAGCATAATACTATTTAATGATCAAGGATCCTCTTATGGTTATATACTTAAGTGACATTCATCACTTAAGAGCTTAGGCAAAAGTAGCTAAGTCATTATAAGACTTACCAAAATTAAGGAATGCTAGGATTCTATTTTAATGAATTAGATCCCAAGGAATTAGCATTAAATAACTAGAGCTCTTTAACTACTTACTTCAATGGAGTCTAGGATTTAGAAGCTGGCTAAAGGGCCACTTATTAGGTTAAGCCTAATAAGGAAGCCCAAGGATTTTCTATTAATTCCTACTTAGGAAATAAGGTTGAGATGAACTGACCATATGAATTAATCCATACTAGATTTGAACTAAATAATAGGCATTCACCTCTTACTATAGGTTTACTATGGCAACCAGGATCAATATCCAATTAGGATACTCAGCCTTAAGGTTAAGAAGAATTAAGTCACACATGATGACTCAACACCAAAGATCTAAGAGTTTACTAGAAGGCCATTAACACAAGTCAAAAATCATGGCTTAGCTAAGGCAAGGAGCTCATTCATCCATAAGGATAAGTGCTATGCTAATGTCTAAGTCATATATGTGGCTCAAATCATTAAGGGCTTACAGTTTAAAATTAATCTAGTTTGAAGGAGAGCTCATTCCAAGGGAATGGACAATACTGCTTGCGTCACATCATGACCCAAGCACATATTTAAGGGTTGAACTTAAGCTACTTGGGAAAGAGAATTTTTTATCCCATGGGGATAAGATCTTTCACAACCCAAATACTACAATTAAGTGACATTTATCACTTAAGGAAGATTAAGGAAAAGAGAATTACCATCTTATTGAGATGGACAAAGAAAGATACAAGGCTATCTCATTAAGCCACTACAAGTGACTTAATTAAGAAGAGTTCTTAAGGGTATCTAAGAATTCTAATCCCAAAATTAGAACTCAAGCGCTCGACAACTCAAAGGGAGGTTTGATTTTCAAAGAACAAATATTCTTTGGCTTAAAAAGGATTCTATTACTAAAGCTAGCTAATACACCATCATTAGACCAAGTCTAATGTGGTAGGCTCTTACTACACTTGTGAGTTTGCAAACATGGGTTAGAATAATCTAGCCATGAAGTAAGCTCACACTAGGAAGGGCTAGGACGGACCAATCATAAGGTCAATCCTAGCCAAGGCTCCAACTATTGGAAAGGTACTCAACCTTGCCCGAGGAATACTATTACGTTAGAGAGGGTGATTACCAATTTGCATAATCAACTTCAAAGGAGAGGGAAGTCCAATATATCGAGTCACAAAATATGACTCAATATTGAAAAGACTAATTGATTCACAATGAATCAAGATGATGGGTTTCTCATCCAATTAGGATGCTGTACTAGAATGCAATTTATAAGGCCACTATCAAGCCATGAACTATGACTTGATCAATTAAGGTTCTATGGTGATGAATTTCCACTCTAAAAGATATGGAGAAATATTCATTCCAATAGAATAGGGTGCTGGAAATCTAAGGGAAATGACAAGCTATCATCTTCAAGTCATAATTATGACTTGCATAATAATAGACTCGATAGTTCAGTTAACTGAAGGAGTGACAAGTCATTTACCCAATTGGGTAGGTCACAACTCAGAAGAGGAACTGCTATTATAAGTCACAAAAGTATGACTTAGAATTCAAGGTTTGACTACTTAAGCTAGAAAGTAGTAATTGTTACATAAACAATGTGACATCCTAGTACAGTATTATATTCACAAGTAAGTTTAAGGGATGATTAGGAGTAAAAATTAATATTGAAGTAGTGATAAAACTTAAATGCTGAAAATAATTAGGCAATTGAATATGTGTACTTGAAACAACCGCGTTGCCTCTAGCCACACATAAATGGGTGCAGGCTCTTGCAGGCATATTATTGCATCTCTATTTTTGTGGAGGCTTAGCCAAAAGGGGTCCAAGTGTGTTGGTTGTTTTCCTCTTTTGACCCAGTGTTAAAGTCTAAGGGTGCTTGGAATGGTCAATGCAAGTATCGTCAATGGTCTTATTGTATGTGTAATGTTAGAAGTAGTGACCCTGTCGATCACAAGTATAACAGCGTCTCATGCCATGGTAACACCTCCCATCAGGATGGGGCCTTGTATAGCCATTATATGAATCATTAAATGGGGTTACTGATGACAGAGGATGAATTTGATTGGCGAGTGCGATCATTACTCTCTCCATTCTCTCAAATAGCTTGGCCTGAGTGTTGACCAAGAGTCTTATTGCCTCCAGCAGTGTGGTGGTCTCAGTTGAGGAACTGTTGGATACAGCAGAAAAGGGGGACGATCCAGGATTCATGGCTTTATCTGAGTTGTAAAAGTGACATGATGTCAGAATATAAGATGAATTAAATGAGATTGATTTCACTTTATTGATCATAAAGTGATTGGCATAAGAGGTACAACGGGTAGCCATTTGTCAAAATGAGACAGAAGTTAGTGTATGAATTATTACTAAGTTCTCTTCTTCATAATACATCTTGTTTGGTTTCTACCTCGACTTGTGGGAGGGAAGGCATTAGTGAAATAGAAGTCATGAACGCTAGTGAAGGGTTTTGGTGACTTGATACAATGGATGGTCTCCCAATTTAGTGCTTTCACTTTAGCCTACTATCTACTAAGACTCTAATATTTTAACCAGTTTTAATCTCCTTAGAGAAATATTATTATCCTTAATGATGCTTAAAGGTAGGTTGTACTATTATTATTCTTAAGGAGACAAAATTCAGAAAGTAGAAGATAACTACTTAAGAGTGATTTAAGACCATTTTACTATTTTGAAATCCTATAGGGATTCATATGTCTTAGTATGAAAGTTAAGTCCTAACATTTCAAGTTCTTGATTTTGTAAATCTTATGAAGGATTAATTCAAATTAGTTAGCTACATACTATACTTAAGTTTGTTCATACTTAAGTTCTATTACTTATGAATGCATTTTCCATTCTACTCTTATTATTTTGAGCTCATAATTATGGTGCTTTGGATGTAACTCAAGTATTTAGTTAGTGACTAATTGGAAGAAGAACAATCCATTAGGTAGAGTGGAATGCAAATTCCAATCTGACACCTTATGTAATTCTCTGATACCAATTATGGCACTCCACCCCCTGATAAACAAGATTAGACCCATGGGTGGTGTGCCACTCTAGAAAATCTCTCGCTTACTATTGGATTAGGTAAGATCCACAATCCACTAATAAAGGAAGGATGTGCACATAATGAATATGAAGATCAGTCACTAAGTATATCATACATACAAACTACAGAAGCAAAATAAAATAAACATTACATCCATTCACCATACATCAAGTAAGGAACAGTAATATAGCTCAGCAAATAATAATGTGCATAAAGTAAACACAGTCACGAGTACCCGCATTATTACAACATTTTAATTGAAGTTTAAGAGATGAAATAAAAATACTCTCATCCTCACAATAAAATAAAAGGAAACTAAAGATCCTCTGATCCAAGCTACCGCGCCTCCTCTATGTAAGGCTCCTTCTCAGGCACAGGATCCTCAAACTGCTCAAGATCTGACATTGTCAGTTTCACAATGACAGGGCCCAGCCAATAAAAAAAAAAATCTTATTAGACAAATTGTCTAAGTACATTTTAGGCAAGATATTTATTAAGCATTTATTAATATCACCATTTTACCTTAAAAAAATGAAATATTTATTTAGCATGGGAGCAAGTAAACATAGAAAAGAAGACATGATAAGTTATAAATGTATTATTTATAACTAAGTAAGAATTGAGGAAAAAGCACACCTCAAGTAAAATAAGGTAGGGCATACATATGCAATACAGTAAGTAAAAGTACTGAAAGAAAAGTATAAGCCTAAACATGATGATGATCATATGATATATGTTGATTTAAAATAATAATCTGAAAGTCGTACATGTAGTAAGTTATAAAGTCTAGCATCCTATATAAATATATAAGTAAGCAGATAAAACAGTAAATATAGCTAACTTAAATAACCTGCATCATCATCATACTATACAGTAAGCTGAAAACTGAAAAGAACATATAACTGCCATATCAGAAAGAATTTGCCAATCCAGTCTAGTATATTCCCATAGCCTTTTTGGGCTAGGGCAGATAGAACAGAATGAAAGTACTAAAGAGGCAGAAAATACAATGCATAAATATCTTTTAGTTATTTTACTTTTATTTTCGTTGACACATCCAGAAATAGCTGAGGAGTCAAGCGCATCTGTAAGACTAAACGGGTTCCAAGCTTAACACACATTCTTCAATGAGTAATGTTAAGCATCCTTATTTCTCCTTACCCCTATCCATTGGGGTAATGTGCACTATAATCGACCATAGACTGAACTCAAATGCATTGTTTTCCTAATATTTTAAGTTTTCATTTTGATGCAATAATTTTTTCTTATATGACATGTCCAAGGAAAGTAAGCACAAAGTTCAAGGAATGTATGGAATAAATTAAGTAGCAAGCAAGAGACTCTACTAACATGGTGATATCATTTATTTTTTAAATTAAACCTTTCTAACTATTCCAAGTTACACGAGTTCAGGATCTCCAATTCCTACTATCAAGTGTGACTTAGAAGCACGGCCTTATAAATTTAAGAGTATTAAAATTGATCAGGTTCTAATCTAATTCAATCAAGTATGACTACAGGTTTAGAAACAAATCACAACGTTCTAATTAGATGAATTTAGATATTTTATCTAAGATCTGATCAAGATCTACTAAACTATAAATTATGGATTAAATGCCACGAGATTGGGCTTAATCGCATAATCCAAAAGGGTAAGACTTAAGATCTAGGTTTCAATCTAAATGTAAAATAATGATTAAGGAAAATCCTATTAAGCAAATCAAACTTAATAGGATGATTCTCCTATCCTTAAGCTAAGGTTAAAAGGCAAAATAATCAAAATTAAATTGAAAAAAAATCTAGAAACTAATAAAACTAAGGATTCACCTACTGAATAACCTAGTTTATCCAATAAATGAAATTTAACTTATGATCTAGTTCTACTCTTAGAAATAGTCCTAATGTGAGGTGAAAGATCTTTTAAGGAAAAGACTTAGAGAAAATTAGGCAATTTTACTAAGTTAATTGAATTACTGATTTGGATTACTTAAGTGATTCTATTTGAGTTCTAACATTAGTTTCACTGATTTAGAAGCTAATTTAAGAGTTAAAGACGCTTAACCTAAATTTTAGGCAAAATGATAATTTTGCCCTCACTTAAGGGTCCAAGAGCTACTTTTTGAATTAGGGTTCCAAATTAAAATTTATTACTGTCAAATTATTCCTTACGGTTTAACATGAAGATAGATAGTAAGTATGCTCAATTTGGATAAGAAACAGGTCTTATAGGTCCAAACTAAGGGTTTTAGACTAAGGGGCATTTTAATAATTTACTCCTAATAGAATCTAAATTTTTATGCAATTTACTGTTAGTTACTATTCAAGAATTCCATAGAATCCAAGTACACTGCATTCTGAGGTTAAACAGCTAAGTTATAGCTATTTCAATTTCTAAGAGCAATTCGGTAAATTTTGTTGGTCAACGGGAGACAAAAACTAAACTTTTCCGTTTGAAGTCCAAATTTAGCAAACTCAGTTTTTATAGCTTCCTTATAGTATACTGAGTGCTTTGACAGAGAGTAAACCCAATTTGGACTTTAAATGGTCAAGTTATGGCCTAACTAGAATTATAGGTATTTTGGTCATATTTGATTTTCTATCATTCAAATCCTAAATATTATTTCAATTTATTGATGATACTAAAATTCTAAGCTAGTTAACACTTTGAATTTATGAATTTGGAGTTTAATTGACCAAGTTATAGTCAATTAAAGACTTGGAATATTTTGGTCATTTTTAAGGTAGGGTCATAAATGTCACTTTCCAAACTGAGATCCAAATAGGGAAACTAATAATTCTATAGTGTTTGGGCTATTCTCCTGAGTATTTTAAGACTCATATTGCTTATATTTGGTTAACTAGGTTAAAAGTTGTGAGAGTTTGTTTAGGTCCAAAAATGTCACTACGTTATACGTACTCCAAAATGAATATTTAATTCCTTCTATTTTTCTGAGTAAAATGAGACCTATATTTACTATGTTTGGATTATTGTACAAAAAGTAATTAAACTTTAAAGTTTTGAATTAAATAATTTAAATTATATATATTTTACTATTTATTTATTCAATTTGAATTAATTTACTATTCATACATACAATTAAATTAAATTTATTATATTTAATTATTAATTAATTAATTATCCTTAATCTATTTTTAATTATCATTAATTTAAATTAATTATTACTTAATCTACAGTTTAATTAATTAATCAAATATATTAATTATTAGTTTAATTATATTTAAATATTAATTTATTAGTATTAGGATTAGTGTTAATTAACCCTAATTAATTACTATTTAATAATAATTATCAAACTATTTGATTATTATTTAACTAAACCTAACTAATCTATTGATTAATAGTTAATATAATATTAATTAATTGCTAACTACTTATAATTTAACCTAATCATTCTGTTAACAATTATATATGTATATAATTATATAACTATAGTTATTATATATACATACACACACACACACACACACACACATATATATATATATATTTAATTAATTATTTTCTGCATGGCATTAATGCGGTGGGGCCTGCCACGTTCGTTGGGCGGCCTCTGATTAAGCGTGGGTAGAACGGCAGGTCCTGCCAAGTCAGTGGTGCAACCCGAATGGCCGCAGTACTGCGGGGCGGGTCCCACGATTGTGTGATCGCGACAGAGGCGAGCCTGCAACGCGGCGCACAGATGAACCCGCGTGCTCCATCTGTCCTCACGGGCCCCACATCCCGGCCTCCGCTGCGCATGCAACCCACGCAACTACGGGTCGGGCTCAGGTCAACCCGGCCCAACCCTGAAGCTCCGAACCCTCACGCTATGTCCCGAGAAGACTAAGCTAGGGCATTCGGATGCCGGCTAATCCGACGGCCATCGGTGACGGTCCGCACGCCATTAGCTCGGCCTCGACTAAGGCTAGCCATTGCCGGCAGAATCGAGGCCTGGGGTGGAGGGTGGCGCCGGTAGGAGCGAACCCTAGCTCTAGGGTTTCGATGAACGGGAGTCCTAACAGTTTTAACTGTTGACCATTTACGAAATTCGATCAATAGGTTAGGTTCAATCCTAGCCTAATCTAAGCAGTGAAATAACCATACAAATAATAATCAGCGAAGTTGGAAGTAGATAGGAGGTTTAGGAGTGTACCTGGATCGACGGTTCTGGGTGTTTGACGCGAAGGTTCGACGATCCGAGTGAAACTCGATCCCCCATGGCAAGTACGAGCCCTATATGCGACTGGGCAGAGCAGGCGAGGCCGGGAACGCACCAGGTAGGCAGGACGAGGGACGAATCGATCACATGGAGGCTGATAGAAATGACAAGGGAGATGATCCCTTGTCCATCTGATCTGTATCGATCCGACAGACCGGACAAAATGGATCCAGATATCGGATTCGAATCCGACCCGCAATGCCCCGGATTCGACCCATTAATCTTAACGGATGCAGATCATATTAACGGGGCAGATTCGACCCGTTAAAAAGCGACGGATTCAACTCATTAAGCCATTAAATAATTAAATATTTAATAATTTAAAATTCTTATTTTATTTAATTAATTCTAATTAATGAAATGACTTCAAAAAAATCACATATATTTGCCCCTAGCTAATTGAGGGGTGAGGAACGTAATGACGATGTCAGATTTTTGATTCGACGAGTATTTTATTTTCCTAATTTTCGGGGTATTTAAATATTATTAAAATATTTAACAAAATTTTGACGACTTCCGATTGCCACTAAAATATCACCCCTAGCTAATTTGGAGGCAATGAGCACAATGGCAAAGTCTGATATTTGATATAAGATTAATTTAGAGAGGTCAAATTTTAGGGTTTTCAAAAATCAGGATTTGATCCATTTGACTCCTGATTTGGATTGGGTCTTAGTGGATGACTCCTAATGATTTTGATTAACACTTAGGATCAAGATTAGGACTGAGATTATTCCTAATTGACTAAGGTAACAACTTGGATTGTTACATAATGTGTTCTTGGTTGAAAGATACAAAGGGATTATTTTAGCTACAACTTTCATTTGCGTGTTGTCCCCCACAAAATTCACAAAAACTTCTTGTATGACATTCACATTCATCTTCCCTAGTCTTTGATTTAACAATGCTATGTCTTTTTGAAGAGTTGATTTTTGATTTGTTTCAGCTACATTATTCAACTCTCTCCTATTTTGATTCATTCACTCAGTTAGCCATTTGTAGGCATTGTTTTCCATTTCTTCCAATAGCTCACAAGCTTGTTTCTGGGTTTTACTACATAAAGAACCCCTAGCTGCTACATCAATCATGGTTCTTGTGGGTGCATTCAATCCATTATAAAATATTTGAAATTGCATCAATTGAGAGAACCAAGATGGAGGCAGTGCCTTAGGCATGCCTTGAAGCATTCCCAACTGTCCTGCAATGTTTCTCCATATAATTTAGAGTAACTAGCGATGTCTATTCTTAACTTAGCAGTTTTGGCAAGAGGAAAGTATTTACCAAGAAATTTCCTAGCCAAATTATCCCACGTCCTAATTGAATCACCATGCAAAGAACTTAACCAACTCTTGGCTCGTTCTCTCAAAGAGAAAGGGAAATGCCTTAATCTAATGGTGTCATTTGTAACACCATTACATCGAAAGGTTTCACAAATTTCTAGAAAGTTGGAAATGTATGAATTAGGGTTCTCATTTGCTAGCCCATTAAACTAGTTATTCTGGACCCTTTCTATAGTTGACAACTTGATTTAATTTAATTGTAGGAATTCCCCTAATGGTAGGAAAAGTGTAGTCTCTCAACGCTCTCCTTTGATTGTTTTGGTGCACCTCCCCGAACTTATCACTCAAATTTTTCCATTTATACTGAAATCAAAATTGACCTAATCAGCTCTCTCCTAAGTTGGTATAATGTTCATTCTATTTCTAGGTCAAACAAGAAGTTTTCCATGTTTTTTCTATGCATGCACAACTCAGATTTATACTGTAAAACAAATTTTAGCTCCAAATGAAAGTGAAAATAGTAACTAACTTAATAGAAAGAATGAATCAAAATATAGAAATGAAAAAATATATTCACAAATTATTAAAGCACTATTTACTAAGAGATTTTCTTTAATACAATACAACCATTCCCCGGCAACGACCCCAAAAATTTGACAGACCTAAGTTATGTAGTCTGCGCTCACACGCAAGTGTACATTATTTGAAGTAATATGGGATGTGAGATCCCAAGATTTATTATTTTTTAAAAATGGTGTGTGTGTGTGCTGTTACTAAAGTGTGTCACTTTTTAATAATATCTAGCAATCAAAAGTTGAATATTTTTTTCTAATAATTAAGCTAGATTAGATTAAAGTGGCTTTGTAATCAATTTAAGGAAATCCCTAGATTTAAACATGCAGTTCATAATATATGTGTGCATAAATATTTCTTTTTAATGTCGTGTCATTTTTGTTGTCTTAATTTAATTATATAATCAAGAGATCTAGCTTTTTCCATTTGGATATTAAAATTTCTATAACCATATCTAGTGCTTAGATGAACACTTTTGGGTTCTATCTCAGCACTTAGATAACTTTATGATCCTTTTATGAATGGAAGTTATCCTTATGTATAAGAGATAAAGTTCATATTTTAGTTCATGATCACTTGGTCTTGATTCTATCTATGGCTTGCACGCTTCCACTCTCAATTTAGCTATAATAATGAGCTACAAAGCTAAATGAGCTTATGACACCTTGCTCATAACTTAATGTGCTCTATTATTGTGCATAAAATAAGAGTGAGCAATGGAGCTCTATAGATGGGTCATGGCTCACTTACATCAAATCCATACCTTAACCTTAAGTTAGTAATGTCCTACATTAACTATGTCACATCATTCACTACCTTACATGCCTTCTCTATGTGTTATGGATTGAGCTATGAACCTTGGAGATTTTACCATAATTTTCTCATGGCTCAGATGATCAAGCCTTGGTCTATAGCTTGTGCACTGGCAGTCATGCTCAACAAATGATGTTACATTCATTTGCAATGTTAACTCTAGGTGCATGGGCTCTAGACATGATAATCATTAAGCTTAATAAGTTCTTTATATAAGAACAATTTAATTGATAATCAAAATAACTTTTCATCCAACAACATTATTTCATTCATTAAGAGATAAAGAAATTTCCAGCTCAACATGACATTTAATTTCTATCAAAGGAAGGTTACATGCACAACATCTAAAATTTACTATATGCTCTTCACCAAACACTCCCCAAAAAAGGGGTTAGGCTACCATTACAAAGAAAATAATAAGAGAGCTACAAGTAATAAGAAGTGCATGCATGCCTTTTGCAAATGATGAAAATACAAGCCTATGGTTGAGAAGATGATACGTAGGAACAGCTTTAAGCATTCTCTTTGTCTTCTTCTGACTTCAAGTCATGTTCTTCTTCTTCCTTATTGTGCTTCCTCTTCCTTGGGCCGCTGTCTCCTCTGAATTATAATAACCTAAGTTGTTGCCCTTGTCAGTTAAGATTAATCTCCATCCTAATCTTGATCATAAAGTGTTAATCCAGTCATTAGGAGTCATCCACTAAGACATAGTCTAAATCATGAGTAAAATAGATCAAGTCTTGATTTTTGGGAAATCTAGAAACTCTAGAAAATAACCTATATAAATTGACCTCATATCAAAAATTGGACTTTGCCATTGCGCTCATTGCCCCCAAATTAGCTAGGGGTGATGTTTTCGAGTCAATTGGAAGTCGTCAAAATTTCGACGAATATTTTAATAATATTTAATACCCTGAAAATTGGAAAATTAAATACTTATTGGAATTAAAATCCAACTTCACTGTTATGATCCTCACCCTCAGATTAGCCAAGAGTAAAATTTTAGGATTTTTCAAAAGTTGTTGAACTTTCTTGAATATTTTAATATATTTAAATTAATTAGAAAATTGAGGTATTTATTTTGACCTCGAAATTGAAATCTGACTTCACCGTTGCGATCATCACCCCCAAATTTGCTAGGGGTGATGTTTTGGACACATTTGGAAGTCGTCGAATTTTCGTGAATATTTTAATATAATTAAATACCCCGGAAAATAGAATAATTAAATAATCGTCGAAATCAAAATCCGACATCGTCGTTGCCATCATCACCCCAAAATTAGCTTGGGGTGAATTTTTGGGATTTTTGGAGTGCATTTCTAAAATCAAAATTTTTAATTAATTAAAGGAATAAATAGTTATTTGTTCCTAATTGCATTTTTTCCTTTTCCTTCTTTCTCTCTAATAGTTGGCTATTCCATTTGGCTGTCCCTTGCCTCCACTTTCGCCTGACCCATCTCCTTCTCTCTCATTAATTGAAAGCTTTGATGGCTATGTTCATCTCTCTTCCTTCCCCCTCCTTAATGGCAAGGTTTGATAACTATGGCCATCCATCTTCCTTCCCTCCCTCCTAGTTCATGATGGCTTTCCCCCATACTTCTCCTCCTATAAATGAAAGCTCAACTCTTCCTCTCCATTTTTGGCTATCAAGATAAAGCTCCCAATCTTTCACCATTTCCCCCCATTGTTGAGCTTTGTGGTAAAGAAGAAGAAGAAAAAGAAGTTCCTCCTCCAAGCTTTCCAAGGTTCATTCTTCCTCTTCTAAAGGCTAAGATACCCATTTGTTCTTCTTCCTTGGTCATTTCATTCCTCTATTATGCTTATTCGCATATTTAGACATCTATGATTAAGTATGGAAGCCATTATAGCTCTTCAAAGTAATATATCTCATGCTCTGTTTTCATCCATTCTGCACACCCCTGCCATTATCACCATTGTTCGTATAGCTAGGATGATCCATTCGTGCCGATTTTGGTGTCAATGAAAAGGTATCGGAAAAACCTTCACATTTATATATGGCACCACTCATGGAATGCTCTAGATTGAGAGTATTTGAGCTCGAAATGTGACCCTTCATGGTTTTCGCACAGGCGTAATCATCGTCGGGCGCTACAGCGCGTCGTAGCATCCAGAAAATTCATTTGACCATATCTTAGTCATTTAGACTCCAAATTCAAAAATTTAAAGTGCTAGAGAGCTTAAAATTTTAGTGCCAACAATAATCTAAAATATTATTTAGGTTTTGAATCCTAAAAAAATTAGAATGACCAAAATACTAATAATCTTAATTAGGTTATAACATGACCAATCGAAGTTCAATTTGGGTCTACTCTCAATTAAAATACTCAGTGTGATATAGGGAAGCTATAGCTACTGAGTTTGCTGAATTTGGACATCAAATGAAAAAATTAGCTTTTTGACCTTCCCTTAGCTTAGAAAATTACCAAATTGCCCTTGGAAATTAAAATGGCTATAACTAATTCATTAGACCTCAGAATTTAATGTTCTTAGACTCTATAGAATCCTTGAATATCAATCAATAGTAAACTACATAAAATTAAGATTTCATTTAGTGTAATTTATTAAAATGCCCCTTAGGTCAAAAATTTTAGTTTGGACCCATATGACTCATTTCTTATCCAAATTTAGTGCACTTACTGTCTATCTTTATATTAGATAGTAAGTAATCATTTGATAGTAAAAAATCATAATGTGGAGCCCTTAATCAAAAAGTAACTTTTTGGACCCTTAAGTAGGGGCAAAATGGTCATTTTGCCCAAAATTTAGGCTAAATATCCTTAACCCTTAAAATACCCTTTGAAATCATTAAAATTAGTAATATAACTAATTTAAGACCAATTTAAGTCATAAATCCCTCAATTGGGATAATTTGTAAAACATCTCAATTTTAGGTTTGAAAATCCTTAAGGTTAATATGTCTTACTTAGCTAAAATCCATCTCTAACCTCTCTAATTAAATAAAATCAGCAAGTGTGAAGAAATTTAATCAATTCTTAAAAATTTTCCAAGTCTTATCATTAGGAATCCTCACTTCACCTTAGGATTCATTCCTTAAGAATATGATTAAATATTATGTTAGATTTCATTCATTAAATAATGAGGTTATTCAATGAATGAATCCTTACTTTAATTAGTTTCTAAATTTTACAACTTATTTGGATTATTTTATCTTTCAACATTAGATTTAGGATAGGAGATTCATCCTATTAAGTTTTATTTGCTTAATAGGATTTACCTCAATCATTAGTTCACATTTATATTTAATCTAGATCTTAAGTCTTACCCTTAGGATTATATGATTAAGCCCAATCTCGTGGTGTTTAATCTATAATCTCTAGCTTGGTAGATTTTGGACAAGCTTTTAGTTTAGAATGTCCAAACTCATAAACTAGGTTGTGATGATTTCTTATAGTCGACATTGATTTAATCATATTAGGACCTAGCTAGTCCTAATATTTTATAACCTATAAGAATATACTTCTAAGTTACACTCGATAGTAGGAATTAGAGATCCTAAACTTGTGTAACTTAGAATAGTTAGAATATTTAAATTAGATAATAAATAATATCATCATGTTTAGTAGAGTCCCTTGCTTACTACTTGATTTTGTACTATGCATTCCTTGAACTTTGTGTTTATTTTTCTTTGAACATGTCATATAAGAAAAACACAGTTGTATGAAAAAAATGAAAACTTAGAATATTAGGAAAACATTTACATTTGGGTTCAGTATATGGTGGATTATGGTGCACATTATTCTAATAGATAAGGGTAAGGAGAGATCAAGATACTTAACATCACTCATTGAGGAGAGTGTGTTAAGCTTGGGACCCATTCAGTCTTGCAGATGTGCTTGACTCCTCAGCTATTTCTGAAATTGTCCATAGAAATAAAAGTAAACTAACTAAGAGATATTTATATAGTATTATCTGCCTCTTCAATCATATTGTACTATATTGTGATATTATGTCCGTCCTAGCCCATAAAGGCTACGAGAATATATTGGGCCGAATTGGCCAATTCTTTATGATATGGCAGTTTATACATTCTTTATAGTTTTTCAGCTTACTATTTATTATGTTGTTGATGTATTTTATTTTGGTTAGCTATATTTTTCCTATATTACCCACTTACCTGAGTAGATGCAGATATAGGATGCTAAACTTTACTTGCCTAAAATGTACTTAGACAATTTATTTAATAAGCTTTTTCTTTTATTGGATGGGGCCCTGGCATTATGAAACTGACAATGTCAGATCTTGTTCAGTTTGAGGAGCCAGTGCCTGAGGAGGAGCCTTATTTAGAGGAGGTGTAGTAGCCTGGTGCAGAAGACCTCTAATTGCCTTTTTCTTCATTGCGAGGACAAGTGATATTCTCATTTTCAGTCTTTTAAACTTTAATTAAATGATGTAATAATACAGGTATTCGTGACTGTGTTTACTTTCTACATATTATTATTTTTTGAGCTATTTCATTTTATTTCACGGTTGATGTATGGTGAATGGATGTAATCCTTACTTCTTATTGCTTCCGCACTCTGTATGAATATATAGATTTAGTGACTGATTTTTATAAATATTATGTGCACATCCTTCCCCTATTATTGGATTGTGGACCTTACCTAATCCAATGACAAGTGAGGACTTTCCAGAGTGACACTCCACTCCTTAGCCTAATGATTGCGGACCTAGGGAGCGGGGCACCACAAGAACCCCCTTCACTGAATTTAGGGTTCTCACCTTTAGATTTATTTTCCAACTGATTTTTTGAACCCTTCATAAGTCTTTTTTTTTTTGCTTTTTATAATGTCTCCTCCAACCTTAGTTTCATAAGGGGTCTTTTCAATATTTGCTTGGAAGTTATTACTGTAGGCAAATTCTATTAATGGAAGGTGATCATCCCAACTTCCACCATAATCTAGTATGCAAAGTCGTAGAAGATCTTCTAAGGCTGCAATAATCTAAGATTGCTACTAGGGCTTAACCTAGCTCAATTTGTCTAAAATCTTTTCCATTAATATTTAATCATTATTAGAAGCAAACCTCAAAGTTTTGGTTCGATTTGGAGATCAATTAGATCTCTTGATAATTTTATCTAAATTATTTAATTAAGAAAAAAAATATTTACTTTGACCTCTAATTGAAATTTTGGATACATAGCACCCAAATTAGCATGAGTGAATTATTTGACTTTTTCGGAGTTCGTTTGGTCGAATTAGAAATTTTCAAATTTTGAATTTAATTAAATATCATTTTTATTTGATTCCCAACGGCTTCCAACCATTAACTGTCGCCCGCACTCTGTCCCGAATCATGTGGTCTAGATCATCTGAGCCATGGCGCGGTTCAATTTCCAAAATCAGACAGCCTGCGTAGCGTCGGTCGCCCGATCCAGGCCCAGCTATTAGATCAGAGTTTAGATTCAATGGCCAGGATCGCATCCATTATTTTCACTTATTAAGTAACAGATCTAGGCTATACAATCTGATCCAGTGGCCAAGATCGATAGGGCACTGTGCCCTATCATCTTTGAGCAGCCTAACCCTATGATCCAGTGCATGTGCATGCCCGTGATCACATTTAGAGGATGCCCCATGTGCCTGCACCCTATGCTCCACTTTGCCTACCTCCCTATCACTGTTGTCCCCATGATCGAGTTGTCCCCTAACAGATTTCCAATTGCTTCATAAACCCTCTCTTCTACACATGAATGAGCTATTGATCTCTTGATGACTCCCCCCATTTCTCCTCTCTGTGTGTGAGCTCAATTCCTCTATCTGACATCTGCTTTGGTGTTTCCTCCCTCAGTAGGATCTCTAGCAATTCCAAGCTGTCAGTTGAAGCCTCAAGAACTTGAGAGAGAAGTCAGTGTCTATTTATTGTGATTATTAACATTGTCGTGCCTAGAATGTGGCAGCAGTTCCTCCACAAATAAGCTATGACAGTGGCAACAGTTCCTCCACAATTCAATTCTCCAATTCCAAGGAAGGTTAAAATTGCTGTGCCTAGAATGTGAATTCAGAACCTACAAGGAAGATCTAATTCCAATAATCAACCTTCAGCCATAGAAAGATTCTATATGCTGACTCCTGTCACTGCTTTTAAAGCTAATAAGACTGCCTCAGGTACCACTTTATCCTATGAAAATTTTAATTTCAAATTAAGTTTCAATTCCAGTTTCCAAATTCCAACTCCCTGTTTGATTTTAATAGCTTTGATGTTGAGGATAACATCATTCTTAAGTGGGAAAGTTTGTAACAACTTGAGATTGTTACTAGGGATTAACTTAGCTCAAATAGTCTAAAACTTTTTCCATTAGTCTTTAATCATCATTAGAAGTAAACCCCAAAGTTTTGGTTTGATTTGGAGATTAATTGAATATCTCAATAATTTTAGCTAAATTATTTAATTAAGAAAATAAAAGAATTACTTTGACCTCCAATTAAAAATTTGATCAAGTTTTTAGATTCCTAGCACCCAAATTAGCTAAGGATAAATTTTTGGTATTTTTCAGAGTTTGTTTGATCGAATTAGGAATTTTAAATTTTGCATTTAATTAAATATTATTTTTATTTGATTTCCAACGCTTCCAACCATTAATCGTCGCTTGCTCTCTCTTCTAAACTATGTGGTCTAGATCATCTGAATCATTGTGCAATAGGATCGCCCGGATTAGATGGCATGCATACCCTTGGTCGCTTGATCCAGTCCCAATCATTGGATCAGAGTCTAGATCCAATGACTTGAACTTGCCCACTATTTTCACATATCAAGCATTGGATATGGACTGCCAGATCTGATCTAGTCCCCCATGTCAATAGGGCACTGTGCTCTATCATTGACCTTTATTCACAAGGCTTCATGATCTAGTGCATGTGCACTGCGCTCTATCATCGATGCGTGCATGTACTCCATTAACCAAGAACTCACTAATTGTTTGGATGATGTGAATGCCTTAATTGCTATTCTAGATCAGGTTTGGCCGATTTTCACCATCGATCAGGTTCAATCGAACCTGATCAAATGGAATCTAGCTCTGACCTGTACATTGGCGTATAGTACTTGAGTTCATATGGCTTCATACCATTCACGTACACCTCCCTGTCAGCTAAACTGCTCCTTAGGTTGGCTCAACCCTAGGAACGTGTTGCGATCGAATCTCGTTTGTACGGTAGACCGTGGTGAAAGAATTTTCCCTCCATAGTAAACCCTATGATCCGACCTCAATGATTAGGGTTTGGTTGATCCCATGCACTCGAGAATTGGTAGAGCTCAGACAAACCAATATAGGACACAAGAATATTTTATCAAACCAATTGGTAGAGCTCAGACACAAGAATCTTTTAAGCCAATATAAGCATTATTTAGTTCTCCATCTAGTTATGATTTTGGGTTTCTTCGACTTCAATCTTTTAAGCCAAATTATTCTCTTCATTCCCTTTTAAGTATTCAACTTAGTTGAATAATAGTCATCTTTCCCATTAACGAACCACAGTGAGTGATGAATATCACTTAAATTGTAAAGCTCCTATATAAGATTAGAGCTATTCTTAGTTTATTCTAACCTTAGCTTATAAGATGAGATGTGAAAGTTTAGTCTTAGATCTTAAGCTTGAGTTAAGACTTAGCCTAAATTAAAATGTTTAGTCTAGATTTAGAATCCCTAATTGATTAAGCATTCCTTCTAGAGTCTTAGCATTTCAGTGTTAATATTTAGAAAGGCTTAGACCTTAAATTTTAGATTTAGATCCAAAGTTTTGATTTATTAGTTAACTTTAGAACCTTGTTAAGTTATTAAGGTAGTTCTAAGTTAGATTATTTTGAAGGACTTAGATTAGATTGTTTTCTATTAAATCTGATCAGATACAAGCTTAAGATGTTAAGCTTGTATAGCTGAATGAAAGGCCAGGATGAATTATTGAGATAGATTGATTAAGCCAGTTTAGATCTGTATTAATTGAATAAGTAATCTATTAATAAGTTAATCAAAATACTGATTAAGCTGTTAATGAATTTATCATTTCAGCTAGCCTTATGATAAGGCTAAGACTTGATTATATCTTAGTATCTTCAAGTAAATAGATAACAAATGGGATATTATTTTGTGCTTTTGATGCTTTCCAATTTTATCGTACTTTCAGATAGTTCTGTGATTATAAATATGATTTCATAGGGAATTTCAGCATCTATTGATTAGTTGAGTTTTTGTCACATGGTTTATGCATGCTCTAAAATGACATCCATGCATAGTGTATTGTCATGATCGGTGCCGTTGGGAACAATCCTTATTGAATTCAGTGCATTGGGCACATATTTCTATTCTTGTTATCGGTGCTTTGGGCACAACTGTTATATATTATGTAAATATTGCAGTGAGTTGGACATAACTTTAAAATATTATAGCAGTGCATCGGGCACAACATAGAAATATTACTGTGGTGCCTTGGGCACAACTTAAGGACTTATTATTGGTGCATTGGACACATATTACTAGTGATGCGTTGGGCACAAACTAAGGACTTATATGGGTGCACTAGGCACATATTTCTTATATGGATGTGTTGGGCACATATTCCTTATCTTGCTGCGTTGGGCACACTTTCTTTGTTCAGGTGCTGTGTGGGCACATTTCTCGTGGGTGCTGTTGGGCACATGTTCTGTTACATTTTGTGATGTATGCATTTGTGTTGGCTTATGTGATGGAGTTTCATACTAAAGATTATGGCGTACTGTTGTTTTACATAGCATATGTTTTTAGTATTCTTGCAGATTAGTTACTTGTTTTATTACAATTTCAGTTACTTTTAGTTATTTGCTTCTGTTCCAATTAGTTTTCTATTTAATTTACTATTTTCGATTAAATATTACTATAACATAATTTTTATATTTTGTGATTCTAAAATATACTTAGACTCATTATCTAATTAAGATTTTATCTTTTTTGGGCTGAGGCCATGACATTGTGAAATTGATTATGTCAGACTATGTTCGCTTTAAGAAGCCTATGCTGGGGGAGCTGCATGAGACTTAGGAGAAAGAGGATTGTGGTGATGCAGAGTAGCTGTTGTTGCCTTCTTCCTTAGACAATTTTTTTTTGCTTTAGTGAGATGAGAATTTACTTTCATTATTTTATTAAGCCTGTAATAATAAAATCAATTTGAATATATTTTCTATTTTCTTTTCTGAGATGTTTGTCCTTACTTACTATATATGGATGAATGAATACATGGATGATATCTTCACTATGTATTCTATGCTTTACTTTACATATATTATGTTGTGATCATCATTTTAATAGGCTTGCATCCTTAATCAAGTTAATGAGATACTTAACTTGACTAATGATGGGGCATTATAGTTGGTAAGGAGATAGGAAAAAAAATTTAGGTAAAGAGATAATAAAAAGGATTTTGTTTAGTGCTTTCAATGATTTCCAATTTTTTTGTACTCTTAGATAGTTATGTGATTATGAACATGATTTCATATGGCATTTCAACATCTCTTGATTAGTTGAGTTTCTGTCACATGGTTTATGCATGTTCTAGAATGGTATCCATGTATAGCATATATTGTGATTGGTGCCATTGGGCACAATCCTTATTGAATATAGTGCATTGGGCACAATTCTTATTATTGTTATAGGTGCATTG
Organism: Gastrodia elata; assembly: GCA_016760335.1. NCBI lineage: Eukaryota > Viridiplantae > Streptophyta > Magnoliopsida > Asparagales > Orchidaceae > Gastrodia > Gastrodia elata. Next base: position 78,683,253 of record CM028670.1, on the reverse strand, counting down.
GGCACAACTGTATATATTATGTATATATATTGGTGGCACAAATTATGGAATTATTATCGATGTGTTGGACACATATTACTAGCAGTGCATTGGGAACAAACTAACAACTTATATGGGTGTGTTGGGAACATATTTCTTATGTGGGTGTGCCGACACATATTTCTTATATGGGTGTGTTGGGCACATATTTCTTGTACCAGTGCGTTTGGCACACTTTCTTTGTTCAAGTGCTACATGAGCGCATTTCTTGTGGGTGTCGTTGGGCACATGTTCTATTACAATTTTTGACATATGCATTTGTGTTGGCATATGTGTTGGAGTTCCATACAGCATATTATGGCATACAGTTATTTTATATAGCATATGTTTTTAATATTCTTGTATATTAGTTACTTGTTTTACAACAGTTTCAGTTACTTTCAGTTATTTGCTTCTGTTCTAGTTAATTTTCTATTTGATTACTATTTTTTGCTAAATATCTCTATAATGAAATTAATGCATTTTAGTGAGCTTAAAATATACTAAACTCATTGTCTAAGTAAGATTTTCTCTTTTTTTGGCTGGGGTCACGACATTGAGAAACTGATAATGTCATATTTAGTTCGCTTTGAGGAGCCTATGCTGGTGGAGCTGCAAGAGACTTAAGAGGAAGAGGAGAATGGTGCTACTGAGTAGTTATTGAGGCCTTCTTCCTTAAGCAATTTTCCTTCTTTAGTGAGACGAGCATTTACTTCCAGTATTTTATTAAGTCTATAATAATTAAACTTTAATGGATGTATTTTCTATTTTCTATTATGAGATGTATGCCTTACTTATAATTTTTGATGGATGAATACATAGATAGTATGTCCTTTAGCTTCTGCACTCTATATTATGAGTTATACTATATACATATTGTGTTATGATCATCAGTTTAATACTCTTTCATCATTAGTCAAGTTAATGAGACACCTAAATTGACTAATGATGGGGCATTAGAGTTAGTATCAGAAATAACTCATATAATTTGTCCAATTTAGCATTAGTATTGAATTGATGATGGGTAATGTAGAGCCCCACCCCATCACCGTGTGCAAAAGAACTAAGTACAATCATATGGGTGGCGGAGTGGTGCGCCACTCGGGGAGGAATAACCCGTCTCCCCGAAATAGCTGAAAACTAAGCCCATTTGAAGGGCCGCTGACTCAACCTCAAGGAGGGTTGAGAGCTAATACTTAAGATAAGAGTAGTATCTTTATCCTAAGTATTTGATAAATACATACATTGGATTTAGAATACAATAGGAATCCAATATATGTATAAGATATCAGCATTTCTAGTATGCTGATCACATCACAATACAAAGTATAAGTAGTATAAGAATAGAGTGTGGAAGCTTAAAGCAAACATTCAGAAACATTCACCACAGAAGCTATATAAAATATTCATCTTAGATAAGAAAAGAAAATATATCCAGAATTATTACAAACAGTTTATTGAAATACTGAAATAAAGCTAGGTACAGAATTGAAAATGCTAAGCAGAAAGTAAAGCTGAAGGAGAGTCCCTTAGTGCTCCATGGGCTCCTCCTGAATCTCCCGGGTGTCCTCCTGACCTATCTCAATATACTGCTCAGGATCTAGCAAATTGCCGGATCCCAAAAGTACCCCGTGTTAGACAATAAGTCTAACACATTGAAACTAATTTAACTGTTCTAATTATTCATTTAACATTTACATAATGTAATTAAATCTACAGAAAAACTGTAAAGATAACTAAAAGTACAAAACTATCCAAAATTGTACAAAACTAAAGCAATATAAAGTGAAACTGAACTGTAATTGAATACTGAAAATAAATTAAAGCAATATTAAATCTGAAACTGAGCAATCATATGTACAACTATGTTGTATGTCACTAAAACTGTGCACCTGAATATGCCACAATACTACATACTACTGATATGCCATCAAAATATCACTGAACTACTATGAGTAGTACGGTCCAATGTATACATACATCCAGTTGGGAATACTGCTTACTAATGATGCTGATGCATTCTAAAATTCCCTAGATAATGTATGCAACATTTCGTAACTCATAAATCATCACTGATACTTATACATCCTTCTGATACTCACACATTATTCTGATACTCACACATCATGCTCATGCTCATGCTCATGCTTTTAAACTACATGAGATACATCCAGAAAATACTTTAAAATCTAATAATGAATCCAAAGTCTCTATTGTGCAGAATCCTATTAAAAGGATTCTGACTCATAAATTTTGATATTGATAATTGGTTAAAGTTGAGATTTTACTTAAAAATCATTAGCTAGGGAGATTGTATACACATATTTAGCATATTTGCAAGAAAGGTGGATTTAACCCTTAGCATGTTTAAACTGCACTTATCGAAGCACACTACGATAGGAGGCAGAACCCGGTTACAGTTTACATCCCAAGCTAAGCCGTTAAATGCCCTAATTATAAGCATACTTAGTGGTTTACGCAAAGTGACTTAAGATACTTAGTTTGCTTAAACTGCACTTATCGAAGCACACTACGATAGGAGGCAGAACCCGATTGCAATTTACATCTCAAATTAAGGATCTTGTTCACTAATTAACACTCTTAGTCTTGGAAGATTTACTCTTAATGGGACTATATTCGGCTAATCCCGCAGGATAACACCTGGTCATAAATCCACATTGAAGTGAATCAACCAATCCTGAATCCTACTAAATTAATCCAGTAATATGGTATACCCTACTATACCCAACCAATAATCTGAGTTCAACATATTCTATTTAATCGACAAGAATTTATCAAATATATTAATCCATACTCTAAGTAGGTGTATCCTACATAAGGCTCCAAGGACGTGATCAAAGGATCACTCAACATAGGTTGCTACCACAAGGAATGAGCCACATTCTAAGTACTTTAGGTGATTTCTACCACAAGGTATCAAGTTCAACTTCTAAAGTTATGAAGGATCAACTAGGTTTCTACCTCAATAAGTTACAAAAGTTATTCCTACCTCAATGTATCATTAGTTAAGGTCTTTAACTAATTTAATGATGAATCCTATAGCAAGACCCTTAAGATCTCACTTTTCTACTTCTTAAGGTTTACTTGTTATACTTAAGTTAAGGCGATCAGATCAGATGATTAAAATACATTTGATCCTTTCCTATTCTACAGTCATGGGATAAAATCAAAGATCTTATTAGAGTTAGATCATTGCATAAATCATTACAATTTTATTTCCATCTTGTGCTAATAGTCTTATATAAGAGAAAATCAAGGATCTAAAGTTTAGATTCAGATGATTCAATAGTTTAAGATCAATACTCAATCAAATGCATTATTGGAATAATGTCAATTGAATTATCTTTATTCAATTTGATTGATTAAGTGATTAATGTTTATATATAAATCAAGACAAGCTAGGGTTTAACCACTAACCTTCCTATCATTAAGACCAATGTTAATTTAGAGATCAATAATAAATCAATGTATTATTAGTGTATTATTGATGTCAAACTTTAGGTTTAGATTAAGTATTATCTACTTAATCAAGTTATCAAGATTCTTATGTGCAAGTTTAGTTTACATATCAAGATGTCCCATTTAAATGTTAAAGTTTTCTAACATACATCATAATATTATAAAGGCATATAAATGGAAAGATGACATCAAGTAAAAAGGTGATTAATGCTAATCAAATCTTAAAATAAACAAAGGGATTAGCACTTAATCATAAGTCTAAAAAGATCTAAGTTTAATGCCATTTAGGTTATTAAGGTTTATATATTTGATACATACTTTTAAAGATTCTATTACTTAGCATTTGGCATAACATACATGTAAAGTACATAGTAGATTATTAAGCACATTAAGAATGGCAAAGTATCAAATTTAATTTCAACATAGAATTTTCTACAATGTTCAATTTTAGCTAAAATAGGTTCAAATTTAGTATAACTTAGCCCCACTAAGGTCATAGGGACCTTAAAATACAAAAATAAGGAAGTTTTGGCCATTTCAGCCAAAACTGGGCACTTATTACAAAATCGCGGCACCGCGCAGTAGCGCCTTTCGTGCAGCAGCGCGCTGTAGCGCTTTTCGCGCGGCAGCGCGCGGTAGCGCTTTTCGCGCGGCAGCGCACGATAGCGCTGCGGCCCGCTGTGTCCCGCTGCAGTGCTCTATGGCATAGCAAGCTGCAGCGGCTCACTTTGCAAAACCACTGTTCAATTAATTTATTTTCACATTTTCCTGAGCTTCCCAAATATTTCCGCTGCAGCCCGCTACCATGCGCTGTAGTGGTCCATTTTGCAATTTTACTGTTTAATTACTCTATTATATATTTACATAAGTTCCTGCCGAAATGTTACTACAGCCCGCTGCAGTGTGCTGTAGCACGCTGCAGTAGCCTAGCTCTGCAACTTCGGGCGCTGCAGCGCCAGACGACGTTTGTTGCCAGGATGAAAACTTAAGGCACATTCTTCGAGCTCAAATGCTCCCAATTTAGAGCATTCCATGAGTGGTGCTATATATAAATGGAAAGATATTTCCGATACCTTTCCATCGACACCAAAATCAGCACAAACAAAGCATCCTAGCTATACTAAAAATGTAGATGAATGATAGGGTGTGCAGAGTATATGAAAAATAGAGCAGCATATTTTATATCTTAGAGAGTTGTAATGGCTTGCATACTTAAACATGGCTATCTAGAGATGCAATAAGCATAATAGCAAGATGAATTAGACAAGGAGAGGAGCAAAGGGGTACCTTTATGTTCTTGGAATGAGAGGAAGAGGAGGACCTTTGCCTTTCTTCAAAGCTTTTAGAGGTGAGTTGCACTTCTTCTTTCTTTCCAATATAAGGGTTCAAGCAATGGAGGGGGAGAGGAGAAAGGTTCAGCAAGCCAAGAAGGAGGGCTGAGCTCTCCTTTTAAAGAGGAGAAGCAATGATGAGCCTAAGAGGATAGGCTATCATGAGACCTAGGGAGAGGGAGAAGGAGGGAGGATGAGAGGCCATTAAAAATTCAGCCTAAGGGCATGGGCGCTGACTGAGGTGGTGGCCAGCTGAAAATGGGGGATTAGAAAATTTGGAAATTGCAATTTGGGGATTGTCTAATTACCTATTTATTTTCTCTAATTATTTAAATATTCTAATTTTTTTGGAATATGCTTCGAAAATTCCCAAAAATTCACCCCTAGCTAATTTGGGGGTGAGGAATTCAACGGCGAAGTCGGAATTTGATTCCGATGATTATTTAATTATGCAAATTTTCAGGGTATTTAATTATATTAAAATATTGACGAAAATTCGACGACTTCTGAACGCGTTCAAAACATCACCCCTAGCTATTTTGGGGGTGACGATCGCAACGGTGAAGTCAGATTTTGATTTCGAGGTCAAAATAAATACCTCAATTTTCTAATTAATTAAATATTAAAATAATACAAAATATTGGATTGAACTCCGAATTGCTCCAAACCTACAGGGTTTGGTTCTAATGACTCGATAAACTTAATGGAATGATAATTATGCTATGATTATGCTAAAATTAAGCTGGGTAACAACTTTAGGTTGTTACAGGTAGTATGGTTTATCTCATTGCTGATGACTCATTATGTCATTAATATCATTTCAATGGTACTGGACATCACAAAGGTTGTGCTCATACATAGTTGCAAACCGAAATATTTTTTGACAACTTTCCAAAAGGTTAATGTGAAATGACTATCTTTATCAAAAATAATGGTTCTTGGACTACATGAAGTCTTATCATTTTCTTGAGGTATAAATTTGTTAATTTATCCATTGTATCTATCTGACAAAAAGGTATAAAGGTATAAAATGTACAGATTTAGTAAGCCTATCAACAATTACCCATATAGAATCAAAACCTGATCTGGGGTGAAGCAAACTAACTATGAAGTCCATGGAAATATTCTATCATTTCCATTCAAAAATAGATAATGGTTAAAGTAGTCCTCTAGGTCTTTGATATTCTACCTTAACTAGATTACACACTTTACATTTAGGCATAAACCTTACAATATTTTCCTTTATTTCTGGCCACCAAAAATGAGTCTTTAAATCTTGGTACATTTTTTTTATTTCTAGGATGAAGAGTATATTTTTCTTGATGAGCTTTTTTAAAAATATTAACTCTTAATTCTAGTTCATTTGATACCCATAGTCTAGATCTACACTTTATATAGCTATACGTGTCCAAACTAACTTCGGGTCATTTCCCTCTTGTATAAGTGCAATTATTTGAGCATAATCTTCATCCTTATTTTGCGCTAAATTTATTTGAGTAATTAATGGTGATTCTATGTTTATCTGATATATATTGACATCTGTATGTAAGACTTCTTGAAGTTGCACCTTTTCCATTTCTTGTGATGACGGTGATATAGAAGTTAGCATATTTAATTTTAAACTTATTTCTTAGATCAGAGCATCTGATACAACATTGGCCTTTCCTTGGTAATAATAAATTAATAGATCATAATCCTTAATTAACTCCAACCACCTTCATTATCTTGAGTTTAAATTTTTTGAGTAAAGATATACTTCAAATTTTGATGATCAATAAAGATTTCACACTTTGCTTCATATAAGTAATGTCTCCAAATTTTGAGAGCAAAATCCATAGCCGCTAATTCTAAATCGTGAATTGGATAATTCTACTCATGAGTCTTTAGCTATCTTGAATCAAAAGCTATAACATGTCGTTCTTGCATAAGTTTAGAGAAGCATCATTGTATATGTGATAATCTTTGCCTTCAATAAATAAAACCAAAATAGGAGTTGTTGTTAAGCATTCTTTAAGATTATAATAAGAATTTTCACATGATAAATCCCATATATAAGTTATATCATTTTGTGTAAGGTGAGTGAGAGGAATAATTATCTGAGAAATTATCTTTACAAATTTGCAATAATATCCAGTCAAGCCTAAGAAACTATGAATTTCTATTACTAATGTAGGTTATGGCAATCTTGGATATCACTTACTTTGTTGGGATCTACTGAAATACCATCCTTGCTTATTATATGTCCCAAGAAAGTTATTGAATGAAGCTAAAATTCATATTTTGAAAACTTTGCATATAATTAGTGTTGTCTTAACATGTTTAAAATAGTTCTAAGATGTTCTTCATGTTCTGCACCATTCTTGGAGTATATTAAGATATCATCAATGAACATAATTATACATATTTCCAAGTATTGTTTCGTTACTATGTGCATTAAGTTCATGAAATATGATGGAACATTCGTTATTCCAAATGGCATGACTAGAAACTCGTAGTGTCCATATCATGTTCTAAAAGTAGACTTTGGAACATCTTTTAATCAAACACGAAGTTGATGATAACCATATCTCAAATCTATTTTTGAAAATATTGAAGCACCTCTCAATTGATCAAGAAGACCATCAATTTGTGGTAGTGGATAATGATTATTGATCAATACTTGCATGCATAATCGCATGATTCCATCTTTCTTTATAACAAATAATACTGGGGCACTCCAAGGTGAGCTATTAGGTTGTATGAAGCCTTTTTTCATTGGCTCCTGTAGTTGTTCCTTGAGTTCTAATAATTTTTTGGTGCCATTCTATTAGGATATTTTGATATAGGCATCGTTCTATGCATTAATTCAATTTTAAAATTACTTCTCTTTATGGGGACAGCCCAGGAAGTTCAACAGGAAATATATCTACAAATTCACAAACTATCAAGGTTTCTTCAAGCTTTGTTGATTTATTCTCTAAATTTAGAAGTACCATTAAGAAATTGGGATACCCTTTTCTTATCATCTTCCCAATTTTATTAATAGGAACAAAGCTATTTATAACACCTCTTTGTCCAATGAAAGTTATTTTATTATCTCCATGATGTAAATATATTCTCTTTTTTGTACAATCTATAATTACTTCATGTTGTCTTATCTAGTCCATTCTAAGGATAATGTCAAATAGTTATATGTAGGATGGTTAATCTGGCTTTCCATTTACCTTCATTAAATTCTAGTTCAAATAGGCATTGTGTAGGGGCTTCTAAGAAATCACTAGATGGTAGAGTTACTCTAAGTGGTGTTACGAAACCTTCTACATGTACAAAAATATTCCAAACTATTCTTGATGTAATAAAAGAATGCATAATGCTAGAATATAAAAGAATTGAACAAGGATGTTGAAGTAGTAAAATTGTACCTATCACTACATATGATTCCTCTCTTGCTTCGGTCTGAGATAAACATAAAACTCAAGCTTGAGTGGGCTTTTTCATAGTTGCACTGTTTGAAGCAAAATTATATATCTTATTGGTTAGAGATCTGTTAGGTCCTTCTAAAAACCTCGTGCTATTTCTTGGAAGTGATATCTATTTATAGTGTCATTGGCACTAGAATCTTTAACAAGATCATTGTTTCTCCCAAAAAGATGACATTACCATACTCCAGTAAAACACATTCCAAGAGAATGATTTTTACTACATGATCTACATGTAAAAGTTGATTTAATGGTTGGTGGTAACTACTTTGAATATTGTGAAGACTTCCTTGTGGTGTGGAAAAGTGTGGTTTCTTATGTGTTAGTGGGAGGGGTGTTCCTTACCTCTATTAAATTTCTAGGAATATCCTTCTTGCTCTTCCATTAATTCTGTCTTTTCAATAAGTTGAGAGAACTATGATATTTGAAAGGGAGTTAAACTTTGTTGATAGTAACTCATCAACCCATTAAGAAATATGTGGTATCATACTTCTTCAATACCATTTCTAATGCAAAATTAGCCAAATAGGAAAACTCTTTTCCGTATTCTGATATTGTATGGCTTCCTTGTCTTAGATGGAGGAACTCCTTCCTCATTGTTTGTCGCACATATTGTGGCATTAATTTGCTTAGAAAGTTTCTTACAAATTCAGTCCATATAATTTCTTCTTAATATTTTCTTTGGAAAGTAGTGGTTTTTACTACTTTACACCATTTTTCTGTTGCATTGGTGACCATGTATGTAGCTTGAGCTACTGTTTGTTATTTTGGGCTTTTAGCACATTTAAATTCTCTTACAATTCTTTAAATCCATTCTCTTGCTTGAAAAGGGGTAGCCACTCCATTAAACTTAAATGGTAGAAGTTTGAGAAAAGTCTACTAGATTTGTCTAATATGATAGTTGAAATTGGTGTAGGTAGTGGAGCCTAAGGTTGTTAATTATTGATGAATTGTTTCATCATATTCATAAATTATAACCTTTGATTTGCTTCATTGTTAAAGGGATATACTTCTTCTATGGAGTTGTTAAGACTTGGGTTTGTTTGATGACCTTCTTCTTAAGAAGAAATACTATTTAGATCTTAATTATCCATCTATTTGAAAAAAACAAATACTAATAAGCAATCTATAATTTAGTTTCTTACTACTATGCTACCCAACTTATGATTTTACCCTACTATTAATTTAGTCCAATTAGCTCCTATTAAATTATTACTTGAATTTTCTCAAGCTTTGCTCTAATACCAATCTATGGCGATCGTGGATGAAGGTCAAAAATTTCCAAGCATTAATTTTCAATTAAACAACATCAAAAGATAATTTGATTTAATTAATAAAAGTCATTATTTATAGAGCCAAAATAACACATATTTATATTCTAAAAGTGGATTCCAATATTTATATAAAAGGAATCAAAATTTTATTTTGGGCTTCATCTCACTTCATGGCTATCATTCTTGTGAAGTATCTCCTCTTACTCATTTTTAATTCCTGAAAAATAGTTAATTTACCAATTTAGGTGGAGTACATAAAAGCTCAGTAAGAAATACATGCTAGCATCCTATGAGGCATAAAACAAATAACAATATTATTCAATGAAGCTTGTATCAAATGATAATGAAAGTTTGTTCAACTTTGCAATAATAACTATTATCAAAATGCATTGCATAATTTTGCTAAAATATGCATTAATGAAATTTTATATTTTTATCATTAGGTTTGTGTGACATGCTCTTAATTGGACATACTCTCCTGATAAGACCATGCCTTTCTATTACTGCTAGGCATTAAAAGCCCAACCTCCCTGGTATTTCCTAGATCATAGGCAATTCTAGGAAGGTATCAAATACCCATCGATAATTGCACTTAAATATTGGAATATGTGAGTCTTTCCTCTGGATTTATAACCCCTTCCTAATGGGCTAGATCCCTTCTTATTTTATCATGGGTACTAGTAAGCCCCTCCTTTTAATAGGTCAATTTTGTAGATCATATAGAGATTTGGGCATATTAATGCAATAATCATAACTTTATACAAAAGAAAATGTAGGATCAAATATAGTAGCTTTGATGTACAGATTATGAAAATCTACATACATGTAACTGTGAATTACATAAGTTAATACATCTGCTGGTTTAAATTTTGGTGCGATTTGAAGATCGTTCAATTTCAACGAATATTTTGAGCAAATTAAATAGTCTGAAAATTAATTAAATTGACCTCTATTCAAAAATTCAACAATATTTTTAAGTTCCTCACCCTCAAATTAGCTCGAGATGAATTTTTTGAATTTTTTGGAACTCATTTGGTAGCCTAAATTTAATTATATATAATTCTATTAATTATTAGTTAATTTAAAATAAATTAATTAAATTCCAACTAAATTAATGATCTATCATGGTAGATCCGTCATGTGGATCAAACATGGGACATTCAATCCCATGGATCTGGACCGTTTCGTGTATTATACAGGAATATCGAACGACGCGTAATTCATTTGGCCGATCTAATTGTTGGATCAGCGATCTAGTCCAACGGCCAAATAAGACAAAGCAACATGCTTTGTCATGTTCTGCACGATCTATCTGAGTAGCGCAGACGCAAAACCACGACCGCCCTGTCTGCAGCAGACTACAACCTCCCTTGTCCTCAAAACACCCACAACAGTTTGTTCTTCCATTTGTTGATCATTGGAGCTCTTGTCAAGGCCGTGTTATTTGTTCCAGAGAGCAAATTTAGAGGAAGAAGAACTCGGACAGCAAACGTCAGGTATGGAAATTAATCCACCCTTTCCATCTTGTTTTCCTTCATTCTACTTTTGTTTGGAAATTACTGATAGTATATGACTGTTTGGTGATCGAATGCGGCCTCGATACAACATATTTAACTCGAGTGAACTCGGACCTAAAATAGTGTATAGTTTTTGAGCTTCATCTGAGCTCAATCCCTTCTCCATGGCTTTCCTTTTTCCTAATTATGTTTTAAGGGATGCTGGTGAGCTCAGCATTTGATTGAGCTCAGTTGCAAGCCCGGATGTTTATTAAGGGCATCACATAGCGACCCAATGGTAAACCCTAACTTTAATTTGGTCCTCCTAAAAATTGACCCACTAAGGTTTGATTGAAGAGGTCTTTTAGTTCTATGCTCAAGTACTCCTCACCAGCTTTCCAACTGTTGGTCTTGCATTGCCTAGGACCACTAGAGTAGGGAGTTAGGGCAAACCCTAGCTCTCCCTTTTCAGCCCCTCCCAACAGAGGCAAACAGTGCTGGGTGGGTCAACTAGACCTGCGCAAATCTGTGTCAGGTCTTAAACACGCAGCCAGCCTACAAGTGTGGGTCTGCGCACGTGGCAGTCCGTAGGTGTGCACGACTGAGGGCTTGTGCACTGAGTAGTCGGGCACGCGGGTAGCCTCCATAAGAACAGTAATATGTATTATTCAAATAAACTCCAATTTTATTTATTTAATATCTTCTAATCTGCTTATCCAAACATAGCAAAATTTTGTCATTTTCATTAGAAAATTGAGATGAATAATAATATGCAATTTAATTTTTCCTTGGATTGTTGATTTTGTTAATAACTTTTTATTTATCATCAAGAGTAATTAAACCTTAATTAGGCTAAATGATGTTCAAATTGAACCTACTTAGTGTCATCTAATCCTTATGCTATAAGAATCATATGTTTGCTAATTTTACTTCAATTAGACATCTATTGGAGTTTTTTCATTTTTGGCATTTCCATTTCTTATAAATGACTTGTATGTTTAGGAACCTTTCATATTTATAGTCTCCTAACACTAGGATAGGAAACCCAAGCCTTGATTAAACCTTTATAACATCTTAGAGTATGATTTTAGCTAAGAAAAACCTAGGTGGACATTTGATAGGCTTATTTTAGCAAACTTAGAAAGGTTCATCAATGTAGAGAATGAAGGTTAGTGTGAACTCTTAGGGCTTGATTTGACACTTAAATTGCTTAGTAGTCCTAAATCCTTGGATGAGATTAATTAGGTTAGCTTCCCCATGTAAGTATGAATCATTATTGGGACCCCTAAGATGTTAGCTTGAGTTATGCTTAGTCCCATACAACCCTTAAGTGTAGGTTCCACCCTAATTCTGCTAGCATGTAACTTAGAATTATTAGATCCTTATGGTGGCTTAGTCTTCTAATAAACTCTAGGATTCTTAGTACAAATAATCAAACCTAGAAGCTATAGGATTAAGAACCTTCACATAATACCTTGCATATTAGGACTACATTAGCTTGTAGTTAGTCCACTTTGTGGTGTTGTTGATCTAGTATCCCCCTAAACTCTTAGATGCCTTAGTAAGCTTAAGGGTAGTAATCCTACAATTCACCTTCTAGTTAAGAACCCTAGCAATAGTTCAAGGCTAGTAACTTGTTGAAAATAGGAATTTTGGCAGTAGGGTAGGATTTGAATTCAACATGCATATATACTTATAAATTATTTTGTCACTTAAATAGTTCTTAATCAAATTACTATTTTCCTAAACCACAACTACTTATAGTATTATCCTTCAATTGACTTAGAGATTATTAATGTCTAAGTCAATTGGGAGCTTCATTAGCTCCAAACATTAAGGTAGAAAACTTAATTAGCAATAATGGATATCACATGGTTTACAATTAACTTGAACTCATTATATGTTGCTATGCTTTGAGATTACAACCTTGAACATACATTAAAATATTAGAGAAAAATAAAACCTTAAATTATTAAACGTAAGGGTTTCATATGGTGGACTATTATGTCAGGGCAGACTATGGAGTAATAAGGAGACCACACATATCCTTGAGGTGGACTGTGTGTGTTATGGGAAACCCCCTTTACTTAGTTTGGCTAATATGCTTAACTCCTCATTTGTTTTGTAACTTTGCCCACAAAATAAAACCTTACATATGATAAACAACTTAACATTATATTTCTCTCAATCTTATTGATTGTGAAAGACTTATCATAGTCTTTTGACTATGCATACTTATCATAATCATTGACTATGCTTATATAGTCCTTATGATTGAACTTCACTTTACTTTACTGTACAGTACTTCTTATTGTTCTTATATTACAGTTTTTACTCTACTTACTTACAGTGTATGTTGTTTACTCAATTATATTTATGCTTGCATTGTTCTCTTCTTAATGTTACTTAGCATAATTCCAAATGCACATATTCATCTATTCATTTATGTTTCATGTGCATTATAGTAGTAGTCTTAGCCATTATATGTTATATTTTTTCCTTACTTATTTGATGCAAGCTAAGGTAAACTACTTGTGAGTACTTTACTTCTCTTACCTTCTTTACTACTTTTGCATACTTTTGTATCCTTTCTTTTTGCTGCTTAATGCTCCACTTGCTCAATTAATTGTAAATGGATAATATGATATCCTCTTAAAATAAATAAAACTTAGTGTAACCCTAAAATATACTTAGACTTTTTAAGTCTAATCACTTATTTTTAGTTTATTGGTTGTGCCCTACTATATTGAATACTAAATAAAGTAGATTAGGAGCATTTCATGGATCTTAGAGTTGGGACTAGTACCGGTCAACAGTAGCACTTGATGACTTGCATATTTTTCTTTTATTTGTGAGGATGAGTGCATTTTCATAACATTTATAAATTGTTTATAATAACATAAACTTTGGATACTCTTACTTTTTTTTCTATGATGGATGCATTTTTATTCTATGCTTGGCTTGGATGATGGATGTGCATATTCTTATATATATATATATATATATATAGACATACACACACACACACATACACACACACTTTGCTCTTTAAAATTCTTACAAATTTCTTATCTCAAAAAGCTTCTTGGACACATAGTACTTAATAGTGAGTTAGATTCCTACTAATTTAGTGTTAAGTAGTATAGTAACACCTAGTGTTGGATTAGACTTCATTAACTTAGCACCGAGTTGTTACAGTTGGTATTAGAGTGCTATGTTGAGAGGAGGAAATCAAGTGAATATCCATCTATCCAAATCAAATAATGTAGAAAAGTAAAATAAGAACATTAATGATATTTCCATAGGTTAGCAAATGTCACATCATTTCAATAACAAACTTAACTCAGCCTAATCAATAATAACTCTCATATGGCGAACTACAAATAGGACTTAGCCTATTACACTAGGACATTCTTCCAACATTGGGATGAAGACTACCAGAATGGACTCAAGTACGAAAGACTCTACATTAGAGTATCACCGGAAGGAGGAGACGTACACAACAAAGTTCTCAAGTTGCCAGTGTTTAGAGGAGATAGTCTACCTCAGTTGTCTAGGGAATGGCTTTACAGAGTATTTAAAGCCTTCCATGAGATAGACTATCCTAATCTAATCTATTTCAGAGTCCTAGAGAAACTCTTCGACAACTATCCTGAAGAGTGGTTGGATCGTGCTTACTTAAAGATAGTTCATAAGAGCCAAGGATACTATAGTACACATATCTATCAAGACTTTAGAATTCTCTTCTATGCTAAATTTTGTAAATGAATGTACTAGTTTCATATTAGTAGCTTTTCCCCATAATTTTCTTTTAGCAATTCCAAACTTGTATTCCAACCTAGTATTAATGAAATCATTCCTATTTCTAGCTCTTGAATTATCTCTTTGTTTCTCCTTAGAATGAATCCTGAACATAACACCCCCCATTCCTTATTTCAAGATGGCAACCACTTCAATCTCATTGACCACTGAGGAGATCAAGACCTTGGTAGAACTGATGAAGATCATGGTGGAGACTCAAACCAGAGCTGCTAAGAGAATCCTTGAACCTCCTGCCCTAAGATAATTCATGCGAGTCTCCAACCGGCACCTGGATCGATTGGACATAGATTCCTCCATGCCTTTCTTAGACTCAATCCCCCTACTTTCAATGGATCTGCATCACCTATCGAAGCCACAAATTGACTCAAAGCTATTGAAAAAGACCTATCTAGCATTAAGTGTCCATAAGTCAAGCCATTCATCTAACCACCCTTATGTTTGCTGAAGAGGCTGAGCATAAGTGGGATAGTGAACTTAAGACCTATTTTTTTAGAGACAGTGTTAATGAAATCTCTTGGGAAGAGTTTGAGGAAGTTCTTAGGGAAGAACTCATCCCACCCTCTATACAAACTATAATAGAGGATGAATCTATCCAGTTGATTCAACAAAATTGAATAGTTCTTGCTTACAAAAAAAAGTTTAGAAAAATGTCGAGATTTGCTCTAGTCTTAGTACATACTTAGATGGCTAGGTGCAGCATAATTTTGAAAGAACTCAAGGATTCCATTAAGGACCACCTTGTGTCGCAACATCACGATAGTTTTTTCAAGTTGTTAGAAGGATCGAGATTAACCGAGCATCATCAGATGTAGAAAAAGCTGAAGAAGAAACCTCATCCATCTACGGTAGTGCCCAACCCCATCGCCGTGCGCAAAATATAAGTATAATCATAATCAGCGTTAGAGCAGTGCACTACTCGGGATGGACGAGCTTACAAAAACCTGTCTCCCTGAATAGGCTAAAAGGCTGAGCCACACTGAAGGCTACTGGCTCAAACCTAAGAGTAGGATCGAGAGTCAATACTTAAGATAATAGTAGATTACTTATCTTAAGTATTAAACTTATACACACATTCGATTTAAGAATATAAATATGAATCCAATATACGTTATCAATATATCAACATTTCCAGTATGCTGATAATATTTCAATATTAAGTATAGTAGTATAACAGAGGGTGGAAGCTAAAGCAAAACATCTAGAATGCATTCATCATAGAGCAATAGTAAACATTCGTCTTAGAAAAGAAAAGTAAAATATATCCAGAGTTATTACAAACTGATTTAAAAGATGAAATGTAAAGTCTATCTAAAGTACTGAAATAAGCAGTAAGAAAAAGGTGGAAGACTTTTCCACTAAGGCTCCACGTACTCCTCTTAAATCCCCTGTAGGTCCTCTTGCCCTATCTCCACAAGCTGCTCGGGGTCTAGCAAATTGCTGGATCCCAAAAGTATCTCATATTAGAAAAGAAGTCTAATAGATCGCAACTAATTAAGCAGTTTTAAAGTAAATGCAATAGACAGTAAAGTAAACACAAATGTAGAAAATAGTAAAAGCACTATGTAACTGAAACTGTAAATACTAAACAAAGTAAAATTGCATCAAAATTGAATATTGAAAGTAAACAAGAATATCAAATGCTCAAAAATCAATGTGAAATGTCCAATGCTGTACTATATGTCACTAGAATGATGCACCCAAATATGCCACAAAATGGTATGCCACGGTATGTAATGGAACTATTACTGAAAGACTATGAGTCGTACAGTCCAATATATATATACACCTAGTTGGGAAGATAGTACAGTGATGTCGATGCATCCTAAAATTCTCCAGTCAATGTATGCAACATTCTATAACCCATAATTTATCATTGATACTCATGCATCACTACTGAAATGATTTATCAAACTTATGCTCATGTTTATGCCCATGCTTCTATTCTGTTTGAGTAAAATTCAGAAATCCACAAAACTTTGAATACCGATAATGAATTCTAGGCTTTCACTGCGTAGAATTTTGCTAAAAGGATTCTAACTCCCAGCTTTTATAATTGGTTAAAGTTGAAGGTTTACTTAAAGATCATTAGGTGGGATGATTGTATATACATATTTAGCACATTTGCAAGAAAGGTGATTCTTATCACTTAGTTTGATTAAGCCACCCTAATGAAGCGATCTTCGGTAGGAGGCATCGCCCATTGGCGATTTATATCTCAAGCTAAGTTAGTAAGATGCCTAACTCACAATCACACTTAGTGTCTTAAAGAAGGTGATTCTAATTACTTAGTTTTTTTGAGCCACACCTATTGAAGCGGTCTTCGCTAGGAGGCATCACCCGTTGACATTTTCTATTTCAAACAAACTAAGGAAAGAGTACATATTTAATACACTCTTAGTATTGGGGGATTTACTCTAACGGGATTGTATTCATCTAATCCCTCGGGATAGCACCTGCTCATAAGTCCACATTGGAGTGAATCAACCAATACTAAATACTACTGAAGAAAATCAGTACTGTGGGTATGCCATACTACACCAACCAATAATCTGGGTTCACACAACTCTATTTAATTAACAAGGATTTATCAAGACTATAATTCTTATGTTAAGTAGGTAAGTTCTATATAAGGTTCCAAGAAAATGTGATTAAGTATCACTCAATATAGATTCTACCACAAGGAAAGGCGTTATTCTAAAATCTTAAGTGATTCCTACAACGAGGGGTTAAGATCAACTTCTAAAGTTAAGGTTTCATCTAAGCTTCTACCTCAATGAGTTATGCAAAGTCCTCCTACCTCAATGTATATTCAAATTTAGGTCTTTTAAAATATTTCAAAAATGATCTTGTGTTGAGATACTTAAGATCTCACACTATAATGCTAACACTCTAGGTTTTACTTATCATTTAGTTAGGATGATCATATCAGATGATTCAATCATCTGATCATTGCTTATTCTAAAATTATAAGATTTAAATCAAAGATGTTAATAGAGTTAGATCACTTGTTCAATCAATGTGGTTCTATTAATCTTATTATACTAATAGTCTTATTTAGGAGAAAATTAAGGACTTAAGGTTCAGATTCAGATTAAGTAATCTCATAGGTTTATTATTAACCTTAATATGTCTAATTCAAATATTTAAGATCAATATCAAATCAGATGCATTATTAGAATAATGTCAATTACATTATCTTACAATCAAGCCACTTTAGTTAAGGTTTAAGGGTTTGGATCTTAACTAAGTAGAAGAGGGTTTGACCCTTACTCATATCTAGTTGAGATCAAGGATTCATTTATAGATCAAATGTCAAATCAATAAATTAAGTATATACTATTGGTGGCAATCTTAGACCTAGATCAAGTCTTAATAGCTTGATCAAAGTCTTAAGACTTCTTAAGTTAATTAGGATGATTAAGTTCTCCAATTTCAAATTTATTCAATTTATACATCATAAATTAGTATAAAATGTTTCCATATATTTACCTTACTGTTATGAAGCATATCAATAGAATAATTTATGAAAACAAAAAGTAATTAGTGCTAATCAAACCCTAAATTAATCCAAAAGGATTAGCATATAATTTCAAATCTAGCTATCATAATTTCATACAAATTGGCACATAAGTTTTATTTAATCATACAATTAATCAGAGACTAAGTTTGCTAATATACAACATCTACAAACCCTAATTTTCACTAATCATGGTTTAATAAGATTAGGGCATAAGTTAAGGTACAGAGATCAAAAAAATAATTCACTTAGCACACTCATTCTACTCATCATAAGCAAACTAATGGCACCCTAAACATGCAATTTGGTTAAGTGTAATTGTTAATCAACCCTAATCAAGATCTACAATAATTAGGTAAAAATAGAAAATCTAACCATTAGATGTTCAATATTATTTTATATTCAGGTTCCTGAGGATTTTCTGATCAATTTCATATATAATATTATAGGGTTTGGACCAGTGGATTAAAAGTATTCAATTAATACATTATATATTTTTATTTAAATGATTTCCTATGATTTGAATAATTAAATTACTTTCCTTAAGGAAAATATTTCTAATTTATCGAATATAATTAAATTGGGTTCCGCCCGTTATCAAAAGGCGCGGGTCGACCGGGGCCCGAAAACCCAGGACTGTCGAACCGCGCGGGTCACGTGTCGGCCCGACCCGCACAGGGGCTTTGTCCCCGAGCCACCATCGCAATGGAAGGACCATATTAGGGAAACCCTAATCAGTTAATTCTGGTGCATCCCAACCATGGCACGACCAAGCAATGATCGCTACATGTTCACCGTGGTCAGGCGCATCGAACGGGACCCTAAGCCCTCTGTGAGATAGTCTGGATCGGTCAGACCTTGCTCACCCGAGGGCTCCTGCAATGGAGCTACTGTGGGGAGACAATTATCCCCACAGAGGCAATGCCAGACCTAGGGCTCGATCCCTACACCTTCAAGGAGGTGAGGCAGATCGAAGCCCTCTGGTCTGAGGGCCAAAGATTGTCTGGAATGCCGGGACCTTACTCACCCGAAACGTTCCTTAAGGGACTTAACCCGATCGATTGATTCGATCGGTTGGGGCTAGTCTAGGGCTCAATTTCAATACCAGTGAGTTTGTTTTGACAATATGCTAGTAATTGAACCAAAAGGAGGAAGGTTTGAGCCTCATTGGCTCAAAATTGACAAATGGGGGTACTTGGTTTGACGGGGGAGCTCGGGACGATTGACTGAGGGCTTAGCTAGATTTAGCTGAGGTTTCAGACGCTGCAAAGGATCCTGAACACCAGGAGAGCCTACTATTAGTGGTTTGGGAGCTCCTAGGATTGCCTACGCAAGCTCAGATAGACAGTAATGGCGGAAGTTATAGAGAGCTTAATTGATCAGCAAAGATCAAATGGAGCAGTGCAAAGGCTATTTATAGCCTTAGGTGAGTACGGGGAAGGTTCCAAAGGGTTGAATTGGGCTAGGGAGGACCCGAGAGGTCGGGCCATGGCCGAGCTCTCGAAATTCCATTTCGAGCTTGGCCGGGCCACGAAGCCCCAATTGGGTTACTTGCCTAAACGGGGGAGGTCGTAACGACCTACTGAGGTGGATGCGGGGGTGGGGGACAAGTTGGGCAGCTGGCAGTACAGGGAATTCTTTCTGTCGGGCGCAGGCGAGAGGAAGACGAAGCTTCACAGTCGTGGGAGGGTCCGGCGCCGTCTGATTGATTGATCTGAAAGACACGACGGTCATGATCTTCTTGATCCTAACGGTTGGATTGGATTAAATCCACACTGTGGGATCTTACAGGTTGATCTAACGGCAGATCCACGATTTCGCGGGATCTAATCCTAGCCATTGGATTAATAGAATGGATGGTGGATACAACGGAAGCATCGCTATCGCACTACCCGGGCTCAGCAGCGGATCGCCCATGGTCCGCACAGCGAATCCCAACCGGTTTATTAGTTTTAAGGGTATAAATGTAAATTGGAAAAGTTAGGAACCCTTTTATGCAATTGAACCATTTAATTAAATATGAATTATGGCCTAAATGATTTCCAAATGCACCAAACTTTCACCCCTAGCTAATTTGGGGGTGAGGGATTCAAAAATACAATCAGAATTTAATTCTGAGATCAAAATATTTAGATTTAAACTAAGGCATCTAGACTGATCAAAATATCATTTCGGACTTAGGGAAATCCAATGAACTCCAAATTTTTAGGATAGGATTCATTTGATGTTCTTAAAGCAATGAAATCAAAAATAATGATTTCTTAGACTATAGGTTAGCAGGGTAAAAACCTAGGGTTGTTACATCCACTCCCAAGTTTGACCCATTTAAAAAAAATTGTTCTCAAGGACCAAAAGTCAACTAGATGACTCATTATCAGTAGGGTAGATAAGGTTATCGTTGTTAAATACCTCATCCATATGGAAAGTGCTACCATTTTGGTAATAAGTGATATACTTATGGTAAGCCTGGCTATAGGTACTAGAACTGCAAGGCCGTGTAAGCTGTCAATAAGATAAAGACCAATTGTCCACCTACAGTTTACAACCCTTTGCCCGTCAATGCACAAGTGTCGGCATTATCCATAATGCAAGGTAGACAGGGCGGTTGTTCTTAAAGTCCTCATCTGTATGGAAAGTGTTATCATTTTGGTAATAAGTGATATGCTTGTCGCAAACCTAGCCACAGCCATTAGAACTGCAAGGCTGTATAGACCGTCAATAGGATGAATTCTTCCCAAGCACTAGCATTAACCACAATCAGGGTATACAAAGTGGTCATTGTCAAAGACCTCATACATATAGATAGTGTCACCATTTTGATAACAAGTGATATACTTTTGGCAGACCTGGCCACAGGTACTAGGACTGCAAGGCTGCATAGACCATCAACAAGATGAAGATCAATTATTCACCTACAGTTAACAACCCATTGCCTGCCAATTAACAAGCACCAGAATTAGCCATAATGCCACCTCCAACCAGTGGGAATACTTAATATCAACAGGGAGCACCTCCACTCACCAGAAAGTAGACTCAAGTCAAAGGTAACACCAAGGGAAAATATGTTGCCCAATCTTCTACCTTATCATAAATGTCTGATTTAACACCTTTTGTCGCTCAAGAGGATAATGAAGTTGTTAAGTACGCTCTAAGTTTATTTTCATATTCTATCTTTCTTTTTCACATATTTAATTTTGTGACTTTACTTTCCTGCATTAATTGATAAAATAAATATTCAATTCATTGTAAGAAAACTATTTATTAGTAATTAATCATGTGATACACTCTTCAATACGAGTGCTAGTTAGTCATTCATATTTGAAAAGTGTGCCCATTCCCCTCAACCTCAAACAATTCAGTTTAGGCAAAGCCTTGCACATTTAAACATCATCAAGAGCAGAGATGCATGCAGATAAATTTTGCATCCTTAATATTCCCATTAGTAACCAACATTTCCAAGTTAAACTGATAATTATGCCGATCACTAATTTTGATTATTCTATTTTTCGAGATATTTTAAATATATTAAAATAATCGCAGAAAATTCAACAACTTCCAAATGCTTCCAAAACATCACCCTTAGCTAATTTTGAGGTGATGAGCACAATGGCAAAGTTAGATTTTTTATTTGAGGTCAATTTAATTAGGTCATTTTCTAATTTATTGAGATCTCCCAGAATTAGGGTTTGGTTCAAATGACTCTTTATTTGAATCAAAAATTTAGGGCTTGCTCCTAATAGCTTATTAAGAGTGTTAGAATCAAGATCAGGACCTGGTTTAATTCTGATTGACTAGGGTAACAACCTTGGGTTATTACAAACTCCCCCACTTAAAAATGATGTCATCCTCGACATCACTTAAGTAGAAAGAATAATGCATGAATAAAATGAGCAATGATAAACAAGAAAGTTGAGAAAGTACCAGGATTCTAAAATAGCCTTGGGTACTTTGATCGCATATCTGACTCTTTCTCCTATGTGGCCTTTTCAAGAGAACAATTCTTCCAATGCACCTTGACCAATTGGATTGATCGGCTTTTAAGTTGTTTATGATCCTTTCACATAATTTTGATAGGTTCTTCAACAAACGATAGGTCAGGGTGGATTTCTACTAGGGGAATGGAGATCATGTGATGAGGTTCTCTCTAGCATTTCCATTGAGTGATGAAACATGAAACACATTGTGCATTACAGAAAAGTCATCAGGAAAATCTAGCTTGTATGCTGAAGATCCAACCTTGGATAAAATTTTGAAAGGATCAACATATCTTGGACTGAGCTTTCTAGCTACTCCAAAATGGTAGATACCTTTTATTGGGCTTACCTTCAGGTATGCAAGCTCACTTTCCTAGAATTCAAGAGAATGATGATGAGAGTCATGATACTTACTCTATCTGAATCCCTTGTTGAATGAGCCTAGCTTTCTTGTTAGTCTCTTCTACTAGATCAGACCCATATAACTGGACATCTCTAGTTTCAGACCAAGACAACAAAGTAAAGCACTTCCTACCATGCAATGTTTCATAAAGAGCCATTCTAATGCTCGATTGGAAACTATTGTTGCATGAAAACTCTACCAGAGGAATATGATCCTCCCAAGAACCAGCAAAATCAAGAGCACAGAGTCTAAGTAGATCTTCAAGAATTTGATTTACTTATTCAGTAAGACTATCTGTTTGAAGATGAAAAGCTGTGCTCATTGCTAGGGTGGTTCCCAGATCTTAAGGCACTACCTGCCAAGACTTTGAAGTAAATTTGTTATCTCTATCAGATACGATCGACTTGAGAATGTCATGCAATCTGACTGTTTCTTGAATGAAAATCTTTGTGAGCTTCTCAATTGAATCAGTCGGGTGAATAAAAATAAAGTGTGCTAATTTAGTAAGATGATCAACGATGACCCAAATTGAATCTACACTAGATCTTGTGCAAGGCAATCCCATCACAAAGTTCATCGAGATGTCGAACCATTTCCATTCTAGAATCTCCAATGGGTGCAGAAGTCGACAAGGCCTTTAGTTTTCAGCATTGACCAAACTACATGCATGGCACTTTATGACAAATTTATCTATACTTCTCTTCATGCCAGGCCACCAAAAAAAATTCCCTTAAATCTTGATACATCCTTGAACTTCTTGGATGGATATGATATCTAGAATCATGATCTTTAATAAGGATCTCTTGCTATATATATTTGGGGATCTAGATATAATCTCCTTAATATATGATGTCATCATGAAACTGTAGATTGAAGCAACAACCACTTTTGATTTCAGACTTGAACTTCAAATAATCTTCATATTTGGTTTGAGAGATAGAGACATCTGTATGAAAAGTGGGTTCCACTATGCTCTGAGAAAGCAGCATACTCAGCATATCACCATGCATGGGGACTATGCCAAATTTGCAAAATTCTTCTTCGATTGGGCTTTTAAAGATTATAGTGATAAATCCATAATTTATATCCTAAATAAAGGAAAATTTCATTCATTTTCATATTAAAACTGCTTCCTTAATCAAATTTGGCCTACTTTTTAGAAAAAAATGCTTACCCGGCAAAGTCTGGACAATTCTAGATAATTTCTATATATTTCTATAAAAAATCCGCTGCAGCGCGCTGCCGCGGGCCAACTTGCAAAGCTCTGGCGCTATAGCGCACTGCATTGGATCAACTTGCAAAGCTCTAGCACTATAGTGCACTGCAGCGGATCAACTGGCAAAATGCTAGCGTTATAGCGCTCTGTAGCGGCCCATCAATGTACAAACCAGAATGCCACAGTGCACCACAGCAAACCATTTCACAAAATTCAACCACTATAGCACGCTACAGCGTGCTGCAGCGGTGCACCAAAATTTTGTCTGAACAGGTGCATTAAATGAGGCTGGGACAAGGCCCCCAACCTGCTCCTTGTCTCCCAGCCATCATTCCTTCTCCAGCATAATTATTTTTAATGGAGAATTGATAGTTTGAAGTGATGTATACTAAAGAATGGAAAAGTAGAGGTCACTTCACCCCTCAAGTTGCACTCGAAATGATGACAGTAGATTTTTTAAGAAGGAAATGCAAAATTTGAAAAGAAAGGAAGAGGAAGGCAGTCCCTCTTTAAATTTAGCTCTTCTTCACTTAAGAAGGGTTCCCAACTTAGCTCACTAACATCCTAAGTAAGGAGAGGGCTGCATAGAAAAGAAGGAGAACTCTCCAAGGGTGGAAGAGCTCCTCTTGCTAAGGAGAAGAAGGAAGAAAGGCAGCACTACTGACTTAGGAGAAGCAACCACGAGCAAGAAGAGGAGAAGTTCGGAGAACTTCATCAAAGGAACATTTCTAATATTCTCCAAACTCTTGTCTTGTGTTTTTCCTAGTTGATCATGAAAGGGTCTTTATCCATGTATGTGTTCTTGTTCATCCCTTATGTAATGGAGAGCTAAACTTCCCTTGGGGAGGGTTGGGGCAATCCTACATGAATTGAAAGATACTATGATGTATGAAAATTTCATCAATCTTTAATAAAATTTGTGATTTAAATGACTTGTTAAGAAATACAAAGGACTATTGTGGACTTAAATATGGACCAAATGACAAGGGACTAAATGTCATCAAGACTAAAAAGTCTTATGCTCCATAGCTCATCTTTAGTTTGGAGCTAGACGCATGAGTGTATGAGAGCTTAGAACTATGTGAGAAAGTTCTTGAGCCTAGTGCATCTTGATCTATGCTCAACTAAAGAATCGAAGAATACGAGCTAAGACCCACTAAATACGCTCTGTTGCTCAGCACACGTGAAGGGATGGAGTGGAATCTTTGAGTGCTTATGAATGAGGTGACATAGTCATTGAGCCCAAATGAAATCACTCCATTATTTAAACTATGCATGATGCACATGAAGCTCTTAGTGGAATCTATGCTTGTAAGATATTAAATGAACAACCCTCATTTTTATAATTAATAATCTAAAATCTTATAAGGGTCTTTATGCTGAAATAGAATTGACTGTGTGTTCATTTCAAGCATGAGATTTGAACTTGTAAATCTTTGAGTTAAACTCTAAGAAGGACAATGTGCACTTGATTAAAAAGTAAAAAAAAGTGAAATGCTTAAGGAATTATCATATGTAAGTCATCTAGCATATTATGTGGGAGAGACCCAACTCTCCTCTCCTTTTATTATAGTTATCTTCTACTAAGAATTGTTGTGGTTGTTTAGAAACTAGTTCAACAAAATATGCATAGTTTAAATATTTTTGAACGTAGATATACCTTAGTAACAAAATACCCAATTCCCTGAGGATGATAAATCTTGAAACTCACATTCCAAATTATTATTTTAGACCACGTACACATGCATGCAAGTGCAGATGTATTTACAATCTATCACATAGCACTGAGGGTAGCATGATGACTGAGTGCATCTACTAAAATATTGGCCTTGCCCAGATGGTACTGAATATCTAGGTTATAATCACTTATCAATTCTAACCATCTCCTCTGCCGACAGTTTAACTCATGTTGAGTGAATATATATTTTAAACTCTGGAGGTCGGTGAAGATCAAACATTGAACTCCATAGAGATAGTGGAACCAAATCTTTAGGGAAAAAATAACTGCAACAAGCTCCAGATTGTGCACTGGATAATTCTTTTTGTGTGGCTTGAGCTGACGGGAAGCATAAGCAATGAATTTGCCTTCTTGCATTAAGACACATCCCAATCTAGCTCCAGAAGAATTTTTAAAAACTTGATAGCTTACACCTTCCTTTGGTAGAATAAGTGTGGGGGCTGATGAGAGTGCATCCTTTAGTGCTTGAAATGCCTCTTCACATTCAAAACTCCAAATGAAAGGCATTACTTTTTGCATTGATTTGGTTAATGGAGAGGCAATACGGGAGAAACCTTTAGCAAAATTTTTATAGTAACCAGCTAGTCCCAAAAATCTTTAAATATCAGTTACTATTTTTGGTTGTGACCAATCTTAGACTGCACTGACCTTTTGCTGATCAACCCTAATTCATTGAGCATCAATGACATGACCCAGAAATGCGATCTTCTCAATATCTTTATGTTTGACTCATAGCTGATGGTAGCAGGAATGAAAATCAATCTTGGAGAACACCTTAGCTCCAACTAATTGGTCGAACAGGTCATCAATTTGAGGTACCAGATATATATTCTTAATTGTTATCATATTGAGCTCTTGATAGTCTATGCACATGCACATAGAACTATTCTTCTTTTTGATGAAAAGGATTGGCACTCCCCAGGGAGATAAACTTAGCCTTATGAGACCACTCTCTAGTAGTTCATGAAGTTACTTTTTCAATTCCTGCAACTGCTTGGGTGCCATACAATACAGAAACTTTGATATAGGCTGAGTTCACTGAATAATGTTGATTGTGAATTCAATCTTTCTACCTGGTGGAAAATTAGGTATGTCTTCAGGAAAAACATCAAGAAATTCACAGACAATATGGTTCTCGCTGATGGGAACATTCACTTTCTTTTCACCTAGCCTTGTCACTAGGTAGGCTTGTCAACCTTTCTTAACTAATCTTTCAACCTCCAAATCATTAATCAATGAGGCCTGAGTGTTAAACTTGTCATTGAATTCTTTAGCTTGACTACCACTGCCCAATGTGATTTTCTTCTTCTAGAAATTGATTGTGGTATTATGCTGGCTTAGCCAATTCATTCCGAGGATGACGTCAAAATTTGCGATCGGAAGAACGATGAGTTTAGCTTCAAAGTTCTGCTCACTGATAGGGATGGCTATATTACAGAATTGGTGAGTTGGAAAATGGCCTCTAGATGGTTACCCAATGCTTAACAAATTGACTAGGCAATAAAATGGCAATTTAAAGGCTTTCGCCCAACTTTCTAACACAAAGGAGAGACTTGCTCCAGTGTTAGTGCCAAACAACACACTGTAGCAATTATTGTTCAACCATAGGGCTCCAAACACTAGGTTGTTGTCTTTTGCAACTTCTAGAGGCGTGAGATCATACACTCGAGCAGGCCCAGTGGGTTAATTATTATATACCTGCTTTCGGGGGGGTTTTTACCGCAATAGATTGGGATGTAGAGGGTTCTTCTTTCCTTTAAAATTTGTTCGTCTACTGGGATGGAGGCATTACCATGAGTTACTGATTTCTGTAATTTATCAAGTTGGGATTGAATGCATGTTGGTGCTTGGAGAGATCAATTCGAACATCGTACACCATCTTTTCATATGTACACTGGTGGAAGAAGTGACCAGGTCTTCCACAAGTGTAGCAAGTATGGTTCCCATGATAGCATTTTCTATATGGGTGCAGTTTCTATTTGATAAACTTTCCCATATGAGATTTTGGCTCTTTTGAAATTGTCATTTTGATAGGAAGATGAGCCAAAGCTTTTCCTTGAGTCCCTCTGGACTTGTGTTGCTCCACAACATAAGCAGTTTCAATTAATTCAGCAAAATTTGACAGCCTTAGTGGTATCACATGATCCTTTATTGAATCAAGTAAACCACTCTGGAAGTGGTGACAGGACGCTTCAGTTCTTACTAGACTGGGAGCAAATCAGGCTAATCATCGAAACTCCATCACATACTCAGATATGGGGAGACTTCCTTGCTTCAACCTAAGGAGCATGTCCTCCAAATTATTTTGTGCTGATGGAGGAATGTATTCTTCCTTGAATGCATCGACAAATAATTCCCACATAATATCTTCTATATTTTAGTCTACAAACAGTGTGTTTTGGATGTTATCTTATAAATACTCTGCCTCCTCTTAAAACATATGTATTATTTTTAACCGAATAGCCTCTGAGTCAGGATATTTAATA
The DNA here is from genome assembly GCA_016760335.1 of Gastrodia elata. NCBI lineage: Eukaryota > Viridiplantae > Streptophyta > Magnoliopsida > Asparagales > Orchidaceae > Gastrodia > Gastrodia elata. The sequence continues at coordinate 78,655,040 of CM028670.1, read as the reverse complement.
CTTATTAAATTTTTTCTCACTAATTTCATCCAACTAGTTTTATCCATGGATGACAGATTCCCATAGAACATGGGGGTTCTTAAGCGAATAAAGCTATATAATAGTCTATCAATGAACTGGTAATGATGCTGTGGGGGATAGTATGGTGTAGGGACCACCGATGCTGGTGAAGGGTTATGGTTACTTTGGACAACATCAGCCTTTCAATCTATTTAGCTTGCCTTAAGTGGGTGTCCACAAAGGTTCTTATAGTTTCAAGTAACATATTAATCTCTCCAAAAGAGCTATTGGAGACAGGGGGATTGGAAGATTACTATCCAGGATTCATTTTCACTGAATTTGAAAATAATACTTTTTAGAATTTGAGAAGGAATTCAAAATACTATTTCATTTTATTAATCGTAAAAAGGTATAATGCGACATTATCATAATAAAAAAGAAACAATTTGAGGCATAAGAGAAATAGCTGAAAATTATATTTTATAGATTTTGCAGTAAAAGCAAGGCGAAAGTCTTTAAAGGTGATTTCTCGGCGTTCTCTCCTTAGTTTCTTGGCAAGCTCCCAAGATGGCTGTTCCACCAATCTTTAGCTCTGTCTTGAAGGAGAAGGGTCATTAATAATACCTGGATGTCATTAAGACACTCTATTGCTTCTAGAATTGACTCTACTCGCTTTAGCCACTCCTTAGCTAAAATGGAAAAGTGTAGTCCCCTAAAAATGGCATGCTGAGCATCTTGTCCAACACTAGAATCCCTCTTTTAGAGACTCTATCTACAGATCTTCTATACCTTTGACCTATTTGGTAGTATGCCCATAGTAACTCAAACCTTTTAGTGTATTATTCAAGGTTTAATATCTCAAGTTTCCTAAATTTTATATATTTAATCAAACTTCTTGAGTTACTTAAGTTGTTTATCATTCTTAAGGTTATTATTACTTGAGCTTTATAATTGAGTATTTTATATTACTTATATAAGTATTTTCATTCCCTGCCTCTTATTATGAGCATATGATTATGATAATATGGATGTCTTTCAAGTATTTATTTAGTGACTGTATTGTAGAAGAATAATCCATTAGGCAGATAGGAATAAAATTCTAATTTGTTATCTTATAGTGTTCTCTGATACCAACTGCGGCGCATGCCCCCACTGTGGTCATGTTAACATGCATGTTAACATGATTACGGTAGAGTGGTCATCACTGTGTAATCCCTCACTTATCATTAAATTATGTTTTCATCCCTAATCCACTAATAATGGAAAAATATGTCATATTTACAATTGAATTCTTCACTAAATGATTATACATGAATATCAGAGTGCTGAAGTAACTATCAATTAACATCCATGTAACTATAATATTGTAATAAAATAACATTCAGCTCAAAATAAAATGTGCAGTAATATAAAATACAACTGAATACCTATATTATTATAATAATTAATTAAATTTCTATAAAAGCAGAAAAGTCACTCATCCTCACTGAAAATAAAAGAGCAACCTAACTAAGGTTCTTCAATAACAAGGCACTCTTCCTCTTGACTCTGTCCCTTCTCTGGTACAATCTCCACAAAATGCTCAAAAGCTAACATTATCGATTTCACAATGTCAGGGCCTTAGCCAATATAAGAGAAGAAATTGGTTAGACAATTGCCTACATATTTTTTAGGTTATTAATTTTTATATTTTTTATGATATCACAAACTATCCTAATCAATTTATGAGCATCAAAGCATCAATATAAAGGAATAAAGCTATAAATTATATATTTATAACTTAAATAAAATCTGAGGTAAAAATATATACCTTAACCCAAAGTTGTAAAGAGAGGTTAAACAATTTATATGTAAAAGTTACTAAGTACAAGAAAGATCCCAAGCAAATATGATCAATTTTACTTTTGCTGATTCTTTGAAATAAATGCAAAAAAACTGAACATAAATCTAGCATCCTAACATGCTTGCACATAAAAAAAAAAACTAAAAACACATAAATGCTGAAAATACTGTAAATACTATAAATGATGCAAAAACTAAAATGTACTAAAAATATTGAAACTGAACTATAAGTAACATGTAACAACTAAAAGCTGTTACCATGGCTTTAAACCAAGTCTTAATTTTGATTCTAACACTCTAAAATAATTATTAGGATCACACCATGAAGTTTTGGTCTAAATCAAGGTCAAATGGATCAAACTCTGATTTTAGGAATTTCAGGAACCCTGGAAATTGACCGAATTATTTTGACATCAAATCAAAAATTCGACTTCGCCATTGCGTTCATTGCCCCAAATTAGCTAGGGGTGAAGTTTTGGAGACAATTGGAAGCTGTTAGATTTTTATCGAATATTTTAATATATTTAAAATACCCCGAAAAATTAAAAAATTAAATACTCGTGTAAATAAAAATTTGACTTCACCGTTATGTTTCTCACGCCTCAATTAGCTAGGGGCACTTTATTTGAAATTTTCAGAAGCCAATTTATAATTAAATTGATACTATAAAAAATAGAAATTATTATTTTAAATAATAATTTATTAAATGCATCTAACGATGTCATCCCCTTCCATGCTTAGGCCATCTGATCGGGTGTCACCCCCTCTGGATCATCCAATCAGGGATCCGATCGGACAGTTGAGGCGCTCCTTCCTTGTATATTGCCACGTGTTGCGAGCCAGGTGCAGCACGGTCCTCTTCGCTGATGCCAGATGTCACACTCGCTCTAGGAGCCTCCGCCACACTCTCTTTAAGCTCTTAACCACTTGCCTAACCCTTAGTTGCAGGGTTAGCAAGCTATCTAGAGGTTGACCACTCACCATCCTCTTCCCAACCGATACCCGTCAATTAGGTATGCCCTAATCTTTCCCATTCATTAAGCAATTGTCAATTTCTCTTTTCAAAATCCTATTTCACCTCACAGATAGCTGATTGTTAGGACTGATCGAGCTCTACCAAGCTCGATCGATCAAATTTGTCAATGCATATACAGTGGTCCACAATGAAACCTCCATCTCATCGTTCGTCCGCGTATGAACACTTATGGTTTGATCCATTTAGCACATTAGGTTGCTTCCATCCAAGGTCCAGACATTGTTGGCAAGCTCGCTCTGTCATCTTTCCAATGACATGCAGTCCAAGCCCCGTCATCTCTATTTGGACCTTCAATGGCCATGCCCTAGCTGCATATGTTCCGCCCTGTCGAAGAAAGGGGCTCGGCCCAACCTGTGCCTATCGGCCCGAGCGTGACCCTCGAAGGGTCTGCGGGTCACCAAGCGTCAGCCTGCGGGTCGTTGTGCTGACCCATCAGCAGTGGGCTCCACTGTTGCATCACCTCCTGCCATCCTTTCATCTGCCGCGCCATAATGTGGGGCCCTCCACTATGGTGCCGAGTGCATATAAGATACTAAGAATTAATTAGTTTATAAGAAATTGAATTCTAATTAATTCTTTAATTAATAGAAGTAGAAACACTCATAACTCTTAAACCATAAGTCAAAATATATTAAATATATATCTCATTTTAATTAGAAAAATGATAGGAGCATTATGCTAGTGTTAAATTTCTAGTAGGATGAGCATTTAATATAGTGATATTTTAGGACCTCTCAATTAACACTAAACCCTAGAAAACATCCCTTAGTCATAACTTTGTACCCACTGAACCAAATATAGTCAATATGGGTCTCATTTTAATTAAGAAATCATCAAAAATGTTATGGTAGTGTTAACTTTGTTGTTGGATTTGTAGCTTGACTAATGGCATTTATCTTAAAGTTCTTTAGGAGCCATTCTGCAAGGTGCTTTGGATTGAGGTTAGGTTCCAGGAAGTAATTTGATTGAGAATTCCAACTCTCTAACGGTGGCAATCCAGGCAATTCATTGAGGAAAACATCTTGAAACACTTTTACTACTTCGACTTCTTCCATAGGCTTGTAATCATTAACTTCACCCATAAGAGTCATTAAGTAGGCTTCACAACCTTTTTGTAACATTTTTTGAGCTTTAATAGCATTGATCAAGGAAGTATTGAATCCTATTCTTCCTATAAAGATCTTGGAGCTTTTTCCATAATTTAGGGTAACTTTCTTTTAAAATAATCAATTACAGCATTATGCTCACTTAACCAATTTACTCCCAAGAAGATATCAAAACTGGTAATTGGCATAATGATAAGTGTTGCTTTAAAAATAGGTCATTAATTAGAATATTCAATGAACAAGACTTATTAGCACATAGCTCCGCTCCTTATGCCATTTGAACACAGAGCCTTGCTTAATTTGTTTTGAGAAAGGTTTAAGGTTTGAACGCATCTTTTTGATATGAATGAATGACTAGCTATTATGTCAAAAAGTATGTCACAAGGTTGAGAAATTATAAGCATAGTGCCTAACATGATGTATTTTAAGGAATTAATACTTACTATAATAAGTAAATATAAAAATAAAGAATGTTATAGATTTAAGTATATACGTGAAACCACATTGTTATCTTCAAGAGCTACTATAGATATCAAGGCATAAGCTCTTGGAAGATTGGCAGTTTGATTGGTCGGCTTCTCCTTTTGAGCATTTCTTGGAGTTGAAAGAGGGACATTTTGTAGAGCCCTTTGCTGAGAGGGTGCTTGAGTAGCAGCTGGTGGTGGTATGATCGCCAAATTTCTACCTGGAGTAGGATTCTGTGAATGGTTATATTTGATCCTATCCACGATTTAGGTTGCACGAAATTCTCAGAAATGATGCCCCATCCTATCGCAAGTGAAGCATTTGTTTCCCTGATGGTAGCACTTACCATAAGGATGCGGTCTTTGGCACTAACCCCGCTACCTAACTTGTTGATATCGCTGCTATTGCTAATTAAGGTTATAAACTTTAGGATGATTAGGCCTATTATGTTTGAAGACTTTGGTACTTCCTGGTACAGGATGAGATCTATTTTGCTGATCTTTCTATGCAAGGTGATGTTCAACCAATCTTGCTCCCTCTAGGAGGTCTGCAAATTTATGGTGGTGTTGAGACACCAAAAGATCCTTTATCGGATTTGGTAATCCCTTTTGAAAGTAGCTACATCTTGTAGTATCGAATCTCACCAAGTCTGGAGTGAAGCAAGAAAGCCTTCTAAATTCCACTTCATATTGAAGTGTAGTCTAATTTACTTGAGTTAGTTAAATTAACTCATCTTCTAATATCGTTTAAGCAGGAAGAGGGATAACTTGGTTCTTGAATGTTTCCTCAACTTTGAGCCAAGATATACCTTCCACCTCTCTATCAACAAAAATAGGTATTTAGCTCATTATCCAACCAGAATTTGGCCTCTTCAGAAAATATACGAGTAGCTAAACAAATTACTTCGCTTACAAGACATTTTAGACTAGCCAAATTCTTTTCTATGGCTTTAAGCTAGTTAGATTTCTCGATGGGTGCTGCTGCCCTATTAAGGGAAGGAGGATTTAAGTGGAGGAAAGCTTGAATATATCCATTCATAGATGAAGAGGATGGTGCTTGGGGATTCATTTGAATTACTAGAGGATTACTATTTCTCTGAGCATCTTGTGTTTGGGATTCAACCACGATCTTGACTAACTCAATTAATGTCTTCATCTCATCTGATTATGATGAGGAATTTGGTGGTACTATCTTATTGACAAGAGTTGGAGGATTGGAATCTAGATCCATTCTGAAATTATAATGATTAAAAACTACTCAAGATTATTGCTCCAATATGATGGAAAAGATTAGCATAATAATCTAGTTTGGAATATGTATTTACTATCTATCATAACATTAGGTTTGAGCTAAGTTGTTCAATTATGAGGATGCTTGAACGTATCCTTTTATTATAAATAATTAACATATAGTTAGATATTAAACTTCCTTTTTATTCCCCAAATCTACTCTCTGATACCAACTGTAACACCCTGCTATTAAATTTAATATAATAATCTAATAACAGGTGTTGCGATAATACTTAATACTTAATTAGGGATTTCTAACTCAATATTGAGTATTACCTTTATAATATGCACATCTACCAATAGAAGGAAACTCAAACATTCCAATCAAATAATCATCATTCATAATAAGAAAACACACAACATGAAAGAATAGTTTAAAACATTACAAAAATATTTAATTTACAGTTTGAGAATGTAATCACTCATCCTCGCATAACTAAAAAGATAAGGTAAATAGAGTCTTCAGTACAGTTACAGTTCAGGTTCTTCCTTGAACGCATCACCTGATCCACACTCCTGATTTACTGTTTTTGGTTTAAAATAGGTAGGGCACAGACACTAAAAGTAAAGTGTTAAGACTTAAAGAAGTCTAAGTACAATTTAAGGGTACATTATTTATATACAGATAACACATTAGCCATTTATAATTTTAATATAAGCAGAGCATTTTGCATGGAATAAATAAAAAGGTAAATAATAGCTAAAAGCTAAAAAATAAAAAAAAGAGTTAACATTATTCATTCCTACATCAAATAGGTTAGTAAGATAGTTATAAAGTATGCATTTATGTAAGGGAAACATAAATATGCCCAAATGATTCATATGATTAAGTAGAGAGACAGCATAGTTAAATTTGAATATGATATAAAAAGAAACTACATTGTAAAAGTTATAAGTAAGACTAAAATAATAAACCACTATAATGAAGCAAGTAAAGCAATCTAGCTCTAAGAAGATGAAATAAACATAGTCATAAAACTATAACTATCATTCACAATTAATAAAATTGAGAGATATGCAATTTATGATTTATTTATCCTATATTTTGTTCTGTGAGCGCAGAATAAGCAAGGAGTTGGGTATATCTACTCAACTTATTTGGAAGTGGGGTCAACTATAAACACACACATTCCCCCTTAAAGGATTTATGTGATCTCTGAATATTAAAATAGTCTGCCAAAGCTTAGTGACAGCAGTACTATAATCCACCAAATAGAACCCCTCTGAAGTATATATTAAATGCTTATTATTATGCACAATGTCTTAATGCACGATTTCAAGAAATTTGTTTCAATGCATTGTAGCATTTCAAGGATTAATAAATTATTGTAAACCATATGATATCTATTATTTTATATTTAATTATTTATCTTAATAATTGGGGCTAATAAAGCCCCCCAATTAATTTAAGCTTCATGGATTTCTAAGGTAATTGATGATAGTATAATAAAATCAATGTTTGAAAGTATTAAGTTAATTAACTTTATGTAGTGACAAATTGGTTATATTTACTTAAGTAAGAGATAGAACCTAGGTTTGATGAATGTAGATCCTACTCCTAAGTATTAATTTTCTTAAATAGTTGAGAATGAATCCTTAACTATTCCTATTCTTAAACATGATCTTACTTTGATGACTTTATTAATATTCACATATTAGGTTTATGATAGTTTAGGATTATAAACTAAAGTTTATTCAATTCTTATAATTGAAGATCTTAAGGATTTATGTGTCTTTGGTTTTAAAGATTTCCAATTCATCTATAACAAAAGATACATCATAAATTTCTTCTAATTGTATTTATTAAGTTATCTATTTAGCACTTTATTCTAAGTAAATGTACTATAATAAATTTGGTTGTAGAATCTTAATTGTCACAAGATTAGATAAGTTCTAAACCTTAATTTAAATTCTTCTAATTTTCCCAATTAATTAATTAAGTTTTAAAGGTCCTTATTTATTTTATAATTATGGATACAAATCAAGTTAGACAAATTATATTTGTAAAGCCTTTTTATTTCACAAGTGATGAATTTTACTAAGGTAGTTTTATTTATCTTCAAGCAATATTATGTCTAAGGTATTGATTATTCTTCTTATGGTTTAGTTACATATATATATATATATATATATATATATATATATATATATATATATATATATATATATATCAAAGAACTAATTCTTTATTTGTTGAACTAAGAGAATTCTAAATATTATCACAATTGCTTAAATATCCAAATCTAATTTGATTCAATAAGATTATTTATAAGGTTAGGTTCTGATGAATCCATAAATTATATCTCAATTAAAAGAAAATTTCATTCATTTCTGATCTAAAAATACTTCCTTAATCAAATTCTGTCTATCTTTTCAGGAAAATGGCATATCCAAAGAATTCTGAATCATTGGTGCAATTTTCCATTTTTTTCCAAAGGAAACCGCTGTCGCGCCTGCAGCGGGTCAATTTGCAAAAAAGGGCGCTGACGCGCATTGCAGCAGGTCTGTATGCGAACCGTGGGCACGATCACGTGCTGCAGTGGTTCAGCTAGCAATTCGCGGGCGCGGTCACGTGCTATAGTGGGTCTTTTTGCAAAAAGGGCACTGACACGCACTGCAGCGGGTCTGTTTGCGAACTGCGGGCGTGATCGCGCGCTGCAACGGTTCAGCTTGCAATTCAAGGGCTCGGTCACGGGCTGCAGTGGTTCACTTTCCAAAATGCGGGCACGGTCGCGCACTGCAGCGGTTCACTTTGCGAAACACGGGCGCTATCGCGCGCTGTAGCGGGGCATTTTGCGAAATGCTGGCGCTACAGCGCGCTGCAGCGGAGCGCTTTGCAAAACTGTTTGCGCCACAGTGCGCTGTAGCGCGCTGCAGCAGCTCGTCGCAATTTTCTCTGGCAGAAGCATTTAATGCAGCTAGAACAAGACCCCAAACCAGCATCTTGTCTCCAGCCATCATTCCCTCTGCAGCTGCTACATTTTTTTTAATGGAAAAGAGGCTTATGAGGTGATGTAATGGCTAAAACAAATGAAAGAATTGAACACCTCATCCATCAAGTGGTTTTTGCCATCATTGCTTAGATTTTTAAAGGAATGTACTAGTTTTTGGATTTGAAGAATGAAGAGGCAACAGCCTTCATCTATAAATACCTCTTCTCTTGATTAGAGAAGGGTTTTAATTTTTGCTCAATTCTACTAAGGAAGAGGGCTGTATAGTGGAAGAGAGGAACTCCCCAAGGTGGAAGAGCTCATTTTGTCAAGGAGAAGAAGAAGAAAGGCAGCACTAGCGACCTAAGAGAGGAACTTCAAGTAAGGAGAAGAAGTGTAACGCCCATCCCGTCATCGTGCGCAAAAGGACAAGTGTAAAACATATTTTAGTGGTGGAACGGTGCATTATTCGGGAATGGTGGGCCATACAAGCAAAACCCATCATCTCGAATAGGCTAGAGAAATAGGGCCATACTGAAGGCTGCTGACTCGAATCCTAAGAGTAGGTTCGAAAGCCAATATCTACGATAAGAATGAAATACGTATCTTAGGTATTAGACTAGTATGTACACAAGGTTCAAGGAAGTGGGGAAGAACCCATGTACGTTATAAAATATATTAGCATTTCCAGTATGCTGGTCGCATCACAATACTAAGTATAGCAGTATAACAGAGTGCGGAAGCTAAAAGCAAAACATCCAGAATACATTCATCTCAAGCAATAGTAAATATCCATCTCAGAAAAAAAAAGTAAAAGTACATCCAGAGTTTTATTACAAACCATTTAAATGCTGAAAAGGACTAGTAAGTAAAAGTGGATGCTCGATCCACTACAGCTCCAAATGCTCCTCTTGAGTCTCTGGTACGTCCTCCTGACCTGTCTCCAAAAACTGCTCAGGATCTAGCAAATTGCAGGATCTCAAAAGTACCTCGTGTTAGACAAGAAGCCTAACACATCGAAACTAGCTATGCAAAGCTAAACTAAACATAACAATATACAAGTAAAATAAAACCATAACAGAGCTGAAGAAAAACATGTAAGCGAGGAAAGCTGTAAGTACTGAGTAAACAGGATAATAAAAGGGCTACGAAATGTGAAGCTATCACCAAATAGAAATGAACATAAAACAAACATTATGCTGGAAGGATGCTATAAGCTACACTATATGCTACTGAAACAAGACTCACAAATATGCCATACCACGGTATATCACAGAACTATCACTGAAGGTTTATGAGTAGTACGGTCCAATACAAGCACAATAGTCAGGAATTCAGTATGGTGATGCAGATGCACCCTGAATATCCCCAGTCTATCTATATAACATTTCATATCTCATATTGTATCTCTGATAACCATGTGTCACAACAAAAGGAATGAGTTCAAGTCATGTTTATGCTTATGCTTATGCCATTATATTGAATGAATGAAAACTCCTGAAATCCATGAAGAATTTTATAAGAAACTGTAATGAATCCTAAGTCTCCACTATGCAGAATCCTGTTAAGAGGATTCTGACTCCAAATCTCTAAAGTGAGGGTTGGTTAAAGTTGCTTATTTACTTGAAGATCACTGGACGGGGTGATTATATACACATATTAGATATGTTGCAAGAATAGGGTTCTTATCACTTAGTTTGATTAAGCCATCCTAACAAAACGATCTTCATTAGGAGGCACCATCCGATGATGATTTTGTATCTCAAGCTAAGTATTAAGTCACTAAACTCATAATCATACTTAGTATATTAAGGAAGGTGGATCCCATACTTAGTTTATTTGAGCCATACCTATTGAAGCGATCTTCGCTAGGAGGCATTGCCCGATAGCAATTTGTCTTTCAATTAAACTAAGGAATGGGTACCCATTTAATACACTCTTAGAATCAATTGATTTACTCTAAGCGAGGTTATATCCACCTAAGCCCATAGGATAGCAACAAAGATAAATCTCACTTATAGTGACTCAAACAATCCCGAATATTACTGGGGACCAGTAATATGGGTATACTATACTGCACTACCCAATAATCAAGGTTCAATCAAGTCTATTTAATAGAACAAGGATTTATCAAAATTATAAGTCCTAAACTAATAGGTAAGTCCTATATAAGGTTTCACCAAGCAGTTGTGATCAAGGATCACTTAATATGGATTCTACCACAAGGAGAAGTATCTTTTCTAATGCCTTAATGGATTACTACCACAAGGAGGATAGATCAGTCTTTAAAATGATGGGATCTTCTATACTTCTACCTCAATAGTCATACAAGGCTTCCTACCTCAGGATATATAAATTTAGGTCTTTTAAATAATTCAAGATGATTTTATGAAGAGATTCTCAAGATCTCCCTTTTTAATTTTAATATTAATCTCTTAGGTTCTGTTTCATAATTAGGTTTAGGATGACTAGATTAGGTGATTAAGTCATCTGATCACACTCCAACTAAGATTATGAGATCTAAATCAAGAATATTCTGAAGACCTAGATCACTTGATTAATCAATATGATTTTATTAATCTTCTTATGCTAGTCCTCTTATTTAAGAGAAAATCAGGGATCTTAAGGTTTGATCCAGATGGTGGAATCACCCAGGATTGTTATTAACCTTAATTTGTCTAATTCAATGTTTAGAATCAATGATAAATCAAATGCATTATTAGAGAATGTTCAATTCAAAATCTTGAATTCAAATCAATTAAGTTAAGTTTCTTAAGGATTTGGATTCTCCTTAAGTAGATTAGGGTTTGATCCCTTCTCATGCCTTAAGTAAAATTAAGTTATGTATTTAAAGATCAATGTCAAATCAGTGGATTAATTATGTATTATTGGTGGCAATCTCAGACCTAGTTCAAGTCTTAAAAGCTTGATCCAAATCTTAAGATTTCTTAAGTTAATTAAGATATTTAAGATTCTAAATCTTTGGATTTATTCAAGTTTACTCAATAAGCTTATATAAATAAATTCACTACACTTAACTTATTGTTATAAGTCAGATTAACAATCAAAGTTTATAAAATAGATGGTACTTAGTGCTAATCAAACCCTAATCCCAATCAAAAAGGATTAGCACATAAGTATAAATCCAACCATTCAAATTACATGATATTTGGCATGCAAGTTCTAATTAATCATACAAGTAATCAAAGCCTAAGTTTGCTAGGATCCAATGAGCATAAACCTTAAAATTTACAAATCAAGATTTAATAAGATTATGGCATAACTAGAATTATAGAACTTAGAAAATTATTCTACTTAGCACATGCATTCTAATGATCATAAGTGAACTAATGGCACCCTAAATATGCAATTTGAATAAGTAAATTTACTAATTTACCCTAATCAAGATCCACTATAATTAGAAAATAATTAAAGATCTAACCATTAGATGTATAATTTTATTTTATATTTAGGTTCCTGAGATTTTTCTGATCATTTTCATATATGATATTATAGGGTTTGGACCAGTGGATTAAAAGTTATTCAAATAATACATTATGTATTTTTATTTAATCAAAATCCTATGATTTGATTATTGGAATTATTTTCCAATAATTCCGATAATTCTATTTTAATTAAACGGCTCGGCCCGCTAACCAAACTGCGTGGGTCGACCGGGGTCCAGGAGACCCGGCACTGTCGCACCGCGCGGGTCGTGGGTCAACCCGGTCCGCACAGTGCCGTCATCCCCGCTTCTTCGTCCCGATGGATAGAGCCGAGTAGGGAAACCCTAATCACCAAATTCTGGAGCATCCAGGCCACGGCTCGGCCAGCATTCAATGGCTACTCGATCACCGTGGTCAGATGCGTCGATTGGGACTCAAAGCTGCTTGTGAGATGGTCTGGATCAGCCATACCTTACCCACCCGAAGACTCCTCCATTGGAACTACTGTGGGGAGATAATTCTCCCCACAGAGGCCATGCCAGACCCCGGGCTCGATCCTTACACCATCAGGGAGGTGAGGCGGATCGAAGCCCTCTGGTCTGAGGGTCTGGGGTGGTCTGGATCACCGGGTCCTTACTCGACCGAGGCGTTCATTAAGCGGTTTAATCCGATCGATCGGAGCTAGCACAGTTCTTAATCTCGATACCTTTGGGTTTGAGAAGACAATACAAACTCAAACGCATCAAAAGGAGTAAGGTTCGAGCCTCATTGGCTTGAATCCAAAAAGGGTGATACCTGGTTTTGACAGATTGGTTCGGGACGCTCGACTGAAGGCTCGGCTGGCTCTAGCTACGATTCCAAATGCTGCAAAGGATCCTGAATGTCAGGAGAGCCTACTATCAGCGGTTCAGAGGCTCCCAGATCACCAACACAAGCTCGGACAGGCAGCAATGGCGAAATGAAGACTGAGGGAATTCGGGGTCAATTGATCAGCAAAAGGGGAGAGGAAGGGTTGCTGAGGATATTTATAACCTCAGGCGAGCTCAAGCAAGAATCTGGAGGGTTGGCTTGGGCTGGACAGGGCCCGAGAGGTCGGGCCATGGCTGAGCTCTCGAAATTCTATTTTGAGCTCGGCCGGGTCTCGAGGCCCAATTGGGGTCCCTCGACCATTAAGGAAAGCTCAGCAACGGCTTGCTGAGCTGGAGGCGCGAGTGGGAGACAGGGCTGGCAGCTGGTGGTACAGGAAATTTCCCTATCGGGCGAGGGAATATGGCAGAGACGAATATCCATAGTGCCAGACCCCTTGGATGCCGTCTGATCTATCAATCAAATGGCAGAACGGCTTGGATTTCCCGGACCCTAACGGCCGATCGCAGAGGTGATCCGGGCCGTCGGATCGGTCGGGGAGATCCTACGGTTGATCCACGGTTCCGCGAAATTAAATCTCGACCATTGATTAAAAAGGCAGAACGGTCAGATGCACAGGATCCCGCTGTCGCGTGCCCCGGGCTCCATAGCGGATCGCCCGCGGTCCGCACAGCGGATCCCGACTATTAAATTAGGTATTTGGGTATATTTGCAAAAATCAAATTCTTTGGAACCATTTTATGCAATTGGACCATTTTAATTTAAATTTAATTATGGTCCAAATGATCTCCAAATTGCACCAAATTTTCACCCTTAGCTAATTTGGGGGTAAGAAATTCAAAAATGCAATCAGAATTTAATTCTGAGATCAAAATACTTTGGGTCTAGACTAAGGCATTTAGACTGATCAAACTACAATTTTAGACTTAGAGAAGTCTAATGAACTTCCAATTTTCTAGATAAGCTTAGTTGAGGTTCTATAAGCAATCTTGATAGAGAATAAATGGGTTAGGTTATCTATGTATTTACAAGGTAACAATCTAGGGTTGTTACAAGAAGAGTCCGGAGAACTTCCAAAGAACGTTCCTAGTATCTTCTAAACCCTTATTTTGTAATTTCTTTTCTAAGTTGATCATGAAAAGGGTCTTTATCCATGTATGTATTCTTTTTCATCTCTTTTGTAATGGAGAGCTAAATCTCCCTTAAGGAGGGTTGGGGTAATCACATATATTTGATAGTTACTTCCATTTGTATGAAGTTTTCCTCAAGTATTATTATAAGTTATGAACTAAATGCCTTGCTCAAGAAATGCTTAATATTATTTTAGTCTTGATTGTGAATCAAAGGAAAATGGACTAATGAACTCAAGAACTAAAGTGTCTTGTGTTCTATAGCTCACCTTGGGTTAGATGCTAGATCTATGAGTGCATGAGAGCTTAGAATTATGTGAGAAAGTTCTTAATCTTAGTGCACCTTGATTTAAGCTCAACTAAAGTATTGATATATGTGATGCTAAGACCCACTAATTTAGCTCCTTAGCTCAACATAATTGAGGGAGGAAAAGAAATAGTTGTGTGCTCATGAACGAGGTGACATAGTCATTGAGCCCAACATATTAAGTCCCTCATTTCAACTATGCAATGCGAGTGACGCTTTTAGTGGAATTAATGCTTATAAGATCTTAAAAATTAAATAATTCTCATCTCCTTGATTAAGAGAAAAGATGAAAACTACAAACCTAAAATCTTATAAGAATCTTTGTGCAGAAATAAAATCGACTGTGTGTTCATTTCGTGCACAAGATTTGAACTTGTGAATCCTTGAGATAAAACTCAAGGAAGAACAATGCGCACTTGATTTAAATCTGAGTAATTGAAAGAAAAATGCTTGAGGAATCATCATGCATAAGTGACCTATCATGACATGTTGGATGAACCCAACTCTTCTCTTCCTTTTATCTGACTTATTTTCTACTTAGTGATTGTTGTGCTTAATTTAGAACCAACTAAAACCAAATACTCATAGCTTAAACATTAGTAAGAGTAGATACACCTTGGTAACAAAATATCTAATTCTCTGTGGTTCGATAAATCTCAGAAACTCACACTTTCCACGTATTACTTCAGACCACGTACACTTGCGTGCAAGCACAGACGTGTATTTACAGTCTGTCAAGTTCTATTAACATACTTAAGGTCAAGCCTAAGGTTTGCCAGCATGCTCAATCAATTTATACAGTTCACTAGCTTATTATAGTCTTTAATTATTTAACTAAACTTAAGTATTCTAAATATTATCACAATTGCTTAAGCATCCAAATTTAATTTGATTCTATAAGATTATTTATAAGGTTAGGTTCTATTAACATACTTAAGGTTAAGACTAAGGTTTGCTAGCACGCTCAATCAATTTATACAGCTCACTAGCTTATTATAGTCACTTTAATAATTTAACTAAACTTAAGTATTCCAATGATGAAACCCTTAATCTTTGAAGAGAGATAAACATTACTTTTATATTTTAAGTATGGAATGCTTCCTTATGGTGATCTTGCGTGATTATTAGTTGATGCTATCTCCTTTAAGTATTAGCAAGTTATTGATCCCTTTCTAAATTATTTGATTTGCCAAGTCATTATACTTAGTCATTTATGGCTTAAGGTGAAAGCCTGGCCTTTTTTAAGTATCTCTCTTAAAGAATTAAGTAAATCTATGTTCAATCTCCTTAGTTACCCAAGTCACAAGGTATCATGTTAGTTCTAGTTCAATTTGGTGAAGGGTATGCTCGACTTAATTAATATATAATTATAAAGTTTCAACCTTAAGTTTAACTATGTTAACCACATTTCTAAGATCTTCCATGATAATATTATGGATTTATAACATTTTGATCACTTCAAATAATGTCTCCAATATTCAACTAAAAATTTACTTAAAATGATTTATAGTGTTTTATGTTTTGAAGAAATAATTATACAATTATCTAACCTAGGGTTAATCACATATAAGAAAGGAAAAACTTGCATTTGTTTCACATTACATTCAATTGACTCCTAATCAATATAAAAATGATCTTTAGCTAATCAGGAACATAATGATAGAGAGTGAGTCTCTTTGGGGTGTCAATTGGCCTAAACATGGCCTGATCACCATTAATGAGCATCAAAAGGTAATTAGAAAAAATAACTATCAAAATGTAATTTTAACCTCATATTAATATTCCTAACATTTTTCTAGTTGATTTGATATATACTATTTTTATTTTTGGATTGTATTAAAGAAGATAGAAAACTTTGAAATATTTAGATTTTTAATTAAATTAATTTATTTGATTTGAATTTTAGTTACTATGCATGTGCCTAATATTATTCCCTCAGCCATGATTCACACGGAGCGCACGTAACTTAAAGGCATGGGCCCATCAATCGAGTCACGCGGGCCTGTACGCGGGTTGGGGTCCCATCTCGCTCATTTCTGCGATCTTCTCTCGACAGTCGAGCGAAGACTGTAATTAGGGCATGCAAATTCTATGTGGAGAGGGCACCTTAGTAGAGGATTTATATGCTAAATTAAATCCATTGAAAATCATTACAAGATGTTCTAACTGATTCATTGTGATAATGTATGATTAGTTAACCCTAATCTCAAAAATTGTGATTAGATTTTTGGCAGCTTACTATGAATCGCATGTATGTGATTAATCTTAATCGAGCTAATTCTAATTTGATACATTAGAGGCTATTAAGAAATAAAATTTTGAATTGCAATTGAAAGAAGAGGTCGGGGCATACCTTAGAGTTGACTGATGGGGTCCCCTTTTAAGATCAAGATGAAGCTAGGACCTGTTAAAAGATTATAAAAATGGCAGCAAGTGGAGATAGTCGTAGATAAAGGCAGAAGGGACAATGAGCTTAACTACGATGGATTAAGGGTTTTGGTAGCTTCCATCAGCGAGCCATGATTGGAGCTTGGTGTGGCGGGTGACACATGCCTCTCTACGTGCATTCAGCGGGAATGACATGTATCAGCCATCCAATCTAAGTGGCTGATCATATTAGACGACTTTGGATGCCACACCATCTGATCAGATAGCAATATCCTTGCGTCCGACGACGTCATAAGGATTAGGATGAATAATTAAAATAATTATTAAATTATTAATTTCCTATTTAAATAAAAAAAATTTATATCTAGACAACTCCAGCAAAATTCCAAAAAATTCACCCTTAGCTAAATTGAGGGTGAGAAACTCAAAAATAAAGTTAGAAGTTCAATCAGTAGTGGTTTTAATTATTTCATTTTTCAGGATATCAAAAATGCAATAAAATATTCGAGAAATTTTGACAATCTCCAAAACTTATCAAATTTTCACCCTAGCTAATTTGAGGGTGAGAAGTTCAATGTTGAAGTCCAATTTTAATTTGGAGGTCAATTTAGTTTTCGTGATTTTCTAATTTTAATAAAATATTAAACTATTAAAATTTCTCAATTGAGCTCAGATTTGACCCAGTTTATTAAGGTTTGATATAAACACTATTTGGAGTCTAATAATAGTGATTATAAGGCAATTTGACTACTAAATATAGATTAAAAACATCGTGTTGTTATAGGAAAGTTATCGATTTTGATGTCCTAGGTGGTGGTGTCTCGGTTTCGCCGTGTTTTGCTCTGGCTCGCCACGGCCGGGTTGGGCCGAGCCCGACCCGCGTGTCTGCGCTCGGGCCAACACATGGCAGCGCATCATTGAAACCATGGAGTGTGGAGCCTGTGTGCAGTTATGATCATTGGAATTGAAATTTAGGAAAATATTTAAATTAATTATTTAGTTTAAATTAATTAAATAATTAACAAACTATAATCATCCATAACTTTAAATCCATAAATCCAATCATCATAAAATTATATGTCATTTTTCTTAGAAAAATATGAGGATCATTTTGGTAGTGTTAAATTTTTTGTTGGATGCTTATTTTTTCTAATGACCTTTTAGGCTAATTAAACCCCCATTAAGCCCTAAATTTTTATTATCTCATAATTTAGCCAATTTAGCTCCAAATTATATGATCAAATATACTATTTTGATCAATAGAATGTAAGGAACACTAATCTATAAGAAAATTTTAATTTTAGTTAGTAAATTTCTTAATTAGCTTTAATTACTCTAAAAATAAATTAGCAAATATTAAGCTCATTAATAATCCAAAATTTAAGTTTTAAGTTTTTGATTACTCACAAAATAGAATAGAACACATTGGTAAGGTCATAATAAGTTTTCTGTAATTAATTTTACTAATCTCTCACTAATCACCATAAATCCTAATTAAGGCGAAGATTAATCATTTGAGGTTCAAATTAAGAAAACTCACCATCATTATGCTCAGTGTGCTATACAAAACCCATATCCACTAACTTTGCTATATTTGGACACTAATTGATGATGTTGGTTTTTAAACCTCACTCTTAATCTCCCATAATTACCCTTTTAAGTTGAAAATTGTTTTGCTTAAAACTTGGTCATTTGACCTTAGAATTTAGCAAACTTACTATATATGTAATCCTTAGATAGAGTAGAGCCTATGTATAACAAAAATTTCATATTGTCCCTAAAAAATTATGCTAATCAACCCTTAATGATCTAAAACCCTAATTTAGGCTCATCAGTCATAATCCTTAGCCAAATTAGGTATTCTTAGTGTAGCAACCCAAGGTTATTACCCTAGTCAATTAGGAGTTAACCAAGTCCTAATCTTGATTCTAATAACCTTAATAAGCCATTAGGAGTAATCCTTGATGTTTTGGTCTAAATCAAAAGTCATTTGGATCAAAACTCTAAATCTAGGAATCCCGATAATTAAGAGAATGACTTACCTAAATTGATCTCAAATTGAAAATCTGACTTCTCCATTGCACTCATCAGCACCAAATTAGCTATGGGGGATGTCTTGGAAGCGTTTGGAAGTCGTTGGATTTTCATCGAATATTTTAATATATTAAAAATACCCCAAAAATTAGAATAATTAGATACTCGTCAAATTGAAATCCGACTTTGCCATTGCATTCCTCACCCTTCATTTAGCTAAGTGTGATTTATTGGAATTTGTTGGAAGATGTTTAATTGTTTAATTTTAATTAATAAAAATAGAAATAATTATTAATTAAATAAATATGATTAAATGCTTTTAACACTATCGTCTTTGCCGTCCCATATCCCCCTGATGTCATTTGTTCGGAAGTCACTCCATTCTAAATCATCAGATCGGATTGTTGATTTAATCAGATGGTCGAAGGACTGTCTTCTCGCTGAGGCGCTCGCGCAAGGCGTGTGGCATACACGCGGCGAGATCTGCCACGTGTTGGGTGAATATCATCGCTTCTGTACGCCTTATGGATAGCATTGGATCCTGAATCACACACTATTGGTCTAGTGAAAATTTTGAGCATATGTGAGCATCTTAAGCCATTGATTAAGCCTATAAAGCCTCCAAGCCATCCATTTGTGGTACTCTCTAATCCCTCTATCTGTTCTAGTAAATTGCAATCAGCTTTTTTTAAAATCCTATTTCATTGCATTGATGGAGCTTTAATCAGGTTCGATCAGCTTCGATAGAACTCGGTCAAAGAAATTTGGGGCACAATCTACAATAGTCTACAGTCGTCATCCCCATCCCGAATTCTAGGTCCTAAGGCTAGCTACTGCCATTAAGTCTGACAACTTTAGTCACTATCTCAGGTGTTATTGGATAGCTCTCGGTGAGCTCAATTCAGATCTGTGCGGGTCGAGTCCTCTTGTCACTGAGAAGGGCTTCATTTCCCAAGCCCTAGCCATCATCTTCGGGAGTCCGTCGGGAATCGCAGTGGGAGCCGGCGTGAATGTTGATCTGGCATCCACATGGCGATCCCTGCTGCATTGATGCGGGTCTCGCCGTCCCATTATCCGCCGCATCTACACTGTGGGCCATGTGTCTGCCAACCGTAACACTCAAGGGTGGCCTCCACCTCTGCCGCTCAGTCTCCTCTGTGGGACACACCGATTAATTAACTTGCAAACTATGAAGTTAATATAATTACTTAGTTTAAGTAAATGCTTAATTATCATAACTTTAATCCCTCATATCTTGTAAACTAATGATCCAAGTGCCTTGATGTTATATCTTATTTTAATTAGAAAATTATGCAGAATTTTATAGCGATATCAATTATTATGTTTGATGCATATTTCTATTTGACCCTTAACTAATACCCTAGAAACTTCCAATGCTCTTAACTTTGTACCCTTAGCTCCAAACATAGCCAATATGTATCTCATTTTGTTCAGAAGAGTGCCAGGAATATTTTTATAATATTGGTTTTGTTGTTTAGAGTGTTATTTGACTAATGACTTTTAGGACCTATTCTTAATTACACTCTTAATCCCTAGAATTTCAATTAGCTATATATTAATCATTTGAACTCCAAATTAAGTCATCTAATATACCATTATGATCAGAAGAACCTAAGGATTAATAAACTATAAAAATAATATTAACTTGGTGATCAGATTTTCTAAATAACCCTAATCACCTTAAATCTTGATTAGTGAATATTAACATAATTAATTATCCAAATTTAGAAATTTAAGTTGTAGTAGACTTTTAGAATAGAGTAGAACACCTTAATGAAGTTAAATTTTTATTTCTAGATTTAATTTCACTAATCACTAACTAATCACATTAAACCCTAATTAGGGCATAAGTTAGGCAAATGATGTTCCAATTGGGTATACTCCTAGCTATTATACTCAGTGTGTTATAAGGATGCTATAGCCACTGAGTTTGCTGAATTTGGATATTATTTGGAAATGTTAATTTTTAGACCTTTCATAAAACTCCTAAATTATTTAATTAAACCCCAATCTTATTTTGGCTATAACTTGGCCAAATTATATCAAAATTTATTGATTTTAGACTCTATGGAATCCTTATATAGTAAACAACTTAAGTATAATAGAAATTTCTTATTTCCTTGAGTAAAATTATTAATTTACCCCTAATAAGCTAAAACCCTAATTTGACCTCATGAGGCTTAATCCTTGGCCAATTTTGTAGTGCTTACTGTCTATCTTCATAATAGACAGTGAGTAACTATTTGGCATTAATAAATTTTATTTTCAAACTCTAAATAAAAAATTTTATTTTTTAGACCCTTAAGTAGAGGCAAAATGGTCATTTTGCCCAAATTTTGTTTTAAGTGCCCTTAAGTCATAGAACTGTTTATTTCTCTCAAAATCAGTAAAATAATGAGTTAAGAATAAAATATAGAACACATTAGACATTGAGTAACTATTTGGCAATAATAAATTTCAGTTTCTAACCCTAAATAAAAAAATTTGTATTTAGACCCTTAAGTAGGGGCAAAATGATCATTTTGCCCAAATTTTGTTTTAAGTGCCTTTAAGTCATAGAAATGTTTATTGCCCTCAAAATTAATAAATAAAGACTTAGGAATCAAATATAGATCTTATAGTGTATGATAATATGATTATTATCTTGATCAAATTGTATACTCTTTTAATTTTCTCTTAATTAAGAGGATTATCATAATTTAACTTGTATCAAAGTCATTAAAATATGCTTTATTATCAAATGACCCATTCTTAATAATATGTTAATTTTATTCCATGACATAATTATGTAATCAAACTTAGAAGTTAATGATCTAATTTGTAAGTCTTCCAATATAATTAAGTGATTAATTTTTTTTATTGAATTGTTCATGTGGTTGAACTTTTAGTTTAATTTCATGCTTCAACTTAGGATAGAGAGATAATTGTTGTGATTATAAGTTTTTAATCTCTTATTGCCTTGTTAAATTTTAAATTAAGTGCTTCATACCTTAAATTAGGGAAACATTGAGGTAGGAGATATCTTATTGAATATACATTGAGGTAGGCCTTTAAATGAACCTTTTGAACCTTAAGATAATAGAGCTTCTATTTTGTGATAGTAATAACCTAATGAACTATAGATTGAGCTTAAATGAGGTAGTTTACCTAATTAGAGTGACTCTTATGTCAAAACCATTGAACCGTAATATCAGTACCTCCAATGAAGAATGAATTTATTAGTCTGAATTTCCTTAGTTTTTGAATAGTTAAAATAGAATGTTAATCATAAGTGGTTATCATGTGGAAATTATAGTGTATATCCATAAAGTTGATTTAATTTAATAAGGATATGAAATTGGGTGATTCATCCTAAATAGAATTGTATATTCTAATATTGTCTTAGATGGATCTACAATAACATTAGGATAAATTTCTCAATTTTATCAAGTGTGTTATAAGTAAAGGATTGAACAACTTAGTTTTGGATAACAAACTGTAAAAGAGTGTCGTCCCCTTATCTTTGTGTGCATCGATAAGTGTAGTTAGGACACTTTAAATTATGTTATAAGTAAGGAATTGAACAACTTAGTTTCAGAGAATAACTGTAAAAGGGTGTCGTCCCTTATCTTTGTGCATATTAATAGGTGCAGTTAAACAAACTAAGTATTTCAAGTTACCTTTCTAAGAACATTTTATATTATATTTATAAATAAGGAGTTGAACAACTTAGTTTGAGGGAATAAATTATAAAAGGGTGTCATTATAACAACCCCTGGTTGTTACCCAGTTTAGTTAATCTGAATTTAATCATATTAAGATAAAAATGAAGATCCTGATTTAAGTTGCAAATAAAAATATATTCAAATAAAGCATATTAAGGGGGATTTTCCTATGAAAATTTGAGTGCAATTAGGATCTCGATTTTCCCTAAGTAAATTCATAAAGTTTAAACTTCATAGTCTAATAATAAGAAATATATAAATTGGAACTTGGAAATTTTATATTTAAGTTATGAATCAATTAAGGATGCTATCTTTTAAGTTTCGCTAATTTTTAAGCTCCCGATTTATTGTAATTAATTTTTAAAGTCTTTCACTTAAAAATTAATATAAAATAAAATATTCATCCAAATTTAATTATTTTTTAATTCGTGCATTAGTCTCATCAAGACACTCATTTTGGTACTACATTTGTAATTTTTGGAGTTCAATCGGTGACTAATCGAAGCTTGGAAGTTTCAAGCAATCGTGGTCCCTTGATCGCAATCTGTGGCTCCCAAATGGCTTGAGCTATGCTTATAACACCCTCATTCTAGCCTAATCTATCATAAACCTAAATTTCATTCTCTCATCTTATTCTTCTTATTAGCCGACTCCCTTCATCCTCTATGTCGAACGCACAAGGCAATCTCGTGCGACTCTCCTTCTCCCTCCACACGTCGATTGCTCCTCTCCACTTGGAGATCTCTTCCCTCCTCATGCTGACCGCTTCTTCTGTCGAGACATCAAAGCCTAGGCCTCCCTCCTTCAAATCAAGAACTCAACTATTAGCCCCTCCTTCCTTCCTTTGGCGCTAGGAACTGTCGAACCTTCATCCTCTTCGGTTGTCCGCAAGCCCTAAGCGACCTAATGTCATTGGCCTCTCTTATCGATCTCCATCTTCTTGACCAAGAAGTTGAGTTTGACCCCCCTCTCAGCTATGTGTCGAGCACATACAACACCTCCTTCCGTCCAAAGCCATGGCCGATACACCTTCCAGCCGAGAACTCTTAAGGCATTGCCAAGTCGCCGCCCTGTCGTGCAACTCCTTCCCTCATGGTGAGCTGCAGTCGTCTTTAGCGACCGTCGATCCTGTGGCCAACCCTTTCCTCATCTCTAGCAGATCCTATGTTGATCATCATTAAGGTATAACTGCATTACCCTAACCTCAACATTTCTAATTATGTTTATATTATCCATTTCTTTCATAACATGTAAATGGAATTAAACTCAATTAAATTGTGTCCTAATGTTTGGAATAATTAGATAGTTGCATGATGTATAATTTAAAATGGGAATTTAATTAGCATCTGAAAGCATCAATACATTTGAATATAAATCATGTCCTATTTGAAGCATAGCATTTCAACAAAGATAGAAAGTATCTTTCTTAAATTTCTCATGATTGCAAGTAACTTGTATTTTAATTGGTTACTTAATTACTGACCCATATGCATGCATCTCCCCTTGCCCTTATCACTTGCTTTTGTAAGAATAGTTTATGTTGGTTGTCGTGGTAACTCTGCATGTAAATTTTGTTAGGATTTAGTGGCTTTTCTATTGATACTTATGCATACAACTCTCCTAGCAATGATTGATCAATCTTATGGATCTTATGTTGGCATGTTCTCTTGTATTCTTAGTTATATGGCTTAGGATAGTTAGCATATTTAAAATTCTGCATTAATCATATAGATGATTATTAGAAAATGGAGAAAATTTCATGTTATACTTATCATGTCATTTATTCATTAGAAAGATGGAAGTACTATTCATTGTTCTTCAATGTTCACTTAATGGTAATCTTAAGTGTATCCTAATAATCATAAAAAAATCACATTCTTATACTTTCATCAATCTTCTATAAAAATAATCATTGTCAAATCATTATATGCCATCTTGTAAACCCCACTCTAGCATGCAGCAATTTAGTTTTCTATCTTTAAGTATTAGAGAATTAATTGAGTAAAATCCATGCTAGTTTTAATTAAGCACGACATATCAAAATATTTACCATGCATTCATATCTTGGCCAATTGTTGCAGGCACTACGAATGACGCTTCATCTCAGCCAAAGTAATAAGCTGCAAATTCAAATCATTATAAAGGTACGTTAAGTACTTAGACCTTTATTGAGTTTTGTATTTATTTAATTATGCAATTTCTTTGAGCTCTATCTATAGTGCGTACATCACTTGCATAGATCTTAGCATCGTTAGTTATTAATTATTATTAGAAAACCATAGCATTAGGATGTAGGAACTCCTTGCTAGTGTCGGGTAATAATTGTTACTTAGTTGAATTTCCACTAAGTAATATTATCACCTTAATTGGAACTCTCAAATATATAAACATGAATTAAAACTTAGAGTTAGTGAGTAATTATGTTAATTACTCCTACATTTAGGCAAGCATTCTAGTCACTTTAAGATCGGTAGATGTCTAATTAGTATGTTTGAGGAGTTGACTTACTCCTTATACAATAGTCATGTTATAGAATAGAAGATTCTATTTTGACTCATATCTATTGAAGTTACCTTTTGACCCTTAATCGTAAGGGAACCCGCTGATTTCTCACATGATAGAAAAAAAAAAGGTTAGAACTTAGTTATTTCATTAAGTCTAATTAGATTCATTGGAACTCCCCTTAAGCTCAAACTTAATTATCATATGAGTTAAATAACTTAGACTTTATATTCTTAGAATCTTGAGTTGAGGGACTTAAACCCCGTGATGGAGTTTAATCTATTAACTTTTAATCTTGATAAATCATATCAAGATTGGTTGTTAGAAGAGAAATTGTAGACTAGGTCGATCAATTTATTTATTAAACTTTTGTAGGTGACCTTTCCTAATTTTGAATTAGAACTTATTAAGTTCTAATCTTTAACTTTATAAGGCTGGTAAATTTGGGATTATACTTAATAGCTGGATATTAGAGATCCTAAGCTTGTATCCTCTCAGAATAGATATAACAAATTAAATTAGATAATAAATGATATCACAGATTTGTGTGTAGTTATTTTATTACCTTGTCTTGATGCTCTGCTTCCTTATTTTTGAGTATTTACATTGTGACATAATCGATGTACAAAAGATATTTGATGAATATTCTATGTTAGTTTTGAAATTTGCATAAGACATATTCGTGAATAATTAAGATGAAATGAATTAATAATGAAAATTCATAAATTTATATAACATTTGAAATGGAATTTATCCTACTTAGTCTGCCTCTACAGTATAGTTTCACATATTAAGATTTTAGATGCAGTTCCATTTCTATGTGTTTGATTTTGGAGGATATTTATATATTTGAAATGATGATATTTCTCAGGTGTTTGATCCTGGATGATGATATGATATTTTCAATGGACTTGTTGATCTATGATGTTTGATCCTAGATACTTCAAAAGATTATTTTAGTGCCTAGATGAGCCACTATTTTTCTATTATAGCTAGTCTAAGTAAGCATATGTCCAAATGAGATGGCATATTTCCATTATATATTTAGTTTGATGTTCTTCTGTATTTTACGTAGCACTTATATAAATTTGCAGTATTTCCAGCAAGTTTAAATGTGTTCAACAATTTTTTATTCATATAAAAGCACATTAGGATGCTAGTCTTTTATTTTAATTTCAAATAGAAATTCATTTCATATTAGTTTTTAATCTATCATGAGTAGATTTGATCATATTTACTTATAATACTTCTTGTGCTTAGTAGTTTCTCTTACATATTCATTGCTTAACCTTTTCTACAGCTTTGAGTTGAGGTATGCTTCTTACCTCACATTTTTCTTTAAATTATAATTGAATGATTATAGCTTTTACCACCTTCTTTTGTTACTTTGTAGCTCCTATTTACTTAGGATGATTTGTGATATTTTAAATTTAATTAAAATTGTGCTTGTACTTAGAAATATTAAAGTCTAGCCGGATTTTCTTTTTTTGGTTGAGCCCTGTCATATATGTATGTATGGCAGTTCAGGAGTATAGGCCAGATCCAGCGCTTGAAGATTAAGCTAAATAGAAGGTTAAAGTAAGGTGCGGCTCGCTGAAGGAGATATCTTCTTTGCATGTATTTAAAAAAAAAAAGTAATAAATAATCTTTCTTATTATTTTGCATTTAATATTTTGTATGTGAATGGACAAATGTGGATTGTGTCTGGGTGCCTCCTTTTTATTTTCTACACTATTATACTATATACATGTTTCTAGCAAGTCTTGCTCAACTCTTGATTAGTATCATGGATATATTTATGGTTTAATATCTTTGGTGCTAATGACGACCACCTCTTAAGCTTAGTTGATTAAGGGGCGGTTGTTACAGTCGTCCCCTTATCTTTGTGCGCATCGATAAGTGCAGTTAAATAAACTAAGTGTTTCAAGTTACCCTTCTTAGAAATATAAAATTTATGTATATGCACTCCCAACATATGATAACTTAAAGAAATCTTAAGATTAGGTTGTTGTAAGAGCATTATTGTATACACTGCATAAGCATAAACACAAATATCAAGAATCATTATGAATTGCGGGATGTAGCATACATTAAGAGATGAGTTATGGGATGCAGTGGGCATCAGGATATGGAATTCTTAATGGGAAGTATGCGGGCATCAAACTGTATATTCATGACAATTTTATGATATTTTAGATGTACTTACATTAACATACAAGATGGTTATATTGTAGTATTATTACTCAATTTTTAGTCTTTATAGTGGATTGTTTCAACATTTCCTTTCAATTGTTGTTTTACTTTATTTTTTTCATCATTTAGTTATTTTCAGCATTTTTTGCAATAGTTTCCTGATTTATTTAAATTTTGAATTCCTTAAACTCTATAAAGGCATGTTGTAGCATTTTGTTTGTGTTAAACTTTTTGTCTAACACGGGGGTACTTTGCTTTTTTATTCTTTTGTCCAAGAAATTGGCATTTTGGGATCCAACAATATGTCAAATCTTGAGTAGTTGGTGAGCCAGCATTGGAGTCTATTCAGGAGATTCAAGAAGACCTGGTGGTACTTATTCCTTAAGCACCTTTGTTGTGCATGTTGACAAGACGAGGCATTACACTTAGTGTTTATCTTTATATTAGATAATAAGAAACCATTTAATATTGATAAAATTCAATTTGAAGCCCTAAATCTAAAAATCACTTTTTTGACCTTTAAAGTGAGGAATTTTGGTCATTTTGCCCTAAATTAAGTTTAAGTATTATTAAATCATAGAAATCTGTCATGTTTCTTAAGATCAGTAAAGTAAATACTTATGAATCAAATTTAGATCATTTAGACTTATTAAATTAATTTTTAAGGCAAAACCCTAGTTTTAAGTAAAATCATGAATTTATAATATGGAATTAAAGCCACATTATGCCCCCCTAGATTCACCATAATGTTAAATGAATGTATCCAAGTCAAAATAACCTTAGTATTGAATTTTTAGGCTTTCTTTGAGTCATTTCATTAGGAAATTCCTTAAGTGTCTTTTCCCTTGTAAGCTCTTCGGACTCTCTTATTTTGTGCTTAGTAGTAGACTTATGTTAGATTTTATTCATTAGATAAATGGGTTACCCAATGGAATGAATTTTTTATTTTAGATTCTAGATTTATTTTTTATTTTTTATTATTTTATTTTTTTAATTTAGTTTAAAATTAGAGATCCATCTTATTAAGATTAATTTCACTTAATAAGTTTTTTTAACCTTTAGTTCGTGAGAATTGTGAAAAGCCTTAGACCTTTACATGTTAGTACTTTGGATTTCAGAGTTTGAACCCAATGATTAGAGTTTAACTCTAAAATCCTTAATTGGCTTGGGATTGTAATATATCTAATAAGGAGGAATGATTAATTATTCAATCTTTGTAGGTGACATTTTTTATTTTAAATTGGAACTTATTATGTTCTAATGTTTAACTTGATAAGATCATGAATCTAAGTTTATACTGGATAGTATAATATTGGAGATCCTAAGATTGTATTCTCTCAGAATATATAGAATGATTAAATTAGATAACAACAGATATCATATGTGTTTTAGTAAAGTCTTGCTTACTTTGAACTTTAATACTTCACACACTTTGTATTTGAGCTTAATACCTTAGACATATCTAGTTGAAAATAGGATAGTCAATGAGTATTCTATGCCAGTTTTGAAATACATATACATTATTAATCTTAATCAGCGCATTTAGTACTTCTAGTTATCAGTTCAATAGAGTGTGTCTGTAATAACCCTAGTTGTTACTATAGCTAAATTTAGACTATTTAAGCTAAATCAAGACCTAATTTTAATTCCATTAGACTCAATAGGTCATTTAAACCTAACCATAGAAGTTTGAAATCAATCGGAGCTAAATTAAGAATTTTGGTATTTTTGCTTATTTTTTAGCCTTATAAAATACCTAAATTGATTTGATCTCCAAATTTAAATCTGAGCTCATTTTTGAATTCCTCACCCTCAATTAGCTAAGCGTAAATGTTTGAGAATTTTAATAATTTAATAAAAATTAAGTAATTAAATAATTAAATTATAATTAATTAAATTAATTTATTTATATTCTTATATTCCGGGATTTACTGTCGGGACTGCGGCAGATTTGCTACGGGGTCCCGACAGTAGTGCTTCAAACTGCGCCAATGGATGCCCTAGCACAAATCCTAGCGCATATAATCCTATGACGCAATCTACCCCACGCTGTGATCTAATCCTAGGCGTCGGATCCATCGCGCGCATTTGACTGCTATCATCTATCTTGCTTAAGTAATGCATCAGAGCCGTCCGAGACCAACGGTCGATCCATCAGACGGCGGGCACGAGTCCGAGCACTGTGGATCGTCTCCCTCATCTCACCCCGTATACGTCTGGTCCCCCCTGACAACTGGGATCCTTCCAGCCCCCGTGTAAGTATGGAGAATGACTTATTCTTCCTCTTCTACCCTCGATGCGATCGTCTGCCGGTAGTAGTCTCCCTAATTTGACCATGGCCATTGGAACCAAGCCTCCCCTTCTACTCGAGCCTTTATCCAATCTTGAGCTCTGGTATCCAACCCCAGACCTCCCCTAGACCTATAAATACCCCCAAGACCGCTCAGTGAGTCCCTTTGCTCACTGACAATCCTCAATTGGCTTTCTGACATCCCCTATAGCTCCCATCTCTCTTGGTATTTTTTGGAACTGCGAACTGCTGATAGAGGGTCTGTCTGGTGTTCAGACTCCCTGTGAACTCTCGTTTGCTACTTGGGAAGCTCTAGCACACCTCATTTCCCCTCTGTGGCGCTCCACCCCTTAATCCACAAGATTAAGCTAAGGGGTGGTGTGTCACTCTGGCTAACCCTTTACTTATCATTGGATTAGGATGAAATCCACAATCCATCTAATAAGGGAAGGAATAAGCACAAAATCAAATATAAAATCAATCACTATCTACTAAAAACATATAGAGTGTGGAAGTGAATTAAATATGAGAAACATCCAAGCATTACAGTATGAAAAGCAGGAAATATAACTCAGAATATAAGCATAAAAATCCAAATACATAGTCAATGGTGCCTGTATTATTACATTATTTAAAAGTTTTAAGTAATAAAAGAATAAAAAGACTCTCATCCTCACATATAATAACTCTAAGAAACTTCTTCTAAAAGCTTCTCCTCTGGATAAGGCCCCACTCCTAGCTCTTGACCGTCTAACTAAAGAGGATCTGCTATTGTCGGTTTCACAATATAGGGCCCCAGCCAAAAAATAAAAATATTGTGTTAGACAATTGTCTAAGTACATTTTAGGCTGATAAGTTGTTATATATTTTGTTAATATCACCATTTTACAATTCTAAGTAACAGCTATAATAAATGTAGGAGCAACTAGCAATACAAAAAGAAAGGGAAAAGCTATAAATAGTATTTATAACTTTAAGCAAAAAGGAGGCTAAGACATGCCTCAAATATAAGCTAAATAAGGCAGGGCATATATAAATAACTCAACAAGTGCTGGAAGAAAATTCTACATCCTAAACATGCTGGTGATCAAAAGAAATATGCAAATTGAAGTAATTGAACTCAGCAATGATACATATAAATAGTAATAAAATCCTAATATCCTAAAATATATATAAGCAGAATAAAGAATAGCTGGCTAAATAAAAATACTGAAAAGTAAACAAAACATCAAAACAATATATATGAATATCTATGTACTAACTGCCATATAGAAAAGAGCTACTCTAGACCACTGAATATCAAAAGGATCCTAGTTCAACAAGGAGACTAGGCACAAAACTATATAACCCTAGTGTCATATAAGAAGACTTGGCAGATATATAAGGTTTTCTCCTAGTGTCATCAAGGAGACTAGGCAAAGAAAACACAACAAATCTTCTCTTAGTGTCAATAAGGAGACTAAGCAAAGAACATATAAATCTGGTCTTCTCCTAGTGTCAACAAGGAGACTAGGCAAAGAAGACATAACTGAGAGGCAGCTCTAACACATACAATTATTATCTTTAATCAATCACTTTAATATTTTCACAAGGAATCAAAGGAGTCTCCATATTTTCCTAACATTTTATTTATGCATCAAAAATCTTGTATGATATGCTCAAGGAGTTAAGGCACAAAAATACACAAGCAATGCGTAGCATAAAATATCAAAAATAAGCAAGGGAGTCTACTAATATGGTGATATCATTTGTTTTCTATTATCCATTATAACTATTCCAAGTTACACAAGTTCAGGATCACCATTTTCCTACTATCGAGTGTAACTTAGAAATTTGTCCTTATAAGTTAAAAATGATTAGAACTGATCAGGTTCTAATCTAGTTCAATCAAATGACAACTATGTGTTGAATCAATAACTCATACGTCCTAGTTTTATAAATTTAGTTGTTCTATCAAAGTTCTGATCAAGATCTTCTAAACCTATAGATTATAGATTAAACACCATGAGATTGGGCTTAATCACATGATCCAAAGGACAAGACCTAAGATCTAGGTTTTATTCTAAAAGTGATCAACTAATTAAGGCAAATCCTATTAAGTAATCAAACTTAATAGGATGAATCTCCTATCCTAAAACTAAATTAAAAGACAAAATAATCAGAATAAGTTGTAAAGTTCTAAAAACTAATAAACACAAGGTTTTATTCATTAAATAACCCATTTACCTAATGAATAAAATCTAACCTAGGATCTAGTCCTAGTCTCAAGGGTAGTCCTTATGTGATATGTAATATCCTAAGGAAAAAAATAAGGACTTAGAGAAATTTTAGGGATTTTGACGAATTGACATAAATATTGATTTTACTCACTTAAATGATTCTAATATAGTTCTAATATTGATTTTTAGTGAATTAGAAGACTAATTAGAGGTTAAGGATTATTTAACCTAAATTTTGAGCAAAATGACTATTTTGCCTCTACTTAAGGGTCTAAAAAGTCAACTTTCAATTTAAGGCTCCAAATTGGGATTTCTTATTATCAAATGATTCATTACTATCTAATATGGAGATAGACACTAAGTATACTAAATTTGAATAAGAAATGGGTTCTATAGGTCCAAACTAAGGTTTTTGACCTAAGGGGTATTTTGATAAGTTACACTTAATGAAATCTAATTTTTTATATAGTTTACTGTTGATTATTGTTTAAGGATTCCATAGAGTCCAAGAACACTAAATTTTGAGGTCTAATGAATTATTTATATCCATTTGAATTCCTAAGGGTAAATTAATAATTTTTTAATTTTCTAGGGTTCAAAACCTAAATATTATTTTAGATTATTGTTGGCAGTGAAATTCTAAGGTATCCAACAGTTTGCACAATGCATTTTAGGTATAAGATAGGTTTTGATCACTTATTAACAATGGCAAGGTTTTCAAATTTAACTTTCATATAAAATTTTATGTAGTGTTCAATTTTAACTAAAATACCTAAACAATTAAGTTTTGATATAACTTAGCCCCACTAGGGTCCTAGGGGTCTTAAAATATCTAAACAGTTAAGTTTTGGCCATTTTAGCCAAGACTGGGCAGTTTTTCTAAAATTCTGGCATTTTTGCAAACTTGGGCGCGGCAGCACTTTTCGCGCGGTAGCGCATTTCCACGCTAAGGTATGCTGCGGCCCGCTGTGGTCCGTAGTAACCTACTGCAGCACGCTATGGCGCGCTGTAGCGGTCCGATTTGCAAAAATCACTGTTCAATTAATTTATTTTGTTATTTTCCTAAGTTCTGAAATATTTCCGCTATAGTCCGCTGCAGCGCGCTACCGCGCGCTGTGGCGACCCATTATGCAAATCACTGTTCAATTAGTTTTATTGGTCATTTTCCTAAGTTTTCATAAAATGCCGCTACAGACCGCTGCAGACTGCTGCAGCGTGCTACAGTGCGCTGTAGCGGCCCACTTTTCAGATCTACTGTTCAATTAATCATTTCCATTTTCTAAAGTTTCACAAATATTTCTGCAAAATTTCCGCTGCAGCGCGCTACAACGCATTGTAGCAGTCCATTTTGTAATTTTATTATTTAAATACTTGGCCTATGTTTTAAATGCATCTACTGAAATTCGTTGCAGCCCGCTGCAGCGCGCTGGAGCGCGCTGTAGCGATAGACATTGATTTTGCCAGGTGCGAAACTCGTAAGGGCCTACCTTCAGGCTCAATTACTCTCAATCTAGAGAGTTTCATGAGCGGTGTCATATATCAATGGAAAGGTATTTCCGATACCTTTCCATCAGCACCAAAATCGGCATGAACAAAACATCCTAGCAATCTTAAAAATATAGATGAATGATAGGGTATACAGAATACAAGAAAAATAGAGCATTTTTCTATGATGCTTTCAAGAGCCTTAATGACTTCCATACTTAAACATGGATATCTAAAGATATATTCAAGCATTGTAGCTATATGAAGAAGGCAAAAGAGAGGGTAAAGGGGTACCTTTAGTCCTTGAGAGGGGAGGGAGAGAACCTTATCTTCTTCAAAAGTTTTGGAGGTGGAGAGTTGAACCTCTTCTTCTTC
The DNA here is from genome assembly GCA_016760335.1 of Gastrodia elata. Classification (NCBI taxonomy): domain Eukaryota; kingdom Viridiplantae; phylum Streptophyta; class Magnoliopsida; order Asparagales; family Orchidaceae; genus Gastrodia; species Gastrodia elata. The sequence goes on along the minus strand of CM028670.1, from coordinate 78,621,411 downwards.
AATGCTAGAGCATCAATGGAGGAAGGAGGTGATGAGGTTTTTCAGCAAACCAAAAGAGGAAGGCTGAGCTCCTCTTTTAAAGAGGAGACCTCATGATGAGCCTAGGGGACAGGCCATCATCAGGTCTAGGGAGAGGGAGGAGGAGGGAGGAGGTGATGGCATAAAAAAATCTGCCCAAGAGGCATGGGCTCCGGCTGAAGTGATGGCTAGCCGAAAATGGGATTAGAAACATAGGGAAAATTACAGTCTGGGGATTGCCTCATTACTTAATTATTTTACCTAATTATTCAAAAATTCGGATTTTTTTTAAAACGCACTCCGAAAATTCCCAAAAATTCACCCCTAGCTAATTTGGGGGTGAGGAATCCAACGGCGAAGTCGGAATTTAATTCCGACAATTATTTAATTATTCTATTTTTTTCAGTGCATTTAATTATAATAAAATATTCACGAAAATCTGACGACTTTCAAACGCGTCCAAAATATTACCCCTGGCTAATTTGGGGGTGATGATCACAACGGCGAAGTCGGATTTTGATTTCGAGGTCAAAATAAATACTTCAATTTTCCAATTAATTAAATATTAAAATATTTTGAATTAATTGATTGGTCTCTGAATTGTTCCAAACCTTTAGGGTTTGGTTCTAATGACTAGATGAACGTGATGGAATGATAATTATGATATGATTAAGCTTGATTTAAGTTGGGTAACAACCTTGGGTTGTTATGCCCTCGGTTGTGCCTACAACCTCAGTCCTCAGGTACCGCCTCTTCTTGTTGAGCTGTGTAAGCTCAGTCCATCCATTTAAGCTTGCAATTATTGCCTCTGGATGCCGTCTAACTCCCTTAGCCCTCTAAGAACCTAACCCGATCATTCCCAGGGTCTGAGCTAGCTCTGATCGATCGTATCGATCGATCGAGGGTAGCGACTAAGCTAAGGCTGAGTTCAAGTAAGGACCCAGTGTTTGGCTACACCCCAAGCTATGAAACCTTGGGGGTTTGATTCGCCTCAGCTCACTAATGGTGTAAGGATCGAACCCCGTGAGTTTGGTGGCTTCTGTGAGAAGAATTACTTGCTCACAAGGAACCCTAATTTCCTTCCCTTAATGCATTTCGGTCGAGTAGCACCCCGCCAATCTAGCGTGATCCAAATGGGGCTTCTTACTTCAATCGACGCATCTTAGTCCCAAGAAGGTGTAGCCGTTGAGATCCTGGCATAGAGTGGTATGAACGGGGAGAATTTCACGATCGATAATATCCCTAAGGTTCGGGTATCGGGACTTAGCCGCGGGGAAGAAGATGACTGGTGCTTCGGGCTGGGTCAAACCCCGACCCACGTGGTTTTGAATTCGGGCCGCGGATTAATAAATGAATTATTGGAATTAAAATCCATATGTTAATTAATTAATAAATAATTCCCTATAGTTCTTATTTAAATAAAAATATATATTAAATTATTTAAATAACTTTAGCTATACTTATCCAAATGGTATGATCCAATATACCATTTTAATCAGAAAAATACAAGGAACATTAATATAAGAAAAAATTCAAAGATCCAATGGTTAGATTTTAAATTATTGCTTAATTCTTTTCTATTTTTGTTTAAATTATATTAAATTCATTAATCATCCAAAAGGGTTGATTAAGGTCTCTAATTTCTCATGAGACCCAAGAGAACCTATGTAGACCATTAAAAGTAATTTAGAAACTTTAATTTTATTAATCATCTCTTAATTACCCTAATTGGGGATTAGTGAATTAAATCATGATTAATCCTCTGATTTTGGTAAATTAAGTTGCTAATGCCTTCTTAAGTTTATTAGAGTCAATGAATGAGATTGGATCACTCTAGAAAGTCCTAGTTTCCTTAATCACCTTAATTGGCTTAAAAAGGTGATTAGTGCTAATTAAGCTTATTAGCTTATTTAGTTTAATAGCTAAATTAAGCTGATCCATAAGCTTGAGTTATAAATAAAATACTCTTGTAAAATTCTAACTCTAAACTTAGCTTAAGTCTAAATTGATCAAATATTAGATTTTAGATCTTAGATCTTAGACTTTATATCTTCTAATTGAACTGAATTACTCTCCTTTGGAATTCCCTTACATGATTAATTGCTTAAATTTTTTGAAACCTTCCATGTGGGTGTAGGTTGATTTAATCTATAGGATGATGTAATTATCCTAAAGATTGAATATAGATCTTAAATTTTTAGTTCTTAACTGATTATTTTATCTTATAACTAGTATAGTAACCTTTCACTAAGACCTTAGTTTCTAAATCCTTCAGTTTATAAGATTCCTTATCTTTAATTTGGGTTTTTAAGTGTAAACCCTAGATCCTTGCTAGTATATTACCTTGGATTCAAAATTTGAACACCAAGTGGAGTTTGGATCCAAAATCCTTAAGGCTTGATTTATTTAATCAAGATTTGGGTTAAGAGAGGAAAATAATAGCAATTAAGTTGTTGATTTATTTACTTTAAATCTTTATAGTTGTCATATAATTTTGAATTATAACTTGTTAAGTTCGTAATGTTACCTTTAAGGTCATGAATCTGGGATTATACTCGATAGCTGGATATTGGAGATCCTAAACTTGTATCTTCTCATGATAGTTAGATTTGGATAAAGTAGACAACAATAGATATCACATAAGTCTAGATTGAGTCTCTTGCTTACTTGATATTGGTTGCTCTGCACACCTTGTACATTGAGCCTTATTTCTTGAGCATAATAGGTAAGCTTAGAATATGGAAGATACATCCTAAGTTAGTATTTAAAAAGTATAGTATTCATTCAGTCCTTTCAGTGCTTTCAGTTATTAGAGTATGTCCTAGCTTAGTTTGTCTCTTCAAATAGACTCGAACCTAGCTCTGCAGATGTCTAGGATGGATACATGTCCTATTCTATAAGTTTAACTCAGACTTAGCTCTACAGATGACTAGGATGGATACATGTTGAACTTTTAGTTCAGAGGTCCAGTATGGCCTGTTTCTATTATGGCAGCACTATGTCTTAGGCTTACTGCTAATTTAGTTCAGTTTTTAGTGTTTATTTTTATTTTCCATATGCTTTAGTGGCCTTACTTTAGTGCTTGGCTTGCTTTGCCACATGTCTCAGTGGCTTTATTTTTTAGCTCATTATTTTAGTTAGCTTACTTTTGCCACATGTTTTAGTGGCTTTTTACGTATTAAATCTACATGTTGTATATATGATCTTACTGATTAGTTATTAAGTATTAGCATGTTTAGGATGCCAGAATTGTATGTTTATTTCAATACTTGTGTTCTTTTTATACTCAGTAAGTCTCCATGTGATCATAAGCATGTTAGGATCAGATTTATTTCAGTAGTTATAAAAGCCTCACCATATTTAGTTGCTATTTTGTATGTTATTTTTATATACTTATTGATTAGTTATAGATGATTAATTTATAGCTATCTTGTTCTTTATAGCTTGTTGCACCTTATAATGCTTGCATGTTTAAAACCTTTACATGTGATATCTTAAATACTTAGTTCATTTAAATAACCTAAAATGTACTTAGACAATTGTCTAACTATAACTTTTTTCTTTTGTTGGCTGGGGCCCTGCCATTTGTGATACCAATAAATGTTAAATTTATAGTTGTTCGTTGGCAGTACTGCAGGAGAGGAGCCGGTGCAGGAGGAGGATCTTCCTACTGCTGCTTAGATAGATTTTCTCTTTTTGTAGTGAGATTGAGAGATCTTTAAGTTCATTTAATTCAGTTGTAATAATTAAACTCTGGATGTATTTACTTTCTGCACTTGAGTTGAGTTACTGCTTTCTTTTCTTCTTTTATATTATGTTATGCCTGTGGATGTTACATTCTATTTTTTGCTTCCACTACTTTGATATGTATTGATGTATGTTTCTAGTTGATCTAGGTGACTAGTCATTGGCTTAAGGCAAATTGAGTCCTACCTGACTCTACTTGAGTTGGAGATTTGCCACAGATTGGAGCACCGCACTCCCTGCGATTATGCTGATATCAGTATTAGTATGGCCACGGGAAAGTACAGGGCCCCACAGTTGGTATCAGAGAACACCATAAGGTGTCAGAATGGGATGTATGATTCCTTTCTACCTAATGGACCATTCTTCTGAAGTGTAAACATCAAGACATAATATCCACAACATAGTACTATCAGTAACTCTCTAAAAAATATAAAATAAAATACTCATATCCTAAACATCTAGTCATCTATAGCTAACAAAAATGAATATATTCTACTATTAGGATCAAATGGATCATGAAGAGCCTAACTTGGACTATTATTTGCTTGCCTTTGAGTTGGCTTGGAGTTTTAGTTTAAAATGGAGAAAGGAGAGCAAATGGAAAATCAAAGGGGTTTCCACAAAAGGAACCCTAGTGTTGGACAAACTTCTACATCAGACAACGTACCGAGGGCTTGACTTTCCCATCTACACACAGGAGTGGTTGGATCGAGTAGAGTCAGTCCTGAGGCACATAGAGTGTCTAGAGTCCCTCTGGCTTGATATAGTGATACATCTGATGCTAAACTACACGGGAGTCTGGTGGTATGAAACCATCAAAAAGCTCGAACGAAAATGTAAGAGGAAGCGTCAGGAAGTGACTTTTGAGGACTTTTGTGTGGCCTTTAGGGCTAAATACATTAAAGACATCTGAGTGTTAGTTAGGACAATTGTCATCTTTTGACTTACATAATTCTAGTAGAGTTATGATATTTGGCATTTTTCTAAATCATTATGTAATCCCTTATTTCAATGAGTAATGAAAAATTTTGATGTATATTATGACTATAAATGACTGTCTTCCTTAAAGTAATTCTGAAATTTGGTTTGCATTGTTTAACTAGAATGAATCCTGGATCACCACCTGCAGTCACTCCTATTAAGAATACTGTTGCATCTAGTAGTTCCACTGATGAAGTGGCTGCTCTATGAGCAATGGTGGCAACCCTGCTGGAAAGCTAAGCCCAATAAGTGATAGTCATGCAGAAGATGCTGAATGATCATCCTGTTCCAGCCACTATTGATGTTCCTGCTGTCCCTATTCTGCAACATACATTTCCTTCCCATCACTCAATGGATAGTCTTCTCCATAATTTTTTAAGACTAAGGCCTTCCACCTTCGGTGGAAACTTATCGCCAATGGATACAGCCGACTGGCTGAAGGCAGTAGAAAATGATCTTATTAGTTTGAAGATCCCAAACTCAGAGGCCGTCCATCTCACTACACACCTGTTTCATGCTGAAGCAAAATACTAGTGGGAGGAGGTCAGGAATATGAAGTTCGTCGACTATGAACTAGAAGACATCCCTTGGGATGAGTTCATTGAAGCATTCAAAACTAAATTCATTCCCCCGTCTGCAAAAAACATAATTGCAGACACGATAATTAGCTTGACTCAAGGGAGTCATTATGTTGCTGACTACGAAAGAGATTTTCATAGGTTAATTCATTTTGCTCCACAAATTACTCACTCCAAATCGGCTAAGTGCCATCGCTTTCTTAGTGGACTCCGAGATTCACTAAAAGATCAGATTGTTGCACTTCGCCTAACTAGCTTCTTTGATCTAGTAGAGACAGCTAAGGTGATTGAGCATCATCAATCTGAAAAGGATCTCAAGTGAAAGGCAGAATCAATGTATAACTAACATGAAGCCATCAAGAGGCATAGGCATAACTCCACGAAGGTCTATCAACTAGAAGCTGCACCAACTACTAAACCCATTCAAGCTGTAATAGGCCTCACCCATATGGCAAGTATTACCACTTTGGCCATAAGTGATATAATTGTGGATGACCAGGCCACAGGTTCTATTACTGTACACATACAGAAATAGTGGATGGAGTTCCAATGAAACCATATCAGAAGAACCAGGTGTTCAGAGCTACTCCCCTGAACAGAAGAGAGCCGGGTTTGGCCATAATGCCAGCCCCTGCACTTGAAGCTACTCCAGAGCAGCCACTGCTCCCAAGTCCCAGAATAATGCCAGGAGACATGAAAGAAACTGTCCTGCTAGTCCTGCGTGAGTTTATGCTTTAACGCCCCTCAAAGCTGCAGAAGACAATAATATGGTTTTAGGTACACATTTCTGAACTTCTTCTTTTAGTTGTGTTCCTGTACCTTAACCTTTGCAATTTGTTAATGCAATTCGTATGAATAAATTAAGCACACTTTACTTTAATGACCAACTCTGTAATGTGTTATTTGACACTACAGCTAGTCATTTGTTTATTTCTAAATGTTTTGCCAGCATCCTTAAACCACACTCATACAACTTAGCAACATCCCTGAGTGTTGGACTTCCATCTGAAGCCCAACTAAGTGCCCATAAGTTTTGTAACATCAAAATTCTATTAAATGGTTAGGAGTTTAACTCTAAATTGATCATTTTGCCATTAGCAAACTTTGATATCATCCTTGGAATGAACTGGCTCAAGTGACAATAATACCGTGATAAATTATCTTAAGAAGAAGATCACTCTCTATTCTCAGGGCAAGTCTGAAACTCTTGTAGGAAAAACCAGTACACATTTATCATTGATAAATTCTATTAAAGCTGAACAACTAATTAGTAGGAGTTGTGATGCTTGTCTGGTCACTATGATGGCAGAAGAAAAAGAAAGTATCCCTCTCTCTGATTGTTAAGTAGTTTCAGAATTTGCCGACGTATTCCCATAAGATCTGCCAGGTGTACCTCCTTCCAGAGAAGTCGAGTTCTCTATTGAATTAACTCCTGGTACCCAGCCTATATCTAAAGCACTATACAGAATAGCACCTAAGGAACTTTAAGAACTCAACAAATAGTTACAAGAGCTCTTGAATAAAAGCTTTATTAGGCCAAGCATGTCTCCTTGGGGAGCATCTGTTCTGTTTGTAAGAAAGAAGGATGGATCTATGCAAATGTGCATAGATTATCGTGAACTAAATAAAGTTACTATAAAGAATAAATACCCATTACCTAGAATTGATGATTTATTTGACCAGTTATCTGGAGCTGTCATATTTTCTAAGATTGACTTAAGGTCTGAATATCATCAATTGCGAGTAAAAGAAGATGATGCAGGAAAGATCGCTTTCCATACTCGTTATGGTCACTTTGAATTCTTAGTGATGTCTTTTTGACTCATGAATGCGCCATCAATCTTCATAAATGTGATTGCAGCTAGTTCTTAAGCCATAGTTAGACAAGTTTGTGATCGTCTTTATCGACGATATCCTCATTTATTCTAGAACCTTAAGGGATCATGAAGAACATTTGAGAGTATTATTAGAACTCTGTGAGAACATCAGTTGTATTGCCAAGTTCTCTAAGTGTGAGTTTTGACTTAAATCCATTGTGTTCTTGGGACACGTAGTTGATGCCCAGGGTATTCGTGTAGATCAGAGCAAAGTGAGTGCTATCTAGGACTGGGTTGGCCTAAGTCAGTCATAGATATTAAGGTTTCTTGGGATTAGCTGGATATTACAGAAAAATTTGTAAAAGGCTTTTCCCAGATTGCTTCACCTTTGACTAAGTTAACCCAGAAAGTCATTCCATTTATTTGGAGCCCGGGAATGCGAAGAAGCATTTTAAACTCTTAAGAACGCACTCTCTTACCGCTCCAGTTCTTGTTCTGCCCAAGGAAGGCTTGAACTACTAGGTATACACCAATGCCTCTGGAATTGGACTAGGTTATGTGTTAATGCAAGAGTGTAAGGTAATCGTTTACGCATCTCGTCAGTTAAAACCCCCCGAGAAAAATTATCCAGTTCATGATCTTGAACTGGCAGCTATTATTTTTGCCTTAAAATTTTGGCCGTCACTATTTATATGGAGTTCAGTGTTTGATTTTCACTAATCATCAAAGCTGAAGTATTTCTTTACTCAAAGAGAACTGAATTGTCATCAAACAAGATGGTTAGAACTCTTCAGTGATTATGATCTCAGTATTTAGTATCACCCTGGAAAAGCAAATGTAGTGGCTGATGCTCTTAGTCATCGTGCTACTCTATCCTCTATGATCGCCTCTAGTTCTTTAGAACAAGAATTTTGTAAGCTTAAAATTTTCTCCAGTTAGTGGCGATATGCTAAGTTTGCTTCTAGTAAATATCAATATGGAACCTACCTTCCACACATATGTTTCTATCTCATAGACCAAAGACGATGATTATCTGAAGTTCAAAGCAGATATTGAAGGTGGTCTTCATCATGATCTGTAGTTGCAGAACGGCGTAATTTATCAATGTAATCATTTGTGGATTCCTAAATCAATGCATTGTGAAGTGTTGGTTGATGGCCATAATTATAGGTATCATATTTACCCAGGCAAGTACTAAGATGTATCAGGATCTAAAACAATCATTTTGGTGGCCCTAGTATGAAGAAAGATGTGTAGCCAACTTTGTGACTATGTGTCATGCCTGTAGTTTGGTAAAGGCCGAGCACCAAAGACTTGGTGGTCTTCTACATCACTAGAAATTCTTGAATGGAAATGGTTTGACATATCTATGGATTTCATCATGGGAATGCCTCGCGCAAAATTCGGTTGCTGATGTAATCTGGGTTATAGTAGATCGTTTGACTAAATCAGCGCACTTTCTTCTTATCCATCGACTGACTCTGTAGAGAAGTTAGCAAAACTCTATATCAAGGAAATTGTCAGACTGCATGGTATTCTGAAATCAATAATATCCGACAGAGATAACAGATTTACTTCTATATTTTGGTAAGCTGTGCATCAAGATCTGGGTACTACTCTAGCTATGAGTACAGCTTTTTCATCCTCAAACGGATGGTCAGACTAAAAGAGTGAATCAAGTTCTGGAAGATTTGCTTAGGCTTTGTGTTCTTGATTTTTACCAGTTCCTGGGGAAGACCATATTCAGTTAGTGGAATTTTCCTACAATAACAATTTTCAAGCCAGTATTAAAATGGCTCCTTATGAGGCATTGTATAGTAGAAAATGTAGTACTCCACTAGCTTTGTCAGAAACAGAAAGCATTCATCTTTTTGGTTCTGAGTTAGTTGAAGAAACTAATAAGAATATTCTTCTAATTCAGCAAAGGCTTCGTTCAGCTCAAGATCGTCAGAGCAAATATTATGATGCTCATCATCATCTCCTAGAATTTAATATAGAAGATTCTGTTTATTTGAAGGTTAGTCCAATGAAGGGTGTCTATAAATTTGGTTCTAGCAAGGAAACTCAGTCCCTGCTATGTTGGACCTTTTAAGGTTTTGGTCAAAGTAGGATCATATGCCTACCGGTTAAATCTTCATGATGACTTGCAGCTGTCCATAATGTGTTTCATGTATCATCATTAAGGAGATGTCTCAAAGACCCTTCTCATCTCATTTAACTTCAAGTAGTAGAGATCCAACCTAATCTTTCTTATGCAGAAGAACCTATCAAAGTCTTAGCTCGTGATCAGAAGTAGCTAAGAAATTACTCAATTCCTATAGTCAAGATCCAGTGGAAGAATCGATCTTTGGAAGAATCTACTTGGGAGAAAGAATTAGATATGTGTAATAAATATCATAGCTCTTTGCAAGTTCAGGTACTATTCTTTCCTATTCGTTTCATTTAAATCTTCAGTTCCAGTAGTATTTTCTTCACTTAAGGGATGTCGGGGACGACATCATTCTTAAGTGGGGGAGTCTGTAATAACCCTAGCTGTTACCATAGCTAAATTAAGATTATTTTAAGCTGAATCAAGACCTAACTTTGATTCCATTAGACTCAACGGGTCATTTAAACCTAACCCTAAATGTTGAAATCAATCAGAGCTAAATTAAAAATTTTGGTATTTTTGCCTATTTTTGAGCCCTAGAAAATACCCAAATTGATTTGATCTCCAAATTAAATCTGAGTTCATTTTTGAATTCCTCACCCCTCAATTAGCTAAGGGTAAATTTTGGAAATTTTTATGGAGCTCATCTAATCCTAAATTGGATTTAATAATTAATAAAAATTAAGTAATTAAATAAATGAATTATAATTAATTAAATTAATTTATTTATATTTCTATATTCCTGGATTTGTTGTCAGGACCGACGGCAGATCCGCTGCGAGGGTCCCGACAGCGGCGCTTCAAATCGCGCCTATGGATGCACTAGCACGAATCCTAGCACATCTAATCCTACGGCGCGATCTAGCCCGCATCGTGATCTAATCCTAGGCATCGGATCCATTGCGTGCATCTGACGGCTATCATCCATCCCGCTTAAGTAATGCATCAGAGCCGTCCGAGACCAACGGTCGATCCATCAGATGGCGGGCACGAGTCTGAGCACTGTGGATCGTCTCCCTCGTCATGCCCCATCTGTGTCTTGTCCCCCCCCGACACTAGGATCCTTCCAACCCCCGTGGCAGTACGAGAAATGACTCATTCTTCCTCTTCTACCCTCGGTGCGATCATCTACCCATAGTAGTCTCCCTAATTTGCCATGGACATTGCAACCGAGCCTCCCCTTCGGCCGAGCCTTCCTCCATTCCCGAGCTCTTGGTATCCAACCCAAGACCTCCCCTAGACCTATAAATACCCCCAGGACCGCTCAGTGAGTTACCTTTGTTCATTAAAAATCCTCAATTAGCTTTCTGATGTCCCTTAGAGCTCCCGTCTCTCTCGGCAATTTTTGGCATTTTTTGGAACTACGAACCGCTGATAGAGGGTCCGTCTGGTATTCAGATTCCCTATGAACTCTTGTCTACTACCTTGGGAAGCTCCAGCTCACCTCATTTCCTCTCAGTCATGCTTGCAACCTTAGTCCTCAGGTACCGCCTCTTCCCACTTAGTTGGGTAAGCTCAGTCGATTCATTTAAGCTTTGCAGTTATTGCCTCTGGATGTCTTCTAGCTCCCTTAGCCCTCTAGGAACCTAACCCAATCATTCCCAGGGTTTTGAGCTAGCTTCGATCGATCGTATCGATCTATCGAGCTAGCGGCCAAAGCCAAGGCTGAGTCCGAGTAAGGACCAAACGTTGGATGCACCCCAAGCTACGAAATCTTAGGGTTCAATTTGCCTCACCTCACTGATGGTGAGGATCTGAGCCCGTCAGTTCGGTGGTTCGGTGAGGAGAATTACTCGCTCACAGGGAACCCTAATTTCCTTCCCTTAATGCATTTCGGTCGAGTAGCACCCCGCCGATCTAGCATGATCCAGATGGGGGTTCTTACCTCAATTGATGCGTCTTAGTCCCAGGAAGGTATAACCGTCAAGATCCTGGCGTAGAGTGTCTGAGTGGGGAGAATTTCATGATCGAAGCTATCCCTAGGGTTTGGGTATCGGGACTCAGCCGCGGGGAAGAAGATGACTGGCGCTTCAAGCTGGGTCAGACCCCGACCCGCGCGGTTTTGAATTCGAGCCACGGATTAATAAACGAATTATTGGAATTAAAATCCTTATGTTACATATTTAATAAATCATTATATATAGTTCTGATTTAAATAAAATACAAATTAAATTATTTAAATAAGTTTAGCTATACCTATCCAAATGGTATGATCCAATATACAATTTCAATCAGAAAAATGCAAGGAACATTAATATAAAAAATCAAAGATCTAATGATTAGATTTTAAATTATTGCTTAATTCTTTTCTATTTTTATTTAAATCATATTAAATTCATTAATCATCCAAAAGGGTTGATTAAGGTCTCTAATTTCTCATGAGACCCAAGAGAATTTATGTAGACCATTAAAAGTAATTTAAAAACGTTAATTTTATTAATCATATCTTAATTACCCTAATTGGGGATTAGTGAATTAAATCATGATTAATCCTCTGATTTTGGTGAATTAAGTTCCAAATGTCTTCTTAAGTTTATTATAGTCTATGAATGAGATTGGATTACTCTAGAATGCCCTAGTTTCCTTAATCACCTTAATTGGCTTAAAAAGGTGATTAGTGCTAATTATGCTAATTAGGTTACCAAAACCTAAGATAAGTATGTATCCTACTTCATTAACAAATATGGAACTCATTAAAATAGATTTGAATTAATTTAGATGGTTAAATTCTAAAATCTCATTTTTAGCCTTAAGAGGGGTATTTTGGTCATTTGACCAAAATGTGTTTAAGCACCCCTTATACCTTGAAAATTTAGTAAAATACCTCTAGATAGATTATTTGCACCTTTCTAAAATTTCATGTTAATCATTGATGCTATGTGGAGAGAACTTAAGTTAATTTTATTAAGATCTTAAGACCTAAGTGTCCTTAAAACTCTCTTTCTTAAAAGCTAAGCCTAATTATCTTAAAGTGTTAGATCCTTAGTTTAATAGCTTAATTAAGTTGATCCATAAGCTTAAGTTCTAAAAGAAATACTCTTGTAAAATTCTAAGTCTAAACTTCGCTTAAGTCTAAAGTGATCAAGTATTAGATATTAGATCTTAGATCTTAGACTTTAGATCTTTTAATTGAACCGAATTACTCGCCTTTGGAATTCCCTTACTTGATTAATTATTTAAATCTTTGAAACCTTCCATGTGGGTGTAGGTTGATTTAATCTATAGGATGATGCAATTATCCTAAAGATTGAATATAGATCTTAGATTCTTTGTTCTTAATTGATTAGTTTGTCTTATAACTAGTATGGTAACCTTTCACTAAGATCTTAGTTTCTAAATCCTTCAGCTTATAAGATTCCTTATCTTTAATTTGGGTTTTAAAGTGTGAACCCTAGATCCTTTCTAATATACTACCTTAGATTTAGGATTTAAACACCAAGTGGAGTTTGGATCCAAAATCCTTAAGTCTTGATTTATTTAATCAAGATTTGGGTTAAGAGAGGAAAATAATAGCAATTAAGTCGTTGATTTATTTACTTTAAATCTTTATAGTTGTCATATAATTTTGAATTAGAACTTGTTAAGTTCGTAATGTTACCTTTAAGGTCATGAATCTGGGATTATACTCGATAGCTGGATATTGGAGATCTTAAACTTGTATTTTCTCAAAATAGTTAGATTTGGATAAAGTAGATAACAACAGATATCACATAAGTCAAGATTGAGTCTCTTGCTTACTTGATGTTGGTTGCTCTGCACACCTTGTACATTGAGCCTTGTTCCTTGAGTATAATAGGTAAACTTAGGATATGGAAGATACACCATAAGTTAGTATTTAAAAAGCATAATATTTATTCAGTCCTTTCAGTACTTTCAATTAGTAGAGTATGTCCTAACTTAGTCTACTTCTTCAATTCTAGTTTTATTATAGAATAGACTCAGACCTAGCTCTGCGAATGTCTAGGATGGATACGTGTTTTATTTTATAAGTTAAACTCGGACATAGCTCTGCGAATGCCTAGGATGGATACATGTTGAACTTTCAGTTTAGAGGTCCAGTATGGCTTGTTTCTATTATGGCAGCACATGTCTTAGGCTTAATATTATTTTAGTTCAGTTTTTAGCATTTGTTTTTCTTTGTCACATGCTTCAGTGGCCTTAGTTTAGTGCTTGGCTTGCTTTGCCTCATGTCTTAGTGGCTTTACTTTTTAGCTCATTCTTTTACTTAGCTTACTTTTGCCACATGTTTTAGTGGCCTTTTACATATTAAATCTGCATGTTGTATATATGCTCCTAATTATTAGTTATTAAGTATTGGCATATTTAGGATGCTAGAATTGCATGTTTATTTCAGTACTTGTGTTCTTTTTATACTCAGCAAGTCTCCATGTGATCATAAGCATGTTATGATCAAATTTATTTCAGTAGTTGCAGTTACTTTTGCTTTTAGTCTCACCATATTTATTTGTTATTTTGTACATTATTTTTACATATTTGTTGATTAGCTATAGATGATTAATTTATAGCTATCCCGTTCTTTATAGCTTGTTGCACTTTATAATGCTTGTATGTTTAAAATATTTAAATGTGATATTTTAAATATTTAGTTCATTTAAATAGCCTAAAATATACTTAGACAATTGTCTAACTGTAATATTTTTTTTGTTGGCTGGGTGTGGCGACCGGGGATCGAAGTTCGAGAGTCTTTAAATAACAATTCATTACAATGTAAACATATACATTTTTATATACAAAAAGGACATAATAAAAGTCCAAAGTCCATTTATACAGATAGAGCCAAACATATATGAATTTTTACAACAGTTTATCTTTTACAAAAGAAATATTTACATTCTTCTACTTCTTTATCTTTTACGTTGGCAGATCTTCAAAGCTTTTTAATTATCAAAACCTGAAAAATTTAGTTTACCAGTCAGGTAGGAGTACGCAAATTATTCTTATAAGAATAAATCTAGCATCCTATAACAGGCATGAATCAAGTATAAAAATGACTGAAAATTTGCATAAGAAGTAAAGCAATTTTCTAAGTTCAATTTATGCCCTGCAAGTTAGCTGTGAAAATCAATATATATGAACAGCATGAAATAAATTTTATCAAAAGCATTTGTAACAATAAGTCGAGTCCGTAGACTCCTGAGCCCAAATGGGTAAACCCATAGGCATAACCTGTAGGAAGCTTATCTCGCCACCCGTCGGTAGCTTACTCAAAATAGGAACTGATGGTGTGTCTTTTCTCTAGATTTTCCTACTTCCTACAAGAGGCTAAATCCCTCCATATAACTCTTAGGGGCTGCCAGCAGGCCCATTCTGTACAGATTTAGTGTTTTGTTCCACCCTCCAAAGACATACACCACAAAATATATATATTGTTTTCATTCTTTTTATTACATGCTATTTGATATAAATCTTTTGTAGATTAAAAATGCAGTAAGCAGTGTAAATAATACTCAAATGAAAAATGGCTCAAAGATAAGAATACTAAAATGAGACTTATAAGAAAATTTGCGTACCTAACTGTTTTGATAAAATATCAATCAATTCAATTCCTTTGATCTGCCAAAATAATTTAATTCATTAATTTAATATTTTATGTTTTTGGTAATATTAGATTTCCTAAATGATAATAAAATGAATATTGGAATATTTATTAAGCTATTTATTATTATGCCTTATAAGGTCAAATTCCTAGGAATTTGACCTTATAAGGGCATTTTAGTAATTTAACCCTTAGTAAAATATAAAATTTCTATTAGTTTATTGTAGATTAATGTCCTAAGGTTTCTATAGAGTCAAAATTATCAAATTCTGATATGAATTGGCTAAGTTATAAATAATCTAATTTCTATGGTTAATAATTAGGGTTAATGTGATTAGTGGAGTGATTAGTGAATTTAGTCACAAAATATTAAACTAATTATAACATTTAGGTTCTAATTTACTTTATGAGCCATTTAAAACTGAAATAACTTAATTTGGATTATTGGATTTGCTAATATTCACTAATCAAGTTAAGAGTAATTAGGGTTAATTAAGAGATCTAACCGTTGGATCCTAAATATTTTTGCATTTTACTGTAAATTAGGATTTTTTGATCTAAACAAATATTTGGATCATCTAATTTAGAGCTAAATTGACTAATATATGGCTATTTGAAGTTTCTAGAGTTAAATGTTTAATTAGGGATCCTAATTTCATTATATTAAAATATTGATCCAAATAAAAATTTGATAGTTCATATTAATCCTCTATTTTTTTGCTGATCGAAAATGGTATATATATTTTGTAATATTTGGATGAGTATTTGTAAATTAGGAGTGTTCAAAGTTTGGGTATTTTAATGAATTAAATATGCCTTAATTAATTATATACATAATTAATTATACTACTTATTAACTTTATTTAATATTGATCTAAATTTATGTTCTATTTTCTATTTATATATCTATGTGTATTTAGTTTTATATCTATATTTGGATATATAGGTATTATTTTTATCCTAAGATTTATATTATAGGAGCTAAAATGTTTATTTATCTATTAATTATTTAATATACTTTGTATTTTATAATTAATATTTTATTTTATTTTATCTAATATTTTGTTTAGTTATTTAAGTATATCTATATATACATATGTGTATTTATTAATATTTTTTAAGAATTAATTTAAATGTTTATTTTATACATTAATGTTATTATTAATCTAATATAAGATTATCTTTTCTGATTATTATTTATTAATATTTTATTAGATGTTAGTTTAATTAAATTTATATGTTATTATTTAATTATTATGTTTGATTAATATATCTAAATTTATTAATTATAATTTTCTGTTTTATCTATTTATATATTAATTATATTTTAATTATTATTTTACTATTTTTATATAATTTAATTATTTTATTTGTAATATATACGTATATATTATTATCTGTTTAAATATTATAAGAATTTAATTAAATTAATTAAATATATTATTTTAATTAATTTGTTTTATTTTATTTTATTATTACAAAATTTCCTTTTCTTTTTTTCTCTTTCTCTGTCTCTTTCGTCTCTCCCTCTCGTTCTGTTTCTCCGTCTTTCCTTCTCTGTCTGTTTCTCTTGCTTTCCCTGGTGTCTTCTCTCTTTCTCCGTCCTGATTTCTACTAAAACCTATTTATCTTTACTACTACTGTTTTTCTGCAGATTTTTCAGATGGCGGGGTCCCTTTTTGTACACGTTGGCTCAGTCTTATTGGCGAAGTCAACTGGAGTGGGCCCCACCATTTTGATGATGCGACCCGTTCATTATATGCCGACACGTGGCCAGTCTACGGGCTAAATGAGCCGGCCGGTTCGATCCGGTCTGGTTCGAGGGAGCGTCTGGGCGACGCTTCGCCTTCCCTTGCGCGACGAAAGGGCGATTAGGGTTAGACGAAGCCATCGCTTGAATCATACGATTGGGTTCGATCGAACGTGATTGAACCCAATCAAAGATTAATTTAGGGTTTTGATTGTAATTTCGAAGTAAATTATAAGTGATTGAATGAAAAATCTAGAAGGTTAAAAGTACCTATATGCCGACAATTCTGTCGATTTAGGGTTAGAGTGTTCGCTCCAGGATAATTGTTTAAGAGGCGATGACATGCTATGCTATTTAGGGTTGTATAATGGTTTTAAAGAGCTCCTTAAGTGATAGGAGACATCTGAACTCCTCTTCATCGTCCATGTGTCTCTCGGAATCAACGCGTGCCCTATCGTGGAGAGGATGAACCTCAGCCGTATGATCGAGCGATCAGATGGCGCAGGTGATCTGTCCAAACGAACGGTGTTTTAACAAAAATAGGGTGACGGCGTTAGGGGAAATGCGACGGGTACCGTTAAGTATAAATATATATATAATTAATTAATTTAATTTAATAGATTTAATTAATTAAACTTAACTCAATAAATATGTTCCAAAAAAATTTCAAAATATCTATCCTAGCTAATTGAGAGCTTCTGAACGCAATGGTGCACTCTGATTTTTGATCCGATGAGTATTTAATTATTCGAATTTTCAGGTATTTAAAATAATATGTAAATATTCGCCAAAAATTTTATGACTTCCAAATGCATTCAAAAGTTCACTCCTAGCTAATTTAGGGGTGGTGAATGCAATGGCAAGTTAGATTTTTAATCTGAGGTCAAAATTATTTAATTATTAATAAATAATTAGAAACAAGATGTTGGTATTTTACACTGGGGCCCTAGCATTTGTGATACTGATAAATTTCAGATTCAGAGTTGTTCGTTGGTAGTGCTGCAGGAGAGGAGCCGGTGTAGGAGGAGGATCTTCCTACTGCTGCTTAGATAGATTTTCTCTTTTGTAGTGAGATTGAGAGATCTTAAATTCATTTAATTCAGTTGTAATAATTAAACTCTGGATGTATTTACTTTCTGCACTTGAGCTGAGTTAATGCTTTCTTTTCTTCTTTTATACTATGTTATGCTGTGGATATTACATTTCTATTTTTTGCTTCTGCTACTTTGATATGCATTGATGTATGTTTCTAGTTCATCTAGGTGACAAGTCCTTGGCTTAAGGCGAGTTGGGTCCTACCTGACTCTACTTGAGTTGGGGATTTGCCACGGATTGGAGGCACCGCACTCCCCGCGATTATGCTAATATCAGTATTAGCGTGGCCGCTGGAAATTATGGGGCCCCACAGAGTCCTAGTTAGTTTACCTCTGCAATTCAGTTCTTTTGCTTAGAATTGACTAGATTTAGCTCTGTGTTGGCTAGATAATACATGTCTAATTCTATAGTCTGGATGGATCTAACTTTGTGGGTGCTAGATAATACATGTGGGACTTTTTATTTAATGGCTTCGTTTAGCTAGTTTCTGTTATGGCAGCACTAACTTAGGCATATCTCTACTCTTAGCAACTTCTTAGTTTCAGTGTAATTTTAGTGCTCCATCTTTTCTGTTATAGCATGTTTTCTTATTACTTTCTGTTTAGCATAATTTACTGCTATTTCAGTATTATTTTTACTACTATTTATAGGATGATATAGTTGATTTCACATTATGCTCAGTTCTATTTTACTTTAGTTCAGATTTACTTTTTGTTAAATTTAGTATAATTTAGATGATTATATGCAGATTTAGAACTTTTCTTCAATTACTTTCAATCTTATATATATATATATATATATATATATATATATATTGCCTAACCTATTGCAGCTTCTGGTTGAGGTATATTTCCTTACATACTTTATTTTGTTAAGTTTTAAATGCTTCATTTATAGACATCTTATTTTTCTTTATTGCTTGTTGCACCTTCTAGATGCTTAAATATTCTCTTAATGTGACATATTAAACTGAAATTTTTGTAATCCAACTAAAATATACTTTGATAATTATCTAATCAGATTTTCCTCTTTTTTGGCTAGGAATTGGCATTGTGAAATTGATAATGTCAAATTGTAAAACTATTTGAGGTTGTAGCACCAGGAGAGGAGCTAAATCAAGTGGAGGATCTTACCAATATTGTGGATCCTTAAATAGTCTTTGCTTTTATTTATGTGAGGATGATTGTTTACTATTTAGTTAAACTTTATTTTAAATGTCTTAATAATACAAGTTTTTGATGTATTTTCTTTACTACATTTTTTTTTTGAGTTAGAGTGTGTTTCTTTCTGCAATATGGTTAATGGATGTTAGATTTTATTTGCTTTTGCAATTTGTATTTCTGTATATATATTTAGTGAAGTCTCAGTTCAACTATGTGGCATATCCCTTAGTTATCAATAGATAATGGTGAAAACCTAATCCAACTATAAATGGGGGATCTGTCACGGTGACCACTCTACCGTAATCATATTAACATACGTGTTAATAAGATCACGGCAAGAGCAAGGAGCCACGCCAGGTCATTACATAACGTAAGGAGGAGGAATAGAGGTTTGTGTGGAAAGAAGAGCTGGTTTCAGGTTTATAGGGAGAAAAGAGATATTTTTGTTAAGGTGTAAGTAGTTTGTTGAGAAAGCTATTGAATAAAAGATAACTTAGTGAGGAAGTAACTTACTAAAATATAGTTTAACTTGATAAAACTTGACCAGTGAGTGTATCTTGATGAGACAAATATACACACACTAAATTTTATGAGTATGGAGCTATATTTTATTTTATTTTATTTTATTTTATTTTAGTTTCTAAAGATTAAAATTTCGAAAAATAATTACGGTGAATCCGGAGCTCCAAATTTGATGAAACTTTTTATATAACCTTATACTAATATTCTTAATCCAAATGATACTAAAATTATTAAATTTGGACTTATATTTAATTTTTAAAGTTTTTTTAAATTTTGAATATTTAAAAATTAATTCAGGAGCATTCGTTATCTAGATTGCTCCCAAACATGAGCACTATAATCACAAAAATATACTATATTTAACTGTATGTTTTGTTTAACCTAATTTTATACTATCCTAAGATCTTAATTTTTGCTTAATCATATATTTTAATTATACTGACTATTACACATGTATTATGACATTAAAGATTGAATAAAAATATATTTCTCCACTATTGTGTTCTTTAGTGCTTTTATTCTTAGAGAAAGAATTTTTGAGTGTGAGTACAACAATCCTTAGAGAAGGAATTCTAAGGAAGAAAGATGATCATACGACGAAGGACTTTTTGTAGAGGTCGACTTCAATTTATCCCTACTTTGCCACCAGTTGCTTTAACTTTGACACGAGTTAGACTAACTATAGCTTTTTATCATCTCTAAACTTTTTATATGTAAGAGAATCTTGTGTTTTAACATAACTGTGGCCTAGATCATCTTAATCTCATTATTTTCTTAATATTGCTTTTGTGCTCAAAATATGTCCTATTTATCATTATTTAATCGTGAGTAATCTATTATTTTATTAGTGTATTATTTTCATGCATTATGCATACATATTCATTTTTTTGTTCTACATCAAAAAAGCTCTAATTCATTTTCATATTTAATATCAACTACGCTTACTTGGCTCATCACTATAATGAAAGTATTCGAATGTTTTTGCCACAAAGCTGAAATTCAACATCTTCATATTGAAAAGGCATTTCATCAAGAAAACTTTATTTAATGCCGATAGTTTTCATACATATTTGACATCATACTCATGAGATAACAATAGTTTTCTCATCAATTATGTTGAAGGTAACTGAAGAAGCAAGGGAAAGGCAAACCAAACCCAGGGATGTTCTATCAAAGACCTTCCATTCTTCTTGGATCACGTATAATGGTTTCTTCTCAACACCACCAAACAATTAATATAGTTTTTTCTTATAGAGAAGTTCTTCAATCTATATTTTTCATAGTGCAAAGTTGGTTCCATTGAGCTTGTCGATTTTGTATCTTCCTTCATCCGCCATTACTCTCACTAAAATTTGGGCAAACTGCAAACCACACGCTTTGATACGAGTTATTATGAGTAACACTACCACATTGCAACACTTGATGAGGATCTTAGAAAAATCATATAGTATATGACAGACTGTAAATACATGTTTGCGCTTGCATGCAAGTGTACGTGGTCTGAAGTAATATGTGGAAAGTGTGACTTTCCGGGAATTTATCGAACCACAGAGAATTGGTTGATTTGGCACTAAAGTATATCTATTCTCACTAATGTTAAGCTATAGTTTATATTGGTTGGTTGGTCTAAAAATTAGCATGAATATTCACTAAGCAAATAATAAGTTTTAAAGAAAGAGGAGAGTTGGGCCCATCCCACATGCAATGATATAATACTTAAGTGGAATTGTTTCTCAAGCTTTATCATTTAGTTTAATTGAAATCAAGTGCACATTGTTGTCCCTTTAGTCTAGCTCAAGGCTTACAAGTTCAAATCTCGTGCACAAAATGAACTCACATTCGGTTCTACTTTAGCACAAAAATTCTTGGAAGATTCTTGAGAATTAAAGTTAATATATTTTCTCCTTATTTAAGGAGAGTTTAAATTTTCTTAAATCTCAAGATCTCATAAGCATTGATTTTCCATTACGAGCATCACTTCGCATCTCATATAGTTGAGATGAGAGAATCACATGTTGGGCTCAATGACTATGTCCACTTAGTTTATGAGCACTCAACACTTCATTTCTCAATCTCAATTATGTGGAGCTAAGGAGCTCAAATAGTGGGTCTTAGCATCACTTGCATCAACTTCTTGGTTGAGCTTAGATTGAGGTGCATTGAGCTCAAGATCCTTCTCACATGGTTCTAAGCATCCATACACTCAAAATCTAGCATCCCACCAAAGGTGAGCTAAGGAGTACAAGGACTATTAGATCTTGGATTCCTTAGTTCTTTTCTTATAAACACATCAAGATTAATTTGATAGAAATTTCTTAGTAATGCATTAAAATCACAATTACATCATGCTTAAGGAAAAACATTCACACAATAATATTACATCATGCAAAATGGGACTTCATCCCAACCCTCCCCAAGGATAGTTTAGCTACTCATTACACAAGAAAATGAGGAAAACACATACATAGCAAAAGACCCTTTCATGGTCACTAAAAAGAAAATACAAGATTGAGTTTAGAAGATACTAGGAACGCTCCATAGAAGTTCTCCGGGATTCTTCTTCTCCTTCTAATTACCTTCTCCTTAGGATGCTAGTGCTGCCTTCTTCCTCTTCTCTCTTTGCAAAAAGCTTGCTTTGTCTCCCTTGGGGAGTTCTCTCTTTCTTTGGCTCTCCTCTTTACTTAGGCAATTCTTGCTAAAATTGCGAACCCTCCTCTAGTCAAGAGAAGGGGTATTTATAAAAAGGGGGGGCTATATGCTCCTCCTCATAAGCAACCAGATTTCTTCTTTAAAAATACTGAATTCATCATTGCATTACTTTTTAATTTAGGGTGAGATAACAATAATCCCATTTTTTAAGCCACACATCACCTCAAATATTTACAAAAATGGATGCTACAGGATATGGTGGCTGGAGACAACATTCAAGATAGAGGTCATGTCTCCAACTGCATTAAATACTCTGACTAGAGAAATTTTGGCGGGCCGCTTCAGCGTGTTGTACGCGTTGTAGCGCCCTGTAGCGTGCTGCTGCTGCATGCCTTGGTTCCAAGCAATTCTAGCCAAGCACTCCGCTGTAGACCGCTGCAACGCGCGACCCGCGTGCTGTAGCGGGGAATTCTGTGAAAAACACTGTTCAATTAGTTCTTTTCTCAATTGTATAAAAATATTTCGCGGCCGACCGCTGGCAGCGCGTGACCACGCGCTGTATCGGGGAATTCCGCAAAAACATTGCTCAATTAGTTGGGAAGCCCGAATTATTTAGCAAAGTCTTCCGCGGCAGACCGCTGCAAGCGTGCGACCGCAGCGCTGTACCGGGGAATTCCGCAAAAACCACTATTCAATTAGTTGGGCGGCCCGAATTATTTAGCCAAGTCTTCCGCGATACAACACCGCGGCAGCACGCGACCCGCGCGCTGTAGCGGTGAATTCCGCAGAAAATACTGTTCATTAGTTGAGCCCCCATTTAAATAATCATAATATTTTTCGCGATAAGCCGCTGCAAGCGTGCGACCGCGCGCTGTAGCGGTTACTTCCGCAAAAAGTACTATTCAATTAATTGGGGCCTATTTAATAAAGTTTAAATGTTTCCGCTGCAGCCCGCAGCGGCACGCGACCGCGCGCTGCAGCGTGCTGTAGCGGAATAATTTGTTATATTTTTTATAAAATTGCAGAAATGTCGTAGAGCTCCTTTGGAATCCATTTCCTGAAAAAGATATAGAAATTTGATTTAGGAACAGCAAAAATATCTTAAATAAATGAGTTTTCCTTCTTATTTTAGATGTAATTTATTGATTCATCACACACCCCACACTTAAATTCTTGCTCATTCTCGAGTAAGCTCAAAATGATAATTTTTTCTGTATTTTTTTGATTGGATGAAAGTCACAATAATGTAATTGAAATAAGTATAAGTGAAAATATGTGCATGGCAACAAAAAATGAAATGAACATTGTAGCAATCTTAATATTATCAATTGAGTCACTAAAGTGGTAAGTCACTAAATCTCCAAATGTTTGAATTGCTTAATTCTTGAAAATAGGTGATGGGTTCCATACATTTTGGATTTTTAGACTAAAGACATGGTTTGGAGATTCATAAAGTTGTGTCATATGTGCTCCTTCTTATAAATCACAAAGATGAAAAAATTTAGGAGAGATATTTTTCTTCATTCTTTCTTATTTTGATCACTTAGGAGAGATATTTTTCATCATCTCTTTTTCCATAATTATTTTGTTCTTTTCATCCTTAGGGAGAGACATTTTTCTTTATCCATAACATCTTTATGATCATGAAGTCCTACGGGAGCCTAGCACACTCTATTTAGAATCTATTCCATATTCTTTTAGTTTAAATCCTATGCCTTCCCCCACACTTAGCTCAAGCATTTATTTTAAATTCTTGGAGATTTAGATTTTCCTCCATTCGTTCCTCAATCTCACATTTGATTGCTTAATAATTCATTTAATCAATTTTTTTTTGCTAAGCATTCTTTTACTCATATCTCATTTGATTTTTGCATTTTTGTGATTTTCATTTTAGAAAAAATATATCAATTAAGAATAACTCAATAAATGCGAGAATATGAGAATTTATAAATTGCAATCTCAAATATAAAAGCAAAACTACAATAAGGATAAAAAAAAATGAAAAAGAACAAATACAACCTAGTTAATTTTTGGGTTGCCTCCCAACAAGTGCTGGTTTTAGTGTCTCAGCTTGACACAGGAAGGAGCTTATGTGATTCCCTCATCTGGGAGGTCTTGAAGGGTCCACCCTCCCTTCTCTTAAAAGTCTCCTTCCTCCAAGTATAATTTCAGATGATTTCCATTCACCTTAAAAGAGCTATTATTTGAGGCAACTTCGACAGCTCCATGAGGAAAAACTTTAGTTATGGTGAATGGTCCTGTCCAACGTGATTTTAGTTTTCCAGGAAAAATTCTTAATCTGGAGTTAAAAAGCAATACCTTCATTCAGATTGAAGCTCGTCCCCCAGAAGTATTTTCCCCCATCACTGATCAAGAATCTGGGTGTTCCAAATCTAGCTAGCACGTGTTCCTTGCGAAATTTGATCATAGTTTTAGCATCATTGTTGATACATGCTACAGCTTCAACCCATTTTGAAACATATTCAACTGCCATAAGGATATACAGATTGGCCTGGGAAGAGGGGAAGGGTCCCATAAAGTCAATTCCCCAAACATCGAATAGTTCGACTTCAAAAATCTCATTTAAAGGAAGCTCGTCCCTTTTTGTTAAGTTCCCTGTTCTTTGACACTTGTCACAACTTTTGATGAAATTAGCGGCATCCCTTGAATAGATGGGGCCAAACAAATTCAGATTGAAGCACCTTCGCAGCCGTTTGCTCAATTCCATGGTGTCCTCCATAAGGAGATGTGTGGCAGTGGAAGAGAATATTCCTGGTGTTAGCGTCAGGAACACATCTCCTTAGGAGTTGATCATTGCAACATTTATACAGAAAGGGATCATACCAAAAATAATTTTTTATATCCGCAAAAAAATTCTTTTTTTGTTGGTAACTCATATCTTTTGGTATGATTCCTCCTGCAAGGTAGTTTGCAATATCAGGGAACCAGGGAGGATCATTTGTAGCTACCCCATAGAGTTTCTCGTCGGGAAAGGATTCACTAATTTCTGTCAACTTTTCATGATCAAATTCTTGTAAGAGCAACACCCATCGTATCAAACGTGGTTTTGCCTCTTTTTTTTTGGAGGAGATACTTAATTGCGGCATGATCCGTGTAAACGATGGTCTTAGACCCGATGAGATACAGCCTAAATTTAGTAAAAGCAAAAATGACAGCTAAAAGCTCATTTTCCGTGGTGGCATAATTTCTTTGAGCATCGTCAAGGAGTTTACTAGCATAGTAAATCGAATAGAAATTTCGTTCTCTTCGTTGCCCTAGAACAGCGCCTACAGCAAGGTCACTCGCATCACACATAATTTCAAAGGTAAAACCTAGATTGGAGCAAAAATTATTGGAGCGGAGATCAAGGCAGTTTTTAATGTATTGAATCCGTTCAGATAATTGTTATCAAAATTGAACTCAACATCATTTCCAAGCAATCTACAAAGTGGTATACTTATGTTTGAAAAACCCTTAATAAATCTGTGATAAAAACTAGCATGCCCTAGAAAGCTTCTAATTCCCTTAACATTGATGGGAGGAGGAAGTTTTTCAATTACTTCAATCTTAGCTTTATCCACCTCTATCCCCCTCCTCAAAATTAAATGACCAAGAACGATACCTTCTTCAATCATAAAATGACACTTTTCCTAATTTAAGATCAAGTTAGAATCTTCACATCTTTTTAACACCTTTCCCAGATTAGTTAGGCAATGATCAAAAGAGGTCCCAACCACAGAAAAATCATCCATAAAAATTTCTAAGAATTTTCCTATCATGTCAGAGAAAATAGCCATCATGCAGTGTTGAAAAGTAGCTGGAGCATTACACAAACCGAAAGGCATTCTCCTAAAGGCGAAGGTTCCAAAAGGGCAGGTAAATGTTATTTTCTCTTGGTCTTCGGGTGTAATCAGGATTTGATTGTATCCAGAATAACCATCAAGAAAACAGAAATAAGGATTTCCTGCTAATCTATCAAGTATTTGGTCAATGAAAGGAAGGGGATAATGGTCTTTTCAAGTTGTTTTATTTAATCTCCTATAATCAATGCAAACTCGCCAACCAGTCACAGTCCTAGTGGGGATTAGCTCATTATTGCTGTTGAGAATAATGGTCATCCCACTCTTTTTGGGAACCACATGTATAGGGCTCACCCAAGGGCTATCAGAGATGGGAAAAATGATCCCAGCATCTAAGAGTTTGATGATTTCCTTGTGAACTACTTCTTTGATGTTAGGGTTTAATCATCGCTGAGGTTCAATTGAAGGCTTAGAGTTGTCCTCCAATAGGATACAATGCATACACAGAGTTGGGCTAACCCATTTCAAGTCCGCAATACTCCATCCCATTGCACCCTTATGATCTTTTAAAACGTTACATAAAAGATTCTCTTGATGTTTAGTTAACAAATTAGAGATTATTACAAGAAGTGATTTATCTTCTCCTAGGTATATGTATTTTATGTGTGAGGGAAGAGGTTTTAATTCAATTTTAGGCGGGAAAATTATCGAAGGTTGAATCATCTTCCTTTCCTCAATTAATTCTTCAATACCTTCCATTTCAGTGGAAACTTCGTATTCCTCACTTCCCACCATTCCCTTTTCTCCCACATCTTCCAATGACCCAACTTCTTCTAATAAATTGACCTCCTAACAATCCTCGTTTAACTTTGAAGGGTGTTTCATAGAATCATTTACATGGAATTTAATCTCTTCCTCTCCATAACGCAACATCAATTCCCCTTTGTCTACATCAATTAAGGTTCGTCCTGTGGCCAAGAAAGGTCTACCTAAATTAATAGGAATCTCTTGATTTTCATCTTCCATATCCAAGATTATGAAGTCTGCCGGGAAGATAAACTTGTCAACCTTTACAAGTATATTTTCCACAATTCCTAAGGGAGATTTTACAGATCTATCGATAAATTGTAGTAGAACCGAGGTAGGTTTTAACTGATCAATTTCTAGTTTTTTGAATATGTAAAAAGGCATCAAATTAACAGAAGCGTCAAGATCACAAAGGGCTTTTTGAAAAGATTGGCATCCAATCGTGCATGGGATAGTTAAACTCCCAAGATCCTTCTTTTTAATGGGAATTTTTCTTTGAAGGATTGCACTGCATTCCTCAGTTAATGCCACAGTCTCCTTTTCATCGATCTTCCTTCTCTTGGATAGGATATCTTTCATAAACTTAGCATAACTAGGCATTTGTTTGAGGGCTTCAGCGAATGGGATATTGATGTGAAGAGTTTTAAAAGTCTCAAGAAATTTTTGATATTGGACATCGAGTTTCTCCTTAGCCATACGCTGAGGATAAGGTATATGAGAGGTTTCCTTAGGTGCGTCTCTATGTTCATCTCCTATGGCATCCCTTGCCACAATCTCTTCTGTCCTAATTGTTTCTTCTTCCTCTTTTTTTCCTCTAGATATAGCGATATCTTCACTATTCTCTTATCTTACGATCTCATGAGCAACCCTTCCACTTCTTAAGGTGATTGCGCTACCTGATTCATTTTCATATTCCCTGATCACCCTAACTAGTGAAGGTTATTCTAGCTACTTTATTATATCTTTCAATTTTTGTTCAATTCTTTTAACCATCTCCTCTTGCCTGAGGAGAGTGTGCTCATGCCTGTTTAGTGTGGTGTCCGTTTATTCATGAATTCAATAGTGGAGTTTCTAAATTCTTGTAGAGAATTTTTGAATCTTTCTTTATTCTTTCCATGATTCATGATCATATTAACATCTCTCACTTCCCCATTATTCTCCTATAAAGGGCTTATATAATCATATTCTAGCTTCTTATTAAGTTTGGAAATTTGATTTTGCAATTCTAGGATTTTCTGTGAGTTTCCTAGTGAATTACACTCTTTTTTATCCTTGGAATCATTCCTTAGAAATGGCCATTGGTGAGCGTTGTTTGCCATTTCTTCCAAGAGGTCAAAGGCTTCCTCTTGGGTTTTTCCACTAATGGATCCCCGGCTGCTGCATCAATGAGTGTCCTCGTCGGAGCATTCAAACCATTATAAAAGGTTTGAACTTGCATACAGAGAGGGAACCCATGATGCGGGCAACGTCTGAGGTACTCCTTAAAGCGTTCCCACCCATCATAGAGAGTCTCACCTTCCATCTGAGTAAAGTTGGTGATCTCAATTCTCAACCGTGCAGTTTTAGCTGGAGGGAAGTATTTTGCTACGAATTTTTTAGCCAAATCATCCCAAGTACGGATGGAATCGCTCGGTAAAGAGCTGAGCCAACTCTTGGCTCTATCTTTCAGTGAAAAAGGAAATAGCCTTAATTTAACTGCGTCATCGGAGACGCCGTTAAACTTGAAGGTATCACATATTTCAAGGAAGGTTGAAATATGTGAATTTGGATCTTCAGTGGCTAATCCTCCAAACTGATTATTTTGTACCATACTCAGCGTAGAGGGTTTGATTTCAAAATTATGGGCTTCTATATTCTGCCTTACAATCGTATGGGGAATGCCCTTAATAGTAGGTAGTGCATAAACTATAAGTGCTTTACCCCTAGGCTCTTCTAAGTTTTCCGTGAAAGTGTCCATCTCAATTTGTTGGTTTGATAAGTTTCGTTCTCGCCTAGCTTGTAAGTATGTTCATTCTATTTCAGGATCAAACAGATATTTAGTACAGACTCTTTTACTCATACAAGTTTAAATAAAGCTTATCAAGAATGATTTAGCAATACAGATCAAACAGATATATTTTGGAAATGAAAATAAACAAAAAGAAATATAAAATGTTAGCTTGATAATTACACTAGATAATGTAAAGCAAGAAGAAATAAAGTCAAATGCTTAAATTGCTAGCTACTTATAGATTATCTTTAGTTCAATTCAAAAACTAATTCACTCGCAACGGCGCCAAAAACTTGACAGACTGTAAATACACGTCTGCGCTTGCACGCAAGTGTACGTGGTCTGAAGTAATAAGTGGAAATTGTGACTTTTCAGGAATTTATCGAACCACAGAGAATTGGTTGATTTGGTACTAAAGTATATCTATTCTCACTAATGTTTAAGCTATAGTTTATATTAGTTTGTTAGTCTAAAAATTAGCACGAATATTCACTAAGTAAATAATAAGTTTTAAAGAAAGAGGAGAGTTGGGCCCATCCCACATGCAATGGTATAATACTTGTGTGGAATTGTTTCTCAAGCTTTATCATTTAGTTTAATTGAAATCAAGTGCATATTGTTGTCCTTTAGTCTAGCTCAAAGGCTTATAAGTTCAAATTTTGTGCACAAAATGAACTCACATTCGGTTCTACTTTAGCACAAAAATTCTTGGAAGATTCTTGAGAATTAAAGTTAATTCATTTTCTCCTTATTTAAGGAGAGTTTAAATTTTCTTAAATCTCAAGATCTCACAAGCATTGATTTTCCACTTCGAGCATCACTTCGCATCTCATATAACTGAGATGAGAGAATCACATGTTGGGCTTAATGACTATGTCACTTAGTTCATGAGCACTCAACACTTCATTTCTCAATCTCAATTATGTGGAGCTAAGGAGCTCAAATAGTGGGTCTTAGCATCACTTGCATCAACTCTTTGGTTGAGCTTAGATTGAGGTGCATTGAGCTCAAGATCCTTCTCACATGGTTCTAAGCGTCCATGCACTCAAAATCTAGCATCCCACCAAATATGATTTAAGGAGCACAAGACTATTAGATCTTGGATTCTTTAGTTCTTTTCTTATAAACACATCAAGATTAATTTGATAGAAATTTCTTAGCAAGGCATTTAAATCACAATTACATCATGCTTAAGGGAAAATATTCACACAATAATATTACATCATGCAAAATGGGACTTTATCCCAACCCTCCCCAAGGGTAATTTAGCTACTCATTATACAAAAAAATGAGGAAAACACATACATAGCAAAAGACCCTTTCATGGTCACTAAAAAGAAAATACAAGGTTGAGTTTAGAAGATACTAAGAACGCTCCGTAGAAGTTCTCCGGGATTCTTCTTCTCCTTCTAATTACCATCTCCTTAGGATGCTAGTGCTGCATTCTTCCTCTTCTCCCTTTGCAAAAAGCTTGCTTTGTCTCCCTTGGGTAGTTCTCTCTTTCTTTGGCTCTCCTCTTTACTTAGGCAATTCTTGCTAAAATTGTGAACCCTCCTGTAGTCAAGAGGAGGGGTATTTATAGGAAGGGGGGGCTGTATGCTCCTCCTCATAAGCAACCAGATTTATTCTATAAAAATACTGAATTCATCATTGCATTACTTTTAATTTTGGGTGAGGTGACAATAATCTTATTTTTTAAGCCACACATCACCTCAAATCTTTACAAAAACGGCTGCTGCAGGATATGGTGGCTGGAGACAATATTCAGAATAGAGGTCATGTCTCTAGCCGCATTAAATGCTCTGACTGGAGAAAAATTCGGCGGGCCGCTGCAGCGCGTTGTACGCGCTGTAGCGCCCTGTAGCGTGCTGTTGCATGCCTTGGTTCCAAGCAATTCTAGCCAAGTCCTCCGCTGTAGACCGCTGCAGCGCGCGCTGTAGCGGGGAATTCTGCGAAAAACACTGTTCAATTAGTTCTTTTTCCCGATTGTATAAAAATATTTTCGCGGCCGACCGCTGCAGCGCGCGACTGCGCGCTGTAGCGGGGAATTCCGCAAAAAATACTGTTCAATTAGTTGGGCAGCCTGAATTATTTAGCCAAGTCTTCCGCGGCAGACCGCTGCAGCGCACGACCGCGCGCTGGAGTGGGGAATTCCGTAAAAAACACTATTCAATTAGTTGGGCGGCCCGAATTATTTAGCCAAGTCTTCCGCGATACACTGCGGCTGCGCGCGACCGCTCGCTGTAGCAGTGAATTCCGCAGAAAATACTGTTCATTTAGTTGAGCCCCCATTTAATAATTATAAATATTTCTGCGATAAGCCACTAGAGCGCGCGACCGCGCGTTGTAGCGGTGAATTCCGCAAAAAATACTATTCAATTAATTGGGGCCTATTTAATAAGGTTTAAATGTTTCCGTTGCAGCCCGCGGTGGCACGCGACCGCGCGATGCAGCGCGCTCTAGCGGAATAATTTGTTATATTTTTTATAAAATTGCAGAAATGCTCTAGAGCTCCTTTGGAATCCATTTTCTAAAAAAGATATAAAAATTTGATTTAGGAATAGCAAAAATATCTTAAATAAATGAATTTTCTCATTTATTTTAGATGTAATTTATGGATTCATCAGTATACAATAGCATAGATAGCACAAGATACACAAATCCAAACTAAATATCAACACAATAATGCAAACATAGAGAGATCTAAATATTTATGTGGAAATCCTGATACGCGAAAAAATCACGGAGCCACCGCGACGAACAAAAATCCACTAAAAGAAGAAAGGCATTATATACTTATAACAACTGTTAATTAATTGCATTTACAACACCTACCATGCTATATTATCCCTTATTCTTATCTCACAAAGTATGAAAAAGATGTTTTAAAAATTTCTAAAAGGACTGCCCCAAAAAAGAATAAAACATGTCCCAAATTCCCTTTTGGAATTTTATTTTGCACAAGTCATGTTACACCCGACGTCCGGGCACGTCGAAGTGTCAGACTTACTATATTGGCTAAAAGACAAACTGAGATTTGGCACTAATGCGCGCCTAAGCAATAGACCTACTGTCTCTGGCTGAGACCCCAGCTCTAGTGCAAGGCTAAACATCAAACTTATTATCCCTAGCTGAGACCCTGTCGCTAGGGCACCCCTATACGCTAAACTTCTTGCCAGCCTCAACTTTTTTCTCCATGTCTAGCACTTGAGCGCGCTTATGCATCCAAGCTCCGACACTTGAGCGCGCATTGGCCCCGAAGTTCACCTCTTCTATATTATGTTCAACACTAGAGCGCACTTTGATGCCTAAGCTATAGATTTATGCTGAGTTCTTCCTTGTACTTGGTGTACTTAGGCGTTCAAGCTTCTGTCACTATGTCTCAGGCTACTTCTTAAAGTCCCCGGAGCTAGAGCACGCAAAGGCATAAGATCCTCTTGCTTTCTTAGACAA
The DNA here is from genome assembly GCA_016760335.1 of Gastrodia elata. Classification (NCBI taxonomy): domain Eukaryota; kingdom Viridiplantae; phylum Streptophyta; class Magnoliopsida; order Asparagales; family Orchidaceae; genus Gastrodia; species Gastrodia elata. Next base: position 78,589,335 of record CM028670.1, on the reverse strand, counting down.
TAGAACTCAATATAACTCAATAATTACACTATAGCTATGAGTTTTATTTTTTTACTTAGAAAAATAAAATAGCTGTGTTACTATTTCAATTTAATGCTTATCACAAAATCTTTCATACAATCATTCTCAATTGACATTTTTAATTGTTTCACTTACTAAAAAAACAAGTTATAAATAAATTTTAGATTTGTTGATTAATATCTAAAATAAGTTTTATCAATAAAATTTGTATATCATGCAAACTTTAAAAATAATATTTGTATTTTTTAATATAAATAAATAAACATCAATAAAATGATGTATAAATCTCATTGATTTAATTTTTTTTGGATGCTACATGAGCGAATTAGCATTTCTCATATATTTATTATTATTATTTTTTTATTATATATTTTTGTATGTATTATTACACTACATATTAATATACACAAAAATATATAGAAGATGTGTCAATTCAAATATGTAAGTAAATTATTGATTGAATGCTCATTTTTGTAGGGGTATATATAAAAAAAAAATTATTGATGCTAAATAATTTTTTTTTTGATGTATACTTATATAAATATATATATATATATATATATATTCAACACCATTCTCTTATAGAATATCATTTAGAATTCTTTTATGATTTAATAATTATACAAGTCAAGAAATATTCACCTAATTCCTGAGTAAAACATAGAAGATCAAGTATTAATATAAAATTAAATTAAATTAAATTAAAATTTTAAAAAATTAATAGGATTCATAATTTTAATAAAAACTTTAAATCATCTATATTATATATTCCATATAAATTATATAATATATTATATGCATAGATATATTAATATGCATGTATAACATATTGTATTAGCATGATAATCACAGTTTTTAGACGATAGAAAGGCTTCCTTAATAATGATTTTTGGCGTTTGTCGCATGAATTTGATTGGCGTTTTAGTCGCATGAATTTTGCAATCTTGAAGAGGAACAGAGGCGAACACAGAGAGGAAGCTCAAGAAGCTCGTGCTCAGATCTAGAAGAGACGAAGTTTGCGATCTCGAAGATGAACGTTCCCGATCTCGAAGGCGAATGTAAAGACGAACGATGATGAACCGTTTGCGAGCTTGAAGACGAACTCAAAGACACCGTTTTCAATTCGATTCATTCAGATCGATTCGAATGATCCGAACGAATCGTTATTAAGGATCATTCGATTCGTTCGGATCAACCCTAGACGTGGGTTTCATTATATGATCCGAAGGAAAAAGAATAGAATCGGAGCGATTCGAATCATCCGAATGAAACTGTTTTTAAGGATTGAATCGAAAGATCCGTTAGGTTACTCTTAAATGGGATAATCTTACCCTATAGGTTACATAGATTCTAAGCGAAAAAAATTAATTTACACATATTGTATAATGTTCTTTTGAACTCCAAATATTAATCAATCTCATTTACAAAAGGGTACAAAGAGATGAGCATGATTTTTCCTTCGTTTTTACTTGAAACAAAGGATGCATAGAGATTCGTTGTTAAAAAAGATTCAAGAAATAAAAAATAACCGTTCAATCACAAAAAGATCTGCTCCAATTGAACCATGTGTTTATACATAAATAAGCGTAATCTTTCGGAAAAGAGAAGCTCCTCTAATGCACAATGCTTCGAATTCAAAATTATACATAAATCGTACACGACTTTTCCCAATTCTGTATCGGAGAATCGCTTCTATATTCCCTTTTTTTTTTTTTTCAAAAGTCTGCAGATCAACCTTAAATCATCCTCCCTGCATCATGTCTCTATAAGAACCTGTGTTGATAAGTTCAATAGCTGCAACAATGGAAAATTGAGAAACAGAAAAGACAAAAAGAAGATGCAACAATACCTTCTTGTAGTTGCCATGAATATCTTGGTCCTTCATCAAACCCCTCGCAGATTATTTCTGCGTTCTCATCTCTATAGCACAGTACACCGCTCTCTTTGTCTTCAAATACCTGCTTGCTTAAACCCTAAATCAGCCTTCTAACTACACGATTTTGAAAACAAAGAATAAAACAGAGGAAAAAAAAATAATGTTCTGCTGACGTTTAACTCACCTTGTCGATTTTGTTGAATTTCTTCAGACTAAGTTGGATTTTATCATTTGTATTATTTGTAAGAGATCCGTTCATCGCTGTAGAAATATTGGCAGTTGCTTGTATGAAGAGACAGGGGAAGCCACTTTTGATCGCCGTGAACCGATGCTGTAATCTCTTTTTGTTTTGGGGGAAAGAGACGAGCAGAGGAAAGGGGTGACTGTAGGAATTGGAGCTCATTACTAAGAGCAAATTGGTTAAAAGCTTTTCAGTTGATAGGGATTATGAAAACTATTCTTTGTTATGTGATATAATCTCATTTGTATTCTTATTTTTTGGGTGTCATGTGAGCGGATATAAGTATCATTTCTCTAATTTTTATTTAAAGTTAATGTCTCATCAAAACAATTATATGGTTGGTGGGATCTGAACCCTTAAACTATCAAGTGTTTAACGCTCATGTCAAGTGAGATCTAGATCATTTGTATATACAATTTTAGGGGGATTCAATTTGCGGCGGCATGATTGTAGTTACGATTCCTTCATGATTGTACATATGAAAATCCAAACCTCAAAGTTTGTAGGAACAATAAGAGTCAACTTTTGGGTTGAATCCTAGCTTATATAAGCATATGTTTTGGACAGAGATTAAGTTTTCCATAATCCCAACTCTCCCAATCCCTCAAAACCTTAAAACAACCTTCCACCTCCTCCCTTATCATCCACCTCGCAAAACCTACCCAACCTTTAGCTTGTGAGCTCACCCAAAACGGAGCTCAAGGAGATCAACACAAGCAAGAGAACCGATCATTGGAGATCGTCATGAGCTACTCTTTAAGGTGTGGAGCTTTGGTCAATCTTGTCCTTCCATTCTAGCAAGTTTTAAAGCATGGTAAGTGCTTGCACCCTCTGCCACTTGGCCAAACCTTGTCTTTGGCTTTAAGTTTATGTTATTTCGGCATGATTAAGAGTAGATATAGTAGAGCTGAACTCCTCTATGCCTCGTGATCATAGTCAAGATTGAGAATTTAATGAAGTTATGCATCTAAGTTTATTAATTTTGTGTGATTAAGGTGTGAGTTTGGAATGTCTTCCTCTGTTTTTTTGCATTACATAGCATATTGATTTTCTTCTTTTTTTGTTAAGTGCAGATAGATCTTCATACCTTTTGGGCTTTGTTCAACCACACTTATATAAAATATAAGAAAATTTATAGGAATAAGGAATACCTGAGTGTGGTACTTGAAGCATTTGCATGCTACAAAAGAAAATTACAAAGCCTTTAAGATGTTCTCGATAGTTAATTATAATTCGCATGCTACAAAAAACAAACATTGAAAGTTTGGAGGCAAGATAATTGAGGAATATTTTCATATTATTTTATTAAATTTTAAACACTAAAAAATTAGGTTAAATATTTTGATCTCAAATCTCGAATTTGATTGCATATTTGAATTCCTCACATCAAAATATACTAGGAGTGTAAGTTTCATAATTTTGAACTTAAGACAGTCAAAATATTTACAAAATATAATTTATATTTTTATTTAAATTGAAACAATATGATTTTATTTAAAAGTTAATTATAACTGCTTATTAAATTTAAAATAACGTAATAAATTTGAAACGACCGAACATCGAACAGCAGATCCACGTGGATCATCATTGTTCCGCGTTTATGAGATTAGATCAGAGTGCTCTGATCTCGCCATATCGCCTTTCTTGACCACATTCAAACGTAAACCGTCAAATCACAATGTGAAATCTATGATCAAGATTCAATCACTGATGGAGATCATACAACGTTAATCAACATTGTTGTGTATTTTTGTATCGAGGATCAGACAAACACGATAGCACCCGCTACTGTGCTTCTACTCTAGTTGACCCGACAGTCATTACAAATCGCAACGGATTTGTATGAATGAACCTCAAGTATTTTCCATGTGCACCCTCATGGCCCGGCGTGAGCCCAAAAAGCGAAGAATTGAGCCTAGGAAAGGACTTGACCTTAAGGCCTCCAACGAGTTCAATGGAATCTCCCCTAGCTATTTAAGCCTTCAAAATTCCTCAAAAATTTCCCTTTACAAAATTACAAACCTTAAGAAATCTCAATTCTCCCTCAATCCTGCTGTGAGGACCCGGTGTCGGATTATCCCAAGCTAATCCAGCATCGGGCTCTCTAAGCTGTAGGACCCGATTGGGTTATTTAATGAGATAATTTGATGTTGTAAGAAAAATACTTTAGAGCCATACACAATAAAAAGAGATTTGTCCATTCATATTAATTCATATTTGCAAAGTACAATCCATAGTATGTCCCATACAAAATTCATTAACTTTACATATCCTTAAAAATTAAACAAAAGGTGAAAGGAAATGCATGAAATACATAAAAGTTGCATAATAGTTTTTCAACTCCACAAGCTCCTCAATAATCTCCATTCATGCACTTCCACTAGCTCATATTAGAGTATATAAAAAAGCATACAATAGTTCATTCTTACAATTTATTAGGCTGCATGAAATCTACTAAGCATTTCAAATAGATATTATATAAATAGCTATCAATATGTGTAACAACCCTAGTATTGTTACTCATTAATTAGTAACATAATTAACTACGTTTCTTTTTCATTAATGAGCATCAATCTCAAGTTTTGTGCAATTCAGAGATCATTTGAGATTTTCTAACATTCTTGAGTTTCCTAATAATTCTAAGAATGTCTATTTTATTTAACCTCAGAATCAAAATCTGAGTCTACCATTGGACTTATCACCCCCAAATTAGCTAGAAGTGATATTTTGGGAGTGTTTGAAAGTCGTCGAATTTTTCCCGATTATTTTAATATAATTTAAATATTCAAAAAATTATGTTAAATAAATTGGCATCCGATCGAAAGTCAGATATCATTTTTGAGTTCCTCACCCCTCAATTAGATAAGAGTAAAAATTTGTATTTTTCAAAGTCCGTCCGAATATTAAATTTTTTAGTTTTTTTTATTTTTTATAATTAAGTAAATTAAATAAGTAAATAATATAATTTAAATTAAGTTTATTAAATAAATTCCTACCGCATTATTTCATTTCAACGCGAATCCAAAGTGGTGGGCGAAACACGGAACAACCTTACCAGACGATCTGAACGGTTCCGCCTTTTCTAAGGCGGATCGAACGGTCCATGAGAGACCTGATCCACTTAAGCTAATCTGGTTGTTCAATCACCCAATCGAACAAATGGCCAAGATTGTTCCACTGTACGTCTTCGTCCTCCAAGCAATCGTGCCTCTGCCGCGGCCTAGAAAAGGAGTACGATCGTCCAGCTGGCCTCCCCCATTCTCAATTAAGCCTCTATTCTCCTAATTTCTCCATTTAACACTTACTTAAAGCTACTGCAGGAGCTATAAAGTGCGGGAGTGTGGCGCCACGCACCCTTAATCCGCCAAAAGATTAGGTTAAGAGTGGGGTGTCACTTTGGCTAACCCCTTACTTATCATTGGATTAAGATAGCCTCCACAATCCACCTGATTAGGGAAGGATTAACACAGAATCAAACTAACAGTCGCTGTATAAGTAAACAACAGAGTGCAGAAGCAAATTAAGGAAATGTAAACCATCCAAGTGTCACAGTGCAAATAGGAAAAATAGAACTCGTAATATAAGCATACAATCCAAAAACACAGTGAATAGTACCTGTATTATTACATAATTTAAAATGTTTAAATATAATGAAAACCACTCATCCTCACTTGAAATATAAGGGAACTAGACGGCAGCTTCTTGCACGGGCTCCTCCTCAGGGTAAGGCTCCACACCTAACTCCTGCTCGTCTAACTGAAAGGAGTCTGCCATTGTCGGTTTCGCAATGTAGGGCCCTAGCCAAAGAAAAGAAAAATCTGGTTAGACAATTATCTAAGTACATTTTAAGCTGATGAATTATTATAAGTGTTAAGTAACATCACCATTTGACAATATCTAAGCAACATATATATATATATATATATATATATATATATATATATATATATGAAAAGGAGCGGCAAGCAATACAAAAGAAACGGGGAAGCTATAAATCATCATTTATAACTTAAGCAAGGAAAAGGAAAGAGGCTGAGACATGCCTTGCATACAAACTAAACAAGGAAGGGCGTATAAATATACATAACTAAACAAGTGCAGTAAGAAAAATTCTACATCCTAAATATGCTGGTGATCAACAAAAAATATGCCAATTAAAATAAATAACTCAGCAGTGGTACATATAAATAGCAGCAAGAATCTAATATCATAAATATATATATATATATATATATATATATAAGCAGTACAAGGAAATAGCTGACGGAATAGAATACTGAAAAGTGAACAACAACAACTACATATAAAGTCACACGTGCATCGACTGCCATACAGAAAAGAGCTACTCAATCCCATCGAATACCAAAGAAGCTTATCACCATCATGGATAAGACATAAAACTATGTACTCCTAGCAACATAAGGAGGCTAGGCAAAATAAGCACACAAAGCAAATGAAGAGTCATAGTACCAGTACGATTAAGGCCCAATTGTATGCCCCTAGCGACATAAGGAGGCTAGTAAACTAAGCATACAAGGCAACCTTAACGCCAGTACGGCTAAGGCACCAACGGTGTACCCCTGGCGACATAAGGAGGCTAGTAAATTAGGCACACAACAAAACGGATCCTTCCCCTAGCGATATAAGGAGGCTAGGCAACTAATCAGGTTCCAATCTAGTTCAATCAGATAGACGACTACGAGTTAAATCAATAAATCATACGTCCTAGTTTTGTGAATTTAGACATTCTAACTAAGATCTGATCAAGATCTTCTAAACCTATATATTATGGATTAAACACTACGAGAATTAGGTTTAATCACATAATCCAAAGGATAAGACCTAAGTTTTAGGTTTTATTCTATTAGTGAGCTACTAGTTAAGGCAAATCCTATTAAGTAATCAAACTTAATCGAATGAATTTCCTATCTTAAATCTAAAGTTAAAAGACAAAATAATCAGAACGAGTTGTAAAACAAAAGAAAGTCTATAAACTAATAAAACTAAGGTTTCACCCATTGGGTAACCCAATTTACCCAATGAATGAACTCTAATCTATGATCTAGTCCTAGTCTCAGGAAGTGTCCTTAAGGTGTAGTGCTTAAGACTTAGAAAGACTACTAGAATTTGACTTAAGGGTTGATTTCACTTGCTTAAACATTACTAAGATGATTATAATATTAGTCTTGGCATTTTGGGATATTATCCAAATGGTAAGGGTATTTAGTCCAATTTTAGGGCAGAATGACCATTTTGCCCCTATTTTAAAGGTCAAAAAGTCAACTTTTGACTTAGTGGTTAGAATTGATTTCTTTTAGATCCAATTAATTCCTTACTGTCTAACTTGAAAATAGACAGTAAGTACGCCTAAATCGGGCGAGAAACGGTCAAGTTATGACTAAAATAAGGCTAGGGGTAATTTGGTCAGTTACCTAAATTTCTAGTGTTCAGATCCTAAATATTATTTTGTTATAATGATGGCATTTAAATTCTAGGCTGGTTAGCATCTTGAATTTTCCAATTTTGAGTTGATTTGACTAAGTTATGGTCGTTTGAAGTCTAGGGGCATTTTGGTCATTTTTCACTAAAGTCAACTCTAAATTCTAGAGTTGACTTTTTATCCTGATGTCCATATGAGAAAACTAATACTACTACGATGATGGGGCCGCTCCCCTGAGCATTTTAAGCCCATATTGACTATATTTCGATAACCAAGTAAAAAGTTATGAGACTCTAAAGAGGTCCTAAAATGCTACCTCGTTATACGTACCCTGAAATAAATTTTTACATAATGTTATTTGAATTCTTACATTTATTTGAGTATTTTAAGACCTATATTGGCTATGTTTGGATCATCATACAAAAAGTTATTAAACTTTTAAGATTTACTATTCAAAAATACAATTTGAATTATTTTACTATTCATTTATTCAAATTATATTATTTTACTGTTCATTCCTAAAGTTTTTATATAAAATTTTTGAAATCATTAATCTTTAATTAATCTGTGATTAATTAGGCTTAATTACTAATTAACATTAATTAATCTATTATTTAATTAATATTTTACTATAGCAAAATAATTAGTGCTAATCACTATTTAATTAATCTTAATTACCTGTTAATACTTAATTAAAAATAATTAATTAGGTTTTACTGTTCAACGATAATTAATTAACCTAATTACTATTTAGGGTTTAATTAATATTTAATTAACCCTAATTAATCTCTAATTATACTTAATTAACTAAAGTTACTGTTCAAAAGTAATTAACACTAATCATAACTTAATTAACCACTAACTGTAATTAATTAAGGCTAAACAGTAATTAATGAACGTTAATTTAATTAAATTTTTATTTAATTAACAAACAGTAGGCCCCACTGGACACGTGGCACTGCCAGGAGCTGCCACGTGGCACTGTGGGCCCCACAGGGGCTGACTCAGCTCGGGTGACTGGGCAGTGGGCCCCACCTGACACGTGGCACTGCCGGAGGCTGCCACGTGGCATTGTGGCCCCACAGAGAGCCGAACCGCCGCGGTTGACCGGGCAGTGGGTCCCACTTGCCACGTGGCGGGCCCAAAGGAGGCCACGTGGCGCTGTGGGCCCCACTGGGGAGCCGAACAACCGTGCGGGCTCGGGCTATGGGCCCCACGTGACACGTGGCGTGCCGGCTGGCTGCCACGTGGCACAGGTGGGCCCCACGGCCGAAGCCGAAGCGTCGCGGCTTCGGCTGGTGGGTCCCACTGGACACGTGGCAGGCCCGGAAGGCGCCACGTGGCACTGGTGGCCCCACCAAGCTGACGCGGACCCGGCTCGGGCGGGTCGGGCTCGGGTCGACCCGGCCCTACCCGAACTTCGTCTCCCTCGCGGAGACGGCCCGAGGGCGCCGGGCTAGGGCACGGCTTTTGCCGGCCTTCCCGGCGCCGGACCACCTCGGCCCGCACGGCCGCCGGTAGCCCTCAACGAGGGCTACACGCCGGTGGGCGGACCTTCGCCGGAGGTGTCCGGGATCGGCGGCTAGGGTTAACCCTAGGTTCTAGGGTTACGGCGCGCGGGCGAACGCTGGCCCGAGGCTTTAAGCCTCGGCCTGAGTCAGCCGGACCTGATCGAGGTCGATCAGGTCCGGTTGATCGACGATCTGGATGGAGACCTACAATTTCTAGGTTATGCGACGGCGAAGTATTGAACGGAGGGGGAGATCGGGAGTACCTCGTTTGGACGGCGTACGGGAGGTCGGCTCCGTTCGGCTGTGCGGACTCCGGTTCGTGTAACCGGAGACGGAGGGGCACGGGGGAGGTCCTTATGGACCTCCGGACGGAGCAACCGAGGCGGGGGAGGCCTCTGGTTGGCCAGGCGGGCGGCGAGCTTGCCGCGTGGCGAGCGGGCGACAGGGCCGAGAATGACGGCCCCGGACCATCGGATCCGCGCGATCACGGACGGTCCGGATCGGCCCGGACCGCGCGACGCGGATCGCGGCTGCGGGCCGTGGGATCCGCGAGGATCGGACGGCGCTGTTAGCGCCGTCCACTTAAGTTCACGGCGCCGTACGACGCCGTTAATTAAATAGTTTTTTTTTTTTTTCAGAAAATTTTGAACATGTTTTTCCTAGCTAATTTGGGGTCAAGGAATTCAATGGCGCAGTCGAATTTTCGATCCGACGAGTATTTTGATACCTCGATTTCCGTGATATTTTTATTATTAAAATATTCGTCGAAATTTCGACGACTCCCGATTGACACGAAAGTTTCACCCCAAGCTAATTTGGGGTCAAGGAACGCAATGGCGGTGTCCATTTTTCGATCGAAGGTCAATTTAAATAGGTCAATTTCTAGAGTTTCTGGATTTTCTAGAAATCAGGATTCGATTCATTTGACTCCTGATTTGGACTAGGTCTTAGAGGTTAACTCCATTTGACCTAATTAGCACTTATAATCGTGTTTAAAACCTAGGGTTAGTCTTAATCAACTATGGTAACAACTCGGGTTGTTATAGGGAGGATTAGCGTCTGGAGAAAAAGGCACCAAGCTGACGGGACCTTCAAATTCCTGAGCCTTGAGGTACTCATCTCCTTCCTAGATTTTTAAATTGAATGCCCTGAGTGCTAAATTGACTCAAATCAACTATCGTGGCTCGATCGCATTCACAAGAGTCTGTAGGAAATGCCGGGAGCTGACTATGGGGATCTAGGGAATCATCCTGTTGGCCATTCAATTACCTAATGGCCCCGATTTTGTTCCTAGAACATTGGCTTCGGCGAGGGCTCCTCGCCGGTGAGCGGGTCGAGACATGGAACCATCGGAGTCGACGGGTATACCTAACCCTAATTGCACTTCTCCGGGTTAAGACTTGAGGAAAAATCGGTTTATCGGGCGGGTGCTATGGTTCTGGTTTGTTTGCTGAACCGGGCCAGCCCAACTTCGAAGAAGCGCGGTCCTAAGTAGTCAGCACAACGGGCCCCGTTTAGACACGCATATCCCTGTTAGTGGCGACACATGTATGGCGGCGCTCGTGGATTCAAGTTGTTATCCTTGCTCTGTTTTCAGCACGGGTCACTTCCCTAATTTTTTGCTCCTGCTTTAATATTAGTGTCAAATGGTTAATTTATTAACCTATGTGACTTTCCTTCCTAAATGATTAGTAATCTTTTATAAATGATTTATTAATATAAAACTTCATTTGCATGTATCTTCTAACTTACTTAGTCAATATATATAATATTATATACCATTTTGATCAAAAAAATATATAGATCATTTATACGATATTAAAATTCTATTTCATTGATTATTTTTATTAATTATTGTTTAGGTTAATTAATTATATGTAATTAAATCCTAAACTTGTATATGGCATAACTTGATCAATTAAAATCAGAAATATATATTTAAATAGTTCATTTCAATCATTAAAATATATAGGACAATAATATAAAATTTGATATAGGTTTTAAACCATAATTTTCTTAATAACTTTTTAATCTTAATTATGAGTACTCCAAATCTTAAAATCCCAATGCTATCTAATTTTGACCTACTTAGTGTCATTCTTCTTCTTATACTATAAGGATTCCATAGTTATGCATATCATTTAATTTGGATTATAATTGGAGATTTTCAGTATTTAACTCCTCAAATTGGATAATTTTGTAATTTCATAATTTTCATTTATGCTTGTTTTAGGTATTTAAACCCTAGGACAGTAAACATATCTCATTTTATTTACTTTCTATATAATTTCAATTATATGTTTGAGACATGAATTTCATAATTTAGATAATTGAACTACTTAGCAAATTATTGATTCAACCTTCATCCTTAATAGAGATACTATAGGACTGATTTGAAATCTTAATTTGCTTGAGATCTCTAGAGCTAGATAATATTTCGAATAAGAGTAGATGATATTAGCACTTATGTGATTGTAAGTTATGAATATATTAGTACAAGTTCATAGCACATTTCCAATTTTAACTTTCAATTTCTAGAATAAATCTTGTGGAATTTAGGAATTTTAGCTTATTGATTTATCATCATAATCCTGACTAACTTATTCCACAATTTTTTGTAGGCTAAGTAATATGCTCTTCATTAAGTGGTCTTAATAAGACTAGTGTCCAACAATTAGATTGGATCCTTTGCTCATATTTCTCTCTAGCTTATCGTTCTCTTTTAAGCTCTCTAATAATTTAATTAAGAATTCATTAGTTTCTTATTATGATTTAGATAATTTATAGACTTCCTTAATCTTCAATCTATAGTAAACATAGAGCTTGTAGATGTTGAGAACAATATCTCTATGAATCTCCTAAGCCTATGAAGATCGGGGAATGCGTTGACGGTTACCAAGCAAGTCTAGAAATCACAAAATCACAAGATAAAGATCGCGGCACACACAATCATCCAAACACAAAGATATATGTGGAAAACCAAAGAATGGGAAAAATCACAAAGCCACACCAATGAGAAAATCCTCTAGAAAACAACTTGAAATTTACAGAGTTACAAAAGCTATATTACCTCAGCATAAAAGATGTAGCTCTACTCTTAGAATGGAGAAAGGAAGAAGCAGCTACCTCCTGGAGTTTCTCCTCTAACCTGCAAGATCTTTCTTATACAACAGCTCCCTAGGGTTTAGCTTAGGGTTCTTCTCTTTTCAAGCAGCCTTTTCCTCCAAAATTGATATTCCAATAGCTTTTTTTGCTTTCTTCCAATACTTAGGCTTAAGTAGTCAGCTTAATTTCAAATCCCAAAAGTTAAAAATACCCCCAGATCTGCATAAAACAAAACCTGGAATGAAGCAAAAATTCGTCAGGCGCTACGGAGCACCGTAGCGCCCGACTTTCAAATAATCATCCACTGTGGCGTGCTACGGCGCGCCGTGGCGCGCGGCCGGGTTTGGTACCTGCACCTTGGAATGGATCCGCTAGGGCAGGCTATGGCGCCGGTTTTCGCTGCGGCGCGCTGCAGTGACAATTTCTAATGTGGCGTGCTACAGCGCCTGCTTCTCGAATGCTGATCGCTGAGGCACGCGACATCGCCTCAGTTTTGAAAGAGAACCACCTGGGCAAGCTGCGGCGCACCACGGTGCACTGCGGTGCTTTTGTTGCTTCTGGGCACTAAAGGCTCTCCATACATAACAATCTCCCACTTGGAGACCTTTAGTAAGATCTTCCCTTTCTTCCTCCATTGACCCTTCATTGTATTCTTCCGTATTTATCAATAAACGTGGTATGGCTGACCCTGCTTTCTCTTCATGTTCCAAAGCCAACTGAAGCTGCACATAGCTTCAATTTCTCCACTATTACAGCTTTTGTAAGCATATCAGCTGTATTCTTAGAAGTATGGATCTTCTCTAATCCAAGCTGTCCTTCTTCCAAAAGTGTTCGGATGAAATGGTAACATAGTTGAATGTGCTTTGTCCTGACAAGAAAAGCGGCATCCTTCGCAAGATAAATAGCGCTCATACTATTGTTGTAGAGCCTCACATCTTTCTGCTCCTTGCCCAGTTCTGCCATGAACCCCTTCAACCAAATCATCTCCTTACTTACCTCAATAATAGCTACATATTCTGCCTCCATGGTAGATAGCGACAAGATGTTTTGTAGTCTGGAAATCCAGCTCACCGCTTCCCAAGGTATACACATAGTTTGTAGTGCTTCTCCTACTATCAACATCTCCTACAAGATCTGAATCTACATATCCCTGTAAAATAATGTCAAATCTTTCAAAGCATAAAGCTTTGCTCGTTGTACCTTACAGATACCTTAGGATCCACTTGATCGCCATCCCAATGGTGCTTTCCTGGGTTTCCCATAAACATGCTGACCACTCCCACTGCATGGGAAATGTCCTGTCTCATGCAGATCATTGCGTACATCAAGCTCTCAACTGCTGAAGCATAAGGAACATTCATCATATGTTCCTTTTCCTCTTCAAACTTTGGCATCTGTTCTTTCAATAAGCTGAACTGACTTGCTAGGGGAGTGCCCACTAGCTTCGCTTCATTCATGTTGAATCTTTTCAGCACCTTTTCAATATAATCCTTCTGCGATAGATTTAGAATTCCTGCACTTCTCTTCCTATTGATTCTCATTCCAAGAATCTGCTTTGTTGGCCCCAAGTCCTTTATGTCAAACTCCCTTGACATCAGCTCTTTCAGCATCTTTATCTCCTCCATGTTCAATCCTGCAATCAACATATCATATATATACATCAATAGGATGATATAGGATGACTTACACTACTTTATTTAATAGCAGTGATCCGCCTGACATCTTTTGCACCCTAATTCTGATATAAACCTGTCAAACCTTTTGTACCACTGCCTTGGCACCTCCTTCAAGCCATTTGCACACCAGCTCAGAATTTCCTTTTTCTTGAGTCTTGTACCTTTCAGGATGTTGCATGTATAGCTCTTCTTCTAGTTCTCCATGATGGAATGCAGTTTTAACATTCATTTGCTCCAAATGTAAATTCTCAATTGCTACTATGTTCAATACAACCCTGATGGTTGTCATCTTCCAACTGGGGCAAAGATCTCACTATAGTCGACCCCATGCCTTTGTTAGAAACCTTTTAATACAAGTCTCGCCTTGTAGTGCTTGTTCCCATTCATCTCTTCCTTCACCCGATAAACCCACTTTTTCTGAAGGGCTTTCTTCCCAGTTGGTAAGGGTGCCAACTCCCATGTCCCATTTGGCATGAGTGATGCCATTTCATCATTCATGGCAGCCTCCCACTTTTTTGAATCTTCAACTTGAAGTAGCTCTTCTAAGCTTTATGGTTCACCAATATCCATTAGCAATAAATAGAACAAAGAAGAAGAGTACCTCTGTGGCAGTCTAAACACTCTCATAGATTTACTTAACATAGGTGTTTGTAGTTCAACATTGACACCATCTTGAGCTTCTCCATGTTCTCCAACATCTGGCTCAATGCTATCATTAATCTCTATGTGTCGAGGTTCTCCATCTGAAGCATCCTTGGAGTCAGTCTTGACTCCCATACAATCTTTGTACATTTCACTTTTATTGAAAGTGGCATTCCTGCTTCTGATGACTTTATAGTTCTGATTGTCCCAGAATCTGTATCCAAACTCGCATGTGCCAAATCTAACAAATGTGCACTTGATCACCTTAGAGTCAAGTTTGCTCCTGGATCCTGCATCAATATACACATAGGATGAGCAACCAAATACCTTGAGGTGATTCGATTTCACCTCCTTTTCGCTCCAAGTTTCTTTGGGGATCCCTTCATTCAAGGGTATGGAAGGTCTCCTATTGATTAAATATACAGCTGTGTTAACAGCTTCAGCCCAAAACTGCTCCGGGAGACCTGCATGCAATCTCATGCTCCTAACTCTCACTATGATTATTCTGTTCATCCGTTCTGCAACACCATTTTGTTGTGGCATTCTATGGACTGTAAACTCCCTCTTAATCCCTCTCAAGGAATAAAACTCCTTGAACTCCATATCACAGTACTCGCCACCGTTGTCAGACCTTAAGCATTTCAGCTTTAATCCGGTCTCGTTCTCCACCAAAGATAGCCCCTTTCCAAACATATTAAAAATGTCAGATTTGTGCTTTAGAAAGTAAACCCATACCTTTCATGTATGATGATCAACGAAGTTGACGAAGTATGTTGCTCCACCTATGGAAGATGTAGAAGCTGGCCCCCGAGCTAGTCCACATATATCTGTATGCACCAACTCCAATTTCTTGCCTTTCGGTTCTCTTCCAACTTTGGAGAAAAGAACTTTCTTTAATTTTCCCAGCATGCAATCTTCACAGAAATCTAAGTCAACTGATTTCAGCTCTTAGAGCTTACCTTTTGACTGTAGGGATTTCAGCCCCCTTTCACTTATATAGCCAAGCCTCCGGTGCCATGGATCTGCATCTATCTCCTCTGCAGCTGCAATAGTGTCAAACACTTTATTGATCAACTAAAGTGTAACTTCCATACTACCCTGTGCAATAATGAGTGCACCCTTTGTGACCTTCCATGAGTCTCTTGTGAAATAAGTGTTGTAGCCCTCTCTGGCTAACTGACTTACTGAGATTAAGTTTCTTCTTAGACATGGCACATGTCTAACATCCTTCAGCTTCCAAATAGTGCCACTTGGTAACTTCACATCCACATCGCCTCTGCTTATGATGTCACATGCCTTATCATCTCCAAGATACACTTTCCCCAAGTCACCCTTGGTGTAGTTCTTGAAGGCACTCCTCGATGGAGTCGCATTAAAAAAGGCGTCCGAGTTCACCATTCAGGACTCCGTGTTGACAAGAGAGAGGATCAAAGCATCATGATCCTCCTCAGCTAAAATATTCACAGTGGGGTTCATCATTTTACCACCACCACTTAGCTTCTTTAGGGTAGGGCAGTTCTTATTGAAGAAACCTGCCTTTCCAAATTCCAGCATTCTGGCTTGGCTTTTTTGAGTCTTGATTTACCTCGCCAATACATAGGTCTATTCCTGGTATGTCTCCTCTCAGCATGTCTCCCTCTGCTTTCAGCATTCAGTGCTGAGATAGATGCCTCGCCATGAGATTTCTTCCGCACCTCCTCATTCAGCACAAGCCCAACGATGTCGTCGAACTTCAACGAAGCATTCCCTGATGAATTGCTTATGGCTGTAACCAGCCCATCCCAACTGTCCAGTAATGAAGAAAGGAACAACAGAGCTCAAACATCTTCATCAAAACTGATGCCCACCGAACTCAACTGGCTCATCACGAAGTTGAACCCATTGAGGTGTTCAGTCACTAAATGGTCATTCACCATCTTCATATTAAACAGTCTCTTCATCAAGAAAATCTTATTCGAAGCTGAGGGCTTCTCATACATCCTTGTGAGGGCATTCATGAGTTCTACAGTAGTTTTCTCATTAAGAATATTAAAAGCAATAGAAGAAGACAGTGATAAGAGAATCAAACCCAAAGTAGTTCTATCAAGAACCTCTCATTCTTCATCAGCTATAGTTATAGGTTTCTTGTCGACTCCTTTTAATGGAAGATACAACTTCTTCTGGTAAAGAAGATCCTCCATCTGCATTTTACAGAATACAAAATTGTTATGCTAAACTTCTCAATCTTGTGTCTCATTTCTTCGGCCATTGCTCCCACTCAAACAAGCAAACCCTCCTTAGCAATAAGGCAAAGAATACACTCTCTGATACCACATGTTGAGAACAATATCTCTATGAATCTCCTAAGCCTTTGAGGATCGGGGAATGTGTTGACGGTTACCAAGCAAGTCTAGAAATCACAAAATCACAAGATAAAGATCGTAGAACATACAATCATCCAAACACAAAGATATACATGGAAAACCCAAGAATGGAAAAAACTACGGAGCCACACCAACAAGAAAATCCACTAGAAAACAACTTGAAGTTTACAGTTACAAGAGCTATATCACCTCAGCGCAAAAGTTGTAGCTCTACTCATAGAATAGAGAAAGGAAAAAATAGCTATCTCCTGGAGTTTGTCCTCCAACCTGCAAGAACTTTCTTACACAGCAGCTTCCTAGGATTTAGCTTAGGGTTCTTCTCTTTTCAAGTAGCCTTAGCCTCCAAAATTGATATGCCAACAACCTTTTTGGTTTTCTTCTAACACTTAGGCTTAAGTAGTCAGCTCAATTTTGAACCCCAAAAGTCCAAAATACCCTCAGATCTGCTTAAAATGAAACCTGGAACAATGCAGAAATTAGTCAGGCGTTGTGGCACGCCGTAGCACCCAACTTTCGAATAATCATCTGCTGTGGCGCGCGGTCTTGTTTGGTACCCACGCCTTGGAATGGATCCGTTGAGGCGCTATGGTGCCGGTTTCTGTTGCGGTGCGCTGCAGCGATAATTTTTGATGTGGCGCGCTGCAGTGCCTTCTTCTTGTATGCTGACCACTGAGGCGCGCGACAGCGCCTCAGTTTCGAAAGAGAATCGCCTGGGCGAGCTGCGGCACTTTTGCTGCTCCTGAGCACTAAAGGCTCTCCATACATAACAGTAGCTTATAATCTTACTTCTCCCATATACTTAAGCCTCTCCTACAAATTGATCATAACTAGACTAGTGAATAATTTGGTTGGGAATCTTTCATTTGTAAGCTAATTAGATGAAGTTAGTAGATAGTATGTTAACCTCCACTTTAATTAATTTAGTAATCCATTAATATTACTCTTCCCTACTACTTTTCTAAACCTTAATTATTAACCTATTTGATTTGATTTGTTTAGGACTAGAGTATGATAAGTCACATTTATATGAATATACTTATAATTATTTTGTCATTTCATAAATTAAGTCAAAATACTATATTTTCCAAATCTTCTTCACTAATATTATATTATTTACAATTGACTTAAAAATCAATATCTATAAGTCAATTGGGAGCTCAATTAGCTCCAATCATTAAGTAGATCATTAAAATTAGATAACTCTGGATATCATATAGTATATAATTATTTGAAATCCTTGAATGCTCGGTTTGCCTTTAGCCTATATTTTTGAAACATGCATACAAGACTTAGTGCATAAATAAAATTTTCATAAAGCTATAGGGGTTTTTCCATGGTGGATAGCCAAGGGCAAACTTAAGAGGAGATATAAGGAGGCCTCACATTCTCAAGGGGTGAATATGAATGTTTATTTTCTATGAGACTCCACTTTCCTTTACTTGTTAGGCAGACGTGCTTAACTTCTCAGTTCATTCTGTTTGTGCCCGCATAAAGAGAATTTTTATAAATAATCTTAACAAATAAATTATGAGTTTTTTATAATCTTATTGATTGTGAGATCTCATCATATCTTTCTAGCTATGTTGACTTCATATAGTCCTAGGCTATGTAATTTTAGAGCAAGAGATTAAGATCTCCTTTACTTTGTACTTTTATTTTCAGTACTGTTCTTTACTTACTTACAATTCATATTTGAATGCAGTGTATGTTACTTTAATTTCATTTAATGCTTCATTGTCTTTCTTTACTTTACTTAGCATATATTCATTAAACATATAAATATTTCCATTTCATTTATTTTTAATTGCACATTAGTAGCTTCTAACCATATTTAAGATGCTTTTTCTCTTACCTCTTTATTGTATGCTAGAGCAATTATATTTGTGAGTTACTACTCATCTTTCCTTTCTACTATTCTTCTTTACAGTTATATTTTACTTTCTTCTCTTACTTGATGCTTTTAAATGCTCCGCAACAATTTCAAATTGTAAATTAGCATGTGTGATATCCAACTAAATAATGTGCTTAGACTATTTAGTCTAATTATCTTTATCTTTTTCTTGACTGTGCCCTACCGTATTTTAAATATCAAAAATACGATAGATCAGGAGCAATACCACACTCGTGGTGCTGGACCTAGTGCTTGAAGATTATTTTTTGCTTCCATTTTTCTTTCATTTTCAATTACTTATGTATGAGAGAGACTTTTTGTCTTTTAATTTCTAATTCCTAAATTTGTAATAATTAATTTTCTGTGATGCTTTTACTTCTTTTTGTGATGAATATACTTTCATTTAAATGCTTGAATTAGATAAGTGGATAGTTTTTCATGTTCTACTTGCACTTGTTTCACATTCTTTCTCTTTTATTATTGCAATTTTCTTAACTTAACACCCTCACAAAGATACTTGGCCACATAATGCCTAGTGTTGGGTTAGTTTCCTTATAACCTCGTGTTGAGTGTTATGGTAGTGCTCCAATATTGGATTGGGTTTCCGATCTAATATTGAGGGCGTTACACATATGTGTCACATATATTAAATAATTGAAATAAAAATATGTCTTGCATCAGTTGTACACAAATGACCATTCTACTAGGCAAATTTGGAATATTATGATCGAACAATGTTTGGGTTCAAAAGACATATCACATATCTATACTATGAGCCCCCCCACCGTATGCTAGAGTATAGCTTCTTGATCGTTCCAAAAAAACTAGTCTCGTCATAAATAATACCACTCAATGCAACAATCTCATAACCCTTTACTGCACACTTTCTCAAGATATCTCAATAAAATTTGTAATATTTTTGATATATAATAATTAAAATAATATATCAACTTGAAATATAATAAGCACTCAAAAGTAGTGCAAAGAAGTAGTAAAAGTAATAAATGCAATGCATGATATTTGATACCTTTTCTTAGTAATTACTGTAGATGTGTAAGGAGTCGGGTGACAGGAAGGTTCATTAGGGAGGAGGCTTTGACGAGGAGATAAGAAGCTAGGATAGGGGAGCTGGGAGATGGACGAGGCTTTGTACGGGAGAGGGCTTGGGAGGATGAGGAGACCATTGAAATAAAGGGGAGCGTGAGGGAGATTTATAGCGAGAGGAAGGCAATGCAAAGGGTTATGAGAATATGAAGGGGCACAAGAATGCAAATTGTCATAAGAATGTAAAGGGGAACAGAGGAAAAGGAAGTTTTAACTGCCCAAAAAAACATTCTAAGAATTTTGATAATGACCCACCAGACTTTTAATAAAATCAATAATGACGACAGGTTGTTATAGAATCTCCCATTTTAAAATGATGTTGTCCTCAACATCACAAATGAAAAGATTTATTTTGATGTTGTGAGTTTATTGTGAGCTGTACATATCATTTTCATAAGTATTCTCATTGAAACTCTGCATTACTATGAATGGATTATTGTATGGATCTCATCTATTTTTGTACCATCCCATTTAATTTGTCCAATCCTGCTCTGATACCAACTCTGAGTACCTGATGCTGGGTTATCTCGAGTTAATCCAGCATTGGGCTCTTTGAGCCGCAAAACCCTATTGGGTATTTAAATGAGATAGTATAATATTGTAAATGAAATATTTAAGAGCCATACACAATAAAAAGTAATAGATTCATCACTTCATATTAATTCATATTTGCAAAATACAATCCATAGTATGCCCCATAAAAAATTCATGCCTTTTAATAATAAAATAAAATGAAAAATCAAAAGAAAGCAAATAGATAAAAGATGCATAATAGTATTTTAACTCCACAAGCTCCTCAAGAATTTTCATTCAAGCATTTTCACTAACTCCTGATCTGACACATTTCAAAAGTGAGGGCATTTAAATACTAGCTAGCCTTGAGACTAAGTATCATATGATATCAAACTTTATATTTATTCAAAATAGTAAGAAGTGTGCAATAAGTAAGAAAATATAGGGGAATAAAAATATAACAGCATATAAAAAGGCATATAACAATAGTATATCCATGCAAAATAATTAATTTAGGCAATATAAAATTTGCTAAGCATTTCAAATGGATATTCTACAAGTAGCCATCAAAATATCACACATTCAGAAAATAATTAAAATAAAAGATATGTCTTGCATTAGTAGTACACAAATGATAATTATGTTGGAAAAATTCAAAACCTTAAGATCAAACAATACTTAGGTTTATAAAACATATCACATATCTATAGTATATATTCCTTATTGCTCCAAAAAGACTTGTTACAGCCCAAGATTGTTTTTAGGTTGATTAGACTTAAATCTGATCAGATAACGATAAAAATCATGATCCCAATTTAATTCAAATAAATATCGAATAAAAATACTTTTAATTAGAGAGTGAGGGGATCCTATTGCGAAAATTTGAGCGAGGACTAAATTAATTTTCAAAGTTTTAACATTCCAATGAACTTGGTGACATCAATGTCTTGGTATAAATAGTAGCTTAAAGATCAACACACACATGCGCGCGCACACAATTTATTAGAAACTCAGCATTTCAATTCGATAAAATATATTAATATATGAGATCTTTAAGTGCGTTAAGGAGACTATTTTATGATAATATAAAATATTAATAATTTCAGCAAATTATATGTAGTAGCCTTTAATTTAGCATTTATGCAATTTAATAAAACCCAACATTTTAATTCAATAAAATATGTTAATATAGATGAGCCTTTTTAGTGGTATAGGAGCAAACTTCTAACATGATGTAGGATATTTACAATATCATTAAATAAAATGTAAACATCAAATTAAAATATATTAATCAAATCAATAACATGTAGGTTCCTTAAAGTGTAATAAAATTTTAATAAGAAAAATATTATGAAATAAAACATTTCATTTGAAAATTAATTATGTTAATTACCTTTTATATATTATTTAGGATAATTAATGAACTTATGAGCCGAGAGAGCTCTAATTTCAACAATTTTAACATTATTAAATTCTTTATAATATATGGAGCCAAAATATACTAACATTATGTTATTTTGACATTAATTCAAAAATATCAATTTTATAGTCTTAAGAATCTAGTATTAATTTAACCAAAATAGGCAGTCTTAATTAGATCCCTTAAACCCTCTAGATGGTTTAGGACTTAGTTTAACTCATAATAGACTATTAATATATCATTAGATCAGAGAGTTGGTAGGAATATACCTAATCCTAAGACCTAAGTTAGATTAAACCTTAAATCAAGCTAGATTTATGTCTATACTTTAGTAAAAGCATCAGAGAATTAGAGAACTCATCAACCTTAGACAATTTGGGGCTTGATTAGCCACAATCATTAAGGTTAGATAATGTCAAGCCCCGCCCCCGCCGTGGTCCTGTTAACATGATTACGGTGGTGGTGGCTGTCACGACAGATCCCTCACTTATCATTAAATTAGATCTCCACCATAATCCACTAATAAGGGAATGATATGTCATATAATGTGATGAGATCTCACTAAATGCAAATATAATAATTACAGAGTGCAGAAGCAAGTAAAAGCTAACATCCATTTATCTATAATGTAGAAATAACTAAATCCAACTCAGAATAAAAAATGCAACAAAAGAAAATACAATCAAAAACATGTATTATTACAATATTGAATTAAAGATTACTAAAAGCAAAATAACCACTTAGCCTCATGGAATACAAAAGAGCAGCCTAACTAAGGGTCCTTAGCAACAAGGTGATCCTCCTCTTGATTCTACTCATCTCCCGGTGCTACCACCTCGAACAACTTGAAATCTGATATTGTCGATTTTACAATGCCAGGGTCCCAACCAAAAAAGAGAAAGACTAGTTAGACAATTGTCTAAGTACATTTTATGCTGTTATTTTTTGTATTTTATGATATCACAAATCATCCTAAGTTGATATGAGCTACAAAGCATCATATGAAAGGATTAAAGCTATCAATCATACATTTATAACTTAAATAAAATATGAGGTAAAAGATATACCTCAACCTGAAGCTGCAAAAAAGATTAAATAATTTATATATAAACTACTAAATACAAGAAAAGTCCTAAACAAGTATGATCAAATTCTGAATAAAATGCAATATACACAAAACTGAACTGAAATCTAGCATACTAACATGCTTGCACATAAAACCAGAAATGCTGAAAATATAGAAATACTGAAAATGCTGAAAGTATTGAATATACTAAAAATACTGAACCAAAAATATCTTAAACTAAATAGAAAACATTTTTAATTGGACATGTACCTAGATTAGTCATACCATAATAGAAAATTAGCTCGGCTAGCCACCGAATTCAAAATTGAAGCATTTAGGACATTAATGCCTAGATCAACATAATATCATATATCATCCAGGACACTAATATTGGGCCATAGCTGGACTATACTGTATTGTATCTCAATATCAAAATTGTAGAGGCAGACTAACTATGACACATTCCACTAAACTATTATCTGATTTACTGATTTATCTGATTTATCCACTTATCTAATTCATTTATGTTCATGACTTGTGCAATTTCAAATCTAACATAGAACATTCATCAAATATTCTATATTTCATCTAATATCTCAAAACATAAAGGCTCAAAATAAGAAAGCAATGCATACAAAACAAAGTAAAAGCAGTACTACATAAAAATCTATGATGTCATTTATTTTCTAATTTAATTATTCTAACTATTCTAAGATTATACAAGCTCAGAATCTCCAACATCCTACTATTCAAAATAAACTCAGAGCTATGGTCCTATAAGGTTTAAAATAATTAGAACTAATCAAGTTCTAATTTAATTCAATTAATGATACTTACATAAATTTAATAATAAATCAATCATCTTAGTTAATGAATTTAATAACTCGACCCAATATTGATTACGATAAATAAAGATTAAAGAATTAAGAGTTAAACTCCAAAATATTGGGGTTTAAACCTCTTAATCCAAAGGTACTAAATACTAAAGGTCTAAATTTATTCCCAACTCTCACGGACTAAAGGTTAAGGCAATCTTATTAAATATAATCAAACTTAATAAGATGGATCTCTAATCTTAAATTTAGGTTAAAATATAAAATAATCTTAAGTAAAAGATAAAATCTGGAAATATAAAACCAAGACTTCATTCTATTGAGTAACCAATTTACCCAATGAATGAAATCTAGCCTAAGCCTACTACTAATTCTTAAGGATGAAGGCCTTAAGAGCTTAAGATAAGGAAAATACTTAAAGAATTTACTAAGGAAAGGACTTAGGAAAAAGGTTCAATAGCTAAGCATTTGTGTTATTTAATCTTAACTATACTCATTTAATGTTATGCTGAATTTAGGGAAGGCATAAGGTATGAGAATTTTGAACAAGAACCAAGGTTTACCTTAAAATCAATTTAATGAGTCTAAATGATCTAAACTTGGTTCTTAATCACTTATTTTAATGATTTTAATAAATAAAATAGATTTCTAAGGCTTAAGAACACTTAAAAATAATTTTGAGCAAAATGATCAAAATAACTTTACTTAAGGGTCAAAATTGTAACATTTAGAATTAAGGTTCCAAATTAAATTTTAATGATGCCAATTGATTTCTTACTGTCTAATATGAAGATAGACACTAAGAACACATAATTTGGCCAAGAATTAATACTAACTCATTAAGGGTTGATTAGCAATTTTTCTTAAGAAAAACTGAAATTTCAGCAATACTAATGTTCTACTCTACCTAAAGATTTCATATAATCTAAAATTACTAAAATTTGAGGTCAAATGACCAAGTATGGGCAAATCAAGTTTTGGCCCTTTTAAGGAGGTTAAGGGTTGGGTCCAACAACCTAACTTCTTTATTTGGTATCCAAATTGAGTAAAGTCAATGGACATTGTTTCCCTATAACACAATAATCACAATAAGATTGAGTTTGCTCAACTTGGACATTAAATAATCAACTTAGGCCTTAATTAGGGTTTATGGTAATTAGTGGATGATTAGTGAAATTAAATATAGAAATAAAAAAATAACTTCACCACTGTGTTCTACTCTATCTTAGGAGCTATCAGCAGATTGAATTTCTAAATTTGGATAATTAATGAAGCTAATATTCAATAATCCATTTTTTAAGTAATTAGGAATAATTAAACAACCTAATTATTGAAACTAAAATTTTATTGCAATTTACTGTTCTTTGCATTCTCTTGATCAAAATGATATATTATATTGCAAAATTTAGAGCTAAATTGACTAAGATATGGGCTAATAAAAATTCTAAGGTTTAATGGAAGATTATGGGACCTAAAAATGTCATTAGGCTAAATAATAGTCGAACAACAAAACTAATACTATCATATTAATCATGGTATTTTTCTGATTAAAATAATATATAACTTTAATATGTTTGGATTTCTAAATTTAAAGATATGTAAGTTTAAAGTTTTGGTAATTAATCAATTAATTAAACTAAATTTAATTAATTCTTTGATTAGTTTCTAATCCGACAGGATAAAATAGCGGAGGGCCCCACCATTAGATCGGTAGCAGAAGATGCAGGCCCCATGGTTCTGTGCAATAGATGAAGGGAAGGAGGGGCCCGCGCCTCAAATTCAAAGGCTGAAGAGGGGAGGCCCACAGTCCTACGATTTGACGTGCAACAACCAGCGGGTCGGGTCCAGCTTGAGCCGACCAAAGATGGGGTCATCTTACCCATCCAAAATCCAACACAAGGAGTCTACGGCACAAAATTTGGAGGTCGATCCGGCCTCGCCGGAGGCCGGCCCGCACTGTAATTGACATAGCATAGCGCTAGTAGATCTACCCAACGACGGTTGGATTAGGGACGGAGGTGGCCTCTAGCTCCGGCCACCTCAAACCCTAGTGCTAATCCTACGGACGAACAGAACAAGTGAGCGAAGGAAGTACTGTGGAGTACTGTGGATCCTTCGCTAAATATGTCCGATCAAGCTCGAACTAGCTTGATCGAACCGATCAATTTATAATCCATAGCATGAAATCATTATTTGAATCAAGAATTGCAGTAATCGAATGAAGGAAATGAGAGATCTAGTAGTATCTGGTCAACGATCGTCGAGACAGGGTTCAATCAGGACAGAGCTACGGCTTCCCGGGCTCAAGGTTGACACAGTCGAGGCAAAACCGTCGGTTGGGATGCGAAAGGAAGCTTAAACGAGGCTTGAGAGTGGTGGAAATTGCCATGCATTCGCGGTTAAGCCACCTTGCACTCGCTCTGCATGACACGCAGGCTGCGAGAGTGGCTTTGGGGACGAAGGCTCGAGAGCCGTTCGATCTCCCGCAGAGATCGGATCGAACGCCTCGGGTGAAGAACCTTCCGATCAGACAGCGTGAGGAACGACACAGGATGGACATGATGGAGCCGTTAGTTTTTAATTAAATAAAGATTTGATAAGAATTGAGAGTAAAATATATCAGAATTGTCAAAATTGAAATCATCTTGATTTGAAATCAAATGAATCTAGTTGCACATAAGTCTTGCATTCAAAGGGTGAAAGAATTTGCTATTATATTCCTACAAATATTAAAGTAGTTGAATACTATGTAGGACTATTAATTGAACAAAATTTATCACATATATAGAATTTCCTTTGATCATATCAAGTGAAAATTATTATTGTCATGGTTTATGTTCAATTTAATTATGTTCACATCACATGCATGTATATGTCCTATAAGTCATTCATGCAATTTGAGCTATATTGGCTCCATGAATATTGTTAAACCCTTGCAAAACTAGAAGAACAAAATTGGGTGAAATACTCAATTTCGTTATGAACAGGAAAATCCCTAAATGCCATCAGGATAACCCCTCTCTCAACCCCACCATGCACACGATTGGCTTGCATGGAGGTGGGGCGATAATTGTCGAGCTCATCCAGGCTCGAGCTAGACCAGATGAGCTATGATATGCTCATGATATATAGTAGTCTATAGTGGAGTCTTGCCGAGTAGGACCCAGGCGTATTGGGTGGGCTCAGACATCAAGAGTAGGCTTGTTTGAATTAACCTCAGTTCGAGGAAGGTGCAACCACATTGACCCAACTCTAGTATGGTTGTAAAGGGAAACTTTGGTCTGCACAGTAAGCCATAGTGGGAATTGATCGGCCGAGTAAGGTCTCGACGATCGACTCCACAAACCATGGGGCTTCTGATGCCAATCGATGCGCCTAGTTACAATGAAATTTTTGGTATAAATAAGAAGATCTGAGGTGGTCTGTAGTAGTGACAATCGATAGTGGAAGTGAAACCTAGTTAGGTGATGTCGGGAGAAGCCCCGTAATGGGCTGGGCCCACCCGCGACTCATGTCATTAAGTTGAAGTAATATTTTCTGAATATTTCCGGAACCCATCAGTTCGGCAACCCATGCCCTAGCCCAATAACAGAAATGTAATATTCTTGGAATGTTCTATTTCGTAATGACAATGTAGCAAGTTTAAGTAAATCAAATATTTATGAAATTTATGCATCATATATTAATGAAATAATTTGGTGAATATAAATCCAAAAATAAAGATAATATATATCATTTTGATCAAAAAAAAATGGATGGAACCATAATATAAAATGAAACTTAAATTTCAATGAGTATTTTTACTAATTATCTCTTAATAATGGTTGAGAGTACTTAGTAAAAATTAAGACTTGAAAATTTAAGAAAATTATGTTTAAGGTGTCAATGAACTACTTAGATAGTAGGGAATCTTTAAATGAAGAAAATTTGGAGTTTTTATGGGAAATTTACAAAGTCAAATATTTTGGTATTAGAATAATAATATTTTAATCAAAATTTAAAAAATCTATCAATGTGTTGAATTAGATTGCCCAATTATCTTAGAATAATCAAACCAATGATTATCATTAGTTTGGGAGTCTAAGAATACCTAATTCAAGCTTAAGTAGCTTGATGAGTTTTTTATCAAATTCAGGATCTAAGCTTGTGGGTTAAGCCTAAGACTTAAGATGGGTTTGAACATTAATTGCAATTTGATTAGTTTGAGAAATTAGAAAATCCAGTATAAGTATGGGTAGAATCTTGAGAGACTTGATCCAATTGATGGTTGGATCTTAAGTAGCCCAAGTCCTAAGATAGGTAGAAAGTGAGAATTTAGCTTCTAAGTTAGCATTTAAGAGTTTAATTTTCAGTATTTTGGGTAGGTCATCCTCAATGAGAAGCTATCCTAAATTCAATAAGTTAAGTCACTCGTAATATCATATCAAATCATATTAGATCAGTTCATTAAGTTAACTTAGATAATTAAATTAGATTTTAGACAATAATGGATATCACAACTATAGTGATTACTTTAAATAAGTCTTGATGCTGCATTGCTTTGAGCCTAATCCTTGTTGTATAAAATAATATTTGTGCATGAAAATGAAAACTTAGTAAATTAGAAATACATTCATCATTTACGGCTCATCAAGGAATTTTATCTGTACAAAAAGAGCATAGTCAACAACAAATTATAAGTGTAATTAGGAGACATACGTTGTAACAACCCAAGATTGTTATTTAGTCTAATCCTAGCTTAATTACATCCTAATTATCATTCAATTGAGTTCATCTTATCATTAGAATCAATCCCCAAAGATTTAGAATAATTCGGAGCTCAATTTAATATTTGGATTATTTTAACAATATTTAATAAATTAGAAAATTGAGATATTTAATTTGACCTCGAAATCGAAATCCGACTTTGCCATTGCGCTCATCACTCCCAAATTAGTTATGAGTGATGTTTTGGACGTGTTTGGAAGTCGTAGGATTTTCACGAATATTTTAATGTATTTAAATACCCCAAAAAATAGGAAAATTAAATACTCGTTGGAATCAAAATCCGACTTCGCCGTTGAGTTCCTCACCCCCAAATTAGGTAGGGGTGAATTTTTAAGATTTTCGGAGCTCGATTATAAAATCTGATTTTTAAAGCATTAATTAATTTAAATCAATTAAGTTAAAATTAATAAAATCCATTTTTCATTTCCTTCCTCCTTTCCTCTGGTTGGGACCCATCCTTTCCCCATTCAGCGCCACCTACCCTTGCCTGGCGCACGCAAGAGCCTCTGCTCCCTCTCCTCTCCCTCCATGCTGTGATGGGAGAGAGGTAAGTCCTCTCCCATAGGCCATGCCTACCACATTCTCTTCTCCTTCTCCTTTAAAGGCAGCTCTCAGCTCTCCCTCCATCCATTGCTATCAAGCTGAAGCCCATCCTCTCTTCGTCCCTTCTCTTGCTGTACTTGCCGAAGGAATGTCCAAGTCCTCAAGCTCCCAAGTTCCTACAGAAAACAGAGCTCTATTCCTCTATTCATTTCAAAGCCAAGGTACCTCTTCTCTTTATCAAATGGTTGCTACATTTACCTTGCATATCTGTTTCATGTTAATAAGAATCTGTGGTTGAGTTATGAAATCTATTAGAGCTCATTAAGGTAGTAAATTTCAAGGTAAATGAACAGTTCAGTTTTTCCTTCTTTCTGTATACCAAGACCTTTAACCTCTTTATTTTCATTATTAAAATAAGTGTTTCATGTCGATTTTGATATCAATGGAAAAGTCTCAGAAATACATTTCCATCGGTATATGGCACCGCTCGTAAGATGCTCTAATTTAAGAGTATTTAAGTGTGAAAGGAGACCCGTTAAGATTTTCGCACAGGCGAAATCACCGTCGGGCGCTACAGCGCGCCGTAGCGTCTGAGTTTCAAGTTGAAATCCGTCGGGGCGCGCTGTAGCGCGCCGCAGTTGTGCCACGCGCTGCAGCTGATTCGAATCGTAAGTCCGCTACATCGCTCCGGAGCGCCCGTGTCTCGAGTTGACTCAAGTAGCGCGCCATAGCACGCCACAGCGCGTCGTAGAGCCTGGCTCTCGGCCAAGGACCGCTACAGCGTGCCATAGTGCCCGCATCTCGAGATAACTGCGCCTTAGCGCGCCGCAGCACCTGAAAACGCTGCAACACGCCACAGTGCTGAAACCCGTCATAGCACCCATGCCTCAGGAAAACCGGCTCCACAGCGCGTCGTAACGTCTGGCTTTCTGCCATAAGGCGCTACCATAGTGCTCAGAATTGTCCGAAAGTGCCCATAACTATCCGAAATGGCCCATTTTTGTCATTTTTCGTATTTTAATGACTTTATGACCCTAATGGGACCAAAATATATCAAAATTGAACCTGAATTTAATAAAATTAAGCATTGTGTGATTTTAGGGGTGCCTTTCAATGTGAAACCTACCCCTTAAATTTTGATCTTAAGCAAAATCTTAATATTGAAATGATCATAACTTAATCATTAGACATCAGAATTCGGTGTTCTTGGACTCTATGGAATCCTTGGATAGTAGACAAAAGAAAACCAACCGAATTTTTATATTTCACTAAGTGAAATTACCAAAATGCCCTTATAGGTTAAAATTCTTAAATTGAACCCAAATGACATAATACTTGCCCAAATTTGATGTAGCTACTGTTTATCTTCAAGTTAGATAATAAGGAATCATTTGGCATCAACAAAATCCAATTTGAAGCCCTTAATCAAAAAATAACATTTTATACTCTTAAGTAAGGGCAAAAAGGTCATTTTGCCTAAAACTTAGGTTCAGTACCCTAAACCTCTAAAATATTATTTAAATCATTAAAACCAATAATAAAACTGATTTGGAATCAATTTAGAACCCTTAACCCTATAATTAGGTAATTTGGTAAAATTCCCATTTCAAGTTTTGAAAATCCTAAGTAAAATTAGGCATTCTAATTTAGTCTTAATCACATCTTTCTTTAAGTAAATCAGGACAACAAATAAAGATAAATTGTAATAATTATCATCAATTCTTAAAATCCCATAATTCCTTTATTAGGAGTTTCTTAGGATCTACACTTTACCTTATGATCTTTTTCTTAAGATTAAGAATATATACTACATTAAATTTCATTCATTGAGTAAATAGATTATTTAATAGATAAAATCTTGATTTTATTAGTTTCTAAATTTTCATACTTTAATTCTGATTATTTTATCTTTCAATATTAGCTTAAGATTATGAGATTCATCTTATTAAGTTCTGATTTTGCTTAATAGAATTTACCTTCATTATTAATTCACAATTAGACTTAAACTTTAGTCCTTAAGATTTATCCTTTGGATTATGTGATTAAACTCAATTTGTGGTGTTTAATTCATACTCTCTAGCTTTAGTAGATCTTGATCAGATCTTAGCTTAGGGCGTCTAAATTCATCAAATATGATGTGTTGATTACTTATTTAACTTGTACGCAATGTTGATTGAATTAAGTTATAACATGATCAGTTCTAATTGTTTTTAACTCATAAGGTCGTACTTCTAAGTTATACTTGATAGTATGAATTAGAAATCCTGAACTTGTATAACTTAGAGTAGTTAGAACAGATTAAGTAGATAACAATAGATATCACCTATCTGTAATATAGTCCCTTGATTATTATTGATTTACTTGTGCTTTTGCATTTCTTATATTTTGCGACATTACCTTGAACATGTCATATAAGAATATTGATGCATGAAATGAAAACTTAGAATAATAAGGATAACTTTTGCATAGGATTCAATAACTTATTAATCGTTCGCATTTTACCCTACTCAATAGGGGTAAGGAGAAATAAAGATTACTTAATATTACTCATTGATGAGTGTTGTGTTAAGTTGAAACCCGAATAGTCTTGCAGACGTGCTCGACTCCTTAGCTACTTCTGGATATGTCCATAGAAGTAAAGTAAATAACTATAATATTACTGCATTTGTATTTACTGTCTCCTCAGTTCAGTTCTGCTTCATTATTCCGCCTTATTCATGTGTTGCTCAGTTATAAATGATGTATTTATAAATTTCCATATCCCTTTGTATGCTTGTTGCACCCTTACGCTTTGTTTGTTTTATAGTCAAAGTAAAATAGTGATATCATAAAACTCATGAACTTAAATAGCCTAAAATATACTTAGACAATATGTTTAACTAGATTTTCTTTTCTTTGGTTGGGGCCCTGTCATTGTGAAACCGATAATGGCAGGTTCTGAGCAATTTGAGGACCTTGTGCCTGAAAAGGAGCCATTCTTGGAGGAGCATCAGGTCGGGGTAGAAGATCAGTAGATTAGCTGTCATTTTATTCTACTTGTGAGGACGAGTGATTTGATTCATTTTTAACTTATCTTAAAATTGATGTAATAACTCAGGTACACATGTATGTTCTTTTACTATACTATTTTATATTGAGCTGCATATTTACTTCTTACTTGTATTGTAGTGGATTGAATGTAGCATATTTTATTATCTTTGCTTCCGCACTCTGGTAAATGTATATACTTAGTGAATGATTCCGGTGCATTATTCAGGACACATTCTTCCCTTATTAATGGATTGAGAAATTACACCTTAATCTAATGATAAGTGAGGGATTTGCTAAAATGGCACACCACTCCTTAGCCTTGATTGTTGGTGGTTAAGGGGTGAGGCGCTACAATTGGTATCAGAGAACTCCATGAGATTGGAATTTGCATTCCTCTCTACCTAATGGTTGTTCTTCTGACAAATCAGTCACTAACTAAATACTAGAGCTACATCAAAGGTACCATAGTCTTGTGCTCAGAATAAAAAGCATATAATGAAAAATACCTACATAACTATATAATACGCAAGACTATAAAATTCAAACATTAGTAAACAACTTGATTTGACAAAAATGAACTTTATTGAACATATGGGATATGCTTTGCTGAAATAATTAATAAAAGAAATGAACTAATCCATTTCCAAATTTTCTTAAATTCTCAAATAATGTTATTTTCTCTAATTCATATCACCGGCAACACTCAGTTTGCCGATGAGTATTGGTGGGTTACCACCGGCAACACTCAGTTTGCTGATGTCGAGTTTGAAGACATTACATGGGACGAGTTCCTTGAAGCATTCCAGGCCCGATACATCCCCTTGTCCACCAAGCACAACTTGGGGGACATGTTCTTAAAGCTGCAGTAGGGGAACCGTTCTGTATCCGCATATGAAGCTGAGTTCTGGCGCCTTGCGAGGTTTGCCACTAACTTAGTTTCCACCAAATTGGATCGCTGCCACCGATTCCAATGCGATATGCGGGCTTCCACCGGAAGTCAAGTCATTCCTCTCCGTTTATCAAACTTCGCCGAACTCCTGGAGTTCACCAAAGTGGTGGAGCAGAACAAAGCAATGGAATGACCCAAAAGGAGTTTTGGGTCAACCTCCTTCCAACATGATCACCCTAAGCAAGTTAGGGTGCATCAACTCGAAGCAGAAACTCCACCGGCTGACCTCTTCAATGGCTGCACGAGGCCTCATCCCTATGATCAATGCTACCATGGGGGTCGCGCTTGTTAAACCAGCGGGAGGTCAAGCCACAACTATCTACAATGTGCCGCCAAAGAAACCATCAACGGTGACCAAATTGATCACTCAAAGCATCGATAAGTCTTTGACCTATTCAGAAAGACCCCCAGCCTACAGTAGCACTACCTCCTTCTACAGCTCCACGGCGCAAGACAGCCATTTTCCCTTGCCCAAATGCTCCAATGCCACCCCCACAGCAGACCTACAACAACAGGCCTACTGGCCCTACTCATGTTTATACCCTCACTCCAATTGAGGCTGCTGAGGATAACCATGTGGTGTCAAGTACACGCTTTTGAACCCCTCTATTTTTATAGTTACTACTTGCTTAATGTAGTTAGTAATTATTGCATCTGTAAATAGATTCAATTTGTGTGAATGACAAATCTTGCAATATATTATTCGACACTAGAGCTAGTCACTCCTTTGTTTCTGAAAATTGGGCAAAGTCACTCAACCTACCTTTATATCGCCTAGCCAATCCTTTAAGCGTTGGGTTGCCATCTGGAGCCCAAATGCCAGCTTGTCAATGCTGTAAAACACAAATCCCTATTGAGGATAAAGAATTTGAAGCCAAGCTAGTAGTCCTTTCTATAGCCAACTTTGATGTGATTTTAGGCATGAACTAGTTGAGACAACATAATGCCACTATCAACTGTGTGAAGAAGAAAATCACCATAGGCAGCGGTAGTCAGGCCAAATCCTTCATCGGTAACCTTAGCACACGAGCTTCATTAATTAATGTTATAGAAGCAAAAAGGCTAGTCAAGAAAGGTTGCGATGCCTACCTAGTGACAATACTAGGTGAAAAGAAGGATAACATTCCCATAACCAAAAACCCTATCGTTTGTGAATTTCTTGATGTCTACCCTGAAGATCTACCCGATCTTCCACCCACTCGGGAAGTGGAGTTCATAATAGACACAATTTCTGTACTGAATAAACAAAGCCCCTTATCGTATGGCGCCCAAAGAATTGCAGGAGCTGAATAAACAATTGCAGGAACTGCTAGAGAAGGGTCTCATTAGACTGAGCTCGTCTCCTTGGGGAGCACTAGTACTGTTTGTAAAAAAGGACGGTTCGATGCGTATGTGCATCAACTATCGTGAGCTGAATAAAGTCACAATCAAGAACAAGGACCTGTTGCCTCGTATAGACGACTTGTTCGACCACTGTCAGGAGCCAAAGTGTTCTCGAAGATCGACCTACAATCTAGTTATCACCAACTGCAAGTCAAGGACTCGGACACCGAGAAAACAGCATTTAGAACTCGATATGGACACTATGAGCTCTTAGTAATGTCATTTGGGTTAACAAATGCACCCTCAATATTCATATATCTAATGCAGCACATTCTCAAACCCTACCTCGATAAATTCGTTATCGACTTCATCGACGACATTCTGATCTATTCCAAGAACAAAAAGGAACACGAAGATCACTTAAGAATAGTGTTAGAAGAATTACGTGATGACAAGCTCTGCGCAAAGTACTCAAAATGTGAATTCTGGATCGATTCAGTAGCATTTTTAGGTCATGTTGTAGATGCCCAGGGCATTAGAGTTGATCAAAACAAGGTCAGCACTATCCAGTAATGGATTCAACCCAAGTCAGTGACCGACATCAGGAGTTTTTTGGGCTTAGCCGATTACTATATAAAGTTTGTGAAGGGCTTTTCCTAGACAGCCTCCTCACTGTCCAAGTTAACCCAGTAGGCCATACCATTCGAATAGTCTTCAGCATATGAAGAAGCATTTTAAGCATTGAAGGAAGCACTATCCACTGCTACAGTTCTAGTTCCTAAAGAAAGTGTGAACTACTAAGTCTATACTAATGTTTATGGTATAAGCTTGAGTATTGTGCTAATGCAAAAAGAAAAGGTCATTGCTTATGCTACCCACCAGTTGAAGTCACATGAAAAAAACTATCTCGTCCATGATCTTGAACTCGGCACAATCATTTTTGCTTTGAAAATATGGCGTCACTATCTATATGGAGTTCAATGCTCTATATTTACCAACCACCAGAGTTTGAAATATATATTCACTCAGCGTGAGCTCAATTGCTATCAGAGAAAATGGTTGGAACTCATCAGCGATTATAATTT
This sequence comes from Gastrodia elata, assembly GCA_016760335.1. NCBI lineage: Eukaryota > Viridiplantae > Streptophyta > Magnoliopsida > Asparagales > Orchidaceae > Gastrodia > Gastrodia elata. Next base: position 78,553,936 of record CM028670.1, on the reverse strand, counting down.
AGATATCCAATACCACCCAGGTAAAGCAAATGTGGTCGTCGATGCTCTTAGCCATCACGCTACCTTATTAGCTATAATTACTTCAAGTGCATTAGAAGAAGAATTCCGCAAATTATAAATCACCTCCGTGCGTGGAGATATGCTAAGCTTAATGCTAGCTAACATTAACGTGTAACCCACGTTTCATCGAGAAGTCTTCATTACACAAATTAAAGATGAGTATCTGAAGATCAATATTGATATTGAAGAAGGTCAACGTCAACAATTGTAGATGCATGGGACAGTTATTAATCAAGGTAATCGTCTATGGATCCCCAAGTCTATGCAACAAGAAGTCCTTACAGAAGGTCACAACTCTGGATATCATGTACATCCCGGAAGCTCAAAGATGTATCAGAATTTGAAACAGTCCTTCTGGTGGCCTGGAATGAAAAAAAATATTGCTGATATGTAGCCAAGTGCCATGCATACAGTTTGGTTAAGGCAGAGAATCAGAAGCTAGGTGGTCTACTGCATCCTTTAAAGATCCCAGAGTAAAAATGGTCGGATGTATCTATGGATTTTTCATGGGATTGCCTCGCACAAGATCCGGTGCCAACACAATATAGGTTTGAAACAATCCTAGTTGTTTCCCTAGCTAAATTCATATTAATTAAGCTAAACCAAGCTTTAATTTTTTGTTTCAATAGACTCAATAGATCATTTAAATCTAACCCTAGATGTTTGAAATCAATCGGAGCTCAATTGAGAATTTTAGTATTTTTGCCTATTTTTGAATCCTAAAAAATAGTTAAATTAATTTGATCTCCAAATTAAAATCTAACTGCATTTTTGAATCATTTTGGTTGCCCGATATGAAGAAACATGTAGCCAATTTCGTGGCTAAATGTCATGCCTGCAACTTGGTAAAAGCCGAGCACCAAAGGCCTGGTAGTCTTCTGCATCCATTAGAAATTCATGAATAGAAATTGGTTGATATGTCAATGGATTTCATTATGGGATTATCTCGCGCAAAATCTGGCGCCGATGCAATCTGGGTTATAGTAGATCGTTTAACTAAATCAGCGCACTTCCTTCCTATCTGTCAGACTAACTATGTTGAAAAGCTTGCAAAGCTTTATATTAAAGAAATTGTCAGACTGCATGGTATTCCGAAATCGATAGTATCCGACAGAGATAGCAGATTTACTTCTAAGTTTTAGCAAGCTGTGCACCAAGATCTGGGAACTACCCTAGCTATGAGTGCGGCTTTTCATCCTCAGACGGATGGTCAGACTGAAAGAGTAAATCAGGTTCTTAAAGATTTGCTTAGGCTCTGTATTGTTGATTTTGCCTGTTCCTGGGAGATCACATTCCGTTAGTGGAGTTTGCATACAACAACAACTATCAGGTCAGTATTAAAATAGCTCTTTATGAGGCATTGTATGGCAGGAAATGTAGTACTCCGTTAGCTTAGTCAGAAATGGGAAGCATTCAGCTTTTTGGATCTGAATTAGTTGAAGAAATTAATAAAAAGATTTATCTAATTCAATAGAGAATCTGTTCTGCTCAAGATCGCCAGAGCAAGTACCATGATGCTCATCATCGTCTTTTAGAATTCAGCGTTGGAGATTCTCTTTATCTAAAAGTTAGTCCAATGAAAGGTTTCTATAGATTTGGTGTAGCAACGAGACTCAGTCCCCACTATATTGGACTTTTTGAGATACTAGCCAATGTAGGATCATCAGCCTACAGGTTGGATCTTCCTAATGACTTTGCGTCATTCACAGTGTGTTCAATGTATCGTTATTAAGAAGATGTATCAGAGACCCTTCTCATCTCGTTCAGCTTCCAGCAGTAGAAATTCAGCCCGATCTTTAGTATGCTGAAGAACCAGACAAAATCTTAGCTCGTGACCAGAAGCAGCTAAGAAATTGCTCAACTCCAATGGATAAAGTTCAGTGGAAGAATCAATCTTTAGAAGAGTCTACTTGGGAAAAATAAGTGGATATGCTCAATAAATATCCGCAACTCTTTGCAAGCCCAAGTACCATTTCTTTTCCTTCCCTTTCTGCTCTATTTAACATTTCAGATTTGTAGTGTTTTCTTCACTTGAGTGATGTCGGGGACGACATCATTCTTAAGTGGGGGAGTCTGTAACAATCTTAACTGTTACCCTAGCTAAATTCAGTATAACTAACCTAAACCAAGCTTTAATTTTAGCTCCATTAAACTCAATGAGTTATTTAAACCTAACCCTATAATTTTAAAATCAATCGAAGCTTAATTTAGTATTTTTGTATTTTTGCATATTTTTTGATCCTAAAAAATAACTAAATTAATTTGATCTCCAAATTAAAATCTAATTATATTTTTGAATTTCTCATGCCCTAATTAGCTAGGAGTAAATTTTTAAGAATTTTTGGAGCTCATTAAGTCCTAAACTGGATTTAAAATTTATTATGAATAATTATTTAATTAATTAACTGATTTATATTATTTAAATTATATTTAGATTAATTTTAATACTTTGGGATTTGTTGTCGAGACCGCGACCGATCCGTTGCGAGGTCCCGACAGCGGCGTATCAGTTCACTCCAATGGATGCGTTAGCACACATCCTAGCGCATCCCATCCAACGGCGCTCTCTTCCCAACGCCTTAATCAAATCCTAGCTGACTGATCGAGTCCCTGCATCTGATGGCTAGCATTCCTCCCGCATTTTTGTTTAATCAAGAGCGCTTCAGGCCCTCCATATTCAACGGTCTCGCGATTAGACAGTGGATGCAGACCCTAGCGCTGTAGACCGTCGTCCCCAGTTCGCCCGCCCAACAGCCAAGATATCCTTCGTACAATTCGCTGCAAAGGTTGTCCCCATTACCCTCTGCCGCTTCCCTTAGCTGTTAGGATCCTTCCCATTAGTGCCCAAGCCTCCTTAGCTGATCGAGAGGGTCGGAGACCTCTAATTAAGGTAAGCTAAGTGAACCTCTCGGCCCGAGCCAAATGCCTGAGCCTCAGACGAAGCTTTGAACCTCCAGACGCTTCGTCTTCCTCCAACCATTTTCAGTCATCGAAGCGAAGGTACTAGATCTCCCTCATCTTTTATGCATTTCACGCGATCTTGTTCCGATTATTTATTGCATAGTATAGATTAGAAATTGGTCGGACCCGATCGAGATCGATCGGGTTCGATCGAGCCAATTTTGGCTTGAACTTACAGTGCTTACCGTTAACCCATCTTCCCAGAAATGTGAATGCTAGGGTTCGACTTTATCGTCGGCACAGACGTCCCCTGCCGTCGGTTCAGCCATCTACGGGTGGGTCAAGCTGAGCTCTGGCCGTTACAATGCGAGCCAGGCGTCTCCGTCACCGGGAAGGCCGACTGATGTCGTGCCCTAATGCTGTGGGCAGTGATGGGGAGGGTGAAGTCGGGTCGGGCAGCTCTGGCCGTTACAATGTGAGCTGTCTACCTCGCGGGACAACGAGGCGGGGCCCACAATGCACATCCCGTGTTTCCATTGCATGACGCATGAGCGTGGGACCCACATCGGTTGGCGTCTCTGCGTCATGGGTCCCACCGGGTGAAATGTCGCACAACGTCAGCTTTGGGGCCCGCCGCTCTCTTCATCCTGCAGAAGATTCATTAATAAAAGAAAATGTTTAATTTAATTAAATCAATTAAATGTTTAATTAGCTAAACTTTAATCCCTCAAAATTTTAAATCCACTTATCTAAATATATCAAATATATATACCATTTTAATCAGCAAAAATCAAGGAATAATATGGTGCTGTCAATTTTCCAATTGGACGTATATTTCATATAGTGACATTTAGGATCCCTACCTAATTACCAAAATACCATAAATATTCAAATGCTCATAATCTTGCACACACTAATCCAAATATAGCCAATATGGGTATTAAAGTAATTAGGAGAATTTCTAAATTACTTTGATAGTGTCAATTTCTCTGTTTGGGTTGTATTTTTGCCTAATCACTTTTATGACCTAACTCTAATTACTCTTATTAACCTTAGAATTTCAATTGACCATAATCTGATCAATTGAGTTCCAAATTAGATCTTCCAATATATCATTTTGATCAGAAAAATTTAATAAATAGTAAACTACAAAAATATTCAGGATTTGATGACTAGATCTATTAATCAACCATAATCATCTTAAGACTTGATTAGTGCAAATTAGCAATTTTATTAATCCAAATTGAATTATTTCAATTTCTGATAACTCCTATGGTAGAATAGAACCTAGTGGTATAGTTAGTTTAGTGATTCTATGATTAATTTTACTAATCACTTACTAATCATCATAAACCCTAATTAGGTCATAATTTGACCAAATTGGGTCTACTCCCAATTAAAGTATTTAGTGGGTCATAGGCAAGCTATAGCCACTGACTTTACTGAATTTGAACTTCAATTAGAAAAGTTAAGTTTTTGACCCCTCTTAAGAAATCCTAAATTATATTTTAGAACTCTAATCTTATTTTGACTATAACTTGACCAATACATATCAGAATTCAAAAAATTTAAGTTTTATAGAACCCTTAGACAGTAAGCTTTAATAAACTGACATAAAATTTAGATTTCATTAGATCAAATTACCAATTTACCTTTATGAGTCAATTTCATTAATTTGATCTCATAAGACTTAATAATTATCCAAATTTAGTGAACTAACTTTCTATCTTCATGTTAGACAATAGCCACTAAAAATTTTTAATTTAGAGCTCTAAATCAAAAAAAATATTTTAGACCCTTAAATAGGGGCAAAATGATCATTTTGCCCAATTTTAGGGTTAAGTGCCTTTAAGCCTTAAATTCATAACTTAATCATTAATTTCTTTAAGTAAAATGTTTTAGAAATTAGTTTAAATGATTTAAGTCTTTAATCAAAATTTCATGCAAAACCTAGATACATCAAGCAAGAATCATAACTTACAACCATTCATTATGCATTCCTTTATAACCAATCACGGGCTCCAAATACATATGTTGTTGTCTAGATAACTTCACAAATAGATGATAGTGCTTACTTAAAGTTTTTTTTAGTGCTAAGGATGAAATCAGAGATGATATTTGAGTTTAAAATATGAATCTTATTTTTATATCAAAATATTTAAAAAATTTTTTGTTAAAGTGATCAATGGGTTCAATTAATAGGGCTTGATCGGATGTGATATATATTCTGATGCTGCCTTAAATCGTGAAATGTCATATTGATCCTTCTCCCATCTAGGATTAGAATAAGTTGCAATTGATCTCATGAGGCATTGGATCTCTTACTATTTATTTAAGAGAATATAACATTATTCTTCCTTAAGTTTGTAATTTACTTTTGGTGACATAAGCTCAAGAGAAACATATTATAAGTGGCAATGGAGTGCAGTCTGAACATTAATAAGGATTCCTAATATGTTTCATGGCAACAAAAGGACGTGGTTTAAACAATAGTAACTTTAATTACAAGATAGATTTATTTGAGATATAAGATCTGTATAACAACTTTTAATACTAATATTTATAATACATAATAATGAAGATTTTAGCCATTCACTTTAGATCCATATTTGGGATTTTGATTAGCCATCCTATTAGTGGTTTACATTCACCCATTTCATGAGTTGTTGGGGATAAGCACTGAAGGCTTTGGGCATAGAGCCAACTATTGAATCATTGTATGCTCAAGCCTAACTAATTTAGTCTTGCATTGTAAATTGAACTTTTTCTTCCAAACCATGAAATTTTTGGAACTGATCTCAAACACTTAGTAAGTAAAGCAACTCCACCTCCCTCTTTAGTTCTTAAAATCTAGAATATATAACAATAGTTGCCAATCATGAAAGCGTAGGTAGAGTATTCAGTAAGAGTTATTTTGCTAACATTTTAAAAAGGTGTGAAATCAACAACAATATTATTTTAAGAAAAAATTTGCATCAAAAAAAATAAATGAGCTAACATTTGCATCATATGAAAGAAAATTCAAGAATTGCATTACTCCAAACTCACTATAAGCACTGCATTTCTCGACTGATATAAAAATAATAATTAAAATAATAAAATTTAAAGTTTATCATAATCAACTTATGTGATAGCACTATCTCCTTTTTAAGCCTAAGATCCTCAATCCTCATTAGAAAACTTAGATACTGGCTTAAACTTAAGAAGCTAACAACTACATGTCAACAGTCAATATATGAAAAATGATGAGTCTTTTCTTTGAATCTTCTACAACCTTCTAAAAGGCTAGATCCCTCATAATTTCGCCCTGAGCTGCTAGCACGTTCTACTTATACAGGTTCATTTTTATTTCTTCCTTCAAAGACTATTTGTCATAAATATTTGTAAATGGAAATAGACTTAAACATAAGTACAAGGAATAAGACTTTCAAATAACTCTATGTACCTAAAAATATGAAATGTTTAATTATCACTTGTGTTGACAAGTCCTAGTTGTTCTTGTTGTGACTATTTTGGGGATCAAGTGTCGTTGGAGGAAGAGGTGTCGCCAATAAGAGAAAGTTTGGCTTGGTGAAGACGAAAACGATGGAGTTGTGGTTTGCCCGAATCTCCAAGCTCAGTGACAGGATGAGGTAATGGGAGAGGTGAACAATCAGCTGTGAATCGAAAAGCTAGGAGTTGGAGGGGGTTTTGCATGGGAGAGGGCTCAGGAGGAAGAGGAGATCGCTGAAGAGGAGGGGAGAGGGAGGGGGAGATATAGCGGGAGGAAGGGAATGCATTGGGTCACAGGAATGTGAATGGGCACAAGAATGTGATAGGGTGCAGGAATGGAAGGAGCACGGGAATGTGAAAGGGCACAAAGGAGAGGAGAGTTTTAATTGGCCCATAAAAAATTTAAAAATTTTTTATAATGACCCATCATGCTTTTAATAAATTTAGTAACGACCATGGGACGTTACAGACAGTTGATAATTAATCTCAGGAAATCTGAATCTCTAATTTTGACGAAACTTTAAACATAGCCTTCTCTTATTTATCTAGATCCAATGATATCCAAATTTCTAAATTTTGGCTTATATCTTACATTCCATTATTTCTAGAATTTAAATTTTAAAAATAAATTCAGGAGTATATGTTTTCCTGATTGCTTCCAAACCTTTGCATAATGATCACAAAAATATACTCTATCCAATTGTATTTTTTGTTTAACCTAATTTTAAACTAGCCGAAAAATATATTTTTTTGGCTTAGTTGGATAATTAAACTATCCTGATTGTCAAATTCCAATACTAGCAAAAATATAATTCTCTATAACATATCTCAGGTATGAACAGCAAGAAATTGGGATGCATAAAATTGCATAGGAAAATAGAGTACACTTACGACAGATTTCCCATAAATCTTAATTTCAAATCATGGAGCAAATGTGGGAAGACTGTTTCAGCACAAAAACATGTCTTAATTTAATATTGCATAACATGTTTAAATATATTCTATTCAACCATACTTCTAACCCTAACTGATCAGTCTTAGAACTATGTTTTACCTAGCCTAAATAACAGATTCAAAACACTTCGCAGCGGGAAGACTGTTTCAGCACATAATCATACACTGTTGCTCACATTCTTCATGTTTCCTAAGTTTGAAGATTGTTTAGCTTTATTATTAGTTTCTTGTCCTTGATAATAACATTGGATAGTTTGAATCTTGTTCACGTGATTCCACAGCTAAGATGTAATCTACATCCTTATTAAACCATTCTCATTTTCAATCGGATAGAAATTTTGACTGCAATATATATCTACAGACAGCGCCAAGCATGAAATCAAATCCTGATTTGTTCAAAATCAGAACACTTGTAAATAAAAGCTCTGATTTTATCAAACTAAATCTAAACATTTTTCGGTGATAATCTTATTAGAAATAATGGCAGTAATTTCATTTCAGGTTTCATACTAGAATTAGAGATCTTTCTATGTTGCTCCTAAAATTCAATCATAAATTTTCAGGAATCTTATTATAAACCATTCAAGCGTCTAGGATTTCTAATTGAAAACACAAATTATAATTCTTTTGAATAAATCTTATTATATCCCATACCTTTTGCAATCGGGACAGGGCTTCTTGCAGCAGGAATCAGCGATCGAACGAAGGGATTCGAGACAGACCTTCTCGCCGTAGGAACAGCGATCAGAAGAAGTAATCAGGGCATACCTTCTTGTCGTAGGAACAGGGATCATACTGGAGAAGGATTTAATGGCACTGAGGATTTCTTCCAATGACTGATTCGCTCAGGCGCCTTTTGCAGACGTCTTCGAAGCAGCATCTTTCCACAGGAGACGCCGCGACTTCTCGAGATCGTCGCTCCATTGACGACACGCAGGGCCTTTGCGAAATCTTTCTCCATGAATGTTATTTCTTATTAAGATTATTTACATTTAATTTTTTATATTAATTTCCATTCCAATCCTATGTATCCTATATTTTAAGTCTAGATTTTACTACCCATAACTAATTTATATACAACCGATTCAAAAATAAAATTAATTTTTTATTTCAAGTACTAACTTATTTTTTTCCTTACTTCCCTTCTAAATTAGAGAGTTTAATAAAATTTTGATTAGTCCATAATGACCAAAGAACGTCCCGTTGCGAAGCGAATCGACGGAAAATTAACGTAATACAAAAACTAGCGATAAAAGTTAACATAGCACAAAAAGTGGAGGGAAATTAACGTAAAACAAAAGTTAGCAAATATTTAATGCAAATAAAAAGATCATATCAAATAAAAAGATCATTTAACAGAAAGTAAGATAATTATTTTAAATTACCTAAATTCTCATAGTTTACTCATATCTTACTCTTACTCCCAAGTTGTTTCCTTAGCATATAATTCTTTCACTGCACCTTGATTATTGGAATTGTCACATTCCTTAACCAAAGATTGTCTCACCCTAGGATTCTATCGGTTCTGTCGCACATGTCAAGTTTAGTTGAATTGTAGTGACAAGTACTACCAACTGTTGAAATGGTTTCTGTAAGCATTTTCGAAAAGACAAAATATAGAACGCATTGTGTACTACTGCAAAACCTTCAAGCAATTTAATCTTATAAGCAGCACCTCCAACTTTAGAAATTACTTCAAAAGATCTGACATATCATAGGCTTAACTTTCCAGCCACTTTAAATCTGAATACCCCGTTCACAAGGCTCGCTGATACAAATTCCCCTACTTGAAATTCCAAAGCTCTATACTTTGGGCCATAATGTTTATGTAGTCAATTTTGAGTGATCAAATTTTTTTGTTGAATTAGTTTTATCTTTTAATTTGTTTATGCAATCATATCTAATCTAAAGATTTGTGAATCTCCAACTTCTGATCATGTTAAGAGGGTGAGGCATTTTCTTCCATATAAAACCTTATAAGTTGATATATCAAAGCTACAATGTGATCAATTAAAAAACAATTGGTAGCATATTAAAACTTAATTGAGGCAATTACAATTGTTTAAATAAATTGCTATAGAGCTATTATAAATATTGGCAAGCTTAATACAAAAAATGGGTTGCTATTTAAATACTACGGTATCATATCACTATGCACGACATCAACATAGATGGCAAAAGGCTGGCAAGTTGAAAGGCATCATTGATGGTGGAAGGTCGAGGCCAAAACATTAAACCCCCCTTTAATTACTTGCTAAAAATTGCTTTATAAGTAAGGGCTGCATGCTAAAACTGCAAACAAAACACAGCTCCTCCACACGACCAAAATTAGAAAGAGAGCTCCATATAAAAGACAATATCGAAAAAACAGTTTCCATTTAAACATACTTCCCTCAAGAATTATGGAAGAGCTAAGTTCATGTGCTTCTACAATGAGAACAGAACCATAGCTTCAAATTGAGTGCACCTCTTATTTGCATAAGAGACAGCAAAATCAAACCTCATATTCTACAAATACAGTAAACAAAATATATAAGCAAATCGATATAACAAAAAACTGATTTTTTTGATAATTCTCCTTCATAGTAAAATTTATTTCTTAAAAAATCATGTTAGCAATTACAACAGGGCTTGTCCACTTTAGAAGTGTGGGAATCAAGCTTTCTCAAGGCTTGATCAAAAACTCCGTACCAACTGAACAAACTGAGGGCACCAAGAAGGCATCTTTCTCAAGTAAATGCCTGATGTCTAGAAAAAAGAGAGATGGTGTAAGAGACACTATTAGGGCCCACAATAATTGTGTATTACACTAATTATTTACATTAGGATTTATTAAATCATGAGTTCTTGAGCAATTTGGATAGACCTACCATTGCTACATATACATACATACATATATATGTATGTATGTATATATATCAGTAGTAAATGATAATTAGATTGAAGTATTACAAAACAATCAATAAATCAATCAATCAATCCTTAACATCCGTAACGCCTTCTGTAGAAATTTGAAATCGTGCCTCAGCTTCAGGCAAACATGGAGAACTTATCACTTTACAAATGCGTTCTTCCCCCCTACCCTTGCGAAGGGCAAGCCTATAGTACAAACAAAAAACCAATCAAAAAGGTAAACTAAAAAAGTAGAAGAAAAGAGAGAGATTATGAAACAGTTCCAACCTTGTGGTAGAAGCATGCGCCATTATATTCCCACCAATGGGCTTAAATTGCGGCCCCGCAAAAATAGCAGAACCATCCACTTGTGCAACAACTTGATTGGTAATGACCACAGCTACGCCAAACTGAATCAAGAATTCCAAGTGGTATGAATGAAGTTGGTTTCTAGCTCTACCATCAAATGTCTTAGAAACCCTAACTGGTTGTGAATGTATACATCTTCTCTACAAATCTATGTAAATCCCGGCATCATTTTTTCATTTTCGCATTCTGTTTTTTCTTGCTATTTAGCTCAGGGAATACCATTTATTTATTCCCTAGCAAGTATTAATGCATGAACACCAGAAGTTGCAGTTAAGGAGAATAGGACTAAACGAGTGAAAAATGGAAGCTTTAAACAGGTCCCAAAGCTCAAGGGTTAAGTGTGTAACAAGTAGAATGTAAATGAAATCTGTTAAAAGATCAAAAAAGACGGCAACACAACAGACTTACCTCATCTGCTATCTTTTGAAGGCTCCTCAGGAACTTTGCTAAGTGCATCTGTCTTGCAGATAACTCTCCCCTTCCGGAGAAATCTGTCCTGTAAAGAGCAGTGGCACTGTCCACTATCATAAGTGCAAACCTACAAATGATTGAAGTTCCCAGAAAATAATCATGCACTTAATTTATTTTCTTAGAAGATGTTTAAATTGAGAAGAGAATAACATTTGGTAGTGCTTTTAGTTGAAGGAAATCAATCACAAAATACAGCGGATATTTGAGTGGAATAAATATTTAAATTTCAAAAATTTTGAATTTGTTAAAATAAAGGAATATAAAAGAAAAAGTGAGAGAAGCTTTTAGTATGAAAAGTTTTAAAATCCTAAATTTTTAAAATTACATAACAGATTTAGATAAAGGAGAATTTTTAAGAAAATTTAATATTAAAACCTACACCTAGAAAAATATTTTTTAGTAAAAATTAAAAATATCATTGAGCACGTTAAAAAGAGTGAATGTAGGGCAACACCAAGAAAAAATTCTTCTCACATATTTAGTTGCATCTTGAATCTAGAATCCAATTCTTAATACTCTTAAGAACCAATAATCTCATTGTTTGGCATCCTTAAATCTTAATTTTTAAATTGTGAATTCTTAATGTGTAATTCTTATATAATTTTAGAGTGCACCAATAGTCATTTAGTATGTGTCGGTGTAACCATAAACTACGATGCTTATTTGATCATGTTCCTTTACTTCAACTATTACAAAATTGATTACATGCTAGTGAAATTATTTTGTTATCTATCATTTATAGAGTTCAAATAAAAGTAACATAGATGCACATGATGGTGCAAAGGGATCAAGCATTGTCTTCATACATCTATCCTTGATTGACAAAGTTTGTATAGTGAATAAAGCTCACTTATCCCTTGAAGATTAAAATAATAGAAACAAAAGGAAGATTAAAAATGCATGCCTGGTCTCAACCATCATTGAAGCTGCTTCCAGCAAGAGTCTTGACTGATGATCAGTATTATATGCTCTAGCATATGCTACATTTTCCAGAACATCTGCACCATTTAATCCAAACCTGCAAACATTTTGGTATTTTCATGGTTTAAGCAAAGGATTTTTATTACTATGTATATATATATATTATTTTGTTTTGAATCAACACCTTTCAGCAATATCTAAGAGTCTCTGTGGCCTGAAAGTGCCCTCTGCATCGATATACATAGCCTTACCCTCACCACCACCTTGATCCAATGGGAGCTATTAATACATAAAATAATAGGAACACAATTTAGAACCATAAGCTTTGAGAAACCAGAATTGCTGATAAGTCTTATAATGTGATGTTAAGATCATAGTAAGGCATCATTTTTTATAAAATGTACTAACAGAAAAATTTTACCGTCACATAAATAAGATGGAGTAGCAAACATAAAATAGTGTAACTAAGAATAGGTAATAACAACTTGGAAGTAAAAAATATTATATGAACAGTGCAGTATGAATTAGGCCGCTAGGCACTTTTTAGAATTTATGTGCAATACTTATCTATAAATTGTGGGGGCCAATCCAAAAATTAACCTCTAAGATTATTAGCATATGACACCTTGTTCTTGTAATAAATATCCATTACAATCATACATGGGTTCACTCAAGAAACAGAACAGGATTGAATTAAGAAAATTCAAGCAACGAACAATTTATAACTTTTAAACAATACAACAAGATTACCTGGCAGGTTACACAAAGTGTGTGACAGAGCTGAGTCTTTCCAGAGCGAAATTCACCATATAATTCAGTGATTGAGCCGGTTTCAATCCCACCTGCACAAATGACAGCCAAGAAAACTAAATATAGCAGGTTTCTTTATATAAACAAACCTTATTTCTAAAATAACTTAAAACTTAATATGCGCATGTCCAACTACCCTCCAAAATCTTATCAAGCTCCTTTGAGCCAGAAGTGATTTGAATGATTTCTAGTCTTTGAGCATGAAGCTGGCTTGCACTTGTGAATCCCAAAGGAACAACTTTTGAAGCTGACAACAAATTCACATGTCCAATATTAATAGTAGAGCGTGAATGGAAATAGCACAAGTGAAAACACCGAAAAAAAATTAATAATAAGAATAATAGTAATAATAATAATAATATGATATTTATCTTTAAATGTAGCCAGTAGGTCAACATGAGAACTGTAAAGAAAAGCTTACCTGCTTCAATAATTTTGTCAACTTTTGCCTCACTAATTCCTTTAATTTGCAAGAGTTCTTTCCTTGGAGAGTATGCAATAGCTTCCACAGTGCATAGACCAGCATCTCTAAGCTTTTTAATATCAACGGCAGCTATCCCAGATACCTTTACAAAAGAAATGTTTCAGCTACAATCATAAAGGCATACCAACGTCCGATTAGTTAGGGAAGGTGGCAAAAAGAGAAGGATTTAGAAAAGCATTAGTGCCATACATAATTTTTACCCAGTTAAGCTTTGTCGTAAATGTTTTTCATTAAGGACAGTTAATAGTATTGACCATGTTAACTAGGTTTGAATGGGAAAGTCTCTTCCTTCCAAACAAACAATACTTCCCAAATGATTGACTTTACACAACCAACCATTATCATTCAAGATGTGTGGAATGCACAGGATTATTTATCCAATGTAAGGATTTAATTTAGTAGTCAAAAGTCAACTAATGCAGATGATTGCTTGGACAGCCACTTTAACTCTTCACTAACCAACCTATTTTCTAAAACTTTAATGATTCTACAATTGTAACAATACATCCCTACTCATTGTCATTGCAGAGATGCCACAGCACATCTTCAATCATTAAAGGTAACGGTTTGAGTGCAAAAAAATACCTCTTCTTCAGTGTGAGGGAGGGATTTACATCTGAATTTCTTTTGAATTCCCATTGCTCCACCCTTGCTTACTAAAGGGCTTAGCAAGACTTTCTTTTTTCTTTACATTATTCTATTGTAAATAAACGACAAATAATAATGTGTTGTTAGTACTTTTTCTCAATATAGTGAAAACATTATAACTAATGTTGGCATGGGCAGAGTTTATCTGTTGTGCTTCTTTTCTTTTTCCTTCACATCATTTTATATTGACCATGCCTACAGATTCCTACCCGTCTTGATGTGTCAAATTCCCGAGTCACAAGGGATGGAGACAGTACCTAGGACAATTAATGAAGCAAGTATTTCTATCAATAAGACACATCAAGACGGGTAGGAATCTCCATGATCATTGAAAATTCAAGTAACCACTATCCCTCAGAGATTCAAATTGCTAAAATTTTGAGATTTGTAAAGAATTGACCAATGGTGCCAACCATGGCGTCATTTTGAAGTGATAACATCAATATACTGCAAGAGTGGCATGGTGAATTCAAAAATACTGCAAGGTAAAAAATGATAGCATCAATATATACTGGAAGGAAAAAAATGAGCCTTTTGGAATTCAAATAAAAAATTAAAAGTGCAATAACTAAGACCTAAAGACTTAGACCTATAAATGATGAAGTTTCAAAAAACTAGTTTCAAAATAATTTCTCACCGATTTGGATTTGGTCATTTATTATACATACTCTAGCAAGCATATTAGCTTAGCAACTAAAGACTTTTGATGGAAATGAGCTCTCAAGACTTTTAATTTCTCAAAACTGAAATTATTTTATCCTTAATGATTCAAGGAAGAGTAATGAGAATGAAGACACGATGAATGTTAAGAAGAAGAGTTTTCTCTACCAAAAGTAGCAAAATTGTCATGTTACTAAATCTTAGTGTACCTTTCTGAATTTATTGAGAAGTAATTTATTTTAATTCTCAAAAACAACCTATACTTATGTGAATTGTAGATAAAATTAAAAAAGGTTAATGATGTACATGTTTAATAACAGTATATAAGACAAAATTTATGTGTCATACATATTTTATGCTCAAAATATTAAAGTTATTGTTTCTCAAATGTTCTAAGAATTGACATGTTTTCTTTTGTGCTTACATTTATTAATAGCTTCATCCTGATTTATAAAATTAATATGAGCTAGATAGTAAAAATTTAATTCGTTCAAGGGATAGACCCCACCCATTGGCACCAAATTTATAATTGGCATTTAACAAAATCTCTAAAATATTCAAGATAACCACCTAACATAGAGAATTAGTTGAAGTTATACTAAAGATCAACAATTTTCTGCAACAAAAACTAGTGCACAACAATTTTTCACCAAAGATTGGATTTTCATTATAATTTTTAATACAAGATTAAGCTTGCATTCATCTTATATAAAAAATACATAAAATAAAATGCGACAAACCATAAATACATGTCTTCTTTCTCACTCTTCTGCAGTAGGAGTAATAAATGAATCCTTATTTATTGGCTTCCTTACACATAACATGGCCAACCAAGAAACATCCTATTTGCACAATAATTAAAATTGATTTCAAGTAGGGTAATTTTGTTTATATTTCTTTCAAACAGTAGCCTATCTCTAAGTAGGGCAAAGTTGCCAAAAATATGAAAGGGCATGTCTTTGCTGTAATGTTTAGAATTCTGTGCTCAAATATAACTCATATGCACTTTATGTTAAGCAACAAAACTTTGCAACTCTGCAATTAAGTTTGTAAAGCTGAAACCTTAAATTCCAATGTAGTGATCCTATCATTTTTGCAATCAAAAAAGTCACTGATCGATCATATTTTCTCCATTTGATTTTGTAGCTGAATCATTTTATTCTTATTTTTTTCTAACCTAAACTTTTTCTCCAAGTTCTTTTAATCTCTTCACTTTGGTATTTATTCTTTTTACATTTTCATACATTTTCTTTTTGATGAGTCCTTTCATTCAGGCATCTTTATTTTGCTTGTAAAAGTGCTTGCTCAGACCTTAATAAAAATTTGCTCTCTAATACCTTAATTTATACCCTAACTTCCTCAAGCTAGTTTCTTTGAAACTTATTACCCTAACTTTGCTGTGGGATTGGAGGTGGCTTATAGAAGCCAGCAGTAGACCCCTTTTTTTTGTAAGCTGACTTTGAAAAATCTTCAACTTCATCAGCCTAGTCAAAATTAAGATTAATCGCCTCATCAAAATAGGTCAAAGATTTTCATAAACAATACTTCACATCTTCCAAGTCAGCCTCAACATTATATCCTGACTCAATCAACTCATCCATGCATCCAGCTAATTTACACATTAAGTGTAACGACCCAATGTCGTTACTTTTCAAATTAGATCAAAACCCGCCTCAGACATCAGGGCCCCAGGAAATTTCAAATTAGGGCAAACAAATTTTCTTTAGATAGAAATAATTTTTAGATCAAAGTGCCATAGTTTGGGAGAATTCGGATAACGAAAACTCCCGCTTTATTTTTCTAAATTATTTAAATCCAATAAACCAAAAACATTAAAATATGTGTCTGAATTCATCTTTTTCAGTGTCATTGTGTTAAGTATATTATTTAAAGGCCGCTTGAAAAATTTCATCAAATTCTGAGCGTCGGTTTGATCGGGTTAACTTTTGAAGTTATAAACTTTAGAAATTAATAAAAAATAAAATATTTGTTCGAATCGAAAATTTTTGGCCGATGATGTTCGTTATGTCATAACACACCTCGGTGTCAAGTTTCGTTATTTTTGAACGCCAAAAGGCGAAAAAATGCGAATAATTTAAGTTTAATTATTTATTTAAAATTTTCTTCCTTTTTCCCTAATCCCCCTTTTCTATGCCTACCTACCGATGCCTTACGCCCTAAGGCGCTGAACCTTCTGCGCCTGGGCATTTCCTACGTCGTTTTGGCGTAGGAATGGTCGGTCAAATGACCGACCAGCCCTCTCCCTCTTTCCCCCTCACTTCTCTATAAAAACCCCTCCCCTCCCCTCCTTCTCCCAAAGAGCAGCAGCCCTCTCCTCCCTCAGCCCCTCCTCCCTCTCCCAACAGCCCGGCTAGCCGCCTCCCTCCTCCGACCAGCCAGCCCCCACTGCCCCAACAACCTCCTGCCGGCCTCTCTCCATTTTTTTTCGGCAACAAAGTAAGAGGAGAAAGAAAAGAGGAGGGGAATGATAAAGAACTTTTGTTTTTTCTTGTTCTTTTATATATACTTAATAATAATTATGAAAAATAATAATTATAAAATTATGTAAATCACATTAATATGGTTCTCATTAATTAATAATGAAAATTATACAAATGTTATAAATTGGCTATTATTTCAATTCAAATATTTTTAATTTGTCATTTTCATTCCCTTATTATTATTGTTTTATGCAAATTTTTACTGTTATTTCCATTTTTGTCCTTTCTTTCATACATTATTATCATTATTATTATTACATAATGATAATAATAGCATTATATTAAATATAATTACTACCCTCAGAGACTTGAAATGATGTCTTCTATCAAGATAAAAGAATTAAAGAAAGACAGAATAGAAAAGAATAAACCAAAATTCATAAGGAAAAATATATCATATCACTTTCATTTTAATTTAAAATATCAAAAACTTAAATGCAGATTGAGCGAACTGTCACTTATCTAAACTATTGAACTTTTGAACTTATACAAGAAGGTACCAGATATTTTTTATTACACTTATTTAAAAATAATTTTTGCTCAACATCGCACAAATTTGATAAAATTGTTTTTTAAAGTCATATAAAATAATATATAAACAAGTTTAGATAAGTGAGAAACAAGAGTTCCATGTTGATTTATACTTTTTGTCTAATCAGACAACTGCTAGGACGGGGCTGTCCGACATTGGGAGTCATAAGGAGCCTGTACTGATAAGCCTTTGAGGGAGCAGGTATAGAGGGAAGTTGGGATATGTAACACAAAAATAAACCCCCCTTTTTCTCGATTTTGTACTTGCCCAACCAAATCATATTTTACCTCAAATATCAAACGCTAAAACTATGTATTTATATTTGTGACTGCAATTATTTTTATGCTAAGTTTCAAGTGCAATTGAAACAGGTTTGTAAGGATATGTTTGTACAGCTTTTATTTCCTGTCAAATTATTGATTATTTTGCTTATTATTTAACATTAGTAAAAATGACATCTAACAGTACTTAGTTTCACAACTAACTAGTATTCGAATGCCCGCACTTTTGAAACGTGCCCAGATCAGGAGTTCATCCTTGAAGAAATATGCTAAAAACCAAGCAGTGCTGATACTGCTTCCTGCTGATCTTTCGCTTTCTTTTTTACTATATTTTTAAGAAATTTGTAACTTTTCTTTTATTTTAATCTTTGTAATCAGAACTTGTGAATTATGAATAAATGAGTTATGTTTGATGTCTATATGTGATGACCCATGTTAGGTTGGTAAGAACCAAACTAACATCGGATGCATCTTCCTGCAGGATCATATAGGCAGTTAGATAAAATAGTAGTTAACGAGCATTCAAGCCATTCACATAAAAGAAACGACATTCATTCAATTTAAAATAAAAATAACATCCAGAAATTATTACATAAAAATTCCATGTCCATTAAACTATTAATCCTGGAAGGGGCAGTTATTCTCCCGCACTACGCCTCTAGGCTATATCAACCGCCTCCAACTGTATCTGATCTGGCATTATAAAAATAATGCCTTAGTGCACATTCTAAATACAATGGATATTAAAAATATACTTAAAGCATAGCGGAAAGCAAAAAATGTTAATAACTGCAGGAAATAGTGTGTTTCAAAAACAAGAAGACAAATATGTCTCCTGCAAAATAACTGTTCTTGCACATGCCAAGTTTTCAAACAGAAAGCAATAATCGCATAGAAATCTATGTTTATGTTTATGTCTATGATATCATGATGCAATAATAGCAATTCTGTTGGGCAAAGCCAGAACCATGAGGCTGGGTTCATATGCATTTAAGCATAAACCTTCACCTGGACCCACTTAAGGATCTCAGATGATAACGTGCATTTAAGCAACCTTCACCTGTGCCTCCCTCAAAGGCTCCAGATGGCACCCTTATAGCTCCCGAGGACTAGCCCCGTCCCTAACCTAATCATGCTCCGTTTCGGAACCCTTCTGCAACATTCACAAGACACATAAACATCATTCAATTTCTCTTACATCATTAGCAGTAAGAATATCATATCAAGTAGTAATAAGCTTAAAGCGATGCATAAGTAGCAATTGAAAGTAAAAGTATATAAAGTAATATCCAGTGTACCTTTTGTGTTTAACTTAACTAGATGAATCACTCACAACTTGAGGTGTCTACAAAAAAAATTATAATTGAGGCTTTATTAAACTATGAAACTATCTATTTACAAGATTTAGAACTAGTATTCGTGTTCCCTAGTTTACCTTTAGATGGTTACTTATATCTAAATCTTATAAGAGTAGATTATACAATGAAAATATCTAATTGAATTTAATATTTCTACTAAACCCTTCTTTTATCCACATCGAACTCATCTATTATGATAGGGCAGAACACAGGCTTCATTCAAGCAAGATTTCAAAAATATTGAATTATTTATTTATGATATTATTTGGTATGAACTCAAGACTTAATGTTCATTAAAGTATAAGCTAGGATAGGAGATTAAAAACAAATAAAAATTATAACTTTACTTCAGAATTTATCAAATAACTAATTTGAGGTCTTCCTAATGTTAGCTAGTATGACCTAATCATAGTACTGCAAAAATTCAGATATCAATTTCCATCTACCACTTAATTATGATTATATTATGATTGATTTCACTCAAATTCCTATCCAAAGGTAATCAAATTACTTTAATCATTAAACAACCTAGTCTTAGGTTAAATACTTAAGTATAACTAATTATTGATAATTATTAGGTTTTTATCACTATAATGTTAAGAGTATATATATATATATATTTTAATGATATCAACATAAATTTCTTAGTCTATTTATAAAAATTATTTATTATTATTATTATTATTATTATGATTATTACTGTTTTAAAATATATATTATATATATATATATATATTGATAGATATATCTGTAGTGTTATATATATGCATTTATACATATATATATATATATATATATATATTTTTCTACATATAGACACATGCTTTCTGTTCCTACGAGACTCGACAGAGTTCTCACCTTAGCCGAATGCGGAGAACCTGACGCAAGGAAGCCGGCGCAGAGAAGGATCGCAGGTAGGAACCCGTCGGCTGCAGAGATCGAGTCGACGCAAGGAATCGTCGGCTGCAACGATCGGGCCGATGCAAGGAATCCGTCGGACGCAAGGAAGCCGACGCGAGGGATTCGTCGGACACAAGGACTGAGCCGCGTTGTCTGCTGTGCGCTAGCTCCAGTCCGCTCAGGTACGCCCTTTTACCGTCGAGCGGAAAAAGGAGAGGTGCGGGAAAAGTTGGGCAGTCAATCGGCGCAGGCTCGGCTCAGGTACGCTCCTATGAAGGATAGGGAGAAGCGAGAAGAGGAATCGAGTGTGTTGAAGGGTTGACGCCATACGCCTGGTTATATAGGTGTGCGTGCGTAACGCACACCTGTTTTGGACCGGCTGACGCATTCCTAAAACGCTCGCAAATTTAGGACAGTTGTGTTACTACGGTAATTTTCCTTAATGGCGTAATTTGTTTTAATGTCGTAACTGTCAAAATTCGAAAACTTTCTAAATTAGGTATTAAAACTGAAAAATCGAATTTTTCAGCGGGAGTTTTAACGGTAAACAGATAATTGCGGGATATTTAGCGAATCGGGAATTCAATGCTTACCTTATAATGACCTAGGGTCATTACAAACTCCCCAACTTAAAAATAATGTCGTCCTCGACATTTCACGGTAATAGAAAATATTTGGTTGAAAGCAAAAAGGTTTAATTAAGATTACCTGAGATCTGAAAGAGTTCAGAATATTCTTTCTTCATATCTTCCTCTCTTTTCCATGTTGCTTCCTTCGCACTATGATTCTTCCATTGTACTTTGACCATAGGGATTGTTCTTTTCCTTAATCGACGATTATCTCGCTCTATGATTTTATCAGGCAATTCAACATATGTCAAATCTGGTTGGATAACAATACTGGGTGCTATTATTTGTTGAGACGGTTTCTGTAGGCATTTGCGAAGAGTCGAAATATGAAATACATTGTGAACTGCCGAAAGATTTTCAGGTAGTTTGACTTTATAAGCAGCAGCTCCAATTTTGGCTATCACCTCGAAAGGTCCAATATACCGAGGACTTAATTTACCAGTCACCCCAAATCTAAATACTCCTTTCATAGGACTTACTTTCAGGTATACAAAGTCCCCGACTTGAAATTCTAACATTCGGTGTCTGGAATCATGGTATTTCTTTTGGCGATCCTGAGCCACCATTATCCTGCTCTTTATTAGTTGAATCTTTTTATTAGTTTCTTCCACCAATTCAGATCCGTAAATCTGAACATCTCTGACTTCTGCCATGATAGGGGCGTAAGACATCTTCTTCCGTATAAAGCTTCATAGGGAGCCATGCCAATACTGACCTGATGGCTATTGTTGTAAGCAAATTCAACCAATGGTAAATATTTTTCCCAGCTCCCACCGAAGTCAAGTATGCATAATCTTAGAAGATCTTCTAGAACCTAATTTACCCTTTCTGTCTGTCCGTCTGTTTGAGGGTGAAATGCAGTGCTCATTGCAAGAGTAGTACCTAGATCGTCGTGCACTGCTTTCCAAAATCGAGAAGTGAATCTGCTATCTCTGTCTGACGTAATTGTCTTTGAAATCCCGTGCAATCGAACAATTTCCTTAATATATATCCTGGCGAGTTTCTCCACTGGATCAGTTTGTTTTATTAGGAGAAAGTGCGCAGATTTTATAAACCTGTCAATGATCACCCATATGGTATCTGCCCCTGATTTGCTTCGGGGTAGACTTACTATAAAGTCCATGGCAATATCAACCCATTTCCATTCCGGGATTGGTAGAGGGTGCAAGAGTCCTCCGGGCCTCTGATGTTCTGCTTTTACCAAATTGCAAGAGTTGCAACGTGCCACGAATTCTCCTATATCTTTCTTTAGTCCTGACCACCAGTATATTTTTTTTAAATCATGATACATTTTGGAACTTCCCGGATGAATAGTGTAACCAGAACAATGCGCTTCTTGCAATATTGCCATTTTTAACTCCTTATCCTCTGGTACCCATAATCGAGTTCCATGATAAATGTAGTCATCCTTTTCCTGAAGATCTTTACTTTTCCCTTTCGAAATAATTTTCTTCATCTCTAGATACTCTGTCTTTTTCTTGAGAAACTTTTATGCGTTGTTCCAGCGTCGACTCTGTAGCTTCTGAAACTCCAGCAGCCAGAAGGGCATTCAATTGGCTCGTAGATGCCCATTCTATTTCTAATTTATTTAGCTCATTAACCAGGTACTTGATGAAAGTGATTGAGCTGAGATTTCCGTGTGTACTGACTGATTTTCTGCTCAATGCGTCAGCTACGACATTTGCTTTGTCGGGGTGATATTGAATATCCAAGTCGTAATCACTAATAAATTCTAGCCATCGCCTCTGCCGACAGTTTAATTCTCTCTGAGTGAAGATATACTTGAGGCTTTGGTGATCTGTGAATAGTTCACATTTCACCCCATATAAATAATACCTCCATATCTTGAGAGCGAAGACTACTGCTGCCAATTCCAAGTCGTGCACCGGATAGTTTTTTTCATGCACCTTTAGCTGACGTG
Source organism: Gastrodia elata (assembly GCA_016760335.1). Classification (NCBI taxonomy): domain Eukaryota; kingdom Viridiplantae; phylum Streptophyta; class Magnoliopsida; order Asparagales; family Orchidaceae; genus Gastrodia; species Gastrodia elata. The sequence goes on along the minus strand of CM028670.1, from coordinate 78,531,152 downwards.
AGGCATAAGCAATTACTCCCCCGTTTTGCATTAAAACACACCCAAGTCCTACCTTAGACGCGTCGGTAAAAACTTGGTAGTCCATCCCTTCTTGAGGTAACGTAAGAACAGGAGTGGTTGTGAGAGCATGCTTTAATTTCTGGAAGGATTCCTCGCATTCTGAGCTCCAAACAAAAGGTACCAGTTTCTGTGTTAATTTGGTGAGTGGAGCTGAAATTTGAGAAAATCCTTGCACAAATTTTCGATAATAGCCGGCGAGACCTAGAAAGCTTCTGATTTCTGTCACAGATGTAGGTTGTGCCCATTCTTGAATGGCAAGAATTTTCGTTTGATCCACCCGGATTCCTTCGGCACTTACCACGTGTCCCAGAAAAGCTACAGAATTTAACCAGAACTCACATTTAGAGAATTTTGTATATAGTGCATTAGATCTCAGGGTCTCAAGGACTGCTCGCAAATGCACTTCGTGATCTTCTTTACTCTTAGAGTATATTAAGATGTCGTCGATGAAGACGATCACAAATTTATCCAGGTGAGGCTTTAGAACCCTTTGCATCAAATCCATGAATAAAGATGGGGCGTTTGTCAGCCCAAATGACATTACTAAAAATTCATAATGTCCATATCTTGTTCGGAACGCTGTTTTTGGAATGTCCTCGTCCTTTATTCTCACCTGGTGGTATCCGGATCGAAGGTCAATTTTAGAAAATACCACCGCGCCAGCGAGTTGATCGAATAAGTCATCAATGCGAGGAAGAGGATATCGATTCTTGATTGTGACTTTGTTCAACTCTCGATAATCAATACACATCCTCATGGTACCATCTTTCTTCTTGACAAACAACACCGGAGCTCCCCATGGTGACATACTAGGGCGAATGAGGCCTTTATCTAACAATTCCTTTAATTGCTCGTTTGATTCCTGTAGCTCTTTTGGCGCCATTCTATAAGGTGCCTTTGATAACGGTTGCGTACCGGGAATTAAATCAATAGTAAAATCTATTTTCCGTACCGGAGGTAATCCTGGCAACTCATTGGGAAATACATCCGGGAATTCACTGGCGACCCTTGTATCATCTAGGGAAGTTACCTCTTCTTTATTTCCCATCATTGTTACTAAGTAGGCCTCGCATCCTTTTTGAATTAATTTAGCTGCTTGAATGACATTGATGAGAGACGCTGCGGTGCCTAATCTTCCCATAAATGTCACTGGTCTTCCTGCACTTCTGAGGGTAACCTTTTTACGCTGGCAATCGATGACTGCTTGATGACAAGATAGCCAGTCCATACCCAAAATAATATCAAAATTTGCATTTGGGAGGACTATCAAGCTAGCTTTAAATGTCCCACCATTAATTGGGATTTCACATTCACAATATTCTCTAGCGCTCATGAGGGCGCCAGATGATAACCCCACGTTTAATCTTTCTGCTAGCTCTTTAAATGGCAGTTGTAGTTTCTTTATGAAGATTTCAGATATAAATGAGTGACTTGCACCCGTGTCGAATAAAGTTATACATGCGTACTCGGAAAAATATAAGGTACCTAATATTAAATGCATGCTAAAGATTTATTTCTTAAGAAAAATAATTAAGAAGTGCCGGTCAAAAATAATTAAAAAGTACCTGTCACCACGTCATGATCCTCGGGAGCCATGACTGGAGTAAGTGTGTAAACTCTAGCGGCAGCTGGTCGTCCCGGGGTATGATTTCTCTTTTGAGTTGGCGTGGTTGCAGGAGATGATGTCGAGGTTGGGGTGCTTGCTGGAGCCGGGGTACGAGGAGGGGTAGATACTGGGTTCATTCTAGGCCTCTGAATAATATCCCCATCTATAGTTTTGAAGGATCTACAATGTCGATAACTATGCCCCTTCCTGCCGCAATGATAACATCTGTTGCCCGTGTGATAGCACCTTCCCGTTGGGTGAGGTCGGCTACATTCAGAATTTTCCCTTTCCCTAGCAGGCCTTGCGGTGATCTGATACACATTTGCCTGTCGACTAGGTCGAGACCTTTTAAAGGTTTCATGACTGTCATGGGATTAGGAGGGACGTTTCTCCTGGCGTTCAGCAATTATCTGCTCATTATGCTCCATTATGGTTGCACAGTCCAGTATCTCAGCGAATTTGGTGTGCTTGAGCGGGAGCAAGCTAGTCCGGATGGAGTCCTTCAAGCCATCCAAGAACCTACTACATCTAGCAGCCTCTGTGTCCACCAGCTTAGGTGCATATCTGGAGAGTCTTGTAAACTCAGACTCATAAGCCGCGATGGACTTATTTCCTTGGGTCAGCTTAATGAACTGATTCTCCAATATCTTTTGGGCAGACAGAGGGATGTAACGACCTCGGAATGCCTCTGCGAATTCTTCCCAGGAAATGTCTTCTAGTTCCAAGCCCATAAACTGAGTTTTGTGGGTGACTCCCCACCATCGCTCAGCTTCGGCCTTGAATAGGCTTTTAGCCAACCGCACCGCATCTCTGGCAGGACATTTTATGTCCTCCAGTTTATTCTCTATTTCCTGGATCCAATCTTCAGCCTCCATCGGCCGAGCTGATCCGTCGAAGCGTGGGGGATTTAGCTTCAAGAATGCTTGCAAAGCTCCGCCAATTCGGTGCCCTTGGCTAGGAGGAGATTCCTGAGTCTTGTGTTGATTGGCCAATATCTGAGCCATCAACTCCAGGATTCTGTCAGTCTTACTCTCTGATGGACCTGAAGGCAAAGGGGCCTTCACCGGAGTCTCCATTGACAACTCAGGAGAGTACTCTTCCAGATTCATCTATAAGGATAGTGATTGCGATTAAAAGAAATAAAGAAATTGAATGCTTCATTTAGAAAGAATTAATATTTCATGCCAATAAAAATTAACAGAAATAAAGATACAATCGATTTTTTTCATGATACACAAGATTTTGCTCTTAAGATAATATTCTAAATGAGTTGCTTAAGGCTTTTAGCCCAAAGCTTCCTATATTTACTAGTTGCCTTCTTCCTCCTAGAAGTTGAGGCTGCATTCCTCGTTTGATGCACTTTCCTTTCCACTTTTGAAAGGCGTTCTTCATGATCATCTTCTTTTTCCAAAGTGAATTCGGCCAACTTGGGGAGAACCCACCTTAGTGTCTCCTTCAATTCTTGTACCTCATTTTGGAGGTTGGTGATCTTCTCGTAAGAGACACACATGAACCTTGTCAAGCTCTCACCACGTGCCTCTTCCTTATCCTCCAACTCTCGAATTCGATCTTCAAGAGTAGGGGGACCGTAATTAGGTCCGTTGAAATCCATTTGCCAAGGTCCTTCTTGACTTAAGTCGATCTCCGAGTGTTCCTCCGAATGATTAGGAGAATTCATCTGTTTAAAGATACAAACTTATAATTTGTTTGAATAAGGACATTTACTAATCTTTCTACTAGATGTTGCCCCAATCATGTCACTAGTTTTCTATACGATATTTTGTTTCTACCACAATCTCACTATGTCACTAGTTTTCTATCTAGTATTTCATTTTAGTGTATTTATACTTTAAATTGAATGATTTCCAATTATGGCTTCTATGTTGAATACTATTTTATTCTAACACTTCCAATCCTGCTCTGATACCAACTGTGATGACCCATGATAGGTTAGTAAGAACCAAACTAACATCAGATGCATCTTCCCGCAGGATCATATTGGCAGTTAGATAAAATAGTAATTAACGAACATTCAAGCCATTCACATAAAAGAAACGACATTCATTCAATTTAAAATAAAAATAACATCCATAAATTATTACATAAAAATTCCATGTCCATTAAACTATTAATCCTGGAAGAGGAAGTTATTCTCCCGCGCTACGCCTCTAGGCTATATCAACCGCCTTCAACTGTATCTGATCTGGTATTATAAAAATAATGCCTTAGTGCACATTCTAAATACAATGGATATTAAAAATATACTAAAAGCATAGCGGGAAGCAAAAAATGTTAATAACTGCAGGAAATAGTGTGTTTCAAAAACAAGAAGATAAATATGTTTCCTGCAAAATAACTGTTCTTGCACATGCCAAGTTTTCAAACAGAAAGCAATAATCGTATAGAAATCTATGTTTATGTTTATGTCTATGATATCATGATGCAATAATAACGGTTCTGTTGGGCAAAGCCAGAACCATGAGGCTGGGTTCATATGCATTTAAGCATAAACCTTCACCTGGACCCACTTAAGGATCTCAGATGGCAACGTGCATTTAAGCAACCTTCACCTGTGCCTCCCTCAAAAGCTCCAGATGGCACCCTTATAGCTCCCGAGGACTAGCCCCGTCCCTAACCTAATCATGCTCCGTTTCGGAACCCTTCTTGCAACATTCACAAGACACATAAACATCATTCAATTTCTCTTACATCATTAGCAGTAAGAATATCATATCAAGTAGTAATAAGCTCAAAGCGATGCATAAGCAGCAATTGAAAGTAAAAGTATATAAAGTAATATCCAGTGTACCTTTTGTGTTTAACTTAACTAGATGAATCACTCACAACTTGAGGTGTCTGCAAAAAAATTATAATTGAGGCTTTATTAAACTATGAAACTATCTATTTACAAGATTTAGAACTAGTATTCGTGTTCCCTAGTTTACCTTTAGATGGTTACTTAAATCTAAATCTTATAAGAGTAGATTATACAATGAAAATGTCTAATTGAATTTAATATTTCTACTAAACCCTTCTTTTATCCACATCGAACTCATCTATTATGATAGGGCAGAACACAGGCTTCATTCAAGCAAGATTTCAAAAATATTGAATTATTTATTTATGATATAATTTGGTATGAACTCAAGACTTAATGTTCATTAAAGTATAAGCTAGGATATGAGATTAAAAACAAATAAAAATTATAACTTTACTTCAGAATTTATCAAATAACTAATTTGAGGTCTTCCTAATGTTAGCTAGTATGACCTAATCATAGTACTGCAAAAATTCAGATATCAATTTCCATCTACCACTTAATTATGATTATATTATGATTGATTTCACTCAAATTCCTATCCAAAGGTAATCAAATTACTTTAATCATTAAACAACCTAGTCTTAGGTTAAATACTTAAGTATAACTAATTATTGATAATTATTAGGTTTTTATCACTATAATGTTAAGAGTATATATATATATATATTTTAATGATATCAACATAAATTTCTTAGTCTATTTATAAAAATTATTTATTATTATTATTATTATTATGATTATTACTATTTTAAAATATATATATATATTATATATATATATATATATTGATAGATATATCTATAGTGTTATATATATGCATTTATACATATATATATATATATATATATTTCTACATATAGACACATGCTTTCTGTTCCTACGAGACTCGACAGAGTTCTCACCTTAGCCGAATTCGGAGAACCTGACGCAAGGAAGCCGGCGCAGAGAAGGATCGCAGGTAGGAACCCGTCGGCTGCAACGATCGGGCCGATGCAAGGAATCCGTCAGACGCAAGGAAGCCGACGCGAGGGATTCGTCGGACACAAGGACTGAGCCGCGTCGTCTGCTGTGCGCTAGCTCCAGTCCGCTCAGGTACGCCCTTTTACCGTCGAGCGGAAAAAGGAGAGGTGCGGGAAAAGTTGGGCAGTCGATCGGCGCAGGCTCGGCTCAGGTACGCTCCTATGAAGGATAGGGAGAGGCGAGAAGAGGAATCGAGTGTGTTGAAGGGTTGATGCCATACGCCTGGTTATATAGGTGTGCGTGCGTAACGCACACCTGTTTTGGACCGGCTAGCGCATTCCTAAAACGCTCGCAAATTTAGGACAGTTGCGTTACTACGGTAATTTTCCTTAATGACGTAATTTGTTTTAATGTCGTAACTGTCAAAATTCGAAAACTTTCTAAATTAGGTATTAAAACTGAAAAATCGAATTTTTCAGCGGGAGTTTTAACGGGAAACAGATAATTGCGGGATATTTAGCTAATCGGGAATTCAATGCTTACCTTATAATGACCTAGGGTCATTACAATATATATGTCTCTTAAATCACTCAATATGATCTTGCAGCTAAAGGACTTGTTGCTATTATCGCCCCCTTGAAAATCGGTGCTGGACCTGCTCCCGCTGACCCGACACCGGGTCCTCACGTTAAGATATTAGCAAAATGCATAAATTTATTTGATGAGTCAGTAGGTATAAAAGGAAAAGCTTGAGTTAGAAAGAACAAAGCTTTTTCATTTCTCCTTATCAGAAAATTTTTTCTTCTTTTTCCTCAACTATCTGAGAAAATATAAGAATTATTGATCGAGGAGTTGGTACCCAAGGATGACCTCTTGAGATAACTTATCCTTGCGCATTCCCAGTAACTGCTTTCTTAGAGGCTACTACCTTCCGTAGCACAACTCCTATTTTTAGCCTCTTAACATGACATTGACCAGCGGCACTACCCTTTTTCCTCTATCTCAAGGTTGCTGATCTTGTTGTGGTTTTGAACAAATTAAAAGTTCATGCCATAAACCTTATCCACAGTATGCTTTAAGATCAAATGCAATTAAAAAGTCTTACATGCGACTCTCAAAGAAAAGATAAATAATCAACAAAGTCTCTACCCAATTCATGCATTTCCTTTTCTTCTGCACTCAATTTAGAAAGTAACATAACTTTTATTTTATCATTAATACTCACAAAATGAAGTTTAATGAAGGGTTCAGAAGAACCTTTGATAAACCAACAAATACACTCACATCTTACACCCCAAAGATCGGCATCTTTTGAACCTCTGCAATCAATGGCATCTTTAAAAATTCTTCTGTTGAACCGCCTTTATATGCTAACACATTCCAAGAAATGAGAATATTTGCTAAAACAGTTGCAATTTTTCACTCCTAACTACATTATAGATCCATGAAATGCACCATCCTAGCCTTCCTTGCTAAAAAACTGAATATACTTGCAATAATTTAAGGAATTGCAAAACAAAAGAAATATGCAAGAAAAAAAGTTCTATAGTTCATATATTGTATTCAAAATCCTAAATGAACTAATAAAAACTTTTGGGAAGATGTCGAGATTTTTTAAAATGTTGTTGATGTGATTTGAGAAGCAATATATTAAAGCACATCATACCTCACATCCTTCTCTGGAAACATAAGGTACCATCTTCCGAGATGATCCCCTTCAAAATTTAAAAAATCTATCTTCCCCTAATTAGCCTAAGGTTGAATTGCGTATCAGAGTTTGGTAACAGCCATAAAGTACATTAAATCTTGATATTTGAGACTCATTGTACAATTTGGTGCCAACATTTACAAGTTCCACAATCATGAGCTCCCCATAATCCTGACAAAGCTAAGCAAAGATGTCTTATGGCTATGTGCCTATTGGGACCAAAGATGCTGCTATTTGTTTTTTGTTCTTTCAATCAATTCCATTACATGAAGCATGCTTTCCCACAGCTCAAATATAAACTCGTTACTGAATGATTCAAAACTAAAGTGCAGAATGAAGACATTACTTCTATAAGTGCAAGTCTGAGTGATTTTGTCGAAGGTGAGAGAACATATAATTCCTTACTATTTTCATCTCTTTTTGTACAGCTATGTGACAAAAACGGTATTCACTTTAACTAGTAAAAGCATGTGTTAAATGTCCTCATGAGAAGTATAGCTTTTATATAAACTTCCACTCCTTCGCTATTCTGAAACATGGTATCTGGCCTACCCATTTCATTTAATTGATGTTTCCTCTCTTATGCTTTTCTTTGTATTTAGAGAATTTACTTCTACTGCTAATTGCTAAATGACATTCAATACTTTAGTCAACAATTGTTCTAAAAGAGGATGGCCATACAGTTCATTCAATGGCAGCCTGAGTGCTGTGATTTTTTTTTATAAGGGAGATTTTTTATTATCCCAAATTTAGGAACTAACTTAAATGACTCTTTTGACTATTTCATAGAGCTGTATATCCTCTTTAAAATAGTTTTAAAAGGCAATAAGACCTAATCCTCTATTGAATCAGTAAACTCATCAAGAACTTGATCCTCAGCAATAGTTTGAGTCACTATAATAATGCTTACAGAAATCAAAAACTAAGAATAACTTGATATCTCTAAATGATAATCCTCATCTGGTCTCTTACGGCAAAAAGTGGCTCAAATGGATCAATAATACCTTTCTTCAATAAAATATTTTCTTATCATCATATTAAGGACCCGAAAGAGAATATTTAATGTTGTTTCAAATAGATGCATCAATAAAAAAACACAATGCATGCACGCTGCCCGAGCATGGCATCAAAAATTTGCGTTCATATTGACCCGAAATATAAGTGGGTCATGTTCAAGACACATTTATCACTCAAACCAAGTTCGAGTTGACCTATGAAACTCACAACCCGATTTTGACCCAAATAAGCAACAAACATCAAATTTTTGCTATCATGGAAAATTCACATTAAATGGGTCAAGCTTGGGTATAAGGGAACATGCCAAACAAAACATTACATCATATAAAAAACCATGTCAAACTTATCAATTTTGGGTCAAGCGGGTTAGGGATGTATCATGCTCAAGATCAAGTGTTCGAAAAGTTTATTAAATAGATAGTGTTTGGGTCAAGATAAATCAAAACATGTGAGTTTTAGGTCAAACTCAAACCTCACCAGTGAACCTGCATTGACACTCCTAGTTTCAGAATTCACTAATAACTGAACCATCTCAGATTTTGCACAAACTGCTTCTCCTTGTTTGTCTTCTTCATCTTCCCCAAAGTATAAAGCATTGAATTCTTCACTGATGTTCACAACAGCATCTTTTCCAATCAAATAACAACCAACGAAATGTCCAGGTCTTCTTTGCTTTGAGAAGTCCTTTTTCTTCTTTCTTCCTAGTGCATGCAAGTATAATTGAAGCTGATGAGTTTTCTACACTCCAAATTTGAATATTTGTGAGTTGAGAATCATTAAGAGTGATTAATTATGATGGCGGGTATTGAAGTAACTTTGTTTTACAATACATGTTTACAGTTCTCTCAATTTCAAGTAAAGTATCATTTTCATACTCCATTGCTTTTGGAAGAAAGAAGTTTTTTAAAAGATAGTGGGGAATGGAAGGAGATTGAATCTTAAGCCATAAAATCTATAGAAATAGCACACTTAAGTTTGGAAGTAAATCTTCAACATGCATGTGATCCATTGAGACAATTTAAAATGTTGAACATATATAAACAAAATTGACTTGAAGAGATCTCTTCCCAAACGGTTGACAATTTCTCAACTAATGGTTTACCCGACCAATTGGCATTACTCTGGATGCCTAAAAATGCCAGGAAAATTTTTTCCAATGAAAGGATCTAATTTTATATGATCAAAGGTCAACAAGCAATGATGGTTATTTGGCCAAGCATAGTACACTCTTCATCATTTGCCACATTTCTAGAATTTTGACAACTTTAGTAAGAAAAACACATCCCCAAGCTCAGCCATTGAAAAGACACTACTCAGTGTCCTCAACAAGAAAAAATATTTTGTGTACTCAGTGTCCTCAACACTTAAGTTTGGAAGTAAATCTTCAACATGCATGTGATCCATTGAGACAATTTAAAATGTTGAACATATATAAACAAAATTGACTTGAAGAGACCTCTTCCCAAACAGTTGACAACTTCTCAACTAATGGTTTACCCAACCAATTGACATTACTCTGGATGCCTAAAAATGCAAGGAAATTTTTCCAATGAAAGGATCTAATTTTATATGATCAAAAGTCAACATGCAATGATGGTTATTTGGCCAAGCATAGTACACTCTTCATCATTTGCCATGTTTCTAGAATTTTGACAACTTTAGTAAGAAAAACACATCCCCAAGCTCAGCCATTGAAAAGACACTACTCAGTGTCCTCAACAAGAAAAAATATTTTGTGTACTCAGTGTCCTCAACACTTAAGTTTGGAAGTAAATCTTCAACATGCATGTGATCCATTGAGACAATTTAAAATGTTGAACATATATAAACAAAATTGACTTGAAGAGATCTCTTCCCAAACGGTTGACAATTTCTCAACTAATGGTTTACCCGACCAATTGGCATTACTCTGGATGCCTAAAAATGCCAGGAAAATTTTTTCCAATGAAAGGATCTAATTTTATATGATCAAAGGTCAACAAGCAATGATGGTTATTTGGCCAAGCATAGTACACTCTTCATCATTTGCCACATTTCTAGAATTTTGACAACTTTAGTAAGAAAAACACATCCCCAAGCTCAGCCATTGAAAAGACACTACTCAGTGTCCTCAACAAGAAAAAATATTTTGTGTACTCAGTGTCCTCAACACTTAAGTTTGGAAGTAAATCTTCAACATGCATGTGATCCATTGAGACAATTTAAAATGTTGAACATATATAAACAAAATTGACTTGAAGAGACCTCTTCCCAAACAGTTGACAACTTCTCAACTAATGGTTTACCCAACCAATTGACATTACTCTGGATGCCTAAAAATGCAAGGAAATTTTTCCAATGAAAGGATCTAATTTTATATGATCAAAAGTCAACATGCAATGATGGTTATTTGGCCAAGCATAGTACACTCTTCATCATTTGCCATGTTTCTAGAATTTTGACAACTTTAGTAAGAAAAACACATCCCCAAGCTCAGCCATTGAAAAGACACTACTCAGTGTCCTCAACAAGAAAAAATATTTTGTGTACTCAGTGTCCTCAACACTTAAGTTTGGAAGTAAATCTTCAACATGCATGTGATCCATTGAGACAATTTAAAATGTTGAACATATATAAACAAAATTGACTTGAAGAGATCTCTTCCCAAACGGTTGACAATTTCTAAACTAACAGTTTACCCAACCAATTGACATTACTCTGGATGCCTAAAAATGCCAGGAAAATTTTTTCCAATGAAAGGATCTAATTTTATATGATCAAAGGTCAACAAGCAATGATGGTTATTTGGCCAAGCATAGTACACTCTTCATCATTTGCCATGTTTCTAGAATTTTGACAACTTTAGTAAGAAGCTCAGCCATTGAAAAGACACTACTCAGTGTCCTCAACAAGAAAAAATATTTTGTGTACTCAGTGTTCTCAACACTTAAGTTTGGAAGTAAATCTTCAACATGCATGTGATCCATTGAGACAATTTAAAATGTTGAACATATATAAACAAAATTGACTTGAAGAGATCTCTTCCCAAACGGTTGACAATTTCTCAACTAATGGTTTACCCAACCAATTGACATTACTCTGGATGCCTAAAAATGCCAGGAAATTTTTTTCCAATGAAAGGATCTAATTTTATATGATCAAAGGTCAACAAGCAATGATGGTTATTTGGTTAAGCATAGTACACTCTTCATCATTTGCCATGTTTCTAGAATTTTGACAACTTTAGTAAGAAAAACACATCCCCAAGCTCAGCCATTGAAAAGACACTACTCAGTGCCCTCAACAAGAAAAAATATTTTGTGTACTATAAACATCTCTTCTTTAGCCTGAGCAAGGGAACTTATTTTTGGGCTTCTTTCAATTCTCAATACTTAACTAATAGCTACAGAGGGACAGCAAGATTTCCTACTTTCTTTTGATTTTATATTATAAACACATAGGAAAATAGCTCCAAAGCAAGTACTTTTTCTCTTTGCAGTTCAAATACTACCTCTAAACTGGGTGTAGACAATAGTGTCAAACCTCTATAAATCTGTGCATTTTTCTACGGTGCTGCTCTTCTATTCCTTCACATCTTTGCATATTTAGCTTCCACTAAACTGAACTCATAAAATTGCAATCCCTACATAAAATCACTTAACTATTTTAAGAAAATGAGATTCATAAATGAGCAAAGAATCAGATTAACAGACCAAGCATTTTCCAATTAGAATCATAATTGAGTAAATCAACACAAACATGCGAGCCATGACAAATCATTTCATTAGGCACGTGTGTTTAAGAAAATTTAATTTAAAATTAAAATTAAAACCATATGAACACTAACTTATAGTACTTACACACCATATTCATACAATAAATAAACATATGCCAAGCTTATTGGCAGTGATCACTGCTATACAAACAAGAAACATATCCTGATCCTGTTAGCACTGCACAACTAGCTTTACCCTCCACCTTACAAATATGAAATGGCTCAAAACCCTGAAAGTGGGAGAAAAGGCTACGAACAATGGATCGGAACAACCGTAAGTAAAAGTCTTATGATAATGAACTGAAATTCAAGTCACACGACAATATAGTTAAAAAAGCAAAAATTTGTAGGAATAAAAAAAGGAAACGATAATATAATTCTCTGGGTTAAACTAACTTTGTAGGAAAAAACTAGAACAATCATTGACAATGCTTTTAAAGAGTCTTAATGAAAAATCGGGCTAATTGTGTAGCTCAAAAATGAGGTGGGTAAACAATAAGGCATTTATGTATAATCGGTTTGAGAAAAACAGAAATTTGGATCTTGATTACTTTTTGTTTTATATCTAAACATTAAAACAAAAAGCAAAACATGTATCGCTAGCCATAGAACTAAAAACTTTCTAAATGGGAAAACATAAGCCCAGAAGAGAAACAAGAAGTGCCCATTTTGCTGTAAAAATCGAATGCAAAAGGCCAAGAATGAATATCAAGATTAGGGTTTCTGCAATGAAGCGTCAGTCAATGTATTACCTGGAGATGCTCGATGGGAAAAGGGCCATGTTGCATGTCTTCTGACTCTTGCTCCTCGGCCACCTTCTGACGCTTCTGCTGCTGCGCCGCCATGCCGAGAATGGAACGAAGTAAGAGGAAGGCGGGAAGGAAAAAAGAAAAAATCGTTCTAAATTATTCGAACAAGGCACTACATAGCGCCAAAAAAGTATTTTTTGGGTAGTCGACTAGATGGCATGTGAATCTTGTTGGAGAAGGAAATGGATGGTTTTTATATTTATAATTTGAAATTTTAAGGTATTGATTAACAAGACTAAATATGATTTAGGAAAAATTGATCTTCCTATTCGAATTTGCTAAGAATTTACATTCTAAATATTTTGGATTAATTGTTATTTCGAAATTGATGGTATACATGTAGAATAGCAATTCGAAACAGGAGAGGGTGAGACATACCTCTTGGGCTCCTCACATGTTCGAGACTATCCTAATGTGTTGAGGAGATATCGAGGATTATTTCATGGTCATTTCCACCCTATTTGAGTGTGTTGGGGGTCTACACGGCGGCGGATCGCTACATGGCTTGTCGAGGACGAAAAACAGTCCCCGACCGATCTTATCCATCGGATCAGATTGCTGATCCGGCCGATCAGATCTATCCAACGGTCGGGGAGGGATCCGGGCCGGTTGATACTACTTAAGAATTGATCGAACGGTCCGAATTCTCCGCACCGGCGTTCGCTTTTCGAACCTGGTTACGGAATTTCCACCATCAATTTAATTAATTTTCAAAAATTCAAATAATTCTATTATTTAATTTAATTTAATTAATTTGATTTAAATAAATATTTTAAATGTACTTTGTTAATATTTCGACCGTTTCAAATCAAAAAATTATGAAACTTACACTCATAGCATATTTCGATACGAAAAATTCAAATTTGCTCTCAGATTTAGGATTTGAGGTCAATTTAATTTTAATGGTATTTAAAAAATTATTAAAATAGTCAATAATTACTCCTTTCAAAATTTTGATGTCAAATTCTTAGGATTAAATACTGAGAATGTTTATAACATATTATAACCAATGACATGGTTAGGATTTGGTTGATCCTAATTAAGTAAGATAATAATCTTTGATTGTTACATAAGTATTGAGAATAATACTTACATCTCTTTTTTGTGATGGCTAGAAAAATTTAGTCTATACTAAATTTATGATTTTGTCCCTCCCAAATATCTTGTTATGTCTCCAGAATGTAGCTCATTAATTAGAAAGACTTGCAGGATGTACATGGAATGCACAATAGAGGACTACAAAAAATATAACCGTCTACAATGTGATACGATGAGTGGTGAGGTACCACATACCCATTAGACTAAGAATATATATGTGGTATTCCCCAATCCTGGTTCCTAGCAAGGGTGCGTGGAATGGGGTTACGTCATTTGATTTGCAAATGATTGTAGTCGGGATTTAGAATAATAACATAAGCATCACAGATAATTTCCAAATTAATTTGAAAACAAAAAAAGTATTTTTATTTTGATATAATAGCAATTACAAGAGTACTTTTCTTTTTTATTTAAATATATGAAAAAAACAAAAAAATAAAATACATTGGTTGATTATTCAGTATTATTCAAATTCTTCAGCGACGTCCTAACCTGGTCCAATGATCGGCTCCCAAAAGATAGAAGGAATCCAAGCCATCCGAATTTTCGAAATACTTGATCAAATGGTCCTCGATTGCCCTCACTCAGATCGCACTGCAGCCACCGGATCGCAGCCGCGATCCTACGGTTGTGATGCGATCTGTGATCCACTGTTATTGGTCGATCACATCTGGGTTGTTGCACATTTTTACACAATATATCAGATGACTGTTGTATATCATACTACTATTTATCATCTCCCTCGTTTGATTGCTCTCGGCAGTGAAAAAATTATCGTACTATTGGCACCAAGTCCTATCTTCCACTCTCGCACAACGTTAGAAAGCTATTGCTTGTCTCCCCAAAGCGGTGGAGCACTCATAATGGGCCTTGAGGCACGACTAAAACATTATTAACATTTAAGGAATCTCGCACCCGAACCCAAAATTTCTCCCATGGATTAATCCTCGGAGCTCCCCCATGATCTTAATAGCTTGGGAAATCTTCAAAGAGTTCCTTTGCACTATCTGAAGCTTCCAATTTTCCTAGATACCATCTGCTTCCTTAATACTCCAGTCAGCGCATCTAGGGCATCTCCCGATCAGGTCAGTGGGTGTGGTTTGGAGTTCAAGCCTTGTAACAACCCTAGTTAATACCCTAGCTAGACCTTGATTAATTAAGCTAAACTAAGCTTTGATTTTGATTCCAATAGACTCAATGGGTCATTTAAACATAACCCAAGAAGTTTGGAATCAATCGGAGCTAAATCAAGAATTTTGGTATTTTTTTGCTATTTTTGAGCCCTAGAAAATACCTAAATCAAATTGATCTCCAAATCAAAATCTGATTTCATTTTTGAATTTATCATACCCTAATTAGCTAAGGGTAAATTTTTGAGAATTTTTAGAGCTCAATTAAGTTTAAATTAGATTTATAAATTTAATAGAAATTAATATAATTATTAAATAAAATTTATATTAATTAATTCTAATACTTAATTAAAATTAAGTGCTGGGATTTGCTATTGGAACTGCGGCAGATCTGCTGCGGGGTCCCGACAGCGGCACATAGCTATAAGCCAGTAGGATGTCTAGCGCGCATCTTGGCGTGGCTCGTTCGACGGCGCGATCCACCCCGCATCGTGACCAGATCGTAGCCGCTAGATCGATAGCCCAATCCAATGGCCTTCCGCGTCCCACCCTAAGTAGCTCAAATCAAGCATTGGATCATTTCGATTTGATCCAACAGGCGATCTACATCCTCGATCAACCGTTGTTAATCAAGGGATCTGGACCACCCAGTCATAACCGAAGACCCATTGAACGGCTGCGTCTTACCTGTCGCTATTCATCATCGTCTCGGGCACAAAATCACCGGAAGCTCCCGACATGATTCCAACGTCCTGCCCTCGTGGCAGTACGGGGATGGAATCTTGTCTCCCACGATCTCATTCGCACCCTAATCGCCATAGCCGGATTATTCTCCCGGATTTTCCCATTTTTCGTTCGGAGCCCCCAATCGGCAGCCATGTGCCGAAGTTGCTGGCTCAATCCTAGCTCTGGAAGCTCGTCTTCGAGCTATAAATAGCCCTAGAACATCGGCAGCCCAATGTTTGCTTCTGGCTTCATCTTCCTTAAGCTTCCCGTGCCTCTCCATTCCAAGCTCTCTGACCCTCGGTTTGGTGACCCGTCCAGCTACCAGAGGAGCTCGATTCGATCATTGCCCGCTGATAGTGGGTGTGGTTTGACATTCAAACCCCCAAATACCTGTGTGGAGCTCAGCTGCCCCAGTGTCTTCTGCCATGCTATATTCGTCCAATCCAGGTACAACCCTCTGTCCTCTTCTATGTCGAGCTGGATTCAGCTCGACCTGCACTCTCCCTACGCTAGATGCTGCGCTAGGATTACGCCTTAGTATTCCAGTAAGTAGTTGATGGCTGGGTAAAAATTGGCAGTGGGCCAGACTGTGATATTTTCGTCTAAAAGTGCACTGGCAGCTGGTCTCAGGCTGGTGAATGGTAGCGATTCAGCATGCTTGCGAGTCCCCATTGGGCGCCCGAACCCCTCGACCAATAATTGCTAACCTAGAAAGTGTCTGGGATTTGATTGAGTCGATCGATACGATTGCGAATGATCGACTCAGTTTAGCCCGAGTCAGTGAGGCCCCTCGAACAGCACTATGGTGATTCGGACCTTCTCAAGGCCTCTCGACTCATCCTATCACTTCCCCGTCGATCCCTGAATGTGTGGGGTTAAGCCTGAGCTCGGCACGTCAATCCACTTAGGAGAATTTGTTCTCTCCTTTTCCACCTCAGAAGGTGCGTCGGTCAAATAGCACTTCAGCAACCTAGCGCATCCTTGATGGGGGTTTATGGTTCATTCGACGCACCTTCGAAGCCTGAACGTGTAGCCATCAAATTGGTGGCGTGGCGTGGACGGAACATGGCGAATTCAGCAAAGGGAGTCTGCCCTAATTAGGTGCTCGTCGAGAGGTAGGAGACGAAGCCACTGGTCGGGCCGACCCGTGACCCGCGCCTTTCGATTTCGGGCCGTGGCTATTAGAGAATTATAGGATGGCATTTTCAATAGTTAAATTATTAATAAATACGTTCCTATAGTTTTAATTTAAATAAAAATGCAGATTAAATTAATTGAATAAGTTGAGTTATACTGATCCAAATGGTATGATCCAATATACCATTGGAATCAGAAAAATGTAAGGAATCTAGATATACAATAAAATTACAGATCTAATGGTTGGATTTAAAATAATTCTCTAATCCTTTTCTATTTTAAATTAAATCATAATAAATTCAATTAATAATTAAATTAATTGCTTAAGGGCTCTGATTACTCAATTAATCTTAAGGAACCTATATATGCCACTAAAGGTAGTTTAGGAACCTTAATTTTATTAATCATGCCCTAATCACCTTAATTAGGGATTAGTGAATTAAACCCTAATTAAGCCTCTGATTTTGGCAAATGGTGTTCCTAATAATATTTTAAGTATATTAGAACCTATGAGTAAGGTTGGATTGCCCTAAGAATGCCTAATTTACTGATCACCTTAATTGGCTTAAATAGGTAATTAGTGCTAATTAGCTTAATTAGGTTGTCAAAACCTAAGATAAGTGTGTTTCCCACTTCATTTATTAATATGAAACACATTAAAATAGATTAGATTTACTTCGGATAACTAAACCCTAAAACCTCAATTTTAGCTTTAAGAGGGGCATTTTGATCATTTTGGCCAAAATGTGTTTAAGTACCCCTTAAACCCTAGGAAAGTCAGTAAAGTATCCTTAGTTAGATTATTAATGTTCTCTAAACTCTTAAGCTAATAATGTTAATAATATGAATATTAAGTTAATAAATCTTCAATTAACCCTAATTAAGACACTGAGATCTTAGTAACCCTAAAGAAGTCACTTGGCTTTAATAATTGAATCCAATAATTTCAATTATAAAATCTCACTTTAATAAGTTCAATTTAGTTAGCTTATGAACTTAAATGCCAAAAGAAATGCAATTAATAAAGTTTAAGTTAAAAACTTAGCTTAAGTCTAAAGTGATCAAATAATCAGATCTTAGACTTTAGATCTTCTACTTGAATTGAATTACTTCTAATTGGATTTCTTTAAATGATTCATTGTTTAATCCTTTGAAACCTTCCATGTGGGTATAGGATGACTCAATCCATAAGATAATGAAATTATCTTAAAGGTTGAATATAGATCTTAGATTCTCAAGTTCTTAATTGATTATTTTATCTTATAATTAGTAGAATAACCCTTCACTAAGTTTTTAGCTTTTGGATCTTTTAATTTATAGGATTCTTTACCCTTAATGTGGGTATTAAGTGTGAACCTTAGATCCTTAATAGGACATTTTTCCTTGGATTCAGGATTTGAGCACCAAATTTGTATGTTCAACTCCAAAATCCTTAAATCCTGATTTACTTAATCAAGATTTGGGTAAGAGAGTAAAATATTAACAAATTAGGCCGTTGATTAATTTACTTAAACCTTATAGTCATCACATAATTTTGGATTAGAACTTGTTAAGTTCTAATATTAATTTTAAGGACGTAAATCTGTTCTACTCGATAGCTGGATATTAGAGATCCTAAACTTGTACCTTCTCAGAGTAGCTAGATTGGGTAATTAGATAATAATAAAATCACATAAGTCTAGATTGAGTCTCTTGCTTACTTTGACTAGAATTGCTTAGCATACCTTGGATATTGAGCCTTATTCCTTGAGCATAATAGGAGAACTTAGGATATGGATGATACATCCTAAGTTAGTATTTGTAAAGCATATCATTCATCTGATTCTTATAGTGCTTTTAGTTAGTAGAATATGTCTTAGCTTAGTCTACCTCTTCAGTATTAGTTGTATAGGATGGACCCAGGCCTAGCAGATTTAGATGTCTAGGCTGGGGATTGACTGATCTTGGAGGCCCTGTATGGCCGATTATCTTGTGTGGCAGTACTATGTCTTAGGCTTATTGTTACTCTAGTTTGATTCTTCAGTCTTGTTTTCTTTTGCCTTGCCACATGCTTCAATGGCCTTACTTACAATACTTGCTTGCTTTGCCACATATCTCAATGGCCTTTTTTTTTTTTTTTTTGTATTAATTAGCATGTTGTATGTATACTCTTATGGCTTACTTATGCATATCGGCATGATTGGGATGTTAGAACTTCTTGTTTTATTTAGCATTTGTATTCTTTTATATCTGCATATTTCAATGTGATCATAAGCATGTTAGGTTCAGAATTGTATTATAGTTGCTGTTACTTTTAGCTTTTAGCCTCACCTTGTTTATTTTGTGTTGTATGCTATTTTACATACTAGTTGCTGCTATAAATAGATAGTTTATAATTACTTCATTTCGTCATAGCTTGTTGCACCCATAATAAGCTTGCATGCTTAACAAATTTAAATGTGATATCTTTAAATACTCAGTTCATTAAAATAACCTAAAATGTACTTAGATAATTGTCTAATTGTAACCTTTTTGTTTTGTTGGTTGGAGTCCTGGTATTTGTGATACCAACAAATGTCAGATTCAGACTTGTTCGTGGGCAGTGTTACAGGAGAGGAGCAGGTTCAGGAGGAGGATTGTGCTGCTGCTGCTTAGATAGATTTTGCATTTATACTTTTTAGTGAGAATTGAGAGACTTTTGCATTTTCTTTTAAATTCAATTTATAATAATTAATTCTGGATGTATTTTATTTCTGCATTGTGATGAATTACTATATTGTTTTCATTTTTCTCTACTATGTTGTGCTTGTGAATGTTACTATACACCTATTGCTTCCGCCACTTTGATATTTGTATGTATATTGATGAATATTTATAGTATTTTGGTGACAAGTTCTTGCCTTAAGGCAAGTTGGGTTTTTACCTGATTTTTTTTCACTTAAGCTGAGGATTTGCCATAGTTGGAGCACCGTACTTCCTATTATCAGTACGTGGGCCCCACAAGCCCCTAGCTCATTTTATAAAGCTCAAGGAAGCTTCGACGATTGGAACTAGCCTCTGAACCCCAGTGGAATTTCATCGGCTATCCTTATATATCCATGTATTATATAATTATAATAAATTAAGATTGTTACCTTGATTTATCTGGATTGAATAAAGTCCTAATTCTTATTTCATTATCTTAATTAGTCAATAGGAGCAAACCCTAAAATATTTGTCCATTTTGGAGATCAATTAGACCAAATCCCTTATTTCAGGTGATTAATTAAGAAAAATAGATTAATTAAATTGTTCTCATATCAAAAATTAGACTTCATCATTGAATTCATCACCCCCCCAAATTAGCTAGGGATAAAATTTTGGGAATTTTTTGATGTAACGCCCCATCCCGTCGCCGCAGGCAACAGAAAGATAATGAAAACATAATTGGCGACGGAACAGTGCGTTATTCGGGAAGGCTAAACTTCTTATAATCTAACTTATTATCGAATACTAATTCTTAAGTCAAGTGCAATATGCTTATCCTAAGTATTAGTTAATGTACTTATATGTATTTGCTTCATAAAGGATAATAAAGAATATCCAATGTATATGAGTATCCTTATAAATTTTTTGCCGATCACATCCCAATACTAAATATAAGTAGTAGTTATAATAGAGTACGAAAACCTTATCAATCATCTATAACATTCATCACATAAGTTAAATAAGAATATTCATCTAAAAAAAATACATCCAGAGTTATTTATTACAAATTATAGCTTAAAATAAAATGAGCAGTAAAAGTCTCTCATATCACAACAGAAAGTAAATTAAGTAAGTAGAAAGCTATGCTGGCTGCTGCTCCCATTGCTCATCTTAGATCTTATGTGATACCTCCAAAGATGGCACATCCAACTGCTCTGGATCTGATATTGTTGGTTTTACAAGCTAGGGCCACAGTCAAAAAGAGAAAAATCTTGTTAGACAATATATCTGAGTATATTTTAGGCTGCAATTAATATTTTTTTACATTTATGAAATTTTACTTAGCATTTAATAAAATATAAATTAAACTGCATTAAACTTAAGTAAATTAAAATTGTAAATTAAAACACTAAAACTAAAGAAAAAATAATTGTAACTAAATAAAATATTGAGAGTAAATCAGCTAAAAAGAAATAATAAATGAAACAAATTGAAAATAAAATTGTACTATATATCATTGTACATGCATCTGAATATGCCACTGAATTTATGGTGAAATATGCATTTGATGCCTCATTGCATCCAAAGGAATCTTTGATATCCTGATGTCTCTTTCATCCCGTAGTTCCTACTCAACCTTGATGCACGTTGCATCCTGTAGTTCATAGATAATTTGATGCTTATGCTTATGCAATTCACGTTAAATGCTTAAAGACACTAAAAACCAGAATATAACAAAAGTAAATATTCCTTCTTATTTTCTAACTATTTAATATGTTCTCCTTACTATGCACATTCACTTTAAATGCCATATAAATTAGAATACTTAAGCACATGCTTTGTCTTAATCTAGATTAACTTAACTAAAGTTAGTATTATTCAAAGCTACACTTTTATATTATCCTAAGTTACAACATAATAAGAGTACATATACATATTTAATATGTTTTTATGAAAAGTAGCTTGAAACACTTAGTTTGATTAACTGTACTTATTAATGCACACAAAGATAAAAGATAGAACCCTTTTACAGTTTATTCTCTCAAACTAAGTTGTTCAATCCCCAACTTATAATATACTTTGGAAATGAGAAATTTATCATGAACTATACTTATCTATTAATCTAAGATAAGTCTATAAATCTATAATTCTATTCATAATGAATTAACCAATTCCATACTTTACCAAATCACATCAGCTCTATAGATATGCACTATAATTTTTACATGATAACTCTAATATTCCACTAATAATTATAAACTAGCTAATTCACTAATTAAAGAGTTTTAAAAACTATTGAATTCATTCTCCATGTGAAGGTCCTAATCAAGTGGCCCAAAGAGGTGACATATAAGTCATTTGATTTAGGTTAACTACGACAAATAGATAGCTCAATCTAAGTCATTTTAGGTTATCTCACCCCAAGGCATAAGATCAATCATCTATGGTTAATAAGGCTCATTTAAGGTCCTACCTCAATATGAGATAAATCAAGTTATTCCCTACCTCAAAGATTCCCTTATTTAAAGTTATTTTTAATCGCTTGGACAAAGTTCTAACACTATCCTCATAAAAAGGTCTGAAAACTCTTAACACCTACTTCTATAATTAAGGATTGATTCTATTAATTATAAATATTAAAACTATATGTAAAGTCAAATGATCAATTATTTAGTTAAAATGAAGAAATCACGTATACTAACCTTTTAAATTCTGACTCATCTTAAGCTCTCAAGTCATGAAGCAAATCATTAAAAACTAAAGATATGGTTGATTGATAAAGTAAATATCTTTTATTTGTTGGTTAATGATCAATTCATGCTAGTCTCTTACTTAAGAGAAAATTAAGAGTTTAAGAGTTAGGTTAAGATAAATGTTCATATTAATCACTTAAGCTTTAATGTTCTAACATGCCACTTTAAGGTTAATGATAAAATCAATAAATGTTGAATAAATTCATGCTGGTTAAAGAGTGAAAATCAATAATTAAAATTATGTTTAATTCATTAATGAACCTAAATAATGCTAATTGGGGTTTAGGCCAATTTGACATAAATAAAGATCAAACGTGCATAAATTGAAATGCAAAGGCCTTCTTGAAATGTTCAATATTTAAGGAACAGTTAGACACCAAAATTAATAGATTTAATAAGTAATGAAGTTAATCTTCACTAAATAGGGTTTTGAGCTAATCACACAATTAGAAATTATGCTTGCTAAAACTAAATTATGATGTTTCAAACATGCTCATTACTATCTAATGATTCTATGAGTATCATATTTGCCAAAATCAAGGTTCAAATGAGACTAATAATCAATAATTAAGTTTTAAAGTAATTAGTACTTAATTAGCAAATTAAATTATAAAAAATAAATCAAACTTAGCCAACTAATTCTAAACATCATAATGAGCAATCAAAAATTATGAGCATACCATTTGGTTAAGTAATAGAGATTAAAATCATGAAAATTGAATAAGAAATGATCTTAATATGCTATAATCAAGAAATTGAAATAATTAAGCAACATTAACAAATTTAATTATAAAAACAAAAGTATTTTTTCAATTTATTATTCATTTCATTTTTTTTTGATGAAAATAGTATATTGGATCATAATATATGTAGTTAAATTGATCAATATATAATTAAATCAATAATTCTAAATATTAGTTCTATTTTCTAAATTACATTCTACTGTTAACCTACCATCCCACTCATGCACATCTTCAGGGCTTCGACCGCAGGCCTAAGTGCACGCATGCATGCTGTAGGAGCTTGGCAGTGGAAATGTGCGGGTCAGGGTCTGACCCGACCCGACATTGTGCTTTGTGAGCATTGAAGATTTTCTCATGACAGGCCGAATTAGGGTCCTAATTTGACAAATTTTCCTTCGTCTACCCACGTCACCTCCTCTGATTGATCGCTACTCCTTCTTTAGGTCGAAACACGTCGATTGAACCCTGAAGCCCTAATTGAGGAGGCCAAGATCGACGGGGGACTATTTCCCCCAATTCCCATCTTTGGAATCTCTAGAGTTTACTGTGGGGAGCAAATTCTCCCCATAACAGCTGAACCATGACCATAGCTAAATCCCTACACCATCAGGGTGCCAAAGAGGACCGAAGCTGCAACAACCCTAGCTGTTACTCTAGCTGAATTTAGATTATTTAAGCAATACCAAGTTCTAACTTTGATTCCATTAAATTCAACAGGTCATTTAAACTTAATCATAGAAGTTTTAAATCAATCGGAGCTCAATTAAGAATTTTGATATTTTTGCTTATTTTTTTATCATGAAAAATACCTAAATTAATTTGATTTCCAAATTAAAATCTGAGTTCATTTGAATTCCTCATGCCTTAATTAACTTAGGGTGAAATTTTGAAAATTTTTGGAGCTTATTTAGTCATAAATTAGATTTATTAAATTTATGGAATTTTAATTAACTAATTAATAAAAAAAAAGTAATTAAATTAAATTTAATTATTAAAGCCAGGATTTACTGTCGGGACCGCGGCAGATCCGCTGCGGGGTCCCGACAGTTGCTCGACTATGTTAGCCAATGGATGCGCTTGCACGGATCACGGCACAGAATCAAACGGCGCAGGATCATATTGCTAAGGACTTATATCGTCCGTCAGATTGAGAAGCTGATCCAACAGTCAGTAATGCGCCCGCGTTTTGTTATCCTAGATCACCATCATGCTGTCCATTTCCAACGGCTTCGTAATCAGATGATCGCTGAGGATCCAGCCTTGTTCATCATCATCTTCGTGCGATCCTCGGCCCGACATAAGAGATTTTGCCTGTACCAACCAGGTTAGCGCTGTCTGCCACTCCTCTACCCAATTCAACAGGTCGTTAGCATCTTCTCTATTAGTGGCCGAACCCTAGAGGAGGGTCGGGATGGCCGAGCCAATCCAAATGGGGAATGGTGATCGAGCCTCTCGGTCCGAGCCTATAGCGCCTGCTCGGTTGCCGCTCGCAAAGAGGTAAAATCATAATTCGGCGGTGGAGCGGAGCGCCACTCGGGGAGGAATATCCCGTCTCCCCGAATAGCTGAAAATCAAACCCATGTGGAGGGCTGCTGACTCAACTTCAAGGAGGGTTGAGAGCTAATACTTAAGATAAGGGTAGTATTCTTATCTTAAGTATTAGACCAATACATTCATTGGATATAAAACACATGAGAAATTAAGGATCAATTTCTGCAATTTCGGGCACTGCAGTGTGCTGCAGCGCCAGATAGTAATTTTGCCAGCACGAAACCCGGAAAGGACTTATTTTCAAGCCAAATCTCTCAATCCAGAGCATCCCATGAGTTGTGCCATATATCAATGGAAAGGTCTTTCCGATAGCTTTCCATTGACATCTAAATCGGCACCAACAGATCATCCTAACTATATGAACAATGGTGATAAACATTTGGGTATACAAAATGGAGGAAAATAGAGCATTTATTTTGTAAGGAAAACTGATACCTTAATGAACTTTCATGGCTTTCATACTCAAACATGGACTTCTAAAGATACAAATGAGCATACAGAGAAATGAAATTATCAAGAAAGAAGAGCAAATGGGTACCTTTAGCCTTTAGGAGAGGAAGAAGAAACCTTGATTTCTTTAAGAACTTTGGAGGAAGATAGCTCCTTCTTCAGCACTAAGCTCAGCAATGGAGGGCAAAGGAGGGAGCTCTCAGCTTTTGCAAATGGGATGAAGAAGAGCTGAACTCCTTCTTAAAGGAGGAGAAAAAATGATGAAGTAGGGGAATATGCCATCATGAGCCTAAGGAGAGGGAGGAGAAGGCCATCATGCTTGCTTAAGGAGGGTATGGGGGAGCCGAAAATGAAAGGGGGGCTGTCAGTAAAAGCAATTAAGAAAATTGATTTTTCTTAATTAAATAATTAATTAATTATTTTCTAAATTTTTAAAAATTTAGATTAAATAAACGCGCTCCGAAAATTCCCAAAAATTCACCCCTAGCTAATTTGGGGGTGAGGATTTCAACGGCAAAGTCGGAATTCGAATCCGATGATCATTTAATTATTCTATTTTTCGGTGCATTTAATTATATTAAAATATTTGCAAAAATCCGATGACTTCCAAACATGTCCAAAACATCACCCCTAGTTAATTTGAGAGTGACGATCGCAATGACGAAGTCGGATTTCAATTTCGAGGTTAAATTAAATACCTCAATTTCTTAATTAATTAAATATTAAAATAATCCAAAATATTTGATTTAGCTCCAAATCACACCAAATTTTTGGGGATTGGGTCTAATAATTGGATGAACTTTATTAAGATATGGCTAAGCTAAAATTAAGTTGGGTAACAACCTTGGGTTGTTATAGAGCCAAACCTCGAACCTCAGCCATGGCTTCCACCCCTAAGCCCCTCTCGGACTATAAATAGCTGCCCCTCAGCTCGGTGAGCACCTTTACTCGCTTGATTAATTGTGAGTTTCCTTCTCCATTCCCGTCAGTCGCCATTGGAGGAGCTTTCTGTCAAGTGGTCTTGGCTGGGAGTATCGTTGATAGAGGGCACGGGTCTGGTGTTCAGACCCCCATGGGCTCGATAGGTTCATGTGAAGCTTCCTCGATCGCCTGCAACCCTCAGACCCTCCATTTCTAGGTACAGCCTCATATCCTCATTTCTCTATCGGGCTGGTTTCAGTTCGATTCTGATTTGATTAAGCCCTAGATACTGTGTTAGGGTCTCACATGATGGTTCCAGAGGCCAGTGAATGTGTTGGTGGAGAGTAGCAATGGACCAGGTGGGTGGAAAATAATCTGAATGTGCACTGACAGTCGACCTCCGAATCGCTAAGTCCTGACATCTTCTCACACCTTAGCATCTTAGAATTGATGATCAAACCACTAAGACAATATCGGTAGGTGCCTAAGAGAGCTTAGGTTTGATTTGGTCGATCAATTCAATTAGGATCAACTACCTCAGATCGAGCTCCCACCTGCATTCTGCCAGGAATAGCACTTCACTCATCCATGCATACTCAGTCCTTATCAACCCACCCATATCCTTTATCCTTCATCCCTGATCATTTTGAGCTCATACTCGGGTATTCATCTATTTCCTGTGAGTGTAGTCCAATCCATTGGCTCTGCCCTAGAAAATTTGTTGAGCTGAGTAGCACTCCATCGATCTAAAATGTCCCAGAGAGGGCTTCTTGGTCTATTCGATGCGTCTAGTGTCATGAATGGTGTATCCATCAAGATTAGGGCATGACATGGTGTGAGCACAGAGAATTTCGCTACTGAGGCTGATCCGATATGCCGGGTATTGGGGAGGCGTCGTCTGAACAAAGCACAGTGTCGGGCCGGGTCAGACCCCGGCCCACGCGGTTTAGTTTTCGGGCTGCGACTGAATTAAAGAATTATGGAATTACATTTCTTATGTTAAATAATTGATAAATACATTCCATATGGTTCTGATTTAAATAAAAATACAGAATAAATTATTTAAGTAACTTCAATTATACTTATCCAAATGGCATGATCCAATATACCATTTTAATCAAAAAAATGCAAGGAATAATAATATGAAAAAAAATCAAAGATTCAATGGCTAGATTTTAATTAATTGCCTAATCTTTTTCTATTTTCATTTAATTCATAATTAAATCATTTAATATTCAAAAATATTGATTAAGGTCTCTGATTGCTCATGAGACTATAGAGAACCCATGTAGACCATTAAAAATAATTCAAGTACTCTAAATTTGTTAACCACCTCTTAATTACCCTAAAGTGGGATTAGTGAACTAAGCCTTGGATTAACCTCTGAATTTAGTGAATCGAGTTTCTAATGTCCTCTTAAGTGTAGTAGAACCTATAAATGTGTTTGGATCATCTTAGTATGCCCTAATTTCTTTAATCATCTCATTTGGCCTTAAGGTATAATTAGTGATAATTAAGCTATTAATGATATCAAAATCTAAGTTAAGTGTATATTCCACTTTAGTAATCCATATGAAACTCATTAAAATAGTAATGAATCAATTTAAATGATTAAATCCTAATTTCCTAATATTTGCCTTAAGAGGGGTATTTTGGTCATTTTGACCAAAATAGGTTTAAGCACCCCTTAAAACCTTAGAATTTCAGTAGAGTATCTCTAGTTAAATATATGAACACCTTTCTGAAATCTTATGTTCAATAAAATGGAGTTGAGTGAAGAAATCTCCAAAAGTCCTTATTAAGATCTAAAGACCTTAAGAGTAACCTATATCATCTCCTTAAGGGATCAATCTAATTAATAATGGGTACTCAACTTTAATTCAATAGTTTTATTAAGATGATCCATAAGGCTTAATCCTAAGGAAAAATTCTTATAAAATACTAAGTCTAATTTTTAGCTTAGATCTAAAGTGATCAAACCTTAAATCTTAGATCTTAGACCTTAGATCATCTGAGTTAATTGAATTACCTTCTTTGGAATTCTTTAATTGATTTACTGTTTAATCTTTTTAAGACCTTCTTGTGGGTGTAGGATTGATTCAATCCATGGAATAATGTAGTTATTCTAAAAATTGGATTTAGATTTTAGATTCTTATTTCTTGATTGATTATTTTATCTTATAACTTTAAAATAACTTTTTATTAAGATCTTAGTTTTTAAATCCTTCAACCTATAAGACTCTATACCTTTAGATTTTGTTTGAGTGTGAACTCTAGATCCTTATTAGGATATCACCTTGGATTTGGGATTTGAACCCCAAATGTGGAGTTTAAGTCCAGAATCCTTAATCTTGAATTACTTATTCAAGATTTGGGTTAAGTGAGAAAAATAATAATAATTAAGTCATTGATTTATATACTTTAACCTTATAGTCATCACTTGATTATGAACTAGAACTCATTGAGTTCTAATATTAACATGAAGGTCGTAAATCTGGGATTATACTTGATAGCTGTATATTGGAGATCCTAAACTTTTATTTTCTCAGAATAGTTAAATTTGGATAAATTAGATAATAATAGATATCACATAAGTTTAGTTGAGTCTCTTACTTACTTTAACTTTGATTGCTCTGCACAGTTTGAATATTGAGCCTTATTCCTTGAGCATAATAGGTGAACATAGGATATGGAAAATACATCCTAAGTTAGTATTTGAAAAGCATAACATTTAGTTCTTTCAGTGCATTAAGTTCAGTAGGGTATATCCTAGCTTAGTCTACCTCCTCAGTTCTAGTTTTTGTTATGTAATAGACTTGGACCTAGCCCACTGCTTGGCTAGGATGGATACATCTCTTATTTTATAAGTTCAACTCGGACCTAGCTCTGCTGATGTCTAGGATGGACACATGTTGAACTTTCTGTTTAGAGGCCATATATGGACCATTTCTGTTATGGAAATACTATGTTTAAGCATACTCTTACTTCAGTTCAGTTCAGTGCTTTCTTTTGCTTTACCACATACTTTAGTGGCCTTAATTTTCAGTGCTTTCAGTTGCTTTTCCAGTGCTTCAGTGGCTTTACTCTTAGCTCATTCATGTACTTAGCTTACCTTACCATATGCTTCAGTGGCCTTCTTATATATTAAATCTGCATGCTTATATATATATTCCTATTAAGTAGTTATTAAATATTGGCACATTTAGGATGCTAGTTTTTGTATGTTATATCAGCACATTTCAGTACCGTTTACTTTTTGAAAAATCAGCATGTATTCATGTGACCATAAGCATATTGGGATGAGTTCTTCAGTACTTGCTATTATTTTTGCTCTTTAGCCTCACTTTGCCAAGTTTCATGTTTTTGTATGTTCCTTTACATACTTATTGTTTAGTCATAGATGCAATCTTTATATCTATTTCTTTTCTTTGTAGCTTGATGCACCTTATATTGCTTGCATGATTAAAGTAGTTAGTGTGATATATTTAAATATTCAGTTCACTTAAATCAGCTTAAAATGTACTTAGATAATTTGTCTAACTATAACCTTTTTATTTTGTTGGTTGGGGCCCTAGTATATGTTCGTGGGTGGTTCTATAAGAGTGGAGCTTGGATAGGAGGAGGACCTTCCTGCCACTTAGATAGATTTTCCTTTTCTGCTGTGAGCTTGAGAGATCTTTTCTTTCTTTTAAATTTTTAGTTAGTAATAATTAATTTATGGATGTATTTACTTTCTGCACTTTGAGCTGAGCTATTGTTTCTTTTATGCTTCTATACTATGCTATGATGTGGATGTTATGTTATGCTATTTTCTGCTTCCGCTACTTTGATATGTTGATGTATATTCACAGTTCCAAGTGACAAGTCCTTGGCTTAAGGTGAGTTGGGTCTTACATGACTGTACTTATGTCAGGAATTTTCCACAGTTAGAGCACCACACTCTTCGTGTTTATGCTAATATCAGTATTAGCATGGCCGCGGAGGGTACGGGGCACCACAGTATCAGAGAATATCATAAGGTGTCAGAATAGAATCTATGATTCCTTTCTACCTAATGGACCATTCTTTTAAAGTATAAACATCAAGATATAACATCCATAACATAGTACTATCAGTAACTCTCTTAAAAATGTAGAATGAAAATACTTATATCTTAAAAATATAGTCACCTCTAGTTTGACAAAAAAAAACTAGTACATTCTGCTATTAGGGTCAAATGGATCATGGAGAGTCTGACTTGGACTATTATCTGCATGCCTTCGAGTTAGCTTGGAGCTATAGCTTCAAGTGGAGACAAGAAAGAAAATGGCAGCTCAAAGGAGTTTCAACACAAGGAACCTTAGTTTTGGATAAGCTTCTGTGTCAATCAGCGTACCGAGAGCTTGACTTTCCTATCTATGCACAGGAGTGGTTGAGTCGAGTAGAGTCAGTCCTGAGGCATATAGAGTGTCCAAAGTCCCTCTTTATTGACATCATGATGGATCAGATACTGGACTATGCGGGAGTCTTGTGGTTTGATACTATCAGGAAACTCGAACAGAAATACAAGAGGAAGCGTTCGGAAGTGACCTTCGAGGATTTTTGCTTTGCGTTTAGGGCAGAGTACATTAAGAATGTTTGAGTGTTAGTTAGAGTAATTATCATTTCTTGTTGCCTAAATGATTCTAGTAGTGTTGTGATTTTTGGCATTTTTTAAATCTTATGTAAATCTTCATTTCAATAGTAATGAGAATTTTTGGCATCTATTAGAGATTTAATTATTGTCTTTCCTAGAATGATTCTGAAATAAAGCTTTGTATTGCTCAATTAGAATGGATCCAGGATCACCTCCTGCGGCTACTCCTATCAAAACTGCTGTCGTTTTGAGCAATTCTTCTGATGAAATAGCTCATCTTCAAGCAATGGTGGCAACCTTGTTGGAGAGTCAGGCCCAATATGCACTAACCATGCAAAAGATGATATCTGATCACTCAGTGCCAGCTGCTGCCACTGTTGTTCCTGCTATCCCGGTTCATCAAAACCCATTTCCTTCCCATCATCCTATAGATGGTTTCCTTCACAACTTCCTGAGACTAAGGCCTTCCACATTCAGTGGGAACTTATCTTTGATGGACATAGCCGACTGGCTGAAGGTAATCGAGAAAGACTTGATCAGTCTGAAAATCCCAAATTCAGAAGCCCTCTCTGATTGCAAAGTAGTTAATGAATTTGCCAATGTGTTCCCAGAAGATTTGCCTGATGTACCTACTCCATAGAGTTATTTAACGAATTAATACCAGGTACCCAACCTATATCTAAAGCTCCGTACAGAATGGCACCTAAGGAACTTCAAGAGCTCAACAAATAATTGCAATAACTCTTAAATAAAGGCTTTATTAGGCAAAGCATGTCTCCTTGGGGAGCGCTCATTCTGTTTGTAAAGAAGAAAGATGGATCTATGCGAATGTGCATAGATTACTGGGAACTAAATAAAGTCACCATAAAGAATAAATATCCATTGCCTATAATTGATGATTTGTTCGACCGGTTATTTGGAGCTGTTATATTCTCTAAGATCGACCTCAGGTCTGGATATCATCAATTGTGAGTAAAAGAAGATGATGTAGGAAAGATCGCTTTCCGCACTCATTATGGTCATTTCGAATTTTTAGTGATGTAATTTGGACTCACTAATGCGCCATCAATCTTCATGGATTTGATGCAGCGAGTCCTTAAGCCGTATTTTGACAAATTTTTAATTATCTTTATCGATGATATCCTCATTTATTCTCGAACCTTAAAAGATCATGAAGATCATATAAGATTAGTATTAGAAGCTCTGCGTGAACATCAACTATATGCCAAGTTCTCCAAATGTAAATTTTGGCTTAAATCCATTGCATCATTGGGGCATGTTGTCGATGCCTAGGGTATTTGTGTAGATCAAAATAAAGTAAGTGCTATTTAGGATTAGGTTCAGCCTAAGTCAGTCACCGATATCATAAGTTTCTTGGAATTAGCTGGATATTACAAAAAGTTTGTCAAGAGATTTTCTCAAATCACATTCCTTTGACTAAGCTAACTAAGAAAGTCATTCCATTCATTTGGAGCCTTGAATGTGAAGAAGCATTTCAAACCCTAAAGGACGCACTCTCTACCGCTCTAGTGCTTGTTCTATCCAAGGAAAACTTGAACTATCAGGTGTATACAAATGCCTCTATAATTGGGTTAGGTTGTGTGTTAATGCAAGAGGGTAAGGTAATCACTTATGCCTCTCGTTAGTTGAAACCCCATGAGAAAACTATCCAGTTCGTGATATTGAACTTGCCACTGTAATCTGTGCTTTAAAAATTTGGCGTCCTTATTTATAAGGAGTTCAGTGTTCAATTTTCACTGATCATCAAAGCTTAAAGTATATCTTCACCCAAAGAGAGCTGAATTGCCATCAGAGAAGATGGTTAGTGCTCATTAGCGATTATGATTTAAGTATTCAATATCATCCAGGTAAAGCAAATGTGGTGGCCAATGCTCTTAGCCGTCGTATTACTCTATTTGCCATGATTGCTTCCAGTTCTTTAGAACAAGAATTTTGTAAGCTAAAGATTTCTCCAATCAGTGGCGATATGCTAAGCTCACTTCTAGTAAATATCAATATAGAACCTACGTTTCACAGAGATGTCTCCATCTCACAGACCAAGGATGAAGATTATCTGAAATTCAAAGCAGATATTGAAGGTGGTCGTCATCATGAATTGCAGATGCATAACAGCGTAATTCATCAAGGAAATCACTTGTGGATTCCTAAATCTATGTACCATGAAGTTTTGGTAGAAGGCCATAATTTTGGATACCACATTCATCCAGGCAGTACTAAGATGTAACAGGATCTAAAGCAATCATTTTGGTGGCCCAGTATAAAAAAGAGTGTAGCTGATTTCATGGCTAAGTGTCATGCCTACAAATTGGTAAAGGCCAAGAACCAAAGACATGGTGGTCTTTTGCATCCATTAGAATTTCTTGAATGGAAATGGTTTGATATATCTATGGATTTTGTTATGGGATTGCCTCGTGCTAAATCTGGTGCCTATGCAATCTGGGTTATAGTAGATCATTTAACTAAATCAGAGCACTTCCTTCCTATCCATCAGATTGACTCTGTGAGAGGTTAGCAAAGCTCTATATCAAAGAAATTATTAGGTTGCATGGAATTCCAAAATTAATATTATCTGATAAAGGTAATAGATTTACTTCTAAGTTTTGGCAAGCTGTGCACCAGGATCTAGGTACCACTCTAGCCATGAGTATAACTTTTCATCCTCAAACAGATAGTCAAACTGAAAGGGTAAATCAGATTCTGGAAGATTTGTTTAAGCTTTGTGTTCTCAATTTTACCAATTCCTGGGAAGATCATATTCTATTAGTGGAGTTTGCCTATAATAATAGTTATTAAGCCAATATTAAAATGGCTCCCTATGAGGCATTGTAAGGTAAAAAATATAGTACTCCACTAGCTTGGTCAGAAATAAGAAGTGTTCAGCTTTTTAGTTTCAAGTTAGTCGAAGAAACGAACAAGAAGATTCACTTAATTTAGCAAAGAATTTGCTCAGCTCAAGATTGTCAGAGCAGTTATCATGATACTCATCATCGTCTCCTAGAATCCAATGTTGGAGATTCTACTTATCTGAAAGTAAGTTCAATGAAGGGTGTTTACATATTTGGTGTAGCAGGGAAACTCAGTCCCCTCTATGTTGAACATTTTGTGATTTTGGCTAAAGTAAAATCATTTGCATACAAGTTGAATCTTCCTGATGACTTTGTAG
This sequence comes from Gastrodia elata, assembly GCA_016760335.1. Lineage (NCBI taxonomy): Eukaryota > Viridiplantae > Streptophyta > Magnoliopsida > Asparagales > Orchidaceae > Gastrodia > Gastrodia elata. The sequence continues at coordinate 78,497,442 of CM028670.1, read as the reverse complement.
CTGTTCACAATGTGTTCCACGTATCGTCATTAAGGAGATGTCTTAGAGACCCTTCTCATCTTATCCAGCTTCTAGCAGTAAAAATTTAACCTGATCTATTTTATGTTGAAGAACCAATCAAAGTCTTAGCTCATGATCAGAAGCAGCTAAGAAATTGTTCAATTCATATGATCAAAGTCCAGTGGAAGAATTGATCTTTGGAAGAATCTACTTGGGAAAAAGAGTGGATATGCACAATAAATATTCGCAGCACTTTGCAAGCTCAGGTACCATTCCTTCTTCTTTCCTTTCTATTTCATTTAGTATTTCTATCATTGTAGTACTTTCTTCACTAAGTGATGTCGGGGACGACATCATTCTTAAGTGGGGGAGTCTGTAATAACTTTAGTTATTAACCTAGCTGAATTCAGATTATTTAAGCTAAACTAAGTTCTAATTTTGATTCCATTAAACTCAATGGGTCATTTAAACATAACCCTAGAAGTTTTAAATTAATCAAAGCTCAATTGAGAATTTTGATATTTTTGTATATTTTTGGATCAAGAAAAAATACATAAATTAATTGGATCTCCAAATTAAAATCTGAGTTCATTTTTGAATTCCTCATGCCTTAATTAGATAAAGGTGAAATTTTGAGAATTTTTAGAGCTTATTTAGTCCTAAATTAGATCTATTAAATTTAAGGAATTTTAATTAATTAATTAATAAGAAAATAAGTAATCATAATCTCTAGCTTGGTAGATTTTAGACAAGCTTTTAGTTTAGAACATCTCAACTCATAAATTAGGTCGTGATGATTTCTTATAGTCGACATTGATTTAATCATATTATGACTTAACAAGTCCTAATATTTTGTAACCTATAAGGACGTACTTCTAAGTTACACTCGATAGTAGAAATTGGAGATCTTGAACTTATGTAACTTGGAATAGTTAGAATGGTTTGATTAGATAATAAATAATATCACCATATTTAGTGGAGTCCCTTGCTTACTACTTGATCTTGTGCTACGCATTCCTTGAACTTAGTGCTTATTTTTCCTTGAACATGTCATATAAGAAAAATATTGTTGCATGAAAATAAAAACTTAGGATATTAGGAAAACATTTGCATTTAGGTTTAGTTCATGGTAGATTATGGTGCACATTACTCTAATGGACAGGGGTAATGAAAGATCAGGATGCTTAACATTACTCATTGAGGAGTGTGTGTTAAGTTTGGAACCCGCTCAGTCTTGCAGATGTGCTTGACTCCTCAGTTGTTACTGAAATTATCCACAGAAACAAAAGTAAATAACTAAAAGATATTTGTATAGTATTATCTGCCTCTTCAGTTTTGCTTTACTGTTATATTTTGTCTGCTCTAGCCCAGAAAGGCTATGGGAATATACTGGGCCGGATTGGCCAATTCTTTCTGATATGACAGTTATACACTTTTCATTTTTTAACTTACTGTATATTATGATGATGATGCATGTTATTTCAGTTAGCTGTATTTTTTCTATTTACTTGTTTACTTGTGTAGATACATATATAGTATGCTGAACTTTACTGCTTATTATATGTACAAATTTCATATTTATGTTTTAAACCAACATATGTCGTATGATCATCAGCATGTAGTGGATTATATTTTTCTTTCAGTACTTTCATTTACTGTATTATATAGGTATGCCTGTTCCTAGTTTAGTTGCTTGAGGTGTGCTTTTGCCTCACTTATTGTTTAGTTATAAATGTTATGTTTATAACTTATCATATTAATCTTATATGCTTACCAGGTCCTATGCTAGATAGATGTTTAGTTTTGTATAGAGTAAAATGGTGGTATTAGTAAATGTTTAATGAATATCCTGCTTAAAATATACTTAGACAATTTGCCTAATAAAATTTTTCTTTTATTGGCTGGGGCCCTGGCAATGTGAAACCGACAATGTTAGATCTTGTTCAGTTTGAGGAGCCAGTGTTTGAGGAAGAGCCTTATTTAGAGGAGGTGCAGCAGCCTGGTGCAGAAGACCCTAGTTGCATTTTTCTTCATTGTGAGGATGAGTGATATTATCATTTTTAGTCTCTTAAACTTTAATTAAAATGTTGTAATAATACAAGTTCTGTGACTGTATTTACTTTCTGCGCTTTATTATTTGCTGAGCTATATTAATGTTTTTTACTTAATGTATGGTGAATGGATGTAAGTTTTACTTCATATCGCTTCCGCACTCTGAATATATGTTAGACTTTGTGACTGATCCTTATACTCATTCTGTGCACATCATTCCTTTATTAGTGGATTATGGATCTCACCTAATCCAATGATAAATGGAGGATTTGCCAGAGTGGCCCACCACCCCTTGGGTCTAATCCTGCGGATCAGGGGCTGGGGCGCCATAGGTACTTCCTAGATGAACTTGATATCCTGAATTGTGACCCTCGTTGAGAATCTCCTGGTGCAAGGACTTATAGATCAATAAGCAGTTACCATAATAAATTACTGTTCTATGCAGCTGCAAATCCTGATGGCAGTCACCTTTAATATCAGCTTTGAGCTTTAAATACTCATCATCTTTTATCTGCGAGATGGAAACATATATACGAAATATTGGTTCAATGGTGATATTAGTTAACATTGAGCTTAGCATGTCACCACACAGTGGGACAATGCCTAACTTACAAAAATCTTCTTCTATTGGGCTTGCTAAGATCATGGAACTGAGAGTAGCACGAAGACTGAGCGCATCGGCTACAACATCAGCCTTACATGTATGGTACTGAATGTATAAATCATAATCACTTATTAGCTCTAACCATCACCTCCGATGATAGTTTAACTCTCGTTGAATGAATATGTACTTCAAAATTTTGTGGTCGTTGAAGTTTGAGCATTAAACACCATAGAGATAACGATGCCAAATCTTCAAGGTAAAGATAACTGCACCAAGCTCGAGATCATGAACTGGATAATTTTTCCTGTGTGGCTTAAGTTGATAAGAAGCATGGGCAATGACTTTGCCTTCCTTCATTAAGACACATCCCAACCCAGCTCCAGAAGCATCTGTGTAAATCTAATAATTTGCGCCTTTGGCAGAATGAGCACATGGGCTGATGAGAGTACATCCTTCAAGGCTTGGAATGCGTCTTCACATTCAAAACTCCAAATGAAAGGCATAGTCTTCTAAGTTAATTTGGTTAATGGAGAAATAATTTGGAAAAAACTTTATTTATTCTTAGAAAGTACCTTAGCTCCAGCTTACTGGTCAAACAAATGGTTGATCCGAGGTAACGAATATTTATTCTTTATCGTTACCTTATTAAGTTCTTTATAGTATATGCACATATGCATAGACCCATCTTTCTTCTTGATAAAAAGGACTAGCGCTCCATAGGAAGACGAGCTTGGCCTTATGAGACCCTTCTCAAGCAACTCCTGAAGTTGACTATTCAGCTCCTACAACTCCTTGGGTGCCATACAATAAGGAACCTTGGATATAAGTTGAGTCCCTGGGATAACTTCTATTGAAAACTCCACCTTCCAGATTAGTGGATGACCAAGGAGGTCTTCAGGGAAAATATTAAGGAATTCACAAATGATATAGTTCTCACTTATATGCACTACCTCTTTCATCTCACATAGAATTGTTACCAGGTAGACAGCACATCCCTTCCTTACTGATTTCTTTGCCTTCATGGCATTGATCAGAGATGCCTGAGTGCTGAACTTGCCAATAAATGTCTTGGCTTAATTGCCATTTTCCAATGTGATCTCTTTTTCTGGAAGTTGATTGTGGAGTTGGGCTGACTTAGCCAATTCATTCCTAGGATTACATCAAAATTTGTGATAGGAAGGACAACAAACTTAACTTCAAATTCTTGCCCATCGATAATAATTAGTATACCACAAAATTAGTGAGCTGGAAAGTGGACTCCAGATGGTAACCCAACACTCAATGAGCTAGCTAGACAGTAGAATGACAAATTAAGATATTTGGCTCAGCTTTAAGATACAAAGGAGTTACTGGCCCTAGTGTCGAATAGCACATTGCAAGGTTTGTTATTCAAACATAAGGTTCCTATTTTTGCATGCAACAATTACTACTTGCAAAATTATATTGAGCAAGTACTAAATATACTTTGCAAAAAGGGATTGGTTTATATGTACATGAAATAATATTGTTGTCTTCGGCAGCTTCTAATGAGGTGAGAGCGTAGACCCTATCAGGTATAGCATGCTTATTATTGTATACCTGCCTTTGAGGAGGTCTTGTTGTAGCTGGTCGAGGTGATTAGGGATGCAGCAACTAAACCTCAGCAATGCCAGAGAACTAGAGAGATGCTTACTGGCAGACTTTTAAATGCATTTGCACTTGCATGCAAGTGTACGTGGTCTGAAGTTATAATTTAGAACGTGAGTCCCGAGATTTATCATCCTCAGGGAATTGGGTGTTTTATTACTAAGGTATATCTAAGTTCAATGATGTTTAAGCTATGCATATTTTGTTGAGTTGTTTCCTAAAAAAGCATAACAATTCTTAGTAGAAGATAACTATGATAAAAGGAGAGGAGAGTTGGGTCTCTCCCACATGATATGCTAGATAACTTATGTATGATGATTCCTCAAACATTTCACTTTTCTTTAGCCTTAAATCAAGTGCACATTGTCCTTCTTAGAGTTTAGCTCCAAGATTTAAAAGTTCAAATCTCGTGCTTGAAATGAACACATGAAGTCAGTTCTATTTTAGCACAAAGACCCTTATAAGATTTTTTAAGTTATTAGTTCTTTCTCTTGTTTCTTGATTATAGGAATGAGGGTTGTTCAATTAATATCTTACAAGCATTAATTCCACTAAGAGCTTCATGCACATCATGCACATGTTAGATAGTGGAGTGATTTCATTTGGGCTCAATGACTATGACACCACGTTCATGAGCACTCAAAGAATCTAATCCATCCCTTCTCATATGCTGAGCTGTGGAGCATATTTAGTGGGCCTTAGCTCACACGCTTCTACTCTTTAGTTGAGCATAGATCAAGGTGCACTAAGCTCAATAACTTTCTCATATTGTTCTAAGCTCTCATGCACTCATGAATCCAGCTCTAAACCAAGAGTGAGCTATGGAGCACAAGACATGTTTAGTCCTTGAAGTTAATTAGTTCTTTTGTCATTTGGTCCGCATTCAAGTCCATAATAGTCCTTTGCATTTCTTCAACAAGTCATTTAATTCACAAATTTTATTAGAGTTTGAGGAAATTTTCATACATCATAGTAGCTTATAACTCATGTAGGATTGCCCCAACTCTCCCCAAGGGAGGATTAACTCTTTATTACATAAGAGATGAAGAAGAGCATATACATGGATAAAGACCCTTTCATGATCAACTAAGAAAAATACAAGATAAAAGTTTAGAGAATACTAGGAACATTCCTTTGATGAAGTTCTCCAAACTTCTCCTCTTCTTGCTTGTGGTTGCTTCTCTTTGGTCCGTAGTGCTGCCTTTCTTCCTTCTTTTCCTTGGCAAGAGGAGTTCTTCCATTCTTAGAGAGCTCTCATACTCTCCTATGCATCCCTCTTCTTACTTAGGATGTTGGTGAGCCAAGTTGGGAACCCTCCTTTAGTCAAGAAGGGTGGTATTTATAGGAGGGCTGCATTCATCTTCTTCTCATTCAAATTCTGCATTTCCTTTAAAAATTCTGCTGCCATGATGGCCAATACAACTTGAGGTATGAAATGACCTCTTCTTTTCCATTATTTATTCTCCACATCACCTCAAAATGTCAATTTTCTATTAAACATAATTCTGTTGTAGGAGAAATGATGGTTGGGAGACAAGGAGCAGGTTGGGGGTCTTGTCCCAGCCTCATTTAATGCCATGTTCAGGTAGAATTTCAGCGCACCACTATAGTGCACTGCAGCGTGCTATAGCGGGTGATTGTTCGTGAGATGGTCCGCTGTGGTGCGCTATAGCGCCAGCTTTTCGCAACTTGATCCGCTGGAGCGCACTGTAGTGCCAGCTTTTCGCAAATTGATCCGCTGCAGCACGCTGTAGCGCCAGTGCGTGGCAAATTGATCTGCTGCAGTGCACTATAGCACCAACATTTCGCAAATTGGTCTGCTGCAGTGCGCTTAGCGCCAGCATTTCGTAAATTGATTCGCTGCAACACGCTGTAGCGCACTATAGCGGGTGATTATTTGTGAGATGGTTCGCTGTGGCGCACTATGGTGTTCTAGTTTGTACAATGATGGGATGCTCCAGTGCGCTGTAGCACATTGTAGCACCAGCTTTTCCACAACTTGATCCGCTGTAGTGCGCTATAGCGCCAGCTTTTTGCAATTTGATCCGCTGCAGCGCCAAAACTTCACAAATTGATCTGCTGCAGCGTGCTGTAGCGCCACCGTTTCGCAAATTGGTCTGTTGCAACACACTATAGTGCCAGCATTTTGTAAATTGATCCACTGCAGCACACTATAGTGCCAGCGTTTCGCAAATTGATGCGCTGCAGCGCGCTATAGGCCAGTGTTCTGCATGTTGGCCCGCTACAGCGCGCTATAGCGCAAGTGCCTTGTAAGTTGGCCCGCTGCAGTGCGCTATAGTGCCAGTGCCTTACAAGTTTCCCTGCTATAACGTACTATAGCGCCAGCACCTTGCAAGTTGTCCTGCTGCAGCAGATTGTTTCCAGAAATATTGGAAATTGTCCTGAATTATTCGGAAATTGCTGAATGGGCATTTTTCTTGAAAATAGATAGAATTTGATCAAGCAAGCTATATCAATATAAAAATGAATGAAATTTTCCTTTATTTTAGTATGTAAATTATGGATTTATCACTTACCCGAACTTTGAATAGTGCCTAAGAGCTTAATGGGGGATCAGTAGCGGCTCTAATGGTGACCGCACGTGGTAATTGACCACGTGTCATGGCTCTGCGACATGCACCGCATGCGCAGAGGGGGCAGGGAAGGTGGTCTCCAACAATTTGATCCTGGATCGGGATTAAATCAGACATCACAGGGATCACGCTGTCTGATCAAACGCTAAGGGCACTAAAGTAGACGACGTGAAATAGATCCGTTTGGAGAAAATAAAATATTAATTATCTAAATATTAAATTCATATTTTCTTAATTAAAATTAAATAATTAAATGGCTTCTAAAATTTCCAATAAATCACCCCTAACTAATTGAAGGGTGAGGAACGCAACAGCGAAGACAAATTTTGATTTCGACGAATAGTTAATTTTCTTATATTTCGGGGTATTTTAAATATAATAAAATATTCGACAAAAATCCAACAACTTCTAATTGCCTCAAAAACTTTACCCCTACCTAATTTGGGGGTGATGAGCACAATGGAAAAGTCTGATTTTTGATTTGAGGTCAATTTAAATAGGTAAAATTCTAAGGTTTTTGAAATTCTTAGAATCAGGGTTTAATCTATTTGACACCTAATCTGGACCAAAACCTTATGGTGTGATCCTAATGACTATTTAAGAGTGTTGGAATCAAAATTAGGGCTTAGTTTAGTTCTAATTAGCTAAGGTAATAATCTTGAGTTGTTACAGTATACGCTCTGCTAACAGATCTTATGTGAGCATAACGCTCCGCTAACAGAATTCATAGGTGAGCACAATGCTCCACTAATGCTGATATGGCTTATGAATTTATGATATGCTAAGGCTTTAATAACTATATGCTTTAAATAATTAAATCCATAAATCAATTAAAATCAAGTAATAAGTTCATTGGTCTCCATTATTTTATCTAAATGAATTTTGGCTTCTATTTTAATTATACTAAATTCATGGTTCTTACTATAACTACACTCTAAATCATCAAATGGGGAGTTTATATATACATGATTTAGCATTTCCTAGGAGGTGTGACTTTAACATATAGTTTATTTAACTGCACTTATCAATGCACACAAAGATAAGGGAAAAAATTCTTTTACAGTTTATTCGCTCAAACTAAGTTGTTAAACTCCTAAACTATAATATGCTAAGGACTTGGGATGTTTATCCTGAACTGAGCTAAACTTATCTAATCACCTAGGATAAGACCGAGACTCTACAATTTTATTCAAGGAAAATCAACCAATTCTATCTTATGCTGAGTTATTTAGCTCTATGGATATGCACTATCATCTCCACTTGATAACATTGCTAATTCTATTTAATAATTATGGAGTAACAAACTAATGAATCCTTAGTTCATTAGGGTAAGTCCTACTCAAAGGTTCTAAGAAAATGACTTAGAATTCACACAGCATAGGATAATACCATAAGGAATAATCTCAAACTAGAATCTTTAGGATATTCTACCATAATGGCTTAAGACCAAACATCTAAGGTTAATAGGATTCATCTAAGCTTCTACCTCAAAATTAAATAATAAGCTCTTCTTACCTCAATAGTTTGCCTATTAAACAATTTGATAATTTGACTAATCTTAACATTATCTTCTAATTTAGAGATTTAAATATAAAAAGGTTCACTTAAACTTAGGTTATACTTTAAGATATATAAAATTCACTTAAACTTATATTTTCAATCACACAATATAGATCCTTACATTAAGTATGCAAGTTTAGTAATTTGCAACTTAATCAACTATATTAGTCATAGGATAAAATCATATGAGTTGTTGGGAATTGATTATTATACCAATCAATCTTAGTTTCCAAATTGATTTATGCTAGTGATCTTACTCGGGAGAAAATTTAATGCATGGCATCAACGAAATAATCATCAATGTGCCAAAGCATAAATTAGTTTAATGGTACAATATTTTATTTTCCTATTTTTGAGTCCTATGGGCTTTTGTATTTGTTCCATAAATAGTCCTTCATCCTAGCCCATATATTGTCATGTGAGTTAGTTATATGATATGACACTTTAGTCCTTCATGAGAAAGTTGGTTTATGGTTTATTTTGTCATTTGTGTGAAAGGACATTTTAGTCCTTCATGAGAGAGTAAGTATATTTTTTTTTTGGTCTTTTAGAGGAAAGGGTACTTTAGTCCTTCATGAGAGATTAGTTAATGGTTTTATGGTCATTTGACATGTATTTTATGGTTATAAATTGGCCATCCTCACATGTATTATGGCATTGCAAGTGATATAAGGAAAAACTTTCTTCTTCCTTGTGTTATGTGAGCTTCATTCTTGAGAGAAGGACTTCTTGAGGTGTGGTTTGAAATTCCTTGAGAATGACTTCCAAGAAAGAAAGGTTCAATCTGTGGTGAAGGAATGCTCATAGAAGTTAATCTTCTTTATCGTAAGCGGCATATTCGCTAATAACGCTCCCGTAAGATCTTCTACATTTATTTTTATTTTCTTTCCTTCTGCCGTACAAGTGTGCTCATTTAATTCTAGCTCTCATTACTTATAAATGCTTATGACACCTCTCTTTACTCACAACAAGCGACTCGCATATCTACTAGTAACTTAAATATGCAAGGTTAATTTTGTTAATTAATTGGTGAATTTGATTATGTTGCATGCCATCACCCACATCCTACATCAAAATTAGGGATCTTAAGCTTAGATTCAGATGATAAATCACATGAGTTTGTTATAGATTTTTATTCTTCTAGTTTACTAGTCTAAGGTTAACGGCAAATCAGTAAGTATTATTGGATTCATGCAAATTATTAAATGTCCAAATCAGGGTTCAATTAATTCAAGTTAATTATATTTGAAGATTTAATCAATCAAGTTAGGGTTTGAACCCAAATTTGACCTAATTAAGATTATTTACATAGAGGTTCATTTATGAGATAATCAATAAGTTCTTTGCCAATTATTGAGGCTCAATCAGTATTAATCCATTATTGATCTCTTTAAGCAATTCATTAGGTTAATTAGGGTTTAAATATTGATCAAGGCCAGTAGAAATATTTAAATGTCCAAATCAAAGTTTATGTTTTTCTAACATGCACAGTACTATTAATGAAGCATAAACAAGTCTAATCAACCAAATCAAAAAGTAATTAAGGCAAATTAAACAATAATCAAAGTCAAAATGGATTGGCTCTTAACTACAAAATTACCAATCCAAATTCCATGCAACTTAGTCATTATGTTCTTATTAATCATATAAACAATCAAAGACTATATGATTAAGATTTGGCTAATTATAAATATGAATTTTTACTAATTATTAAAATCAAGGAATATGACATAATTAATGAAATATAAATTAAAAAATTATTCTACTTAGCACATGCATTTTGCAAGGCATAAGAAGTCAATTGAAACTAAAATTATGCAATTTGGCTAAGTATATATGCTAATCTCCCCTAATCTAGATACTAAAGTACTTAGACAAAATTAGGAAAAGCAGTTACAGAAACTGAAATTTTTTTATATATTCTTATTTCTTGTATTTTTTCGAATAAAATGGTATATAATTTCATATAATTTGGATAAGTGTATAAAAAGTTATTTAAATAATTAATTTTGAATATTTTTAATTAAATTCCCATTAATTGAATTATTTTCCTTAAGAAAAATAATTCCTAAATGTTTTATAATTATTAAAGCAGGTTCGGCCCGTTATCAAAATATGCGCATTGGCTCAACCCGAGCAGCCGGTGCTGTCAAAACGAGCGGGTCACAGGTCGACCAGTCCAAAACAGTGGCATATTCCTCCTCCGCCTCACTCGATACCAGGTCAAATTAAATAAACCATAATCTCTAACTTCCCTAGCATCCAAGCCATGGCACAACCTCCCAATGATCGCCACATGTTCACCATGATCAGACGCATCTACTGAGACCTAAAGGCCTAATCGAGAGTGCCTAGATCTTTGGAAGGCTACTATCCTTAAATTTGCTTTATGGGTTTACCGTGGGGAGTTAATACTCCCCACTATGACCATGCTAGCCTAAGGGCTCAATGGTTGTACCTTCAGGAATAATAGGAATGCTTAAGCCCCATACTAGTATAGCTTAGAAATGGCTGGGAGCATGGGACCTTACTCGAACCCAATTCTCACAAATGACATTAACCCGATCAATCGATTCGATCGATTGGGGCTAAATCGAGCCTCAATAATTATTGCATTGCGTTCGTATGACCTAAAAGATCGATTATAAATTGAATGGAAGTGAGTGATGAGCCTAATTCTCTCTTTATAATTGTAACAACACTAGGTTGTTACTCAGCTAAATTATAAGTCTAATCATGCTCGAATTATAATTCTATTGCATTTAATAGGTCATTATAAGCTAACCCTAAAAATTTGGGGTCAATCAGACCTTTATAAGTCAAATGGGTATTTTGGACAATTTATGTACCCTAAATAATAGCTAAAATATTTTAATATTCAATTTAAAATCTGATTGTATTTTTAAATTTCTCACCCCAAATTAGCTAGGGGTGCAAGTTTCAGAATTTTTGGAGATCATTTAAGCCATAATTGAATTTAAATTAAATTGGGGGAAATTGCACATAATATTTCCTAACATTTCTTATTTTCAAATATACTTTTAACCAATTTAATTGTACGGGATCCACTGTGCAAACAGCGGGCAATCAACTACGGAGCCTGGGTCACGTGACAACGGAGCATCGCTCCATCTCATCACCCCTCCCGTTGATCCTACGACAAGGATCAAGATCTACAAAGCCGCGGATCTACCGTCTAATCTATTCTATGGATCCTACGGCCAGGATCACTCCCGCAATTGGTCGTTAAGATCCCATGGGTCTGGGCTAGAGTACCATATGATTGATATATTAGATGGCATCTGAGGCACCCACAACTATGGATCGTCATCCCCACTCCGCTTGCATCCCCGACTGCAAAATTCTCCATACCCCGATCGCAGGATCTGTCCCCCACTCCTCCATTCCACCTCAGCAATTCATTGGAGATCTTCCCTCAATGGTATGATAGCCCAATCGAGCACTGTGGCCCAGCCGAGCTCAAAATAGAATTTGAGAGCTCGGCCATTTCCTGAGCTCTCAGGCCACCTCCAGCCCAAGCCCTTGCCTCTGGAAACTTCTCTTCCCTTGCAAAGGCTATAAAAAGCCTCAGTATCTCTACCATGAGCCGTTTGCTCATTAATTGGATTAAATTTCCATTCTTCCCCAATTCTCCATTATTTGTCTGTTCGATCTCACCTTATAGCCCTGGCCATTTGCATACTGATGATGTAGGGTTAGTCCTAGTGTTCAATACCCCCTAGATTTTCTCTATTCCTCAGCTAGGCCCTGGAGTCCCCCGTCCAAATGAACCAAGCTCCCGTCAAGAACTAGGTACCCTTCTTATGGTGATAAGTCATGTAGGCTCACCACTTACCTCCATTTGATGCATAATTGTTCCCTAATGTTAATTGAATTTAATGTGATTGTACCTAAAACATGGGTTAACCCTGATCAATTGATTTGAGTGATCAGTTAACTCTCTTCCCAAAACTTGGGTCTAAGTAAGGACCCAGCGATCTAGTGCATTCCAGACCCATATATCTTAAGGATTCGATTCCCCTCATCTCCCTGAAGGTGTAGGGATCAAATCCTAGAGGAATTGTGGCCTCTGAGGGGAAAATTGACTCCTTATAGTGGCTCCATGGCGAAGCTCTCATGTGAGTGAGGTTTGGGAGTTTCCAACCTTCTCATAGAGGCTTAGGGTTCCAATCAGTGCGTCTGGTCACGGTGAAAATGTAGCAACCTTCGTGTGATCGTGTTGTGGTCTGGATGCTTAATTTTTTGGCAATTAGGGTTTACCTAATCGGTTTAAGGTTATTGGAGAGTATAATGACCCCAATAGTGGATAGGTGATTAATCCAACATTGAAATATTACCTTAGCATCTAATACACATTTAAAAAGAAACAAATCAAATACTAGATGCTAAGTTGGCCAAGTATCTTTATGAGTAGTTGTCAAGTTAAAATAATTTGCAATCAAAGCAAAATGAGGTATAAACTAATGCAAGTATGTAATACAAGTGATTAATATCATCCACTCATTCAATCCAAGTAGTTCTAAAATATGTAATATATCACAAAAATATAGATAAGAATATCTCAAGCAGTTTAAGTTTATTATTACAAACCTTTTATGAAAGAGAAAAAGTAAAGTAAATGTAATCACTCTCTCACTTTAATAAAATACAAGTAATAAATAGAATATAAGAAAAGCAATTTCTTTATGAGCTCTTTAAGTGCTAGGTTCTGCTTCACCTGAATTATAAATCTCTCGATCTATCATAGTTAGGTATTTTAATATGATAGGGTAAAATCAAGAAAAGAAAAACAGTAGTTAGACTAAATAATCTAAGCATATTTTAAGATTGGCTATATTTTTGTTAAATTAGATATCACAAGCTAATTTATAATTTATAATTAAGCTGCGGAACAATAAAAGCATTCAAGTAGGGGAAGAATAAAAACATAACTGTAAGGAAAAATAGTATGAAAAAAGCTGACTAAGAATACTCACTTGTGTTATTATTCTAGCCTACAACAAAAAAGGGTAAGGGTAAAGCATCCTAAGTAAGGCTAGAAGCTACTAAAGTGCATTTGAAAATAAATGAAATGAAAGTAAATATATGTTCAATTGGAAAATATGCTAAGTAAGCAAAAGAAATGCAGTGAAGTATTTAAATGAAATTAAAATAACATACACTGCAATCTATATAAACTATAAGCAAGCAAAACACAGTATTGAAAATAGATAATGCAAAGCATAGAAATTAAAGGAAGTATCTTAATCTCTTGGTCTAAGATATACATAGCCTAGGACTATGAAAAGCAACATAACTAAAAAGCTATGATGAGATCTTATAATCAATAAGATTATAATAGAAGTCATATTTTATTAATTGAAGTTATTTTATAAAAATAGTCATTCTAATGGCACATACAGAATGAAGCAAGGAGTTAAGCACGTCTGCCTAACTGGTAAAGAAAGCAGGGTTTCAATGACATTGTACACTCACATTCGCCATTTAAGAATATGATGTCTCCTTATTACCTAATTAGTCTGTCGTTGGCCATCCAGTAATATCAAACCCATATAGTCTTATGAAAGTTTTATTTATTCACAAATGTTGTATGTATGTTCAAGGAAATTATGCTCAAATCTAAGCAAGCATTCAAGGAAGTTCAAACAATTGTAAACCATGTGATATCCTTTGTAATATAAATTTTAATAATCTACTTAATGATTTGAGTTAATTGAACTCCTAATTGACTTATAGATATTGATCTTTTAGTCAATTGTAAATAATAGTAGAGGTGAAAGATGTTTGGAAAAATAGTATTTTCAAGTAATTGGAATTCATCTGATACTAGTCATAAACTAATCAAATCAAATAGATTAATGATTAAAGTTTAAGAAACTTGTAAGGGAGAGTAAGATTAATAGTTTACTAAGCTAAATGAAGTAAAAGCTAATGAATAATCTATTAGTTTCATCTAGTTAACTTATAAATTATAAAGTATTAAATCAATTTGATCATTTACTTATCTAGGATTCATTGATATTGTGTATTTAAATGAAAGGAAAGAAATAGACTATTTCCTACAAGTACTAATTCATTTCTAGTTATAGGCTAATGGAAGTCTATTAGTTTATCAAAGCATGAAATCGATCTTATGTTCTTTAATTTAATCATTAAAGAACTAATTTGGAAGGTTAAAGACTAAGGGAAATATGTACTATTAACCAATTGATTTAGTTGGGCACTAGTCTTATTATAAGTTCTCTTAAAGAACTATAACTTAAAATTTGAAAGTAAGAAGTTAATTATAACATGAAGGAAGTTAAAAGGATTCTCAAGTTGACCTAGCATGCAATTAAAAGAGAACTAGAAACTTGGAAACATATAAGAATTAAATTCTAATTCTAATAATTTTAACATAAACTCTATTACATTCTCTTTAAAGGAACAAAATATAATATTAACATGAAAGTCTTCTACTTAGTAGAAGATTAAATGAAAATGTTTACATTAAAGAACTAACATTAAGCTAATTCAATACATAGAATATTAATTCAAATTGAATTCTAACATGATAAGAGTACATGGAATTTACATTCTAAAAATATGAATATAACATTTCATTCAAATTAACTATTCTAATTTCTATATGAAGGATAATAGAAATGGAAGAATTATGTTTATTGCATGTCATGCAATTTAATCACACTACTTCTATATCATTTTAATGTAAGGACCATTAACAATGATTTGAATAATCAATTAGAAAAGATACATGCAATTCATTCAAATTAATTCAATCCTAAGCAATTCTACAATGGAAGAAATTCAACTTAAATGAGTATTAGACATTTTCAATTATCATATCCATGGCAATGTAAGATTCAAACATACAATTTAAGGCTATGTGTGAGATAAGAAAATGAGACAAGTTTGCTGTCCTAGGGGAAATAATCCTAAAACAGGCATATATGAAAAATGTGAAATTATCATTTTACTTATATTAAGGAGCTAAATACCTAAAATATCCAAATTTTGTCCAAATGATATGATATACATATCAATAAGATTCTCATTTCATAAGGAGTAAAATGACACTAACTAGGTCAAATTTAAATAATATTGAATTTCTAGGGTTTGGAGGGGTCCTAATTAGGGTTAAGAAGTCATTATAAAGTCTTTGATTTGAAACCTAAATTTGATCTCATATTATTATTCCTCATATTTTTGAGAGTGAAATGGATTATTTGATCACTAAGTTTGGACACTAAATGATACAAATATGTCACATATAAGTTTGGAATTTAATTTATAATTAATAAATTAAATCTAAAATAATGATTAAAGAAAATACTCACCAAAGCAGAAATTAAACATCATATTATAATTTAACACATTTTTGCGATCGAAATGGTATACTATATCGCATATATTGGTTAAGTATTTTTACAATATATGATTAAATGAAACTCTTCAATTAAACTCCTCATAATTCATCTAATCGTTTAATCATTATTCAGCCGCCAGTTCCAAGACCAAGACAGCATGAAAATGCATGACGCAGAAATTTTGGGAAAAGCCCAGCTCAGAAATTCATCACCCGCAATTATCACGGAGCAGATTCCTGCACCGTATTAATACACGACATGTATTACGTGTCATTAATTACGACGACGCGGTCCAAAGAGTTCCAAATTCATCTGGTTCAGACAAAAATCCTGAACCAGACTCCAGACCCCTACTTAGACCTTTCTTCCCCAAATCTTAAGAACAAGACCCTAATCGGTGCTTAGGGTTTGATTTTTCATTTTCCTTGCGCCGAAACTACTAGTCCTTCTGCACGATCCGTAGGTCAGCATGAGGGTCAGAACGAATCTGATTTATCAAGCCTTAAATCGGGACTTGACAGTCTCAGAATTGCTTCAAATAAATATGCCCTAATTTGTATGTCTAACGGATTAGGGATCTTAAAGGAGTTAACGATTTGAAGGAAATGAGTGTTTTAGCTTATAAGAATATAAATTTACAAGTATTGAACTAATATTGAAAGAGTAATTAAGGACAAGGAAGAAGTTTAAGCACCTGGAAGTTTGAGATTCCTTGTTCACTAATGGATCTAGGGCACAACGTCGCAGGTTTTATGAAGCAGCTACCGCACCTTCCCTTAGCTCTCCCATGAAGCAGCAAAACAAAAATAAGGGGAAATAGAGAAGATATGGAAGATTAATCCCACAATAGGGACAGCTGGAGGCTTGCCAACTGCCGTAGTACACCCTGTAGTCACACAGAGAATAGATCATGGGAGGCGTACAGTATTTCGATCACAGTCGTTGATTGGATCTTATGATCCAATGGTCGGATGGGTTCTATTAGCCCGGATAGAAAATGGGCCATCTGATTAACTATAAGTAAGACACAATGGCCTGGATGCTCTCGAATCTGTTGTTTGGTGTTTACCCTCAACTAATCTGTGTGGAATGAAAATAGCCGTTCGGATATATTATATATTATTAATTTAAAATCTCTATTATTTAATTTAATTAACCTTATTTATTTATTAAATTAAAATATTCAAACGCACCCTAAAAAATGTCAAATTTTCACCTTTACCTAATTGAGGGGTGAGGAACTCAAAAATATAATCGAATTTTTGATTAGAGGTATATTTAATTTTCCTAATTTTCTAGGTATTTAAATATTATTAAAATATTCTGGTAAAATTTGACGACTCCCAAACACTTCCAAAGTACAACCCCTAGCTAATTTGGGTGTGAGGAATTCAAAAATATAATCAGATTTTGGATTAGAGATAGAAATATTTTGGCTATTATTTAGGGTTCCTAATTTAGCAAAAATACTCTTTTAACCTAGTGAAGTCTGATTGACCTCAAATTTTTAGGGTTAGGTCACAATGACCAATTGAATGCAGTGGAATTAAAATTATGATATAATTAAGCTTAAGATTAGGCTAATAACAACTTAGGGTTATTATAAGCTAGCTATGGGTCCTGCCATTGTTTAACCTGCAGAATAAAATAATTAACTAAAGTATTAATTATTTCTAGTTAATTAGTTAGCTTAATTAAATTAGAAATTTGCCAAACTTAAAACACACATAACTTGAAATCCAGAGATCCAAACATAATAATGTTATATCTCATTTTAACCAAAAAAATACCAAGATTATTATGGTAATGTTCAATTTGCTATTGGACTAGTAATTTGCCTAATAACCTTTAGGACCTTTCTTAATTACACCATTAAACTCTAGAAACTTCATTAGTCCATAACTTGACCAATTTAGCTCCAAATTATGCAATCCAATATGCCATTTTGATTAGGAGAGTATGAAGAATAGTAAATTACAATAATAGTTTTGTTTTGACAATTAGGTTGCTCAATTAGCCCTAATATCTCCAAAAATGGATTAGTGAAGATTAGCTTCATTAATCATTCAAATTTAAAAATTCAAGTTGTTGATAGCTCATAATGTATGATAGAATATAGTGATGGAGTTAATTTTTTAATTCTATAATTAATTTCACTAATCACCCACTAATCACTCTAAACCCTAATTAGGGCCTAAGTTAATCATTTGAAGTTCAAATTGAGCAAACTCAATTTTATTGTGATCAGTGTGCCATAAGGAAACTATAGCCACTAATTTTACACAATTTAGACACCAATTGGAGAGGTTGAGTTTTTGGACATATTCCTAAACTTTTGAAATTACATCCTTAGAACCAAAACTTATTTTGTCCATAACTTGGTCATAATTTAGTAATTTTAAATTCTATGTAATTCTTAGGTATAGCAAAATTTTCAAAAATTTCCTAAGTAAAATCTTTAATCAACTCTTAATGAGCTTAAATTCTAATTTAAGCTCATTAGCATCAATTCTTAGACAAATTAGGTGTTCTTAATATCTATCTTCATATTTGACAGTAAAAAACCAATTATCATCATTAAAATTTAATTTAGAGTCCTAATTCTAAAAGTTGCATATCTAACCCTTAAGAAGAAGGGGCATTTTGGTTTTTTTTCCCAAAATTAGGTTTAAGTGTTCTTAAGCCCTAAGAACCTAATATATTCATTAAAATAAGTAAAGTATGTGATTATGAATCAAGTTTAGATTAATTAGGCTCATTAGATTGATTTAAGGGTAAGCCTTAGTTTTTATTCCAAATTTATTAAGTAAAATAACAAGCTTCATAATGTAGAATTAAGTTCACATTATGGCTTCCCTAAGTTCACTATAATATTAAATAAATACAGTAAGATTAAATAACATCAATGCTTAACTAATGAACCTCTTTCTCAAGTAATTTCCCTTAAGTAATTTCCTCATCTTAAGCCTTTAGGAATCATTCTTTCTAAAGATTTAGTAGTACAATTAGGTTAGAATTCATTCCTTATGTAAATAGGTTATTCAATGGAATGAAGCCTTAGTTTTATATTTCTAGATTTTATCATTTACTTGTGAGTATTTTTATGTTTTAACCTTAGTTTAAGATTAGAGGTCCATCTTATTAAATTTGATTTTACTTAATAAGATACTCTTAACCTTTAGTTCATGAGAATTTGTGCTTAACCTTAGGTCCTTAGTCTTTAGTACCTTTGGATTAAGAGGTTTAAACCCTAATATTTGGAGCTTAACTCTAATTTCCTCAATCTTGATTTATCTTAATCAAAATTAGTTTGGGTTAATTAAATTCATTAATTAAGACATTTGATTTATTATTTAACTTATGTAAGCATCACTAATTAAATTTAATTAGAACTTGATTAGCTGTAATTATTTTAAACCTTATGGGACTGTAGCTCTGAGCTTATATTGGATTATAGGATATTGGAGATCCTGAGCTTGTATAATCTCAGATTAATTAGAATGATTAAATTAGAAAATAAGTATATCATAGATTTTTGTGTAGTATTGTTTTTAATTTGTTTTGTATATATTGCTTCATATTTTGGGCATTTATTGTTTTTGCATATTAGATAAACATAAGATATTTGATAAATATTCTATGTTAGATTTGAAATTTCATGAGTTATGAACATAAATAATTTAAATGAGTTAGATAGATCAGGTAAATCAGTAAATAAGAAAACAGTTTAGTAAAATGTGCCCTAATTAGTCTGCCTCTACAGTTTTATATTGAGATATAATACATTATAGTTTAGTTTAGTTTCCAGGCATTAGTGCCATGATTGGCTATTTATAGTATGTGGTTCTATGCATTAGTCTCCTTAATGTTTCAGTGATGGATTCGGTGGCTAGTTTAGTCAGTTTTTGTTATGACAGGACTACACTAAGTACATGTCCAAATAAAAATATTTTATGTTTAGTTTAGTTATTTTCAGTGCAGTATTTTTAGAATTTTTTCATTTTTAGCATTTACATCATTTACAACATTTATAGTATTTCTATATTTTCAGCTTTTGATTTTATGTGCAAGATGTTAGGATACTATATTCCAATTCAGTTTTGTTTATATTGCATTTATTTCAAACGCTCGAGCCGATCGAGCCTTTTCCTCTAACATAGCCAAAACCAGAGGTCAACCCAGTTTAGTCAACATAAGTAAATTTGATCTTATTTGTTTAGGATCTTTCTTGTACTTATTAGTTTATATATGTAAATTGCTTAACCTTTTTTGTAGCTTTGAGTTGAGGTATGTCTTTTTTCCTTACATTTTGTTTAAGTTATAAATGTATGGTTTATAGCTCTAATCCTTTCATTTGATGCTTATAGCTCCTATATGCTTAAGATGGTTTGTGATATTATATATATATGAAAATATCAGCCTAAAATGTACTTAGACAATTGTCTAACAAAATTTTCTCTTTTTTTAGCTGGGGCCCTGATATTGTGAAACTTACAATGTCGGATTCTAAGTGGTATGTGGAGATAACATTAGGAGAGGAGTAGAGTTAGGAGGATTATTGCCTTGTTGCTGAGGATCCTTAGTTAGGTTGCTCTTTTTATTTTTAGTGAGGTTGAGTGCTTTTCTACTTTCAATAAACTTAGTTTTAATGTTGTAACAACACATGTATTCAAATTGTATTTTTTCTTACTGTACAATTTATTCTGAGTTGGATATTATTTATTATTGTATTATGGTTTGATTGATGTTAGCTTTTATTTACTTCCACATTCTGTTATTCATGTATAGTCATTTAGTGAAACTTCAGTTCAGTTTATGGCACATCCTTCCCTTATTAATGGATTATGGTGGAAACCTAGTCTAATGATAAGTGAGGGATCTGTCGTGGTGACCTCCCGACCGTAATCATTATAACATGCATGTTATAAGGACCACGGTGGGGGACAGTGTGCCATAATGGCTCTCAAGATTGCTAATGGAGGATCGACCAGGCCTAGTGGCTCATTGAAAGTGCTCCACCACAAACGGGAAGATGGGTAATTGCCTTGGTGACATGGTGCGGGAGCGGAGGACAAGGTTCTAGCTCCTGTAGTACGGTTCGATTCGTTAGTCAGGAGACAATGACCTCCAAAAGTTTACCCCTAACTAATTTTGGGTTGAGAAATTAAAAAATGCAATTAGATTTTGATTTGTAGATCAAATTAATTGAGTTGATTTTCTATATTAGATAGTTGGCAAAATAGCCAATTGATCCAATCAGGCTCCGATGGATCCCAAATTTTCAAGGTTAGGTCTTAATAACTAATTTAGTCTAATGGAATAAAACTTAGAGTTTAGTTTAGTCTAGTTTAAAATTGCTCCCTCCACAAAGCATCCCCTAGATCGAGCGACATGCCACCAGGTTCCCTGGGTCAAGGCCGACTTAACGAACCATATGTCAGGACATGGTGTGGGTTAGGAAGCCGGAATGTCACTCAACTTCATGATTGTACCTCAATGTGTTGTTGTAGAAATGCTGATGATACACACAAAATCAAATCTTCCTCTTGAAGATTCCGGCACACTCCCTTCGCTTGCGGTAGCATTTTTGCTAGAAAGCGCACACTTCAAAATGGATTCGATGATCGGGGTTGCGTTGACAGTTACCAAGCAAACTCATAAATCACAAGCACATAAAAGTGAAAAGCACACATCATACACAAAATATCCAAATACCAAGATATACATAGAAAACCCAAGAATGGGAAAAACCATGGAACCATACCACAAAAAAATCCATTATAAATAACTTGAATGTTACATAATTACAGGAGTTATTTACCTCAGCACATATGCTTCAGTTCTTACTCTAGAATGGAGAGAGGAAGAAGCAATTATCACTTGGAGTCACTCCTCCAACTTATAAGTCTTGTCTTGGACTGCAGCTCCCTAGGACTTAGCTTAGGGTTCTTCTCCTCACAGTAGTCTTTTGCCTTCAAACTGATGTGCCAACACTTAGGTTTTCTTCCAACACTTACGCTTAAGTAGTCGGCTCAATTTAAAACCCTAAAATATCTGAAATACTCCCATATTTGCTGAAAATGAAACCTGGAACGAAGCATAACTCCGTCAGGCGCTATGGCGTGTCGTAGTGCACGACTTTTGAATAATCAACTATTGAGATGTGCTATGGAGCGCGGTAGCACCCATGTCTCAGATTTGGTACCCACGCCTTGGAATGGATTCGCTGGGGCATGCTATGGCATCGGTTTCTACTGCGGCGCGCTGCAGTGACAATTTCCGCTATGGCGCGCTGCAACACATGCTTCTAAAATGCTGATCGCTGAGATGCGCGATAGCACCTCAGTTTTAAAAGAGAACTGCCTGGGCGTGCTGCAGCGCTTTTGCTGCTCCTATACACTAAAGGCTCTCCATACATAACAATCTCTCACTTGGAGACCTTTAGTAAAATCTTTCCTTTCTTCCTCTATTGACCCTTCACTGTCTTCTTCTGTGTCTATCAATAAATGTGGTGTGGTGATGAATCTATAATTTATATTCTAAATAAAGGAAAAAGCGCATTCATTTCCTTATTTTAAATAGCCTCCTTGATTAAATTCTACTTATTTTTTCAAGTAAAATACAAGCATATCAATTTCTGGACAATTCTGAAATGTTTCTGCAAATTCTGGAAGAAAATTGTCGCAACGCGCAACAGTGCGCTACCGCTACTGACATACATAAGACTCTTAATAAGGACATTACTGAATCCTGGAGTGTTTTCGCTATGATGCACCACGGCGCGCCCTAGCACGCTGCAGCGGGAGAGCTTGCTGAACTCAACCACTCCAGTGTGCCACAGCGGGAGAGCTTGTGGAACTCAATTGCCACAGCGCACCACAGCGAGAGAGTTTGTGGGACTCAATCGCTACAGCACGCTGCAATAGGAGAGATTGAGGAACTCAATCCCTACAGCGCGCCACAGTGAAAGAGATTGTGAAACTCAATCGCTGCAGCGCGCCATAGCGAGAGAGCTTGCGGAATTCAATCACTCCAGCGCACTGCAGCGAAAGAGTTTACAAAACTTAATTGCTATAGTGCGCTGCAGCGGGAAGGTTTCATGACTTAAAACCGCCACATCACGCTGCAGCAAATGAGTTGCGTGACTCGATCGCTACAGTGTGTTGCAGCGGCGCACCAAATTTTTATCTGTTCAGGGCATTTATTGCGGCTGGGACAAGACCCCCAACCTGCTCCTTATCTCCCAGCCATCATTTCTTTTGCAGCACAATAGTTTCTTAAAGGGAAAAATGAATTTTTGAAGTGATATAGAGATTAAAGAATGAAAAAGAGATTATCTTATCATGCCTCAAGTGGGATAGCACTCATTGCTACAGAATTTTGGAGGGAAGATGCAAAATTTGAAGGGCAATGAAGAGGATTGACCTCTCTATAAATGCAGCTCTTCTTCATTTAAGAATGGCTCCCAATTTTCATCCAACAAGTTGAGTTCCTAGGGGGCTGCATAGAGGAAGAAGGAGACCTCTCTAAGGGAAGTGGGAAGAACCATTGCTGGAGGAGAAAGAATCGGAGGCTGCACTATGGAGCTAAAGGAGAGGAGAAGAGGAAGAAGAAGAGAAATCTGGAGAAACCCATTAAGGATGGTTCCTAGTAAACTCTAATTTTGCTTTTACTTTTCTTTTAGTGGATCATGAAAGGGTCTTCATCCTTGTATGTTTTTTTTCTTTTCTCTGCTGTAATGGAAGACTAAAATCCCTTGGGGAGAGTTGGGTTAAGTCCATTGTAAAATGTAAATGACTCAATGAATGATGTAGAACTTCCTCAAGCATTGCTCTAAAGAAAATCTATTTTTGAATGACTCAATGAAATCATCTTTAAGAACAAGTTGTGTAACATATGAAAATCTTATGTTATAAAAATATAACTATAAATACTAATAAACAAAATGAAGTCTTGTGCTCCATGGCTCATTTCTTAGTTAAGAGCGGGGTATGTGTGAAAGAGGTGCTTAAAACTAAGTGAGAAGTTCTTGAGCCTTCTTGCACCATATTTTACGCTCAACTAAGGAGTTGAAGGTTGTGATCTAAGACCCATTAATTAGAGCTCTGTTGCTCAGCATACATGAAAGGAGGGAGTGGATTCTTTGATAGCTCATGAATGACATGACATAGTTCATGGAGCCCAAATGAAATCACTTCATTATCTGAACTGTACATGATGTGCGAGATGCTCATTAGTGGAATCAATGCTCTTGAGATTGGCTAATTAAAACTGTAAATTTTGGCAACCTAGATGTAGAAAAACTAAAGTGCTCTTCTTGCGATCTCATGAGAATCTTTGTGCAGAAATTGAACCGTAGTGTGTTCATCTCTCGCACAAGATTTGCACTTGAAGGATTTAGAGGATAACTCTAAGGAATATAATGTGTACTTGATTAATTAGCTCAATAAAAAAGAATGAAATGTGCTTGAGAAGTAGTACACTTGAGGCCACCATCATTTCACATGGAATAAGCCCAACTATCCTCTCTACTTTAATTAGTTTCTTAGATCTGAATAATTGCTTGAATAACAGAACCAAATCAAACTAGATTCATACCATTTAAATATAATTAAAATTAGATATACCTTAGTAACAAAATACCCTATTCCCTGAGGATGATAAATCTCGAAACTCACCTTTTAAATTATTACTTCAGACCACGTACACTTGCATGCGAGCGCAGACATGTATTTCACAGTCTGTCATGTGGCTCACCCTACTTTATCTTCATGTTCAAAGGCCAACTAAATCTACACATAGCTTTAGTTTCTCTATTGTCACTATTTTCGTAAGCATATCAGTAGGATTCTTAGAAGTATGGATCTTCTCCAATCCAAGCTGTCCTTCTTCCAATAGTGCCCAAATGAAATGGTAACAAAGTTGAATGTGCTTTATCCTGGCATGAAAAGCGGCATTCTTTGCCAGATGAATAGCGCTCATACTATCACTGTAGAGCCTCACTTCATTCTGTTCCTTTCTCAGTTCTTCCATGAACCTCTTCAGCCAAATCATCTCCTTACTTGCCTCTGTAATGGCAATATATTCTGCCTCCATGGTAGATAGTGACACGATGTTTTGTAGCCTAGAGATCCAGCTCACCGCTGCACTTCCCAAGGTATACACATAGCATGTAGTGCATCTCCTACTATCAACATCTCTAGCAAGATCTGAATCACATATCCCTATAAAATAATGTCAGATCTTCTAAAGCATAAAGCTTTGCCTGTTGTACCTTTCATATACCATAGGATCCACTTGACCGCATCCTAACGGTGCTTTCTTGGGTTTCCCATGAACCTGCTAACCACTCCCACTGCATGGGCAATGTTCGCTCTCGTTCAGATCATTGTGTACATCAAGCTCCCAACTGCAGAAGAATAAGGAACCTCCAGCATATATTCCTTCTCTTCTTCAAACTTTGGCATCTGTTCTTTCGATAGGCTGAAGTGACTTGCTAGGGGAGTGCATACTGGTTTCGCTTCATTCATGTTGAATTTTTTTAGCACCTTTTCTATGTAATGCTTCTACGATAGCTTCATAATTCTTGCACTTCTCTCCCTATTGATTCTCATTCCAAGAATCTGCTTGTATAGCGCCCCATCCCGCCGCCGCGTGCAAAAGGGTAGTATAATAGTAATCAATGGTGGAGCGGCGCGCTACTCGGGAGGACAAGAGAAAGCAAACTCATCTTCCCAAATAGGTTAAGGGGACTGAGCCACACTGAAGGCTGCTGACTCAAACTTAAAAGTTGGATCGAGAGTCAATACTTAAGATAAGAGTAGATTACTTGTCTTAAGTATTAGACTAATACGTACATTGAATTTAGAAAGGTAAATATGAATCCAATATACATTATCAATATATCAGCATTTCCAGTATGCTGATCACATCATAATATTAAGCATAATAGTATAACAGAGTGCGGAAGCTAAAGCAAAACATCTAGAATACATTCATCGCAGATCAGTTTGCAAATATTCAACCCAGAAAAGAAAAGTAAAATATATTCAGAGTTATTACAAACTGATTTAAAATATGAAATATAAAGTCTATCAAATATACTGAAATAAAGCAGAAAGTATAAGGTGGCAGACTGATCCTCTAAGGCTCCACGTACTCCTCCTGGATCTCCTGTACGTCCTCCCGCCCTGTCTCCACAAGTTGCTTAGGATCTAGCAAATTGCTGGATCCCAAAAGTACCCCGTGTTAGATAAGAAGTCTAACACATCACAACTAACTAAGCAATTCTAAAGTAAATGCAATAGACAGTAAAGTAAACACAACTGTTGGAAATAATAATAAAGGCACTAGGTAACTGAAATTATAAAGACTAAACAAGTAAAACTGCATCAAAACTGAATACTAAAAGTAAATGTAAATATAAACTTCTCAAAAATTAATGTAAGAAGTCAAATGCTGTACAATATATCATTGGAATGATGTACTCAAATATGCCACTATACGGTATACCACGGTATGTCATAGAACTATCACTAAAAGGATATGAGTCGTACTGTCCAATATATAAATACACTCAGTTGGGAAGACAGTACGATGATGCCGATGCATCCTGAGATTCCCCAGTCTATCTATGCAATATTTCGTAGCCCATAATTTATCACTGATACTCATGCATCACTACTGAAATGATTCATCAAACTCATGATCATATATATGCCCATGCTTATATTCTATATGAGTAAAATCCAGAAATTCACAAAACTTTGAATACCAAAAATGAATTCTAGGTCTCCACTGTGCAGAATCCTGCTAAAAGGATTCTAACTCATAGCTTCTAGAATGATAATTGGTTAAAGTTGTAGATTTACTTAAAGATCATTAGCTGGGATGATTGTATATACATATTTAGCACATTTGTAAGAAAGGTGGTTCTTATCACTTAGTTTGATTAAGCCACCTTAACGAAGCGATCTTCGATAGGAGGCATCGCCCGTTGGCGATTTGTATCTCAAGCTAAGTTATTAAGATGCCTAACTCACAATCACACTCAGTGTCTTAAAGAAGGTGATTATAATTACTTAGTTTGTTTGAACCATACCTATTGAAGCGGTCTTCGCCATGAGGCATTGCCCATTGGCAATTTGTATTTTAATCAAACTAAGGAATAAGTACCCATTTAATACACTCTTAGTCTTGGGTGATTTACTCTAATAGGACTGTATTCATCTAATCATGTAGGATAGAACCTGCTCATAAGTCTCCATTAGATTGAATCAACCAATCTCGAATACTATTGAAGAACCAATAATATGGGTATACTACACCACCCAATAATCGGGGTTCAAACAAGTCTATTTAATAAATCAAGGAATTATCAAGATTATAAAGACCTATGCTAATTGGGTGATTCCTACATAAGGCTCCAAGAAAATGTGATCAAGGATCACTCGATATGGATTCTACCACAAGGGAAGGTATCATTCTAATGTCTTAAGTGCTTCCTACCACGAGGGGTTAGGATCAACTTCTAAGGCTAAGATACCATCTAGACTTCTACCTCAAGGAATTATACAATGTCCTCCTACCTCAATGCTTGTTTGAA
This sequence comes from Gastrodia elata, assembly GCA_016760335.1. Taxonomy (NCBI): domain Eukaryota; kingdom Viridiplantae; phylum Streptophyta; class Magnoliopsida; order Asparagales; family Orchidaceae; genus Gastrodia; species Gastrodia elata. Next base: position 78,470,013 of record CM028670.1, on the reverse strand, counting down.
TTTAGATCTTTAAAATACTTCAGAGACGACCTTATGACTTAAGATCCCACCCTAAATTCTGATATTAACACTTTAGGTTTTATTTCTTAGTAGGTTTAGAATGATCAGATCTGATGATTCAGTCATCTGATCCCATCTTATTCTAAGATTATGGGATTTAAATCAAGGATGCTATTAAAGTTTTAGATCACTTGTGCAATCAATATGATTTTATTAGTCTTTTTATGCTAATAGTCTTAATCAGGAGAAAATCAAGGATTTAAGGTTCAGATCTTTATTAACCTTAATATGTCTAATTCAAATATTTAAGATTAATATCAAATCAGATGCATTATTAGAATAATGTCAATTTCATTATCTTATAATCAAGTTAATTTTATTATCTTATAGTCAAGTCAATTTTAATTTTGAGATCAAAATATTTTAGGTCTAATCTAGGGCATCTAGACAAATCAAATTGCCATTTTGGACTTAGAGAAGTCCAATGGACTTCAAATTTTCTAGATAAGCTCAATTTGATGTTCTAAAAGCAATGGTATTGAAATTGAAAACTTGATTAAGCTACATATATATATTTAGCAGGGTAACAACCTAGGGTTGTTATAGCTTGGCCGGCCCCAAGTCTTCATGTTAAACTCCCTTGACATCAGCTCTTTCAGTATCTTTATCTCCTCCTTGTCTGATCCTGTGATCAACATATCATCTACATATAGAAATAGGATGATATAGGTGGACATACTCTGCTTTATGTAATAGCAATGATCTGCTGGCATATTTTGTACCCTGATTCTCACATGAACCTATCAAACCTTTTGTACCATTATCTTGGTGCCTACTTCAAGCCATAGAGGCTCTTCTTGAGCTTTCACACTAGCTCAAACTTTCCTTTTTCTTGAGCTTTATACAGTTTAGGCTATTGCATGTAAAGCTCTTCTTCCAGCTCTTTGTGAAGAAATGCAATTTTGACATTTATTTGCTCTAGATGCAAATCCTCAACTACTACTAGTTCAATATAACTCTGATGGTTATCATCTTCATAACTGGGGTGAAGATTTCACTGTAGTCGACCCCATGTTTTTGCTGGAAACCTTTTACTACAAGTCTCGCCTTGTAGCGTTTGCTTCCATTCATCTCTTTCTTCATCTGGTAAACCCACTTGTTTTGAAGAGTTTTCTTTCCAGCTGGTAAGGGTGCCAACTCCCATGTCCCATTTGACATGAGTGATGCCATTTCATCATTCATGGCAGCCTCCCACTTGCTCAAATCTTCCACTTGAAGTGCCTTTTATAAACTTTCTAGTTCACCGCTATTCGTTAGCAATAAATAAAACAAAGAAGGAGAGTACCTCTATGGTGATCTAGACACTCTTGTGGATCTTCTTAACATGGGTGTTTGTGGTTCAACATTGACACCCTCCTGAGCTTCTTCATGTTCTCCAACATCTGGCTCTATGTTGTCATCAATCTTTATGTGTTGGGGTTCTGCATCTAAAGCATCATTGGAGTAAATCGTGACTCCTATATAATCCTTGTACATCTCACTTTCATTAAAAGTGACATCCCTGCTTCTGATGACTTTCTGGTTCTGATTGTCCCATAATTTGTATCTGAACTCACTCGCGCCATATCCAATAAATGAGCACTTGATCGCCTATGCATCAATATGTACATAGGATGAGTATCCAAATACCTTGAGGTGGTTCAGTTTCACCTCCTTTCTGCTTCAAGCTTCTTTGGGGGTCCCTTCACTCAAGGGTGCGGAAGGTCCCCTATTGATTAAAAATATAGTCATGTTAACGGCTTCATCTTAGAATTGCTTCAGGAGACCTGCAAGCAATCTCATGCTCCTAGCTCTCTCTGTGATTGTCATGTTCATCAATTCTAGAACACCCTTTTGTTGCGGTGTTCTAGGTACTGTAAACTCCCTCTTGATCTCTCTCAAAGCACAGAACTCTTTGAACTCCCTATCACAGTACTCGCCGCCATTATTAGAGTTTAAGAATTTCAGCTATAATCCGGTCTCATACTCCACCAAAGCTAACCACTTTCCAAACACATCAAATATGTCAGATTTGTGCTTTAGAAAGCAAACCCATACCTTTCTTGTATAATTATCAATGAAGGTGATGAAGTATGTTGCTCGACTTATGGAATATGTAGGAGCTGGCCCCCAAACATCTATATACACCAACTCTAATTTCTTGCTTTTCAGCTCCCTTCCAACTTTGGAGAAAGAAACTTTATTCAATTTTCTAAGCACACAATCTTCACATAAATCTAAGTCAATTGACTTCAGCCAGTGGAGCTTCCCTTTTGACTATAGAGATTTCAGCCCCCTCTCACTCATATGGCCAAGCCTTCGGTGCCATAGATCTGCATCTAGCTCCTCTGCAGTTGCAATAGTGTCAGACACTTTATTAATCAAGTAAAGTGCACCTTTCTTACTATCTTATGCAATGATAAGTGCATCCTTGGTGACCTTCCATGAGTCTCCCATAAAACAAGTGTTGTAGCCCTCTCTGGCTAACTAGCTTACTGAAATCAAGTTCCTTCTTAGACATGGCACATGTCTAACACCTTCAACTTCCAAACTATGCTGCTTGGTAGCTTCACATCCACATCACCTCTGCCAATGATGTTGCATACTTTATCATCTCTAAGGTACACTTTCCCCAAGTCACTCTTGGTGTAACTCTTGAAGGCACTCCTCGACAGAGTGGCATGAAAAGATGCTCCCGAGTTCACAACCCAGAACTTCATGTTGGCAAGTGAAATGATCAGAGCATCCTGATCCTCCCCAAGTGAAACATTCATAGTGTGGTTCATCCTTTTACCACCACCACTTGGCTTCTTCAGGGTAGGGTAGCCCTTCTTGAAGTGACCTACCTTCCCATAATTCTAGTATTCCAGCTTAGCTTTTCTGGGTCATGATTTACCTCACCAAGACATCAACCTATTTATGGTATGTCTCCTCTCAGCTTATTTCCCTCTGCTTTCAACATTCAATGCTGAGGTAGATGCCTCACCATGAGATTTCTTCCACACCTCTACATTCAGCACTAGCCCAATGATATCATCGAACTTTAACGATGCATTCCTTGATGAATTGCTAATGGTTATAACTTGTAACAACCCAAGGTTGTTACCCAGTGTGAATTTAGCTTAATCATATTGTAATTACCATTCCATCAAGTTCATCTAGTCATAAGAACCAAACCCTGAAGGTTTGGAGCAATTCGGAGCTAAATCCAATATTTTGGATTATTTTTAATATTTAATTAATTAGGAAATTGAGGTATTTATTTTGACCTCGAAATCAAAATCCAATTTCGCCGTTGCGATCGTCACCCCTAAATTAGCTAGGGGTGATATTTTGGACGCATTTGGAAGTCGTCGAAAATTTTGCGAATATTTTAATGTAATTAAATGCGTCGAAAAATAGGAAAATTAAATAATCGTCAGAATCAAATTCCGACTTCGCCGTTGAATTTCTCACCCCCAAATTAGCTAGGGGTGAATTTTTGGGAATTTTCGGAGCACATTTCAAAAATCAAAATTTTTAAATAATTCAGGAAAATAAATATGCAATTAGGCAATCATTGAGACCCTTATTTGCAATTTTTCCCATTTTTTTTCAAATTTTTCGGTTGACCATTTCCTTTCATGCGGCTGACCCCCTCACCTCCCATGTGCATTAAATGCAAAGGCCATCTCTTCTTCCCCTAGCTCCCCTATAGCCAATGATGGAGCCTCCCCTTTCTCTCCTTCTTTAAAAGGGAGAGTTCAGCCATCTTCCCCTCTTTGTTGAGATTTTTCTCATCTCCTTCCCCTCCATTAAGCCCATTGCATTGAAGAAGGAGCTCTCTCTCCCTCCAAGAGTCTTAAAAGAAGCAAAGGTCCCTCTCATCCTCATCTTCCACCTCCTCTAGCAAGGACAAAAAGGTACCCCTATACCCCTCTCTTTTATCTTCTTTATATGGCTACAATGCTTGAATGTATCTCTAGAGGTGTCTATAAATATATATGGAAGCCATTAAGGCTCTTAAAAGCATCACAGAAAAATGCTCTATTTTCATTTATTCTGTATACCTTTGCATTCATTACCATATTTCGTATAGCTATGATGCTTCGTTTATGCCGATTTTGGTGTCGATAGAAAGGTATCAGAAAGAACTTTCCATCAATATATGGCACCGCATGTAAAGTACTCTAGGTTGAGAGTAATCAAGCCCAAAAGTGACCCATCACTGTTTACGTTCAGGCAAAATCACCATCTGACGCTCCAGCGCGCTGCAGTGCCCAGAGTTGCAAATTTGGGTCCGCTACAGCATGCTGTAGCACAAAAATCTGCTACAGCGTGCTGCAGCACAAAAATCTGCTACAGCGTGCTGCAGCGCAAAAATCTGCTACAGCGCGCTCCAGCACGCTGCAGCCCCGAGTTCGAATCCGGGTCCGCTATAGCGCGCCATAGCGCCGAAATCAGCATCTTTGCCCGCTACAGCACGCTCAGCGTGCTGCAGCGCGCTCCAGCATTTCCATATCATATAGGGACCGCTATAGCGCACTCTAGCGCTTAAAAATGCACTTTTTGGCCGCTACAGTGCGCTATAGCGCTTCACAACGGCCAGAAAATTAAATTTACTATATCTTGGTCATCCGGAATTCAAATTTAGAAATTTAAAGTACTAGATAGCTTAGAATTTCAGTGCCTACAATAATATAAGAAAATATTTTGTTTTAAATTTTAGAAAAATCAGAAATGACCAAAATATCTATAATCATAATTAGGTCATAACTTGGTCAATTTAAGTCTAATTTGGGCCTACTACTAGTCAAAATATTCAGTATAATGTAGGAAAGCTATAACCCCTAAGTTTGCTAAATTTGGACACCAAATAAAAGAGTTATGCCTTTTTGACCCCTCTTAATTTAGAAAATTTACCAAATCTACCCTTAGGAATTCAAATGGCTATAAATAATTCATTAGATCTCAAAATTTAGTATTATTAGACTCTATAAAATTCTTGAATAACGACTAACAGTAAACCGTATAAGAATTTAGATTTTATTAAGTGCAAATTACAAAATTGCCCCTTAGGTCAAAAACCTTAGATTAGACCTGCGGGACCCATTTCTTACCCAAATTTTGTGTACCTACTGTCTATCTTCATGTTAGACAATAAGGAATCATTTAATAGCAACAAATCTCAATTTGAAGCATTAAATCAAAAGTTGATTTTTTGGACTCTTAGTTACGGGCAAAATAGTCATTTTGCCCAAAATTTAGGTTAAGCGTCATTAACCTCTATATTATGTTCTAAGCTACTAAAATTAGTATTGGAACTATATTATATTCATTTCAGTGAGAAAAAAATTATTTATTAGGTCAACTCAATAAAATCTCCTAGAACTTTTATAAGTCTTTTCCTTAGGATCTTTTCACCATATATTAGGATTATTCCTAAGTTTAGGGCAAGATCATAAGTTAGATTTTATTTATTGGGTAAGTGGGTTATTCAATAAATGAATCCTTAGTTTTATTAATTTCTAGACTTTTATAACTTATTTCGATTATTTTGTCTTTCAACTTTAGATCTAGGATAAGGAGATTCATCCTATTAAGTTTGATTTGCTTAATAGTATATACCTTGATTAATAGATCACTTTTAGATAGAAATCTAGATCTTATGTCTTAACCTTTTTGGATTAGGAGATTAAGCCCAATCTCGTGGTGTTTAATCTATAATCTCTAGTTTAGTAGGTTTGATCAGGTCCTAGTATAGGACATCTAAAATCATTAATTAGGTCGTGATGATTTATTAGTTAACTCTTATAGTTGACTTTGATTAAGCATGTTAGGACCTAGCTAGTCCTAGTATTTTGTAATCTATAAGGATGTACTTCTAAGTTACACTCGATAGTAGGAACTGGAGATCCTGAACTTGTGTAACTTAGAATAGTTAGAATGGCTTAAATTAGATAACAATAGTGTCACCATGTATAGAAGAGTCCCTTGCTTATTTGATTTATTTTGTTACTACGCATCCCTTGTCTTTGTGCTTAATCCCTTGGACATATCATATAAGAGCAGTTTATGCATGAAATAAAAACTTAGAATAATTAGGATAACAGATACCTTTGGGTTCAGTCTCTAGGAGGATTCTGGTGCACATTTACCCTATTGGATGGGGTAAGGAGTAATTAAGAGGCTTAACATTCTCATTGAGGAGAGTGTGTTAAGTATGGAACCTGCGTAGTCTTGCAGACGTGCTTGACTACTCAGCTATTTTTGAAACGTGTCCATAGAAGCAAAGTAAAATAACTAAAAGATTCTGTATTTGTGATTACTGCCTCCTCAATTCTGCTGCTGGATTCTGTCTGCCTTAGCCCTGAAATGCTATGGGAATTTTTGTCTGCTCAAGCCCTGGATGGCTTGGGGATTTCATCGGTCTGATGGCCAACTTTCTGATATGGCAGTCTTTACATACCTGTTTCAGTTTTAGCTTACTGTGTACTGTATTTTGATGCATATTTCAATCAGCTATGTTTCCTTACTTACCTGCTTACTTGTACATATTTATAAGATGTTAGACTTTGCTACTACTATATGTACCATATTCAGATTTTTGTCACTTAATTTGCATATGTCATATGATCATCAGCATGTTTAGGATTGGACTTTACTTTCAGTATTTTACTTACTGTACTATATATATATATGCCCATTCCTTGCTTAGTCATTGAGGCGTGCTTTTGCCTCATTTATCATTTAGTTATAAATGTTATGTTTATAACTACTCCTGTTTCTTTGTATGCTCACTGCACATATGCTTTTGATATTTACTTTTGTTGAGCTTAAGTATAAAATGATGACATTAATAACATATAAAATATTCAGCCTAAAATATACTTGACAAATTATCTAACAAGATTTTCTTTTATTGGTTGGGACCCTGGCATTATGAAACCGATAATGTCAGATTCAGATAGGTTTGAGGAGCTAGATGCTGAAGCGAAGGCGCCCTACTTAGAGGAGGAGCTTCCACCAGGAGAGCCAGATATTGCTTAGTTTCTTTTAGTCGCTTGTGAGGATGAGTGATTTACCTTTCAGTCTTTTAAACTATTTAAATATTGTAATAATACAGGTACTGTGATTGTGATTTACTTTATGCACCTTATTATTTTCTGAGCTATTTTATTGTTATTTCTTATGAGATGCATGATGAATTGATGTACTATTTATTTTATTTAGCTTCCGCACTCTGTATGTATATTAGATGTAGTGATTGATCCCCTCAGATGTTCTGTGCACGTCCTTCCCTTATTAGTGGATTGTGGACCTACCTAATCCAATGATAAGTGAGGGATTTGCACAAGTGACCTACCGCTCCTTAGCCTAATGATTGTAGGCTTAGGGAGCGGGGCGCCACATAACTAGCCATCCCATCTGTTCGGCAATAAAGAGAGGAACAACAAATCTCAAACCTCATCATCAAAACTGATACCCACTGAGCTCAACTGGCATGTCACAGTGTTGAACCCATTGAGGTGTTTAGTCACTGAGTACCCATCAATCATCTTCATATTAAATAGTCTCTTCATCAATAAAACCTTATTCGAAGCTGCGAGCTTCTCATACACCCTCGTTAAGGCATTCATGAGATCCACAATAGTTTTCTCATTAATAATATTAAATGCAACATAAGAAGATATTGATAAATGAATCAAACCCAAAGCAGTTCTATCAAAAACCTCCCATTATTCATCAATCATTGTTGTAGGTTTCTTATCGGCTCCTTTCAATGGTAGATACAACTTCTGGTTGAGCAGATCCTCCCTCTCCATTTTTCAGAACGCAAAGTTTGTTCTGCTGAACTTCTCAATCTTGTATTTCATTTCTTTAGCTATTGCTCCCACTCAAATAGGCAAACCCTTCTTGAATCAACAAGCTAAGAACACGCTCTTATACCACTTGTTATTGTAGAAATTATGATGATGCGCACAAAATCAAATCTTCCTCTTAAAGATTCCTGCACACTCTCTACTTGCGGAAGCTTTATTGCTAGAAAGCGCACACTTCAAACTGGATTCGAGGATCGGGTTGCGTTGATGGTTGCCAAGCAAACTCAGAAATCATAAGCGCATAAAAAAGAAAAGCACACAGCATACACAGAATATCCAAACACCAAGATATACATGGAAAATTCAAGAATGGGAAAAATCACAGAGCCACACCATGAAAAAATCTACTAGAAATAACTTGAAGGTTCCAGAGTTACAAGAGCTATTCACCTCAGCACATATGCTTCAGCTCTTACTCTAGAATGGAAAGAGGAATAAGCAGCTATCACTTGGAGTTACTCCTCCAACTTGCAAGCCTTGGCTTGGACTGCAGCTCCCTAGGATTTAGCTTAGGGTTTTTCTCCTCACAGCTATCTTTTGCTTCCAAACTGATGTGCCAACACTTAGGTTTTCTTTCAATACTTAGGCTTAAGTAGTCAGCTCAATTTCAAACCCTAATATCCAAAATACTCCTAGATTTGCTTAAAACAAAACTTGGAACAAATTAGAACTCTGTCAAGTGCTACGGCACCCTGTAGTGCCCAACTTTCAAATAATCATCTGCTATTGTGTGCTACGGTGCGCTAAGGAGTGCGGTAGCACTAGTGTCTCGGGTTTGCTACCCGCGCCTTGGAATGGATCTGCTGGGGCATGCAATGGCACCTGTTTATACTGCGGTGCTCTGCAAAGACAATTTCTACTGTGTGCACTACAGTGCCTGCTTCTCGAATATTGACCGCTGAGGAACGCGGCAGCGCCTCAGTTTTGAAAGAGAATTACTTGAGCGTGCTACGGTGTGCTGCAGCACTTTTACTGCTCCTAGACATTAAAGGATCTCCATATATAGCACAATGTACAACCAACACTATTGAGTGTCAATCGAGCTCACTGAAGATCGATTGGAGCTCAGCAATCATACAATAGACGATGAAAAAAGGAAATGAAACTATTGGAAGTGAATTGCACATCGAATTGAATGGGATGATGTGTGTATCTATAACAACTCCATGTTGTTAATTATCATTTAACAGTCCAATTACAAATCAAATCTCTTCTAACATTCTTAATTAGTCATTAGGAGCAAGCTTCAAAGTCTTGGTTCAATTTGGAGATTAAATGAGCAAAACCCTAATATTAGATAAATATTTAAATAAGAAAAATGAGAAATTTATTTTGACCTCCGATCAAAAATTGGACTTCTTCATTGAACTCATCACCCCCAATTTAGCTAGGGGTGAAAATTTGGTGAGTTTTGAAAATCATCAAATTTTCTTGAATATTTTATTGTATTTTAAATACCTAGAAAAATGAAATAAATAAATAGAATTCTAATCAAAATTTTGACTTTATCGTTACGTTCCACACCTCCTAATTAGTAAGGAGTGAATATTTGAGATTTTTCTGAATACTTTTAATAGCCTATCCTAATAAAATATAAATACATAGTTAATTATAATTATTAATTTATTAATTATAAATTTATATTTAATCGCATACGCCCAAATTCCTTTGGCGCGTTTGATCTGCGTCGTTTGATCCAAAGTATCTTCAAATCTATGGGCGGCATTCCTCCATCCTGCTGAGCGAACGATGAGAGGCACATGGCAATCGCTGCAAGCTTCTCCAATGGCTGATCGTAGGAGATGCTGCCAAAGGTTTCAATCCCCGCAATTAAGCCCATATTCCATTTTTCTCCATATCTACCCAAACAACATCTTACCCAATTCATCAGTTTTACAAGTTCGCGATCAACACAAAGAAATGACCTCCTAAACTCTAAAGTTGTAAATCAGGTACCCCATCATCTACTCCCATTTAATCTTACTTCATATACAGATTATTAGTATCAAATTGGAATTGTGTTCATTCAAAGTTTAAATTTAAGTAAGTATCGATCGATACTGTTGTGCAAATCCTGTACTGCATCAAATTTTGAGAATTTGAATCAGTCATCCGAATAATTATTTAATAAACAACACAACTTTTCAATTAACAACCATGATTATTCACTTTGAACAAAGTAAAATATATTTTACTATCAATCTCTATGCTTTAAAAGCTGTCTACCTTTTTGAAATGTGGTGATAGAATTGGTATGTGGTGGAACTGTTATAGTATTGAAACTTATGATATATGGTATAAATGTTAGAGTTGAAAATATAGTCACCTTGATACTCTTAAATTTAATTATTTGAGATTCCAAGTAATCACAAATATTATTTTTAACAAGGCATTTACATCCTAGTTTTTGATATATGATTTGTGTTTCAAGAAAAATGACAAAACTTAAAAGTAACTTAACTCATTTGGCATGCTTATGATTTAATATTTTTTTGGAATTATTTTATTTGAAAGTATTGTGATGTAAGTTTAATATGAATCTATTGTGTAGATGACAATGTTATAAATACTTAAAAGATAGAATGAAAAATTATGGCCATAATTGGAATATGGTTGCTTAGTCTAGTAGTTTTACAAAAATAAGTGATAAATCTAATATTTATAATAAAATGAAAGAAAAATATTAGAAATTTCATATTATGATGGTTTTTCTTCATACTTTTAGGGAAAAGACAACCTGAGAAAATTCTAGAGCAAAACTCAAATTCTCAAAGAAAACCGTTGTAGCGCGCTGCAGCGCGCTTTGGCGTATAACTTTCGAAAATTTGCCGCAACTAAATGAAATGATTATATCCGCCACCGTGCACTACGGCATATTACTTTCAAAAGTTTGCCGCTCCAACGCGCTGCAGCGGTATATAAATTTGATGGAATAAAATTATCTCCACCACAGCGCGCCACGGTAAATTCAATTCGAAAGTCTGCTGCTATAGCACGCCACAGCGGTATAAAAATTTGATAAAATTAAATTAGAACCGATACCGAGCGCTGCAGCAGATTCACATCGAAAGTTAAGTGCTATAGCGCGCTATGACGGAATAAAAAATCAAATAAATGAAATTTAATACAATCGCGCAGCAGACCATGTTCGAAAGCTGAGCGCTGCGGCGCGCCGCAGCCCCCCATGGCGGAATGAAAGATCAAATAAATGAAATTTAATATAGGTACGCAGCAGATTTTGTTCGAAGGTTGAGCGCTCCAGTGCGCCACAACGCGCTTCAGTGCGCCACAACGTCTGCCATAATTTATGCTAGTTTTGTGTATTAATGATAGCATAGGGAAGGCCAAAAATTCAAACCATTTGCCTTCCCAAGCTATTTGAAACTCCAAATAATTCAATTCTTGCCTTTTCTTAAGGGAATCTCAACATATTTATCATTACAAGCAATTAAAACTTGGGAGTTGAAAGGATGGTAGAATTCATTGCAAACAGACTGAAGGCTTGCTTATTTAAACAGTCATTCATGACTAAGAGAGGGTTCCCCCTTTTTGACATTCATTGATCAGAAATACAAAGCTTGTTGTAAGAGAAGAGGAATGAGACCTCTCTAAGGAAGGAAGAAGAGTACCATTGCTAGAGAATAAAAAGGAAGACTACTACCACGAAGCTAGAAGAGAAGAAGATAGGAAGGCTAAGGAAGAACCAGCGAATTCCACGAAAGGGATATTCTTAGTATTCTCCTTAGCCCTTTTTGTTGATTTTCTTTTAGTTGAACCATGAAAAGGTTCTATTTCTTGAATGTGTCTTCTTTGTTTTTTGCTGTAATGGAAGGTTAAACCCTTCTTGGGGAGGGTTGGGCCTTCATCAAATAAGAGTAAAGGGGCAAAGGGTGTTTGTATGAATTTTCATTAATGAATAAAATTTTTTCATCTTATGTTGAGATATGTTATTGATTGCATGCTATGGAATGATTGGAAATATTTTATTAGTTAAAGTGAATGTAATGAAACAATGTTAAGTCAATCTGATATTTCAAGCCTAAAGAGAATGCACATAAGGGTCCTCGTCATGAACACAAGTTTGTTGTGCAAGTGATAGACTATAATTACACGTCTGCGCTTGCACGCAAGTGTACGTGGCCTGAAGTAACAATTTGGAAGGTAATTTTCGAGATTTATCATCCTCAGGGAATGATAGGGACTGTAATTACTAAGGTATATCTATATTCAATAATGTTTAAACAGTATGATATCAATTTTTGATATGGTTCCATTGACAAAGCAAAATTTAGATTTTATAAACTATTTGATTTAGAGATGAGAGTTGGGTTTCCTCCATGTAAATCGATAGGGACTCATGTTGAATTACTTCTCAAGCACCTTTTATTCTTTCATAGTCATGCCAAATAATCAAGTGCATATTGTATTCCTTAACAACTTGTTGATTATTCTAAAGACTCTTCTAAAGGCTCTCTAGGATTCACATCAAAGTTTTCCATAACAGCTTGTTGATTATTTAAAATAGCTTGTTCTCTTCTAGCTTGTAAATAAGTTCTTTCAATTTCTAGATCAAAAAGATATTCAGTACAATTATTTCTACTCATGCAAATCAGAAATTAAGCTATCAAGAATAAGTATAGCAATAAAGTTTATTAAGTTCAGCAAATAAAGGAAAAGTAAAATAGTTAGTCTAAGCTATAAATTAGTGCAAAAATAAATATAAGAAGAAAATAAAACTATATGCAAAGAGATTTATTTAAATCACTATTTACTTGTATATTATCCTTAATACTAAACAATTACTGTTCCCCTATAACGGCATCAAAAACTTGACATATTGTAATTACATATCTGCGCTAGCACACAAGTGTATGTGGCATGAAGTAATAATTTGGAAGATAAGTTCTGAGATTTATAGGAAATGGTTTATTTTGTTACTAAGGTATATCTATATTCAATAATGTTTAAACAGTATGATTTCAATTTTTGATGTGGTTTAGTTAACAAAGCACAATTTAGACATTAGAAACTATTTGATTTAAAGAGGAAAGTTGGGTTTCCTCCATGTGAATTGATAGGGACTCATGTTGAATTACTTCTCAAGCACCTTTCGTTCTTTCATAGTCATGCCAAATAATCAAGTGCACATTGTATTCCTTAGAGTTGACCTCTAATTATTACAAATTCAAATCTTGTGCCTGAAATGAACACACTATGGTTCTATTTCAACACAAAGAGTCTCATGAGATCACAGTTAAAGCATCTTGGTTTTCCAATATCTAAGTGTTCAAGATAGTAGTTTTAATTAAGCAATCTCACGAGTAATTATTCTACTAACGAGCATCTCGCGCATCACGCGCAGTTCAGATAAGTGATTTCATTAGGCTCCATGGACTATGTCACTTTATCCATGAGCTCTCAACAAATTCTCTTCCTCCTTTCACGTATACTGAGCAACGAAGCTCAGTTAGTGGGTCTTAGCTCACACGCTTTGACTTCTTGATTGAGCTTAGAGCCAGGTACAGTTAGGCTCAAGAACTTGTCACAAAGTTCTAAGCACTAAAGCACACATGTCCTGCTCTCAAACTAAGTTATGAGCTATGGAGCACAAGACTTTTATTTTTTGATGTTCATATTTATAATTATGTTAACATAAATTTTTATTTAGTTTACAGCATGATTCTTGAGTGATTTCATTAAGTTATTCAAACACAAATTTTTTATTAACTGCTTGAAGAAGTTCTCCAACATTCATTAAGACCCTTACAATTCATAATGGACTCAGCCCAACCCTCTCTAAGGGGGTCTAGCCTTCCATTATAGTTGAAATAAAAAGAAAAACATACAAGGATGAAGACCCTTTCATGATCTACTAAAAAGAAATCAAAAGAAAGATTAAGAGTTTACTAGGAACAGCCCTTAATGGGATTCTCTGGATCTTCCCTGTTCTTCCTCTCTTCCTTTCCTTTAGCTCCCTAGTGCAACTCTTACTTTCTTCTCCTCTAGCAATGGCTTCTTCAACCTCTCTTGGAAAGGTCTTCTTCTTCTTCTATGCAACCCCTAAAAATCTAGAATTTTGGAGTGAAAAATGGGAACCCTTATCATGTCAAGAGAGGCTGCATTTATAGAGGAGTCATTCTTCTTTGCCTTGTATTCAAATTCTACTCTTTTCCTCCACCGTTTTTGTTGTAATGAGTGGCTATCCCACTTGATGCATGAAGTAATTTCTCCTTTTTCATTTTTAAATTTTGTAATCATTTCAAATAAACTTCTTTTTCCCTTGGAATAAGTTATTAGCAAAGGAAATGTCAGCTGAGAGACAAGCTACTGGCTGGGGGTCTTGTCTCAGCTATAATTAATGCCCTGAAAAGACAGAAAGTGCGATGCCCATTGTAGCATGCTACAACAGTTTAAGTTAGTAACCTCATCTGCAGTAGCGCACTGTAGTATTTTTATCTTTCGATGTTGATCAGCAGTAGCACGCTACAGAGCATTGTGGCACCCTATAGTGAGTTAAGTTAAAAAACTTACTCATTGTAGCGCACTGCAGTGCGCTGTGGCACAATGTAGCAGCTAGGTTCTGAAGTTTGAGTCCACTGAGCCCTTAAGGTTTCATCTATGGTCGCGCGCTGCAGCGCGCTGTAGCAAGTTAGGTTCAAAAACTTACCCATGGTAGCGCGCTGTAGTGCATTGAGTTTGAAAACTTATCTGATGTAGCGCGCTGTAGCGCATTGAGTTTGAAAACTTACACGCGGTAGCGCGCTGTAACGCATTAGGTTTGAAAACTTACCCATTGTAGTGGCTCTGTTTCGAAGTTATAACTACGGTAGCGTGCTATGGAGAATGAAGTTTGAAGACAAATTCGTGGTAACGCGCTGTAGCGGCTCCGTTTCAAAGTGTCTTCCACTGTGGCGTGCTGCAGCAGTTTATGTTTGAAAACTTGACCGTGGTAACGCGCTATAGCAAATTAAGTTTGATTCATCTTCCGCAGTAGCACGCTTTGGTGCGCTGAGCGGAATCGCTCCAGAATTCTGGAATCCCCTTAGATTAGTGATTTCTGCTTGCCAGTAGCTGGAGCGCGCGGTGGCGTGCTGCAGCGATTTACTCCCAAAAATTATAGAAATGCTCCAAATTCTCCCAAATTTGCTGTGCTCTCATTTTTTCTTGAAAATAAGCAGAATTTTATCAAAGTAGGTTGTTTCTAATATGAATTTGAAAGCTATTTTCCTTTATTTATGGTATAAATTATAAATTCATCACACCCCCATACTTAAATTCTTGCTCGTCCTCGAGTAAGCTCAAAAAAATGATTTTTTTCTATTTTTAAAGTATGAGAGTCAAAGTTTTAATATCAATTGGATGTTTGTTATCATTCAAACATGTGCAACTGAAATGACTTAGCAAATTGTTCAGCACCTAAATGTTTCTAACTCCTGTCATATTCTTTAGTTGCTTGTCTAGTCTCCAATTTTAAAATTACAATGTTTGATACTTCATGATGGGAGATGTTCTTTAGAATTCCCTAAATTAGTGAGGCAGTGAGTGACCAAGAGTTTTGTGTCATATGTGCTCCTTCTTATGAATCACAAAGATACACAATATTCATGAGAGATATTTTTCATCATCTTGTTTCATTTTTTTTCTTGGGAGAGATATTTTTCTTCATCCCTTTTTTTTTTTGCTTTCTTTCCTTTTTCAACTTTAGGGAGAGACATTTGTCTTCATCCTTTTTTTTTAATTCTTTGTGGTCATAAAGTCCTACAGAAGCCTAGCACTCTCATTAGTTCACTCAATTTTTCTGATCACTAATTTTGGGTTCACAGTTTCCCCCCACACTTAGATCTTAGTATTGATCTTGTTAAATATTTGGAGACTAGATACAACCAGAAACCTTTCTTTTGTTTTGATGATTTAGTGTTGTCAATTTGTTGTATCACTTTTCATTAAGTAAGTTTTGGTTGAATTTTAATCTTCTAATTAATATTTTCTTGACATTCATGCATTGAAAAGTTCAGAAAAAATTATTCTTTGCAAATTGTAAAAAAACTAAGAAAATATGAGAATTCATAATTCATTCATTCAAAATGGTAAAACACAAAAAAGAAAATAAAAACAAGAAAATAAGAAAAACAATAACCTATTTTGCATGGGTTGCCTCCCACAAAGTGCTTGTTTTAATGTCTCAGCCTGACGCGTGTAAAATCTCTCATGTGATTCCTTCCATATGGAGGTCTTGTAAGGTCCATCCTCCTTTCTATTGCAGGTTACTTTCTTCCAAATATGGCTTCAATCAATTCCCATTTACTTTGAAGGTTCCCTCACTTGAAGTGACATCTATGGCTCCATGAGGGCAGACCTTTGTTACTGTGAACAGACCTGTCCACCTTGACATCAATTTACCTAGAAATAATCTCAACCTTGAATTAAAAAGAAGTACCTTCATCCTTGGTTGAAAATGCTTTGGTTTAATTAATTTATCATGCCATTTTTTTGTTTTTACTTTGTATAATTTGACACTTTCGTAAGCGTTCAATTTGAATTCGTCAAGCTCATTCAAATGTAGAATTCTCTTTACTCCTTCTTGTTGAAAGTCTAAGTTCAATTTCTTGATGGCCCAAAAGGCACGGTGTTCTAGCTCTACGGGCAGATGGCAAGAGTTACCATACAAAAGTTTGTATGGGAATATTCCTAAGGGAGTTTTAAAAGCAGTTCTATATGCCCATAGGACATCTTAAAGTTTTGATGTCCAATCTTTCATGTTTTGATTCATTGTCTTCTCTAGGATCTACTTCAGTTCCCTATTTGAAACTTTGACCTATCCACTAGTTTGAGAGTGGTAAACAGTTCCCACCTTATGTTTGACTCCATAGCTTCTCAGCAAACTCTCAAGTTGCCTATTACAAAAATGCTTCCCCCATCGCTTATGATGGATCTAGGAGAACCAAATCTAGTAAGTACATGCTCCTTGAGAAATTTGATAATAGTTTTAGCATTATTGTTCACACAAGCAAGGGCCTTTACCAACTTAAAAACATACTTAACATCAACAAGAATATACATGTTAGTTTGGGATAAAGGAAAAGGCCCCATGAAATCATGTTTCCAAATGTTGAATAACTCCACCTCAAAGATCCCATTTAAGGGAAGCTCGTCCCTTTTGCTCAGGTTTCCAGTTCTTTGGCATTTATCATAACTTTTAACATACTCAGCAGCATTTTTGAACAGGTGTGGCCAAAAGAACCCAGATTGATGCACCTTAGCAACAATTCGATCAATTTCATGGTACCCATAAGGGGATGTGTGACAATGGTAGAGGATGTCCTTAATTTCTAAATCAGGCACACGTCTCTTTAGGAGTTGATCATTGAAACACTTATAGAGAAAGGGATCATACCATAAGTAATTTTTTATATCGGCAAGGAATTTTTTTCTTTGTTGGAAGTTCAGGTCCTTTGGTACAACTCCTCCTGCAAAATAATTTGCAAAGTCAGCAAACCATGGAGGTTTTGTCGATGCAATAGCGTACAGCTTCTCATCGGGGAATGACTCACTAATATCAGTCAATTCATCATTTCCCTGGTGGGTCAATCTAGATAGGTGGTCAGCTAACACATTCTCGCTCCCCTTTTTATCCCGGATTTCAATATCAAATTCTTGCAAGAGCAACACCCAACGTATCAAACGAGATTTTGCTTCTTTCTTTTGAAGGAGATATTTAATGGTTGCATGATCAGTGTACGCAATAGTTTTTGACCCAATGATATATGACCTAAATTTAGTGAATACAAATATGATGGCCATAAGCTCTTTCTCTGTGGTGGCGTAGTTTCCTTTGGCATCATCCAAGAGCTTGCTAGCATAATAAATTATGATTCTATTTGGGTAATTGTGGATAGGCTTACAAAATCAGTGCACTTTTTACCCATTAAGCAATCAGATTCAGTAGACAAATTGGCAAGAATCTATCTAAAAGAGATAGTAAGGTTGCATGGTATTCCAAAAACTATTATTTCTGATAGAGATAGTATATTCATTTCAAAGTTTTGGAAAGCAGTTCATCAAGATTTTGGTTCACAGCTCTATATGAGTACAACTTTTCATCCACAAACTGATGGACAAACTGAAAGAGTGAATCAAACTCTAGAAGATCTTCTTCGCCTTTGTGTCTTAGATTTTGGAGGAAGTTGGGATGATCACCTTCCATTAATTGAATTCTCTTATAACAACAGTTTTCAGGCAAGCATTGAAATGGCTCCTTATGAAGCCCTTTATGGAAGGAAGTGTATCACTCCCTTATCCTGGAATAGTATTGGAGAAAATAGGATATTAAAGTTAGATTTGATTCTTCAGGCAACAAAAAAGATAAAAATAATTCAGCATCGAATGAAAGCAGCTCAAGATAGGTAGAAGCAGTATTTTGATGCTTATCATCGTCATATGGAGTTTTTTGTTGGAGATTTTATGTATTTGAAAGTGAACCCATTCAGAGGAGTTTCCAGATTTGGAGTTTCTGAGAAATTAAGTCCAAGATTTATTAGACCTTTTGAAGTTTTGAGAAGAGTTGGCCAAGTGGCATATCAGATCAAACTTCCAGCACATCTGAGTCTAATGCACGATGTGTTTCATATCTCCTCCTTAAGGAAATGTTTATCTGAGCCTTCAATGAGAGTGGAAGTAGAAAATATCAACTTGTAACCAAATCTCAGCTATACGATAGAACCAGAAGAGATTCTAGATCGAGATGAGAGAAAATTAAGAAGTAAATCCATTCCTATGATAAAGGTTAAATGGAAGAATTGTTGTAAAGAAGAAGCCACATGGGAAGAAGAATCAAGTATGAGGAAAGCATATCCTCATTTATTCCACTAGTAAGTAATTCTAGATCTTGTAAATCTCTTTAAAATTTAGATTGATGTCGATGCGACATCTCTTTTAAGTTGGAGAGAATGTAAAATACCCAAAATTTCATTCTCAATTGTTTATTAATATTTAAATAATTTTGACTTCAGATTGAAAATCTGACTTTACCATTGCATTCACCACCCCCAAATTAGCTAGGGGTGAAGTTTTGAACGCATTTGGAAGTCATTAAATTTTTGACGAATATTTTAATATTAATTAAATACCTGAAAATACGAGTAATTAAATATTCGTCAGATCAAAAATCTGAGTGCGCCATTGTGTTCAGAAGCCCTCAATTAGCTAGGATTGATATTTTTAATTTTTTTTTAAATAATTATTAAATTAAGTTTAATTAATTAAATTCATTTAAATTAAATTAAATAATTAATTATTAAATTAACCGGCACCGTTCCTTCTAAAGCACGCCGTCCATTTTCGAAAATCAAATCTGACGGTCGATATCGACCATCTGATCAAAAATCAGAAGGTTCTCTTATCGTCTCTATCGCGAGTCTCGGGAGACCTGCGCGTGTCAAGCAAATGACGCGCGTCTTCCTCCTTCGCCAGATGTCCATCGCCGCATGTTGCCAGATTTGCCCACCGCTCAATACCTTGCCAAGCCTCTTCTTTTATCCTTCCTATGACCTCTTATCCTTCGATATACCTTAGTTTAGAGAAATCTTAGCATTTGGAATTTCGGTGGGAGTCAAGCCAGCCGCATCTTTTGGAAAATTGGTTCGATCTGGTACTACTCGTACTTTGACATCTTCTCTGCAAAGTTCAATTGATTCATTTAAAATGATTATCGTTATCTCTTATTTCTGCAAATTAAAACTAAGCAGTTTTAGTTAGAACTCAAACGAAGTGCAAATTCAATTTTGAGCAATTCAACAATAAATTCCTTTTCGTGCATTCGATCGATACTTTGCATTATTGTAGTTCAAACGTAGCATGTCGATTGAGCAAATCTGAGAACCTTAAAATTCAATTGAGACCATGTAATTAAGCCTTATGTATATCTAGTTGGTGGTGACTTTTGAAATTAGGGCATCATGGGTCTTGGCGTTAGAGATGGACTAAGAGGGAGATTAGGATCTTGATCGCAAGTCCGGAGCATAAGCTTTCGATCAAGCTTTGATTCTAGTCTCGGAATCTCCTCGGTCGCTGAAATTTTTGATGCCCTAGCATCTTCCTTCGCCGCCAGTTGAAGAAGAAGGCGACCCATTTTCGCTACGAGTCGGGACTACTTCAACCCGTATTTGTGCAATCGGGCCGACTGCGTCTCGTCAGGACAGCTCCATACGTGGGGTCCACCGTCGCAGTTTCGCCTCCTCACTGCTTGCCACGTTCGGTGCCAGGTCCCGCACACCGTTTAAAACAACTATAAAATAGACTATAATTAATATTAAACATACATTTAATCTTATAATAAATATTAGATTGATAACATTTTAATTAATTTAAATAAATATATTTAACAGATAAAATAAAATAATTTTATATAAATAAATAAATAAATAAATAAATAAATAAATAAAATAAAAATATAGTAAATAAATAAACAAAAAATTTAAATAAATAAGATAAAATAATATATATTAATTAAATAAAACAATTAAATAAAAATAATATAATAATTAAAATAAATACATAATAAATAGATATATATTTATACAGAAAAGTAATATTAATTAATATAAAATAATAAATTAATTAATAATAAAAACATATAAAATAAAATAAATAATTAATATAAATACATAAATGTATATATATAAACATATATATATATAAATACAGAACATCTTTACAGATTTAAATAGATTAGAAAATTTGTTAAGGGATATATGATTTTAAAACAGAAATATTAGACATTAAATATTAGTGTAATATAATTAAATCACTTAATTAGCAAATTTTATAAATTCATAACTCCTAAAATATTTAACCAAATTATACAAATAAATATATCAAATTTATTAGAAAAATATAAGGAATTTATTAGAAGTATTAAATTCCCATTTGGATTAATATTTAATATAGTGATATTTAAGATCCCTAAATTGAACCCTAAAAATCATAAGAATTTAATTTAGTCATATCTTATAAACTACTAATCCAAAAATACTAAATATAGGTCTTAAAATACTCAGGAAAGCCTAAAGAATAATTTAGAAGTATTTTTTTTTCTATTTGGATTAAAATTTAACTAATCACAATTAGGACCTAACCCTAATTAACCTAATTTATCATAGAATTTCAAATAGCCATAAGTTAGTCAATTTAGCCCCAAATTAGGTGATCCAAATATCTATTTAGATCAGAAGAACCTAAATTTAAGTAAACTGCAAAAATATTTAGGATCCAACGGTTAGATCTCCTAATTAACCCTAATTACTCTAAACTAATTAGTGAATATTAGCAAATATAATAATCCAAATCAAGTAATTTCAGTTTTAAATAACTTATAAAGTGAATTAGAACCTAAATATATAATTAGTTTAATAATTTTGTGAATAAAATCACTAATCGCTCTCTAATTATAAATAAACCCTAATTATTAACCATAGAAATTAGAATAACTATAACTTAATCAAATCATATCAGAATTGTATAATTTTAGGTTCTATAAAAATCTTAAAAAATAATCTACAATAAACTAACATAAATTTTATTTTTTATTAAGGGTAAAATTACTAAAATGCCCTTATAAGGTCAAATTCCCAATTTGACCTTATAAGGCATAAATAATTATATAATTTAATAAAAATAATTCAAATAAATCAAAATAATCATTTTATAATCATAATACTACAAATCATAATAAAAACATTAAATTAATAAATTTCATTATTTTAGCAGATCAAAGAAATTAAATTTGGTTGATTTTTATCAAAATAAGTCAAGTACGCAAATTTACTTATAAGCCTTATTTCAGTATTCTTATTTGAGCCATTTTTTATTTGAGTATTATTTGCACTGCTCACCGCATTTTTAATCTGCAAAAGAATTATATCAAAAGCATGTAACAAAAAGAATTTATATATATATTGTGGTGTTTGTCTTTGGAGGGTGAAATGCAAAACTGGAATCTGTACAGATTGGGCTAGCTAGCAAGCTCCTGGGAGTTATATAGAGGGATTTAGCCTCCTGTAGGAAGTAGGAAAATCCAGAAGAAAGACACACTATCAGTTCCTAATTTGAGTAAGCTACCGATGGGTGGCGAGAAATCTTCCTACAGATTTATGCATATGGGTTTACCCATTTGGGCTCAGGGGTCTCTGGACTCAACTTATTGTTACAAATGCTTTTGATAAAATTTATATGTTGATTTTCACAGCTGTTTTGCAGGGCAGAAATTGAATTTAGTAATTGTTTTATTTACATGCGATTTTTCAGTCATTTTCATATGTGATTCATACCTATTATAGGATGCTAGATTTATTCTTATAAGAATAATTTATGTACTCCTACCTGACTGGTAAACTGAAATTTTTCAGGTTTTGATAATTAAAAAGACTTAGAAGATCTACCAAATTTAAAAGAAGAAGAAGCAGAAGAATGTAGATATTTTATTTTATATTTTGTAAAATTCAAACTATTATAACTTTTCATATATGTTTTGGCTCTATGTATAAAATAACTATGGATTATTATTTTATTTTATTATGTCCTTTTTGTATCATAAAAATGAATATATATTTTCATTTGAGATGAATTATTCTTTAAAGACTCTCGAACTTTGATCCTCGGTCGCCACATACTACTTCTTAAGGTTATTGAGTTTCCTGATTCATTCTCATACTCTCCAATAACTCCTACTAAAGCCAGTTTCTCTAATTGTCTCATGAACTAATTTAATTTTTGTTCAATTATTTTTACTGACTCTTCTTGCTTTAAAAAAGTATGTTCATGTCGGTTTAGTGTAGCATCAGTTTTATTTATAAACTCAGTGGTGGAAGTTCTGAATTCATTAAAGGAGTACTCCATCATTTCTTTGCTTCTGCCATGGTTCATAATTACAGTGACATTTCTCAATTCACAATCTCCCTCTTGACTTGATTTCAATTGTGTACATTCTAACTTTTTATTAAGTTAAGTGATTTAATTTTGAAGTTCACAAATTTGTTGCGAGTTTTCCAGAGAGCTACATTCATTTTTAGCTATATGATCACTTCATTTTATAAGCCATTGGTAGGCATTTGTCACCATATCTTCTAGGAGGTCATAAGCCTCCTCTTGGGTTTTACTGCTAATTGAGCCTTCGGCGGTCGCATCTATGAGTGTCCTTGTTGGAGCGTTCAAACCATTGTAAAAGGTTTGAACTTGCATCCACAAAGGGAACCCATGATGCGAGCATTGCCTTAAGCATTCCTTAAACCGATCCTAGCCATTATACAGTGTCTCACCCTCAAACTGATTGATGTTAGTTATCTCAATTCTCAGATGAGCAGTTTTCACCGGAGGGAAATATTTGGCTAGGAATTTCCTAGCCAAATCATCCCAAGTATGGATAGAATCGCTCAGGAGAGAGCTGAGCCAACTTTTGGCTCTGTCTCTTAGAAAGAAAGGGAAAAGACTGAGTTTAATGGCGTCTTTAGAAATATAATTAAACATAAAGATATCACAAATCTTAAGGAAATTTGAAATGTGTGAGTTTGGGTCCTTAGTGGCTAACCCACCAAATTGATTATTCTGAACCATGCTCCATGTTGAAGGTTTGATCTCAAAATTATTGGCTTCTATATTGGGCCTAACACATGCATGGGGGATGCCCCTAACAGTGGGCAAGACATAGTCTCTAAGTGCTCTACCCTGTGGTTCTTCTGAAGGCTCTCTAGGATTCACATCGAAGTTTTCCATAATAACTTGTTCATTATTTAAAATGTCTTGTTCTCTTCTAGCTTGTAAATAGGTTCTTTCAATTTCTGGATCAAAAAGATATTCAGTATAATTTCTCCTACTCATGCAAATCAGAAATTAAGCTATCAAGAATAAGTATAGCAATAAAGTTTATTAAGTTCATCAAAAGAAGGAAAAGTAAAATAGTTAGTCTAAGCCATAAATTAGTGCTGAAATAAATACAAAAATAAAATAAAACTATATGCAAGGAGATTTGTTTAAATCACTATTTATTAGTATTTATCCACAAAATAATTACTGTTCCCCAGTAACGGCGTCAATAACTTGATATACTGTAATTATATGTCTGCGCTTGCACACGAGTGTACATGGCCTGAAGTAATAATTTGGAAAGTAAGTTATGAGATTTATAAGAAACGGTTTGTTTTGTTACTAAGGTATATCTATATTCAATAATGTTTAAGTGGTATGATTTCAGTTTTTGATGTGGTTCCATTGACAAAGCAAAATTTAGACATTAGAAACTATTTGATTTAAAGAGGAAAGTTGGGTTTCCTCTATGTAAATTGATAGGGACTCATGTTGAATTACTTCTCAAGCACCTTTCATTCTTTCATAGTCATGCCAAATAATCAAGTGCACATTGTATTCCTTAGAGTTGACCTCTAATTCATACAAGTTCAAATCTTGTACCTGAAATGAACATACTAGGGTTCTATTTCAGCACAAAGATTCTCATGAGATCACAGTTAAAGCATCTTGGTTTTCCTACGTCTAAGTGTTCAAGATAGTAGTTTTAATTAAGCAATCTCACGAGCATTTATTCTACAAACGAGCATCTAGCGCATCACGCTCAGTTCAGATAAGTGATTTCATTGGGCTCCATGGACTATGTCACTTCATCCATCAGGTCTAAACGAATCCTCTTCCTCCTTTCACGTATGCTGAGCAACGGAGCTCAATTAATGGGTCTTAGCTCACACGCTTCGACTTCTTGATTGAGCTTAGAGCATGTGCAGTTAGTCTCAAGAACTTCTCACATAGTTATAAGCACTAAAGCACACATGTCCAGCTCTCAAACAAAGTTGTGAGCTATGGAGCACAAGACTTTTATTTTTTGATATTCGTATTTATATTATATTGACATTATTTCTTATTTAGTCCACAGTATGATTTTTGAGTGATTTTATTAAGTTATTCAAACACAAATTTTTTATTAACTGCTTTAGGAAGTTCTCCAATATTCATTAAGTCCCTTACAATTCACAATGGACTCAGCCCAACCCTCCCTAAGGGGGTCTAGCCTTCCATTACAGCTGAGATAAAAAGAAAATTATACAAGGATGAAGACCCTTTCATGATCCACTAAAAAAAAATCAAAAGAAAGATTAAGAGTTTACTAAGAATAGCTCTTATCATTTAATAGTCCAATTAACCTCAAATCTTTTTTATCTGTCTTAATTATTCTTTAGGAGAGAGTTGCAAAGTCTTAGTTAAGTTTGGAGATCAAACGAGTAAAACCCTAATCCTAAATAAATATTTAAATAAGAAAAATGAAAAAATTATTTTGACCTAAAATCAAAAATTGGACTATGCCATTGAACTTCTCACCCCCAATTTAGCTAGGGATGAAAATTTGGTGAGTTTTGAAGATCGTCAAATTTTCCTGAATATTTTGTTGTATTTTAAATACCCAAAAAAATGAAATAAATAAATAGACTTTCAATCAAAATTTTGTCTTCACCATTGCATTCCTCACCTCCTAATTAATAAGGAGTGAATATTTGAGATTTTTTTGGATACTTTTAATAGCCTTTCCTAATTAAATAAAAATACATAATTAATTATAATTATTAATTTATTAATTCTAAATTTATATTTAATCGCATACGCCCAGTTTCTTCGATCAGATGACGCGTTTGATCTGTGCCATCTGATCCAAAGTATTATCAAACCTGAGGGCAAAATTCCTCCATCCAACTGAGCGAACGATGAGAGGCGCATGGCAATTGTTGCGAGCTTCTCTAATGGCTGATCGTAGGAGATGCTGCCAAATGTTTCAATCCCCCCTAATTATGCCCATATTCTATATATATCCTTATATACCCATACCTAATCTTCCCCAATCCATCAATTTTATAAGTTCACGGCCGGAGCAATGAAACTACCTCCTAAACCCTAAAGTCGTGAATCAGGTACCCCATCATCTACTCCCATTTAATCCTACTTTATATACAGATTATTAGTATCAAATTGGAATTATGTTCATTCAAAGTTTAAATTTAAGTAAGTATCAATCGATACTGCTGTGCAAATCCCGTATAAACTTATATTACTAGAGCATCAAATTTTGAGAATTTGAATCATTCATTAGAATAATTAAATAATATAGCTTTTCAATCAACAATCATGATTATTCACTTTGAACAAAGTAGAATATGTTTTACTATCAATCTCTATGCTTTAAAAGCTATCTACCTTGCTGAAATGTGGTGATGGAATTGGTAGGGTGGTGGAACTGTTATAGTACTGGAACTCATGATATATGGTATTAATGTTAGAGTTGAAAATGTAGTCATCTTGATACTCTTAAATTTAATCATTTGGGATTCCAAGTAATCACAAATATTATTTTTAACAAGGTATTTACATCCTTGTTTTTGATATATGATTTGTGTTTCAAGTAAAATGACAAAACTTAAAAGTAACTTAACTCATTTGGCATGCTTATGATTTAATGTTTTCTTGGAAATATTTTTATTTGAAAGTATTGTGATGTATGTTTAATATGAATCTCTTTTGTAGAAGACAATGTTATAAATGCTTAAAAGATATGATGAAAATTATGGTCATAGTTAGAATATAGTTACTTAGTCTTGTAGTTTTACTGAAATAAGCTACAAGATGATCTTTCTAGTCAAATTTAGTTCCAAACATATTAGTAGAAACTTGCTACACCTTTGATAAGTTGTTCAATACCAATACTGGTGATGAAGTCATAAGCATTTTAATATGATCTGTGCTTTGGCTGTTATTGGGGGTCCACTCAAACTTGTTTTCTTTTAGGGCCATTTGGTAAAATAAGTTTGGTTGTACCCTATTAAATTTATATTCTATAAACTTGGATTGGATTTCATTCAAATCTTGAAAATATTTGCATGTTTTGGTTGATTGTCATTTTCTTAAATTTCATAGAATTTGCCATTTACTTATTTCCATGTTGCCTTTTGAAAGGAAATTTTCAATGAGCTTCATTAACATCACCGCCACAAGATTCCATCTGTCACAATTATGGATTCACTGTATTATTAAGCCCTTGCCTCCCCACTTAAAACTTTAAAAATGAATTTTACTCAAATTGTTAAAAGTTAGATGGAATGGTATGTAGTATTTTTGTTGCCTTCATAGGAAGTGCAATCAATTGGGCAATCCTTAATAAACGATCAGCACTATGTTTGTAATTTTATATTGAAAATGCAACTATTTTCACTAATACTTATATCTTGTTTTCTTACTAATTTATTATTTTGTCACTTGCATTTATATATTTTCTATTGATGTTTAGCTTCAGAATCATTATATCATTAAATTGTTAAAACATCATTAGTAAATGTTTTCTCTTGCCACAATTTTCAAACTACTGTGTTGTGCCATGTATTCTGACTCCTCTGGATCTAGTGCACTATGTTGCACAATGCACTATTGGCAAGTTTGAGATAGAGATCAACATTTATCATATATATTGCTAAATGCAGTTAACTATCATTAAAAATGTTATAATCTCATTTCATCAAAGATGCATTTTTTATATTTATTCTGAGCTATTTCAACTACAATTTTTTACTCTATATTAAATTCAAAATGGATAGTTGCAGAATTGCGAAATGAATAGTACTTCTTTTACAAAATGAATAGTTGCAGAATTGCGAAATGAATAATATTTCTTTTACAAAATAAATATTTCTGAATTACGAAATGAATAATATTTCTTTTATAGATTGAATAGTTGTAAAAATGCAAAATAAATAATATTTCCTTTATAAAATGAATAGTTGATGAATCACGAAATGAATAGTATTTCTTTTACAAAATGAATAGTTGCTGAATTGTGAAATGAATAGTGTTTTTTTTACAAAATGAATAGTTGCAGAATTGCAAAATGAATAATTTTTTTTACGAAATGAATAGTTGCTGAATTACGAAATGAATAGTACTTCTTTTACAAAATGAATAATTGCAGAATTGCAAAATGGATAATATTTGTTTTACAAAATGAATAGTTGCTGAATTGCAAAATAAATAGTGGCAAAAATACAAATTGAATAGTATTTATTACAAAATGAATATTGGCAGAATTGTGAAGTAAATAGCAATTACTACAAAATGAATAGTAACTGATTTGCAAAATGAATAACATCTCCTTATGCAAATGAATAATATCTTTTTTTATGCAAAATGAATAGTATCTTTTTTGCAAATGAATAGTATTTGTTATGCCAAATGAATTGTATTATTTTCTTTTACAAAATGAAAAATATATTTTCTGTAAGGTAAATAGTAAAGTATTATTTCATAAAATGAATATTACTTATTTTGATCATCATTGAGCTTCCTAGTAAATTGCTAATAGAATATTATAAAGTAGAGTGAATAACTCGTGGAATATAATAAAGTTCAATTATATTCATATTTTTAATACTAAACTTATTATTTATATTAATTATGTGGCACCTCACTCCCTAAGCCCACAATCATTAGGCTAAGGAGTGGAGGTCACTTGTGCAAATCCTTCTCTTATCATTGGATTAGGTAAGATCCTCAATCCACTAATAAGGGGAGGACGTGCACAAAACTTTTAAGAGGATCAGTCACTAAATCTGACATACAAACAGAGTGCGGAAGCTAAATAAAGTAAATAATATATTCATTCACCATGCATCACATAAGAAATAGTAATAAGATAGCTTAAAAAATAATAAAGTGCATAAAGTAAATCACAGTCATAGTACCTGTAATATTACAACATTAACTAGATAGTTTTGAAGACTAAAAATAAATCACTCTTCCTCATAAGAAGCTAAGAAGGAACTAAACAGTATTTGGCTCTCCTAGTTAGAGCTCCACCTCTATATAAGGCACCTCTTCTTCAGCACCTAGCTCCTCAAACCTATCTGAATCTGACATTATTAATTTTATAATACCAAGGACCTAGCCAATAAAAGAAAAATCTTGTTAGACAATTGTCTAAGTATATGTTAGGCTGAATATTTTACATGAGTTATTAATGTCACCATTTTTATACTTAAGCACAACAAAAGCAAACTAAAAGCATAGGTGCAATAAGCATACAAAGAAATAGGGATAGTTATAAATATAACATTTATAACTAAGTAACAAATGAGGCAAAAGCACACCTCAATAACTAAGCAAGGAATGGGCATAAACATGTATAGTACAGTAAGTAAAAGTATTGAAAGTAATGTCTAATCCTAAACATGCTGATGATCATATGACATACGCAAATTAAATGATAGAAATCTAAATATGGTACGTATAGTAAGCAGTAAAGTCTAACATCCTATAAATACGTACAATTGAGCAAATAAGCAAAGAAAAATAGCTAACTAAAATATACATCAGAACACAGTACACAGTAAGCTGAAAACTGAAACAGGTATGTAAAGACTGTCATATCAGAAAGTTGGCCATCAGGCCAGTGAAATCCCCAAAGCTTTTCTTAGCTTGGGCAGACAGAAATTCCCATAACCTTTTTGGGCTAGGGCAGACAGAAATTCCCATAGCCTTTCTGGGCTAGGGCAGACAGAATCTAGCAGCAGAACTGAGGATGTAGTAAATATAAATGCAGAATCTTTTAGTTATTTTACTTTGTTTTTGTGGACATGTCCAGAAACAGCTGAGGAGTCAAGCACATCTGCAAGACTATATGGGTTCCAAGCTTAACACACACTCCTCAATGAGTAATATTAAGCATCCTTATTACTCCTTACCACTGTCCATTAGGGTAAATGTGAACCCGAATCTACTAAATATACTGAACCCAAAGGCAACTGTTATCCTAATTATTCTAAGTTTTTATTTTATGCGCAAAGTTCTCTTATATAATATGAACAAGGAATTTAATCACAAAATACAAGGAATACATAACAACAAAAATTAATCAAGTAAGCAAGGAACTTTTCTATATATTGTAACACTGTTATTATCTAATTTAATTATTCTAACTATTCTAAGTTACACAAGTTCAGGATCTCCAATTCCTACTATCGAGTGTAACTTAGAAGCATGGCCTTATATGTTAAATGGATTAGAACTGATCAGGTTCTAATATAATTCAATCAAGTATGGCTATAAGTTTAATTAATAAATCACAACATCATAATTTGATGAATTTAGATGTTCTATCTAAGATCTTATCAAGATCTACTAAACTATAGATTATGGATTAAAGAGCACGAGATTGGGCTTAATTACATAATCCAAAAAGGTTAATACATAAGTCTAGATTTCAGTCTAAAAGTGATATATTGATTAAGGTAGATCCTATTAAGTAAATCAAACCTAATATGATGAATCTCCTTATCCTAAATTTAGGGTTAAAAGACAAAACAATCAAAATAAGTTGTAAAATTTCTAGAAACTAATAAAACTAATAATTCATTTATTGAATAACCCATTTATCTAATAAATAAAATCTAACATATGAGCTAGTCCTAGTCTTAGGAGTAGTCCTAATATGATGTGAAAGATCCTAAGGAAAAGACTAAGAGAATTTTGGGGAATTTTACTAAGTTGACCTAATGGCTAATTTTATTTAACTTAAATGATTCTAATATAATTCTAATACTGGTTTGAGTGATTTAAAATACAAATTAGAGGTTAAGGGCACTTAACCTAAATTTTGGGCAAAATGACCATTTTGCCCCTACTTAAGGGCCCAAAAAGTCAAATTTTAAATTAAGGGTTCAAATTAAAGTTTCTTAGTACCAAATGGTTTCTTATTATATAACTTGAAGATAGACAGTAAGTATGCTTAATTTGGACAAGAAACGGGTCCTATTGGTCCAAACTAAGGTTTTTAACCTAAGGGGCATTTTAGTAAATTGCACTTAATGAAATATAAATTTTTATGCAGTTTACTATTGGTTGCTATTTAAGGATTCCATAGAGTCTAAGAACACTAAATTTTGAGGTCTAATGAGTTAGTTATAGTCATTTGAATTTCTAAGGGTAAATAGGTAATTTTCTAAGTTAAGAGGGGCCAAGAAGCTAACTCTTCCATTTGATGTCCAAATTCAGTAAACTCAGTGGCTATAGCTTCCTTATAGCACACTAATTACTTTAACTAGGAATAGACCCAAATTGGACTTCAAATGGTCAAGTTATGACCTAACTAAGATTAGGGGTATTTTGGTCATTTTTCTAATTTTTTATGGTTCAAAACCTAAATATTATTTTGGATTATTGTTGACACTGAAATTCTAAGTTATTTAGCAATTTGCATAATACATTTAAGGTACAAGATAGGTTTTGAGCACTTATTAAAAATGACAAGGTTTTCAAATTTAATTTCCATATAAAAATTTATGCAATGTTCAATTTTAATTAAAATAAGTTCAAATTTGATATAACTTAGTCCCACTAGGGTCCTAGGGACATTAAAATGTAAAAACAGTAAAGTTTTGGCCATTTCAGCCAAAACTGAGTAGTTTTAAGCTAATTCTGGACAATTTAGCAATTTCGGGCGCTGCAGCGGGCTGTGGTACCTCCAGCGCTATGGCGCGCTTTGGCGTTTCTAGCACTGCGATGCGCTGTGGCGCGTTTAGCGCTACAGAGCACTGTGGCACTTTTAGCGCTACAGCGCGCTGTGGAGCGAATAGCGCTGGAGTGCGCTGCGGCCCGCTGCGGCGTGCTATGGCGCACGCAGTGGTTCAACTTGCGAAAAACACTGTTCAATTATTTTATTTTTGGTATTTCCTAAAATTTTCCGAAAATTTCTCTACAGCCCGTTGCAGCGCGCTACGGCGTGCGTAGTGATCCATTTTGCAAATTTACTAATTAAATAATTTTATTAATGTTTTTATATGTTCCGCCGAAATACCGCTACATCGCTATGGTGCGCTGCAGCGGCCCGTTTTGGAAGTTTGGGCGCTGCCGCATGCTGCAGCGCCAGACGACATTTTTTGCCTAGATAAACCTGTAAGACCTATTTTTGAGCTCAAATATTTCCAATCCAGAGCATTCTATGAGCAGTGTCATATATCAATGGAAAGGTCTTTCCAATACCTTTCCATCGACACCAAAATTGGCATAAACAGAACATCCTAACTATACGAAAAATATGGATAAAGGACGGGGTATACAAAATGCAAGAAAAATAGAGCATTAATTTTTAATCTCTTGGAGAGCTGTAATGGCTTACATACTTAAACATGAATGTCTAAAGATGCAATAAGCTTAAAGAGGAGCAATGGATACAAGGATGGTGAGCAGATAGGTACCTTAGCCTTTAGGAAAGGAAGAAGAGGAAGTGAACTCTTTTTTCTTCAAGTCCTTGGAGAGAAGCTTCTTCCTTCAGTAGAAGGGAGCAATGGAGAACAAGAAGAAGAAGAAGATTCAGCAAGAAGAGGAAGAGGGCTGTGCTTTCCCTTAATAAAGAAGGAGAGGGAGGAGGGAGGCTCCATCATGACCTATGGAAGCTAAGGGAGCCATCATGAACTTAGGGGCATGGAGGCATGGCTAAGAGGAGAGGAATGGGATGGCCAGCTGAAATTGTAAGAGGAGCTGACAAGATGTATTAGGAAATTAAGGGAAATTGCAAATTGGGGACTCAATGATTACTTAATTATTTAAAAATTCAGATTTTGGAAATGCGCTCCGAAAAATCTCAAAAATTCACCCCTAACTAATTTGGGGGTGAGGAATCTAACTACGAAGTCAGAATTCAATTCAGATGACTATTTAATTATTTTATTTTTCGATGCATTTTATTATATTAAAATATTCGTGAAAATCTGATGATTTCCAAACATGCCCAAAACATCACCCCTAGCTAATTTAGGGGTGACGATCGCAATGACAAAGTCAGATTTTGAATCTGAGATCAAAAAAAAAATACCTCAAACTTCTACTTATTCAAATATTAAAATATTCCAAAATAATCTATTAAGCTCCGAATTGCTCCAAACCTTCAGAGTTTGGTTCTAATGACTAAATAAACTTAGTGGAATGATAAATAAAACATGAGTAGGCTTAAATTAAGCTGGGTAATAACTTTGGGTTGTTACAAATTAACTTAGGAATCTATATCCTCTAAGTTAATTAAAGACTTTATTAGTCTTAAATTATTATGATAGATAATTAAAAATAGAAAATAATAGATATCATATAGTTTATAATATTTTGATAAACTTCTTGTTATACTGCAACACATTGAACCTAAACTTTAAATCATACACTAAGATTTTATGCATATAATAAATATTTAATATATATTTCAGAGGGGTTCATATGGTAGATTTTAGTATAACTGTCATTAAGTCTGGGCAGACTATTGGTGTATTCGAAGATCACATAATTCTTTTGAGAGAGAAAGTGTGTGTTTACAGTTGACTCCACTTTTAGATATGTTGAGTAGACGTACTCAACTCCTCACTTATTCTACGCCCACATAATAAAAATACAAGATAAATAAATCATAAAATGCATTTTTCACAATTTTATTGACTCTGAATGATTCGAGTAGTCTTATGACTATATATATATATATATATATATATATATGTTCAGTCTTTTAGACTAAAATTACCTACTTTACTACTTTATAGTATTTTAAAATTTTCAGAATTATTTATGCAATGTAAAGTTTCTTATAAATGTAAATTCTATTTCTTACACTATTTTTCTTACTTGGCATACAATATCATTTGAATATATTTATAATTTCTTCAATTGCAAATAATTCAATTGCCTTGCTAACTTATTTATTTCAGGATGTATAAAGGTGCTCAAGTAATGTGAGAAAATTTTCTTACTTTACTGTCTTACTAGTTTCATGCTTATTGCACCATTTTCATTTAAATTGTAAATAGCTAATGTGACATCTGCTTAATAATGTATTTAGTTTATCCTTAAAATGCACTTAGACTTTTAAAGTCTAATCACTTTTTCTTTTTTTAGTTGTGTCCTACCATATTTAAAAACCAAAATATGGTAAATCAGGAGCGATAATCTGATGCTGCAATTAAGGAAGAACCTGAGCAGTAGCTAGATTAATTAGTTTATTTACTCTCTTTTTCATTATGTGAGGATGTGTGATTTTATTCTCAAAACTTGTTAAGTAAATATTATGTGATGCTTTTAAATTATTCTTTCACGTTGTATTCATTTTCATACTCTAAATGATGAATGCTTTGATTAGAATGATTGAGTTTTCTTCTACCCATAGATTCACATAATGTAAGGTAGTACTTAATATTTAAAATTTCTTAACTCAATATTAAGCACTACCGTAATATCTGTTGTTAGATTTACAAATCAAATATAATAGCAGGGCGTTACAGTACCTCATATAATCAGTGACTCGCTAGAGTTAGCAGGATTATCATCTGTAGTTGCCCAAATTTCTTTAGCCTCTCCTGCAGCTTGGCTTCGCCGAATGGAGTGAATTGGAGAGTCAAGAAAGCTAAAATAGCATGGGGAGGGCAGGATAAGGACGACCGCACGCGTATGGGCTCTGAGCCATGTTCACGTGCAGGGCAGAGGAGGATGATGACACTGCGCCCGCCTTGGAGAATCCTCTGATCCCCAACTGATGCGTAGAAGGAAGGTTGCGATTGGGCCCGTCATTTGATCAAATGGCGAGTGGAGGCCGTTTGTT
The DNA here is from genome assembly GCA_016760335.1 of Gastrodia elata. Taxonomy (NCBI): domain Eukaryota; kingdom Viridiplantae; phylum Streptophyta; class Magnoliopsida; order Asparagales; family Orchidaceae; genus Gastrodia; species Gastrodia elata. The sequence goes on along the minus strand of CM028670.1, from coordinate 78,435,450 downwards.
AGATAAATAAATTTTAGTTATTTAAATAATTATTTAATTTATACATTTCTAACTAATTAAAATTAAATAATCAAACGAGAACCGAAAAATTCAAAAAATTCACCCATAGCTAATTTGGGGGTGATGAACTAAAAAATGAATTCAAATTTTTGAACAAAGATCAATTTAATTTTCTTAATTTTATGATTAATCAAATGCATTAAAACAATCGGTAAATTCAAACGAGTTCAAAATTGTACCAAATTTTTATGGATTTCCCCAAACAAACTAATGACGAAGATTTTAACAAAATTTGGATATCTAAAACTAGGAAACAACGCTAGAGTTGTTACATGGGTCGACCCACCCGACGTTGTTCCTCATCCCGTCGGGTGTCGTGGATAGAGGATTAAGGTTACAAAATTCATCGTGTACAGAGCTTCTCAGAACGTATGCCTGGTATCAAAGTGAAGCTAATGATTAAATCTACCATTTGGCATGAAAAACCCTATGTGATGATGCCTGATTGACCTGACGTGAAAACGGAAGTGGAGATCTGGCCAACCATTTGATCACTTGGCAAGCGGATGCACTTTGCGCGAGGAGTTAGGATTTAATTAATTTAATAAATATTATTTTATGTCTATTTTATCAATCAAAATTAGATAATAAAATGAGATCCAAAAAATTTAAAAACTTTACTCCTAGCTAACTAATTTTATTCAATCATAATGTGATTTAAGAATGCTTCTGGTATAGTATTTTTTTATACTGATTTTAGGACAATTAATATAAATGGATAATATTTAAAAATTATTTCTAATCAAAATCATAATTATAAATATATTAAAAATATTTAATTATCTAAAACAAAATTAAGATAAAATACAATAATATTTTTATAATTTAATATCAGAATGAATGGAATCTAATGCAATTTAAACGCTAACTAACATTATTTGAACTAATCTTTTTCCTAAAACTAATATTAAAATAAAAACATCTCTTATTATTTTTTTTTTTTGGTACACTTGTAACATTATTTTTTTTATAGTACGGACAACACAATAAATATTACAAATAATTATTTAATAGTTTTTTATTAGTAAATTGTTACAAATACTTATTAAATACTTATTAATTAATGCAGTTAAAATTAATGATTAATTTTTAATAAATAAAATTTATTAGTTAAATTATGTTTAAAAATTTATTAAATATTAATAATAATTTTAAAAAAAGTACTAAATATTTATTGAAGTAAATAATTTTTTTTTTTTTTTTTTTGTTATTGTTGTGTTGTTGTTGGTATTGTTTGATTGGTAAAATCGATAAGGAAATAGAAATGTTTTTCCCATGTTAACCCTGAGCTCATCCAAGCCATTATAAAAATGGGTAATGGATCACTCAAACAACCCCAGCTGAAGAATGAATCCGGCAGGCCTTCACATTAGCCTCTATTTCCTCCTCCTTCTCCTCGCCGGCGGCGGTTGTAGCGGCGGTGGAGGCGGTGGCGGAGTTCAGGGCAACACATTTCTGCGGTCATCATGCATCTCAGCCCGGCATCCAGGTCTCTGCGTCTCGTCCATCTCCTCCTCCCCTTCCCTCCTCATGTCCATCTCATCTCCCAAAGACGTGATCCACGCGTCGATCAACCTCACGTGCACCGCCGTTCACCGCTCCCTCGCCGGAGCGCAGGCCCTCTCCGCCCGCTCAAATCTCACCGCCCGTGAGCGCACCGCCCTTCAGGACTGCCTCGAGATGTTCTACCAAACGCTCGACGAGCTGCATCGCGCAGACGCGGATCTCCGTTCGTACCCTCCCACCGCTTCAACCCCCAAATCGTTAGCCCGCCACGCCTTCGATCTCAAGCTCATGGTGAGCGCCGCCATTACCAATCAGGTGACCAGACCCCCTTTTTTGACCTACCTCATAGTATGTGTTTCATACGAAATAATCCTGTTTATTACGACGAGCTTATGCGTTTTTCTGATAAATATTATACTTTCCAAAACCCTGTTTATTAAGCAAAATTAAATTCCTGCCATTTTCTCGAAGGCAAGGAACTTATTCAGTTAGGTTTCCCCGCATCCGAAGAGTCCGGTGTAAGATACTCTTAGGTTAATTTGGGCAATTTTTATGCTTGCAGGAGTCCTGCGCGGACGGCTTCTCGCACGCCGGCGTGGACCGGGGGCTTCGGGAGGGGATTCTGGAGGGGTTGACGCACGTCGAGCGAATGTGCGAGAATGCGCTCGGCATGATACGGAACATGACCGACGGGGACATTGCGACGGCGGCGGCGGAGGGGCGGAAGCTGGCGGGGCGGCGTTATGATGGATTTCCGGAGTGGATGACGGCTGAGGATAGAAGGCTGCTTGATTCGACGGCTGACGTGACGGCAGATGCGACGGTCGCGGCGGACGGGAGCGGGAATTTCACGACCATCTCAGAGGCGGTGGCGGCGGCGCCGGCGAAGAGCGGGAAGAGGTACGTGATCAGGATAAAGGCTGGGGTATATGAGGAGGCTGTGGAAGTGCCCAAGAAGAAGACCAATATCATGTTCGTAGGGGATGGAAGGACCAAAACCGTCATCACCGGAAGCCGCAATGTCCTCGACGGCTCCACCACTTTCCGATCAGCAACCGTCGGTAATGTCTTCTTCTTTTTTATTTCAAACAAATTAAATAGATATTATAAATTAAGCACGCGGGAAGCTAAAAAGTCATCCATGTGATCGATCACATGGTTTATTTTCTCGAAAGATTGTTTCGGTGCAAATGATCTACTTACACTATGTCTTTATATTATTATAAAGAAAAATGTTTTTACATTAAAATATACATCAAAAAATATATATTTAGGATTAATAATTCTTTTTTTAATTTTTGCATTTAATTTAAAAAAAATATTTATACAATAATATATTCATATATATTGCTACATAACATTTAAATATTTGATTAGAATTTAGTCAGTTAAAATAAAAAATTTATTTTTGATTTTGAGGTTTATAAAAACATTTTTCATTTGATATATACTAGTCTCTCAATACAGAACAAATTTAATAATAAAAAAGTACATAGACAAAAAAAACGCCTGATTAGTCGCTGTTTCTCACTTTTTTTTTTTTTAAATCTGTCACTTTGTTAGCTGTTGACAGCGTACGGTGCAATTTTTTTAAAAATTAATATAATTGAATATATATATATATTTTTGTGATGTTTATATATAAAATTAAAATAATTTATTATTATTATTATATATAAATAGATATTTATGACAGTGATATACAAAAATATATAAATAAATAAAGATAATTTTACTTATAATAAGGTTTAGCATTTTCCTCTAAATAGAGTTAACACGTGTGTCGGTGTGTGTGGCAGCGGTGGTTGGGGAGCGGTTTCTGGGTCGGGATCTTCGGATCCAGAATACAGCCGGGCCAGCTAAACACCAGGCGGTGGCCCTCCGGGTCGGGTCGGACCTCTCCGCCTTCTTCAACTGCGACATAATCGGGCATCAGGACACCCTCTACGTTCACTCCCTCCGCCAGTTCTTCCGCGGCTGCCTCATCCAAGGCACCGTCGACTTCATCTTCGGCAATTCAGCCGCCCTCTTCCAGGACTGCAACATCCAGGCCCGTCGGCCCGGTCCATCCCAGAAGAACATGGTCACCGCACAGGGCCGGTCCGACCCGAACGAGCCCACGGGCATCGTCCTCCATTCGTGCAGCATTTCCGCAGCGTCCGACCTCGAGCCGGCCAAGCGAGACTTCCCCACCTATCTCGGAAGGCCGTGGAAAGCCTATTCGCGCACCGTCGTGATGCGCTCGGAGATCGGCGATGTGGTTCGGCCGGAAGGTTGGCACGAGTGGAGTGGGGATTTCGGGCTGGACACGCTGTACTACGCGGAGTACCAGAACACCGGCCCGGGTTCGGGAACCGCCGGGCGGGTCAAGTGGATGGGTTATAGGGTCATCGCTGATGCCGAGGAGGCCGCCCAGTTCACCGCCGGGAGCTTCATTCAGGGCTCCGATTGGCTGCGAGCCACCGGGTTTCCCTTCTCCCTCGGCCTTTGAGTTTATTTTTGTTCAACTATTCATCATTTTTCATAATATTCCCTGTAATATGATAAAATATCTGTGAGCATTCATGAATTTTATAGCCGTTAAGTCTATTATTACAAAAACTTGGAGAATCTTCATTTCACTTAAGAAGGTCAAGAAAAATACATATTTTCACATTTTTTCTTATAATTTTTTTATTTTTTTAACATTTGATCTATTTATTTATTTATACTTATAATTTATTTTTCAAATTTTTTGAAATAAAAATTCAAAAATTAATACTATGTTCTTTGTTCAAATATATCAACAAAGAACATAGTATTAAAATAAAATTATCAAAACTATTCAATTTCCAATCTCTAGATCATAATTCTAACCATTTCAATTAGCGAATTAATTAATATAAAAAAATTGAGTATTATTATATTTACACATTAATATACATTAATATATATATATATATATATATATATATGATGTGTTAATCTTATTTACAATTAAATATATTTTGTTGTGAGGTTTATATGTAAAATTAGAAAAAATAAAAAAAATTTATTAGTCTTAAATATTTTTTGATATATACTTTTGTGTAAGAATAATATTTTCTTAAGAAATTATACTAAAATTCAAATGCAACACAGATTGATAAATTTTATATAGTAAAAAAACTCTAATCCATTAATATTTTAGGGCAAATAAAACATCCTAGATATAATAAGATTGACATAAGAGATACAAAAATGATTAAGCCAATAGCCATTTTTATATATTTATTGCTCCACCTTCTCCTCCGTCGAGTTCGGCTTCCGGAGTCCGTCTTCCTCTAGAACCAGGAGATGTTTCACCGAGTTTTTCAAGCGAAATCAGGAGAATCATAATAATGCTAGTTTAGGGTTTATGGTTTATGATAAAAAAAATTGAACATTCAATACTAAAACCAAACTTACAATATATTGTTTGAAAATAATTTCATTAAAAATGTTTTAAACATAAAAAGAATATGCCTCTAAATTTTGAACAATTCAATTACTTCAAAAATTAATATTTTTATCTCTAATGAACAATTTTGCAAGATAAAAATGGGGTTTTTATATAATACTACATATTTTGTTCTAATATATAGATTTTAATACAAAATTTTTAAATTTACAAAACAAATAAAAAACTAATTAAATAATTAACAAAAAAATCTCATATAGAGAGCCCGTGCAGCGGGGAAAGCGTAAACGGCATGTTGCTCGATCTCACTTGAGACGACAACAGAAAGCTGGACGACTTTGTGGGAGGAAGGAAGAACCTCCGATCAATTACGGGAGATTTATCGAAATCTCCCATAATGCTTAATGTTTTGTTATTTAATGTTTTGTTATATTATATCTCATCAATCACATATCAAATATTACCAAATTAATGATTGATTGATATATATTTTGCTATATTTATACAGAAATATTACCTAAACATGTTGATGATCATACAACATATGCAAATTGAAAATGATAAATCTAGCTGTTGTACATATAAGTAAGTAACAACAAGTTTAGCATCCTAAAATGTATAAGTAAAACAAGTGGAATAATTGACTGAAGTAAAGTGAACTAAAATATATAACTGAAATTAGAAAGTACTGTAAATAAAACTATTGTGTATTAACTGTCATACAGAAGAGGGTTACATCTAGCCTACTGAAATCAAAAGGATTCTTAGTGTCAACAAGGAGGCTAAGGCGACAAAAATATTAATTCTCCTAGCGTCAACAAGGAGGCATAGGCAGAATTATATACAGAAAATTTTTTCCTAGCGTCAACAAGGAGGCATAAGCAGAAAATATATATAACTAAACTGAGAGGCAGTATTAACACATGCAGAAATGTTTTAGTTGATTTACTTTTATTTCTGTGGATAATTTCAGAAATAGTTGAGGAGTCAAGCATGTCTACAAGACTAAACGGGTTCCAAGCTTAACACATACTACTTAATAAGTAATGTTAAGCAACCTTATCTCTCCTTACCCCTGTCCATTGGAGTAATGTGCACCATAAATCACCATGAACTGAACCCAAACGCTAATGTTTTCCTAATATTCTAAGTTTTTATTTTCATGCAACAAAGTTTTTCTTATATGACATGTTCAAAGAAAATAAGCACAAAATTCAAGGAATGCGTAGCACAACATCATATGGTAAGCAATAGACTCTACTAAACATGGTGATATCATTTGTTATATAATTTAACTATTCTAACTATTCCAAGTTACACAAGTTCAAGATTTTCAATTACTACTATTGAGTGTAACTTAGAAGTACAGCCTTATAAGTTAAAAGGATTAGAACTGATCAAGTTCTAATCTAATTCAATAAAAAATGACTACAGGTTTAAGAAATAAATCACAACGTCCTAATTAGATGAATTTAAATATTCTATCTAAGATCTGATCAAGATCTACTAAACTATAGATTATGATTTAAACACCATAAGATTGGGCTTAATCACATAATCTAAAAAGGGCAAGACTTAAGATCTAGGTTTCAATCTAAATGTGAACTAATGATTAAGGTAATCCCATTAAACAAAATAAACTTAATTGAATGAATCTTCTATCCTGAATCTAAGGTTGAAAGACAAAATAATCAAAAATTAAATTGAAAAATCTAGAAACTAATAATACTAAGGAATCATTTATTGAAAAACCCTATTTTCAATGAATGAAATTTAATCTATGATCTAGTCCTAGTCTTAGGGATAGCCCTAATATGAGGTGAAAAGATCATAAGGAAAGGACTTAGAGAAAATTAGGGAATTTTACTAAGTTGATTGAATTATTGATTTTGATTACTGAAATGATTATATTAGAGTTTTAACATTAGTTTCACTAAATTAGAAGCTAATTTAAGAATTAAATTTTGCCCCTAAAATGATTATTCATTTTGCCCATACTTTAGGATCCAAAAAGCTACTTTTTGAATTAGGGCTCAAAATTAGAATTTCTTACTTCTAAATGATTCTTTACTGTCTAATATGAAGGTAGATAGCAAGTACACTCAATTTGGATAAGAAACGGATCATATAGGTCAAAACTAAGGATTTTGACCTAAGGGGTAATTTTGTAATTTACACCTAATAAAATCTAAATTTTTATGCAGTTTACTATTGGTTATTGTTCAAGGATTCCATAGAGTCCTAGAACACTGCATTCTGAGGTTAAATGACTAAATTATAACTATTTCAATTTCTAAGGGCAATTTGGTAATTTTGTTAGTCAACGGGGACAAAAACTGAACTTTTCTATTTGAAGTCCAATTTCAGTAAACTTAGTTTTTATAGCTTCCTTATAGTATACTTAGTGTTTTGACAGGGAGTAAACCTAATTTAGACTTCAATTGGTCAAGTTATGACATAACTATGGTTAGATGTATTTTGGTCATTTTTGATTTTCTAGAGTTCAGATCCTAAATATTATTTCAGTTTATTGATAACACTAAAATTCTATGCTAGTTAGCACTTTGAATTTCTAAATTTGGAGTTTAATTGATCAAGTTATGGTCAATTGAAGACTAGGGGCATTTTGATTATTTTTAGGATAGGGTCATAAATGTTACTTTTTGAACTAAGCTCCAAATATGGAAACTAATATTTCTATAGTAATGGGGCTGTTCTCCTGAGTTTTTTAAGACATATATTGCCTATGTTTAGATAACTAGATTAAAAGTTATGAGGGTTTGTTTAGGACCTAAAATGTCATTACGTTATACATATCTCGAAACGAATTTTTGAATTATGTCATTTGATTCATTATATGTTTCTGAGTAAAATGAAACTTATATTTGCTATGTTTGGATCATTGTACAAAAAGTTATTAAATTTTAAAGTTTTGAATTAAATAATTTAATTAAAATAGATTTTATTATTCATTCATTCAATTTGAATTAATTTACTATTCATACCTATAGTTAAAAATAAATTTATAATTTAATAATACTAATTAATTAATTGCTAATTTTAATTATATATCAACTATACTATTAATTTAATTAAGTAACTAATCATTAAATTTATCTAATTCTATTAAATTAAACTAGTCTAATAATTATTAATTAATTAATTAAATAATACTTCTACTTATTAAATTAAGTAAATGTAAATTAATTAATTTAACACCTAATAATTCTCTATTCATAATATATATTAATAATCCACTGTTAGTTTAATCTACTATTAATTAATTAATAAAAGACTTAATTAATTAACTACTAATTACTACTTAATTAATTTGACTAATATTAATTAAGTATAAATATAATTAGCTGTCTATTTAAGAACATATATATATATATATGTATATATATATATATTCTTATATATTTTTCTGCAGGTGTAATCATGCGGTGGGACCCATGCCCTCTGGTCTGCTGGACTAGAGGGGGCGGGTCCTACTGATTGACGACAGATCAGGCGTGGGACCCATAGAGGACACGCGGCAGCGCCTGGTTGGGTGGGACCCACTGTCAAGTCGATAGCGGCCGCTGCGACATCGCGGGCGCCACTGAACACGTGGTCCAATCTAAAGGTGTAGCGTTGGGAAGGCAGGCCCCACAGTGCAGTCACCCGAGCGGGAACCACGGGTCGGGCTCTGAGTCGGCCCTGACCGACCCGATATGACCCATCGTCCCTGCAGGCATCCCGAGGGCGGGGAGCTAGGGCACGGCCGTTGCCGGCCTTCTCGGCCGTTGCCGGCCTTCTCGGCCGTGTATGGCACCGGCCCGCATGCCGTTGGGTCGGCCGAGACGAGAGCTAGCCATCGACTACCAGATCGGCCCACGGGATGGACGGAGCCGCCGAATGTGGTGCCCCAACCCTACCATGGTCCTGTTAACTCTTAAGTTAACATGATTATGATAAAGCGGTTACCAAATAACAAGTTCCTTACTTATGACAATATTAGACATTCACTATAATCCAGTATAATTAAGGAAATTGCCATTCATAAAAGAAATTTCACTAAATGGTAAATACAAGACATCAGAATGTGAAAGCAAAAATATAATATACATCCATTCATTACAATATAAGGAACTAAACATCCAACTCAGAATAAGTAAAGTAGCAAAAAGTAAAGTTAACCATATATTATTACAACATGATTTTAAAAGTTAAGCAAAATTGAAATACAATCCACTCATCCTCACAATGCAGAAAAGAAAAGCTAAGGGTCTTCAACAGCTCAGTCCTCATCCTGAATCATCAACAACCTCAAATAGCTCAGAGTCTATAATTGTTGGTTTCACAATGATAGAACCGGGGCGTGCTCTTTGCTGGCTCGTGACGCGCCCCGGGGTGATTATGCTGTTTTGATTTTGCAGGACGTGGCCGGGTCACTTAACTTCCCCCCCGCCGCGCGCGCGCCAGCCCATGCCCCGAACGCGTGGCATGGGCACGTGGGCACTTGTGGGCACTTGGGGCAATCTTGGGGCTGGCGATCCGCGACCGTGGTGGCCTGCCGCGAGCTGCCCCGATTTCTCCGGCTCCCCCGGCGTGCTTCGCTCGCGGCCGCTGCCGTTGCGCCCCTTGCCCGCTCGCGTTCGCGGCCGCCGCCGTTGCGCCCCCTGCCCGCTCGCGTTCGCGGCCGCCGCCGTTGCGCCCCCTGCCTGCTGACGTTCGTGGTTCTACTCCGTGCGTCGCGAGGGCTCGTTGCGCGCCATCGATCCTCGACCCATCTGATCTCCCATTGCTGGGAATCTCCTGGGCGGGCCGATGCGTCTCGGCGGCGCATGAGATACTTACGGTTCGGACTGCCGGCAGAGGTTTCCCTACAACGTAGGGGCCCTCTCGTCTTTCGGCCACTCCACTGGCTGCACCCCCCTCCCCCCGAGAACTGCAGGGATCGACGTGCGTGCTCTCTTGAGCGAGATCGCTTGCGCATGAATCCGCTTCCTGGCACCGTGTTGCCTGCATACGGTGAAGCTATGGCGCTGTCCCCGGCCCAGCGGCGGGGACGTAGTCGTGTCGCTCTATATTTAACGAGACCCTTGGATCGTCGCTTGCCGCGGGCTCTGCCTAGAGCTGCTCCTGTCCGCTCAGTGATCGCATGCGGTCTATTTTTCTTTGCGGCGAAGCGGCTCGGGATTCTCCGCTCGCTTTGGGGTGATCGTCCATCCCTTGCCCAAGCGGTCGTTGAGTATTTGAGATGGTTATGGCGCCCTCATGCTAGTGCCACTACGGAGTCGTCCCGTTGATCATTCGCATGGTTACTGCATCCGATGTCCTGGTTGCCTCGAGGTTGTGCTACCTGGTTGATCCTGCCAGTAGCCATATGCTTGTCTCAAAGATTGAGCAATGCATGTGCAAGTATGAACTAATTCAGACTGTGAAATTGCAAATGGCTCATTAAATTAGTTATAGTTTATTTGATGGTATGTGCTACTCGGATAATCATAGTAATTCTAGAACTAATACGTGTACCAAATCCTGACTTTTGGAAGGGACACATTTATTCAGTAAAAGGTCGATGTTGGCTCATGCCAGCTGCCCTGATGACTCATGATAACTTGTCGGATCGCACGACCCTTGTGCCGACGATGCATCATTGGAATATCTGCCCTATCAACTTTCGATGGTAGGATAGGGGCCTACCATGGTGGTAACGGGTGACAAAGAATTAGGGTTCGATTCCGGAGAGGGAGTCTGAGAGATGGCTACCACATCCAAGGAAGGCAGCTGGCGCGCAAATTACCCATTCCTGACACGGGGAGGTAGTGACAATAAATAACAATACCAGGCTCTTCGAGGCTGGTAATTGGAATGAGTACAATCTAAACCCCTTAACGAGAATCTATTGGAGGGCAAGTCTGGTGCCAGTAGACACGGTAATTCCAGCTCCATTAGTGTATATTTAAGTTGTTGCAGTTAAAATGCTCGTAGTTGGACCTTGGGATGGGACGATCGATCTGCCTCGCGGTGGGCGCCGCCCGCCTCGTCCTTTATGTCGGCGATGCGTTCCTGGACTTAATTAGCTGGGTCATGCCTCCGGCTCTATTAATTTGAAGAAATTAGAGTGCTCAAAGCAAGCCCACGCTCTGGTTACATTAGCATGGGATACCACTACAGGATTTCGGTCCTATTGTGTTGGCATTTGGGATCGGAGTAATGATTAAGTGGGACGGTCGGGGGCATTCGTATTTCATAGTCAGAGGTGAAATTCTTGGATTTATGAAAGACGAACCACTGCGAAAGCATTTGCCAAGGATGTTTTCATTAATCGAGAACGAAAGTTGGGGGCTTGAAGATGATCAGATATCGTCCTAGTCTCAACCATAAACGATGCCGACCAGGGATCGGCAGATGTTACTTTTAGGACTCCGCCGGCACCTTGTGAGAAATCAAAGTCTTTGGGTTCCATAAAGGGACGGCCGTAGCCTATGCATATATATAAAAAATTAAGAGTACAAACTCATCCGGGATCAAACTCCACGGTGTCCTAAGCTAGGAGGTCAAGTAACCTCCCAGGGAGCACATCTCTCCTAACAAAAGAAAAATCACCGTAATGGGCATACATAGCACAAAAATCAGCCACCCGATTTGCACCACGCGACCGGTGGGCAAAGTCTTTGGGTTCTATAAAAGGACAGCCGTAGCCTATGCATATATATATAAAATCAAGAGTACAAACTCATCCGGGATCAAACTCCATAGTGTCCTGAGCTAGGAGGTCAAGTAACCTCCCAGGGAGCACATCTCCCCTAACAAAAGAAAAATCAATCTGACAGGCATACATAGCACAAAAATCAGTCACCCGATTCGCACCGCGCGACCGGTGGGCAAAGATAATATGAAGTACATCAAGCAAAAAGGTTAGGTGATCAGTATGTCTTTCTCTGCCTCATGAACGGAGGGTCCTCTCCCAGAGTCACCTGAGTCATCAGATCGCTCCCAAGCAGTCACTCTTAATGATGACACCATCCGTATCAGGCTCTATGGATGGTAGGGCCAATCGTAGTAAAGTGATCGCCTGTATCTCAGCCTGTAGTGGTGACCCTGTCTGCAAGCTTGCTCCAATAGCTACAAGAAACTCGCCTGTCGAATCTCAAACTACTGCAGCTCCAAAAGCAGTCGGCTCTCCATAATTGTATGCTACGGGGGGGGGGGGGGCACCATCTGAGGAGGTGGAGGGGCCCTGGTGGGCCGTGAAACCCCAGTAGTCGCACCCGTCGTGCAAACCAACACTAACCAAGGCAGAAAGAATCGAGCCTACACAAACTATCAGAGTAGGGTCGGCCTGCCCGTGCGTGAACTCCGTCCTACTCCTCCAAGCCTGGTACAAGGAGTAGGCCACAATGTGGCAGCTGAAACGACAGTGGCGAGGCGTTGTAGAGGCCAAGAATAGCGCAGTAAACTGGTCCCAAGTAGCCAATGTAGTCGGAAGCAAGTTCCAACTCACAAAGGTCTCTAGAATGACTCTCGTATAAGTGCAGTGCACAACAAAATGTTCCCTGTCCTCCTTTGCATCGTAGCCCCAGACACAAGCTAATGACTGTGAAAGCCCTCTCCTGAAAAGCCAGCTGCTAGTCGGTATGGCATCACTAAATAGTCTTTGGGTTCCATGAAAAATGATCGTAGCCCATGCACATATATATACATATAACAATAAATAATCAAAAATACAACAGCTCAATTGGGATCAAACTCCACGGTATCCTTTGCCAGGAGGTCTAAAAGCCTCCTGGGGAGCACAACGCTCCTATCAAAAGAAAAGACACCCTGATGAGCTAAAAAAGTACAGAAGTTTGCTACACGATTCGCACCACGCAATTGGTAAGCAAATATCACACGAGGGATCATGAGCAGAAAAGAAAGGGGGTTCGCGTGTCTGTGTGCGCCCCGTAACCGAAGGGTCCTCTCCCAGAGCCGTCGGAGTCTCCGAACTGCTCCTAAGCAATCTCACTTAATAATGAGTCCCTCGAGCCAGTCTCTGTGGCCGAGAGTGCCTGCCTCAGAGTAGTCACTGCCTGAATCTCTGTCTGGAGCGGGGATCTGGCCTGTATCACGTCACTTGCTGCAGCCAAGAATCGACCCTCAGCGTCCCGCACCACTGCACCTCCAAAAGCTGTGGGCTCTCCGAAGAAGTACGAAGAGTCAATGTTGGCCTTCAGCCAACGGGGGGGGGGGGGGGGGGGGGGGGCACCATCTCGAGCAGGTGGAGGGGCCCTGGTGGGCCGTGGAACCCCAGAAATTGCTCCCGTCAAGCAGATCAGCACTGACCAAGGTAGACAGAATCGAACTAGCACAACCTGCAGGAGTTAGGAACTGTCGGCCATGGAAGAACTCTGTCCTACTCCTCCAGGCCTACTACAAAGCGTAGGCAATCAATTGACAGCTGAAACGGCGGCTACGGGACACGGTAGAAGTTGAGAACAGCGCTGTAAACTGGTCATAAGTAGTCAAGGCAGTAGGAAGCAGGCCCCAAGTCACAAAGGTCTCCATGACTGCTAATTGACGAAAGGGCACCACCAGTAGTGGAGCCTGCAGCTTAATTTACTCAACACGGGGAAACTTACCAGGTCCAGACATAGCAAGGATTGACAGACTGAAAGCTCTTTCTTGATTCTATGGGTGGTGATGCATAGCCGTTCTTAGTTGGTGGAGTGATTTGTCTAGTTAATTCCGTTAACAAATGAGACATCAGCCTGCTAACTAGCTATGCAGAGTTCATCCTGCGCGGCCATCTTCTTAGAGGGACTATGGCCATTTGGGCCACAGTAGTTTGAGGCAATAATAGGTCTGCGATGCCCTTAAATGTTCTGGGCCGCACGCATGCTACACTGATGTATTCAATGAGTATATAGCCTTGGCCGATAAGCCCGAGTAATCTTTAGAAAATTTCATCGTGATGGGGATAGATCATTACAATTGTTGGTATTCAACGAGGAATTCCTAGTAAGCGCGAGTCATCAGCTCGCGCTGACTACATCCCTGCCCTTTGTACACACCGCCCGTCTCTCATACCGATTGAATGGTCCGGTAAAGTGTTCGAATCGCGGGGATGCGGGGGGTCCGCTTCCTGTGACTCTGCGAGAAGTCCATTGAACCTTATCATTTAAAAGAAGGAGAAGTCATAACAAGGTTTCCGTAGGTGAACCTGCGGAAGGATCATTATCGAGATCGAGAGAGCATTCAGAGCGATTCAGATAACTCGTGAACCATACGGTGGCCCGTCCGGCACCGATGCACAGCAGCGGCCCGGGCCGGCGCCCCCCTCTGGGGGGCTGCGGTGCGGGCCGGTGGAACTCGGACCGGCGCAGCGCCACACCAAGGGAACACGTTTGTGCACGATCCCACGAGTAGGCTTCATGACGTGGGCACCGTTGCGCTCTGAAAGGACTAGCACGACTCTCGGTAATGGATATCTCGGCTCTCACATCAATGAAGAGCGCAGCAAAATGCGAAACGTGGTGCGAATTGCAGAATCCCATGAACCATCGAGTCTTTGAACACAAGTTGCGCCCGAGGCTGATCGGCCAAGGGCACGCCCGCCTGGGCGTCAAGCATTACGTCGCTATGCGCTCGAGCGCATGTTGCCGACACGGACGCGCAGACTGGCTCCTCGTTCCCGCTGGCGCGGTGGGCTGAAGTGCAAGTTGCGTCGCTCTCGCTGTGGCCGCGACCAACAAGGGTGGGAGGAAACGTTGCGTGCCTCGGACATTTGTCTCGCGTTGCGGCCCACGGGGGCGGGTTGCGCTCTCGAAATCCCGAATCTCTACGCCGCATGCCCACGGCGGCTAGGAATGCTACCCTAGGATGGGCCTCAACCAATAAAAGAAAAATCTAATTAGATAAAATATCTAAGTATATTTTAGGCTGCAATATTATTTTATTAATTTAGATATCATCATAAACTCTACATTTAAAACAAGTAGCAAAGGAGCAGAATACATATAAAAATGGAAAGACAGTTATAAACAATAAGTTTATAACTTAAATAAAAGAGGAAGTAAACACATACTTTCAAGTATAGTTGCAACAAGGTTAAGCATAAAATGAAGAATCAATACTAATAACTAAAAAGAAAATTCATCTTAAACATGCATATGATCAATATAAGTTTATGCTAATCAACATAAAGTAAAGAGCATGTGAAACCTTTATATAACTAAAAATGAAACTAACATCCTATGTATTTATAATCAAGCGAGCAAGATTAGCATACTATAAGTAAATAAAGCTAGTAAAGGCAGTAAAACAGTAAATAAAAAAGTGCTGAAATGCAGAAAAGTAAACTAAAAATAATAAATAGAAAATTGAAACTGCCATGGCTACTCAAGCCATTATAATTGAAAGTAAATAATAATCTCACTTAGCTTGATGGGCTAAGGTAGAAGCTCTGAACTAAAAGTGCCAACACTCTTAGCCTGCTAGGCTAAGACAAAAACCCTGAGTAGAAGTATACTTAAACTAGTAATGCCGTATCAAATCCTGACTAATAAATCAGTGGGGCAAGAGTCTATTACACATCATCCTAGGATGCTGTATAGGGCTAGGCATGATATAGACTATTGGACTAACAACGAGGTCTAACCGATCCCAAATGCAAGAAATGAAGAGGCTACTACTTCAGCTACACTTTACTAAAAACACAAGTAAGAGTGCAAATGCTACTTATGCAAATCTATCGTTGACACGGGATATTCATCAAATATCCTATGTACACCACATATATCCAAGGTATAAAGCTCAATACAAGGTAAGCAGAGCATCAAATATCAAAGTGAGCAAGAGACTTTACTAGAACACATGTGATATCTATTATTATCTAATTTATTCATTCTATCTACTCTAAGTTATATAAGTTCAGGATCTCCAATTCCTACTATCAAATATAGATTCATGACCTTATAAGTTGAAAATAATTAGGACTGGACAAGTCATAATTTGATTAATCATTGTTGACTATAAGTTAATAATAAATCCATCGACCTATTTTGATAATTTAAGCAACCTAAACCATCTTGAATAGCCAAATCAGGATGGAAGGATTAAGAATTAAACTCCAAATATTGGGGTTCAATTACTCAATCCAAAAGGTGATCTTAAAGAATTAGGTTTTGCCACTCATTTTTACAGATTAAGATTTAAGGTATATCCTATTAAGTGAAGTCATACTTAATAAGATGAATCTCTATTCTTAAATCTAAAGTTAAAAGATTGAATAATCAATAATAAACTATGAAAATCTTTAAACTGTCAGAATCAAGGCTTCACCTATTGAGTAACCTAATTTACTCAATCGATGAATTATAACTTAAGAACTAATCCTAATTCCTAAGGAAATAAGCTCTTACCTACTAAGATGAACTCTCAAACACACAACCTAACTAATGTTATTAAAAAGATTAAATATGGATTAAGAAGGTTCAAAGAAGAGATATGATGTGAGACTTATCTCACATCATATAACTAATAAGATACTTAGAAATTTCCTAAGGAATGAAAATTAAGGATTTTGATTAAGACTTAAGCCATGATTTAAATTAATGAAATTTTATTCTAAATTAATTTACTTACTGATTTTAGCCATTACAACATGAAATTAAGACCTAAAAGCATTTACCTTAAATTTGGGAAAAATAATAATTTTGCCCCTCCTTAAAGGTCTAAAAATATACTTTTTGATTTAGGGCTCTAAATTAGAAATTTTCAGTGGCAAATGATTACTTACTATCTAAAATAATGATAGATAATGAGTACATCAAATTTGGATAATTATTAAGTATTATGAGATCAAATTAAGGAATTTGACTCATAGGGGCAATTTGGAAACTATACTTAATGGAATTTAAATTTTCTATCAGTTTATTAAAGCTTACTGTCTAAGGGTTCCATAAGTCTAAAATTTCTAAATTCTGATAAGTATTGGCCAAGTTATGGCCAAAATAAGATTTAGAGCAAATTAAGAAAATTAGTGTTTCCTTAAATGGGGTCAAAAACTTCACTTTTTCATTTGAAGTTCAAATTCAATAAACTCAGTGGCTATATCTTTCCTACAACTTACTGAGTACTTTAACTAGGAGTAGACTCAAATTGGTCTCATTTGGTTAAGTTATGACTTAATTAGAATTTTGGTGATTAGTGAGTGATTAGTGAAATTAATCACAGAATCACTAAACCAATCACACCACTAGGTTCTACTCTGCTCTATAAGTAATCAAAAACTAAAATTATTCAATTTGAATAATTAATTATGCTAAATATTCACTAATTAAGTTTTAAGAAGATTAGGGTTGATTAATAGATTTAACCATTGGATCTAGAATATTTTTGCAGTTTACTATTAATTAGGTCTTCCTGATCAAAATGGTATATTGGAAGACCTAATTTGGAGTTCAATTGACCAAGTTATGGTCAATTGAAGTTTTAGGGTTAATTAGGGTAATTAGAGTTTGGTCCTAAAAGTGATTAAGCCAATACTAATCCAAACAGAGAAATGAATACTACTAGGTTGTTCTAGAGGCTTTTTTGATTACTTTAAGACCCATATTGCTTATATTTGGACTAGTGTGTGAAAGGTTATGAGCCTTGAAAGATTTGGGTTTGGGTCCAAAAGTGATTAGTCAAAATATCACCCAAATAGAAAATTTAACCCTATAGGAATATTCCTGAGACTTTGCTGATTGCTTTGAGACTCATATTGGGTATGTTTGGGTGAACACACACAAAGTTATGACTAATTGAAATTTTATGCAATTTTGAATTATTTAATACCCTAAAATGCCACTATATCATACTAGAAATTTAATGACATCAATAAATTCCTTGATTTTTACTAATTAAAATGGCATATTTGATTGCATTATTTGGATTTATATTTTGCAAATTATAGGCATCTAAAATTTAAGATATTATTGAATTAATCTGATTAAATCCAATTAATGTTACTTCTATTTAATTAAAAAAAATCTGCCACAGGATTTGACAGTGAGCCCGGATGCCAGATGGTGACAACAAAAGTGTCGCGGGCCCATAGATTCAGACGAGTGGGTCCCGCGGTGACTTTTGAGGAGGCGCGACACTTATCGCAGACCCCACACGACACGCAGGCGGGGGACCCCTGGACACGTGGATGAGTGGCAACGTGGTCCACAAAGGAGGCGCGACGCGGAATGGTGGAATTGTACGTGAATCGGGTTGACCCGAATCGAAGACTGCGGGTCGGCATGACCCGACTTAACCCGAAAATCGGGAGGCGTATCACCTTCCCCCCTCTTCGAGCCGACGGAAGGGCAGGATTAGGGTTCGCATAAATGGAACCTTAACTCAAATTGATCAACTCAAATTAATTCATACAATACTCTAAATTATTGCATGCAATGTAATGAGTATAACAAGCTAAAGATCTAGAGTGGAGAAGTACCTCAGGCGACTGAAGAAAAATTTAGGGTTGGCTCGGGAAGAAGAAATATGGACACCACCTGCTCTTTAGCTCCATCGAAAAGGTGAAATCGAGGCTTAAAGCCCTTGATGGCTTTTAAAGAGGGAGATAAGCAGTAGAGAGCGGCGGGGACAGGCCATGCGGTGGAGAGGGTGCCGTGCGCCTGCTCGAGTGCCACGCGTAGAGGTCTCCCTCAGCGCCGAGGGAGACGAAATCCTGACCGTCCGATCCTTCGATCGGACGGATCAGATGCGACGTCACAATTGACGGCAGCATTAGATTTTTAAGTAACTGCGTTATATTTACGATCAAATTGATGATGGAGGAGGTTGAAAGGTACCTCAGTGAACAGTTTTGCGGTTAGGGTTCGAAGAAGACCTTTGCAGCTCGATAACTTGCATGACGCGGCCTGACTTTGAGTTTCCGAGGGTTAAGGGGCTCAGGACGGAGCTCACGAGGCAGGGGAGGCTACTGGTTGGCTAGCACGGCAACGGTGCGCTGCGTGGAGGCCTACGGAGATGACGTGGGAGGTGATCCCTCGTTCATTCGATCCGTATCGATTCGACGGACCGTACAAAATGGATCCGGATATCGGATCCGGATTCGACCCGCAATGCCCCAGATTCGACCTGTTAATCTTAACAGATGCGGATCTTATTAACGAGGCTGATCCGACCCATTTAGAAATGGTAGATCCAACCCGTTATGCCATTAAATAATTAAATATTTAATAATTTAAAATTCCTATTTTATTTAATTAATTATAATTAATGAAACGACTTCAGAAAAATCTTAGATACTCACCCCTAGCTAATTGAGGGGCAAGGAACGCAACGATGATGTCAGATTTTTTATTCAATGAGTATTTTAATTTTCCAATTTTCGGGGTATTAAATATTATTAAAATATTCGTCAAAATTTTGACGACCTCCGATTGGCTCGAAAATATCACCCCTAGCTCATTTGGGGGCAATGATCATAATGGCAAAGTTTGTTTTTTGATTTGAGGTCAATTTAGACAGGTCAGATTTTAGGGTTTATGGATTTTCCAAAAATTAGGATTTGATCCATTTGACACCTAATTTGGACTAAGTTTTAGTGGATGACTCCTAATGACTTGATTAACACTTAGGATCATAATTAAGACTAAGATTAGCCCTAAATGACTAGGGTAACAACCTGAGTTGTTACAACTGGGGACGCTCTCAGATTGTTGTCAGAGGAAACATTGTAAGGCTCAAATGGCTCAGTAATTTCCACGGTGTTTTCCAAAAGATTGTTGTTGGTGATATCTGCAGAGAGATCATTAGTAAAATTTTCAAATTCAATTCTACGTGGGGACATATGTGGATCAAGGTTTTCAGCAGGCATTGCAAGGGGGCTATCCATAGAAGAATGAGGACAGGACTGAGAGTTGTGCCCCAAAGATTGGCACCATTAAGTTTTCATATCTAATGGTTTGAAAATAACCACTATCAATGGAGCCCAACCATATTTTTTCTGGCAAATGCCTAGCTAGATTCATCTCAACCATAACTCTCGGAGCTGCAACATTTCTTTCATAAGCAGTATTTCTATCAAGTTGCAGCGGCCTGCCTATAGCTTTAGCTATATTAAAAAGAATATCTTTTTTGAAAAAATGCAGTTGTAATCCAGGTAGATTAACCCAAATCGATGCAATTGGGGAATCAATATTAACATCAATAAAGAGGTCCCATTTGTAAAATTTCAACGTATTTCCTTTGAGATCATAAGATCCTTTAGAAAAAATCCTAGCATAATCTAAATTAGAATCAAAGCTAAAGAGAACACGGTGATCATCCATGCCATAAATGTTAACTGGGCTAATAAGCTTTAAACCGTTAATAAAACATGCAACTAAACCATAATGGGGTTTTTTCTTATAAAACTTGCCTATAAGGGTAAGAGCATGAGGAGCCGCCAACGATCGGACTTCATCATAAGAGAAAAAAATAGCAGGGGCATCACGGAAGCGTTCTATCACTTTGTCAAGAGCTGGAACGTTTCCAGAAACTATTTCTTTGAAGGATATAATGGAAGGAGGCACTTCCATAGCAAGAAAACAACAAAAAGAAAGAAATATTACATAAAGCAAGAAAAGAAAGTGTAGATCTAGAGAATACCACCTTGAACGTACAGCCAGCGCAAGTAAATAAAGATATTGACACTTTTGCCGGCAGCGCTGACAGAGGAGACGAGCGCCTTCAGAATCACCAAAGGAGGAGCCCTAGCACCTTCAGAAGCGCCTTCATATATATATATATATATATATATATATCATGACACCTAATGTTTTCATTTGAATTTAAAGTATTGTTTTAACTTCAATATTGTTTTCAAATAAATTTTTCTTTTTTTAATTGATTTGAGTCCCTTTCTCTTGGTTGCATCTGTTTTTCTTGATGTTCGTTTCATCGTTAGGCTTGTTCTTTTTGAGTTTAGCGCAATGGTGGCTCATTTGAGTGGTTAGTGGCGTTTGTTGCTGGTTTGTTTCTCTAATTATCAGAGGGAAAGATAGTCGTAGCATACCCTACTACGTCACTCAATTCAGCTGCTGGTGTTAAACTCTCCAATACTTTCCATAGATATTTCCCTCTCTTTCAACTACCTTATTCCACATATTTTCAAACTTGCAAATTCAGCATCGATTTTGAAAGAACTTGCAATTGGCTTTGTATCACTCTTGGGAAATATTGAAGGTTTGGCTCAAGTTTCTTGTGCATCCATTTGAAGACCAAACACCCTGTAGTATGAAGTCAAAAGGTTGGAAATCTTCTTAGGTCTGTCTCTAGTATTGAATTCAACTCTAACATTTATTAAATAAGTAGTGATGTCAAGAACGACATTATTCTTAAGTGGGAGAGTCTGTAACAACTAGATGTTGTTACTAGGCTGATTAGACATAATCCTTATCAGATTAAGATAAAAAAAATGTGGTCCCAATTTAAGTCAAATAAAAATAAAAATAAAAATATCTTAAAACAAAGCATATTGAGAGGATTATGCTGCTAAAGCTTAAGAGCGATTGGGATCCCAGGTCGCTCTAAATTAATTTGTGAAGTTTAAACTTCAAAAATTGATAATAAATAAAATATAAATCAGATTTTAGATATTTTTGCATATTTAGTTTAAGCCTCAAATGTGGATATTAGGTATTACGTTTCGATAATTTTTGAGGTCCGGATTTATCGTAGTGAATTTTTAAAGTTTTTTTTGATAAAAATTAATATAAAATAAAGTACTCATCTAAATTCAATAACTTTTGACACTTGCATTCGTCTCATTGAGACGCTCATTTCGGTACTAAGTTTGTAATTTTTGAAGTTCAATCAGCGATTGATCAACCGTTGGAAATTTCAAGCGGCTTGTGATATCATTCGACAACGGTCTAATGCTCCCAATTGGCTAAAGTTGCTTATAAAGCATCCTCTATTCTTAATCCTAGTCTTTATAAACCTATGTTTCTTCTTTCCCTCAGCCGAAACTTATTCCTCATGATCGAGCGATCTTACCCCATCCCCTCAGTCGAACCTGACCCTCCTCCCTCCCGACCGAGTGGCCGTGAGCATCTCCTTTCCTATCCGAGAGCCCCTCAATCTAGAGCAAGGGGTGTCGTGCAGCTCCTTCCCTAGTTGTGCATCTCCATCTTCTCGCTTCCCTCCAAGATGAGTAGCTGGGCTCGACCTCCCTTTCGGCTAGGCGTCGAGCAACTGCAACGTTTCCTTCTAGTAGAGTTTTATTCCCTCCAACCTTGTGCAAAGCTACATCCCTCATGGATCTTTCAAAAGATCCTTCTTTTCGGCTGCCGGCCTCCACATCTTGAATAAAATCTCCCCATGGCCGATCCACCTTCCAGCCGAGAGCTCTTATTGCAATGCCGAGTCGCTGCCCTGTCATAAAACTCCTTCCCATATGACTGAGCAGTAGTTATCTTTAGCGACTGTCGAGCCTATGGCCAAACCTTTCCCTGTCACTAGCTGTTCCTATGTTGATCATCAATAAGGTATAACTACATTACACTAACCCCAGCATTTCTGATTATGTTGATATTATCCATTCCTTTCATGTTGTTTAGATGAAGTTAAACTCAATTAAATTGTCTCATAATGCTTGGATATTTGCATGTTGTATAATTTAATTTGGGAATTAAAGTAGAAACTGAAAGCATCAATATGTCTAAATATCAATCATGTCTTATTTGAAGCATAGCATTTCAATGCTTAAGGAAGTAAAGTTTTCATGATTGCATATAACTGGTATTTAGTGGATGCTAATTTGTTGATTCATATACATGCATCTCTCCTTTTTTGTGCTAATTACATTTTCAAGAATAGCATATGTTGGTCGTCATAGTAGCTCTGCATGTAGATTATGCAAGAATGTTGGTGGTTTTTCTATTGATACTTATGCATGCAGCCCACCTTGCAATGATTGATCAATCTTATGAATTTTATGCTGGCATGTTATCTTGGATGCTTAGTTATATGGCTTAGGCTAGTTATCATCTTTAAAATTCTGCATAAATCATATCGATGATTATTAGAAATGGAGAAAATTCAAGTTATACTTCTCATGTTATTTATTCGTTAGGAAGATGCAAATCCTTCAATTATTTTATGGGAGATCTAGTATTAATGCCTCGAATAAATACCCATGAAGTAATATTCAATATTCTTCAATGTTCACTTAATAGTATTCTTGAGTTTATCTTAATAATTATAAGGAATCACATTCTTATACTTCCATCAATCTTCTATAAAGATAATCATTGTCAAGTCATTATACGCCATCTTGTAAATCCCTCTCTAGCATGAAGTAGTTTAGTTTTCTATCTTTAAGTATTTGAGAATGAATTGAGTAGAGACCATGCTAGTTTAAATTAAGCACCTCTTATCAAATTAATTACCATGCAGTTGTATCTTGGCCAATTATTGCAAGTGCTGAGAATGATGCTTCATCTCAATCAAAACATTAAACTGCAAACTCAATCATCATTTAAGGTATGTTAAGTACTTATAACTTTATTGAGTTTCGAACTCATTTAATTATGCTATTTTCCTTGAGATCTATGTATAGTGTGTACATCACTTGCATAGATCTTAGCATTGTTAGTAATTGATTGTTATTTGTAAACCATGGAATTAGGGCGTAGGAACTCTTTGCTATATTAGGAGAGTATTGCTACTTAATGATTTTTCAGTAAGTAGCATTATTAATTTACTTAAAATATCAAGTTTGCATTGAAACCTAGATTCTAGTAGTAATTTTGTTAATTACTCTTGCATTTAGGCAATCATTTTTTAGTAAATTTTATGACATATAGATGTCCAAATAGGATGTTTGAGAAGTTGATTTACTCCATACACAATAATTATATCATCAAATTATAATAATTTCATTTAAAATTCTATTTTCTCAAAGTCACTTTTAGTCCCTTAAAATGTTATTGTATTGAGGGAATAAGGTCATGTTGCGTAGAACATAGTTTGAGCCATTGATTTCTTCCACGACACTTAATCAATAAAAGTTAGAACTTAGTTATTTCATTGAATATGATTGGACTCAATGGAACCTCCTTTTAGTCCAAAACTTAAATATTATTTGAAATTAAATGACTTAGACTTTTGATGCTTAGAATCCTAAGTTAAGGGACTTAAAGCTCATGTGGGAGTTTAATCTCTTAACTTATAATCTTGATAAATTATATCAAAAATATCTGGGAGGAATAAAATATATGACCAAATTACTCGATATTATAGTTATAGGTGATCAGAAGCACGAATTTAAAGTGATTCGAGAATGTATAATTTTGGGTATTCAAATGATTTGTTTAATTGATACAAATTGTGACTCAGATTATGCAAATCTTTAAATTTCTTCCAATGATGATTCTATAACATCTTTTCATTTTATTCTTACCAAATTAGTATATTCAATTTTTGTCGGATTGACTGTTCGAGAAAAGACAAATACTTTTTTAAAGGTTAGTCGTTATTAGTATTATAATATAATAATGGGGCGTAGCTAAGTTGTAAGGCAACGGTTTTTGGTTCGTTAATCGGAGGTTCAAATCCTTCTGTTCCAAATATTTTTATATTATTTTTTATTATGATATTCTGCAATTAAATCTTAGATTAAATATTTAAATATATATATAAATATATATTATATTTAATATTTAAATATATATTATATATAAAATCATTTATAAAATAATTAAAAAATAAATAAATAAATATATAATAAAATAATAAATTTAAAAAGTAAAGGAAATAAATTTAAGACTTAAGGGAAATAAGCTTTATTGAATAATTTTATACTTATTTAGTTTTCATTAATAAAATATAATATTAAATAATCTGAAATATTAAATTATTAATATAATAATAATATATAATATATTAAGTATATTAAGAAATATTATGAAGAGATTAAGGAACTAATATTTAATTTGTGAAAACTAAACATAATATTTTTAAGAAAAAAGAATTATTCTATCTGCTACTATTAGAAGAGTATATTTACTCTTTTTTTCATTATCATATATTAGACAACCTAAAAGTCAAAATTAGATCGATCAATTTATTCATTAAGCCTTTGTAAGTGACCTTTCCTGATTCTGAATTAGAACTTGTTATGTTCAAATGTTTAACTTTAAGGCCGTAAATCTAAGATTATACTTGATAGTTGGATATTGGGGATCCTAACCTTGTACTATCTTAGAGTAGATATAATGAATTAATTTAGAAAATAATAGATATCACATGTATTTTAATTCTTGCTTAATTTAACTTTGTTACTTTGCACACCTTGTATTTGGGCCTTATACCTTAGACATATTAATTGAACATAGATATTTGATGAGTATCCAATGTTAGATTTAAAATGCATAAACATATTTAACTTTAAATCTATACATTCAGTTCTTTAGATATTGGTTCAGTAGAGTGCGTTCTAGTTAGTCTGCTCTTTAGTTCAATTTTTTTGTAATAGAATCAACCTGGATCCACCCATAATAGGATTTAAATGATACACGTCTACTTCTATAGTCCGGCTCAGATCTAGCCATATGGTTAGCTAGATGATGTAAGTTGAACTTTCTATTTAGTGGCTTTGTTTAGCCAGTTTCTGTTATGGCGGTACTAACTTAGGAATATCTTTAAATTAAGTTCAATTTCAGTTTAGTTTCAGTGGCTTTATTTAGCCAACTTCTGTTATAGCATTTGATGTATCTACTTTCTATTTTATGCACACTTTTACTATTCAATTTAGCTTTACTTTGTAATTTTTTTTTATATGCTAGGATGGTAGTTACATTAGATGCTTATTTCAATTTACTTATATGTTTCAGTTTAGTTTATTTTTTTATAAATCAGCATGTATTCATATGATCATAAGCATGTTAGGATGAACATCACTTTCAGCAGTTTTAGCTATATATATAGTTATTACATAATCTTGTTGCAGCTTCTGGTTGAGGTATATTATTCACATACTTTGTTTTGTTTAGTTATAAATATTTTATTTATAACTATCCCTTTTCCTTGTTGCTTGTTGTTCCCCTTGATTGTTTAAATGTGATATCTTAAATTAATCAAACTTGTATTCGTACTTAAACTTATTAAAGTCTAACTAGACTTTCTTTTTTTGGCAGTGCCCTATCATATATGTTCATATGGTGGATCAGGAGTATAGGTCAGATCCAGCGCTTGAGGATTGAGCTTAATAGAAGGTAAAGTAAGGTGAGGCTTGTAGAAGGAAAATATGCTTTATATTTATTTTCTCGCATTTAATTAAAATGTAATAAATAAATTTTTCTTATTCTTTTGCATATAATGTATTGTATGTAAATGGATAAATGTTGAATGTGTCTGGATGCCTTCTCTTTAATTACTGCACTACTATACTATATATATTTTTGACAGGATCTTGCTCATCTCATGATTAGTATCATAGATATCTTGTCTAATATCTGTGATACTAATAACGAGCACCTCTTATTCCTAGTTGGGTAGTGATAACTCAAAGACGGTTAAGAGGCGGGCGTTACACTTTGAAAGACTGAAGTCATAGAAAAAAATAATTAATTGAAATTGCTGAATCTAGAAAATGGATTCAATCTATTGAATAACTTCATTATTTAATAGAATTAAATTCACTTAAGCTAAAAGAAGAAAATATAAAGGACTAAGCACTTAAGAGATTCCTAAAAGAACTAAAGAATGTAAATTAATTCTTAATGAGATGAAGATCAGAAGTCCTAAGAAGGCTCAAACTATTGAGTAGTTTAATTACTCAATAGAAGTTAGCTATTAAAATCTAAGATTGAAGGATTAAGGCTTAAGCTCTTAAGATCTTAACTAAGGTTGGGCTTAAGAACTGACTCAAGACAGACATAGGATAGGCATTAACACTATTCTAAATACTAGTTAAGTAAACTAACTTTCATCCAATGAGGAAATATTGAAGATCTTAGATCCACCTTATAGGTCTTAATAAGCTTCTTAAGTATAATTTAAGGAGAAATAGAGTTTGACTTTTAAACTATACTCTTCAAGGTTTATCAGATAATCTTAATTAATTATCTTACTGATTTAAGGCATTTGGATAGGTTCCTAAGGTTCAGGAACACTTAAACCATTACTTGGGAAAAATGACCAAAATGCCACTTTTTAAGGATTAAAATTAAGATTTTATGAATTAGGGTTCAAAATTGATTCTAATGAATTCCAATAGGTTTATTATTTTCTAATGAAAGGATTAATACTTTAAATAGCAAGCTTGGGCTTAAGGTGAACCTAATGAGCACTAATCACATTTTAAGGTTAAGGAAAGTGATCAATAAAATTAGGCTATGAAATGATATCCAAGCTCACCACTAGATTCTACAAGGCATAAAAAGATGATTGATATAGATATCTCATAAATCAAAGCTCAAATGAGTTAATTATGCACTAATTAAAATTTAGTATAATTAAGAGGTGATTAGTGAAATTAAATCTCAAAAAATATTTTTAATTGCATAATTAAGTTCTCCCCTGTTATATCAACATTTAGAGTCCTTACCCATGCAATTTGGCTGAGAAACAAATTTATATTCTCTAATTACATTTTAGGTTAATGAGGGTTAAATTAGGAATTTTAATCACTAAAACCATAGTATTATCTTGGATTAGGATTCCTTAAGTTTTGCTGATCAAAATAATATATAAGAACATACCATTTGGATTATTATTGGCAAAGTTATTTAGATAATTTATTTGAATTGATTTTATATAAACTATTATAGGCTAAATAATTTTTACTGAATTTCCTTAAGAGATTTAAATCCAAGAAAATGGCTGATTATCCCAGCCCGAAGCCAAAACGTGCTGGTCGGGGGGACCCGGCCCGTTACTTCTCCTCATCTTCTCTCCCGCTTCCTCTTGATAGCCAAATGATGAATCCATAAAATATATCTAAAATAAAGGAAAATTTTATTTATTTCTAATCTTTAAACTACTCATAAATCAAATTTTGTCTATCTTTTCAGGAAAATAGCCTCTCCAATGAAGTTCTGAGATATTTTTACAAAATTCCAAGTTTCTTCAAAGGAAACCGATGCCGCGCACTGCAGCGCGCTGCAGCGGGTCCTGTTTCGAACCGCGGGCGTGCTAGCGTGCTGCAGTGGGTCTTGTTTCGAACCGCGGGTGCGGTAGCGCGCTGCAGCGGGTTCATTTGCTACCATTGGCGCGGTAGCGTGCTGCAGCGGAGCATTTTTGTGAAATGCTCCCGCCACAGCGCGCTGCAGCGGTACAATTTGCAAATGGAACTGCTATCGCGCGCTACAGCGGGTAATTTTGCAAAGCGTGGACGCGGTAGCGCGCAGCAGCGGGAGACTTAGATGATTTTGCTTGCACCATTGCGCGCTACAGCGACCACCGCAATTTTTGCCAGTCAGGAGCATTTATTGCGACTGGGACAAGACCCCCAACCTGCATTTTGTCCCCAGCCATCATTCTCTGCAGCAGCTCTAATTTTTAATGGAAAG
The DNA here is from genome assembly GCA_016760335.1 of Gastrodia elata. Taxonomy (NCBI): domain Eukaryota; kingdom Viridiplantae; phylum Streptophyta; class Magnoliopsida; order Asparagales; family Orchidaceae; genus Gastrodia; species Gastrodia elata. The sequence continues at coordinate 78,406,935 of CM028670.1, read as the reverse complement.
TAGCTCTTGATGTGATAAGAAGGATAAACAAAGAAGGATATTGGTCACTTCACCCTTAATTTGGGATTTGCCATCATGACTTCAAATTTTTATTTGATAAATGCTGGTTATGGAGAGGATGAAGGAGGATGCAGCCCCTCTCCTATAAATACAGCTCCTCTTGACTAGAGGAGGGTTGACAATTTTGCTCAATTCACTAAGTAAGGAGGAGGGGTGCATAAGTGGAAGTGAGGAACTCCCCAAGGGTGGCAAAGCAAGTTTTTGCTAAGGAAGAGAAGAAAGAAGGCAGCACTAGTGACGTAAGAGAGGAGCTTGAAGAAGGAGAAGAAGAACTCCGGAGAATTTCCAAGGAACATTCCTAGTATCTTCGAAGCTTTGCTTTTGTAGTTTCTTTTCTTAGTTGATCATAATAGGGTCTTTATCCATGTATGTGTTTTTCTTCATTTCTTTTGTAATGAGTAGCTAAATCTTCCTTGGGGAGGGTTGGGAAACCCTCATGTGTATGAGTTAAATTTAATGTATGAAGTTTGTTTTCTCAAGCACAAATAAAATGTGAGAACTCTATGGCTTGTTAAGAAATTCCTTTTATTATTTAGTCTTGAATGTGGATAAAAGGAAAATGAACTCATAATCTCAAGAACTAACTTGTCTTGTGCTCCATAGGTCACCTTAGGTTGGATGCTAGTTTATGAGTGCATGAAAGCTTAAGCTAGGTGACAAAGTTCTTGAGCTTAATGCACCTTAATCTAAGCTTAACCAAAGTGTTGATGCATGTGATGCTAAGACCCACTAAATGAGCTCCTTAGCTCAACATAATTGAGGTAGAGGAAGAAATAGTTGAGTTCTCATGAACTAAGTGACATAGTCATTGAGCCCAGCATATTAATCCCTCATCTCAACTATGTGTGATGCGAGTGATGCTCGTGGTGGAATCAATGCTTATAAGATTTAAAAGACTTAAAAATTGAATGTCTCCTTGATCAAGAGATAAGATAAAAACACTAAACCTAAAATCTTATAGGAATCTTTGTGCCAAAATAAAACCGAATGTGTGTTCATTTTGAGCACAAGATTTGAACTTGTGAAACCTTGAGGTAAAACTCAAGGAAACACAATGTGCACTTGATTAAATAAAAAAGAATAAAAGAAAAGCTTGAGAATTCAACATGCATTAATAAATTTCTCATCACATATGGGATGAACCCAACTCTCCTCTCTCTTTTATCTAACTTATCTTCACATAATGATTATTGTGCTAAGTCTAGGGCCAACTCAACCAATAAATTGTAGCTTAAACATTAGTGAGAATAGATAGACCTTAGTGTCAAAACAACCAATTCTATAAGGTTTGATAAATCTTGGAAATTAACACTTTTCACTTATTACTTCAGACCACGTTCACTTGCGTGTGAGTGCAGACATGTATTTACAGTCTATCACCAAACCTTAGGGTTCCCTTCTAGAGACGAATTCACCGTCACTAGACCGTACCTTGCCTCAGATTTAAATGCAAGACAATCCTCACTACCTGACGCATTGAATGAGTCACAAAGCCCTCATTGGGAGGCACAATGATGCTGAATGACTACTTGCCTTAAATTGACCCATTACTGGAATTAAGGTTTTATTATTGGGGTGAAATACTCCCCATAAGATCCACTAATGGGCTAGGGCTCAATCCTTACTCCAACAGGAAAGTAAAGTGAATTGAAACCCTATAACCACGAGGCTTGGGAGGAACCCAATCGCTAGGTCCTTACTCAGACTCAGTACTATGGAGCGCTATAGCCCGATCAATCGATTTAGCCTAGGAATCAGTGGAATGATTTTGATTCCATTGAACCATAGCTCTGTCCAGACACCAAATCTTTGCTATATGGGTTGAGCTCAAATGCTCAATCTAGTTCACTCAGAAGGTTCCATGAGTTTAGAAAATAGATCATAGCATTACCTAACTAACCTAAGGCAATCATCTAGATACTGAGTTTGCATGAGTCTGTAGAGGAGAAGGCTGTACCTAGACACAAATGGAGAGGAGGCACACTGAGCTCAGCATGGTTCAGAGACTGCCAGAAGTTTCCATGAGCTAGGCGTAATCAGTTAGGGTCTCAAACACTAAGATGTACCCACTGACAGTCTGGAATCGAGCTGGGGATCGCTAAGAATAGTAGAGAATTGGAATTGGGGAAGTTGAGAGATTGAGATGAGATTTTGAGCAAATATAGGCTCAAGCTCAAATGAAGGGCTATTTAAAGCCAGAGAGAAGACTGGAGAGGCCAGTTGGCTTGGGTTTGAGGCTCAAGCTTTGGGCCAAGGATGCACCTTTAGCATCCTCAAATGGAATAGCTTGGGCCTCATGACTCGCCAAGGAACTTAACCAGTAAAGAAAAAGATCCTAACGGTCTAGCAGATATGGTACTGGGAGTGGCGATAGGCTCTGACAGTGGCTTGTACGAGTGGGATTCTTCTATTGGGATGGGCGAGCTGGGGATGATGCTCCACAGTCGTTGAAATTCTATTAACCGTCTGATTGATTAGCAATTGGAATGCAATGGCCATGAAGCGATTTTGATTAATAGAAGGCAGGCAAAACATGATTGTTGGATTACAAGCGTGATTCAATGGTTGATGGGAGATCCAGGCAAACAAGAGATCGGAGCTATCTGATCGATGCATAATCACCAACACTGAATTCTAAAGGACAATGATGGGCATCATGATACTTGCTCACTTATCTTTAGCTGTACAAATTATTTTCTTAATGAGATTTAATTTATTGTTAGTTCCTTCTACTAATTCATATTAAAAGAGCTAAACACTTCTTATTTCTAAATAGCAAAGAGGAGTACTGCACTTTATTCCATATAGGGCTTCATATGGAGCCATTTTAATACTGACATGAAAGCTATTATTGTATGCAAACTTCACTAATGGGATATGATCTTTCTAGAAACTAGCAAAATATAAAACATAGAGTCTAAGAAGATCTTTAAGAACTCGATTCACTCTTTTAGTTTGGCCATCAGTTTAAAGATGAAATGCCATGCTCATAGACAGTGTAATTTTTAGATCCTGATACACTTCCTACCAAAACTTGGAAGTGAAATTGTTATCTCTGTCTAATACCATTGATTTAGAAATACCATGCAGCCTGACAATTTCTTTAATTTAAAGCTTCGCAAGCCTTTCCATAGAGTTAGTTTGATGGATAGGAACAAAAAGCGCAAATTTTGTCAAATGATCAACGATGACCCATATTGCGTCGGCACCCGATCTTGTGCGAAGAAATATTATAATAAAGTCCATTGAGATGTCGAACCATTTCCACTTTAGGATTTTTAGTAGATGCAATAATCCTAAGACTTTGAAGTTCGACCTTAATCTGATTACACGCACGGCACTTTGCATCAAATTTGGCTGCACTTTTCCTCATGACAGGCCACAAAAAAGACTATTTTAAGTATTGTTACTTTTTTTTGCTGGGTGTACGTTGTATCCAAAATTGTGAATTTCAACAATAACTTCTTGATGTATGGATTTAGGAATCCAAATATGATCTCCTTGATAAATTACATTTCCACACACCTGCCGATTCTGATGTTGATCGCTTTCAAATTTGGCTTTAAACTTATGATAGTCTTCATCTTTGGTCGAAGAGATGGAAACATGTCTTTGAAAGGTTGGCTCTACAGAACTTTGCTCTATCAAGTGACTGAGCATATCACGCTTGACAGGCTCAATGCTTCCACTTTGGGATTCTAGTAGATGCAAAAATCCTAGGACTTTGATGTTCGACCTTAATCTGATTGCACGCATGGCACTTTGCAACAAATTTAGATGCACTATTCTTCATGATAGGCCACAAAAAAGACTATTTTAAGTATTATTACATTTTTTTACAGGGTGTACGTTGTATCCAAAATTGTGACTTTCAACAATAACTTCTTGATGCATGGATTTAGGAATCCAAATATGATCTCCTTGATACATTACATTTCCACGTAGCTGTAGATTTTGATGTTGACCGCTTTCAAATTTGGCTTTAAACTTAAGATAGTCTTCATCTTTGGTCAAAGAGATGGAAACATTTCTTTGAAAGGTTGGCTCTACAGAACTTAGCTCTATCAATTGACTGAGCATATCACCCTTGACAGGCTCAATGCACAGCTTACAAAATTCTTTAATAATAGAGATTTCTGTGATCATGGCACATAGTGTAGCATGATGGCTAAGGGCATCTCCTATAATGTTTGCTTTGCCAGGATGATATTGAATACTTATGTCAGTCACTGATCATTTCTAACCACCTTTTTTGTCTGCAGTTCAATTCACACTGGTAAAAATATACTTCAGGCTTTGATGATCGGTAAAAATAGAACACTGAATGCCATATCGATAGTGATGCCAATTTTTAAATCAAAAATGATGATAGCAAGTTTGAGATCATGCACTATATATTTCTTCTCATGAGGCTTTAATTCACGAGAAGCATATTAAAATTAATCTACCTTCTTGTATTAATGCACATACTAAACCAGCTCCAGATGCATCAGTATAGACTTGATAGTCCAAACCTTCTTTAGGCAGAACTAGCACTGGGGCAATTGAGAGTGTATCCTTAAATGTTTGAAACACTTCTTCATAATCAGAACTCCAAACAAAAGGTATGGCTTTCCTAGTTAGTCTAATCAATGAAGAGGCAATCTGCTAGAAGCCCTTAATTAATTTCTTGTAATAATTGGCTAATCCCAAAAAGCTTCAAATATCAGTTATTAACTTAGGTTGTACCCAATATTGGATGGCACTAACCTTCTTTTGGTCTACTCAGATTCCTTGGGCATCGACTACATATCCCAAGAATGCTACAGAATCTAGCCAAAATTCACACTTTGAGAATTTTTCATCAATTGATGAGCATATAATGCTTCCAATGCTGCTCTGAAATGATCTTCATAATCCTTCAAAGTTTTGGAATAGATGAGAATATTATCGATGAAGATGATGATGAATTTATCCAAATATAACTTAAGGACTCACTGCATGAAGTTCATGAAAATTGACGACGCATTGGTGAGTTTCAAAGACATCATAAGAAATTCATAATGACCATAATGAGTGCGAAAGGATGTCTTCTCAGCTTCAGAATCTTTCACTCACAACTGGTGATATCTCGATCTTAGGTCAATCTTGGAAAATATGACAGCTCCAAATAATTGATTAAACAAATTATTGATTCTAGGCAACGGGTACTTATTCTTAATGACTACCTTATTTAGCTCTCGAAAATCTATGCACATACGTATATAACCATCATTCTTATTAATAAACAGAACTAACAATCCCCAAGGAGACATAGTAAGTCTAATGAAATCTTTGCTTAAGAGGTCTTGCAATTGTTCATTAAGCTCTTGCAATTCCTTAGGTGCCATTCTATACAACACTTTAAAGATAGGCTGAGTTCCAGGAACTAACTCAGTAAAGCATTACACTCCTCTTACTAGAGGCAAATTAAGCAAGTCTTCAAGATTACTTTGACAAATTGCTCATAAGTTACATTTAGTGAGAGAAATGCTCTTCTTATCTTCACCCATCATGGCAATAATAAGAAAGCCATCATAGCATTTACTAATCAACTTCTCGGCTTTAATAACACTGATTAGAGATGCTCAAGTGTTGCAACCCAAGGTTGTTACTCTACTAAATCTAAGCTAAACTAAGTGCTAATTCTTATTCCATTATACTCATTTAGCCATTTAAACCTACCCTAAAAACTTTTAGGATCAATCAGAGCTCATTTGAGCAATATGGCCATTTTCTCCTATTTTTGGATCTTGAAAATTAGTTAAAATAAATTGATCTCCAAATTAAAATCTGATTTTATTTTGAATTCCTCACTCTTTAATTAACTAAGGGTAAAATTTTGGGATTTTTTAGAGATTTTCTAATCTTAACTTGGGTTTATAATTATTCAATTTAATTAGAATAATTAATAATATTATTTAAATTAAAATTTTAATTAACTTTTAATCATTGAGATTTGCTGTCAGGATCGCGACAGATTGGCTGTGGGGTCCTGACAATGGTGCAACCATTCCAGTACCTGGATTTGATTGCATGAATCTCAGCACCCGTAATCAGACGGTGCTGGTAAGCCATGCCCCGATTCATTGTCAGCCGCTGGATTGCAGCCTCAATCCAATGACTGACAGCGCTCCGCAATTCTATTAATAAAAAAGCACATTAGGCCATCCATTCCTTATGGCTCCACTGAGCATATGGCTATGTCTTTGTCCAGCCCTGTAGACCTTCATCCACAATGTCTTGCCTGCAGCCAAATGCCCAATCGTACCAATGGCGATAGAGCAGTCTGCTACTCTCGCACCATGTCTAGAAATTTGTTGAGATCTTCCCTTTCCTACGACATGCAGCTCCATCCAAACCTCTGGCCAGAATCCTTCCAATTAGGGGAGGTGAGGTTGCACCCTCGGCCCCGAGCCCTAGCTCTGCCTATGAGCATGGCAACCATCCTCAAACCTTCTTGCGCCTTCGTCCAGCTCTATAAGTACTTCCCTATAAGTAATTCCCTAGATTAAGATATTCATTAGATGAAGTCTCCTTGGTAGTGAAATCTTTATTCTTGAAAGTCCTTTATAATCTCCTAAGTGCAAAATCCCCGAATTCTCTTCTTGGTGGTTTAGGTGATTTCAACCTAAAGAATAATGAAATTACTCTATAAATTGAATCTAGTTCTTAGATTTATAATTTTTTACTTGATTATTTTATCTTATGATTTTAGATTCAACATTTCTATATTAGGAGCATATTTCCCTAACCTTCAGTTCTTAAAATTTCCTACCCTTAGAGTGAGGCTTTGTGTGAGACTTTTGATGCTTAAGTGTTGGAACCTTGGATTTACAGTTTAAAACCTAAATTAGAGTTTAACTTTAAATCCCTGAATCTTGATGCTTTCTAGATCATGATTGGGTTTGGGTTATTAAAATATAATACTTAAGTCACTGCATTATTTATTTAACCTTTGTAGTCTACACTTCTGATTATGAATTAGAACTTGTTAAGTTCTAATATTTAACCTTAAGGCCGTAAATTTGAGATTATACTTGGTAGTTGGATGTTGGAGATCCTAAGCTTGTACTATCTTAGAGTAGATAGAGCAAATTAAATTAGATAACAATAGATATCACATATGTCTAATAGAGTTCTTGCTTACTTTGACTTTGTTGCTTCACATATATTATGATTAAGCCTTTTTCCTTGTACATACTAGTTGGGCATAAGATATTTGATTAAGCCTTTTCCCTTGGACATTATTTAACTTTAAATCATAATATTCAATTCTATAGGTGTTCTTACTGTCTATCTTCATATTAGACAATAAGTAACCATTTGGCATTAAAAAATATTAGTCTATAATCATAATTCAAAAAGTTACATTTTAGACCCTTAAGTAGGGACAAAATGGTCAACTTGCCCAAATTTAGTTTTAAGTATTCTTAAACCTTGGAAACTTGAATAATTCAGTATAATCAATAAATTAAGTGATTATGAATTATTTCTGGATCATTTGAACTTATTAATTTAATTCTAAGTAAAACCCTAACCTTACCCTTAAGAGATTCCAAAGTAATTTATAAGCTTCATAATGTGAATTTTAGTCCACATTATGGCATCCCTGAGTTCTCAAAATCAGCAAATATGTATAGTAAAGATGTAAATAACTTTACTGCTTAATAATTGAAGCATTCCCTAAGTCCCTTCTTTAAGAGATTTCCTAAATTAGCTTTCTTCCTTAAGCCTTTAGAAATATTCTATAAGGATTAGTTGTAAACTTAGGTTAGATTTCATTCATTGGGTAAATGGGTTACTCAATGGATGAAAACTTGGTTTTATTAGTTTATAGATTTCATCCTATATTATGATTATTTTGTATATTAACCTTAGTTTAAGATTAGTGATTGATTTATTAAGTTTGATTATACTTAATAAGAAAGCCTTAATATGTAGTCTGTGAGAATTAGAATTAACCTTATACACTTAGTCCTTAGCACCTTTGGATTAAGAGGTTAAACCCTAATATTTTGGAGTTTAACTCTTAATCCATCAATCTTGTTTTATCTTAATAAAGATTAGCTTGGGTTTAATTAAAATCATTAATTAAGATGTTTGATTTATTATTTAACTTATATAAGCATCACTGATTGAATTATATTAGAACTTGATTAGTTCTAATTGCATTAAACCTTATAGGACCATAGCTCTGAGTTTATATTGGATAGTAGGGTGTTGGAGATCCTGAATTTGTATAATCTCAGATTAATTAGAATGATAAAATTAGAAAATAAGTGGCAGAAAATAGAAAAAAGATATGTAAAATGCTATAACAGAATCTAGCTAAGTAAGCCACTGAAACTGAACTAAAATTGAACTGAAATTGAATTGAAACTAAATTAAAATTGAAATAATCACTAAATTTAGAAATGTCCCTAAGCTAGTATTGCCATAATAGAAATTGGCTAAACGAAGCTACTGAACAGAAAGTTCCATATGTATTTTTCTAGCCAACCATAGATGCTCATGACTTATTCAATTTCAAATCGAAGGATTTATGAGCACCCCAATAGAACAAACAAGGCACCAATGGAGATTTCAAAAAGTACTAATGATCATTTCCTAGAAGTCATTCTAGAGCTCCTAGCTAACCAAAAGAAAGCAACTTTATCAAATTCCATACAATCACCCCAAAGGCATCATTTTGATGGGATTCTCCAATCTTTCCTCAAAATAAATCCACCAGTATTTCATGAGAGTACTTGCCATATGGAGGCTGAAGACTGGCTAAGAGAGATAGAGAAGAAATTAAAAATTATGGAGTGTCCAAATGAAAAGATGGTATGAGTGACTCACTACCTATTTAAAAGTGACGTTAACTGATGGGGGGAATCTATTGCTATCACTTATTTCACTAGCATAGAATTGGAAAATATAAGTTGGGAAGCATTCTCTACAGAGTTTTGAGCCAAATATGTCCCACAAGCTGCCTAAAATATGATGGAGAACTAATTCATGAAACTGGTTTAGTGTAGCAATTCTATGGAGTACTATGAGCCTGAGTTCACAGGAATATGAAGATATGCTCAAAACTTAATAAGTATAGAGAAACCAAGGTGTAACTATTTTCTATCAGGGATGAAGGACACCCTTTATTGGAGCCTATTTCCATTTAGTCATACTCATTTCTCCAAACTTTTAGAATGTGCACTAATTATGGAACATGAAAAATTGGCAAGTCTTCTAATCACTCAGCATAAGGGAAGAGGCAATATCATTCCAAAAATGATAAAGGGACTTTCAAAATATAACAACCCAGCACACCTACTAAAATCTTCCAGCTAACTCTTGAGAATCCCTATAAGGAAGAAAAGGAGGGTAATGCCCCATCCCATCACCACACGTAATTGAGTTAATTTAAGGAATAAGAATTGGCGGCGGAAGGGTGTGTTACTTGAAAAGGAAACTAAACCTCTCTGAATACACTTGTTGAGCTTAAAACAAAGGGCTACTACTGGGACTCAACCTCAAAGGGAAGATGGCTGAGTACTAATCCTTACAATAAGTGTATTATCCTTATCTTAAGTATTTGGTAGGGTACTTGTGTACATTATATTATGAATAGAAGTAAGATCCAAGTTACATGAATACTGGCATTTTATGTATATCATGATCACATTAGAATACTAAGTATAAGTAGTAGTAAACACAAAGTGCAAAAGCTAAAGCCTATATCCAAAAACATTCATCACAAGAAGCTAAGTAGCATTCATCTCAAAAAAGAAAAGAAAATATATCCAGAATTATTATAAACTATTTACTTAATAAAAAATATAGAAATTAGTCTAAGCACTAAATTAAAAGCAACTTGTGTAAAAAAAGTTCAAAATACCCCTTAGATTTCTTCAAATCAAGACTTGGAACGCAGTAGAACTCCGTTGATCGCTACAGCACGCTGTAGCATCAACTTTTAAATTAGCATTCACTGTATTGCGCTACGACGCGCTGTAGAGCCCGCTTTTGATTTCGCCGTGGCACGCTGCAGCACCCGCTTCTTGATTGTTGACCGCTGAGGCGTGCCGTAGCACCTCAGCTTCGAGCTTGGTTCTGCTATGGTGCGCTACGGTACATTGCAGCGCTTGTGCTTTTCTTGGATAATGAAGTTTCCAAAATACAATAATATCCCACTTGGAGACTTTTAAGCAATTTTCCCTTGCTTCCTCTACTGATCCTTTTATGTCTTCTTTTGTGTCTATCAAGGATTATGGTGTGGCTCACCAACACTCTCCCTTCATGTACCGAGGCCAACTAAAACTGCACATAGCTTTAGTTTTTCCACTGTTATTGCTTTAGTAAGCATATCGGCTGGACTCTTAGAAGTATGGATCTTCTCCAATCCAAGCTGTCCATCTTCTAATAGCGTTCGGATGAAATGGTAACGGAGTTGAATATGCTTTGTCCTGGCATGAAAAGCGACATTCTTAGCTAGGTGAACGGTGCTCATACTGTCACTGTAGAGCCTCACATCCTTCTACTCCTTGCATAATCTAGCCATGAAACCCTTCAACTAAATCATCTCCTTGCTTGCCTCTGTGATGACAATGTACTCTTCTTTCATTGTAGATAGCGATACAATGTTCTATAGCCTGGAGATCTAGCTCACCACTGCACTACCTAATGTATAGACATAGCCTATAGTTCTTCTCTTGTTATCAAAATCTCATTCAAGATCTGAGTCTACATATCCCTACAAAATGATATAAGATCTTTCAAAGCATAGAGCTTTGTCTACTGTACCTTTCAGATACCTAAGGATCCACTTGACTGCATCCCAATGGTGCTCTTTTGGGTTTCCCATAAATCTGCTGACCATTCTTACTGCATGGGTAATATCCAGTCTTGTGCAGATCATCACGTAAATCAAGCTCCTCATTGCCATAAGGTATCACAGTCTTGTGCAGATCATCGCATACATCAAGCTCCTCATTTACAAAGCTGAGGCATAAGGCACCTTCATGATGTGCTCCTTTTCTTCTTCAAACTTTGGTATCTATTCTTTTGATAAGCTAAAGTGAATTGCTAGGGGAGTGCACACTGGTTTTGCTTCATTCATGCTGAATCATTTTAGCACCTTTTCAACATAATTAGTTTGTGACAACTTCAGAATTACTGCACTTCTTTTCCTATGGATTATCATTCCAAGAATCTGCTTGGTCAACCCTAAGTCCTTCATGTCAAATTCTCTTGACATCTGCTCTTTCAGCATCTTTATCTTTTCCATATTTGATCTTGCGATCAACATATCATCTACATACAACAATAGAATGATATAAAGGGACTTACACTACTTTATATAACAGCAGTGATTTGCCTAGCATCTTTTGTACCCTAATTCTGACATGAACATGTCACCTTCTGTACCACTGCCTTGGCGCCTGCTTCAAGCCATAGAGGTTCTTCTTGAGCTTGCACATAAGCTCAGACTTTCTTTTTTCTTGAGCCTTGTACCCTTCAGGATGTTGCATGTAAAGCTCATATTCTAGTTCTCTATGAAGGAATATAGTTTTAACATCCATTTGCTCCAGATGCAAATCTTCAACTATAACTAAATTTAGTACAACCCTTATAGTTCTCATCTTCACAATTGGGGTAAAGATCTCACTGTAGTTGAGCCATGCCTTTATTGGAAACCTTTGACTACAAGTCTCGCTTTATAGCGCTTGCTTCCATTCATCTGTTCCTTCATCTGGTAAACCCACTTATTTTGAAGAGCTTTCTTCCCAGCTAGTAAGGTGTAGCGCCTCGCCCCGTCGCCACGCGCAAAAGATAGGTATAATCAGATCAGCGGTGGAGCGGCGCGCCACTCAGGGAGTAATATCCCGTCTCCCCGAACAGCTAAAACAAAACCCCTTTGAAGGGTTGCTGACTCAACCTTAAGGAGGGTTGAGAGCTAATACTTTAAATAAGAGTAGTATCCTTATCCTAAGTGTTAAACTGATATATACATTAGATTTGAAACACACATAAGGAATCCAATGTATGTATAAGATATCAGCATTTTTAGTATACTGATCACATCACAATACTAAGTATAAGTAGTATATAATAGAGTACAGATGCTAAGCAAACATCCAGAAACATTCATCACAAAAGTTGTATGAAAACATTTGTCTCATAAAAGAAAAAAAAATACATCCAGAATTATTACAACATTTTATTGAAATAAAACTGAACTAAGCGAAAGGTAAAGCTGAAGAAGAATCCACTAGTGCTCCACTGGCTCCTCCTGAATCTTTTGGGTGTCCTCCTGACCTGACTCAATATACTGCTCAAGATCTAGCAAATTACCGGATCCCAAAAGTATCTCATGTTAGATAATAAGTCTAACACATCGAGACTAATCTAAATAGTTCTAGTTATTCATTTAACATTTACATAATGTAATTAAATCTATAGTAATACTGTAAAGATAGTTGAAAGTATAAAACTGTATAAACTGAAGCAAAGTAAAGTAAAACTGAATACTGAAGGTAGATTAAAAATAGTAATGGATCTGAAAACTGAGTAATGATCTATAAAACTTACTGTATGTCACAAAAACTGTGCATTTGAATATGCCACAATATTGTATGCTACTGATATGCAACCAAAATATCATTGAACTACTATAAGTAGTACGGTCCAATGTATACATACATCCAGTTGGAAATACCATTTACTATGATGCTGATGCACCATGAAATTCTCCAATCAATGTATGCAATATTTTGTAACTCATAAATTATCATTGATACTCATACATCATTCTGATACTCATACATCATGCTTATGCTCATGCTCATGCTTCTAAAATACATAGGATAAATCTAAAAAAAATCCTGAAAATGCTTTGAAATCCGATAATTAATTCAATGTCTCCATTGTACAGAATACTGCTAAAAGGATTCTAACTCCTAGGTTCTAGTTTGATAATTGGTTAAAGTTGAGAGTTTACTTACAGTTTATATATCAAACTAAGCCGTTAAATGACTTAATTACAAGCATACTTAGTGGTCTATGCAAAGTGACTTAAGATATTTAGTTTGCTTAAACTGCACTTATCGAAGCGCATTACGATAGGAGGGAGAACCCGGTCGCAGTTTATATCTCAAACTAAGGATCTTGTTCATTAATTGTAACACTCTTAGTCTTGGAAGATTTACTCTAATGAGACTATATTCATCTAATCACTCGGGATAACACCTAGTCATAAGTCCACATTGGAGTAAATTAACCAATCCTGAATATTACTAAGATAATCTAGTACTATGGGTATACTCTACTACACCAACCAACAACTTGGGTTCAAAAAATTCTATTTAATCAATAAGGATTTATCAAGACTATTAGTTCCTATGCTAAATAGGTAAGTCCTATACAAGGCTCCAAGAAGAGGGTGATCAAGGATCACTAAATATGAGTTCTACCACATTCTAATATCTTAAGTGATTCCTACCATGAGAGGATAAGATTAACTTCTAAGGTTAAGGGATCATCTAAGCTTCTACCTCAACGAGTTATACAAAATTCCCCTACCTTAATGTATATTTAAATTTAGGTCTTTAAAAGATTTTAGAGGCCATCATATGCTGAGATACTTAAGATCTCATACCCTTAATTCTGAAGCTAACATGTTAGGTTCCATTTAATAGTTAGGTTTAGAGTGACTAGATCAGATGATTAAGTCATTTGATCATATCCTATTCTAAGATTATGAGATTTAAATCAAGGATGTTATTAGAGTCAGATCAATTATTAAATCAATTTAGTTTTATTATCTTTTTATGCTAGTAGTCTTATTTAGGAGAAAATCAAGGATCTTAAGTTTAGATTCAGATTAATTAATCACATAAATTTATCAATAATATTAACATGTCTAATTCAAATGTTTAAGATCAATACCAAATTAGATGCATTATTAGAATAATGTCAATTTCCTTATCTTGTAATCAAGTCAATTTAATTAAGGATTTAAGAGTTTGAATCTTAATCAACTAGATTAGGGTTTGACCCCTTACTCATGCCCAATTAAGATCAAATGTTTATTTATAAATCAAATGTGAAATTAGTGAATTTGGGATGTATTATTGGTGGCAATGTTAGACCTAGATCAAGTCTTAATAGCTTGATCAAAGTCTTAAAACTTCTTAAGTTAATTATGATGACTAAGTTCTCCATTTTTGATTTATTCAATTTATACATCCTAAATTTGCATACTTGATTTCAATACATCTCCCTTACTGTTATGAATCATATTAATAGAAAAATTTTAGAAACCAAAAAGTAATTAGTGTTAATCAAACCCTAAATCAATCCAAAAGGATTAGCACATAACTACAAATCTAACCATCAGAAATTCATACAATTTGGCTCATAAGTTCTATCTTATCATATAATTAATCAGAGACTAAGTTTGCTAAAATCCAATGTTACAAACCCTAATTTTCACTAATCATGGTTTAACAAGATTAGGACATAAATTGAAATACAGAGATTAAAAAAATAAATCACTTAGCACATTCATTCTACTCTGCATAAGAAAACTAATTGCACCCTAATCATGCAATTTGGATAAGAAATGAGCCATATGGGTCTATATTAAGGTTTTTGACATAAGGGGAATTTTAGTAAATTACACCTAATGAAATATGAATTTTTATGTAGTTTACTATTGGTTGATATTCAAGGATTCTATAGAGTCAAAGAACACTAAATTTTGAAGTCTAATGAATTAGTTATAGCTATTTTAATTTCCAAGGGCATTTTGCTAATTTTCTAAACTAAGGGGTTAAAAAGCTAACTTTTTCATTTGATGTTTAAATTCATCAAACTTAGTGTCTATGGATTCCCTATATCACACTGAGTATTTTAACTGGGAGTAGATCCAAATTGGACTTCAATTGGTCAAGTTATGACCTAATTAAGGTTAGGGGTATTTTGGTCATTTTCTAATTTTTCTAGGGTTCAGAACCTAAATATTATCTTAGATTATTGTTGGTACTAAAATTATAAGCTATTAACACTTAAAAGGTTTGGATTTGGAGTATAAATGACTAAGAGATGATCAAATGAATTTTCTAAACGCTACGGCGCGCTGTAGCGCTTGTCGGTGATTTCACCTGTGCGAAAACCATGAAGGGTCACATTTTGAGCTAAAATACATTCAATTCAGTGCATTCCATGAGCAATTCCATATATCAATGGAAAGGTTTTTTCGATACCTTTCTATTGTCACCAAAATCGACACAAATAGATCATTCTAGCTATATGAACAATAGTGATAAAGGCAGGGATATGCAGAATAGACGAAAAATAGAGCATGAGGTATATTACTTTGAAGAACTAAAATGGCTTCCATACTTAATCATGGATGTCTAAATATGCGAATAAGCATAATAAAGGATTGAAATGACCAAGGAAGAAGAACAAATGGATATAAGGAGAGTAAATAAAAGGGTACCTTAGCCTTTGAGAGAGGAAGAAAAAACCTTTATTTTCCTCAAGACCTTTGAGGGAGGGAAGCTCCTTTGTCAGCACCAAGCTCAACAATAGGGGAAATAGAGAGGAAGCTTTTAACTTGGCAGCAAACAAAATAAGGAGGGCTGAGGTTTCTCTTTAAAAAAGAAGAAGGAAGGGGAATGCCATGAGCTAGAGAGTTATAAGGTAAGGGGAGGGGGATGACCTTAGCCATTAAGCATTGCAATTAAGAAGGGGGAGGAGAGGGATGACCTCAGCTTTCAATGTGCAATAGGGAGGTAAGGGGTCAGCCAAATGAAGGGAGATGGCCAGCCAAAATTTAGGAGAGATATGGAAAGAGAAAAAGTAAATTAAGGAATAATTAATTATTATTCCTAATTTTTAATTTATTAAAAATTCAAATTAAATAAACGTGTTCCGAAAAATTCTAAAACGTCACCCCTAGCTAATTTGGGGTGAGAAATTCAATGGCGAAGTCAAAATTTGATTCTGACGATTATTTAATTATTCCATTTTTCGGTGCATTTAATAATATTAAAATATTCCCAAAAATTCGACGACTTCCAAATACGTCCAAAACATCACCCCTAGCTAATTGGGGGGTGACAATCGCAACGGCAAAGTTAGATTTTGATTTCAAGGTCAAAATAAATACCTTAATTTTCTAATTAATTAAATATTAAAATAATCAAATATTAGATTTAGCTCTGAATCGTGCTAAATTCTTAAGAATTGATTTTAATAGCTAGATGAAATTAACAGAATGATAATTAAGATATGATTAGGCTTAAATTAAGCTGAGTACAGCCTTGGGTTGTTACAGACTCCCCCACTTAAAAATGATGTCGTCCTCGACCTCATTATTGGGATGGGAAAGATAAAACGTAGAAAATTAAGAACGAAACTTTTGAATCTTAAAATTACCTAAACTTTCAAAGAGACATGGATATTTCTATTGCATATCAGCCTCTTTTTCCCAAGTGGATTCTTCGATAGAGAGATTACCCCACTGAACTCTTACCATAGGGATAGAACAATTTCTTAGTTGCCTTTAATCACGAACTAAGCTCTCGATAGGCTCTTCCATATAGGAAAGATTCGGCTGAAGGGATACTGTTGGAAGTTGGATTAGGTGTGAAGAATTATGAAGGCACCTCCGTAGAGAGGAGATGTGGAACACATTATGAACTGTAGATAAATATTCATGAAGGTTTAATCAATACATTGTCGAACCAATTTTCTCTATTACGTCGAACAGTCCGACTTAGCGAGGACTGAGCTTCCTAGCTACGCTGAAGCGAAATACACCCTTCATTGGGCTTACTTTGAGATACACAAAATCTCCAACATTAAATTCCAGAGAACGATGATGGGCATTGTGATATTTACTCTGGCAATCTTGAGCTGCTTTAATTCTCTACTGGATCAATTCACTTTCTTATTTATTTCTTCGACTAAATCTGAACCATACAGCTAAACACTGCCTATTTTAAATCACGTTAAGGGCATACTGCATTTTCTACCGTATAATGCTTCATACGGAGCCATGCCGATACTTGATTGGAAACTGTTGTTATAAGCAAATTCAACTAAGGGATTATGATCTTCCCAAAAACCTTCGAAATCCAAAATGCATAGGCGAAGAAGGTCTTCAAGAATTTGATTAACTCGCTCAGTTTGACCATTTATTTGGGGGTGAAAAGCGGTGCTCATGGCTAGGGTAGTTCCCAAGTCTTAACACATGGCTTTCCATAATTTAGAAGTGAATCGACTATTACGATCGGATACAATAGACCTTGGAATTCCATGAAGTCTGATGATTTCCTTGATATACAGCTTTGCCAATTTCTCCACAGAATCGGTTTGACACATCGGAATGAAATGTGCCGATTTGGTCAATCGATCGACAATGACCCAAATTGAATTAGCACCAGATCTTGATTTGGGTAAACCCATTACGAAATCCATAGAAATATTTAACCACTTTCATTCAGGTATTACTAGAGGAGGGAGAAGTCCCCAGGCTTCTGATATTCAGCCTTGACTAGATTACAGGCATGTCACTTCGATATAAATTCAGCCTCATTTTTCTTCATTCCAGGCCACTAGAATGATTTCTTTAGATCTTGATACATCTTAGTACTACTAGATATACTTGGTAACAAGAATTATGACCTTCCACTAAAATCACTTGATGCATTGATTTGGGAATCCATGGGCAATCTACTTGATAGAATACCGATTAATCCATAATTTATATCCTAATTAAAGGAAAATGTCATTCATTTCTCATATTAAAACTGCTTCCTTAATTTTATTTTACTTATCTTTTCAGAAAAAATGCCTATCCAACTAAGTCTGAGCAATTTGAACAAATTTCCAAAATTCCTAAAGGAAAACCGCTGCCGCGCGCTGCAGCGAGCCATTTTGCGAAATGAAGCGCCATAGCGCATTGCAGCGGAGCCCTTTGCGAAGCGCTGGCACCACAGTGTGCTGCAGCGGAGCACTTTGCAAAGTGCTGGCACCACAGCGCACTGCAGCGGTCCAGCTTGCGAATCGCTGGCGCCACAGCGCACTGCAGCGGAGCCCTTTGCGAATCACTGGAGCCACAGCGCGCTGCAGCGGAGCCCTTTGCAAATCGCTGAAGCCACAGCGCGTTGCAGCGGAGTACTTTGTGGAGCGCAGGTGCCACAGCAAAGCCGTTTGCAAAGTAGCTAGGGCCACAACGCGCTGTAGTAGTCCAGCTTGCGAAGCGCTGGCTCCACATTGCGCTGTAGCATGCCATTTTGCGAAATCAGGTGCCTTAGTGCGATGCAAGGGAGCTTTTTGAAAAATTGTTTACGCTATAGCGCGCTGTAGAGCACTACAGCGCGCTGCAGCGACCCGTCGAATTTTTTTTTTCTGAGCAGAGCATTAAATATGGCTGGGACAAGAGCCCCAACCAGCACCTTGTCTCTAGCCATCATTCCCTCTGCGGCAACTACATTTTTTTAAGGGGAAAATAGTCTTCTTGAGGTGATGTGGAGAATTATCAATGGAAAAGTAATAGTCTTTTCATCCCTCAAGTGGATTTTGCCATCATTGCACCAGAATTTTTAAAAGGCAAATGCAGATTTTGAAATGAGATGATGAAGTAGCAGCCCTCCTCTATAAAAACCACTTCTCTTGACTTAAGAGAGGTTCCCAACTTAGCTCACTACAGCCTAAGTAAAGAGAGGGCTGCATAGAGGAGAAGGAGAACTCTCCAAAGGTGAAAGAGCTCATCTTGCTAAGGAGAAGGAGAAGAAAGGCAGTACTAGGGACCTAAGAGAAGCAACTTCAAGCAAGAAGAAGAGGAGTCCGGAGAACTTCCCAAATGAACATTCCTAGTATTTTCTAAACTCTTTCTTGTGTGTTTTTTTTCTTAGTTGATCATGAAAGAGTCTTTATCCACGTATGTATTCTTTTTCATCTCTTTTGTAATGGAGAGCTAAATCTCCCTTGGGGAGGGTTGGGGCAATCCCAAATGTATTGATAGATATTATAATTGTATAAAGTTTTTCTCAAGTTTTAATAAAAAATTATGAACTCAATGCCTTGTTAAAGAAATAAGAGGACTATTGTGGACTTGAATGTGGACCAAAAGACATAGGATTAATTGAACTCAAGGACTATTTTGTTTTGCGCTCCATAGCTCACCTTAGTTTTGATGCTAGATTTATGAGCACATGAGAGCTTAGAACTATGTGAGAAAGTTCTTGAGCTTAGTGCACCTTAATCTATGCTAAACTAATGAGTTGAAGTGTGTGATGCTAAGACCCACTAATGGAGCTCTGTTGCTCAGCGTACTTGAGAGAGGGAATGGATTTGTTGAGTGCTCATGAACAAGGTGACATAGTTATTGAGCCCAATGAAATCACTCACTCATCTAAACTATGCTTGAGGCGCATGAAGCTCTTAGTGTAATCAATGCTTATAAGATCTTAAACTTTATAACCCTCATATCCATGATCAAGAGATGAGATAAAAAAAAAATCTAAAATATTATAAAGGTCTATGTGTTGAAATAGAACCGACTGTGTGTTCATTTCATGCACGAGACTTAAACTTGTAATTCTTTGAATTATAACTCTAAGAAGAATAATGTGCACATGACTAAAGAACTAATGAACACTTGAGGAATCGTTATACATAAGTTATCTATCATATCATGTGGGAGAAACCCAACTCTCCTATTCCTTTTATCAAAAGTATTTTCTACTAAGTGTTGTCATGCTTGTTCAGGAACCAACACTAATTAATACACGTATAGCTTAAACATTAGTGATCATAGATATATCTTAGTAACAAAACATCCAATTCTCTGTGGTTCGATAAATCCCAGAAATTCAAACTTCCCACTTATTACTTCAGACCACCTACACTTGCGTGAAAGCGTAGACGTATTTTAGGTCTGTTAAGTTTTTGGCGCCGTTGCTGGGGAATTTGAACTTGTTTCGTATTAAGGATAATTTATCAATAATTAGTGATTTAAGCAATTTCTTGCATATACGCTTAATTTTTTATTTTTGTAATTAAAAAGTACTAAGCATTTATTTTTCTATTTTCTTTTATTATTGCTGAATTTGTTCTTGATAGCCTAACTTCTATTTGTACAGATTATCTTTTTGACCCTAAAATTGAGAGAACCTACTTGTAGGCTAGGAGAGAACTTAATAATTTACTAAGCCAATAAACCGTTATGGAAAATTATAATGAAAATCGTGGAGAGCCATTAGGAGTGCTTAGGGGAATAGCACTGAGAGACTACGCACTACCCACTATTAGGGGAATTCCCCATGCTATTGTAAGGCATAATATAGAAGCCAATAACTTTGAGATCAAATCTTCCACTTTGAGCATGGTTCAAAATAACCAGTTTGGAGGATTGGCCACTGAAGACCCTAATTCACATATTTCAACTTTCCTTGAAATTTGTGACACCTTCAGATTCAATGGCATCTCTGAAGACGATATTAAATTAAGGCTTTTCCCATTATTTTTAAGAGATAGAGCCAAAATTTGGCTCAGCTCTCTCCCAAGCGACTCAATCCGGACCTGGGATGATTTGTCTAAGAAATTCTTAGCCAAGTATTTCCCTCCAGTGAAAACCGCTCGGCTGAGAATTGAGATAACCAATTTCACTCAGTTGGAAGGTGAGACACTGTACGACGGGTGGGATAGATTTAAAGAGTACTTGAGGCGATGCCCACATCATGGGTTTCCCTTATGGATGCAAGTTTAAACCTTTTACAATAGTTTAAATGCTCTTACAAGGACTCACATCGATGTGGCCACCGGAGGCTCTATCAGTAGTAAAACCCAAGAAGAGGCTTATGACCTCTTAGAAGAAATGACAAATAATGCTTACCAATGGCCTATATAGAGGAATGATCACCATAATAAAAATGAATGTAACTCACTTGGAAATTCACAACAAATCCTTGAGCTCCAAACCAAATCTCTCAACTCAATAAAAAGTTGGAATATGGGTATGTTAATTCATGTCAGGAGAAAGATGGAGAGTTAAGAAATGTCAATGTAATCATGAATCATGGAAGGAATACAGAGAGATTGGAAAGCTCGATTATTGAATTTAGAACCTCCACAACCGAATTCATGAATAAAACTGACGCCACCTTAAACAGGCACGAACACGCTCTTTTAAGGCAAGAGGAATCAGTAAAAAGGATAGAATAAAAGCTAAAAGAAATCATGAAATACTTAGAGAAACCTTCATTAGTGGGAGTCATTTGTGAGTATGAAAAGGAGTCGGGGAACGCAATAACCCTAAGAAGTGGAAAAATTACAAGGCCGGTCGTAAGAGAGGAGAGTCATAAAAATATAGCGACGCTTGAGAGGAAAAGAGGGAGGAAGAAGAAACGATCATAAATGAGAGGAATGATGTTAGGGATTTAGAAAAGGAAGAACCTAGAGATCAACTTAAGTAAATCCCTCATATACCATATCCTCAATGAATGGCTAGGGAGAAACTTGATCTCCAACACCACAAATTCCTAGAATCTCTTAAAACTCTTCATATAAATATCCCTTTCGCAGAAGCTCTTGAGAAAATGCTTAGTTATGTTAAATTTATGAAAGACATCCTCTCAAATAAAAGGAAGATTGATGAAAAGGAGACTGTAGCATTAACAGAAGAATGTAGTGCAATCCTTCAGAGGAAGATTCCCATTAAAAAGAAGGATTTAGGGAGTTTCACTATCCATTACACCATTGGAAGCCAATCCTTCTAAAAAGCCCTTTATGATCTAGGTGCATCCATTAATTTGATGCCATTTTACATATTCAAGAAGTTAGAAATTGATCACTTAAAACCCACCTCTGTCTCCTCCAATTCGCCGATAGATCCGTAAAATCCCCCTTAGGAATTGTGGAGAATGAGCTTGTGAAGGTAGACAAGTTCATTTTTCCTGCCAATTTCATAATCTTGGATATGGAAGATGAAGATCAAGAAATTCCCATCATCCTAGGAAGTCCCTTCTTGGCCACCGGAAGAACTTTGATTAATGTAGATAAATGGGAATTGAGGTTGGGTTATGGGGATGAGGAGATTAAATTTCATGTGAATGATTCTATGAGGCACCCATCTAAGCCCAATGAAGGTTGTTGGAAAATCAAGTTACTAGAAGAAGCTTTGTAAATGGGAGAAGTGGGAGAAGAGAGAATGTTAGAAAAGGAGGAAGATGAGGACCCCACCGACAAGGAGGTGATTGAGGAATTGGTTAAGGAGCAAAAAATAATTCAGCCTTCTATAATTTGCCCTCCATAACTAGAATTGAAACCTCCGCACTCTCACTTAAAATACACTTATCTAGGGGAAAATGAATCTGTTCCTGTGATAATCTCCTCCTTGTTAACTCAGCATCAAGAAAGTATTTTATGTAAGGCATTAAAAGAGCACAAGAGAGCAATTAGTTGGAGTATAGCTGATCTGAAGGGGGTTAGTCCAACTCTTTGCATGCACTGAATCCTTTTGGAGGATAACTCCAACCCATCAATTGAGCCCCAACAGTGTTTAAACCCCAACATAAAAGAAGTAGTTCACAAGGAAATCATTATACTCTTAAATGCTGGAATCATTTTCCCCATTTTTGATAGTCCTTGGGTAAGCCCTATACATGTGATTTCCAAAAAGAGTGGGATAATAGTTATTCTCAATAACAATAATGAACTGATTCCCACTATAATGGTGATCGGATGGAGAGTGTGCATTGATTATAGGAGATTAAATAAAGCCACTCATAAGGACCATTATCCCCTTCCATTTATTGACCAAATGCTTGATAGATTGGCTGAGAATCCCTATTTCTATTTTCTTGATGGGTATTCAGGATATAATCAAATCCTTATTTCACCTGAGGACCAAGAGAAAACAACTTTTACCTGCCCCTTTGGGACATTGGCCTTTAGTAAAATGCCCTTCGGATTATGCAATTCCCCATCCACTTTTCAACGTTGTATGATGGCTATCTTTTCTGACATGATAAGGGAGTTTTTGGAAATCTTTATGGATGACTTTTTTGTTGTCAGGAGCTCTTTCAATCATTGCTTAATCAATCTAGGAAAGGCTTTAAAAAGATGTAAAGAATCAAATTTAGTCTTAAATTGGGAAAAATGTCATTTTATGGTGGAATAAGGTATTGTCCTTGGTCATTTAATTTCTAGTAGAGGGATAGAAGTTAATATGGCCAAGGTTGAGGTAATTGAAAAACTTCCCCCTCCCATCAATGTAAAAGGAATTAGAAGCTTCCTTGGGCATGCAGGTTTTTATAGAAGATTTAACAAGGACTTCTCCAATATAAGTTTGCCACTTTGCAGATTATTTGGGAAGGATGTCGAGTTCAATTTTGATGAAAATTGTTTAAAAGGTTTTAATGCCATAAAAACTTCTATAATCTCTGCTCCAATAATTTCTACTCCAAATTGGGATTCACCTTTTGAAATTATGTGTGATGTGAGTGACCTTGCAGTTAGTGTTGTCCTTGGGCAGCGAAAGGAGTGAATCTTCTATCCAATCTATTATGCTAGTAAGCTCCTTGACGATGCTCAAAGAAATCATGCTACCAGAAAAGAAACTCCTAGCTGTCATCTTTGCCTTCAATAAATTTAGGTTATATGTCATGCAGCTATTAAGTATCTCCTTCAAAAGAAAGAAGCAAAACCTCGCTTGATACGTTGGGTGTTACTCTTACAAGAGTTTGGTCTAGAAATTCGAGATAAGAAAGGGAGTGAAAATGTGCTTGCTGATCATTTATCTAGATTGACCCACCTCGATAATGATAAGTTGACCAAAATTAATGAAACATTCCCCGATGAGAAACTTTATGCTATTGCTTCAAATCATTCCCCTTGGTTTGCTAACTTTGCAAATTATCTTGCAGGAGGAGTCATACCAAAAGACATGAGCTACCAACAGAGAAAAAAATTCTTCGCTGACATTAAGAACTACTTTTGGTATGATCCCTTTTTGTACAAATATTACAATGATCAACTCCTAAGGAGATGTGTTCCTGACTCTGATATTAGAAATATTCTCTATCATTGTCACACATCTCTGTATGGTGGGCACCATGGGATTGAGTGAACAATTGCAAAGGTGCTTCAATCCGGATTATTTTGGCCCACTTGTTCAAAAATGCTGCTGACTTTGTCAAGAGTTGTGATAAGTGCCAAAGAATAGGAAATTTAAGCAAAGGGATGAGCTCCCTTTGAATGGAATTTTTGAAGTGGAGTTATTTGATGTGTGGGGAATTGACTTCATGGGACCATTTCCTTTATCCCAAACCAATATGTATATTCTTATGGCGCTGGAATATGTGTCCAAATGGGTTGACGTGTTAGCATGTGTGAACAACGATGCTAAAACTGTAATTAAATTTCTCATAGAACATGTGCTAGCTAGATTTGGGACACCTAGATTTCTAATCAGTGATGGGGGAAAACATTTCTGCAATAGGCAGTTGGAAAATGTATTAAAAAGCTATGAGATGAGACATAAATGGGTACTCCCTACCACCCTCAAACTACTGGGTAGGTTGAAGTCTCAAACAGGGAGCTTAATCAAATTTCTGAGAAAACTATGAATCAAAATAGAAAGGATTGAACTTCAAAGCTTCTAGATGCACTATGGGCATATAGAATTTCTTTTAAAACCCCTTTAGGAATGTTTCCTTTTAAGCTAATTTATGGTAAATCATGTCATCTTCCGGTAGAATTGGAGCATCGTGCCTTTTGGGCAGTAAAAAAATTGAACTTTGACTCTCAAAAAGCAGGCGCACAAAGAATGCTACAATTAAATGGGCTTGATGAATTCAGAGTAAACGCCTATGAGAATACAAAATTCTATAAAGAGAAAACTAAAAAATGGCATGATAAGCTGATCAAGCAAAGACATTTTCAACCTGGAATGAAAGTACTGCTTTTTAACTCTAGATTAAAATTATTTCCTAGAAAATTGAAGTTAAGATGGACAGGACCATTTACTGTCACTAAGGTTTTCCCTCATGGAGCAGTGGAAGTAGCTTTGAACGATGGCACTTTTAAGGTAAGTGGGAATCATCTTAAGATGTACTTGGAGGAAGGTATCTTACAAGAAAAGGGAGGATGGACCCTTCATGACCTCCCAAATGAAGGTATTACTTAATTGAGCTTACTCGTGTCGGGCTGAGACATTAAAACAAGCGTTTATTAGGAGGCAGCCCAAGAATAAATAGGTTGTATTTTTTTATTTTGCATCATTTGTTTTTGTACTTTTGTTTTTTGTGTGTTTTATTTTGAGGAATTTAAATTATGGATCATCATATTCCTAATTCTCTCTAGAATTTGAAAATGAAAAATTTTTCTGAGTTTTCCAAGAAATAAAAGTCACAAAAATATCAATAAAGAAAATGATATGAAATAAAATGGGTGCTTAACAAAAAGTGATCAATACGTTGACAGCATTAAATCTTTGAACTAAGGAATAAATTAAGGTTAATCTAATCTCCAAAAATTTAAATCAATGCTAAGGACTAAGTGTGGGGGAAAGCTTTGGACCTAAAAACTAGAGATTATGGCAAGTAATCTAACAGAGTGTGCTAGGCCCCCATAGGAATTCATGATCACAAAGATTTGATTTGGGATGAAGAAAAATATCTCTCCCTAAGAATGAAAAGAGAAAAACATAAAAATAAGGATGATGAAAAATATCTCTCCCAAATGAAAGAAATGAAAAATGATGATGAAACATATCTCTCCTTTAATCTTATCATCTTTGTGATTCATAAGAAGGAGCACATATGGCACAAAACTCTTGATTGTTTTACTACCTCTATAGTCTAAGTATTCCAAAGAACCTTCCCCATTACCTATTAATAATCATAAATACAAATACTTGGAGATTAATTTATTAACCTTAGTTCATATCCAAAATTAGAAAATTTAATGTCAAATGATTTTGGTCATTTCAATTAAGCACCTGCCTTGAATTGCTCATAAAAAATTTAATTGATATATTTTGTTGACTTTCATACATAAGAAACAAAAAAATACCATTTTAAGCTTACTTGAGGATGAGCAAGAATTTAAGTGTGGGGGTGTGATGAATCCATAATTTATATCCTAATTAAAGGAAAATTTCATTCATTTCTCATATTAAAAATGCTTCTTTAATCCTATTTTGGTTATATTTTTAAGAAAAATGCCTATCCAATGAAGTCTGAGCAGTATGAACAAATTTCCAAAATTCCTAAAGAAAAACCGCTGCCACGCACTGCAGCGCGCTGCAGCGAGCCATTTTACAAAATCAGGTGCCATAGCGCGCTGCAGTAGAGCCCTTTACGAAGCACTAGTGCCACAGCGCTCTGCAGCGGAGCACTTTGTGAAGCGCTAGAGCCACAGCGTGCTGCAGTAGTTCAGCTTGCGAATCGCTGGCGCCGTAGCGCGCTGCAGTGGAGCGATTTGCGAAATAGCTCGCACCACAGTGTACTGCAGCGGTCCAGCTTGCGAAGCGCTGGCACCACAGTGTACTGCAGCGGTCCAGCTTGCAAAGCGCTGGTGCCACAGTGCACTGTAGCGTGTCATTTTGCGAAATTGGGCGCCATAGCGCGCTGCAGCGGAGCCTTTTGCGAAATCATATACGCTATAGCGCGCTGCAGCGTCCCTTCACTATATGAGCCAAAAATGACCCAGCGTGCCATAGTGGCCCACTTTGCAAAAATTTTCGCTATAGCACGCTGCAGCGGCCCACCAAAAAAGTTTCTGAGTAGAGCATTAAATGCGGCTAGGACAAGACCCCCAACCAGCACCTTGTCTCCAGCCATCATTCCCTCTGCAGCAGCTACATTCTTTTAAGGGGAAAATGGTCTTCTTGAGGTGATATGGAGAATTATCAATGGAAAAGTAATAGTCTTTTCATCCCTCAAGTGGATTTTGCCATCATTGCATCAGAATTTATAAAAGGCAAATGCAAATTTTGAAATGAGATGATGAAGAAGCAGCCCTCCTCTATAAATACTACTTCTCTTGACTTAAGAGAGGTTCCCAACTTGGCTCACTATAACCTAAGTAAAGAGAGGGCTGCATAGAGGTGAAGGAGAACTCTCCAAGGGTGGAAGAGCTCATCTTGCTAAGGAGAAGGAGAAGAAAGGCAGCATTAGGGACCTAAGAGAAGCAACTTCAAGCAAGAAGAAGAGGAGTCCGGAGAACTTCCCAAAGGAACATTCCTAGTATTTTCTAAGCTCTTGCTTGTGTGTTTTTTTCTTAGTTGATCATGAAAGGTTCTTTATCCATGTATGTATTCTTTTTCATCTCTTTTGTAATGGAGAGCTAAACTTCCCTTGGAGAGAGTTAGGGTAATCCCATATGTATTGATAAATATTATAATTGTATGAACTTTTCCTCAAGTTTTAATAAAAATCATAAACTCAATGCCTTGTTAAGGAAATAAAAGGACTATTGTGGACTTGAATGTGGACCAAAGGATAAAGGGTTAATTGAACTCAAGGACTATTTTGTCTTGCGCTCCATAGCTCACCTTAGTTTTGATGCTAGATTTATGAGTGCATGCGAGCTTAGAACTATGTGAGAAAGTTCTTGAGCTTAGTGCACCCTAACCTATGCTCAACTAATGAGTTGAAGCATGTGATGCTAAGACCCATTAATTGAGCTCCATTGCTCAATGTACTTGAGAGAGGGAATGGATTCATTGAGTGCTCATGAACGAGGTGACATAGTCCTTGAGCCCAATGAAATCACTCACTCATCTAAACCATGCTTGAGGCACGTGAAGCTCTTAGTGGAATCAATGCTTATAAGATCTTAAACTTTATAACCCTCATCTCCATGAACAAGAGATGATATAAAAACTACAAATCTAAAATCTTATAAGGGTTTATGTGCTGAAATAGAACCGACTGTGTATTCATTTCATACACGAGACTTGAACTTGTAATTCTTTAAATTAAAACTCTAAGAAGAATAATGTGCACTTGACTAAGGAACTAATGAATGCTTGAGGAATCATTATACATAAGTTATCTATCATATCATGTGGGAGAAACCCAACTCTCATCTTCCTTTTATTAGAAGTATTTTCTACTAAGTGTTGTCATGCTTGTTCAGAAACCAACATAAATCAATACATGTATAGCTTAAACATTAGTGATCGTAGATATACCTTAGTAATAAAATATCCAATTCTCTGTGGTTTGATAAATCCCAGAAATTCAAACTTCCCACTTATTACTTCAGACCACGTACACTTGTGTGAAAGTGCAGATGTATTTTAGGTTAGTCAATTACATTACCTCGTAGTTGCAGGTCGAATCGGCGACCACTTTCAATTTCACTTTTAAACTTTTGATAGTCCTCATCTTTCATTTGGGAGAAGGAGACATCATGGTGAAACGTTGGTTCAACGATACTCATAGATATTAGTACATTTAACATATCACCATAAGTTGGCCTGATATCAAGCCTTTTGAATTTTTCCTTTAAAGGACTTGAAGCTATTAAGAAGGAAAGCGTAGCATGATGACTGAGCGCATAGATATTAGTACATTTAACATATCACCATAAGTTGGCCTGATATCAAGCCTTTTGAATTTTTCCTTTAAAGGACTTGAAGCTATTAAGAAGGAAAGCGTAGCATGATGACTGAGCGCATTGGCTATAACATTCGCTTTCCTCGGATGATACTAGATTGATAAATCATAATCGCTTATTAACTCAAGCCATCTTCGCTGACGATAGTTGAGTTCATGTTGAGTGAAAATATACTTTAAGCTATGATGATCTGTAAATATGGAACATTGGAAACCATACAAATAATGATGCCAAATCTTTAAAGCAAAGACTACGACAGCCAATTTGAGATCGTGAGCCGGAAAATTCTTTTCATGTGGTTTTAACTGACGAGATACGTAGGTAATAACATTTCCTTCCTGCATTAGCACACAACCCAAGCCTATCCCTGAAGCATCAGTATAGACTTGGTAGTTCAAACCTTCTTTGGGTAAGGCAAGAACTGGGGCAGAAGAAAGAACATCTTTTAACGATTGAAAGGCATTCTCACATTTTGGACTCTAGACGAATGGCACTGCCTTCTGAGTCAACTTTGTGAGAAGAGAAGCTATCTGTGAAAAGCCTTTGATGAATTTTCTATAATACCCTGCCAAACCCAAAAAGCTTCAGATATCAGTCACAGACTTTGACTGTGACCAATCCTGAACATCGCTAACTTTATTTTCATCTACTTTAATTTCTTGCGAATCTATGATGTGGCCTAGAAAAGCGACTGAGTCAAGCCAAAATTAGCACTTGGAATATTTTGCATAAAGCTCATGGTTTTGGAGATCTTGTAGAACTAATCTTAAGTGCTTCTCATGATCAGCACTACTTTTTGAATAAATCAAGATATCATCAGTGAAGACTATGATGAATTTATCTAAATATGTTTTTAGTACTCACTGCATTAAATCCATAAAGATGGACGGCACATTTGTTAAGCTGAAAGACATCACCAGGAACTCATAATGTCCATAGCAAGTTCTGAATGCTGTCTTTTCTATATCCGCATCTTTAACTCTTAGCTGATGATAACCAGATCACAGATCGATCTTGGAAAATACCTTAGCTCCAGATAACTGATCGAATAGATCATCGATTCGCGGTAACGGGTATTTATTCTTGATAGTTACTATGTTCAATTCTCTATAATCGATGCACATTCTCATCAATCCATCTTTCTTTTTCACGAATAAAACTAGCGCTCCCCAAGGAGATGAAATCGGTCGAAGAAGACCTTTTTCTAGCAGCTCTTCCAGTTGTTTGTTCAACTCTTGCAACTCCTTAGATGCCATATGATATGAAACTTTTGATAATGGTTGGGTTCCTGGAATTAATTATATTGCAAATTCCACTTCTCTAACTGGAGGAAGACTGGGTAGGTCTTCAGGAAAAACATCAAGAAATTCACAAACTATTCAGTTTTCAGAAATAGGCACGACTTCTTTCTTCTCTCCTAATATTGTTATGAGATATGCATCACATCCCTTTCTGACTAGCCTTTCTGCTTTCATTGCATTGATCAACAATGCTTGGGTGCTAAATTTTCCAATGAAAGTTTTTGATTGGCTTCCACTACTCAAAGTGATTTTCTTCTTTTGGCAATTTATGGAAGCCCCATGTTCACTCAACCTATTAATGCCTTGGATTATGTCAAAGTTTGCTATTGGTAATATAACCAATTTAGCTCCATATTTCTGTTCACCGATAGGAATATCTGTGCTACAAAATTGCTGGGATTGCATGCGGGCTCCGGAAGGTAGCCTGATACTGAATGAGTTTGCTAGCCGATATGTTGGTGGCTTAAGGGTAAACTGATATAAAAGCAAGATGTTATATGAAATCTAATGACATCAGCTACAATATTCTGCCCTAAATGCAGCACACAAATCATCAAATGTTACTAATCAGATCCTTCCTAGATAACCTTCTATCTGTCCAATACTCGACAAATGATCCAAGGTAGTAGAGTGAACTGAATTGCTAATATTCCATACCTAAAGTTTCATTAAATCATTTATTCTAAGTTTCCAATTATTTTGGTTATAAGTATTTAATTCGTATAGTTTACTTCTTTAAGGTTAATTCAGATCCTAAGATATCATTTGTCACTCATATTTATCATTTAGCCATATCTTACTCATTTATGATTCGTTTAATTCATAAGGTGTCATTTCCAGATATTTTTAGTTTCATTTCTAAGATTTCAGTAAGATGAACTATGGATGCTACTTTTCTTACACTTAGTAATTGTGATCCTATCTATTGCAGGGAATGGATCATAAAGTAGATAGGAATATTTCCTTATCTGACACCTTATGATATTTCTCTGATACCAACTGTAGCACCCCACCCCGTCACTGTGCGCAAAAAGATAGGTATAATCAGATCGGTGGTGGAGCGGCGCGCCACTCGGGGAGTAATATTCCGTCTCCTCGAATAGCTGAAACAAAAATCATTTGAAGGGATATTTACTCAACCTCAAGGAGGGTTGAGAGCTAATACTTAATATAAGAATAGTATCCTTATCCTAAGTATCAGATTGATACATACATTAGATTTGAAACACACATAAGGAATCTAATGTAAACATAAGATATGAGCATTTCCAGTATACTGATCACATTATAATACTAAGTATAAGTAGTATATAATAGAGTGTAAAAGCTAAGCAAACATCCATAAACATTCATCACAGAAGCTGTATGAAAACATTCATCTCAAAAAAGAAAAGAAAATACATCCAGAATTATTATAATATTTTATTGAAACAGACATAAAAGCTAGTACTAAACTGAACTAAGCGATAGGTAAAGCTGAAGAAGAGTCCACTAGTGCTCCACCGGCTCCTCCTGAATCTCCTGGGTGTCCTCCTGACTTGACTCAATATACTGCTCAAGATCTAGCAAATTACTAGATCCCAAAAGTACCTTGTGTTAGACAATAAGTCTGACACATCGAGACTAATCTAAGTAGTTCTAGTTATTTATTTAATATTTACATAATGTAATTAAATTTATAGTAATACTGTAAAGATAACTAAAAGTATAAAATTGTATAAACTGTACAAACTGAAGCAAAGTAAAGTAAAACTGAACTGTAAACTGAATATTGAAGGTAGACCAAAAATAGTAATGGATCTGAAAATTGAATAATGATTTATAAAACTGTGCTGTATGTCACTAAAACTATGCATCTGAATATATTACAACACTACATGCTATTGATATGCAACTAAAATATCTCTGAACTGCTATGAGTAGTACGATCCAATGTATACATACATCAAGTTGGAAATACCATTTACTGTGATGCCGATGCATCTTGAAATTCCCCAGTTAATGTATGCAACATTCTGTAACTCATAAATTATCACTGATACTCATACATTATTCTGATACTCACACATCATGCTTATGCTTCTAAACTACATGAGGTAAATAAAAAAAAAATCCAAAAAATGCTTTGATCCGATAATGAATTCAATGTCTCCATTGTGCAGAATCCTGCTAAAAGGATTCTGACTCCTAGGTTCTAGTTTGATGATTAGTTAAAGTTGAGAGTTTACTTAAAATCATTAGTTAGAAAGGTTGTATACATATGGTTGTATGTTTCCAAGCGAGGCGAATTTAACCCTTAGCTTGTTTAAAACTATACTTATTGAAGCGCACTACAATAGGGGCAGAACCCGGTCAAAGTTTATATATTAAGCTAAGCTGTTAAATAACCTAAATATAAGCATACTTAGTGGCTACACAAAGTTACTTAAGATACTTAGTTTGCTTAAACTGCACTTATCAAAGCGCACTACGATAGGAGGGAGAACCCGGTCGTAGTTTACGTCTCAAACTAAGGATCTTGTTCACTAATTGTAACACTCTTAGTCTTGGAAGATTTACTCTAATGGGACTATATTCGTCTAATCTCTCAGGATAGAACCTGGTCATAAGTCCACATTAGAGTAGATCAACCAATCCTGAATATTACTGATATAATCCAGTACTATGGGTATACTCTACTACACCAACTAATAACTTGGGTTCAAATAATTCTATTTAATCAATAAGGATTTATCAAAACTATTAGTTCCTATGTTAAATAAGTAAGTCCTATACTATGCTCCAAGAAGAGGGTGATCAAGGATCACTAAATATGGGTTATACCACAAGAAAAAGTGTTATTCTAATATCTTAAGTGATTCCTACCATGAAGGGATAAGATTAACTTCTAAGGTTAAGGGATCATCTAAGCTTCTACCTCAATGAGTTATACAAAATTCCCCTACCTTAATGTATATTTAAATTTAGGTCCTTAAAATATTTTAGAGGCCACCATATGCTGAGATGCTTAAGATCTCATACCCTTAATTCTAAAGATATCATGTTAGGTTCCATTTAATAATTAGGTTTAGAATGATCAGATTAGATGATTAAGTCATCTGATCATATCCTATTCTAAGATTATGGGATTTAAATCAAGGCTATTATTAGAGTCATATCAATTATTAAATCAATTTAGTTTTATTATCTTTTTATGCTAGTAGTCTTATTTAGGAGAAAATTAAGGATCTTAAATTTAGATTCAGATAAATCAATCACATAGATTTATCAATAATCTTAACATGCCTAATTCAAATATTTAAGATCAATACCAAATCAGATGAATTATTGGAATAATGTCAATTTTCTTATCTTGTAATCAAGTCAATTTAATTAAGGATTTAAGAGTTTGGATCTTAATCAACTAGATTAGGGTTTGACCCCTTACTCATGCCCAATTAAGATCAAATGTTTATTTATAAATCAAATGTCAAATCAATGAATTTGGGATGTATATTAGTAGCAATCTTAGACCTAGATCAAGTAATAATAGCTTGATCAAAGTCTTAAGACTTCTTTAGTTAATTATGATGATTAAGTTCTCCAATTTTAATTTATTCAATTTATATATCCTAAATTTGCATACATGATTTTAATACATCTCCCTTACTGTTATGAATCATATTAATAGAAAAATTTCAGAAACCAGAAAGTATTAGTCTTAATCAACCCTAAATCAATCCAAAAGAATTAGCACATAACTACAAATCTAACCATTAGAAATTCATACAATTTGGCTCATAAGTTTTATCTTATCATACAATTAATCAGAGACTAAGTTTGCTAAAATCTAATAATTACAAACCTAATTTTCACTAATCATGGTTTAACAAGATTAGGGAATAAATTGAAATATAGAGCTCAGAAAAATAAATCACTTAGCATATTCATTCTACTATGCATAAGGAAACTAATGGCACCCTAATCATGTAATTTGGATAAGAAATGAGTTATATGAGTCCAAACTAAGGTTTTTGACCTAAGGGGCATTTTAGTAAATTACACCTAATGAAATTTGAATTTTTATGCAGTTTATTATTAGTTGCTATTCCAAAGAAACTCATAATGTCCATAGTGGGTTCTGAATGTTGTTTTTTCTGTATCCGCATCTTTAACTCTTAGCTGATGATAACAAGATTGCAGATCGATCTTGGAAAATGCCTTAGCTCTAGATAACTGATCGAATAGATCATCGATTCGCAGTAACAGGTATTTATTATTGATAGTTATTTTGTTTAATTCTCTATAATCGATGCACAGTCTCATCGATCCATATTTCTTTTTCATGAATAAAATTGGCGCTCCCCAAGGAGATGAACTCGGTCGAATAAGACCTTTTTCTAGCAGCTCTTCCAGTTGTTTGTTCAACTCTTACAACTCCTTAGGTGCCATACAATACGAAACCTTTGATAATGGTTGGGTTCCCGAAATTAATTCTATTGCAAATTCCACTTCTCTAGCGGGAGGATGACCGGGTAGGTCTTCAGTAAAAATATCAGAAAATTCACAAACTATTCGGTTTTCAGAAATAGGCACGACTTCTTTCTTCTCTCCCAACATTATACGAGATATGCATCGCATCCCTTTTTGACTAGCCTTTCTGCTTTCATTGCATTGATCAATGCTACTTGGGTGCTAATTTTCCAATGAAAGCTTTTGATTGGCTTCCACTACCCAAAGTGATTTTCTTCTTTTGGCAATTTATAGAAGCCCCATGTTCACTCAACCAATTCATGCCTAGGATTATGTCAAAGTTTGCTATTGGTAACATAACCAATTTAGCTCCATATTTATGTTCACTTATAGGAATATCTATGCTGCAAAATTGTTGGGATTGCATGCGGGCTCTGGAAGGTAGCCCGATACTCAACGAGTTTGCTAGCTGATATGTTGGTAGCTTAAGGGTAAACTGATATGAAAGCAAGGTATTATATGAAATCTAATGACATCAGCTACAATATTCTGCCCTAAATGCAGCATAAAAATCATCAAATGTAACTAATCGATCCTTCCTAGATAACCTTCTATCTGTCCACCCAACAAATGGTCTAAGGTAGTAGAATGAACTGGACTGCTGATATTCCATACCTAAAGTTTCATTAAATCATTAATTTTAATTTTTCAATTATTTTAGTTATAAGCATTTAATTTGTATATTTTACTTCTTTAAGGTTCATTCATATCCTAAGATGTCATTTGTCACTCATATTTATCATTTAGCCATATCTTACTCATTTATGATTCGTTCAATTCCTACGATGTCATTTCCAGATATGGCTAAATATAATTTAGCATTCAAGAATAATCACATAAGTTTCTTTACTCATTAAAAGTGAAGATTACATAGAGGATAGAATGAAAAAAAGAAACATATAGATACTAAGGCATGATGAAAGAGATACAATCATTTATGAATTCTGTAGTAAATGCAAGACAAAAGTTATCAAAGGAATTCTGCAGTAAACATATAGATACTAAGTCATCAGAGGAATTCTACAGTAAATGCAAGACAAATGTCAGCATAGGCGATAGCACAATGCATCCTCCTACATTTCATCTCTAGCTTCCAACAGATGATGATTCACCAATCCTTGACTACATCTTGTATAAGAATGGTTACAAGTTTAAGACGAATAAGGTATGGGCACTCTATAAATTTTAGAATTGATTCCACTAGATTCAACCATTCTTAAGCTAGAATCAAAAAGTAAAGTCCTCTAAAGATGGGATAGTAGAGTAGCTTGTCGAGTACTAGAACGCTGTTGGCCGACACTCCTTCTATGATCTTGCCACCAATTTGACCAAGCTGATTGTTAAGGTCCCAAATGGCTTCAAACCTTGTGGTGCAGTAGTTCAGGTCTGACATTCCAAACTCCATTTTCCTAGAAATGATTATAAAAATTTCTTAAGTTCATCTTAGCTTCCTTATGGAATGATCTACACGTTACATGAGGTTATTTTCAATTCATGCTTTCATGAGAGTATGGCACTATGGAAGTTATGTTTGATTACTATATTATAGAAGAATGACTCTTTATGTAGATATGAATGCAAATCTCAATCTAACACATTATGGTATTCTTTGATACTAATTATGGAGCCCCATCCCTTACATGGTCATGTTAATACTAATATTAACTTGATTACGGTAGAGCGATCATTGTGTGTTGGATTCCCAGTTATAATTGAATTAGGTTTTACAACCCACCGATAATTGCAGAATATGTCACTTGTATCTGTAATTCATTCATCATGTATAAAAAGAACAAAGTGCAAAAGCAAAATATGTATAACATCTATTTTCATGGTACTGAAAGGAAAGAACAGTAGATCAACTCAATATAAAAGGGCTAAAAAGTAAAGGCATCCAAAATATAAATTATTAAAATACTAAATTAAAATTTAAGATAAAGGAACACTCATCCTCATAAATAGAAAACACAAACCAGCAAAGCCTCAGCAACAGTAGGAAGGTCCTCCTCCTAGCTCAGCTCCTCACCTAAAGCTACCTCTATGAGCAGCTCTAAATTTAACATGGTCAGTATAACAATGTCAAGGCCCTAGACAAGGAAAGAAAAACTTATGTTAGACAATTGTCTAAGTATATTTTAGGTTCATTTAATGAAATCTATATTAGTTAAGATATCACATTAAATGAATATATAAGCAACAATAGTAAATGGGAGTAACAATTTACAAGTAAAATAAGATAGCTATAAATAAAGGATTTATAACTTAACAAAAAATAAAGTATGCAAAGACACATACCTCAACTAGAAGCTGCAATAAGTTCAAGCAATATATGTATATAAGGATAAAATAACTGAAAAAAAGCCCTAGACATGCATATGATCATCTAAAGTATGCTAATTAAGCAAAAATTAGATCTGAACGGACATAAAGTACTGAAACTGTAACAACCCTAAGTTGTTACCCTATTAATTCTCAGTTTAATCATATATTAATTTTGATTCGATTGTATTTTGAATATCAATTTAAGCTTATCCTAAAAATTTAAAGTCAATTGGATTTCTCTAAATCAAATTGGCATTTTGATCAGTCTAGATGCCATAAACTAAACCTAAAAAATTTTGATCTCAGAATTAAAATTTGATTGCATTTTTGAATTTCTCACCCCCAAATTAGTTAGGAGTGAAGTTTGGTAAGATTTGGAGTTCATTTAGGCCATAATTCAATTAAATTAAATTGGGAAAATTGCTTTCTAGGGTTCCTAACAATTTAATTTTGCAAATCTACCCTCAAATAATTTACCCATTGGAATTTGCTGTACGGACCGCGGGCGATCCGCTGTGGAGCCCGGGTCGCACGATAGCGGAATTATGTTCCATCCCGCCGTTCCTTCCATGGATTCTACGGTTACGATCTAAAAGATCTGTGGAGCCGCGATCTGCCATTAGATCTGCTTAGCCGATCCTACAGCCTGGATCACTTCCATGATTGTCCATTAAGATACGAGCGATCTGAGCCATTCCGCTATCTTATTGATCGATCAGACAACATCTGAAGGTCCCGCTAATGTGGACCTTCATCTTCCTCTCGCTCACGCCCAATAGGAGATCTTCCCCATACTGCCAACTACTGATCCTGTCTCCCACTCCTGCGTCCACCTCAGCAGGTTGTTAGAAAGCTTCCAGAATTAGTTTGGAGACCAAATCGGGCCTCGTGGCCCTGCCGAGCTCGAATTTGAAATTTGAGAGCTCGGCCATGGTCCAAACTCTTGGACCTCCGCAACTCGAGCCAACCCTCTGGAAGCTTCCTTGATCTCAACTGAGGCTATAAATAGCCTCAGTGTTCCTCCCTTTGCCCCTTTGCTGCTTAATTGAAATCAATTGCATTTCTTCCTCGCCTCGCCATTATTGTCTTCCCGAGCTTCTCCAACCAGATCCAGGGCCTTACGAACTGCTGATAGTAGGCTCTCCTAGTGTTGAGGATCCTTTATACACTCTAAATGCTCAACTACTAGTAGATCCCCCTCTGTGTCGTCTACAAACTCACCCGTCAAACCAGGTACCCCAGCTTGCTAGGTCAGAGCTAATGTGGCTCAGACTCATCTCCTTTTGATTTGCTTGTATAAGTATTGTTGAATCGAATTCAATGTGATCGTGTCTGTGCCCTAAGATAGCTCCGATTGATCGGGCTAAGTCCCGTAAAAGGGCTGGGTTTGAGTAAGGACCTAGCAATCTGGCCCACCTCAAACTCTCAGGCCAGGGGGCTTTGATCTGCCTCACCTCCCTGAAGGTGTAGGGATTGAGCCCTAGGTCAGTCATGGCCTCTGTGGGGGGAATTTTCTCTCTACAGTAGCTCCAGCTTGGGAACTCTCGAGTGAGTAAAGTTTGGGCAAGCCAGACCTCCTCACAGGGGGCTTTGAGTTCCAATCGGTGCATCCTGGCTTGAGGATAGAATTGTAATTGACCCGAGGTCATGTCATGCACTATAAGAGGAGGATTTCACCGATTTGGGTTCCCCTATTCGGCCTCTGTCGAGAGGGATCAAGGCAGGGACGACGACACTGTGTGGGTTGGGTCAGCCCGTGACCCGCGCTATGCGATAGTGCCGGGTCCCCGGGCCCCGGTCGACCTGCACCTTTTGTTAATGGGTCGAGCCTGTTTTAGTTAAATTTGATTAATTGGATTTATTTTCCTTAAGTAAAATAATCCAGTTAATTAAATCATAAGGGAATTTAATTAGAAAAATACAAATTCAATTAATGTGATAACTTTTGATCCACTAGTCCAAGCCCTATGATTTTATATACCAAATTGATTAGAAAATTATAAGGAATTAGAATAAAAAATAATATTGAATTTTTAATAGTTGGATTTTCTATTTTAGCCTAATTATTGTAGAACTTAATTAAGGTTGATTAGCATGTATACTTAGTCAAATTACATAACTAAGGTGCCATTATGTTTCTTATACCTTGTAGAATGAATGTACTAGGTAAATTAATTTTTTGATCATTATATTTTTAATTATGCCATAATCTTGTAAAACCATGATTAGTAAAAATTAAGGTTTCTAGTCATTGGATCTTAATAAACTTAGTCTCTAATTATTAAACTAAATGTATGAAATATAAATGCTAAGTTTTATAATGTCTTAATGGTTGGATTTGGGGCTAGGTGCTAATCCAGGTATCTTAATTTAGGGTTTGATTAGCACTAATTACCCCCTGGTTTCTGTAAATTTCTATTTCAATGATTTTATAACAATAACATGGAAATAAATAAACTCTCATATGCAACTTTAATTCTTAATTTCATGAAATGATAATTAAACCTCTTAATCATAAAAAAATTTAAGATCTTAATCAAGGGTTTAGTACTTGATACAGATCTTGGATTGCCATCAATAATACACCTCTAATCCATCTAATTTATCATTGATCTATAAAAAAATAATTAATCTTAATTGGATTAAATTAGGGGTCAAACCCTAATTAATCTGATTTAAGATCTAACTCTTAATCACTTAATCAATCCGTTTGATTCTAAGATAATTGGACTCTCATAACTCCATTGATATACTTAATTTGGCATTGATCCTTATGCATTGAAATTTAGAAGTATCAAGATTACTATAGAATTTATTGATTAAAGTATCTGAACTTGAAACTTAAGATATTTAATTTTCTCTTAATTAAGACTATTATCACATAAATCAAATGTAAAATCTTCAATGATTCTGTATAAAATTAAGTCCTAATAAGATACCTAATTTCACCTCATAATGGTTGTATAGGACTTGGTTAGATGGGGTCACCCATATGATCTAGTTAATAAAATTTAATAAATAATCTCATATGAAAGAACTTAGTATTTAGATATGTGAGGTCTTTATGATCTCACATTAGGTCCTGTATATTAATAAAACTAGCCTTAATAATCCTTAAACCAATGAGGTAGTAAGATTTATTATGTTATCTTGAGGTAGAATGCTAGATGATCCTTTCTAAGCCTTAGAAGTTGATCATAACACCTCATGGTAGGAATCACCTAAAGTACTTAGAAAGGAACTTCTCCCTGTATAAATCCATATTGAGTGATCTTTTTGATCATATCCTTGGAACCTTACGTAGGACTCACCTAATTAGAGTAAGGATTGAAAGCTTTGATAAATCCTTATTGATTAAATATAATAGTCTGAATTTAGATTATTGGTTGGGTACAGTAGAGTATGCCCATGATGCTAAATTATTTTAGGAGTATTCAGGATAGGTTGATTCATCTTAATGTAGGATTATGTTTGTGTTCTATCCTGTGAGTTTAGTCAGATATAGTCCCACTTAGAATAAATCATTCAATCTTAAGAGTGTTGTGATTAGGGACTTAGACCATTAGTTTTTTTGAATAAAAGTCACCATAGGGTGATGCCTCCTATCAAAGATTGCTTCCATAGGTGTGCTTCAAGCAAACTATGTGATTTGAGTCACCATATTTAGAACACTAAGTGTGCTTGTAATTTGGGTATTTTAATGACTTGGCTTGAGATACAAATCACCATCAGGTGATGCCTCCTATCAAAGATTGTTTTGTTAGGTATGGCTTAATCAAACTAAGTGTTAAGAACCACCATTCTTAGAAACATGCTAAATATATGTATACAACCATCTCGTCTAATAATTTTTAAGTAAGAGTCTCAACTTTAACCAGTTATCGAAATTAGAATTTAGGAGTTAGAATCTTCTTAGCAGGATTCTGCATAATGGAGACTTTGAATTCATTATCAAATTTCAAAGTATTTCGAGATTTCTAAATTTAACTCATGTAGCTTAGAAGCATGAGCCTGAGCATAAGCATGATGCATGAGTATTAGTGATGATTTATGGGTTATAGAATATTACATACATTGATCGAGGAATTTTAGGATGCATTGGCATCACAATAAACTATGTTCCCAACTGGATGTATGTGTACATTGAACCGTATGACTCATAGCAGATTAGTGATAGTCTTGATGTATATCAGTGGTATATAGTATTGTGGCATATTCAGATGCATAATTCCAGTGGCATATAGTATATTGTTGGATGTTTTTACATCAATTTCAGATCATTCATTGTTTTTATTTATTTTTAGCATTCAATTAACCATTTAGTTTTACTATACTCAGTTTTACATAGTTTCAGTTATTCAACTGTTATTATAGCTTTTTTGTAGTTATATTTACTTTACTGATACATTATAAATATTTTAGAACTGTTTAGTTTAGTTTTGATGTATTAGACTTCTTATCTAACATGGGGTACTTTTGGGATCCAGCAATTTCTTAGATCCTGAGCAATTTGTTGAGCTAGGACAGGAGGACTCGTAGGAGATCCGGGAGGAGTTCTAGAGCCATAGTGCATCATCCTTCAGCTCAGTAACTTTCCTACTTTTATTTTAGTACTTTAGTTGAACTTTACTTCCGTATTATTCAGTAATCAATTTGTTATAATTCTTGATATATTTTACTTTTCTTTTCTGAGATGAATGTTTACTACTATTCTGTGATGAATGTATTCTAGATGTTTTAGTTTAGCTTTCGCACTCTATTATTCTATTACTATACTTAGTATTGTGATGTGATCAGCATACTGGAAAGGTTGATATTTTAGAGTAGATATTGGATTCCTTACTTGCCTCTATAATCCAATATATGTATTAGTCTAACTCTTATGATAAGTATCTTACTCTCATCTTAAGTATTAACTCTTGACCCTCCTCTTAGGTTGAGTCAGCAGCCTTTAGTGTGGCTTAGTTGTAGCCTATTCGGGAAGATGGGTTATGCCTTCCTGACTAGCACACCGCTCCACCGCTGAATTTAGTTTGTTTTGAGTGTGACGACGGGCGGGGCACTACAGAAACAGTTGTGAAAGCAAGTTGAATAGAAAATGACAATTAAATATGCTACAATAGGTTAACTAGCAACTAGAGCCACTAAAACTGTACTAAAACTAAATAGTTACTAAAGTTAGAGATGCGCCTAAGTTAGTACTACCATAATAGAAACTAGCTAAATGATGCCACTAAAACTGTACTAAAACTGAATAGTTATTGAAGTTAGAGATGCGCCTAAGTTAGTACTACCATAATAGAAACTAGCTAAATGATGCCACTGAATAGAAAGTCCTCATGTATCATCTAGCCAACCACAGAGTTAGATCCTAGCCGGACTATAAAATCAGACATGTATCATCTAGCCAACCATAGAGCAAGATCCGAGTCTATTTTAATGCAAAAGAACTGAACCATAGAGGCAGACTAACTAGGACA
Organism: Gastrodia elata; assembly: GCA_016760335.1. Taxonomy (NCBI): domain Eukaryota; kingdom Viridiplantae; phylum Streptophyta; class Magnoliopsida; order Asparagales; family Orchidaceae; genus Gastrodia; species Gastrodia elata. The sequence goes on along the minus strand of CM028670.1, from coordinate 78,364,616 downwards.
CACTCTACTGAACTGATAACTGAAAATACTGAAAGTGATAATTAAATTATATAATGTATATGCATTTCAAAACTGATATATAATACTTATTGAGTATCTTATGTTCAACAATATATGCTTAAGGTATAAGGCTCAAGAATAGGGTGTGCAAAGTATCAAAATCAAAAGTAAGCAAGACTACTAAAATACATGTGATATATATTGTTATCTATTGTAATTCATTCTATCTATTCATAGAGAATAAAAGCTCAGGATCTCCAATACCTTACTATCGAGTAAAATCTCAGATTCACGATGTTAAAAATTAAACATTAGAATTTAACAAGTTCTAAATTACAATCCGAAATGTTGTCTACAAAACTTAAGCAATAAATTAATGTCTTAATTGATATATTTTAATAACACAATTGATTTTCATTAAGAAAATCAAGATTTAGAAATTGAAAGTTAAACTACAAAATTGAGGTTTATGCTCTAAACTCAAGATGCTAACCTCTAAGTATCTAGAATTTCACACAAAATCTCACCCTAAAGATAGAGAGTTATAAGGGTTAAAAGTTAATAAAGATGAAAAGATCCAAATTTTGTAAGGCTGAAGTTTAAAGTCATAAAACAAAATAACTAAGTTAAATTGATAAATTTAGGAAATGGATTTAATTAATTGAATAACTTTATTATTCAATAGAGTTGAATTCACTTGAGCTAAAAAAAGAGAATCTAGAGAACAAAGCAATTAAGAGATTTCTAAAGGATCTTAAGAATGTAAATTGATTCTTAATGAGATGAAGATCACAAGTCCTAAGAAGGCTCAAAGTATTGAGTAGTTTAATTACTCAATAGAAGTAAGAACACATCAGCATTAGTAGTCTCTATATAGGTGATGTACACACTTTACATAAAACTTAAGTAAAATAGTTTATTCTATCAGAACTTAGTACAGGTTCTAAGTACTTAACATACTTGATTCATTTGCTTACTATGCAAATATTTTCTTATGTAAATCTTGAATCAAATAAATTTTGATGAAGCCTAGATCTTCTCCTTGGCATGGAAAGAATGAGATAGTGCAGCATAGATGGCCTTCTTTAAGTGGTTTAGAGCTTCCAAGATCTTCTCATTATCATGAGATTTTTCTTAGATACAAAGTCCTCAGGGCTTGGAGAGGAGGAGAACTGAAAAAGAAAGGGAATTTGACAAATATTTCCGAATGGAGGTAAGAAAGAAATAAAGGTAGGAATTTATGTTTTTAGTTAGGGTTAAAATGTTTCTGAGTGCCTTTATGGCTCTATCAAAGATCCAATGGTGCAGGTTTGATCAATGTAAAATTTGAATAGTTCAAAGTACTTTGTCTTAGATTTATCCTTAATTAAAATAATTTTTATGGAATAATGATTGATGCCCTTAATTAGTTAATTTACATGCAAAACCCTCAACAATTATGACAAGATATTGCCTAATTTAGCTAAAAATAAAGGGTTAGTATTTCTCAAAATTTATAAATAAATATACCTCCAAAATTTAAATTTAAGTTTCCAAAATGTAGATATCATTTAAGGGAATCCATCGACCCTAAAATTGTTCAATTTGGCCAAATGGTTGTACCGGGATTTGAGTTTGAAGTTGGCCAAAACCATGTTTGCCGAAACCGTAAAAGTCAATTCTTTTTTTATTCCAAATGTATTTTTATCATAACTCATCTATTTTAGCTTCAAAAATTATTAAATTTTTGTTGCTAGCTAATTTGATGATGGAGAATTCAAAAATTCAAAAATATTTCAATTTTGACACTAAAAATTTTCATAATTATTTTTTATTTTAAAGCATCATAAAATAACTGAGAAAAATTTTCTCATGGGAAAACCCCAAAAATTCACCCCAGTTAATTTAGGGCAATGTCGGCAAAGTCAGATTTTAGATCCGAGGTCAATTTATTTTAGCTAATTTTATATGTCCTAAAATTAACAAAATAGCCAATCCCAGATAATGAGGTCTGATTGACTCGAAAACTTTAGGGTTATGTTCTAGTGACTAGATAAAAATAATGAAAAAAAAATTAAGTGTTGATTATGTTTAAATTAACTAGGGTAATAGCATAAGGTCATTATAGGGTCACCCGGCCCGTTACTGCTCCTCATCTTCTCTCTCGCTTCATTCTGAAAGCCAAACCCTATGGTTGCCTTCCAGAGACCAATTCGCCTTCACCAGACCACACCATTCCTTGGATCCAAATACAAGAAAATCCTCACTACCCCATGCATCTAATGTGTCATGAAGCCCTCACTGGGAGGCACAGAGACGCCGGATGACTACAAGCCTTAAATTGATCCCTCGTTGGGATTAAACTTTTATTGTGGAGGTCAAATACCCCCCACAAGATCCACCGATGGGCTTAGGCTCAATCCCTACACCATAAAAAAATTGAGGTGAAACAAAACCCTATAGATATGAGGCTAGGGTGGAGCCCAGTCATTGGGTCCTTACTCAGACTCAGCACTATGGAGGGTCGTAGCCTGATCGATCGATTTGATCGATCGGAGCTAGCTCGAGCCCCAGTGACAATCACTATGGGTTTGCTTAGCACACGCATACAATTATGGGATTTAGTTTAGGAATCAGTGGAATGATTTCGATTCCATTGAACCGCACCTCTATCCATACAACAAATCTTCGCTATCTTGGCTGAGCTCAAGCGCTCAATGCAGCGCACTCAGATGGTTCTATGGGTATAAAAGATAGATCATAGCATTATAGAACTACCCTAAGGCAATTAACTGCATACTGAGTCGACACAACTCAGTAAGGGAGAAGGTCATACCTAGCCACGAATGGAGAGGAGGAAAACCTTGCTCAATAGGGTTCGGAGATTGCCATAAGCTTCCACGAGCTAGATGCAAGCAGCTGATGTTTGAACAACAAGACGCAACCACTAATGGACTAGAATCAAGTTAAGGATCACTAGGAATTACAGAGAATTGGAATTGGGGAAGTTGAGTGATTGAAATGAGCTTATGAACCAACTAATGCTCAAACTGAAATGGAGGGCTATTTATAATCAGAGATAAGACTGGAGAGGCCAATTGGCTTGGGTTTGAGGCTCAGGTTTTGAGCCAAGACTGCACCTTCAACATACCTCAAATGGAATAGCTTGGGCCTCACGACTCACCAAGGAAGCTCAACCAGTGAAGGTAAGGATCCAAACAGTCTAGCAAACGTGGCATGTGGAGTGGAGACAGGCTCTGACAGTGGCTTGTACGAGCAAGATTCTTTTGTTGGGATGCATAAGCCAGGGATGATGGTCCATAACTATGGAAAGTCAATTAGCCATCTAATTGATCTGTGGTTAGAATGCAACAACCCTGATGCAACTTTGATTAGAAGAAGGTGGGTGAGACATCGACCGTTGGATTAGGGTGTGATTCAACAGTTAATATGAGATCCAGGTAAACGGGAGATCAAAAGCATTTGATCAATGCGCCAAGATGCATGCCATGACAATGAAGGTTTAGTGGATGAATCTCTCGATTCCAATAAGATCTTAGCTCGCAACCAAAAGAAGCTGAGAAATTCCTCTATCCCTATGGTGAAGGTTCAGTGGAGGAATCGCTCTGGCCCTACAGTGGATCTGTTGCGGTTCCAACAGGAAATCCCATCATTGGAAACATTTAATTTAAATTAATTTAATTAATTTAAATGGTTAATTAATTTTATAATTAATTCTAATCCAATTTATAACCAAATGACCTCCAAAAATTCTCAAATATTTACCCTTAGCTATTTTGGGGGTGAAGAATTTAAAAATACTTTCAAAATTTAATTTAGTGATCAATTTAATTTAGTTAATTCTTAGGATCCTAAAATTGACAAAATAACTATTTTGTACAAATGAGCTCCGATTGATCCCAAATTTTAAGGATTAAGTTTTTGTGATTGGATAAAGTCAATGGAATGAGAATTGAGGTATTGTTTATTTTAGAATAGCTAGGATAACAACTTTGGGCTATTACAGGCTCCCCCATTTAAGAACGATATCATCTCTGATATCAATCAAGTGAAGAAATATAATGAACTAAAATAAAGAACTGATGATTAAAAAGTTTAAGAAGTGATTGGAGAAGATCCAGAGTTCTAACAAAGCTTCCGGTATTTGCGATTTATATCCAGTTGCAAGAACGATTCTTTCACTAAACTTTGACTATATAAATGGAACGATTCCCTAGCTGCTTTTGATCATGAGCTAAGATTTTAATTGGCACTTCCTCATAAGAAAAATCAAGTTGCATATCGACTGCTAGATGTTAAACTAAGTGAGAAGGCTCTCTGAGACATCTTCTCAATGATGATACATAAAAGGCATTATGAACTATAGAGAAATCATCAGAGAGATTTAACCTGTAGGATACTGACCCAATTTTTGATAATATCTCAAAAGGTCCATTGTAGTGGGGACTGAGTTTTCCTGCTATGCCAAATTTGAAAACACTTTTCATTGGGTTGTCCCTTAAATACGCATAGTCACTAACTTAATTCTAAAGGATGATGATGGGCATTTTGATACTTGCTCTTCCAATTTTGAGTTGTACGAATCCTTTACTAAATGAGCTAAACTTTTTTGTTGGTTTCTTCACTAATTCAGATCCAAATAGCTGAACACTTCTTATTTTTGACTAAGAGAGAGGTGTATTGCACTTCCTACCATATAAGGTTTCATAAGGAGCCATTTTAATACAGGCATGAAAGCTATTATTGTATGCAAACTCCACCCATGGATATGATCTTTCCAGGAACCTGCAAAATCTAAAACATAGAGCCTGAGCAGATTTTCAAAATCTTAATTCACGCTTTCAGTTTGGCCATCAGTTTGAGGATAAAATACCGTACTCATAGCTAGAGCAGTTCCTAGATCCTGATGCACTGCCCGCCAAAACTTGAAAGTGAATCATCTGTCTCTGTCTGATATGATGGATTTAGGAATTCTGTGTAGACTAACAATTTTTTTAATATAAGGCTTCGCAAGCCTTTCCTCAAAGTCAGTTTGATAGATAAAAATAAAATGCACATATTTAATCAAAAGATCAATGATGACTTAGATTGCGTCGACACCCAATCTTGTGCGAGGTAATCCTATAACAACATCCATCGAGATGTCTAACCATTTCAAATATGGGATTTCTAGCGGATGCAAAAATCCTCTAGGCCTTTGATGTTCAGCCTTAATCAGATTACACGCATGACACTTTCAAGAAATTCGGCTACACTTTTATTAATACTAGACCACCAAAAAGATTGTTTTAAATCTTGGTACACTCTTGTACAACTTGGGTGAACCTTATTTCCAGAATTATGAATTTCAATAAGAACTTCTTAATGCATGTATTTAGAAATCCAAAGACAATCTCCTTGATATATTACATTCCACACAGTTGTAGATCATGATGACGATCGCTTACAATTTTGGCTTTAAACTTAAGATAGTCTTAATCTTTATTTTAGAGATGGAAACATCTCTATGAAAGGCTGGCTCTACAGAACTTAGTTGTATCAATTGACTAAGCATATCACCCCTAATAGGCTCAATGCACAACTTATAAAATTTGTCAATAATAAAACTTTGTGTGATCATGGCACAAAGTGTAGTATGACGGCTATAGGCATCTGCTATAATGTTTGCTTTGCCAAAATGATACTAAATATTTATGTCATAGTCGTTAATCAATTCTAACCACCTTCTCTATTAGCAGTTCAATTAATGCTGAGTAAGAATATACTTCAGGCTTTGATGATCGGTGAAAATAGAACATTGAACACCATATAAATAGTGATGCCAAATTTTTAAAGCAAAAATGATGGCAACAAGTTTGAGATCATGCACTAGATAATTCTTCTCATGAGGCTTTAATTAACGATAAGTATACGAAATTACTCTACCTTCTTGCATTAACACACATCCTAAACCAACTCCAGATGCATCAGTATAGACTTGATAGTCCAAATCTTCTTTAAGCAGAACTAGCACTGGGGTTGCTGAGAATGTGTCCTTTAATGTTTGAAACACAACTTCATAATTAGAACTCTAAACAAATGGTACGACTTTCTAAGTCAGTCTAGTCAATGGAGAGGCGATCTAAGAAAAGCCCTTAATAAATTTTCTATAATAATTGGCTAATCCCAAAAATCTTTGAATATCAGTTACCGACTTGGGTTGTACACAATCTTGGATGGCACCAACCTTCTTTTAGTCTTCTTGGATTCCTTGGGTATCGACTACATGGCCCAAGAATGCTACAAAATCAAGCCAAAGTAAACAATTTGAGAATTTTGTATCTAACTGATGAGCGCGCTATGCTTCCAATACTGCTCTCAAATGATCTTCATGTTCCTTCAGAATTTGGAATAGATGAGATATCGTCGATGAAGACGATGACAAATTTGTCCAAATAAGACTTAAGAACTTACTGCATCAAGCCCATGAAAATTGATGGCACATTGGTGAGTTCAAAAGGAATCACAAAGAATTTATAATGACCATAGTGAGTGCAAAAAGCTATCTTCTTGGCATTAGAATCTTTCACTCATAAATAGTGATATCCCAATGTTAGGTCGATCTTGGAAAATATGATAGCACCATATAACTGATCAAATAAATCATCGATTCTAGAAAATGAGTACTTTTTCTTAATGGTTACCTTATTTAGCTCTCGATAATATATGCACATGCGCATAGATCTATTATTCTTATTAATAAACAAAACTAGCTCTCCCCAAGGAGACATACTATGTCTAATAAAACCTTACTTAAGAGCTCTTGCAATTGATCATTAAGCTCTTTAATTTTCTTAGGTGCCATTCTGTATGGTGCTTTAGAGATAGGCTAATTTCCATGAACTAACTTAATAAAAAATTATACATCTCTTGCTGTAGTTAATTTAGGCATGCCTTCAAGGAATATTGCTCACTACTTTACATTCAGCGAGAAAATTGCTCTCCTTATCTTCACTCATCATGGTGACAAGATAGGCTTCGTAGCCTTTACTAATCAACTTTTGGCTTAATAGCATTGATTAGAGATGCTTGAGTGATAATCTTTTCTATGAAGGTTTTGAGCTTGCCAAGGGAATGAAGCGTGACCTTCTTGTTTTGGCAATTGATAACTGCATTGTGACTACTAAGCCAATTTATCTCGAGAATAATATTGAAATTGGCTTGAGGTAAAACAGTCAACTTGGATTCAAATGCTTAATTATTTAACAGGATCCTAATTTCACAAAATTTGTGAGTGCTAAGTTGGGCTCCAGAAGGAAGTCCAACATTTAATGACTTTGCCAATTTATATGTAGCCAGATTAAGGATTTTAGTGAAACAGTTAGAGATAAAAGAATAACTGGCCCCGGTGTCGAATAACATGTTGCAGAGTCTATCATTTAAGCAGAGTGTTCCTATGATTATTTAATGTATTGTATTAACTACTTGTAATAATACTTTTGTAAGACTTATGAATGATTTTTTAATAGAAGATAAATTCAGGAGGGTGTACCTGAAACCATGTTATTATCTTCTATAGCTTTGAGAAGAGTTAAAGCATACACATGAGCAGGACCAGTAGAAAGGTTATTGACCTACTTCTTAAAGTTGTTCTGGTTCTGAAATCTTAGAGTAGCAGCTTGCTCAATCACTGGCTCAGAGGCTTCGGCTGAAGGAGGTGGCAGTATCGCCATCATCAAATCTCTTTTGTTTAAGGGCATGGCATGGAAGACTTGGTTCCACTGAGAATGATCGATGCAAACACTATCCATTGTTTCCTGGTGAGTGAAATTATAAAAACAATGGTCCTGAGGATAACAAGTGGATGTATCCATGGGTGAGAGGTTTCCACTAAAAGTTGAAGGTCTCAACCTTAGAAAGCTATGCAGAAGTTCATCTACGGACGGATGAGAAATGGGAAGAGCATAAGGAGCAGGGACTACTGGTGCAACATTGTTGGTAGCAGCTAAAGAATGAATTGCAATCAACTTCTGTATTTCTAGAGCTTGCTAAGCTTGGTTTTCAAGCATTGCAGTTACCATACATTTTAAAGAAGTGACTTTATCGGAGGTACTGCTAGAAGCTACATCAATTTTGATGGGAGTAGTCATTGGTGGCGATCCTAGATTCATTCTGCTTGTTGTAAGATAAATCACTATTTTTGATTGAGTAGAGAAATATGATCTAATTTGACATTCAAGAACAATCACATAAGTCTCTTTTATCAAAAAAAGTAAAGATTACATAGTGGATAGAAAGAAAATATCAAACAAATAGATACCAAGGCATCATAAAAGAGATACAATCTCTTATGATAAGTTTGACTAAAATGAACATTAAGTCATCCAAATAATTCTACACAATAAATGAAAGACAAAAGTCAGCATAGGTGACAGCACGATGCTTCCTCATGCATTTCCTCTCTTTCTTCCAACTAATGACGATCTACCAGTTCTCGACTACATCCTGTAGAAGAAGGTCACAAGTTCAAGACGAATACGGTCTGAACACTCTATGAAGTCTAGAACTGACTCCACTCGATTCAACCATTCTTTAGCTAGAATCAGAAAGTAAAGTGCTCTAAAGATGGGATAGCGGGGTAGCTTGTCGAGTACTAGAACACTGTTAGCCGACACTCCTTCTACTATCATGCCACCACGTTGACCATGCTGATTGTCAAAGTCCAAAATGGCATCAAACCTTGCAGTGTAGTAGTTAAGGCCTGAGATTCCAAACTCCATTTTCCTAGGAATTCTTATAAAAATTCTTAAGTACTTCTTAGCTTCATTATGGAATGATCTCCACATTATATGAGGTTATTTTTAATTCATCCTTTAATACCGAGTTGTTTGAGAGTATGGCACTTTGGATGTTATGTTTGATGACTATATTATAGAAGAATAATCCATTAAGTAGATATGAATGAAAATCTTAATCAAACTCATTGTGTTTTCTCTGATACCAACTGTGGAGCTCCGCCCCTTTGTTGCCTTGTTAATGCTGATATTAGCATTATTACGATAGAGTGATCACCGTGTGGTAGATTCCTAATTATAGTTGAATTAGATTTTACAACCTAATCCACTGAAAATCTCATAATATGCCACCTAGATCTGTAATCCATTCATCATCTAAAAAAAAATAGAGTGTGGAAGCAAAATATGTATAACTTCTATTTCTATAGTACAAAAATAAAAGAAGAGTAGCTCAACTCAATATAAAAATATTGAAAAGTAATGACATCCAAAATATAAACAATTATAATATCAAATTAAAAATTAAGAGAAAGGAACATTCATCACCACAAATAGAAAAAAAACTAGCTAAGCCTCGGCAACAGCAGGAAGGTCCTCCTCCTGGCTTAGCTCCTCACTTGAAGCTACCTCTACGAATAGCTCTGAATTTGACATTATCGATATCACAATGCTAGGGCCCCAACCAAGAAAAGAAAAACTTGCATTATACAACTGTTTAAGTATATTTTAGGTTGATTTAATGAAATCTACATTTTTTAAGATATCACATTAAATGAACATTTAAGCAACAATAGCAAATGAGAGCAACAAGCTACAAGTAAAATAAGATAGTTATAAATAAAACATTTATAACTTAACAACAAATGAAGTCTACAAAGACACATACCTCAACTAGTAACAAGGTCAAGGTCAGACAATATATGTATATAAGACTAAAATTACAGAAAGAAAGTCTAAGACATGCATATAATCATCAAAAGTATGTTACTTAAATAGAAAGTAGATCTAAACTGACATAAAATAGAAATTGAGAATAACATGTAACCAAATCTATCATTCTATAAGCAGTAGTAAAAGACTATAGTGAAATAGTAGTAAAAGCATGCTGAACATAAAAAGATAATTAAACATGCTACATGAGGAAAACTTACTACTAGAGCTACTAAAACTTTACTAAAATTAAATAGTTATTGAAATTAGAGATGTGCTTAAGTTAGTGTAATGCCCTGCCCCATCGCCGTGGGCAACAGAAAGATTAATAAAATACTTAACAGTTAGCAGCTGGATGGTGCGATATTTGGGAATGTTGAACCTTCGCAGACCTACTTGCTACTGCTAAAAATTAATCCTTAAGACAAGTAATATTCTTACCTTAAGTATTAGTTAATATACTTATATATATATTGGATTTAGTAAAGGGATAATAGTATATATGTACACAATGTATATGAGTAATTTATATAAGTTTTATCTTGATCACATCACAATATTAAGTATAAATAGAAGAAATATTCATAGTGCAAATGCTAAAAGCATTCATTCCATGCATTCATTATATAATTAAATAAGAAAGCATTCATTTCAAAAAAGAAAGAGAAAATGTATCTAGAGTTAATTATTATAAACCATAATTTATATAAAAGAGCAGTAAATGAAAATCTCTCTTCTCATAACTAAACGATAAACTAAGCAAGTAAGTAAAAGTTGTGCCATCTACTGCTCCTCTGAATTCTCCTAGGTCTCTTGGAACGCCTCCTCAAACTGCTCTGGATCTGACATTGTTCGTTTCACAATGTCAGGGTCCCAGACAAAGAAGAAAAAATCTTGTGTTAGACGACGAGTTTAAGTACATTTTTTGCTACAAAATTTATTTCTTACCGTTTAAGTGATTCTACTTAACATTCAATAAAATAGAAATATAATGCATAAAACTAAGGAAAGCTGAACTGAAATCAAGTATTGAATACTGAAAGTAAAGCAAAATTGTAACCAAGTAAAAGAATTGAAAGTAAATTAATTATAAAGTAATTATAAATTGAACAAAGTACTAAAAATAGAACTGTGCTAAATGCCACAGTATATGCATCTGAATATGCTACTAAAATATGCTACAATTATGCAGTTAATGCCACCTTGTATCCAAAAGAAATCCTAATATCTTGATGCCTACTACATCTCGTAATTCCTACTCAGCTTTAATACATGCTGCATCCATAGTTCTCAAATAATTATTGATGCTTTATGCTTATGCTGTTTATGCCAAATACTTTTAATGCAATAATATTTTAAAATCATCAAAAATCAAGAAAATAAAAGAAAAGTAAACATTCCTTTTGGTTATCTAACTATTTAACATGGTTTATCCTAGTATACCCATTTATGCATAAATGCCATATAAATTAGAACTCTAAATCATATATTTTACTTTAACTCAAATCATCTAAAATTAGTGTTTCTACAAACTAGGTTCACATAACCTTCTAAGTTATCACATGTTAAGAGTACATATACATATTAGTATGTTTTTAGGAAAGGTAACTTGACACACTTAGTTTGTTTAGCTATACTAAATCAACGCGCACAAAGATAAGGAAACAAAATCCCTTATAGTTTATTCTCTCAAACTAAGTTGTTCAATACCCTACTTATAATATACTTAAGAATTAAGATGTTTATACTGAACTGTACTCATCTTGTTAACCTAAGATAAGACTAGAACTCTACAATTTTATTCAAGATAAAATAACCAATTCCACATACTGCTAACTCAAATCAATTATATGGATATGTACAATAATCTTCATATGATAATATCATTATTATCATTCTTTATATTTCTAAACTGACTAATTTAGTAAACAAGGATTTTTTCAAACTATTGAATCCATTCTTTATTGTAATATATACTAATCAAAATAGTTCTAAGGATGTTGTTGTGTTGTGGAGACCATTTAGTCCATTATGGAGATGCTAATGGTGCTCCAGTGAGTTTCCGAGAGGTTTCGAGATAATTCAGAACAAGGTGTGAAGTCCAACAATAGCACGGGCATTGCAGTGTACCATGGCGCATCGCAGTGTGCCTTAGCACTCCTTCACTCAAGACAAAGGTGCTATTGCATGCCTCTGCAGTCAGCAGATAGAGAAGCAAGTGCTACTGTGCAGTGCAGTGGATATTGGCATTGCAACGCGCCGTAGTGGAAATCAGCGCTGCGGCGCTCCTTAGTGAAAATCATCCAGAGAAGCGGGCGCTACCGTGCACCGCAATGGCATGTAATGAAGAGCAGGGTACTATAGCGCGCCCTAGTGCCTGGTTACTCGAGGCTCAAGCGCTATAGCGCCTGGCAAAATTTTGTTCCAGTTCAGGTTTCTTCTTATAGAACTTGGGAGGCATTCTGAACTTTTAGGGTTTGAAGTTGAGCTAGATACTTAAGGGAACATGTGGTGGAGTTTTCTAAGAATTGTTGGCATTTTAGTTGGGGGCTTTGGCTACTGTGAGGAGAAGATCCCAAGGTGAAGCCCTAAGAAAGCTGCATTGCAAGAGAGCTCTTGCATGTTGGAGAAGATACTCATAATATTGGCTGCTTCCTCTTCTCTTCATCTTAGAGTAAGAGCTTATGTGCTTTCCTTCCAAAGGTGAAGCTCTTTGTGAATTTGTACATTCCAAGATTCATAGTGAAATTTTCTCTATGGTGTGGCTTCGTGATTTTTCCCATTCTTGGGTTTTCCACATAACTTTTTGTGTTTAGATGTTTGTGTGCTTGAGTTTAGTTTGAATTCATATGCTAAGATCTACTCCTTATGATTTTGTGATTTGGGATTTTCTTAGTAACCATCAACACAACCCTGGTTCTCAATCGAGTACACTAACAAAACCTCTTCCGTTGCGAAGTGTTCTCGGTGCTGAAGTTATTTACCATCAGATGTGACATAGAAGTCACTCAATTTAGGTGATCTACCACAATTGAATAACTCAATCTAAGTCTTTTAGGTCATCTCACCACAAGATCTAAGATCAATCATCTAAAGTTCATGAGATTCATCTAAGGACCTACCTCAACATATATCAAATAAGCATTTCCTATCTCAGAGTTATCTTATCTAAAGTGGTATTATTCATTTAAACATAATACTATCATTACCATTTAACAAAATCAAAAACATTCTTACATATACAATCTATATATTTGAAGGATTGATTTTACAATCTAGGTGAATATAATTGTATGCAAAATTATAAGTCTAATCAGTGATTAAAGGAAATAAATCAAGTATGCAAATCCATTAATTCCTAATTTTATAATTAAACATTCAAGTCATGAGATAAATCATTAAATATTTAGGAGTTGATTGTTTGATTAATTGAGCATCTTTTATTAAATAAATATTAATACATGATGGTTCTCTTATTTAAGAGAAAATAAAGAAGACATAAGTTCAAGATTAAGATAAGAATCACATTAATCAACTTATTATCTCCATCCTTTAAGAATCTCTTATAACTTTAAATTATTTTGTCTATAATATACAAGTTATTAAGATCAAAATTATAATTTAGAATATCTTAAATTTCATGCAAAGTTACATGCTTAATTAAATTTTCTTAAGAAAACTAAAGGTTCCAATCAAGAGTGCAAATATTTTGTTATCTTATTTACAAGGGATAACAATCAAGTCTTAAGATAAATTAATAAATCTTGAATCTGGTGGTTGAATCAATCAACATCATTTAATAACTTTCTAAGTTTCATTAAGCATGTGGATTCTCTAATTTAAAAGAAAATCAATAAAATGCAAGGCTTAGCAATTAGGTCTTAAATACAACGATTCTTATAAAGATCTAATAATCAAACATACAAAATTTACTTCAAGTATAAATCAAATACTATTAATTTAATTCTTACTGATAAACACAAGTTTGAAACAATAATCAAAGTGGTTTAATCTATCAAAACTCGATACAGGTTACAAGTACTTAACGTACCTAATTCATTCATTTATTCTACAAAACTTTCCTTATATAAATCTTGAAGCAAATAAATTTTGATGAAGCCTAGATCCTCTCCTTGTCATGGAAAGAATGAGATAGTACAGTTTAGATCTCCTTCTTTAAGTAGTTTTAGAGCTTCCAAGATCTTCTCCTTATTGTGGGGTTTTTGTTACTAGCTAATTTGATGATGAGAATTCAAAAATTCAAAAATATTTCAATTTTTACACCCAAAAATTTTATATAATTATTTTTGATTTAAGATTATTATAAAATAACTAGGGAAAATTTTCTCATGGAAAAATTTGAATAATTCATCCCTTACTAATTTGGGGGCAAGGAGTTCAATGACGAAGTCAGATTTTTGATCCTTAGTCAATTTATTTTAGTTAATTTTTTGAGTCCTAAAATTGGCAAAATAGCTAATTCAACTTAATAAGGTTCGTTTGACACAAAAACTTCAAGGTTAGGTTCTAATGACTGGATAAAAACAATGGAATGAAAATTAAGAGATTTTTGTGCTAAGATTAATTAAGGTAATCCCCTAGGGTTATTGCAGACTCTTTCACTTAAAAATGATGTCGTCCCCAACACCATTGTTAAGAAGGGGGATAACTCCAAGATTTATAATAAAATATGTTAATAAAAATAAACCTTTTTCAGTTTAAAATTATATATTTTGATGTGCTTTCACTGTTTTTCAAGATAAAAGATGAGCAAATTTAAATCTGGCTTAAATATGCAATTCTGGGAGAAAATTATCATGGTGCGCTCTAGCGCGCCATGGCATGCCCTAGTGGCATGAGAGTAGCCTGCAAAACTAGGAGCAATTCTTCAATTATGGAAGGAACACGCTATAGCGCGCCCCAGCGCGCCGTAGCGCACCCCAGCGCGCCGTAGCGCACCCCAGCGCGCCGTAGCGCACCAAGGCAAAATTTGTAGAACTTAGGCAGAGGAAATAAAATTTAACTGAGCCGTCACAGTGCGCTATAGCAGACCAAATTCGAAACTCAATCGCTACAGCGAGCCGCGGCGGAATAAATATCAAAATTAAATTTATTTGATCCGCCATAGCGCACTGCAGCGAGGGTGGCGATTCAAAACTGAGATGCTACTATGCGCCATAGCACGCTGTAGCACGCTCCGGCGCCTGCTGCATTTTCTGCCAGAAATAAGCATTCAAGGCAGTATAGGGAAGGCCAAAGAATTTAATTCTTCCCATTCCCATAGCAAAAATTAATAGCAAATCAAGTTATTAAACTTTTTATTTTCAAGGGATTGAAAGAATAATTAATAAAAAAACAAATTAAAATATGAGGAAGATGGAAGGGGGCGGCTGCACTAAATGCTGAGGAGGCTCCCAAAAATTATAAATGCAATGATTTTTGACAACATGGCAGAGCAAAAGGCTAATTTAATTCTTTTACACAGCAAAGCATAAATGCAATATCTGAAGACCCTTCATTCCATGGGAATAAAAGAATAATCATTTAATAAAAGCACAATTTTTAAAATGGGATTTATTGGCTGAATTAAATCTAAAAAGTTGAAATCAAATCTATAAAAGGGAGAATGGAAGATTGAGAAACAGTTCCCAATTTTGACATTCATTGATCCAAATTATATGCTGCTATGGGAAAGAGAAGGAGAACTCTCCATGGAAGAAATTTCAGAACGACTTTGCAAGTTCAAGAGGAAAGAGAAGCAGAGGAACTTGGAGAAAGGAAGACAATAAAGGAGAAAGAACCAAAAGAACCCCAAAAATTTAGGGATATTCCTAGTACCATTTTCATCCCTATCTTGTCTTCTTTATTTATGAACTGATGTCAAGGTTAATGTTCTTTTATATTTCTTGCTGTCTTGAAATTGTAATGGAAGGTTAAGACCCTCCTTGGAGAGGGTTGGGCTATAATTATGTGCTGAGTAAAGTGTATGGTGATGTATGTTGAATTTGTAATGAACAAAATTTGAGTTAAATTTTTATTGAATGTCAGGAATGATTATCACATGTAAATCTTTAATAAAATAAATTTGAAATGAAAATCTTTGTATATGACATTAAAAGACTTGTGCTCCAATGCTCATTGATTAGATAAGAGCGAGGAGGGAGTGCAATAGAACTGAGAACTACATAACGAATTCTCAAGTCCATTAGTACCACTCCTTCAGCTTATCTGAGAAGTTGAATCTTGTGAGCCAAGCCCCCTCCAATCATGTTTTGCAGCTCATCAAAGTAGAAGGAGAGAGAGATCATCGAACACCCATGGATGATGTGACATAGTCCATTGGGTCCAATGAATCCTCTCCCTTAGCTAAACCACGTGTGTAGCGCATAACGTTGATTAATAGGAATCAAAGCTTATGAGATCCATTGAACCAAAAGAATGTTTTGGTAACCTAGACATAGGAAATTAAAATTAAACTAACTATGATCACATAAGAATCTAAGTGCCAAAGTAGAACCCCTTTGCTGTTCTCCATGCGCACTAGATTTGAACTTGTAGGAATTAGAGGACCAGTCCAAGAAAGGCAATGTTCACTTGATTGATTAGGCATAGCAAAATACTTTTTAAATTACAATGACATGATTATAACCCCGAGTCCTTACGAGTTATATAATGAAATCCCAACTCTCTCTTCTTAAATCAAATAATATCTTCAATTTAATCTTTGTTTTGTTATATTAAGAACCACACCAAAACCAAAATATGAATTGTCTAAACATTATTGAACGTAGATACAACTTAGTAACAAAACCACTGTTCCTTGTGAATGATATAAATTTGGAACTTATCATCCCAAATTATAACTTCAGACCATGTACACTTGCGTGCAAGCGCAGACACAAAATTTAGGTCTGTCAAAGGGTAAAACAAAATAGAAATTAAAAAATTAGAATTTGAAAAGACAGAAGTACCTGGGTTCTCAAAAAGGCTTGGATACTTTATTGCATATCCACCTATTTTTCTCAAGTAGACTCTTCAAGAAAATGATTCCTCTACTGAAATTTTACCATGGGAATATAGTGATTTCTCAGCTACAGTTGATTGGGGAGAAGCAGCTAGAGGTTGAACAAGAAGTGAAGGATTACAAATATACCTCCTCAGTAATAATACATGGAATACATCTTGAACTGCTGAGAAGTATTTAGGAAGATTTAACTTGTAGGCTGCAGAACCTACTTTCGCTGCTACTTCGAAAGGTCCTACTAACGGGGTCTGAGTTTCCCTGCTACTCCAAAATAGAAAAATGTCTTTCAACGGACTGACTTTGAGATACGCTAGTTCACCAACATTGAATTCCAAAGGACAATGATGTGCATCATGATACTTGCTTTGACGATCATGAGCTGCACAAGCTAGACCTTCTTATTAGTTTCCTTAATGAGATTAGATCCAAACCGCAAAACAGTTCTTGTTTCAAATCAGGCTAGTGTAGTATTGCATTTCCTTTCATACAAGGCTTTAGAGCCATGTCAATGATTGCTTGATAAATGTTGTTATTAGAAAACTCTACCAAATAATTGTGGTCCTCCCCGAAACCACCGAAATCTAGAATACACAGACGCAGGAGATCTTCGAGAACTTGATTAACATGCTCTGTCTGCCCATCAGTTTAACAATCCAAGGTTGTTACTCGGTCGATTTGACTTAAATTTAATCAACATAAGACAAAAATAAAATCCTAATTAAGTTGAACAAAAATTTAATAAAATTATCCTCAAATAAATTGTTTTGAGGTGATCCTCTTGCAAATATTTGAGCGCAATTGAGATCCCAGATCATCCTAAATTAATTCATGATGTTTAAACTTCAGAAATTGATAATAATAAAATATAAATCAAAATTTAGAAATTTATATATATTTAAGTTAAGCATCAGATAATGATGCTATATTTTAAGTTTCGCAGATTTTCAATCTCCGAATTGATTGTTGTGAAATTTCAAAATTTTTCACTTAAAAATTAATATAAAATAAAATACTCATTCAAATTTAATTATTTTTAGGCGTGTGCCTGGTTCTCATTGAGACACTCATTCTGGTACCAAATTTGTAATTTTTGGAGTACAATCGGCAATCGATAGAAACTTGGAAGTTCAAGGGAATTGTGGTCGTTCGATTGCGATCCAATGCTCCTAATTTTATTTGGGCTATTTGTATAGCACCCTCTACCCTAAATAAGAAACCAAAACCCTTCTCATATGTTCAGCCAAAAATCATCTTGGTGAAATCGCATACTAGAGCCGTTCGGCTCTTCCACTCCACGCGCCGATTGCTCCACTCCACTCGTCGATTACTCCATTCCACTTGTCGATCGCTCCTTCCCTCTCAGTTGAGTGCTGAGAGCTTTATCGCCTCCTTCTCCATGATTGAGGATAATCCCTCCATCATGCTTGACTCTTTTCTCTCCATTTCAACAACAACACTCCTGCATTGCATTTGGCTCATGTTGATCCCTCTCTGAAACCTGGAGAATCAATTGCAAGCGATACTTTGATCTTGTCGATTTATCCTTCTCTTTTGTTGCCCAACTCCAGCAAGCTATAGAAAACGCTCAATAAGTTCTTAGAAATTGTAGTACACTTAAATGTTAATGTAATAATATTTTTTTTATCATCTGTAATCTCCTTCGAGTTCGTAATAGATGCAGTTTTAGTACATTTTTTTGTGCTTCCTCAGGTATGCAATTCTCTAGCGTGTAGTGAAACCACGAATGTTAGTTTGAATATATAGAGCAGCAGAATAAAGCCTTTTCAATGCTTGTTGTGACATCCATCTGTGAGCATGCCTTTGAATTAAAAGTGCAGCAACTTCACATCTCCTCATTGCATATAAATTTCTAGCTATGCAGCCTGAAGTTTAATAAAAAACAAGAAGAAAATTAAAATACAAAATAATAATAACCACTCAATTATTGTTTACATGATGTTGCGGGTTGCATATTATGATGTGTTCTTTCAAACTAAACTCTATGGTTTTTTGCTTTTATTAGTATGAAAGTATGATTAATACTCTTGATTTTGATAGTATAATAGTAATGCAGCACCAAATCAACTTATTATGTATGAAATTACTTGTATTTTAGTTGCGCCATGTTGGAGGTAATTACATTAAAACAATTCCTCACTATTTTGATATAGCCAAATTAGTTTCAAACTTTTCATTTTGGCCCCACAACTAATCAATACATCCAATTTAGTCTCATGACTATCTATTTTGATCATAATTTAATCTCATGGTAGCAAAATATAGGATAGATCTCTCATAGAATATATTTATCATGGCCACAACCTAGAACTGCCCTGATGCAGATATTTCTTTTTTTACTTGTGCTAGAATATTTAATATGCATAAAATGGCCAAAGATAATCATCTTGCTGACATATGTATACATTTGGCACATCACATATTCTCAAAGAAAAATGGCTATCGATTTGCTTGAAATTTCTCTTAGATGTACCTACACTCCATGTAGTTAATGGTGCATTGGATTAAACTTCAACCCTGTGCATCTCAATCGAGTGGTTGCCTCATGTTTTGTATTAATAAATAATTATTAAGATAATAGTTTTACTTTTTGTAGACTTTGAAGCATGATTCAGGTGCATGCTATAAATAGTAAATGAAAAATTATGTTTGAGCTCAACTTTTGTATTACTATTTGTATTGATTAGAATCTCTATATATATAGTTAACACATGCAAATTGATGATTAAGTGTAAATTGCAAGTATTTTTCCTCTAAATATTTTAGTTCAATCCTAGTAAGATTTTATTAGAAAATCTGATGAATAGTATGCATTAAGCATGTATTCTTTAATCTTTATGAGACTACCACTTCTATCTATACATGCATAACCAACCATTGATGCTTATTATAAAGTAAGCTAAGCAAATTAATTTAAGTGCAAAAGCAAGGCATCCTTCAGTTTGTATCTCTTTCACTAAACAGATTTAAATAATCAAAATATTGACTAAATCCTCAAATCATAATTTGCATAAAAGTAGGCTCCTCTTAATCTTCTGCTTTATTATAATATATAATTGCTTAATTAGCACAACCTTCTACATTAATCCATCAATTTTTTTCAATTCTCAATTAGGGAAACTCGTCCATACTCCATTCAAGGTCGAAGGCTTATGGCTCCCTGGCCATGTGTTGTAGAAGTTCAAAGTCAATTGTGCTAGGTACCTTAAGTACTTTGAACTTTATTGCGTTCTGTATTTATATAATTATGTAATTTTCTTGAGCTCTATGTATAGTGCGTACACCACTTGCATAGATCTTAGCATCATTAGTTATTGATTATTATTTAAAAACCGTGGCATTAGGACATAGGAACTCTTTGTTAATATAGGATAGTAATTATTACTTAGTGAATTTTCACTAAGTAGTATTATCACCTTATTTGTAAAGCACAAATAAGCAAATATGTATGAAAACTTAAATTTAATGAGTAATTTTGTTAATTACTCTTGAATTAAGGCAAGTATTATTTAGTCATTTTAGGACCTATAGATGTTCAATTAAGATGTTTGAGGTATTGATTTACTCCTTAAATAATAATCATATCATCAAATTAGAATGATTTCATTTAGAATTATATTTTTCTCAAAGTCACTTTTAGTCCCTTTAAATGTTATTGCTTTGAGGGAATAAAGTCATTTTGCATAGAACATAGTTTGGCCACTGATTCACCCATGATACTTAATCAGTAAGTTAGAATTTAGATATTTCATTGAGTCTAATTGGACTCAATGGAACTCCCTCTAGCTCAAAACTTAATTATCATGTGAAAGTAAATAAATTAGAATTTAGATACTAAAATCCTAAGTTAAGGGACTTAAACACCATATTGGAGTTTAGTATCATAACTTCTATACTTGATACATTATATCAAGATTGGTTGTAAAAATGGAAAAAATGAAATTAGGACGATTGATTTATTTATTAACTTTAGTAGGCGACACAGTTTGATTGATTTAAATTAGAACCTGATTATTTCTAATTGCTTAAAACTTAGTAGCTCTAAGTTTATAATGGATAGTAGGATATTGGAAATCTTAAGCTTGTATAATCGCATATTAGTTAGAGCAATTAAATTTAAAAATAAGTATTATCATAGATATTTATGTAGTATTGCTTATACTTTGTTTTGTATGCACTGCTTTTTTATTTTGAGCCTTTATTGTTTTGGCATATTAGATGAGACATAGGATATTTGATGAATATTCTATGTTAGATTTGAAATTATATAAGTCATTATCATAAATGAATTAGATAAGTTAGATAGATTAGATAAATCAATAAATTAGATAATAGTTTAGTGGAATGTGCCCTAGTTAGTCTATCTCTACAGTTTTGATATTGAGATATAGTACAATGTAGTTCAGTTCAATTCCCAGGCATTAGTGTACTGGGTGGCTAATAATATTATGTTGATGTAGGAATTAGTGTCCTAGATGGTTTAGTTTTGGATTCGGTGGCTAGTTTAGCCAGTTTTGTTATGGAGAGAATTTAGGAACATGTCCAATTAAAATATTTTCAGTTCAGTTTCAATTATTTTCAGTTCTGTACTTTCAGTATTTTCAGCATTTCTATATTCTTAGCTTTTTGATTTTATGTGCAAGCATGTTAAGATGATAGGTTTCTGTTCAATTTTGTTTATATTGTATTTTATTCAAAAAATCAGTATAAGTAGTTTGATCATATCTATTTAGGATCTTTCTTGTACTTAATAGTTTATATATAAAATATTTAACCTTTTCTGTAGCTTTGAGATGAGTTATGTTTCCTTACCTATATTTTTACTCAAGTTATAAATGTATGGCTTATAACTTTTATCATTTCATTTAATACTTTGTAGCTCCTATTTGCTTAGGATGTTTTTATGTTATCTTAAATTTAACTAAAATTGAATCAGTACTTAGATTTATTAAAGTATAACAAGATTTTCTTTTTTTTGGCAGCGTCATGTCATATATGTACATATGGCAGATCAGGAGTATAGGTCAGATCCATCACTTGAGGATTAAGCTTATGATAGAAGGTTAAAGTAAGGTGCAGCTTGCTGAAGAAAATTAATCCTTAATTTTCTTTTCTTGCATTAAAATAAAATGTAATAAATGAGTCTCCTTATTCTGCATTTACGGTATTGTATGTAAATGGATAAATGTGGAATTTGTCTGGATGCCTTTCTTTATTTACTGCACCGTTATACTATATATGTTTATGACAGGATCTTGCTCATCTCCTAATTATTATCATGGATATATTGCATAATATCTGTGATACTAATGACAACCACCACATAATCTTAGTTGAGTTAATGATAACTCGACAACAATTAGGAGGCTACCATCACAATCATTCATGGATGGAAGGCAGTACTCAAGGCCAGAGTAGTTCCTAGGTCTTGATGCACAGTTTTCCCAAACTTGAATGTGAATCTACTATCTAAATCGAATACAATTGAATTTGGAATGTCATAAAGTCTGACTATCTCTTTAATAAAAACCTTGGCCAACTTCTCTGTAGAATTAGTTTGATGGATTGGAATGAAGTGGGCTGACTTGGTTAGTCGATCAACTATGACCCAGATAGAATCAACACTAGACATTGACATGGGAAAACCCATGACAAAGTTTATGGATACATCAAACCACTTCCATTCAAGGATTTCTAAGGGATTAAGGAGTCTTATAGGCATTTGATGTTCATCTTTGACTAAACTGCACCTATGGCACTTCATAACAAATTCAGCTATACTTTTCTCCATCCAAACCACCAAAAAGACTACCTTAAGTCTTGATACATTTTTGCACTACCCAGATGAATCATGTGTCCCAAATTATGACCTTCGACTAGAATCTCTTGATGCATGGATTTGGGAATCCATAGACTCTTTCCCTGATATATCGCATTACCTTGGAATTGAAGATCAGTATGGTGAGCACTTTCTAGATTTGTCTTGATCTTAGGATAGTCTTTAACTTTTGTTTGTATGATAAAGACATATTTGAGAAATGTTGGCTCCATGATGCTCAGATATAGGAGCATATTCAACATCTCTCATTTTGCTTTAGTTGATGAGATGCGTAAGCAATATCCTTCTTCTCTTACATCAACATGCATTTTAATCCAGCTCCTGAAGCATCAATGAAGATCTAAAATTCCAATCCCTCGTTAGGAAGGGCTAACACAGGCGCAAAAGTCAGTGCTTGCTTTAGGTTCGAGAAGGCTTCCTCATATTCAAGGGACAATTCAAACAGAATAACCTTTTTGAGTTAGCCAAGTCAACAGAGATGCTATTTGAGAGAATCCTTTGACAATTTATGGTAGTATCCAGCTAAATCCAAAAAAATTCAGATGTCAGTAACTGATTTTGGCTACGACCAATCTTGGACAACATGACTAAGAAGTGCCACTTGGAAGGCATAGAGTTGATGCTTGCAAAATTCTTCTTGTATCACTCACAAGTGGTCTTCATGATGCACTTCGCTTTTCAAATAGATCAAAATATTGTCGATGAATACAATGACAAATTTATCGTGGAAAGGCTTAAGCACGCGCTGCATTAAGTTCATGAAGATGGACGATATTCATTAAGCCAAAAGATATCACCATGAATTCATAATGTTCATAGTGAGTTCTGAATGTCGTCTTTTCAACATCTTTGTCCTTGACTCATAGTTGGTGGTAGCCTGACCACAAGTCAATATTTGAGAAAACCTTAGTGTTGGATAACTGATCAAATAGGTCATCAATTTGAGGTAGTGGATACTTATTCTTAATCGTTACCTTATTGAGTTCACAAAAGTCTATGCACATACGTATAGAACCATCTTTCTTCTTGACGAACAAAAATAGCGCTCCCCAAGAAGATGAACTTAAACTGATCAGGAATTTCTCTAATATATATTCAAGCTGCTTGTTCAACTCTTGCAACTCCTTAAGCGCCATCTGATATGAAACTTTGGAGATATGCTACATTCTAGGAATGAACTCGATTGCAAACTCCACTTCTCTAACTGGTGGAAGACCATGTAGATCTTCTGGAAAAATATTGATAAATTTGCAAACAATATG
This sequence comes from Gastrodia elata, assembly GCA_016760335.1. Taxonomy (NCBI): domain Eukaryota; kingdom Viridiplantae; phylum Streptophyta; class Magnoliopsida; order Asparagales; family Orchidaceae; genus Gastrodia; species Gastrodia elata. The sequence continues at coordinate 78,340,769 of CM028670.1, read as the reverse complement.
ATTTGAACTGATTGAAACATCTTTTTTCTTCTCTCCTAGCATCATAACTAGGAAGGCATCACAACCTTTTCATACGCTCCAATGGGAGTTGCTAAACTACAGAATGGGAGTTGCTAAACTACAGAATTGACAAGTTGGCATGCGGGCTCCAGATGGTAACCATATACTTAAGAAATTGGCTAGACAATAGAGAGGTAATTTAAGAGCTTTAGCCAAACTCTCCAATGCAACGGTCTCAACTTGAGACTCTGGAACTCAAGTTGATTGTTCTTAATGAATAAAATCTTTATCTTAATTGCTTAAGTATGAGTCTTGTGAATATATGCTGTGTGGATGAATATTTTAATCTTAAATTAAATGGTTAAACAACGAGTAAAATATTGAGTCAATAAATCACATTAAGGTTTAGGGAAATGCACAGAAAGGTTCTCGCCGCAAACTTATGTTCATTGAGCAAGGATTCTCGGTGTAAGCACTCTAAAATTGATGTGACGAGTTAACTTAATAACTTAACCCTTTTCGAGCTCCATACCTCACCAACTATCGTAAAGCTATGAATAGGTGCATTAGTGCTTAGAGCCCAGTGACAAGCTCTTGAGCCAAATAGAACTATTCTTTGAGCTCATTTGAGTGGACAATGCATGTCAGCCAAGAGCCACCGATTATGCTCCGTAGCTCAGCATACGTTAAAAGAGGAAGAGGAATAATTGCATGCTTGTCGATGAATGTGACATAATCCATATAGAACAATAATTTACTTCCTTAACTAAACTACACATGTAGCACATTACGCTAATTGAGTGGAATTAAGTTTGTGTGATCGCTAAATTAAAAATCATTATTTGACAACTTAGATGTATAAAATCAAATTTAACTTTGTCGATCACACAAGGTCTATGTACCAAGATTGAACCTTCTTTAGTTCATCTTGTGCACTAGACATGAAATAGTTGGAGTTAGAGGACCAATCTAAGGAATGCTATTTTCACTTGATTATAATTTTGCATGTAAACAAGCTCATTAAAAGTTGATCAAGTTAAGTACTTGCACCAATCCCATAATAAATTACGTAATGATAACCCAACTCTCCATTTTTCTCAAACAGTAAATTCAGACTTAGATCCTTGAATTGTTAATGGGGAGCAGACCAAAAACCTCAAAATATCAATAGTCTAAACATTATTGAAAACAAATATACCTTAGTAACAAAATACTCCTTACCTGTGGACAATAAATCTTAGAGCTCACCTTCCAATTATTACTTCAGACCGCGTACACTTGTGTGCAAGCGCAGACGTGTATTCACAGTCTGTCAAATTTTTGGCGTCATTGCCGGGAACGTGAACTATTTTGTATTAAGGAGAATTTGCAATTAAATGGCGATTTAGAGTTACATTTACTTTACATATAATCTTTTATCTTTTTGTAATTATATTTGTTGTTAATTATAGTTGTAGCTTTGTTAATTTAGTTATTTTCAATTTTAAGTTTTGCTAAATTGCTGAAAGTGCATACTGTAATTGTTCCTTCTAGCTGAATATTTAAATTGTATGAATAGGAGAGAAAATCTGAACATTTTATTCAATCCTAAAATTGAACGAACCTATCTTAGAGCTAGAAGAAAACAAAACTTATTAAACAAAATTCCCATAGAAATGGAAAACATAGATGATAATCTGGTTGGAGAAATATGTGAACAAAGAAGGAGAGCTTTAAGAGATTATGCCTTGCCCACTATGAGGGGAATCTCTCATGCAATTGTAAGGCCTAACATGGTAGCTAACAATTTTGAAATTAAGTCATCAACCCTCAATATGATACAAAAGAATTAGTTTGAGGATTTAACCACTGAAGATCCAAACTCACATATCCAATTTTTTGAAAATATGTGTTACTTTTAGATACAATGACATCACTGATGATGTAATAAGACTTAGTCTATTCCCATTTTTGCTAAGGGATAGGGCTAATAGTTGGCTCAGTTCTTTGCTAAGCAATTCTATTCACACTTGGGACAGTTTAGCTAGGAAGTTCTTAGCTAAATATTTCCCACCTGTAAAGATCGCTAGGCTAAGGACTAGAATAACAAACTTCTGCCAATGTGAGGGGGAAACTCTATATGACAGTTGGGAACACTTTAAGGAGTCCCTTAGATGCCGCTCTTTGCTAAGCGATTCTATTTGCAGTTGGGAAGATTTAGCTAGGAAGTTTCTAGATAAATATTTCCCACCTGTAAAGACTGCTAGACTAAGGACTAAAATAATAAACTTCTACCAATATGAGGAGGAAACTCTATATGATAGTTGGGAATGCTTTAAGGAGTCCCTTAGACACTGCCCCCATCATGGGTTTCCACAGTTGATGCAAGTTCAAACATCTTACAATGGATTGAACACACCCACGAGGACACTCATTGATGCTGCAGCTGGGGGATCCCTGAGCAGCAAAACCCAAGATGAGGCTTACAAGTTGTTAGAGGAGATGATTAAAAATTCTTATTAATGGCCAACTGAGAGGTTAAATCTAAAAGGAAAAGAAGAGACTAACATTGGCAAGGCCAATCAGATTCTAGCACTATAGAATGAAATCAATGCCTTGAATCAAAAAATTGGTAGCATGAACATGAGTAATGTGCAAGAAGTCTACTATGAATTGTGTGGAGGGAAACATAATAGTGAAACTTATAACTTAAACAACCCTTTTGCACCTTCTCACATTGAGCAAGTAAACTTTTTAAGAAATAACAATGAAAACCAAAATAATGTGCAAAATAATCCATACTCCAATATATACAATCCAGGATGGAGAAATCATCCAAATTTCTCTTGGAGTAATAATAATGTAATGGAAATTTTAACAAAAACAATGCACAAAGTAGACAAGAGCAAAACTATAGAAATAACAAACAACCCAAAATTACAAGTCTTGAAGGAGCCTTTAATGATTTCAAAGCGGAAACTATTCAATTTATGAGAAGAACTGAAACGACAATGAACCATCATAAGTCCTCAATCCAAGGGATTGAGGCATTTCTTAAAAACATTGAAGTTCAACTAGGACAATTTTCTCAGCAGTTGTCCATGGGTCAGCAGGGCTTTGCCCAATTCGACAGTGGTGAATCAAAGGGATACGGTGGGTGTCATTAATTCAGATTTTATAAAAAAGAACTACTATGGAAGGGAATTTGAAAATGGCGAACTGGGATAGTGGTTGCTAGGGCTGAGGAAGACAACTCAATTGCAGCAAAATGTAAAGATCCTAGTCGGATGAACATTCCTTGCATGATAAGGGGTGAGGCTCTTTTAGATCCCATGTACGATCTAGGTGCCTCAGTCAATGTTATGTCATATCACATCTATGAGCAATTAGGAATTTGAGGAATGGAAAGTACCCCTACTAACATAGAATTTGCAAACCTAGACTCCTTAACCCCTTTAGGAGTGGTTAAAAATGTTGCGATCGGATTGGAAAGCTTTTATTATTCCTACCAATTACATAATTTGTGAGTGGGATAGATAGAATGAAAATTCCACTATCATCTTTGGGAGACCTTATCTTTCTACCATCAAGGCAATAATAAATGTAGCAAGAGGAATAATTACCATCCATATTAATGGAAAAATTGAAGACATTGAACTCAAGCCCTCTACTTACAAGCATAAGAACATGGTGATAGATTGGAGGAGGAAACAAAGGGGAGAGTGCAGTGCCCCATCCCCTAATATGCAAGATTGGACCTAAGGGGTGGTGTGCCACTCTGGCAAATCCCTCACTTATCATTAGATTAAGTAAGATTCACAATCCACTAATAAGGGAAGGATGAGCCCAGAATGAATATAATTTATCAGTCACTACATCAATATAAATACAGAGTATGAAAGCATACAAAGTAAATGTCACATCCATTCACCATACATCAAGTGAGAAATAATAATGTAGCTCAGTAACTAATAGTGCAAAAAGATAAGCACAGTCACAAGTACATATATTATTATAATATTTAATTAAATTTAAAATGAAAGGAAAACCAACTCTTATCCTCATAAAAATATAAAATACAACTAAGGATCTTCTACTCCAATCTGTTGCACCTCCTCTGGGTAAGGCTTCTCCTCAGGTACTGGATCTTCAAACTACTCAAGATCTGACATTGTCGATTTCACAATGCCAAAGCCCTAACTAATAAAAGAAAATTTTTATTAGACAATTATCTAAGTACATTTTAGGCTGAATATTTTATTATGCATTTATTAATATCACTATTTACACTTAGATAAATCAAAAGTCAACTAATAAGCATAGGAGCAGTAAGCATACAAGAAAACAAGATAAGTTATAAATGTAACATTTTTAATTAAGCAGGAACTGAGGCAAAAGCACGCCTCAAGCAAACTAAATAAGGAATAGGCATACATATATAATACAGTAAGTAAAAGTACTGAAAAAAAACTCTAATCCTAAACATGCTGATGATCACCTGACATATGCTGATTTAAAATAGAAATCTGAAAGTGGTATATATAGTAAGCAGTAAAGTCTAACATTCTATAAATATACAAGTAAGCAGGTAAGTGAGGAAAATACAGTTGACTGAACTAACATGCATCAACAATATAGTAAACATTAAGCTAAAACTGAAACAAGAACGCATAATTGCCATATCATAAAGAATTGGCCAATCTAGCCCAGTAACATTCCCAAAGCCTTTCTAGGTTAGGGCAGACATAATAGAGCATAACAGTAAAGCTGAAGAGGCAGAAAATATTATGCAATTATCTCTTAGTTATTTTACTTTTATTTTTGTGGACACATCCAGAAACAGCTGAGGAGTCAAGCACGTCTGCAAGACTAAAAGGGTTCCAAGCTTAACACACACTCCTCAATGAGTAATGTTAAGCATCCTTATTTCTCCTTACCCCATCCATTGGGAAAAATGTGCACCATAATCGACCAAAAACTGAACCCAAATGCAAATATTTTCCTAATATTCTAAATTTTCATTTTCATGCAATAATAATGTTCTATTATATTATATGTCCAAGGGAAAATAGTACAAAGTTCAAGGAAAGCATAGCACAAAATCAAGTAATAAGCAAGGGACTCTACTAAATATGGTGATATCATTTATTTTCTAATTAAACTATTCTAACTCTTTTAAGTTACACAAGTTCAGGATCTCCATTTTTTACTATTAAGTGTAACTTAGAAGCACATCCTTATAAGTAAAAGGATTAAAACTGATTAGGTTCTAATCTAATTCAATCAAGATCGACAATAAGTTAAGAAATAAATCACAACATCCTAATTTTGATGAATTTAGACGTTCTAACTAAGATCTGATCAAGATATACTAAACTAGGGATTATGATTTTAACACCACAAGATTTGAGTTAAGCATATAATCTAATAGTACAGTCTAAGGAATCTAAGGTTCCAATCTAAATATAATATATTGATTAAGTCAAATCCTATTAAGCAAAGTTAAACTTAATAGGATGATTCTCATATCCTGAATATAAGGTTGAAAGGCAAAATAATCAGAATTAAATTGAAAAATCTAGAAACTATTAAAACCAAGGTTTTATCTATTGAGTAATCTATTTACATAATGAATAAAATTTAACTTAGGATCTAACCCTAGTCTTAGGAATAGCCCTAATATGAAGTGTTGAATTCTTAAAGGAAAGACTTGGAGGAAAATTTAGGGATTTTAACAAATTTGACCTAATAGCTAATTATATCACTTAGAATGATTCTAATACAGTTCTAAACATTGACTTTAGTAATTTTAAGGATAAATTATGACTAAAGTGTGCTTAACCTAAAATTTGGGCTAAATGACTATTTTGCCCCTACTTTAGGGTCTAAAAAGCTACGTTTTGAATTAGAGTTATAAATTAGAATTTCTTACTATCAAATAGCTCCTTACTATCTAACATAAAGATAGACAGTAAGTACACTCAATTTGGATAAAAAATGGGTCTTATAAGTCCAAACTAAGGTTTTTAACCTAAGGGGCATTTTAGTAATTTACACCTAATGGAAATCAAAAATTTTATACAATTTACTATTAGTTACTATTCAATGATTCCACAAAATCTAAGAACACTAAATTCTAAGGTCAAATGGCTGAGTTATGAAAATCAGGGGCAATTTGGTAATTTCTCAGGGTTAAAGGGGATAAAAACCAAACTTTTCTATTTGAGGTTCAAATTCAACAAACTTAGTTTCTATATCTTCCCTATAATACACGGAGTGCTTTGACAGGGAGTAGACCTAATTTGGACTTCAATTGGTCAAGTTTTGGCTTAACTAGAGTTATGGGTATTTTGATTATTTTTAATTTTTAGGATTTAGATCCTAAATATTATTTTAGATTATTGATGGCACTAAAGTTCTAAGCTAGTTAACACTTTAAATTTTTGGATTTGGAGCTGAATTGACTAAGTTATGGTCAATTGAAGGCTAGGGGCATTTTAATCATTTTTGGGTGAGTGTCCTAAAAGTCACTTTCCAAATAAACTCAAAATGAGAAAACTAATACTACTATAATGATGGGTTATTCTTCTGAGTATTTTAAGACCTAAGCTAAAAGTTGTGAGGGTTTATTTAGGACCTAAAATATCACTAGGTTAAATATACCCTGGATCGAATTTTTGATTAGTGACATTTGATTCTTTTTATTTTTTGAGTAAAATAAGACCTATATTTGATATTTTTGGATCAATACTTTTAAAGTTACGAGGCTTTTAAGTTTTATTTAAATTTATTTAATTAAAATAATTTTACTGTTCATTTATACAAATTTAATAAATTTACTGTTTAATTAAATTAATTAAATAATATTAATTAATCTAAATTATTTATTGTTCTAAAAAATTATTTTAAATATTAAATTAACTTATCTTAATTTACTATTTTAAAATTATATGCTAACTATTAAATTAATCTTATTAAATAGTTATGCACATTAACTAAGTTATTTAATAAGATTAATTTATTAAGCTACATTACTAGTCATAATTAATTAATATATATATGTATATGAATATATATATATATTAAATGTTCAACACTTAATTAAATTAATCAATTAGGTTAATTAAATTATTTTTGTATATTAATTGAATATATTTAATTTAGTTAACTTAACCTATTGTTAAATCTAATTCAATATTTAATTAACTAAATAATTTAATTAACAAATGATTAATTGCCTAACTTAAAATAATTAAACCAACACTAAATATTCATATACATATATAACTATATATATATATATATATATTACTAATTTATTCCTCAGGATTAATGATGCGGCGGGACCCACTACTGTCACGTGGCGGAGCATGATTGGACACGGGCCCCTGTGGTGGGACCCACAGCAGCTGTCGTGGATACACAATGGGCCCCACACGCGTCACGTGGACGGGGGGCGTGTGCCGGCTGGCACCACGGGCCCCACGCCAGGACTTTGACGCAGATGGGCAAGTTGACCCGAGCTGGTCCTGCGGGCATATACGACGCACGGAGGGGGCGACGCTGGGCGGCCCGAAGGATATGCATTGCAGGTCGGGCTCGACCCGGCCCGGCTTATGGGAAGACCTCACCTTCACCTCGGATCGATCACCGAGGCTAGGGCGTCGTCATGCGCGGCGCACAGAGCCACCCTAAGTTCGGCCATCACCTTGACTGGAAGCCAGAGACCATACCTTCTCAACGGACCCTATACCTTAAGATTTGGAACTCCCTAACTCCTCAGATCGAGATGCCCTAATTCGGCCACGACAACTCTACCCGACGCCTATGGGACTTGATAACTGGATTTTAATAGGAAGTGATTAAATAGGCAGGAACCAATCTCAATAAAAGTAATAAACATAATAATAGAACCACAATTGGGAGTTTGTAGGGTCAAATGGTACCTTGATTCATCGACTGAGGGAGCTAGGGCTCGCGGGAAGAAGGAGAAGCAAATTTCGAACTCCCGGCTGATTCCTTTTTTATTTCCCCGACTCTCGTTTGATCTGACGGGAAGACTTAACGGGATCACTATTAGGGAGACAGCGCGGGGACGACGCCGTTAATGGAATTTAAATAATTAATATTTATTATTTTTTTTAATTAAACAATGTCCAAAAATTTTCAATAATTCACCCCTAGCTAAACGAAAGGTGAGGAACGCAACGGTAGGTTCGAATTTTTGATTCGACGGGTATTTTATTTTCCCAATTTTTGAGGTATTTAAATATTATTAAAATATTCGTCAAAATTTTGACGACTTCCGATTGAGACAAAAACATCACCCCGACTAATTTGGGGGCAATGAGTGCAATGGCAAAGTCCGATTTTTGATTTGAGGTCAATTTAGAGGTTAAATTTCAGAGTTTCTGAATTTTCCAAAAATCATGATTGATCTATTTGACTCCTGATTTTGGACTAGGTCTTAGTAAATGACTCCTAATGATTTGATTAACACTTAGGATCAAGAATAAGAATAAGATTAGTCCTAATTGACTAAGGTAACAGCTTGGGTTGTTATAGAGAGTCACTATCAAGGGATATTGAACTAGAGAGTCTTAGGTTGAAGAAAGAAATTGTTGATGGTAACCAAGGCTCCTCATCTGGAGGAAGTGTCAAGAAAGGAAAGGAAAAAAAATGAAAACTAGGAGAGGAAAGAGAAAAAAGAAGGGAACCTCTTCCCCAAATTCTGAAAGAAATGGTGGAAAAAAAGTTATCTAGTGAAGTCATGAGTGTGAACACAGCATGTGTTAGTGCTAACTCATGCAATCCAAAAATCTGGAAAAGGAAACACCCAAGAAAGCCTAATGAGGATTGTTGGAGGGTAGATTCAATAAAAGAATTGATGATGTCTAAAGAGATGAAAGATTTGGATTTTGACGTAGATGAGAAGTTTGAGGATCTTGAAGGAGAAATTGAGGTTGATGAACTAATTAAAAAAAGAAGAAAATACAACAATCAATTGATGAACCTCCATAAGTGGAATTAAAACCCTTACCTACCCACTTGAAATATGTATATTTTGGGAAAGGGACCTCATTATCTGTAATAATTTCAGCTTTACTAAATAAAAAACAAGAAAATCAATTATGCAATATTTTAAAAAATCACAAGTGGGCAATTGGTTGGAGCATAGTGGATTTGAAGGGAATTAGCCCAACCTTATGTATGCGCAGAATTCTATTATAAGACAATTCAAAACCTTCAATTGAATTCCTAAGACATTTGAATCCAACATTAAGGAGGTAGTCCACAAGGAAATCATTAAATTTCCTGATACTGGAATTATATTCCCAATTTTGGGTAGTCATTGGGTGAGCCCTATACATGTTGTACCAAAGAAGAGTGGGATTACTGTCATATTAAATGATCATAATGAGTTAATCCCAACTAAAAAGGTAACTGAGTGGAGAGTGTGTATAGATTATAGAAGATTAAACAAAGTTACTAGGAATGATCATTATCCTCTCCCATTCATAGATCAAATGCTTGATTAGGTTGGCAGGAAACCCCTTTTTCTATTTTCTAGATGGATATTTCGGGTAAAATCAGATTTTGATAGCCCCAGAAAACCAAGAGAAGATAGCTTTTACCAGCCCTTATGGCACTTTTGCTTTTAGAAGGATGGTGTTTGGATTATGTAATGCTCCCGCCACTTTTCAATATTGTATGATGGCAGTTTTTTCTGACATGATAGGGATTTCTTAGAAATATTCATGGACTATTTTTCTGTAGTTGGTAGATCTTTTGACCATTGCCTAACAAATTTGAGTAAGGTTTTGAGAAAATGCGAAGATACAAATCTAATTTTGAACTAGGAGAAATGTCATTTCATGGTAAAAGAAGGAATTTCCCTTGGGCATCTAATCTCTAAAAAAGAAATTGAGGTCGATAAGGCTTAAATTAAAATAATTGAGAGACTTTCTCCACCCATTAATGTGAAAGGAATAATAAATTTTTTGGGATATGCGGGATAATGCGGACTTTCTCCACCCATAAAGGATTTTTCCAAAATAAGCTTACCCCTTTGTTGGCTACTAGGGAAAGATGTGAATTTCAAATTTGATGATGATTGTTTAAGAGGTTTCAATACTATTAAGATCGCCTTGATTTCTGCTCCCAATTGGGAGCTTCCTTTTGAGATTATGTGTGAAGCAAGCGACCTCACTGTAGGGGTAGTCCTAGGCCAATGAAAAGAGAGAATCTTTTACTCAATTTACTATGCGAGCAAGCTCATGGATGATGCCCAAAAGAGTTATGCCACAATGGAAAAGGAATTATTGGCTATTATTTTTACATTTGATAAATTTCGGACATACTTAATTGGGTCTAAGACCATTGTTTATGATGATTCCATAATTTATATACTAAATAAAGGAAAAAGCTCATACAACTCCTTATTAGAAATATCCCACCTTGATCAAATTCTGATTATTTTCAGGTAAAATGTGAGCTTGGCAATTTCTGGGAGAATCAGGAGTATTTCTGCAATTTCTTGCGAAAGTTCGCTGCAGCGCGCTATGGCTACTGGCATGCAAAAAGCACTATCCTAAGGAGATTTCTTAAATATGGAGCGATTCTGCTGCAGCACACCACAGCACACCATAGCTCGCTACTGCGGATGAAAGATCGAAAGTGAATCGCTACAATGCGCTACAGCGCATCATAGCGCACTACCGCGGATGAAAGATCGAAAGTGAATCGCTATAGTGTGCTACCGCGGGTAAAGTTTTCAAACTAGAACCGCTACAGCGCACTACGGTGGAGAAGTTTTTGAACTTAAACTGCTATAGCGCACTGCAGTGGAGATGTTTTCAAACTTTAACTGCTATAGCGCACCACAACGCGCTGCAGCGCGCTACCATGAATAGAGTTGGAAAGATAAACATGCTACAGCACGCTGTCATGAATGGAGTTACGAAACTAAACCGCTGCACCGCGCCACTGCGTGCTGCAGCGCGGTGCCGAGTTTTTGTCTTCTTAGGGCATTAATTGCTGCAGAGACATGACCTCCCAGCCTGCTAGTGTCTCCCAACTGCCATATCTTCTACAGCAGAATATTTTTTAAGAGGAAAAGGAAGGTTTTGAAATGATTATGAGATTTTAAAATGGAAAAGAAGAGGTTATTTCAAGCCTCAAGTGGGCTGTGCACTCATGACAGCTGAAGTATGGAGGGAAGAGCCAGAATTTGAATGCAAGAGAGGAGATTGACTCCTCTATAAATATGGCTTCTTTTTACAAAAGAAGGGTTCCCAATTTTCACTCAAAAATTCTATCTTTTAGAAGGCTGCATAGAAGAAGAAGGAGACCTCTCCAAGGGAGGTTGAAGAAACTATTGTTAGAGGAGAATGAAGTCAAGCTGCACTAGGGAGCTAAGGGAAAGGAAAAGAGGAAGAAGAGGAAGAGATCCAGAGAACCCCATTGAGGGCTATTCCTAGTAACTTCTAAATCTTACTTTTGATAAATTTTTAGTGGATCATGAAAGGTTATTCATCCTTGTATGGTTTTCTTCTTATCTCAACTGTAATGGAAGGCTAGACCCCCTTAGGAAGGGTTGGGCTGAATCTATTTCAATATGTATGGGACTTAAATGAATATTGGAGAACTTCCTCAAGCATTGAAATAAAAATTTGTGTTGAATGACTTAATGAGATCACTAAAAATAATATTGTGGACTAAATGAAAATTATGTAAAGTAATTATAATTATAAATATAAACACCTTAATTAATGTCTTGTGCTCCATAACTCATTGCTTAGTTTAGAGCTGGTCATGCATGCATTGGTGCTTATAACTATGAGAGAAGTTCTTGAGCCTAATCGCACCATGCACTAAGCTCAACTAAGAAGTTGAAGCGTGTGAGCTAAGACCCACTAACGAAATTCCGTTGATCAGGATATGTGAAAGGAGGAAGAGGATTTATTGAGAGCTCATGGATGATGTGACATAGTCCATGGAGCCCAATGAAACCATTTCTTTATCTGAACTGTGCATGATGCACATGATGCTTATTAGTGGAATCAATGCTCATGAGATCATTTAATTTAAACAGTTATTTTGGTAACCTAGACGTAGGAAAATTGAGATGCCCTAAGTGTGATCTCATGAGGATCTTTGCGCTAAAACTGAACCCTAGTGTGTTAATTTCATGTACAAGATTTAAACTTGTAAGAATTAGAGGAAAACTCCATGGAATGCTATGTGCACTTGATTATTTGGCATGACCATGAAAGGATGAGAAGTGCTAGAGAAGTAATTCAACATGAGTCCCCATCAATTCACATGGAGGAAACCCAAATCTTCTCTTTAAATCAAACAGTTTCTTAAATCAGAATTATTACTTTGATAACTGAACCAACTCAAAATTAAAATCATACAGTTTAAACATTATTGAATATAGATATACCTTAGTAACAAAACACACAGCCTGAGGATGATAAAACTTGAAACTTACCTTCCAAATTATTACTTCAGACCACATACACTTGCGTACAAGCGCAGACGTGTATTCTACAGTCTGTCAGTTTACACAGGCCATGCTGCTATAAAATATCTCCTTCAAAAGAAAGAACCAAAGCCATGCCTCATACGTTGGGTATTACTCCTCCAAGAATTTAATCTTGAAATCTGAGATAAGAAGGGGAGTGACAACGTAGTGGCTGACCATTTGTCAATATTGACTCACCTTACTCATGATGAAGTAGAAGATATTAGAGAAACCTTCCCGGATGAAAAACTTTATGCTATTGCCTCTACAAATCCCCCATGGTTTGCTGACTTTGTAAAGTATCTTGCAGCAGGAGTCATACCAAAAGATCTAAATTTCCAACTAAGGAAGAAATGTTTTGCTAATATTAAAAGCTATTTTTGGTATGACCCCTTTCCCCATAAATGTTGCACCGATCAACTTTTAAGTAAGTGTGTTCCTGAATTCGATGTAAAAAACATCCTTTAATATTGCCACACATCTCCTTATGGAGGACATCATGGAATTGATTGGACTGTTGCTAAGGTCCTTCAATCAGGTTTCTTTTGGCCAAACTTATTTAAGAATGTTGCTGATTATGTCAAGAGCTATGATAAATGCTAAAGAATGGGAATATGAGTATGAGAGATGAACTACCCTTAAATGGAATCTTTGAAGTAGAGCTGTTCGACATTTGGGGAATTGATTTCATGGGCCCATTCCTTATTTCCCAAAAAAACAACTATATTTTGGTGGGTGATGAGTATGTATTAAAATGGGTAGAAGCTATTGCTTGTGTTAATAATGATGCTAAAACTATAATTAAATTTCTTAAAGAGCATGTATTGGTAAGATTTGGCACCCCTAGAGTTCTAATAAGTGATTGTGGATAACATTTTCTTAACAAACATTAAGAGAAGTGGGAACAACTTATCACCCACAAACAAGCGGCCAAGTTGAGGTTTCAAATAGAGAGCTAAAACATATTCTATAGAAGACGATCAGTCAAAATTGAAAGGATTGGAATTCCAAACTACAAGATACCTTATGGGCATATCGAACTGCATTTAAAACTCCCTTAAGAATATCCCCATACAAACTCATGCATGGAAAATCTTGCCATTTATCGGTAGAACTAGAACATCGTGCATTTTGGGCTATAAAAAAGTGAATTTCAATTTTAAACAAGCTGTAGAATGAAGAATTTGGCAACTGAGTGAACTTGATGAAATTTTGCTTAATGCTTATGAAAGTGCATAAATTTATAAAGATAAAACCAAAAAATGGCATGGCAAGTTAATCAAACCATAGTATTTTCAACCTAGGATGAAAGTTCTCCTATTTAATTCAAGGTTGAGATTGTTTAGTTAAAATCACGGTGGATCAGTGCCTTCACTATAGAAAAAATCCATCCCCATGGAGAAATATAGATTACTTCAAAAAATGGTACATTTAAGGTAAATGGGCAGCGTTTAAATGCATACTTGGAAGAAGGAAATCTGCAAGAAAAGGGAGGACGGACATTGCAAGACCTTCTTATGGAATGAATCACATAGGCGAAACTACAAGGGTCGGGCTGACGACATTAAAACAAGCGCTTGGTGGGAGACAACCCATGTTAATAAGGTTGTTGTAGTTCCTTTTGTTTTTGTATTTTCTTTTTGTTATTTTTTTGTTATTTTTATTTTTGTACCCTTTGATCTTTATTTGAATGAATCTTGAAATTTCACTATCCCCATGTGCTGCTGTGAAAAATTAAATTGCTTACATCATAAATAATTTCTGAATGTTTAAGGGCTATGGATTCAAGGGTAAATTAATGTGAAAAGTTTTATATTAATAATTTTCTCATACAATATATGATCAAACCAAAAGGCCAACCCTAAAACTTCACAAACTAAGTGTTTTTTCCCAAAATTACTTTGAGTCTCCAAACTATTCCAAATGAAATGATGCTAAGGAACTAAGTGTGGGGGTGGGGAATCTATAAAATTTTACTAAGAATGGAAGAAAAAGATGAACTTAAGAGTGTGCTAGGCCTTTGTAGAACTTCATGGTTGCAATGAACTTAGACAGGGATGAAGAAAAATGTCTCTCCCTTGACACTGAATGCAAAATAAAAAAAAAAATCATGGATGAAGAAAAATATCTCTCCTTAAATATGAGAAAACTGAGAAAACTAGGATGAAGAAAAATATCTTTCCTAAATTAAGAAATGTTCATTACGATTTATAAGAATAAGCACACATAGCATAAGACTCTATTTCACCAATTCTAGCCTATCCTAGTAGTGAATTCCTAAAAATCCCCCCACCCACCACCCCCCCCAGTAATGAAGAAGCAAGCATCATGATTATGGAAGGCGGAGACTAGAAAAGTAAATAGGAAATAGAACATGAGTTTGGAATTTAATAGAAGCATAAAGTTTCTAAATCACACTTTTAGACAAACCATGAAATGATAAAATGCTTCACACTTTATTCATAATTGAATTCCATGACTATAAAAATAAAAAAAATCATTTTGAGCTTACTCGAGGACGAGCAAGAGTTTAAGTGTGGGGTGTGATAAATCTAAGATTTATGATAAAATAAGAGAATAAATACAAACACTTTTAAGCTAGAAATGTATACTTTGATGAATTTTTGCTGCTTTTACAAGAAAAAAATTGTGCAAAGCAAAATTTGGGACAAATAAAGAAATTCAGGAAGAAAATCGCTATGGCGCACCACAACGCACTTAAGTGGTCTCAACCCGAGATTATGGCACTACAGTGCACTGCAGCGGTCTCAACCCGAGACTCTGGCGCAACAGCAATCTCAACCCGAGACTCTAGCGCTACAGCTCACTGCAGCAGTCTCAACCCGAAACTCTGGCACTACAGCGTGCCGCGGCGGTCTCAACCATAGACTCTGGCGCTATAACTCACTGCAGCAGAACTCACTGGATCTAGGAACATGGCAAAATAATCAAGGAGCATCACTGCAGTGCTCTGCAGTGGTCTCAACCCAAGACTCTAGCGCTACAGTACGCCGCAGCGGTCTCAACCTGAAACTCTGGTGCTAAGGCGTGCTACAGCATATACAAACAGAGAGCTAGGTGCTACAGCACACCGCTACAGTGCGCTGCTACGAATCAATAGGGCCATGACTTGTAAAGATATTTTAAAGCAACCCGTACCACAACGTGCCCGAGCGAGCCACAGCGCGCTTAAGTGTGCTCAACTAGAGAGCTCGGTGCTATAGCACACCGCAATGCTACAGTAATTTGAAGAGTGCACCGTAGTGAATCAACAGGGCTAAGACTTGTGATGACATCTTAAAGAGACCCGCGCCACTGCGCACCCAAGAGCACCACAACGTGCTTAAGTGTGCTCAACCCGAGTGCTCAGCACTATAGTGCATCGTAGCGCTATAGTAATTCGAAGACACCCACTACAGCACGCCACAATCACTTTAACCCGAGACACAAGCGCTACAGCGCGCTGCAATGGACATTCATTTGATATTCTGAGGAAAAACTGCTACGGCGCGCCTAAGAGCATCGCAGCAGTTCCAAACCGAGATGCGGGCGCTACAGCACCCGTTGTAATCTCAACTAGAAATTGAGCATTTAGACCAAAATTTTCAAATCCTTTTATCTTCCCCAGCACATCAACACAATTAGCATTAAAATTTCTCATTTTCAAGAGAATAAAAGGGATATTCATTAAACAACCATTAAAGAAAAGAATTTAAAAATGTTGGCAGAATTAATTCAAGAGGTTGGAAGCAACAGCTATACATCCCAAGGAAAAACACATAGAGAGGGTTTCCCTCTTTGACATTCCTAGATCTAAAATTCTAAAATTGTTGTAAGGAGAGAAAGGAGAGCCCTGTCATAGGAAGGAGAAGGTGACCATTAAGGGGAGACGGGAAAGAAAACTCAAGGAGCTATGAAGGAATGGAAGCTGGAGAATAAGAAGAAATATAGAGAATGCTAGGGGCTGTTCCTAGTATCTTTCTCTAAATCTCTTTTTCTCCTCTCTTACTCTAGAACTATGTAAAGGTTCATGTCCTTGTACTTTATTTTCTGTATCTCATTTGTAATGGAAGGCTAAACCTCCCTTGGGGATGGTTAGGCCAAATTACGTACTAATTTATGGGATGAAGTAGTGCTTGTACTGACTGTTCTCAATGAATAAATTTTTTATCTTATTGGCTTAGGTATGAGTCTTGTGAATACATGCTGTGTGGATGAATGTTTTAATCTTAAATTAAATGGTTGAACAATGAGTAAAATATTGAGTCAATAAATCACATTAAGGTTTAGGGAAATGCATAGAAAGGTCCTCCCCGCAAACTTATGTTCGTCGATCAACAATTCTCGATGTAAACACCCTAAAATTGATGTGATGAGTTAACTTAATAACTTAACCCTCTTTGAGCTCCATAGCTCAACAACTGTCGTAAAGTTAGGAATAGGTGCATTAGTGCTTAGAACCCAGTGATAAGCTCTTGAGCCTAATAGAACTATTCGTTGAACTCATTCGAGAGGTCAATGCATGTCAGCCAAGAGCCACCAATTATGCTCCGTAGCTCAGCATACGTTAAAAGAGAAAGAGGAATAATTGTATGCTTGTCGATGAATGTGACATAATCCATATAAAATAATAATTTACTTCCTTAACTAAACTACGCATGTAGCACAGGATGCTAATTGAGTGGAATTAAGTTTGTGTAATCGCTAAATTAAAAAATCATTATTTGACAACTTAGACGTAAGAAATCAAATTTAACTTTGTCGATCACACATGGGTCTATGTGCCATGATTGAACCTTCTTGAGTTTATCTTGTGCACTACACATGAAATAGTTAGAATTAGAGGACCAATCAATTGGTGCCCCTCCGGTGCCCTAATCTGTCTGTCTTTGAAAGCCGATTCGGCGTACATTTTATTCCATCCTTTGTGGAACTGTACTTGACATTGCCTTCCCTCAAATTCCACAAAGGTGTTCCTAATTCTTTTGGTTGCATTATGTGTCGAGGCATTTTTGCTTAAAATATCAATAGCTTAAACATTATTGAAAACAAATATACCTTTGTAAAAAAATACTCCGTCCCTGTGGACGATAAATCTCAGAACTCACCTTAGTAAAAAAATACTTGCATGCAAGCACAGACGTGTATTCATAGTATGTCAGCTATGCATGCTTGAGCATTAATGCCACAAATGTCCATGAAAGCATTTACAGTGCAAAAATAGCCCATGCACAACCTTAGACAAATGCTTGATCATTCGATCCATGAGAAATGTTAACACTATTTGAGCTCTGTAGCTCACTTCTAATTTGTGCAGGGTGATTATTGTGCATTAATCTATGGGCCATGTGACAAGCTCGTCTAGATTTGTATAACATCACCTTGGCTAAATCAACAGTCAACACATATGAGCCGAGAACCACAAATTGAGATCCATGGCTCACTCTAGGTTTAAGCGAGGTTCTTGAAGTACTAAGTGCTTTGGGTGTTGTGACATAAACTCATGTAGCCTAGTAGCTTATTTCCTTAGCTTAAACAAGAGCTAATGCATGTGAGCCATTAGTGGAATCAATTTCATGTGATACTTGACCTAAATATGGATTTCATAACTTAGACGTAAGAAATGAACTCATAAACTAATGATCACATGAATATCTATGTGCTGAAATTGAATCTTCTAGTGTTCATTTTAGAGCACTAGATAATACTTAGTACATTTAGTAAATTCAACAGAGAATCCTAAGTCTCTTGAATATAAAATAAGAAAATAATCCAATTCACATAACATGAAGTTTAGAAGAAGAGTGCTTGCGTGAACCCATATTGACTTGCTTGCTAAATCCCAACTCTCCCTAATTTTTCAAAAGTAGTTTCAATTCAAGAAACTCTAAAATTATCATTTCGGACCAAACCCACAAACTAATTTAATAGTTAAACATTAGTGAAATTAAGTAAACTCTAGTAACAAAACAAAATAGTGTTCCCTATGAACAATAAATCTCAGGATCTTATCATCCCATATTAGTTTACACCATATACACTTGCGTACAAGCACAAACTATGTAGTTTCAGTTTATCAACTTTGTATGTTAAGAAGCATTCCAAAAGCTCAAGGATGCACTCTCATTTGCTCCAATGTTGGTCCTACTAAAAGAAGGACTAAATTATCAAGTCTACACATATGCATCTGGAATTGGTATGAGTTACATTTTAATGCAAGAAGGAAAGGTCATTGCGTATGCTTCTCGTCAACTAAAGCCGCATAAGAATAATTACCATGTGCATGATCTCGAGCTTGTAGCTATTATCTTTGCTCTAAAAGTTTGTCGTTAAGTATGAAATATACACCAATCACCAGAGCCTGAAGTATATATTTACTCAGTGCAATTTGAATTATTATTAAAGGAGATTATTAGAATTAATCACTAATTATGATTTAAGCATTTAGTACCATTCGAGAAAAGCAAATGTTGTAGTTGACGCTCTGAGCCATCATGTTATCCTTTGTGCTATGCTAGCAAAAAGTCCATTGGAATTTAAATTCACCAAGCCAAGATTAGAACCAGTGCACGATGAATTATTGAACCAACTTTACTTAGGTATGTCTCCATTTCTCAAACAAAAGATGAAGACTAGCTAAAATTTAAAGTTGATATAAAAGTGGTCGTTGCACTGACCTGCAATTGAAGAAAAAAGCTGTTTATTAAGGAAATCATCTTTGGATACCAAAATATATGCATCAGAACCTTGTGGAAGGTCATAATTTTGGGTATATAATTCATCCTAGAAGTGCCAAGATGTATCAAGACTTAAAGAAATCATTTTAGTGGCCATGCATGAAGAGAAGTCTTGCCAAATTTGTGGCAAACTGTTTCTCTTGCATCCTAATCAAAGTTGAGCATCAGATACCTGGAGGTCTATTGCACCCATAGGATATTTCCTAATGGAAATGGTTCAACATCTCAATGGACTTTGTAATGGGATTGCCTCACACAAGATTAGGTGTCGATGCAATTTGGGTCATCATTGATGTCTGGCCAAATATGCAAATTTTATTTCTATTTGTCAAACTGACTCTCTAGAGAATCTTTCTAAGCTCAATATAAGAAATTTTTAGGCTGCACGACATTCCCAAATTAATCGTATTAAACAAAGACATCATGTTCACTTCCAAGTTTTGGCAGACAGTATATCAGGATCTGGGAACAAGGCTAGCAATGATCACAACCTTTCATCCTCAAACTAATGGTTAGACTAAAAAAGTGAATCAAATTCTTGAAGATCTGCTCCAACTCTGTATCTTAGGCTTCAATGAAAATTGGGAGCAGCATATGCCATTGGCCAAATTTGCTTATAATAACAACTTCTATTCTAGAATAAAGATGGCTCCATATGAGGTGTTATATAGGAGAAAATGTTGCACTCCATTGTCTTGGTCTAAATTTGAAGATGTCTAGTTGTATGGGTCTAAGATAGTTGAAGGAACTAATAAAAAGTCAATCTCATTCAGCAAAGGATTTAGTTCTTAGGACAGACAGAGTAAGTATCATGACTCTCGTCATCGTCCTCTCAAGTTCCAAGAAGGTGATCTCGTGTATTTAAGAGTAAGTTTGATGAAAGGTATCTACCATTTTGGCGTGGCTAGCAAGCTTAGTCCAAGATATGTTAGACCTTTCAAAATTCTATCCAACATCGGATCGTCTGCGTACAAGCTTGAATTGCTGATGACTTCTCTACTGTGCATAATATTTTTCATGCTTCATTACTTATAAAGTTACTAAGATAACCTCATCATTTTATTTCCATTCCTCTAGTAAATATCTAGTTGGATATATCTTTCATTGAAGAGCCTATTAGGATTCTGGGTAAAGATCAAAAATTACTCAGAAGTCAATCTATCCCAATAGTTCAAGTGTAGTGGCGAAATCGCAGTACTGAAGAAGCCACTTGGGAGAAAGAATCAGATATGCGAGAAAAGTACCATATTTAAAATTCTTGTTACTTCCTCAAACTTTTTCTTAAATTCATTGTCATCTTTATTCCTACATCTTGATTCTACATAAGTGATGTCGAGGACGATATCGTTCTTATTAGGGAATCAATAATAACCCTAGGTTGTTACTCTAATTTATCTTGACTAAACCAAGTTCTATTTCTCAGTCCATTAGACTCAAATAATCAATAGAACATAACATTGAAAGATTGGGATCCATTGAACCTCAATTGGATTATTTGGCCATTTTGCCAACTATTTGACCTGAAAAATTATATAAATTATATTGACCTCCAAATCAATATTAGAGTTCAACATTGCGTTTCTCATCTCCAAATTAGCTGGGGGTGAAATTTTAGTCATTTTGGAAGCTATCAAATTTTTCTGAATATTTTAATATATTTAAATAATAAAAAAAAAATTAAATTGTTCACAAAATTAAAATCTAACTTCTTTTTAGGAATTTTTAGAAGTCATCAAGTTTCTTGAATATTTTAATATATTTAAATAATCAAAAAATTAGAATAGTTAAATTGATCTAAAAATTTAAATTCGATTTCATTTTTGAGTTCCTCACCCCAAATTAGCTATGGGTGAAGTTTTAAAAATTTTTGAAAGTTATCGAATTTTCTTGAATATTTTAATATATTTAAAAAAATTAAATTTAAACTAAATAGATATTTATTTAATTATGTGGGCCCGCCGTCCTAGTTAAGGGGTCGCGCTCGTCAAATCGAATAGATCTATATGGGTCATTCGATCGGGCCCGCCCTGATCTGACGACCTAGATAGTCGTCTTCCTTGTGCTAAGCCGCGTGCGCTGCGCTTGGCAGCTCTGCCCACGAATGCTGCTCATGTTGAATCATGGTAGCTACAACACCGTTACCTCAAAGGCTCTGCTGAGCCTCCATTAACCTCTTATAAAGCCTTAGATGAAGACATTGATTATGGTAAATTTTGGATCGCTGAAAACCCTTCCTGCGTCTTCCCCAATCCAAAGAAGAGGATCAAAGGTACCTGCTTTCTAGCTAAATTGACCATGCAATCACTACAATTCATTTATGTTTGTCTATTGTATGTCAACATACACTAATTCAGTGATGGACCGATCTCAGACGAGCTCGATTCGATCGTAAAGTTGTAACTTTGCTACAAAAGCAAACAAAGATTTTTTGGATACTTGAAGCTAGGGCATCATAATTTGTAGTGTTATAGTGGTTCAATCATGTCAATTTTGGTACATATAGAAAGGTCTCGAGACATTCTGATCTGTATATCGCACACCCCATGAGGTGCCCTAAATTGGGTGAATTTTGATGCTTAAGGGGAATATTCCTAGTAATTTTTTTTTTGCTTTAAATTTGTACTTTTTGTTTTTGTTTATATAAATCTTAGGAGTAGTAACGAATGAAATAACTTGATATAAATAATGATTTGATGTTACTGCAATTATGCTCAAGATTTCTCCTGCTTTTTAATTGATGTACATATGTACTAATTAGAATCTGAAATAAACAAAAATATAAAATTTTTTGTTGAGTTACTTCCCAACCAACGCTTAGTTTAATATCCTCAGTCTGACCAAAAGAGTTTATATCCCTTTAAATTTTATTTTCAAATTTTTATTAAGGCTTTAGGATGAGTATGAGCTTGTTTATTAATATAATCATTATTGACAGACTGTAAATACACGTCTGCGCTCGCACATAAGTGTACGTGGTCCAAAGTAATAATTCGGAATGATAAGTTCTGGATTTATATCATCCACAATGAATGGTGGCTCTTTTACTAAGTTTTATCTACGTTCAATAATGTTTAGACAATTTGTATTTTTTTTGGTTTTGTGTGGTCCCTAATTTAACAAATAGAGATTTTATTGAATATACTATTTGATTTAAAAAGAAATAGTTAGGGTTTTATTATGTGACTCGTAAGGACTCGATGTTGTAATCATATCATTGTAATTCACAAAGTAATAATACTATGCCTTATCAATCAAGTGAACATTGCCTTCTTTAGATTTGTTCTCTAATTCCAACAAATTCAAATCTAGTGTACAAGGAGAACACCCTAAGGTTCTACTTTGGCACACAAACTCTTATGAGATCAAATGAGGTTAATTTCGATTTCCTACATCTATGTTATCAAAACAATATTTTAGTTCTATGATCTCACAAGACTTGATTCCCACCAATTAGCATCATGCGCTACACACACGATTTAATTAAGGAAGAGGATTCATCTATGGGTGATCGATGATCTCTCCCTCCTACATTTCTAAGCCGTAGAGCAAGATTGGAAGGGGCTTGGCTCACAAGCTTCAACTTCTGGGATGAGCTTAAGGAATGGTCCTTATGGGCGTGAGAAGTTGTTATATCTCTTAGCTCTATTGCACTCACTCCTTGCTCTAATCCAATTAGTGAGTATTGGAGCACAAGTCTTTCAATGTCTCATAAAAAGATTTTCATTCCGTATTTGGTTTAATAAATATTTACATTTGATAATCATTTCATGCATTCAACAAAATAAATAAAACATTCAGCTCAAATTTTATCAATTACAAATTAAACATACAATACCTTACACCTTACTCTTCACATAATTTCATCCCAACCCTCTCTAAGGAGGGTTAAGCCTTCCATCATAGTTTCAATATAGCAAGAGATGTAAGAGAAAATGAACCTTAACATTGGTTCATAAATAAAGAAAACAAGATCGGGTTTAGAAATGGTACTAGGAACAACCCTGAGTTTTGGGGGTTCTCTTGGTTCCTTCTCCTTCCTTCTCTCCTTTTCTCTAAGTTCCTTAGCTTCTCTTTCCTCTAAAACTAGTAAGGTGGTTCTAAACTTTCTTCCTTGGAGAGTTCTCCTTCTCTTTCTCATAGCAGCTTATAATTTGGATCAATGAATATCAAAATTGGGAACCATTGAATAGCCTGAAAATGTCCCTTAAATAGGGAAGCTCTCAACCCTTTTTACCTTAATTCTAAGTGACCTTTCATATTCCCTTCCTTCAATGCAATCCATTATGTTTTATTCAAAGAATCCTTTGGAATTCCGCAGATTTAAATATTAATTTTATTTTTGTACGGGCAGAGGTAGCCCAAAGGTCATTAATTTTTGCCCTTCCCTATGCTATTATTAATACAATTTCTGGAGGTTTCTATGTCGACCGCTGTGGTGCACTGTAGCATGATGCAGCATGCTCCAGCATTCATGTTTAGTTCTATTGACTCTGGTTCTAGGTCTACTATTCTACTAATAATCTGTCGTAACGCGCTGCAGCAGCTTCGATTCAAACACTATTCTACTGCAGCGCGCTGTGGCAGCTTAGATCCAAATGATTTACCTTAGTGACGCTGCTACTCGTTGTGGCGTGCTGAAGGTGCGCTGTGGCGGTTAATCTTTTGTGAAAGCAAAAAATCACTATTCAAGTAGTTCTCCCGATGTTTAAATATTTCTCCAGGAAATGACATCGCATGCCGCTGTAGCACGATGGGGCGCGGTGTATCGGTTCTCCTTCCATGCTTGTAGATATGTTCCAAGTGAGCTTATTCAGTAGACCGCCATGGCCCGCTGTGGCATGCTGCGGCACGCCACAGCGATTTTCTTCCAAAATTCATCTCTTGGCTCTAGATTTCATTTCTCCAGCTTTGAAATTCATTAAATTTATTTTAAAGTATGCTTGTTCAAGTGATATTTTGTGTGATAATCTTGAATTTATCACACCCCCACACTTAAATACTTGCTCATCCTCGAGTAAGCTCAAAGTGTGTTTTCTATTTCTTAAGATTGTGGATTCATGTTAGGATGTAAATGTGAAGTTCTCATGTCACTGAATATTGCTTTAACTTTAGGTGATTTTCAGATTTCCAACCACCACTCTCTTCCTAATTCAGGTTCCAAGCTCTTGTTTCTTTCTAGTTTCCAATCTCAATGGTTTAAGCTTGTTCCTTATTATAGGATGGGTAATTACCTTAAGATTTCCAACTCTAGCTGGGCATTGGTGAGTGACAAAAGTTTAGTGCCATATGTGCTCCTTCTTATGAATCACAAAGAACATTAACATTTATAGGAGAGATATTTTTTTTCATCCTATTTCTCATATTTTCACTTTAGGAGAGATATTTTTCTTCATCCCTATTTTAGTTCTTTGTGATCATTAAGTCCTACAGGAGCTTAGCACACTCATACATTCACTCAACTTTAGCCACTTGCTGGATTTGGTTACTTAAGTTTCCCCACCCCCACACTTAGAACACAGCATATGCTCATTTAAAATCCTTGGAAACTAAAATTCACACAAAATTTTTCCTTGTTTTGGAAGTATAGGGCTGTCATGCCAATTGATCACATTGGGTTCAGCACCATTAATGACTTAAGGTTTTACATTCGAGGTTAATTATTGAATCCATGCAAAAATGTTTTCAAGAAATTCACTTGTAACAAAATCACATTAGCAATGAGGGTGCAAGCAATCCAAGATATATTTTTTGAGAAACAAAACAAAGAAAATAAAAAACAAAATAAAAATGAAAAACTAAAATAGAAAAACAACAAAAAAACAAAAAATTGTACAACCTTATCAGTCATTTTGCTCGTTATCTCTTCTTCCTCATCCACATTTCGATAAATGTAATATGATGGCCAGTCATTGTCCGGGATGGGTTCACCAACAGGGCATCACGGCAGCCTAGATCTGTCCGGCCCCCCACACAAGCTCCAATCTTGGAATATTGTTCCAAGAGCATCGTGCAATTTCATTTGGAATTCGCACTGTCGAGCGACTTCATCTTTGATGAAGGTCATGTCACATGCCATGGATATTCCCAAGTCCCGCTGATGTGCATACATACGCATCATTATTTTATCCTCCACAGTCTGACCAGCAGAGGTTGATGTTTCTTCTTCCACCCCCCTCCTCTTCTTGGCGTGCACCCCCTCATGGGTGCAGGCTCTCAAGTTGGTCAGTTCTAGAGGAGCACGTGGTGGGATTGCGATGTCGGAAGAGAGGATCTTAACCCTTTGATCCTCACACATACTTGAGATAAGTGACCCAAATGCAAGTGCAGCACAAGGCCCAGTCAGGGCATTCCAGAGCTGCTCCATGATAATGCTGGAGATATAAAAATCTCATGTCCATTGAAGAGCGCACAGGAACAGTGCCCTTGACTGGGTCACCTCATTGAGATGCCTAAAAATCATGATGAAGCTGGAGGCAAACACATGCCAAGCATTACTCGACTCTGTTAGGAGCGCTCGAGGAATGTTTACTAAGTTTACTTACCACCCTGCATCAGTGCGGGTGATCTCGCTTGCAATGGTCGTCGGGTCATATTGGGAGCTAATGAGATGGAGTAAGAATGATCATCTACCTCTCTTAACAAATAAAATAGTTTGATTTGGCAGCTCCCAAATTCCATGCCCTTACCCCTCACTATAATTTTATGCCCTACTACATTGATGGCATTGGCATAAACCTCTTGA
The DNA here is from genome assembly GCA_016760335.1 of Gastrodia elata. NCBI lineage: Eukaryota > Viridiplantae > Streptophyta > Magnoliopsida > Asparagales > Orchidaceae > Gastrodia > Gastrodia elata. The sequence continues at coordinate 78,314,782 of CM028670.1, read as the reverse complement.
ACAATGGAGGGGTTAGTCATGTGTGTGGGTCTTACCAAGTGCTCCCATGCCCTGTTCATGATTTGGTCAGGGTTCACAGGGTATGGAAGCCCGAATCCCCGCTCTGGGATCAACTTCCGCATTGATATCACTTGGTTGATGCGTTGCTTGGCTTCAAGTGAAGTAAACTTCTTATTGTTATACACCCCACAAACTGTGGCGGCAGCGGCTCTCTTGCTTGCAGTTGATTGCTTTCTAGAAGAGATTTTTGAGAGGAGAGCTGAAGGACTTTTGAAATAGGAATCTAGCTTTTAGTTCTTAGACAAGGGTGACATTCTCTCCTCCTCCACCATAATATTTATAGCCAAAAATTTCTAGAAATTTTCACCAATATAATCACATTCAAAGCATGATTAAAGATAGTTAAAAATTATTTTAATGTCATGCAATGAATGTGACCAGAATTCAGCCTTAAATGGGTGAAAAAATCAGCTTTTGCAGCATTATGCCAGTTCTTAAGTTCCAAGGTGCGCTGTAGCGCCTTTGACTGCTTGGGAAATCCCAAGCAGTTAAAACTATTTAAAGCAGGGCTTCAACAATCGCAGCGTGCTGTGGCGCGCTATGGCACCATGGAACTTGGCAATATTTAAGTGTGCATAAGATGCGCTATAGCGTGCCATGGTAGCGAAAACCGCTGCGGCGCACTCTTGCGGCTGAATCTGCTGTGGCGGAAATATCTGCTGCAGTGCCTTCAAAAGCAAGAAAATTTCCAAACCTTCAAATTGCTTCCAAAAATCATTTAATTCAAAAAAAAACTATGATATTTTTTATTTCTAATAACTACTCCTAAGTTCTCAAATCAAATAAAACAGAAATTGGGTTGCCTCCCAAGAAGCGCTTAGTTTAATGTCATCAGCCCGACACATTTAGGATCAAATATGATTTAAATTTCGGGGTTGTTTCTTCTTCCAGATTTTCTATTTATTTGAGTGAGCACTGACTAAAGTTGAGATCGAACTCATGATTTTATCATTGGCCTTCTTTTCTACCTCATTTTCTATAATCAGAGGGGGAGCTCCTTTTTTCTTCTTCTTTCCTCTCCTTGTTTTCCTTTTCTTTTTGTCCCCTTTCTTATCACTCCCTCCAGATTAGGTGTCCAAGTGACTAGTAGAATTAGCTTCGCTCACAATCTCCTCCTTACCTTTAGCTTCACGTTAGCTCTTTTCTAATCAGCCTTTGTAATTTTCTCCTTAAACATAGAAGGCATCATATTTATAATTTCTTCCAAGCCATTCACTCTCACAATCATCAATCCTTTTTCAATAACAATTATTGCTCTATAGTTGGCAAATAACGATCTCCCAAAAATTCCAGTGGATTTTTCACTCTATCTGTCCCATTCACACACAATAAAATTTGTAGGAATCATAAAACTTCCTATTCCTACTTGAACATTCCTCACAATTCCAAGGGGAGCTTGAGACTCTATATTAGCAAATTCAAGAATGATGGGCATTTCTTCCATTCCCCTTACTCCTAGTTGGGTGTATATGTGTAATATCATAACATTAACGGAAGCCCCAAGATCACACAAGGGATCTAAAAGGACTTCACCCTCAATGATACAAGGAATGTTCATTCTTCTAGGGTCCACTCTCTTAATGCTTTTCTATCTCCTCTGATGCTCTCAGTAGCAACTTCCCTAGTTTTTCCTCCTACACTCTCTTCAGTAGAGTTATGTTCCATGCAATCTATTTTTATCGTGTCCAAGTTGATCACACTCACCATCTCTCTTGGGTTTATTTCAATCGAGCTTGGGAGCATTCCCTGCTGCCAAGTAAACAGCTGTTTGGAAATTTGTCCCAATTGGACTTCAATATTCCTAAGAGATGCCTCAATTTCTTGAATTGAGGTTTTATGCCAGTTCATGGTTAACTCGGTCCTTCTTATAAATTGCACAGTTTCTGTTTTAAAAGCCCAAAATGATTCTTCTAACCCAGGTTCCTGATTTTAATTTTGAGTAGACTTATAGGAATTATTGAAATTTTGGGTTGGCTTATTTTGTTTTTGAGAGTTGTAATTACCCTGAGAATTCCTCTCACTCCAAGAGAAGTTTGGGTGGTTTCTCCACATCGGGTTGTATCTATTAGAGTAGAGGTTGCTATGGGGGTTATTATTATTTTTGTTATTTCTCAAGAAGCTTACTTGTTTAGTTTGTGAGTAGCTAAGGGATTGTTCAAATTACAGCACTCACCACTGCGATTCCCTTCACACAGCTCAAAGTTCACTTCTTGGATCGCACTCACATTCAAACTCTCAATTCTATTGGATAATAGTTCAATTTCTAATTGATTTGACTCATTCAAGTTATTTACCTCCATCTTGTTAGAATTAAGCTGCTCAGTCGGCCATTAATATGCGTTATTCACCATTTCCTCAAAGAAATTAAAAGCCTCCTCAAGGGTTTTACTACTCAATGAGCCACCCACGGCTACATCAATAAATGTCATTATGGGTGCATTTAATCCATTGTAGAATATCTGCACTTGAATCTACAAGGGAAACCCAGGATGTGGGCAGCACCTTAAGTAGTCCTTAAAGCGCTCCCAGCCGTCATATAAGTTTCACCATTTTGCTAAGAGAAATTTGAGATCTCATTTCTCAGCCTAGTAATCTTTGCATGTGGGAAATACTTAGCTAGGAATTTTTTAGCCAAGTCATCCCAAGTCCTAATAGACTCACCAGGTAAAGAGCTGAGCCAAACTTTAGCCTTATCTCTCAAAGAAAATGGGAACAATCTTATTCTAAGAGCATCAAAGGACACTACATTAAATCTAAAAGTGTTGCATATTTCCAGAAAATTTGAAATATGCGCATTAGGATCATCCAAGGCTAAACCACTGAATTGATTATTTTAAATCATGTGCAACATTAATGGCTTAATTTCAAAATTGTTTGCCTGAATAGGATGTCTAACAATTGCATTTGGGACTCCTTCTACTGCTGGAAGTGCATATTCTTTAAGGAGTCTGCCCCTAACATTTACTATTGGATCTAAAGGATTGATTTCTAAATCTTCCATTTGTGCTTGTTGTTGGTTTAGAATGACTTGTTCTCTCCTAGCTCTAAGATAAGTTCTATCTATTTCAGAATTAAAAAAGATTTCAGAAAGGTTTCTCCTACTCATGCAATTTTAAAGATTACAGCTAGCAAGAACAATTCATAGGAATTAGGTTCAATAATATAATTCAGCCCATAAAAAGATCAACAGATTAAAATTCAAGAAACAATAAGCAGCACTATAGTTCAGTACAATTTTTAGAAATTTTTATTTTTTATTTTTTCAGCAGCAAAGAAGGCTAAAGCAAAATCTAAATTTACACTAAAGTTAGCACAGATATAATTGCAACAACTAAAGATTATATGCAAATTTAAGTAAGATCTAAATCACCATTTAATAATAGATTATACTTAATACAAAACTAAGAACCATTCCCTGGCAACGATGCCAAAAACTTGACAGACTGTAAATACACATCTGCGCTTGCACGCAAGTGTACGTGGTCCGAAGTAATTATTTGGAATGGTTAGTTCTGGATTTATATCATTCACAGGGAATGATGGTTCTATTACTAAGTTTTATCTATGTTCAGTAATACTTAAACAATTTGTATTTTTTTTGGTTTGGTGTGATCCCTAATATAAAAAATAGAGATTTAATTGAATATAATATTTGATTTAAAAAGGGAGAGTTGGGGTTTTATTATGTGAGTCATAAGGACTCGGTGTTGTAATCATGTCATTATGATTCACAAAATAATTATACTATGCCTTTTCAATCAAGTAAACATTACCTTCCTTAGATTGGTCCTCTAATTCCAATAAGTTCAAATCTAGCGCACAAAAAGAACACTCTAAGGGTTCTACGTCGGCACATAAACTCTTATGAGATCGAATGAAGTTAATTTTGATTTCCTATGCCTAGGTTATCAAAATATTATTTTAGTTCTATGATCTCACAAGCTTTGATTCCCACCAATCAGCATCATGCGCTACACATGTGGTGTAGCTAAGGGAAAGGATTCATCAAACCCAATGGACTATGTCACATCATCCATGGGTGATCAATGATCTCTCCCTCCTTCTACTTTGCTGAGCCGCAGAGCATGATTGGAGGGGGCTTGGCTCACAAGCTTCAACTTCTCGGATGAGCTTAAGGAATGGTGCTAATATGCGTGAGAATTTGTCAAAGCTTCAACTTCTCGAATGAGTTTATGCAAATACTATCCTAATTATTCTAAGTTTTCATTTCATGCATCAATATTTTTATATGACATGTTCAAGGTAAAGGCACAAAGTACAAGGGATGCAAAAGCAATAATAATTTAATAGTAAGCAAGGGACTATACTACACAAGGTAACATCAGTTATTATCTTTTAACCCATTCTAACTATTCCAAGTAACTCAAGTTTAGGATATATAATTCCTACTATCAAGTATAACTTAGAAGAACGGTCTTATAGGTTAAAAGTAATTAGAACTGATCATGTTCTAATTTAATTCAATCAATAACAAATATAAGTTAAATAAAAAATCATCATGTCCTAATTGATGAATTTAGATGTTCTAAACTAAGATCTGATCAGAATCTACTAAGCTAGGGATTATGAATTAAACACCATGAATTAAAGTTAATCACATAATCCCAAGGTAAGGCGTAAGGACTAAAGTTCAAGTCTAAATGTGAACTAATGATTAAGATAAACCCTATCAAGCAAAATTAAAGCATAATAGGATGAATCTCTTAGTCTTAATCTAAAATTGAAAGATAAAATAATCATAATTAAAGTATGAAAATTTAAAAACTAATAAAACTAAGGTTCCATTTATTGAATAACCCACTTTATTCAATGAATGAAATTTATCCTAGTATTTATTCCTAATCTTAAAAAAAATATCATAAAGTAAAGTGTATATGCAACAACCCTAGTATTTTTATCCACCAATTAGTGACCTAATTGACTATAATCTTCTTCCATTAGTCTTATAATAGTATTAAATGCTTCCATTTCATTTTTTGTGTGATTTGGAAATTGTTTGACAATTTCCAATATTTCTTAGTTTTCTGTTAATTATGAGAATACCTAATTTATTTTGACCTCAGAATCAAAAATGGAGTCCACCATTGGACTCACCACACCCAAATTAGCTATGGTGATATTTTGGAAGTCATCAAATTTTCCTTGAATATTTTAAAAATATTTAAATACTCAAAAAATTAAGATAATTAAATTGACCTCCCATTAAAAATTTGACTGTATTTTTACGTTCCTCACCCCATATTTAGGTAAGGGTGAATTTTTGAGAAGTTTCAGAGTACATTTGGCTATTTTATTTTGAGTGATAAATTATGTTTAATTAATTAATTAAATAAAGTAGATAAATTAAATAATAAATATAATTTAAATTAAATTTAAAGGTTAAAATTCATTAAGGCGGAGATCCGCTATGGGAGGCCAAGCGTGGGATAGTGATCCCGTGCAATCTGATCCGTTGTGCGTATCATGATTCGATCTGACAGCAGGGATTTAATCCATGAGATCTGACCGTCGGATCGAGGGTTTGATTTGACGGCGCAGATCAAAACCCTGTACATCTCCTTTGCTTTTCGCACGACGCACGTAGTGGCACAGAGAGGAGGAGGTATGAACGCTTAGTCGGGTGTCCTCTTCTATAATTAAACCTTCTAATTCCTTCCTAAAACTCTGCTGATTTTTTTAGGAGGTTTGCTGAGGTGCTGCGAAGAAGCTAGGCTGTGTTTGAAACTATCCCTAAATCGACATAACCGAAGGACTTTGAACTTCTAGGTACTCATCTCCTTTATTAATTGTCCAATTGATTGATCGAGTCACTATTTTGTGAACCATTATGGGCTATCGTGACTCAATCGAGTTTGATTGAACTCGATTGAGCCCTAGCTTGGCAAACCATCTACAGAGGAAACTAGGGTTTGGCCATTGGAACCTATGGCTTGACTTTGTAGGCTATTGTGTCATTGCCAAAACTAGATTTGAGGTTCCTTGAGTCGGTCTCGGTGAGGGCTTTCCATCGAGGTGCTGGCTGTGCCGAGGGATAGCCTGAGTCGACTAGGGTCTCAAAACCTAGATCAGTCTCCTCGGGTAATTTTGGGGACGAAGCGGTCTAAACCTGTGACCTTTCTCGGTCTGGGATTTTGCCTCGAACTGGGCCAGTTAAGTTGTGGGTCGTGACACTCACAAGAGCTACAGCGTGTCTTGGTTGGCCGCGGCTATTAAGTTGCGGGTCCCGCATTGTCACGCGTCACTTGCAGGAGCTGTCGCGTATCTTGGTGGTGCTCCGATTTTGGTGCCGCATTGTTTTTCAATGCTGCAGATTTTTGCACCGCCGTCAGGTCCCGTAATCAGCGCCTCTAGTTTCCATGCACTCTTAATTTCTGTGTAATCATCTGAATGATTAATTATATATTACTTAATGTTATATTGATATAAATTTTCATTTAATCATAACTTTAAATACACACAACCAAAATATGCACTATTATATACTATTTTGATCACAAAAATGTGTAGATTAATATTATATAATTTAATTTTTGTTTTGGTTAATGTTTTAATTTGCCATTGTTTTAGATTACTTAATTAATTGAAATTTGATTTAAATTCTTGTATGTGACATAACTTGATAATTAGGAGTTCAAATTTAATAACTAAATAGTCCATTTCACTCTTAACATTAGAATCCTAATTTAACATTAGAATCCTAATTTTCTTAATCACTTTAACCCTAATTAGGAGTCCCAAAAACCCTAATTTTCCAATGTTATCTGATTTTAACCTACTTAGTGTCATTCTTCTCCTTACACTATAAGGATTCCATATTTATATATGTTATTTCCATCATACAAAAATTGTCAATTTTAGGTTTTTGGCTCCTTAATTAGTGTTATTGTAATGATTTTCTAGTTTCATATTTTGCAAGTCTTAAGTATTTAAAACCTTAGGATAGCAAACATGTCACATTTATTACTTCCCATGTTAATTTTAATTTTATGTTATGAGCTTAGTTCTCTTAAATTAATTGCTTGAATCATTAGCAAATTGCTTGATTCATCTTTCAACCTTAACATAGAAGCTATATGATTGATTTATAACTTGATTTGTAGATGATCATTAGAGTAATTTATTACATCCATTAAGTGTAGTTAACCTTAATGTTTATGTAGTTATAGGTTATGAACTAATTAAGACTAGCTTTAAGTAACTAGATTAGATCCTAGTTTACTTCATCTTAGTTCTTAAGTCCCTTAAAAACTTGTAATAGGAGTCCTAAATTCATGAGAATAGTTTAGGAATCCTAATGATTTTCTTAACTTTCATATAGGAAATATAGAGTTAATAGTTTACAAGTACTTCTTTCCTATTCCTTTAAACATTTCCTTTTATATTAACCCAGCTAGATTAGTAGTTAATTTTAAATAAGATCCTTTTAATTCAATTTAGTTAGATGAGTTTAGTGTATAGAACCTTAACTCTTAACTTCCTTAGTTATAGTATTTACTCAATTCTACTTTTCCTAACTAATCTCCTAAGCCTTGATTTAGTTATCATATTTCAATCTTATGGTTTAGGATAAGGATATGATCGGTTTCATTTTAGTATTGTTATACCTATAAATTATTTTGTCATCTTATAGAATGAAATGAAACTGCTATTTTCAAAACCCCAATTACTACTATTAATTATAACTAACTTGAGATCAATATCTCAAAGTTAATTGGGAGCTCAATTAGCTTCAATTATTTAGGAGATTATTAAACTTAAATTACTTTAGATATCACATAGTTGCAATTATTAAATTTTTCTTGAATGCTTACTTAGCTTTGAGCCTATTTCATTTGACACATTCATATAAGACATTGTGCATAAATAAGACTTTCACATGAAAACTTTAGGGATTTATTATTGATAGATAGCCAAGGGTAGGCTAATTAGGAGTAATAAGGAGACCTTACATTCTCAAAGGGTGAATGTGACTGTTATTTATTTTGACCCCACTTTCCTTTACTTGTTAAATAGACGTGTTTAACTCCTTGCTTCATTATGTATTTGCCCGCATAATGAATACTTTCATAAAATAACTCCAATTAATTAAAATATGAGATCTTCTACAATCTTATTGATTGTGAAGATTCATCATAGCTAATAGCTATATTACTTTTCAAAATTCTAGACTATGAGCTTCTTAGGTTGATAATCTAAGATTTTTTTCATTTACTATGCTTTGCACTTTCTTTGTTTAATAGTACTGCACTTTACTTGTTTACAATTCATTTAAATTGCTGTGAATGATGTTATAATTCCATTTAAATGCTTTATTATTTATTTTTCTTATTTAGCACCAGTTCATTGAACATATACATGCTTCAATTTGCTTACTCTCATTTGCACACTAGTATTTTTCTAGCATATTTAGGATATTCTTACCCTTACTTTATATGCAGGCTAGAATAACTATACTTGTGAGTATTTTTACTCACTCTTTTACTTCAATTTTCTTTCTATACAATTATATATTTCATTTCCATACTTATATGCTTTTATTTTGCACCGCTGCTTATACTTATAATGTTTACTAGTTATGAGATCCAAATTGAACTTTAAAATATTTAGCCCAATCTTAAATTATACTTAGACTGATTAGTCTAACCATATTTTCTTTTTATTAGCTTTTCCCTATCACATTTATATGCCAAAATGTGATAGACCAGATGCACTTGGATGCTAGTGGAGCTGGACCAAGTGCTTAACAAATTTAATTACTTCTGCATTTACTAGCTTTTACTTGCTTTTATTTAAATGTGAGAGAGAGAGTTTATATTTATTTATCTCTTACTTATTATTTAAATTAATGGCATGTAATAACTAATTTAATTGTTGTCCTAACTTATTATGTGTTGGAAGTAGCTCTTTATTACTTATAAATGCTTGGTTTAGATAAATGGATACTTAAATGGAAATTTAGATTATTATGTCGATGGATTTCATATCTATCTTTATTGTTGCATAATTGTTCATGCATTTCATTATGTTCAAAAAATCAATTGCTACATGTATTTATTTGTATCCATATCTACGTGTAGCATATTTGTATATGCATCTCCTAATTATAAATCTCTTAATGTTATATGTGAATGTTTACTTCTACTCTCATTTGTAAATGTTATTTTCTTATGTATGTTACAATCACTTCAAACTCTTATTGCCACTTATGATTGTAACTATCATTTACTTCAAGTGGTTGTAAGTATATCTATTCACATGTTTCATTTCTTTTAGTCATAATTAAAATTATTTCTATTCAAGCATTTTTATTAGTTGTAATCTATTATCAATTCATGTCATTGAAATTACATATCTTGTTCCATGCTTAATCATTTTGCATGTGCATATCATTATCATCTTCATACTTATAATTGTAACTACTTTGATTACATGCATTTGAATTCATATTTATCATATGTATTTCATGCATTTTCCTATTCCACTTTCCCATCTTAACTTAAGACCCTCTTCTTAATCCTTGGCCAAATATAGCATCTAATAATTTTGGTTAGATTTCTCCTAATCCAGTATTAGATGTTGTGGTGACACGTCGATATTGAGTTAATCTTCTACCCGATATTGGGGTCATCACAGTTGGTATCAAAGCCAAGTTGAGAACTTTAATTTAAGATAAAGATATCCATTTATCCAAAAGCAAATAGCACAAAATAGTAAAGACATTTAAAATGACATCCTATGATAGTAAACGCATTACTAATCCAATAATTGATTTATATTTCTAGCTTAAACTGTAATCAAATTCTTAGGTGGCAAATAATGAAAGTGAACTAAGATCCTACTTTAGATCGTTCTTCGTTTATTGGGAGGATGATCATTGGTTTAGTTTACCTTATGACCATGAGTACTTTGGTGTATCTCAAGCCAAAGGTGAAGTTTTGGACAATATTTTAAAGTAATGTATATTTCGAGGTAATCGCATCCCATAGTTTGCTAAAGAATGGCTTTCTCAAGTCTCTACAACTTTTGAAACCATAGCTTGCTCCGATCATATATGCTTAAAATTTTGTATGAACTCTTTAGCGACTACGCCATGGATTGGTGGTGTCGTGCCCATGAAGTGCTAGTTCATGGAAGTAGACATCTTCACCGTGCTCCTACCTATGAAGATTTTGAATTTATGTTTTATGCAAAATTTTATAACTAGTAGTGTTAGTTTCTTTATGCTCTAGTTTCTCTTTATTAGTACCTTCTTGTAAATAGCTTCTATTTTACTAATGTTCTTTTTTCTTTCCTCCAAAGTTGTATCTCTTAAATATTTTAAGTTTAATGAGAATCTCTTTTCATATCTTTTTCAGTTCTTGAATTGTGTTTTCTTTTATTTCTTTAGAATGAATACTGATTCAAATAATCTTGTTCAACCTATAGTGGAAGAACCTACTTTCACCACAATTTCCCATACTAATCAAATACAGAATCTGTTGGAGATGATGAGGGTTATGATAGAAGCTCAAACCCATGCTGTAGAAAGGATGGCCTCATCCTGTACCCCTTCTCAACCTTCTCCTAATCCTTCCCAACCTTTTCCTACCCCATCTCAACATTTTCCAACTCCTCCCCAAACTTCTTCTCCAATTCCTCCTGAAATTCCTATGGCTCCACAGCCAACTGCTGGTCTAGTTGTGGATGCCTATCTCCTCACATTTCTTCATCTAAATCCACTGACATTCAATGGTTGTGTTTCTCACTTTGAATCCATTGACTGGTTAAGGGCAATAGAGAAAACATTGGCCAGTATTAAGTGTCCTGAAAGTGAATGCCTTCGTCTTGCCACTTACCTATTTCATGGCGAAACTGAATAAAATGTTTAGCCTAATCTTAAAATGTGCTTAGAATATTTAGTCTAACTATATTTTCTTTTTATTGGCTTTGCCCTATCACATTTACATGCCAAAATGTGATAGATCAGGTGCATTTGGAGGTTAGTAGAGCTGGACATAATGCTTAAGCTAAGAGATTATATTTTGCTTCCGTATAATTTAGTTTTACTTGCTTTCATTTAAATGAGAGATAGACTTTACTTTCTTATTATTTAATTGGCATGTAATTTTTTTTTCTTAAGTTAATTATTTGTCTTTATTTATTATGTGTTGGAAATTAGAACTTATAATTAAATTGCTTAGTTTGGATAAATGGAAATTTAGTTGGATATTTATATAGAAATTTAGATAAATGAATGAATGAATTGCATAATTTATATGTCATGTTCATTAAACTAATTGTTATATATTGCATTCATCCTTTCTTGTAGCATATTTGTATATGCATCCCCTAATTGTAAATCTCATAGTGTTATATGAGAATGTTTACTCTTACTCTTACTTGAAAATGTATTTTCATATCTATGTTATAATCACTTTAAATTCTTATTGCAATATATGACTGTAACTATCATTTGCTTCAAGTGATTATATGAATATCTATTCACATGTTTCATATCTATGTTCATAATTGTAATCATTTCTATTCAAGCATTCTTATTACTTGCATATATTATCAATTCATGTCAATCTTTCCTTTGTTCATATTTTGATCTCAATTCTTTTCTTAAACTCATAATTAATTACTTTCTTGTACATGCATATAATTAATATCTTCATATATGAAATTGCAACTACTTTGACTATATTTATTTGTAATCATTTTAATTATCATGCATTTGAATTCACATCCATTATACATATATTATTCTTCCATTACATTCCTCATCTTAACTTAAGACCCTCTTCTGATCCTTGGCCAAATACAACATCTAATAATTTGGGTTAGCTTCCTTCTAATCCAATATTAGATATTGTGGTAATGCATCAATATTGAGTTTAGTTATTACTTAATATTGGGGTTATCATAGTGAATCCTGATGAGCTCCTAATGGAATGACTTGGAAAATTTTAGGATTTGATGGAATTTATTATAATTTACCTCTATTTGCTGATTTTGTTCATTTAAATGAGTTAAGGATGAGTTTTAACTAAGCTGAGTGATAATAGATTTTACTTAGGAATTTTACAAGTCTTAAATTGAATTTTCAACAATTCACTTAATTTATGAGTTTAAGAGTCTAATTTGATTCTAAATTAGTTTTATGACTAGTTTTAATAATTTTAATGATATTTTAGAGGTACTTAACCTAAATTTAGGCAAAATGACCAATTTGCCCCTATTTAAGGGTATAAGTTAGGATTAGGTCATTCCATAAATCAACAGAGTTGTATCTTCATACTTTATGCTAAGAGTCTTATATAAGAGGAAATCAAAGATCTTAAGCTTAGATTCAGATGATTCAATCATATAATTTCATTATTAACCTTAGCACTTCTAATTCAATGATTTAAGATCAATATCAAATTAGATGCATTATTGGAATAATGTTAATTGAATTATCTTTCAATCAAGTCATTTAATTAAGTGATTAAGGTTCAAGTCTTAATCAAATATGTTAGGGTTTTAACCCCATTACTTTTTACATTTAAGACCAAATGTTGATTTATAGATTAATGATAAATTAATGTATTATTAGTATATTATTGGTGGCACTCTCAGATTCAGACCAAGTGTTAATGACTTAATCAAGATCTTAAGATTTCTTAAGATTAATTATGGGATTTTTCTATTTTAATCAAATTATCTAAATTAAATATTTAAAATACACATGAGAGGTTCTTTACATTTATACTACTGTTATGAAAATATAATCACAAAAATTTGTATAAAATAGAAGGTAATTAGTGTTAAATAAACCCTAATTTAAAATAAAAAGATTAGTACCTAATTACAAGTCTAACCATTAGAATTCTATGAAACTTGGCAACTAAATTCTATACATTCATATGAACATTCAAAAACTAAGTTTACCAATTTTGGATAATCAAAAACCTTAATTATTACCAATCATTCTTTAACAAGATTAAAGCATAATTAAGAATACAAAAATCAAAAAATTAAACTACCTAGCACATGCATTCTACTAGGCATAAGGAACACAATGACACCTAAACCATGCAATTTAGCTAAGTACACATGCTAATCCACTATAATTAAGTTCTGTAATAATTAGGCTAAAACAAAAAATCCAACCATTAAAAGTTCAATATTTTTTATATTCTTAATTCTCTTAATTTTCTGATCAATTTGATATATAAGATTATTGGGTTTGGTTCAGTAGATTAAAAGTTATCACATTAATTTAATTTGTATTTTTCCAATTAAATTTTCCCTATGATTTGATTAATTGATTATTTTCCTTAAGGAAAATAAAGCCAATTAATCAGATTTATTAAACCACAGGTTCAGCCTGATTCCAAAACACGCGAGTCGGTCAGGCCTGAGAGACCGGAGACTGTCGCACCGTGCGGGTCACGGGTTGGCCTGACCCACACAGTGGCTTCGTTCCTAACCCCTCGTCTCAACGGATGCCCGATTAGGGAAACCCTAATCGGCCAATTCTCGTGCACCCATGCCATGGCACAACCATTCGAATATCGCTACACCTTCACCATGGTTAGGTGCACTGGTAGAGACCCGAATCCCCAAGTGAGGTGGTCCATACCTTACTCACTCGAGTGCTCCCGTATTGGAGCACTGTGGGGAGACAATTCTCCCCACAGAGGCCATGACTGACCCAGGGCTCAATCCCTATACCTTCAGTGAGGTGAGGGGATCAAAGCCTCATATCCTGAGGGTCTGAAGTGAGCTAGATCGCTAGGTCCTTACTTGGACCAGGCCCCTTTTTATGGTCTTAGCCCAATCGAGTGAATCAATCAATCGAAACTAACCTTCGCTGTAATTACATATGCTCTAGGTTTGATTCGACAATACTCAACTATATGAATCCAAAAGGAGAGAAACCTGAGCCACATTGGCTCAGGACTTGCAAACAGGGGTACTTGGATTGACGGATGAACTCGCAAACAACGCAGAGGAATACTGGGGCACCAGCTAGCTTCTTGAGATACGTTGAGGGTTTTTAAACACCAGGAGACACCTTCTATCAGTGGTACGCACATCTGGGATGCCTAGGAAGCTCGGACAGACATCAATGGAGGTTCGGGATGCAAAGCTTCAATTGATAGCAAGCCGATCCTTGGAGCGAACCTGAGGCTCTTTATAGCCTCATGAAGGGAATAGAAAGGTTCCAGAGGCAGGGCTCGGGCTGGGGAGGCCCGATAGGTCGGGCCATGGCCAAGCTCTCAATTTTCCAAATTGAGCTCGGCCAGGTCACGAGGCCCGATCGGGGCTCCATACCATTACGGGAGAGGTTCCAACGACCTGCTAAGGTGGACACGGGAGTGGGAGACAGGTCTAATAGCAGGCAGTACGAGGGATTCTTCTTGTCGGGCATGGGCGAGGTGAAGACAAAAATCCACAGTATTGGAGGACTGTGGTCCATTGATCAGAACCGCGCTACAGTCCTGATCCTCTGAATCTTAACGGCCAGATCCAATTTGATCGAAGTCATAGGATCCACAGGGATACATCCGATGCTCGATCCGCATTTCCACGGGATCTAACCCTAACCGTAGGATCTAAGGCACAATGGCTAGACTAGCGGGAGCACCATCATCGCGCGAAACAGGCTCCACAGCGGATTGCCCATGGTCCGCACAGTAAATCCCGACCGTTTAATCGGTTTAGAGGATATATTTATAATTTTAAATTAATGGAAACTGAGTACAATTATACCTATTTAATTTAAATTGAATTATGGTATAAATGATCTCCAAATTTTACTAAACTTTCACTCATAGCTAATTTGGGGGTGAGGAATTCAAAAATGCAATTAGATTTAATTCTGAGATCAAAATATTTTAAGTTTAGCTTAGGGCATCTAGACATATTAAAATGCTAAATTGATTTAAAGAGATCCAAATGACCTCAAATTTTTAGGATTAGCTTAACCTAATATTCTAAATGCAATGGTATTAAAATAAATACATGATTAAACTAGGAATTAAGCAAGGTAACAACCTGGAGTTGTTACAAATATAAATTATATAATATCAGCTATTGTATTTTAGTTATCTAACCTTAATAATTGGGACTAATCAAGCCCCCAACTGACTTAAGACATTAGCTAAGCATCTTAATCAATTATAATATATATATATATATAGTTTTTAGAATAATGATTTTTAATTTAGTGAAAAAGATAATTTAAATGTTATAGATTTGTAAATTAAAAATTTAATTCTAAAATCTATACACTAAAGCTATTTAAAATACCCAACTAAGCTCCTATCATTTTTAATAATTACATATTATCCTAAGTAGTCTATTACATATGCTAACTATACTAAGAAGGTGTGGGGCCCCATCCCCTCCGCGGCCATGTTAATACATATATTAGCATAATTGCGCGGAGCACGATGCTCCAACTGTGGGAAATCCCCAACTTAAGTAAAGTCAAGTAGGACCCAACTTGCCATAAATCAAGGCCTTGTCACCTGGAATTATGAACATACATCAATACAAATCAAAGTGGTGAAAGCAGAAAACATTTTAAGATAACATCCACATCACAACATAGTATAAGAGAGTAAGAGAAATAGTAACTCATATTGAATATAGAAAAGTAAACACATCCAAAATTTAATTATTACAGACTAAATTAAAAGAAAGATCTCTCAAAATATCACTGCAAGAAAGAAATCAAACTAAATAGTAGTTGGAAGATCCTCCTCCTGCACCGGCTCCTCTCCTGCAGCACTACCAACAAACAGCTCCAAATTTGACATTTGTCGGTATCACAAATGTCAAGTCCCTAGCCAACAAAAGAAAAATGTTACCGTTAGACAATTGTCTAAGTACATTTTAGGCTATTTGAATATTTAGGATATCGCATTTAAATGTTTTAAATATGCAAGCATTATAAGGTGCTACAAGCTACAAAGAATGGGGTAGCCATAAGCTATTCATTTATAGCTAATCAATAAGTATGTAACAATATCATACAAAATAGCAACTAAAAAAAGTGAGGCTAAAAGCAAAATAACTGTAACTACTGAAATAAATCTGATACTAACATGCTTATGATCACATGGATACATGCTGAGTATATAAAGAACACAAGTGCTAAAATAAACATACAATTCTAGCATCCTAAACATGCTAATATTTAATACTAATTAATAAGGGCATACAAGCATGTAGATTAATATGTAAAAGGCCATTGAGGCATGTGGCAAAAGTAAACTAAGTACATGAATGAGCAAAAAGTAAAGCCACTAAAACATATGGCAAAGCAAGCTACGCACTAAAGTAAGGCCACTTAAGCATGTGGCAAAGCAAAACAAATACTAAAAACTGAACAGAAGTAGAAGTAAGCCTAAGACATAGTGCTGCCATAACATAAACAGGCCTTACAGGACCTCTGAATTGAAAGTTCAAAATATGTCCATCCTGGACATCCGCAGAGCTAGGTCCGAGTTGAACTTATAGAATAAGACATGTATCCATCCTAAGCATATATAGAGCTAGGTCCGAGTATATTCTATAACAAAACTAAAACTGAAGAGACAGACTAAGCTAGGACATACTCTACTAACTGATAGCACTAAAGGAATTGAATGAATGCAATGCTTTTCAAATACTAACTTAGGATGTATCTTCCATATCCTAAGTTTATCTATTATGCTCAAGGAATGAGGCTCAATATTCAAGGTATGCAAAGCGATCAAGTCAAGTAAGCAAGAGACTTAATCTAAACTTATGTGATATATATTGTTATCTAATTTATCCGACTAACTATTCTGAGAAGATACAAGTTTAGGATCACCAATATCCAGCTATCGAGTATAATCCCATATTCATGACCTTAATGTTAACTTTAGAACTTAACAAGTTCTAATTCATAATCATATAATGACTATAAAGGATTAAAGTATATAAATCAATGACTTAATTATTATTATTTTCCTCTCTTAACCCAAATCTGGATTTAAGGAAAACAAGATTAAGGATCTTGGATCTAAACTCCACATATGGGGTTCATATCCTGTATCCAAGGTGATATCCTAATAAAGATCTAGAGTTCCCACTCAAACACAATTCAATAATAATCAATTAAGAATTTAGAACCTAAGATCTATATTCAATCTTTAGGATAATTACATTATTCTAAAGATTGAATCAGTCCTACACCCATAAGGAAGATTTCAAGGGATAAAATAGTTAATCAAGAAACAAATTCCAAATGAAGGTAATTCAATTCAATCAGATGATCTAAAGGGCTAAGATCTAATGTTTGATCAGTTTAGACTTAAGCTAGAATTTAGATTTATGATTTATGCAAGAGTATTTCTTTTAGGATTCAAGCTTAAGGATCCACTTAATTAAGCTATTAACTAAGGATCTAACACTTTAGGATGGTTAAGCTTTGCTCTTAAGATAAGGTGGCTTTAGGAACACTTAAGGTGTTAAGATCTTAATAAGAGTTAATTTAAGATTCCTTCACTTAACTCAATATCATTAGCATGAGATTTCAGAAGGGTGTTAGATGTATTAACTAGATATACTTTACTGAAATTTCAAGGCTTAAGGGGTGGTTAAACCTATGTTTTTGGTCAAAATGACCGAAATACGCCTCTTAAGGTCAAGAATGGGATTTCATGATTTACTCATCTAAATGGATTCAAGTCTATTTTAGTCAGCTTCATATTGATAAATGAAGTGAGTAAAACACTTAATTTAGGTTTTCAATAACATTAGTAACTTTATTAGCACTAATTACATTAAAAGGCCAATTAACAAGATTAAGGAAATTAAGGCATACTAATCTGATCTAATTGCTTTTATAGACTCTAATACACTTAATAAGGCATTAAGAACTAGATCCCTCAAAATCAAAGATCAATCTAAGGCTTAATTCACTAATCTCACGTTAGGGTAATTAAGGAGTGATTAGCAAATTTGATAGCCTTAAATTACTTTTAATAGTCTAAATAGATTATCTGTAATCTCATGAGCAATAAGAGACCTTAATCAACATTTTTGGATAATAAATGAATTTATTATCATTTAAATGAAAACAAAAAAAAGATTAGGCAATTATTTTTAAATATAACCATTGGATCTTTGATTTTATTCTATATTATTATTCCTTACATTTTTTTGACTAAAATGGTATATTGGATCATACTATTTGGATAAGTATTGATTAAATTATTTCATTAATACATTCTGAATGTTTATTTAAATTAAAACCATAAGGAATTAATTTAATTCATTTATTAGCTATTTATTAGAAGGAAAATAATTCCAAAAACTATTTAATTGACCCGACTCGGATATCAAACCACGCGGGTCAGAGCGGAGCCCAGCTAGGCCGACACTGTCACACCGCGTGGGCCTTGGCTGGCCTGACCTGAGGCGACAATGTCGTCGTCCCCGCTTACCTTCCGTAATGGGCCGACCTAAGGGATCTTCAGCGCCAAAATTCTCAATGCTCAGGCGATGCCGGTAGCTCAATTTAACCCCTACACGTTCCTGGAGTCAAGACGTATCGATCCCATAATTAATCCCTCTGCGGGACGCACTGGTTCACCGGATAGCTATTCGATAGGTTCAGACCGTATCACGGCATCTAAGGGTTACTGTGAGGAGTAAATTCTCCTCACTAAGACAACCATTTGGCCAGAGCTCAATTTCTACACGTTCCTGGTTGTAAGGCAGATCGAAGCCCTCTGGCCACGAGTTTTGGGGTGCCCTGGATCGTCAGGTCTTTACTCAAGCTCGTCTATGAACTCGCGATAGAAACCAGACGATCGAACAATCGAAATAGGCTAGCCCAGACTTATGGACAATAACATTGGGTCTAGCTAGCTTGCCTTATCGATCGAGAAAAGCATTGAGAGGAGTTTGGGGTTCTAGAATCTCGAGGAGTGTCGGCACTCCATCTGGATGAAGCTCAGTCCCGACAGTGGATTCCCTCTACCAAGATTGAGCCATGCCAAACCCTATTGATTCCTAAGCATCCTAAGGTCTAGGGAAGAGCATCCAGAACACCACAGAGCTATCCTAGAGCTTAAATTAAAGGACTGAACTCACACAGCTCATATGGGGAGAGGCTGTACCTGGAGTTCATTAGCAGCTGAGTCCGAGGCTAAATGGAGAACAGGAAGCTTCTAGACGGTCGCATGAGCTCAACTAGGGGGTCTAAACTCTAGACCTCGCCCTCTATCAGTGGTGCTCAGCTACGGGATGCTGGGATTCACCGAGAACTTCAGGGAAAATGCAGTTGAGAATTAGGGGATCACAGTGAGCAAAGGGACTCACTGTGATTCTCAGAAGGTATTTATAGGCCAAGCAAAGGTCCAGGAGTGGATGCCATGGCTCGGGCATGGAGAAAGGCTCGGGCTAAAGGGAAGGTTCGGGTGCAACGGCCAGGGGCAATTTGAGGAGACTACCACTGGCAAACGATTGTGTTGAGGGTAGAAGAGGAAAATCAGGAAAATTCCCGTACTGCCACGAGGGCTCGAAGGATCGGGCTATTGAGGGGTACCATACGTGGATGGGCGAGGCGAGGGAAATGATCCACAGTGCTCGGACTCGCACCTGCCGTCTGATGGATCGACCGTGGTCCCAGACGTCTCTGATGGATTACTTAAGCGGAATAGATGGAAGCCATTGGATGCAAGCAATGGATTCGATGCCTAAGATTAGATCTTAACCTGGAGGGGATCCCATTGTTGGATTAAATTCGCTGAGATGCATGCTAAAGCACCGAATGGCTAGAACCCATGCACCGCTGTCGAGACCCCGCAGCGGATCTGCCGTGGTCTCGACAGCAAATCTCGTATTTTAACTTTATATATATATTTAATTTAATTAATATTAACCCATTTAATAATTACTTAATTTCTAATTAATTTTATAAATCCAATTTAGGAATAAATGAGCTCTAAAAATTCCCAAAATTCACCCTTAGCAAATTGAGGTGTGAGGAATTCAAAAATGAAATCAAATTTTAATTTGAAAATCAAATTAATTTAGGTATTTTCCAAAGCTCAAAAATAGGCAAAAATATCAAATATCTCAATTTAGCCCTGATTGATTTCAAACTTCCAGGGTTGGTTTAAATGACCCATTGAGTCCAATGGAATCAATATTAGGACTTAGTTTAGCTTAATTAATCTGAACTTAGCTATGGTAATAACTAGAGTTATTACAGACTCCCCCACTTAAGAATGATGTCATCCCTGACATCACTCGGTAAAGAAGGTATTGCAAGGACTGAAAATTTAAATGGAACAGATAAGAAAGAAAAGAATGGTACCTGGATTTACAAAGAGTTGTGGATATTTATTATGCATATCCACTTTTTTTCCCAAGTAGATTCTTCTAAAGATTGATTCTTCCACTGGATTTTGACCATAAGAATTGAACGATTTCTTAGCTGCTTCTGATCACGAGCTAAGACTTTGATAGGTTCTTTGGCATAAGAAAGATCAGGTTGTATTTCTACTGCTAGAAGTTGAACAATATGAGAAGGGTCTTTGAGACATCTTCATAATGATGGTACATGAAACACATTGTGAATAGCTGTGAAGCCATCAGGAAGATTCAATCTATAGGCAGATGATCCTACTTTGGCCAAAATTTCAAATGGCCCAACATAGTGGAGACTAAGTTTCTCTGCTTCACCGAATCTGTAGACACCCTTCATTGGACTAACTTTCAAATAGGTAGAATCTCTAACAATGAATTCTAAGAGATGATGATGAGCAGCATGATACTTGGTCTAACAGTCTTGAGCTGAAAAAATCCTCTGCTGAATTAGTTGGATCTTCTTGTTAGTTTCTTCTACTAATTCTGAACCAAAAAGTTGAACGCTTCTTGTATGTAACCAAGCTAGCGGAGTCAGTCTGACGAATAGGAAGAAAGTGCACTAATTTAGTTAAATGGTCTACTATAACCCAGATTGCATCAGTGCCAGATCTTACGTGAGGCAATCCCATGATGAAATCCATAGATATATCGAACCATTTCCATTCAGGAATTTCTAAATTATGCAGAAGACTACCAGGTCTTTGGTGCTCAGCCTTTACCAAATTACAGGCATGTCACTTAGCCACAAAATCGACTACATCCTTCTTCATACTGGGCCACCAAAATGATTGCTTTAAATCCTGGTAGATCTTAGTACAGCCTGGGTGAATGTGATACCCAGAATTATGACCTTCAATCAACACTTCACGGTGTAGGGATTTAGGAGTCCATAAACAATTACTTTGATACGTTACGCCGTTGCGCATTTGCAATTCATGACGACAACCGCCTTCGATATCTGCTTTGAATTTCAGATAATCATCATATTTAGTCTTCGAGATAGAGACATCACTGTGGAAGGTAGGTTCCACACTGATATTTACTAGAAGCAAACTTAGCATATCGTGACTGACTAGAGAAATTCCTAGCATAAAATTCTTATTCTAAAGAATTGGAGGTGAGTATGGAAGATAAAGTAGCATGACGGCAAAGAGCATTGGCCACAACATTTGCTTTTCCTAGATGATACTGAATGCTCAGATCATAATCACTAATGAGTTCTAACCATCTCTTGTGATGACAATTCAGTTCTCTTTGGGTGAAGATATACTTTAGACTTTGATGATCAGTAAAAATTGAACACTGAACTCCATATAAATAGTGTCACCAAATTTTAGAGCAAAGATTACAACGACAAGTTCAAGATCATCAACTGGATAATTCTTCTCATGGGGTTTTAACTGACGAGAGGCGTAAGCGATTACCTTGCCCTCTTGCATTAACACACAACCTAGACCAATTCCAAAGGCATCGGTGTACACCTGATAGTTCAAGCCTTCCCTGGGCAGAGCAAGTACTGGAGCGATAGAGAGTGCATCCTTCAAGGTTTTAAATGCTTCCTCGCATTCTGGGCTCCAAATGAACGGAATGACTTTTTGAGTTAATTTAGTCAAAGGTGAAGCGACTTGGGAAAAGCCCTTAACAAACTTCCTGTAATATCTGGCTAGTCCCAAGAAACTTCTAATGACTTAGGCTGGACCCAATCCTGAATAGCACTTACTTTGTTTTGATCTACACGAATACCTTGGGCATCGACTACATGTTCCAAGAATACAATGGACTTAAGCCAAAATTTGTATTTGGAGAACTTAGCATACATTTGATGTTTACGCAGAGATTTTAATACTGACCTTAGATGATCTTCATGATCTTTTAAGGTTTGAGAATAGATGAGAATATTAACATGCTATAAATACACGTCTGCATTTACACGCAAGTGTATGTGGTATGAAGTAATAAGTGGAAAGTGTTAGTTTATGGGATTTATCGAACCACAAAGAATTGGTTGTTTTGTTACTAAGGTTTATCTATTCTCACTAATGTTTAAGCTATGAGTAATTGGTTTGAGTTGGTTCTAAACTAAGAACAATAATCACTAAGTAGAAATAAAGTCAGATAAATGGAAGGGAAGAGTTGGGTTCATCCCACATGTCATGATAGGTTACTTATGCATGATGATTCCTCAAGCGTTTATCTTTCATTTACTCATATTTAAATCAAGTGCACATTGATCTTCCTTGAGTTTTATCTCAAGGATTCATAAGTTCAAATCTCGTGCACGAAATGAACACACAGTTGGTTCTATTTCGGCACAAAGATTCTTATAAGATTTTAGGTTTGTAATTTTTATCTTATCTCTTGATCAAGGAGATGAGGATTATTAAGTTTTTAAGATCTTATAAGCATTGATTCCAATAAGAGCTCTACTCGCATCACACATAGTTGAAATGAGGGAATAATATGTTGGGCTCAATGACTATGTCACCACATTCATGATCACACAACTATTTCTTTCCCTCCCTCAATTATGTTGAGCTAAGGAGCTCACTTAGTGGGTCTTAGCATCACATGCATCAACACTTTAGTTGAGCTTAGATTAAGGTGCACTAAGCTCAAAAACTTTTCTCACATAATTCTAAGCTCTCATGCACTCATAGATCTAGCATCTAACCAAAGGTGAGCTATGGAGCACAAGACACTTTAGTTCTTGAGTTCATAAGTTCATTTTCCTTTAATTCACAATCAAGACTATTGTAATAATAAGCATTCTTGAGCAAGGCATTGAGTTTATACATTTTATTAATACTTGAGGAAAACTTCATACAATTAAAATGTAACTATCAAACACATGGGATTCCCCCAACCCTCCCCAAGGGAGATTTAGCTATCCATTTCAAAAGAGATGAAAAAGAACACATACATGGATAAAGACCCTTTCATGATCAACTAAGAAAAAAAATTACAAAAGAAGAGTTTAGAAGATACTAGGAATGTTCCTTAGAAGTTCTCCGGATCCTTCTTCTCCTTCTTGAAGCTCCTCTCTTAGGTCGCTAGTACTGCCTTCCTTCTTCTTCTCCTTGGTAAATTGGCTCTTCCACCCTTGGGGAGTTCCTCTCTTCCACTATGCAACCCTCCTTCTTACTTCAGTGATTTGAGCAAAAATTGGAACCTTCCTCTAGTCAAGAGGAGTGATATTTATAGGAGAGGGGTTGCATTCATCACACTTAAGATCCAAACTTAAGTGATTTGAGTAATTCTTATTGAAAATTCTGAGCAATGATGGCAAAAACCCCAATTGATGGTGAGGTGACCAATAACTTCATTTGTTTAACCAATACATCACCTCATAAGTCTCATTTTCATTTAAAAATGTAACAACTGCAGAGGGATGATGGCTGGGGACAAGATGCAGGTTGAGGGTCTTGTCCCAGCTATATTAAATGCTTCTGCCAGAGGAAATTGCGGCAGGCCGCTGCAGCGTGCAGTAGAGCGCTACGGCACGCAGCGGCGTGCAATGGTGCAAGCCATTTTTCGCTAAGTGTCCCGCTGCCGCTCGCTACTACGTCAATTTTTTGCAAAGTGACCCGCTGCAGTGTGCTGTGGTGGTAGCATTTCGCAAAATGCTCCGCTGCAGTGCGTGGTAGCACCAAAATTTGCAAATCGCACTGCTGCAGCATGTTGTAGCTACATCATTTTGCAAAAAGCTATGCTGTAGCACGCGATCATGCCTGCGATTCGCAAACTGAACCGCTGCAGCATGCGATCGCGCCCGCAGTTTTGTAAATTGAACCACTGCAGCGCGCAATCGCGTGCGTGGTTCGCAAACAGACCCGCTACAGCGTGCGTCAGCGCCTAATTTTGCAAAATGACCTGCTGCAGCGCACTGTAGTGCCAGCATTTTGCAAAATTCTCTGCTGCATCACGCGACAGCGCCCGTGGTTCGCAACATGACCCGCTGCAACGCACGGCAACAGTTTCCTTTGGAAAATTTTAGAAAATTCACAAATGACTCAGAATTCCCTGGATAGGCCTTTTTCTGAAAAGATAGACAATATTTGATTAAAAGAGCAATTTAAGATCATAAATGAATGAATTTTTCCTTTATTTTAGACATAATTTATGGATTCATCAAATATCATCAATAAAGACGATTACAAATTTGTCTAAGTATGGCTTAAGAACTCGATGCATCAAATCCATGAAGATTAATGGCGCATTTATGAGTCCAAAAGGCATCACTAAGAATTCAAAATGACCATAGCGAGTATGGAAAGCGGTCTTTCCTACATCATCTTCTTTTACTCGCAATTGATGATATCCAGACCTTAAGTCAATCTTAGAGAATATGACAGCTCTAGACAATTGGTCGAACAAATCATCAACTCTAGACAATGGGTATTTATTCTTTATAGTGACTTTATTTAGTTCGCGATAATCTATGCATATTCGTATGGACCCATCTTTCTTCTTTACAAATAGAACAGGCACTTCTCAAGGAGACATACTTGGCCTAATAAAACCTTTATTCAAGAGCTCTTGTAACTATTTGTTGAGTTCTTGGATTTCCTTAGGCACCATTCCGAGCTTTAAATTTAGGCTGGGTACCCATAATTAATTCAATAGAGAACTCTACTTCTCTGGGAGGAGGTACACCAGGCAAAGTTTTTGGGAATACATCAGCAAAATCCTTAACCACTTTACAATTAGTGAGAGGGATACTTTCTTTTACTTCACCCATCATAGTGACCAGAAAGGCGTCACAACCCTTACTGATCAATCGTTCAGCTTTAATAGCATTGATTAATGATAGTTGTGTACTGACTTTTTTTATAAAGGTTTCAGACTTGCCCAGGGAATGAAGATTGACTTTCTTCTTAAGGCAGTTTATCTAGTATTATGGTCACTGAGCCAATTCATCCCAAGGGTGATATCAAAGTTTGCTAATGGCAAGATGATTAATTTGGAGTCAAATTCATGACCATTTAATGGAATTTTGATGTTACAAAACCTGTGAGCACTTAGTTGGGCTCCAGATGGAAGACCAACACTTAATAATTTTGCCAAATTGTATGGGTGTAGTTTAAGGATGTTGGCAAAATGTTCAGAAATAAACAAGTGACTAGCACCAGTGTCAAATAACATATTGCAGGGCTGGTCATTAAAATACAGTCTGCCTAATTTATTCATATGAATTGCATTAACAAATTGCAATAATTAAGGTATATAAATACAATTAACAAAGGAGAAGTTTAGAAATGTGTACCTGAAACCACATTATTGTCTTATGCGGCTTCCAGAAGCATTAAAGAATACACTCGCACAGGACCAGCGGGATGATTGTTTACCTGCTTCCTGGGATTGTTCTTGGACTTAGGAGTTGAGGGCTGCTCTGGAGCTATTTCAGATGCAAGTGCTAGCATTATAGCCAAATTCGGTTCTCTCTGGTTCAACGGAGTTGCTCTGAATACTTAGTTCTTTTGGGATGGCCTCATCGAAACTCCATCCACCATTTTTGTGTGTGCACAATGATAGAACCTGTGGCCTGGTCACCCACAATTGTAGCACTTATGGATGAAGTGGTAACACTTGCCATAAGGATGAGGACTATTACAGCCTCGAATTTGTTCGGCAGTTGGTGCAGCTTCAAGTTGATAGACCTTTGCAGAGTTAGGCATGTGCCTGTTAAAGGCTTCATGTCTGAGAGGAGTTGATTGCACATTTCGCTTGAGATCTTTTTCTGAGTGATGATGCTCAAGCACCTTAGCTGTCTCTATTAGCACAAAGAAGCTAGTCAGTCAAAGTGGAACAATATGATCTTTCAGTGAATCTCATACTCCACTGAGAATGCGATGGCACTTAGCCGATTTAGAGTGGGTAATCTCTAGAGCAAAATGAATCAACCTACAAAATTCCCTTTCGTAGTCAGTGACAGAATGACTTCCCTGAGTTAATCTTAGAATCGTGTCTGCTATGATATTTTGTGCATATGGGGGAATGAATTCAGCTTTGAATGCTTTTACGAATTCATCCCAAGAGATGTCTTCTAGTTCATAGTTAACAAATTTTGTATTCTAGATATCATCCCACAAATATTCTACTTCTGCATGAAACAGATGCGTCATGAGACAAACAGCTTCTAAATTTGGGATCTTCAGACTAATTAGATTCTTCTCGACTGCTTTCAGCCAGTCGGCTGTATCCATTGGTGATAAGTTTCCACTGAAGGTGGAAGGCCTTAGTCTTAAGAAGTTATGGAGAAGACTATCCATAGGGTGATGGGAAGGAAAAGTATGTTGCGGAATAGGAACAGTAGGAGCAGTAGCAATAATTGGTATTGGGCGATCGGACATCATCTTTTACATTACCAGTGCTTGTTGAGCCTGATTTTCCAACAGGGTTGCAAACATTGCTCGCAGATGAGCTACTTCATCTGAAGAACTGCTCAAAGCGATAGTATATTTGATTGGAGTAGCAGCAGGAAGTGATCTAGAATTCATTCTAATTAAGCAGTATAAATATAGATGTCAGAATCATTCTAAGGAAGACAATAATTTAAATTTCTAATAGATGCTAAAAATTCTTATTAATTTTGAAATGAGGGATTACATAAGATTTAGAAAATACCAAAAATCACAGCACTACTAACATCAAGAAATGACAATTACTCTAACTAACACTCAGATGCCTTTAATGTACTCGGTCCTATATGCAACAAAAAAATCTTCAAGGTCACTGCCTGACACTTTCTCTTGCATTTCCATTTGAGCTTCTTGATGGTATCGTACCACCAAATTCCCGCATAGTCTAGCATATGATCTGTTACTATATCAACCCATAGGGACTCTGGACACTCTACGTGCCTCAGGACTGACTCTACTCGGTTCAACCACTCTTGTGCATAGATAGGAAAGTCAAGCCCTCAGTACGCCGTTTGATGTAGAAGTTTGTCCAAGACTAAGGTTTCTTTTGTTGAAACTCCTTTGACCTGCCATTTGTTCTCTTGTCTCCATTTGAAACTATAACTCCAACCCAACTCGAAGGCATGCAGATAATAGTCCAGGTTAGACTCTTCATGATCCATTTGATCATAATAGTAGAAAGTATTGATTTTTGTTAACTATAGATGACTAGATATTTAAGATATGAGTATTTTCATTCTACATTTTTCAGAGAGTTATTAATAGCACTATATTATGGATGTTATATCTTGATGTTTTCACTTCAGAAGGATGGTCCATTAGGTAGAAAAGAATCACAAATCCCATTCTGATACCTTATGGTGTTCTCTAATACCAACTGTGGGGCCCCGTACCCTCCGCGGCCATGCTAATATGGATATTAGCATAATCGCAGGGAGCATGGTGCTCCAACTGTGGCAAATCCCCAACTTAAGTAAATTTAGGTAGGACCCAACCTACCTTAAGCCAAGGACTTGTCACCTGGAATTATGAACATACATCAATACAAATCAAAGTGGCAGAAGCAAAAAACATTGTAATATAACATCCACATCACAACATAGTATAAAAGAGTAAAAGAAACAGTAACTCAAATCGAATCCATAAAAGTAAATACATCCAGAATTTAATTATTACAAACTGAATTAAAAGAAAGGTCTCTCAAAATCTCACTACAAGAAAGAAAATCTAACTAAATAGCAGTGGGAAGATCCTCCTCCTGCACTGACTCCTCTCCTGCAGCACTACCAATGAACAGCTCCAAATCTAACATTTGTCGGTATCACAAATCCCAAGGCCCTAGCCAATAAAAGAAAAAGGTTACAATTAGACAATTGTCTAAGTACATTTTAGATTATTTAAGTGAACTGAATATTTAAGATAATGCATTTAAAGGTTTTAAACATACAAGCATTATAAGGTGCTACAAGCTACATAGAATGGGGTAGCCATAAACTAATTATTTATAGCTAATCAACATGTAAAAACCACATACAAAATAGCAACTAAACATGGTGAGGCTAAAAGAAAAATAACTACAACTACTAAAATAAATCTGATCCTAACATGCTTATGACCACATGGATACATGCTGAGTATATAAAGAACACAAGTGCTAAAATAAACATACAATTCTAGCATCTTAAATATGCCAATATTTAATACTAATCAATAAGAGCATTTACACAAGCATGCAGATTAATATGTAAAAGGCCACTGGGGCATGTGGTAAAAGTAAACTATGTACATGAATGAGCAAAAAGTAAAGCCACTGAAACATGTGGCAAATTTAGCCAAGCTCTAAAGTAAGGCCACTAAAGCATGTAACAAAGCAAAACAAATACTAAAAATTGAACTGAAGTAGAAGTAAGCTAAAGACATAGTGTTTCTATAACAGAAACAGGCCTTACAGGACCTCTGAACTGAAAGTTCAACATGTGTCCATCCTAGACATCCGCAGAGCTAGGTCCGAGTTGAACTTATAGAATAAGACATGTATCCATCCTAGGCATCCATGGAGTTAGGTCTGAATCTATTCAATAACAAAACTAGAACTAAAGAGGCAAACTAAGCTAGGACATAATCTACTAACTGAAAGCACTGAAAGAGTTGAATGAATGCTATGCTTTTCAAATACTAACTTAGGATGTATCTTCCATATCATAAGTTTACCTATTATGCTTAAAGAACAATGCTTAATATTCAAGGTGTGCAAAGCAATCAAGTCAAGTAAGTAAGAGACTTAATCTAGACTTATGTGATATCTGTTGTTGTGTAATTTATTCGACTAACTATTCTGAGAAGATGCAAGTTTAGGATCTCCAATATCCAGCTATCGAGTATAATCCCAGATTCACAACCTTAATGTTAATTTTAGAACTTGTTCATATAATGACTATAAATAATTAAAGTAAATAAATCAACGACTTAATTATTATTATTTTCCTCTCTTAACCCAAATTTTGATTTAAGGAAATCAAGATTAAGGATCCTGGATCTAAACTCCACATATGGGGGTTCATATCCTGTATCCAAGGTGATATCCTAATAAGGATCTAGAGTTCCCACTCAAACACAATTTAGAGATGAGGAATTTTATAAGTTGAAGGATTCAAAAACTAAGATCTTAATAAAAGGTTACTCTACTAATTATAAAATAAAATAATCAATTAAGAATTAAGAAACTAAGATCTATATTCAATCTTTAGGAAAATAATATTATTCTAAAGATTGAATCAATCCTACACCCACAAGGAAGGTTTCAAAGGATTAAATAGTTAATCAAGTAAGGAATTCCAAATGAAGGTAATTCAATTCAATCAGATCATCTAAAGGGCTAAGATCTAATGTTTGATCAGTTTAGCTAGAATTTAGATTTATGATTTCTACAAGAGTATTTCTTTTAGGATTCAAGCTTAAGGATCCACTTAATTAAGCTACTAACTAAGGATCTAACACTTTAGGATGGTTAAGTTTAGCTCTTAAGACAAGGTGGCTTTAGGAACACTTAAGGTCTTAAGATCTTAATAAGAGTTAATTTAAGATTCCTTCACTTAACTCAATATCATTAGCATGAGATTTTAGAAGGGTGTTAGATGTATTAACTAGATATACTTTATTGAAATTTCAAGGCCTAAGGGGTGCTTAAACCTATGTTTTTGGTCAAAATGACCAAAATACCCCTCTTAAGGTCAAGAATGGGATTTCATGATTTACTCATCTAAATGGATTCAAGTTTGTTTTAGTGAGCTTCATATTGATTAATAATGTGAGTAAAACACTTAATTTAGATTTTCAATAACATTAGCAACTCAATTAGCACTAATTACATTAAAAGGCCAATTAACAAGGTTAAGGAAATTAGGGCATACTAATCTGATCTAATTGCTTTTATAGACTCTAATACACTTAATAAGGCATTAAGAACTAGATCACTCAAAATCAGAGATCAATCTAAGGCTTAATTTACTAATCTCACTTTAAGGTAATTAAGGAGTTATTAGCAAATTTGATAGCCTTAAATTACTTTTAATGGTCTAAATAGATTCTCTGTAGTCTCATGAGCAATCAGAGACCTTAATCAACATTTTTGAATAATAAATGAATTTATTATGATATAAATGAAAATAGAAAAAGATTAGGTAATTATTTTTGAATCTAACCATTGGATCTTTGATTTTATTCTATATTATTGTTCCTTACATTTTTCTTATTAAAATGGTATATTGGATCATACCATTTGGATATGTATTGATTAAATTATTTCATTAATACATTCTAAATATTTATTTAAATTGAAGCCATATGAATTAATTTAATTTATTTATCAGCTATTTATTAGAAGGAAAATAATTCCAAAATTTTTTAATTGACCCAGCTCGGATATCAAACCGCGCGGGTCAGAACGAAGCCCGGCTAGGCCGGCACTGTCGCACCATGCGGGCCTGGGCTTGGTCGGCTCGAGGCAACAGTGTCGTCGTCCCGCATACCTTCCACAATGGGCCGGCCTAAGGGATCTTCAGCACCAAAATTCTTGATGCTTAGGCGATGCCGGCAGCTCAATTTAATCCCTACATGTTCCTGGAGTCAAGACGCATCGATCCCACCGTTAAGCCCTCTCTGGGACACACTAGTTCACCGGATGGCTATTCAACAGGCTCGATCCTAATCACGACATCTAGGGTTTACTGTGAGGTGTAAATTCTCCTCATAAAGACAACCATTTGGCCAGAGCTCAATTCCACGTTCCTGGTGGTGAGGCGGATCGAAGCCCTCTGACCACGAGTTTTGGGGCGCCCTGGATCGTCGGGTCCTTACTAGAGCTCATCTATGAACTCGCGGCAGAAACCAGATGATCAAACAATTGGAATAGGCTATCACAGAGCTATGAAAAATCACATTGGGTCTAGCTAGCTTGCCTTATCGATCTGGAAAAGCATTGAGAGGAGTTTGGGGTTCAGGACTCTCGAGGAGTGTCGGTACTCCGTCTGGACGAAGCTCAGTCCTGACAGTGGATTCCCTCTACCAAGATTGAGCCAGGCCCAACCCCACTGATTCCTAAGCATTTTAAGGTCTAGGGAAGAGCATCCAGAACACCACAGAGCTATCCTAAAGCTTAAATTAAAGGACTGAACTCACACAACTCACATGGGGAGAGGCTATACCTGGAGTTCAATAGCAGCTGAGTCTGAGGCTGAATGGAGAACATGAAGCTTCTAGATGGTCACAGGAGGGGGTTTGAACTCTAGACCTCACCCTCTATCAGTGGTGCTCAGCTACGGGATGTTGGGATTTGCCGAGAACTTCAGGGAAAATGCGGTTGAGAATTAGGGGATCACAGTGAGCAAAGGGACTCACTGTGATTCTCAGGAGGTATTTATAGGCCGAGGGAAGGTCCAGGAGTGGATGCCATGGCTCGAGCATGGAGAAAGGCACGGGCTGAAGGGAAGGTTTGGGTGCAACGGCCAGGGGCAATTCGGGGAGACTACCACCGGCAAACGATCACCCCGAGGGTAGAAAAAGAAAATCGGGACAATTCCCATACTACCATAAGAGCTGGAAGGATCAGGCTATCGCAGGGGACCAGCTGTGGACGGGCGAGGCGAGGGAGACAATCCACAGATCTCGGACTCGCGCCTGCCGTCTGATGGATCGACCGTTGGTCCCAGACGGCTCTGATGGATTACTTAAGCGAAATAGATGGCAGTCGTCGGATGCACGCGATGGATTCAATGCCTGAGATTAGATCTTAACCCAGAGGAGATCCCGCTGTTGGATTAAATGCGCTGAGATGCGCGCTAAAGCACCGAATGGCTAGAACCCATGCACTGCTGTCAGGACCCCGCAGCAGATCTGTCGCGGTCCCGACAGCAAACCCCGTATTTTAATTATATATATATATATATATATATTTAATTTAATGAATATTGACCCATTTAATAATTACTTAAATTCTAATTAATTTTATATATCCAATTTAGGATTAAAGAGCTCCAAAAATTTACCCTTAGTTAATTGAAGTATGAGGAATTCAAAAATAAAATCAGATTTTAATTTGAAGATCAAATTAATTTAAATATTTTTTAGAGCTCAAAAATAGGCAAAAATACTAAATTTCTCAATTTAGCTATCATTGATTTCAAACTTCTAGGATTATGTTTAAATGACCCATTGAGTCCAATAGAATCAAAATTATGACTTAGTTTAGCTTAATTAATCTGAACTTAGCTATGGTAACAACTAGGATTATTATAGAAGGTTCTTAAGAACTTGAGTCCAATCTATCTATTATTGGGTTCATCAACATTATCCTATCAATTAACATCTAAATTTTTAAAAAATAATGAACTCCTCTCTAGATTCATCTAAATCTTTACCATTCCTAAGTTTAGGTCTACACATTGAAACTTAGTGATTAATTAATCTGAAATGATTATAAGTCTTCTATTTAAAAATCAACATGAACTTCAAATAGGCTTAGTATCAACTTCTCTTATTTACTAAGCAACATCTCTACTATGCTCTCTTTCTATCATTAAAAGGTTTCCACTATATCAAAATTAGTTTATCTTCTAATATATTAATTATGCCTTTCCACTAGTCCATCTTGCTAGGACCTAAAGGATTATAAGTTATGTGCCAAGTTCATCTAAATCTTACTCTTTACTAGGTTACTAAACTTGGTAACAAACATCTCACTTTTCTACTAAGGTTCTAAGTCTTAGTTGTACTTATACTTTAGATCAAACCTTAGTTCCATTAGTTGCATATATTATAAAGCTCTAAGTTCTTTACTTATAAATCAGCATAATTCTCCACTAAATGGGATAGTTTGCTCCTATCATTTAGGCTAACCTACAAGTTCTAATACTCTTCCATTTTCTACAACGGGTTAGGTACTGAGCTTAGTTAATCTAAGGTGATTCTACACAAATCTTAGAATTAGGTATATTTCTATCACACTCTATCTTACTATCTTAGCAAAGGTACAACATATTTCAAACTAGTTCTTAACATGTCTAAGGGTTAATGGGGTTCTAAATGAGTTAGATCCCAAATTTTGATTAAAATAACAATATTTTAAGTCCTAAAAATGTTAATTTTATTTTGATGTCATATTAATGTAAAATTAGTAAATAATTAATCCTATAAACGACATAATTTATTAAATTTGGAGCTCTCTAGGCTAAAAAATGTACTAATCCCTTTTAATCGTGATTAGAAAAGTCATAAGTAAAATAAATTATCATAACACAAATTTAATATCATAAAAATATTCTACTCATTTTTCTGATTATTTTGGTATATAATTTTAATATATTTGAATTTATATTTATTAAATTATTTCATTAATTTAATAAGCATTAATTTTTCCTAAAGTTAGAATTATTAAAATTAGAATATTCCTAAGAATATTTCTTTAAAATGACAGAACCACATGAATTGGGCCCGTCAAGCCATGGGGCCCAATGGGATGGGGATATTCAATGAATAATCTATGAATATTCTATGAATATTCCATGAATATTTGTTGAATATTCCTCAGCACAGTGTCACGCGAGTCGCGAGCCAACCCACCCGGTATTATTCGTCTTTGTCGCAATAAGGGCTGAAAGCTAGGAATTAGGTTTTTAAAATACTCAATGCATAAACCATTTGTAGACATGTGTAATATATCAAATCAAAGTTTGAATCAAGATCTACAACATCGGATTGAAATCCCTTAAATGAACTAACTAAATTGACATAACCTTAATCAGCCGATGGTTGGGATTAGGGTTTATTGTGAGGGGCATTGCTCCCTCCACAGTTAACTGCACTTGGCCAAGGTCCCGTTGTGATCATTGGGTCACGACCAACCCAAGGAACATGTTAGTGACAGTCGGGATAGGCTGAATTATTGGATGGCCGTAGGTGGGCTCGGGCATTGTACGCTAGTGTACAGGTCTAAGCTTGTCGAGCCTCAATTGAGCTCACCCAAGATCAATTGAGCCAAAAGTTGATAAAGGATTGCAAGCCATAGATGAACAAAATGAGAGTTATAATAATGACCAAGGAAATATGATAGGAAGGGCATACAAAAAGTCCGTCGGTTCTTGACTTCTCCGATCGATTACCTGGAGCACCTATGAGCCTCGGCAAACCTTACCAAGCAAAAGTGGTTGTCGAAATGAAGCTAATGGGATCAAATTCTGGGGTTTTTGGAGAGGTATCAAGTGAAGAACAACCATAGTATGACCCTATGCTCAACCAATGATAATGGCTAGTAGAGGAAAACGACATAGCACAATACTTTGTGGCATCCTAGCCACTCAATCGATCAATGTGATATAAGGGTCTGATTAATCGTGAGCATGTTCTTAGTTATTGGATTTGGGTACTGATCCAGCGACTGAGATTAGATCAGCTCATGAACTAATATTGCCCGCATGATCTAAATAGAGGAACAACTGGAAGGTCCAGATCTAATGATATAGCTTTCCTGTGTTCGGATAAGGATGGTGGTTCATCCACCATTTTAAATAAAATGATGGATATTTAAATTTAATTTAATTAAATTTAATAAAAAATAATTAATTCAAGCAAAATTAATCAAATATTCTTAACCAAATGACCTCCAAAATTTCACCTATAGCTAATTTTTTGGTGAGAAACTCAAAAATGCAATCAAATTTTTTATTAAAGATCAAATTTTCTTAATTTTATAATTATTTAAATTGATCAAGAAATTCAATTAAATTAAACACTTTCAAATTGGCTCAAAATTTCAAGGTTTGATCTTAATAATGTATAAAGCTTAATGGCGTGGTTTCTATGCCGATTAAGCTAGATATTAGTGGGAAACAACCTCGAGTTTTTTACAAAAAGAATAAGAAAAAGAACTATAAGAAAAGAGAAAGATTTTGAAGGAGAAAAAGAAAGGAGAAGAAGGAAGATGGGGAAGAATAAAAAGTGAAATGAGAAGAAGAAGAAGAAGAAGAAGAAGAAGATGATGATGATGATGATGATGATGATGATGAAGAAGAGAAGAAGAGGAAGAATAGGAGAAAGAGGAAGAAGAGGAAGAAGAAGAAGAAGAAGAAGAACTTATATAAGAAGCAGAAGATGGAAAAGAATAAGAGAAAGAAGTAAAAGAGAAAAAGGATAGTAGAAGTAGTAGAAGAAGATGATGATGATATTATGATAATCATAATGTTGAAAAAGAAAAATAAGAAGTAGATGTAAGAAAAGAAGAAGAATAAGAAGAAGAAGCCAAAGAACCATGAAGAAGAAGAAGAAGAAGAAGAAGAAGAAGAAGAAGAAGAAGAAGAAGAAGAAGAAGAAGAAGAAGAATAAGAAGAAGAAGAAGAAGAAGAAGAAGAAGAAGAAGAAGAGAGATCACATTTTACTAAATAGTTAAGCATTCAAATAGGTGCAACAAGCACAAAAAAGACATAATAGTTATAAATAAAATATTTATAACTAAATAAAATAAAGTATATGAATAATATACCTTAACTAGAAGCTGCAATAAGATTAGGAAATAGAAACATATAACTATAAGTATTGAAAGTAAAACTCATCCTAACATGCTTATGATTATATGGATATATTCTAATTTATAGGAAAACAAATTGAACTGAAGCATATAAATAGTTGAGATGAGCATATCTAGCATCCTAATATATATATATATATATATATATATATATATATATATATATATATATATATATATAAAGAATTGAGTAAAACTGAATTGAAAGCAACTGAACTGAAATGAACATTAAAAGCATGTAAGAAAACATATGTAAGAAAATGTTGATACATAAATTGGCTAAACAAAACCACTAAAACTGAATTGGAATGAGCTGAAATGAACTAAATTTAGATATATGCCTAAGTTAATGCTGCCATAATAAAATAGGCCAAACAGGGCCACTGAGCAAAAAATCATCCAATCCCTATCATGAGTGGATCTGATTTGAACTATAAAATCAGACATATATCATTCAAGCCCTATCACAAACCATCTTAAGAAATATTGGAGTAGCCAAGCATCAATAGAAATGAAATAAGCTATAAATCATGCATTTACAACTTAAACAAAATATGAGGTAAGCAAACATACCTCAAACTAAAGCTACAGAAAAGGTTAAGGAGTTTATATGTAAGAACTACTAAGTACAAGAAATATCCTAAGCAAATATGATCAATTCTACTAATGCTGAATTTCTGAATGAAAAGAAATATAAACCAAATTGAACTGAAATCTAAAATCCTAACATGCTTGCACATAAAACCAAAGATAAAAGCACATAAATGCTAAAAATATTGTATATGTTGCTGCACATGCTGAAAATATTGAAAGTACTGAAGAGCATTTAAAATATTGAAACTGAACTAAAAGTAACTAAAACGGACCAAAAGCATGCTTTATTGGACAAGTGCCTACATTAAACCTGCCATAATAGAAAAATTAGCTAAGCGAACCACTGAATCCCAGACTGAAGCATCTATGACACTAATGACTAGATCAACAGATCCATATGAGCTGAACTAAAATCATCCATGACAATAATGCTTGGATATTGAACTAAAATCATCCAGAATGCTAATTCCTGGGTACTGAACTAAACTGCACTATATATCCAAACTATAGAGGTAGACTAATTAGGACACATTCCACTAAACTATTATCTTGTTTACTAAGTTATCTGATCTATTTGACACATCAAAGTAGTAGAAGACACTAAAAATATAGAAGAAGAATAAGAAGAAGAAGAAGAAGAAGAAGAAGAAGAATCTATGACACTAATGCCTAGATCAACTGATCCATATGATTTGAACTGAAATCATCCATGACAATAATGCTTGGATATTGAACTAAAATCATCCAGAATGCTAATTCCTGCGTACTGAACTAAACTGCACTATATATCCAAACTATGGAGGTAGACTAATTAGGACACATACCACTAAACTATTATCTTATTTACTAAGTTATCTGATCTATTTGACACATTAAAGTAGCAAAAGACACTAAAAATATAGAAGAAGGATAAGAAGAAGGAGAAGAAGAAGAAGAAGAAGAAGAAGAAGAAGAAGAAGAAGAAGAAGAAGAAGAAAAAGAAGAAGAAGAAGCAATCCACTACTAAGGGAAGGATGTGCACAGAATAAATAAAATGATCAGTCACTAAATCTATATATACATATAGAGTGTGGAAACAAAATGAGATAAACATTACATCCATTCACCATACATTAGACATGAAATAAAATGAAATAGCTCAGAAAATAATAATGTGCAGAAAGTAAACACAGTCACAGCACCTGTATTATTACAATATTTTAAGTAAAGTTTATGAAATAAAATAAATAACTCTCATCCTCACTATGGGATAAAAAGGGAACTAAGTATCTTCTAGTTAAAGCTGTTGCGCCTCCTCTAAGTAAGGCTCCTCCTCAAGCACAGAATCCTCAAACTGCTCAATATCTGATATTGTCGGTTTCATAATGCTATGGCCCCAGCTAATAAAAGAAAATTATTATTAGACAAAATGTCTAAGTATATTTTAGGTAACTAATTTATTATGTATTTGTTAATATCACCATTTTACTCTAAGCCAAATGAAACATCTATCTAGCATGGGAGCAAGTAAGCATACAAGGGGATGAGGATAAGTTATAAATGTAATATTTATAATTAAGCAAGAATTGAGCTAAAAGCACACCTCAAGTAAATTAAATAAAGTAGGGCATACATATATAATATAGTAAGTGAAAATACTGAAAAGAAAAATCTAAACTTAAACATGCTAATGATTCTTGATATATGTTAATTTAAAATATTAATCTGAAAATGGTATATATAATAAGCAGTAAATTTTAGCATCCTATACATGTATCTATACAAGTGAGCAGGTAAAACAATATATCTACAGCTGACTGAAATAATATACATCAATATCATAATAAACAGTAAGCTGAAAAACTATAAAGAAAGAACGTATAACTGCCATATCAGAAAAAATTGGCCAATCTGGCCCAATATATTCCCATAGCCTTTATGGGCTAGGGCAGACATAATATATTAATATGGTACTATATGATTGAAGAGACAGATAATACTATGCAAATATCTTTTAGTTATTTTACTTTTATTTATGTGAATAATTTCAAAAACAACTGAGGAGTCAAGCATGTCTGCAAGACTAAATGGGTCCCAAGCTTAACACACTCTCCTCAATGAGTGATGGTAAGCATCTTGATCTCTCCTTACCCCTATCCATTGGAGTAAATGTGCATCATAATCCACCATGAACTAAACCCAAATGTAAATGTTCTCCTAATATTTATCATGCAACAACATTTTTCTTATATGATATGTCCAAGAAAAATAAACACAAAATTTAATGAATACGTAGCACAAAGTCAAATAGTAAGCAAGAGACTCTACTAAATATGGTGATATCATTTGTTTTCTACTTTAACCATTCTAACTACTCTAAGTTATATAAGTTCAGGATCTCCAATTCCTACTATCAAGTATAACTTAGAAGTACGATTTTATAAGTTTTAAAAGGATTAAAACTGATCAGGTTCTAATCTAATTCAATTAAATACGACTATGGGTTAAGAAACGAATCACAACATCCTAATTAGATGGATTTAGATGTTCTACCTAAAATATGATCAAGATCTACTAAACTATAGATTATGAATTAAACATCACGAGATTGAACTTAATCACATAATCCAAAATAGATAAGATATAAGATCTAGGTTAAATCTAAATGTGAACTAATGATTGAGGCAAATCTTATCAAGCATATCAGACTTAATAGGATGAATCTCTTATCCTAAATCTAATGTTGAAAGACAAAATAATCTAAAAGTTGTAAAATCTAGAAACTAATAAAAATAAGGATTCATTCATTGAATAATCCCGTTCTTTAATGAATGAAATCTAACCTAATATTTAATCTTATTCTTAAGGAACATATCCTAAGGTGAAGTGAGGATTCCTAATGATAAGACTTAGAAAATTTCTAAGAATTGATTGAATTTCTTCACACTTATTGATTTTATTTAATTAGGGAGGTTAGAGATGAATTTTTGCTAATAAGGCATATTAACCTTACTTAGGAATTTTCAAACCTAAAATTGAGATATTTTACAAATTATTCCAATTGAGGAATTTATGACTTTAATTGATCCTAAATCAGTTCTATTATTGATTTTAATAATTTTAAAGGGTATTTTAAGGGTTAAACATACTTAACCTAAATTTTTGGGCAAAATGACTATTTTGCCCCTACTTAAAGGTCCAAAAAGCTACTTTTTGATTTAAAGCTCTAAATTGGGATTTCTCCCTATCAAATGATTTCTTACTATTTAACATGAAGATATATAATAAGTACACTAAATTTGGATAAGAAATGGGTCCTATAGTTCCAAACTAAGATTTTTGACTTAAGGGGTATTTTAGTAAATTACACTTAATAAAATCTAAATTTTTATATAGTTTACTATTGGTTGTTGTTCAAAGATTCCATAGAGTGCAAGAACATTAAATTCTGAGGTCTAATGAATTAGTTATAGCCATTTGAATTTCAAATGATAAATTGGTAA
Source organism: Gastrodia elata (assembly GCA_016760335.1). Taxonomy (NCBI): domain Eukaryota; kingdom Viridiplantae; phylum Streptophyta; class Magnoliopsida; order Asparagales; family Orchidaceae; genus Gastrodia; species Gastrodia elata. The sequence goes on along the minus strand of CM028670.1, from coordinate 78,274,748 downwards.
TTTTCTAAGAGGGGTCAAAGGCTAACTCTTCCATTTAATATCCAAATTTAGCAAACTTAGTGGCTATAGCTTACCTATATCACATTAAGTACTTTAACTAGGAGTAGACCTAAATTAGACTTCAATTGGTCAAGTTATGACTTAATTATGGTTAGGGGTATTTTGGTCACTTTTGATTTTCTAGAGTTCAAAACCTAAATTTTATTTTAGATTATTGTAGACACTGAAATTCTAAACTATCTAGCTCTTTAAATTTTTGAATTTGGAGTTCAAATGACTAAGTTATGGTCATTTCAATATTTCTGGGCGCTACGACGCGCTGTAGCAGATTTTGTGGTGCAGCACGCTGTAGCGGACCCAAATTCGCAACTTGGGCGCTGCAGCGCACTGGAGCTCCAGACGGTGAGTTCGCTAGTGAGAAAATAGCAATGGGTCAACTTTCGGGCTCAATTACTCTCAACCTGAGCACTTCACGTGCGGTGCCATATATCGTTGGAAAGCTCTTTCTGAGACCTTTCTATTGATACCCAAATCAGCACCAAAAGATTAAGTTATCAATGCAAACAGTGGAGTTAAATGAATATGTATGCAAAAATAAAGAAAAATAGGATAACTTCATCTTCATAAAATCACAACCTTAATGAGCTCTAATGAACTCCATATCTTAAATACAAGTTTTTAAGGATGCAAACTAAGTATAAGAGTGAAATGAAGTAGCCATTGAATACATTCAATGGGGGAAAGGAAGTACCTTGGGTTTCAAATGGAAGAAGGAGGAGGAAGCCCTATTTTTTGTAGGGGCTTGGGAGCTTGAGGGCTTCTTTAGCAGCACAACAATGGAGGAAGGAGGAGAGGAGCTTAGCTTAGCAGCAAGGGAAGAAAGGAGGGGTTGAGCTCCATTTGAAGGAGAAGAGGAGGCTTGGGATGGGATAGGAATGAGTTATCCCATCCAAGGCATGGAGGAGATGATGGTCAAAAAGGAAAGGAGAGGGGGGGTATGGCTTGCGGCTGAATGGGAGAGCAAATCCTGCTGATTTCAGCATGTTTAGGGAGTGTGGTCCACCTTAGGGAAAAGATGGAAATTGATTATTTAAGGATCTTAATTTATTTAATGAATTAATGCTAAAAAGTCAGATTTTATAACGAGTTCCGAAAAATCCCAAAATTTCACCCTTAGCTAATTTGAGGGTGAGGAACGCAACGGTGAAGTTGAATTTAATTCAGACACGTATTTAATTTTCCTAATTTTTTGGGTATTTAAATATTATTAAAATATTCGTCGAAATTTCGACGACTTCCGATTGACTCGAAAACATCACCCCTAGCTAATTTGAGGGCAATGAGCGCAATGGCAAAGTCTAATTTTTGATTTGAGGTCAATTTAGATAGGTCAATTTCCAGAGTTATTGGATTTCCCAAAAATTAGGACTTGATCTATTTGACTCCTGATTTGGACTAGATCTTAGTGGATGACTCCTAATGACTTGATTAATACTTAGAATCAAAATTATGATGGAGATTAGTCTTAATTAACAAGGGTAACAACTTGAGTTGTTACAAGAAGTGGTAGAAGACACTTAGACTACAGATGAAGAAAAAGAAGAAGAAGAAGAAGAAGAAGAAGAAGAAGAAGAAGAAGACAAAATTATTTAATTAACTTATCACCATGATATATGAACATTGGAAATCTTAACATGCCAATTTCAAGTGCATAGGTGAGAGCTAGTAGCTGCCAAAAGTCCAATCCAATTAAGCTAGATATTTTCAAGAAGTAATGAAGATGCTATTATTAGTTATATTTGTTCTTATTTTTATTTTTGTGTTGTATTAAAACATTAATTCAAGTTTTTAGATTTATGTAGCTTGTTTATATAATATAATTATATCGAATCAATTAATTATAAGAATCATTAATTTAACTATTTAATTGCATCACTTAATATTATTATATAAATTGCATTTTAGACATCCACAATATTAATAAAGAAATTAATTAATCATTATTTTTATTACTTAAAAATAATTTATCATTTAAAAAATTCTCAATAGCATTTATGTAACTACATATAATTATTTAATTAAATAAATTTCATTAATTGATCAATTAAATTTAATAATTTTAAATAATTAATAACATTATCATCATTTTAAAAAGTGATAATATTATTAGTATTATTATTTATTACATCTAGGTAAACAAAGTTAATAGAATATATTAAATAATATCGTTTAATTAATAAATTAACTAACAACAATAATTATATTTATACTTAAATTTAGATAATTAACTTTATTATAATTATATTTAAGTAAGTGGCTAATATTATTAATATTAAATTAAATAAATATAAAAATGCTTAATCTATATATCGATTTGGTGTTTATGTCTAATTAATAATATTAATTATTTTATTTTTAGATATAATAAGTTTAAATTTTAATTAAGCATTAAATATTATATTTTTAAATAATTAGATTATTAATGCTTAATTAATAGTTTTAATTTTAATAAGTAATATCACTTTCGTGATAATAATTAATTAATAATTTTAAATAAAGTAAAGAATTATATGTTGTTAATATTTTTAATTAAAAATTTACTATAATAATTATTTAATTAATATATAAATGTATTATATTTAAACAATAAATAAATAAATAGTAATACTTTTAAATAGTAAATTTTGGCATGAACCAAACTTTATCATTGTTAGCTTAAATTAGACTAAAAAATAACTTAAATTAGCTTAATAATAAAATCATTATCCAAAATTTTTATAGAAACTAAATACTCAAAATTTAAATATTATTACATTCTCCAACTATTGTAAGATAATCATTATAATGTCACAATTTCTTAATATTATTATAAATAGAGTATTGTAACGCTTACACGATAATATATACCAAAATATATAAATGATGTGTTAATTTAATGTGTAAGTAGATGATTGATTGAATATAATTTTTTTTAGGGTATATATGCAAAAATAATAAAAAAAATAAAATTTTTTATTAATCATGACTATTTTTTGATATATATTCTTATGTAACCATCATATTTTTCATATAAATATTTATTAAGTGGTTGGTGCCATGTCATAGGGCTGCACAAGATTTATGAAATAGGGACAAATATATGTGGATAGACTAATAACAAAGATATTATTTGTTATTTTAACGAGTTTAGTTGATATGGTACTTATCAAATAGTATTGGGATATCAACGGTGGTTTTCCTCCTCATCCAGGGCCAAGCGCAGCTCACCTTTCAGGAGGCCTCTCACAAGCTCCTATTCCTCATCTTCTTCGGCTTCGGATAAATAGGTGGATCATTCCACGCTCATCCACGTCTTCCGTGTTGTCTAATTTCCATGCTTCCGGCGAGATTCCGAGATTTTTTACGCCGAACTGCGGCCGCAATGATTCGGCGACTGGCTTCATCTCCTACAAAGAGCTCGCCATGGATGCTGGTGATGGAACGACTTCTGCGGATTGCATCACCATCACAATCAGGTTTCAACCCTTGAGGTAAAGATCGGGACTCCTCCTCGCTTGCGGGGATCGGCTTTAGGAGCAACCCGCCGTGGGAATGGATTCGCCCTGGGCATGGACTGAGTAATATTTAAAAATTAGGGGTTTTAGATGTAAATATGTAAAGATATTTCTTTAATATATTTGTTTCATACACGAAGCCTATCTTATTTTGTCCATGCATTCGTATATAAGAAAACGGTGTAATTGGGATTACGCCGAAAAGTGGAGCAGCGTCCTCCAGCCTCGATTCAAGAGCATGTTCTCCGGGGAACTCCCACTCCGGAACGAATTCCTTGAAAAACTAATCTGATTACATCTCATATTTCTCTCTACCCGAAAGTCAAAGCCTTAATCATTACAAACAAATATTTTTGAGCTCAGTCACTAATCACTCTACTGTTAAGGAAGTTTTTTTTCTTAATAAATAAATATATAATTAATAAAATTTGAACCATAATATCCAATAACAAATACAAATCATAACAGTTTAATTTACAATCTTCTTCGAAGAAAAAAACAAAAAAATTCATAATTTTTACAATTATCTCAATCTCGGGACATTTATTTTTGGAATTAAAATCAAGAATTTGCCTTCTTTGCTGTCAGAACTAAGATCTCGCGTCTCTCCTCTGCGGCGGCTCTGAGGAGGGCAATCATGTAAAATCGGTGAAAGTAGCCGAGAGGTGCCTCCAATCCAAAGAGAGGAAGAGGAGGGTGGAGCTACGAGGAGGTGGCAAGCGGAGTAATCTCGGCCAGAGGCGTGGGCATGGGGGTGGGCGCCGGAGACCAGCGGCACACAGGGCAAGTGGGCCTGCGGCGAAGCCACGTGTCGACGCACGTGGCATGAAACAGATGGCCGCACTCGGGCAGCAGCCGCAGCAGCGCTTCCCCGGCATCGTCCTCCCCAAAGTCGGCAAGGCACACCGAGCAGCAGCCCGCCGCGCGCGGATCCCTCCGCCTCGCCTCCGCGTAGGTCACTTCAGGCCAGCTCTTCAGCGTCTCGTCATCCACGCCGCCGCTCTCCTCGTCCTCTGCGCGGCTCCGACGGCGTCGGAGGCGCGGCATCGGAGGGGCGGCGCCGCCCGAAACGCGGGAGCAGAAGTAGGAGGCCAGGGTGATGGTGGTGATGAGGAAAAGCAGGCCCACGAAGATGCCGATGGCGTAGCCCAGCTTGCCGATCTTCGCCGAGCTGAACACTCCCGCCGGCGCGCTCCCGCCATCCAAATTCGAACCGTTCATTGCCTGTCCTTGGAGGATTTTTCTAAGCACAATTGCGGGGGGCTCTGCTGTATTTGGTCGGTTTTCGGGAGTGGACTTTTTGGGGGAGGTGGGGCTTAAGTCAGCTTAGTTGAGATTAGCTTTAATTGGATATCTTTATCTTTTCTTTAATGAAGGTTTGAGAATGAGATTGCTTAATTTATATTATTATTTTTAATTGGATGTAATTTATTTTATATAATTGGGTTTGATTTCTTAGAAAATTATTGAGTTGCTATTTTATAATATTGAATTTTATTAATTTATAATAAAAATACTATTGTAAGCCTTATGGACCTTCTTTGTAGTCACGAGGACTGTCGAATCAGACCTTCAATTTGATGGTCACTATTTAATTAGACCGTAAGATCTATGATCATCGTCTGGTCAGATCAGTCACGACGAGTTTAAATAAAAACCATGGAAATTATACATATCGTCGTATCAAACCAACGATGATTAAGGACTATTTAAAATTACGCAGTTAACGCACCCGGTGGATATCGAATCGGGATCCATTGGCTATTGTTAAAGCTGAACGATGAATAAATCTCGTCGTTGGATCGAAAAACTGTTTCAATCCAATGGCCGTCATTTTAAGAGTACTACGCTTTTTCTCACTCACACAACCCACAACCTCGCCTGCAATGCTGAGAACCATAGCCTTTCAACCCTCCCAATGCCTCTAATGGACTCCACGTGGCCGCACGACCACGACCATATGGTTTGTTGAGTCCTTAATCGCCTCCAACACCTAAACCAATCCAAACCATGGAAAACGATAATCCAATAGCTACCATTGAATGCCGACTAATCTAGGCAATTAATCTAGCTGGAATGAGTTTTATTTAAACTATAGAAGTCTCTCTTTACTAATTTTAACCCATGAAGACCACCAAAAAAAAATATTCACTCCCCCCTCGAATTGTTTTATATCAATGAGGTCTCATCCTGCCCTTAAAGAGACTCACTCGAACTTAAAGGAACTGTAAGTACTCCTTGTAGGTAATGACAATCTTTTCATTCCTATTTCAATATGTGGAATGATTAAAGCTTTCATGGCTCAAGATGGCTAACTTGAATTATCCCAATACTTAGGAGTGAACATTATTGGAATGTGAATACCGATTAGATCAACACGGGTACCGACGAAATTCCAGTGGATACTGGAGGGTTTCAAAGAAAAGGAAGACTGTGCTGGTAATGGGGCTCCATGGTGAGCCCCAGTGCCTAGAACTCGAGAGTGGGGGCGCCACAACGCTCCACAGTGACTGAGACTTGAGAGTGAGGGCGCCACGGCGCACCCCAATGCCTAGGAACCTGATAGTTGAGGCATTGCAACACGCCCCAGCGCCCAAGACTTGAGAGCGAGGTGCCACAACGTGCTGTGGTGCCCCGTGGAACTCCTGAGATGACTCACCCCAAAATTCACTACTTTGGAACTTTGGCCCGCTGATTTAGGGTGTTTTAATCCTTGGCTTAAAGGCTATTTAAATGCATAAATGGTTGTGTTGTATGTAACAAGTTAATGAGAGATTTCAAGAGAGAAATCTTGTGGCGGTTAGAGTTTGAGTGAGAAAGAGAGCAATGGAAGGGCATAGAAGAGGTGGTAGCTTGGGTTGTGAGCACTTCTTTTTCTTCTAAGGGCTAGGGTTTTTTGGGTATCTCTACAACTCTTTATCTTCATAGTGGAATTTTCTTGAGTGTGTGTGGCCATGATTTTACTCAAATTTTAGGTTTTTCACATAAAATTTTTTGTGTTTATTTGCTTGTAATCTTCCACTTATATTTTTCCATTGTATGTTCTCATAATCGCTCTTCGTTGCTCAAACAACAAACCCTAAAGAGGGTCAAGAATTCATAATAAACACATGGGTCTAAACTATCCCTTGGAAGGTGTAATAACTATAGGCTGTTACCAAACTTAATCTAGGTTTAATCACAGCCTAATTTTCATTCCATAGTGTTCATATAATCATTCAAACTTGACCCTGAGAATTTGGGGTCAATCAGACCTTATTAAGCTAAGTTGGCAATTTTGCCAAATTGGAAACCCTATAAATTAGCCAAAATATTTTGATCTCTAATCATATTTTGATTACATTTTTGAATTCCTCAGTTCCAAATTAACTAGAGGTGCAAGTTTGAAAATTTTTGGAAGTCATTTAGGTCATAATTAAATTTAATTAAAAAAGTAAAATTGCATAAATGGGATACAAACAATTCATATTTGCAAATATAACCTACAATAGTTGCCACTGGTCTATGATTCGCTGTGCGGACCACAAGCGATCTGCTTAAGTCTAAGATTATTCACTAAGTGTTTTCGCACGATGAATGTTGTCACAGGCATTCACGGCGTCAACTCTCTAGTGTGCATCTCATTATATCTAAGCTATCTATTGAGCTCAATGGGACTTTCCCTTAAAATGATTTACTCATAGATTTTGCAATACAATTATGTTTTCCAATATCATCATTCACATACTTGTAATAAAAATAAACTAAATGACATTCATTTAAATAGGAAGAGTATATAACATTTTAATCCTTAAATTCTTACATGCTTAACACCTAACCCTCCCTAAGGAGGGCTTAAGCTGCCATTGAAATATGAAAACAAGATAAGCTACAGCAAATGATAAGCTTTCATATGGCTTTTACATGAAAAGAAAAAGAAGTAAAGGAGGAGCACAGTACTAGGGAACAATTTTCATGTTATCTTGGCTCTCTCTCTTCCTTGAATCTTCATTTCTCTTCTGCTTTCTATGCTCCTTTTCCTCATAGGCTGCAACCTTCTTCTACCTTGGGAAAGATCTCTCATCTTCTTTAGATCTACAACAGTCTCTAGGACAAAGAAGAGTTGAGCTATAAAATTTTGGAACCCTTTCAAAACCTTTCTTGTGTGCTTTAATAATCTCTTCAGCATTTACACAGCCAACCCTTCCTATCCCTTGAAACTTGCATTTCATTTATTATTTTATTCTTCAATTCCATTAGAAATGGGAAGGTTTAAATGTCTTGCAATAAGTTTTGGCTATGGAAAGAGGAGAAATCATGCCTTTTGGCCTTCCCAATACTATTTTAAATGTCTTTTTTTCAGGGCAAAATTATGGTGGGCGCTACGGCACTCTATAGTATCGAGCTCTCTGTCGTGAGGGGGCTACAATGCACTGTAGCCCTGAACCCTCTATTTGATGTGTATTATGGTGTGATGTAGCACCAGAATGCCCTGCAACATGCTAGAGCGCTTGACTTTCTATTTTTAAGCGCGCTACGGTGCGCTATAGCATCAGGCTATTTGTTTGAATCCGCCGCAGTGTGCTATAACGTGCAAAACTTTCCATTTTCATCAATTTCCATCTTTTTTGTAATTTGATATCTTCCAAGATACAATGATAATAAACCCATTAGAATAGCGACTAGCTTCAAGAAAATCAAGCATTTTTAACACGAAAATGACTATAGATATGGGGCTTACCACTCCATAGATTGGGCCCTTGAGCTTGAGCTTCCTCTATTAAGAACCCTGAGATCTCGGCTTTGGCTCGAGCTCTCGGGTCAAAGGAGCCCATCAGCCGCACTCCACTTCTCCCCTGAGGCTAGAAATAGCCTCAAGAATCACTCAGTTAGAATTTTGCTCACTGTATAGTCCCAATTGGAGTCCCCCCCCCCCAATTTTCATTTCCAGTCATCCCGCAAGCTCCCAGACATTCCCCAGATCTAGAAAGTGGCAATCTAAGGGCGAGGTCTAACATTCATAAACCCTAACTGCTTCCTGAAGCCATTCAGCATCCTAGTCAATCGAGCTGAGTCTACAATCCATCAAATATGTACCTCTATATCCTAATTGAATTGTGTGGGTTCAATTGTTGATCATCGCACCTTAGGATGGCACTATAAAGTGCTAACAACATGCTCTAAGTCTTAGGGCTCAATGGAGCTTTGGATTGGGTGAATTAGCACAATTCAGACAGCGAGGATTCGCAACCAAGATAGAGTAGCTGACTAGTGGGGACGCAGTCACTCCACTGGGTTTTAGGCCCAGTTCCTTCTCCATTTGCACCCGCGAATGCATTTCATAGCTATCATAACTCATTGTGATTAACGCGAGATCTCGGGCTAGCCCTGATCGATCAAATCAATCGATCAAGTTATGGCATTTCGTAGAGCTAAGCCCGAGTAAGGACCCAGCTTTTGAGGACCTCCCAAGCCTCGTGGCTATGGGTTTTTGATCCGCCGCACCTCCCAGCAGGTGTAGGGATTGAGCTCCAGCCAATTTGTGGGCTTTATTAGAAGTATTACATCCCCATAGTAGACCTCAGAAGTAGAGCTCAGTTGAGTAAGGTCTCAGTGTCTCCAGCCACCAGGCAGAGGGCTTTCTAGTCCAATCAATGCATATAAGGTCAAGGAAAGTGTAGCAATCAAGATCGTGAGCGGCATGACCTGGCAGTTGAGAATTTGGCACGGAAAGGTAACCATAATTCTAACTTGTAGGGTGAAGGCATCGGGAGGGAGGTGATGAGCAGTGCTGGGTCGGGTCGGACCCCGACCAGTGCCATTTTAATTTTGGGCCGCCACTGCTAAAATAATAAACTGATTTTTTTGATTTACTTTCCTTAATGAAAATAAATTAAAAATTTAAAAATTAAATTAAATTCATTCAGAATGTATTAATACAATAACTTTGCAATCTTACCATATGAAATTATATACCATTTTGTATAGAAAAATATAAGGAATAAGAATATACAAAAATATTTTAGTTTCTATAATTTATTTTCTTAATTTTAGCTAATTACTCCAATAGCTTGATTATCAAATATTAATACTTATACTTGTTCAAATGTCTTGATTTGATTTGCTAAATGTTCATTATGACATGTAGAATGTATCCCCAGTGCTGACTTAATTTTCTGAAATCAATTTTTGTTAATTATGCCATAATTTTTAATTTGCATAATTAGTGATAATTATGGTTTTTGCTTAATCTTAATGGTACATTATAGCTTCTGATTGTTCATTTAGATATTTAAGATCAGTTGGTTAAGTCAAATTTAGTTTTGGAAATTTAATTATTTAATTAGATGATAATTATCTTGGAATTTGATTAGTATTAATTAATCTTAATTATTCTCTGATTTTGATAAGTTTAGTAATCTTATGATCACCAAATAGTAAGAAACACATTTACAACATCATAATTTAATTTAAACACCTTCAAATCTTGAATCTCTCCTAGTTAGGGTGAGACCCTAATTAGCTTAATTAAGTACTTGAATTAATTAAAGTAAAACTATTGCTGATTCTAACTTTAATAATGGATAAGTAACTTAATAATTCTTGTGCATTTTAATTTTGGTATATGAAATCTTTAATTATTTTTAATTAGCTTTAATTATATGTAGCCTTAATTAAGCTCCTAAATAATATAAACTTAGGTTAAATCATTAATTTTGGATTTATTGATTTTGTATAGATTTAACTAACCCCAACTGATTTTATCATTTGACCCTAAAAATACAAATTAGGAGACTATATTATTTGACAATTATGTGATTGATTTTTCTTGATCAATCTTTAAACTCTTCTTATTTTCTATTACTCAAGAGATTAGTATGAATCAATCTTTAATAACTCATTAAATTATGATTGATTTACAAAACAGTTAATTTCCAAAATTTTATAATATTATCCTATAATTTAGTATGCTTATAATTAAGATAAAGTTTAGAAGATCTACATACTTAATTTACATCTTAATTTAATGATTAAATTCATAAGCCTACATATAACTGTGCTACTTGATTTAAGATTCTTGTTAAGTATAAATGCTATACAATAGATAGAAGCTATAGATCCTTAAGGTATAAAGATAGTCTTAAGCTTAAGTAAATGTTATACCCTTAATAGGGTTACTTTAAGGTAGGAATATACCTTATTTGTCTCATTTTGAGGGAGGACCTTAGATGGACCTTAACAACCTTAAATAATTGATCTTATGCCATGTGGTAGGATAACCTAAAGAGATTTAGATTGAGTTATCTTTTATGGTAGCTATCCTGAATTGAATGACTTATATATCACTTTTATGGAGCCTTTGAGTAGGACTTACTACAATGGAGGATGGATTCATTGGCTTGTAAATCCTTGATCATTAAATAGATTGTTAGAATGATAATGTTGGTATTATCATCTGAAGATTGTAGTGCGTATCCATACAACTAATTTATTCAGTAAAATATGGAATTGGTTGATTTATCCTGAATAGAATTATAGAGTTTCGATCTTATCTTAGTTAATTAGATAAGTACAATTCAGTTCATGATAAAAATCCCAAATCCAAAGTATATTATAAGTCAGGAATTTAACAATTTAGTTTGAAAGAATAAAGTGTATAAGGATTCTATCCCTTATCTTTGTGCATATTGATAAGTGTGGTTAAATAAACTAAGTATTTAATGTCACCCTTCCTAGGATATACAGGTCATGCATGCATATGTACTCTTAACATGTGATGAATTAAGATATTATAAAATTATAATATGGATTAAATGTTGAATTCAGTAGGATTAAAATAGAATGATATAGTTCATACAGTTATATTTCTGATTTATGAAACTTTCAAGGTTAATGTGCATACAAAGTAAGGCTAAGTCCTTAGTAAATAAGAAAGGATATTTACTTTAGTTTTATTTATTTTCCATTTTTCAATGATTTAAAAGCACTTAGTTTATTAAATCTCATGGCATATCATGAATCGCACAAGCATATAATATAATTAGCAGAGCGGTTTTGCTCACCTATAATATGTTAGTGGAGCGATTTTGCTTACCTAAAATCTATGGGATGTCATGTGACATCAAGGTTATGCATATTTATGGCATAAGATTCATTATCATATTCAGATATATAAATATTCATAAATAATGGCATACATTATAATTTTATTTCAGTATTTTATTTACTTTCAGTATTTTACAATATATTCACTTAAGTACCTTATTCTTTTGTTACTACTTTATTTTACTTTTAATTTTGTACAATTATTCAGTTTTCAGTTATTCCAATACTTTTATACTGTAGTTTTCTATTTTATTTAATGCTAATCTCTTTAAACGATAATAATGTATGTTATAGCTATTGATGTGCTAGACTTATTGATGCAGGATGGGGGTGATGACATGTAACATAATCAAATCCACCAATTAATTAACAAAATTAACCCTGCATATTTAAGTTACTAGAAGATATGCAAGTCGCTTGTTGAGAATAAAGAGAAGTGTTATAAGTGTTTACCAGTAATGAGAGCTAGGATTAAACGAGCACACTGTAAGGTAGGAGGAAAGAAAATAAAAATAAATGATGAAGATCTTATGGGAGCCTTATTACCGAATATGCCGCTTACGATAAAGAAGATTAACTTCTATGAGCAGTCCTTCGCTCTAGATCAAACCGTCTTTCCTTGGAAGTCCTTATCCAAGAATTGTAAGTCTCACCTCAAGAAGTCCTCTTAAGAATGAAGCTCACATAACACAAAGAAGAAGAGAATATTTTTTTAATCACTTGCAATGCCATAATACATGTGAGGGTGACCAATTTATAGCCATAAAATACATGCCAAATGACTATAAAAACCATTAACCAACCTCTCATGAAGTACTAAAGCATCATTTCCTCTAAAAGACCAAAAAAACCATAGACTTACTCTCTCATGAAGGACTAAAATGTCCTTTCACACAAATGACCAAATAAACCATAAACTAACTCTCTCATTAAGGACTAAAGTGTCCTTTTACATAAAACTCACATGATAATATATGGGCTAGGATTAAGGCCCATTTATAGAACAAATACAAAAGCCCATATGACTCAAAAATAGAAAAATAAAATATAGTACCATTAAACTAATTTATAATCTGGCATGTCGATGATAATTTTGTTGATGCCATGTATCAACACTCCCCAACATTGAAGGATTCACCTCAGGTTATTTCTTTTCTTTTGTCCGATAAATTGACATTTTGGGATTCAACGATTTATCAGATCCGGAGCAGTTCAAAGAGCTAGCATTGGAGTTCACTCAGGAGATTTAGGATGGACCCTAGGAGCAATAAATGACCAAGCTCATATTAGTTTTGCTTAGTACTTTAGCTGTGAGATGATAGATCTCTTCATTTACTACTCTTTTTATTTTTAAGCGATGGCTTGTAATAATTTAACTCTGGATGTATTTTCTCTTTCTTTTTTGAGATGAATGTTCTTACTTAGCTTCTATGATGAATGCTACAAATGAATGCTATGGATTCCACACTCTATTATTACTACTAATTATACTTAGTATTATGATGTGATCGACATGTAAGATATGCAAATACTTATATATATTGGATACTTCTTAAATCACCTCTCATAAATCCAATGTGTACAAGTATCCTAACTAATACTTAAGAGAAACATATCATACTTATCTTAAAGATTAGTCCTCACTTCTTCCTTGGGTAGAGTCTCAACAATAATTGGGGAGGTTCAGTAGCCCTTCCTGAGTAACGCACCGTTCCGCCTCCAATCGGGTTGTCAATAATACCTATGTTGCATGCAGTGATTGGACGAGGCATTACAATTGGTATCAAAGAAGAATCATAAAGTGTTAGATAAGGATAGTGTACCTATCTAGTTTATGATCAATTTTCTAAAGCATATATGATCATAATCACAAAGTGTAAGAAAGCATCATCCATATTTCATCAAATTGAATCTCAAAAATGAAACCAAGAACATCTAGAAAGGACACCTTAGGGTTTGAACAAACCTTAAAGATGTAAAAAACACATAAGTAAATTAAAGTAAACTCAAGGCTGATCTACAAATAAAATGACATTTTAGGAATTGAGCATCATGCTACCGTAGACTCTTCGATGACTACTGGATGGATGATTTTAAGGATGACAAGATTTATGGTAGAACCATTAGCAGAGTATCTCCTAGAAGGGTTGAAGTGCTTGATAAGATCTTAGTTCATCCAACATTACAAATAACTAGCCTTCCAATACTTGCTAGAGAATGTCTAGATCGTGTGACTACTACCTTCAGTGAAACTGCAAGCCCCGACGGTTACCTTCTTCAGATATTGGAAACTTTACTCAGTGGACCAACTGAAAGATGGTGGTTCTGGATGAATGCTCAAGAGAAATCACATGAGAGGGCATCATGTAGTCACTTATGATGACTTCTGCACTTCATTTATAGATGAATTTTATAGTTGATCTTGTTGATCATTTCTTGTATTCATCTTTCATAACATTTCATCTTTCATGCTTATCCATGTAACTTCTCTTTTGAGGAGTAATGATTGAGAATTAGCTATTTTGTTTTGTTTTCTAAATATGTATCCTTGGAAATTGTAGTCATGAATTCAAGATACCCCTCTATGACTACCCCAATCAAGAGCACCATCTCATCATCCAATGGGGCCCTGAATCCTAGAGATACTATTAGTTAGCTAAGACTTGCAGAAAAAACCTAGCCAGTATTAAGTGTCCCAACTTTGAAGCTATCCTCCTAATCACACATCTATTTCAGGATGAAGCAAAATATTGGTGGGAAAATGTGAGGAACACCAAATTTGTTGATTATGAGATTGAGGACATTCCATGGGAATCATTTCTAGAGGCATTCAAGGAGGCATTAATTCATGTATCCGCTCAAACTAACCTCAAAGATGAACTACTTAATCTCTTTCACGGAGGGAGATTAGTCTTATAATATGAGCTAGAATTCTGGCATCTGTCCTGTTTCACCCCAGATATAGTAAGATCAGAAGTGGCAAGGTGTAATCAATTTCTAAAAGGACATTAAGATTCGATTTGGGTGCACCTCATTTCTCATAAGTTCAAACATTTTTTGGAGCTGGTTAAAGTGGCTCAGTTGTAAGAACACTTATAGATCTAGATTGACACAAAAAGGAAAGCTCATTTCACTCTGATAAGGAAAGAATCATTTTCGCATCGAAAGGTCGACAAAGTCTTTCATATTGAAGTTGATCAATCCCTATTCATTGCCATGGGATGCAAACATCCCCACCCGTAGGGGAAATTCTACCACCAAGGAAATTTCTACTTAACTTGCAGTAGGCCAGGTCACTGCTTCTATTGGTGCATCGCTGAGAAGACCATCGATGGATTTCCCATCATTCACTCAAAGCAGGATCAAGTTTTCTGTGATCGACCTCTAAACATGTAATAACCTTAGTTATTACCATAGCTAATTTAAGTGAATTTAAGTAAAACCAAGCTTTGATTTTCATTCCATTAGACTCAATGGATCATTTAAATCTAACCATAAAAGTTTGAAATCCATCGGAGCTCATTTGAGCATTTTGGCTATTTTTCCTATTTTTGAATCCTAAATATTAGCAAAATTAATTTGATGTCCAAATTAAAATTTGATTGCATTTTTGAACTCTTCACTCCCAAATTAGCTAAGGGTAAAATTTTGGAAATTTTTGGATGTCATTTAGGCCTATTTTAGATTTAATTTAAATTGGTTAAATTGCAATTTAGGATTTATAATATTTCTTAATTGCAAATATATCCTCTCTCTCTCCAACGGTCGGATGCCTCCAAGCTGTGAGCGCCACCCGGACTGTTGATTCCGCAAATCTAATCCAATGACCCGCGCCTTCGATCAGATGTGTCTCATCTCGACCGTTCCGCATCCGTCGCTTGCTCTAAGTACCCTCGATCGCCCGTGGAAACTCTAGATCCAATCCGACGGGCGATCTGGCCCCCTGCATTTAGCCATTACCTATCTGATGATCTGAGCTGTTTTGCTCCAACTGAACATCCATCAGATGGCTACGCCCCAGCCTGCAATAGAGAATATTCGCTCGTACCTTTGGCACTAGGCTTTTCCCCCAATCCCTCAGCCACGTCCCCCAGACTTTTTAACCCTCCAATTTCAGGTAGGATAAAGCTCAATGGGTCATGATGGCCTGTCAACTTCAATTGTGGTGGCTCAAGGTTTTGCCTCTGCTCAAGCCTAAACCATGGCACCCATCCATAGGATCCATTCCTAAACCTCCCTTTGGCTATAAATAGCCTTCTCGAAACTCTCTGAACACTTTTGCTCACCCGAATTCTTGTGATTCTAATGCTGCGAACTGCTGATAGAGGATGTGGTATGGTGTTCAGATTCCCTGTTGAGCTACTACGATCATCTGGAAGCTCCAGCTCACCTCAGTTCTCCTCTATTGTGCCAGTAACCCTAAAACTAGGTACAACATCTACTCCTACTTTTTTTGAGCTAATTTCAGTACGACTCTCACCTAATTACGCTTTAGGTGTTGTGCTAGGACCTCACCCTAATCCATCTGTGAGTAGCAGAGACGTTGAAATTGACTAGCAGTGGACCACATAGTAAAATAACTATTTGAGTGTGTACAGCCAGTCAACCATGGAACTACTATGAGTTGTGGCAAATCCTCGGGCATTCAAGTCCCTAATTAATGCTCGATTCCCTTTGTAGGTGATTACTGAGTCATAGTAACCATTAGGTTTGATCTGATCGATTGACTCAGCTCGAATCAATAATATTATACTCGACTCGTGCCTGTGATCTGCCATGAGTAGCACCTCAGTGATCTGGACCTTCCCCGCCATCATGGTCGTAGGATTTAGATCTGCCTCACCATTAGGATGGTGTAGGGATTGAGTTTTGGCCAAATGGTTTCTCTGTGAGAAGAATTAACTCCTTACAAAAAACCCTAGATGTTGTATCAGGGCTGAACCTATGGAGTAGCCATTTAGTGATCTAGGGACTCCCAATGTGGGCTTTTAGGTTCAGTCAATACCCCTTGCCACTGATGGTGTACTAATTGAGTCCTAGCCTTGAGAAGATGTATCTGCTGAGCATTTTGCAATCTAAGATATCCCTAATCAGCCTATCGCGAAAGGAGAGCGGGGACAATGACACTATCGCATTGGGCCAGGCTAGCCCAGACTCCATGATGCGATAGTGCCAACCTAGTCGAGCCTCGATCCGATCCGTGCGGTTTGATTATTGGGTCGGGCTTTTTAATTTAATTAGGAATATTTTTCCTTCTTATAATTCACATATAAATGCAATTAATAAAATATCCTATGGTTTGAATAATTGAAAATATTCTAACTAAATTAATTAAATAACTTAATCAATTCTTATTCAAATAGTATGATCCAATATATTATTTTGATTAGAAAATCATAAGGAACATTAATATGCAATAAAATTCTAGATCCAATTATTAGATTTTTTTGATTTAGCCTGATCTTTCCCTAATCTTAATTAGTGAATAAATAATTCATTAAATATCCAAAATTCATGATTAATATCTCTAATTATTCATAAGATAGAGGAGAACTTAATTATGCCTTTAAAAATAATTTAAGAGTTCTAAATTTGTTAATCATCTCTTAATCACACTAAATATTGATTAGTGATTAATAACCTTATTAACCCTATGATGTTGGTGAACCAAGTTCTTATTATCTTCTTAAGTGTATTAGAACTCACCTATGTGTTTAGGTTTCCATATTAAACCCTAATTTCATTAATCACTTTTCTTAGCCTTAAAATGCAATTAGTACTAATTAATCTAATATTAAGTTTAATTTAAGTGCCTCATTTCTCTTATTAGTCAATGTTATGCCTATTAGAACTAATTAGAGTCAAATTAGATTATTTAACCTTAAAATCCCAATTTTAGCCTTAAGAAGGGTATTTTGATCATTTTGATCAAAAGTTTGCTTAAGAACCCTTAAACCCTAGAAATATCATTAATATGCTTTTAATTAGTAATGTAATGTATTAGGATCATTCATTTAGCTTTTAGACCTAATTGATTAATCTAAATGGCTTAAGCTAAATCCTTTTTAAGTTTTCTCTCAAGTGAATCATAAGCTCTTAAAGTGATCTTAATCTTGAACAATGAAATTTAATCTTATGAAACTAGTTTTAAGTGCCTTATCAAAACTAATCATAATAAGCATTCTTATGGAAATGTCTTAATGAAAACCCTATGTCTAAATCCAATCTTAAATCTTATGTGATTAGACCTAAGACTTAGATATTAGATCCTTAGTGATTATCCATAGTAATCCATTTGAATTGTACCATCTTAGTCTTGAAATTCTTATTTGATTCAATCCTTTTAAATCCTTCTTATGGGTTTAGGTTGATTCAACCTATAGAATAATGTGATTATTCTATATATTGAGCTTAAATCTTAGATTCTAAAGTTCTTATTTGATTATTTGGACTTATAATAATAGATTTATCCTTTCTTTAAGATTATAGTATATTAATCTTTCAGCTTCTAAGATTCCTTACCTTTAGAATAAGGGTGGGTGTGAACTCTAAGAACCTTAGAAGATTAGTACCCTATATTCAGGATTTAACCTCAAATTAGAGATTAAGACCAGAATCCTTAATCTTAATTGGCATAATCAAGATTGGGTCTGAGTTATTAAAATATATTAATTAAGTCATTGATTTACTTACTTAACCTTTATAATCATCACTTTTGATTATGAAATTAAAAATGTTAACTTTAAGGTCTTATGATCTGTAATTTTATATGATAGTTGGATATTGGAGATCCTAAGCCTGTACTACCTCAAAATAGATTTATGAATTAAATTAGATAATAACAAATATCACTTACATCTAGTTGAGTCTCTTGCTTACTTTGACTATTGTTGTTTCGCACACCTTGTGTTTGAGCTTTTCTTCCTTGGATATATTAGATGAACACAGGATATTTGATGAGTATCCTATGTTAAACTTGGAATTTCATAAACATAATTTAACTTTAGTCAGTTCATTCAAGTCTCAGTACAGTAGAGTGCATTCTAATTTAGTCTGCCTTTTCAGTTCAGTTCTTTGGATATAGATTAGACTCAGACCTATCTCTATGCGTGACTAGGGGATACATGTCTGATTATATAAGTTTAACTCAGACCTAGCTTTGAGGAAGCCTAGGGGGATACATGTTAAACTTTTATACAGTGGCCCTATTTTGGCCCATTTCTATTATGGCAGTACTACTTTAGGCATACTTCTACTTTTCAGTTCAGTTCCAGTTCAGTGGCTCGTTTAGCCATATATTTTACTTGTATTTTAACTATTTTCTATACGCTTTTGCAGTTCATTTCAATTCAGTATTTTCAGTTCAATACTTTTTATTTAGTATTTTGGTTCAGTACTTGCATATTTAGGATGCTAGTCTGATATTAAGTTCTGTCATATTTCAGTTCAGATTCCTTTTATGTAAATTAGCATGTATTCATATGATCACAACATGTTAGGATGAGTTTACTTTCAGTATTCTTTTTAATTATTTATATATTTACTGCCTAACCTTATGACAGCTTCTGCTTGCTTCTGGAGAGGAGCTGGGCCAAGAGGAGGACCTTCTTACTACTTTTGCTTAGTAAGATTTATTTTCAACTGTGAGGACAAGTGTTCCTTCTTTCTTTTGAATTTCAGTCTATAATAATTTCATATTTTGAATGTATTTATTTTCTACATTTTTTATATTGAGTTGAGTTATTTTTTCTATTTCCCTTACTATACTGTGATGTGGATGTTATACTCTTTTCTGCTTTCGCCACTTTGATATTTTAATGCATAATCTTCAGTTTCAGGTGACAAATCTTCTAATTAAGGCGGGTTGGTTTATACCTAACTCGACTATAGTTGGGAGATTTGCTACTGTTGAAGATGGTATTCACCGTAATTATGTTGCTCACAGTATTAGCATGACCACAAAGGGTGCGGGGCCCCACAGTTGGTACAAGAGAACACCATAAGATTTCAGATTGGGATTTTTATTTATTTCTACCTAATAGACCATTCTTCTAAAATTATAGTCATCAAAATATAACATTCATAACATAATACTCTCAGTAACTCTATGAAAGTGTAGATTAAAATATCCATTTAAGATAAGTCACCCTACAAATAACTAAAGAAACTTATAAATTCTTCTGCTAGAATGAGATGGAGTGTAAAATAACAGAGTTGGACAACTACAATTTTATATTCAACATTGTTTGGGAACTTTGTGGTGCCCCACCCCCTAATCTTCACAGTTAGGTCAGCGGCGGTGTGCCACTCTGGCAAATCCCTCTCTTAATATTGGATTAGGTGAAATCCACAATCTATATGATAATGGAAGGATGAGCTCAGAATGCACACATAAGATCAGTCACTAAATTGAGTGCAATTTCAGAGTCCGAAAGCAAATAAAGTAAACAATACATCTAATCTACCATAAATCAAATGGGACACAAAATGAAATATCTCAGAAATAATAGTACAATAAAGAAAACATAGTCACGAGTACTTATATTATTATAATATTACTTAAGCTTTTAAATGAACTAAGAAAAACATTACTCATCCTCACAAATAAAATAAAGGATCTAAATATCTTCAGCTCCACCCTGTTGCTTCTCCTCAAGATAAGACTCCTCCTCAGGCACCAAGTCTCCAAACTGATCAAATCTGACATTGTTGGTTTCATAATGCCATGGCCCTAGCCAAGAAAGAAAAAAATCTTATTTAATAAATTGTCTAAGTACATTTTATGCTGATTAATTTTCATGCATTGATTATATCACCATTTTCCTAAGCTTTAAGCAAAAAAAGTAAACTAAAACAATGGAAAGAGGGAAAGTTATAAATAATAGCATTTATAACTTAAGCAACAGTAAGTCAAAAGACATACCTAAAAAGTAAACTAAAACAAGGCTAGACAAGACATATGTAACTACAGTAAAATTACTAAAAGAAAATCTAACCCTAAACATGTTGATAATCATATAAATTATGCAAATTTAAGGTAACAAATCTAACAGTGATATGTATAGTAAGCAATAATTAATCTAGCATCCTGTATGTATATATATATATATATATATATATAAGTAAGTAAGTAAAGTAGTGGACTGAAAAAAATGTAATTGTAAATCATAACTAAAATTAGAAATCAGTAAAAGTAAAATAGAAAAAATTGTATATAGTGACTGCCATATAGATGAGGGCTAATCTAGCATGCTGATATCAAAAAGATTCTTAGTATCATCAAGGAGGCTAAGGCTACAAAATTTCTTAGCATCAATAAGGAGGCTAGGACTACAAGGATCTTAGAGTCAACAAGGAGGCTAAGGCATAAAATTTCTTGGCATCAACAAGGAGTCTAGGGCTATATTACTGAGCTGAGAGGCAGTATACACACATGCAACTCAAATTTTAGTTATTTACTTTACTCTTATAAGCACTTTCATAAGTAGTTGAGGAGTCAAGCACGTCCACAAAACTATTAGGGTTCCAACTTAACACTACACTCCTCAATGAGTAAGGCTAAGTAATCCTTATCTCCCCTTCCTCCTACCCATTGGGGTACTATATGTAAAAATTGGCTAATAACTGAACCCAATGTAAAGTTTTCTTACATTTTCTATGTTTTCATTTCATGCAACAAATTATCTTATGTGATATGTGTTATACAACTTAGAAGCAAGAGATTCTACTACACATGATGATATTATTTGTTATATAATAAAATGTTCTATCTATTCCAAGTTATACAACTTAGAAGCACGACCTTATAAGTTGAAAACAATCAGAACTGATTAGGTTCTAAATTAGTTTAATCAAAAATGACTATAAGTTAAGTAATAAATCATGACATCCTAATTGATGAATTTAGGTGTGCTAATCTAAGAACTGATCAAGATCTCCTATACTAGGGATTATGCATTAAACACCATGAGTAGGAGTTAATTATATAATCTAAAGGGTAAACCTTATAATCTGGGGTTTTACATCTAAATATGCACTAAAGACTTAGGCAAAAAATCCTATTAAGTAATGTTTAAGTTTATTAGGATCCTTAACCTGAGGTTGAAAGACAAAATAATCCAAATTAAGTTATAAAACTTAGAAATTATAAAAACTAATGTTTTATTTATTAAATAAACTAATTTATCTAATGAATGAAATCTAACATAGGATATATTCCTAATCTCAAGAAAGGGGTCCTAATGCGAGGAGATTAGTCCTAATGAGATGACTTAAGAAAATTTCAGAGATTTATGGAATTTAATTTTGTATTTATTGTTTTACTTATTTAAGGGAGTTAAGAGTAAATTTTAGCTTAGTGTAACAACATGAATGTTGTTACTCATCAATTAGTGATCTAATTGATTCCAAACCTCTTTTATTACCCTTATAATAGTGTTAAGAGTCTCCATCTCAAATTTCATGTGATTTGGAGACTGTTTGGCAATTTCCAATATTTCCTAGTTTTTAGATAATTCTGAAGATACCTAATTTATTTAGACTTTAGAATCGAAAATAGAGTCTGTCATTAGACTCACCACACCCAAATTAGCTAGGAGTAGTATTTTGGAAGCGTTTGGGAGTCATCAAATTTTTTGCAAATATTTTGATAATATTTTAATACCCAGAAAATTAGGTAAATTAATTATATCTCTGATCAAAAATCTGATTTCATTTTTGAGTTCCTCACCCCTCAATTAAGCAAGGGTGAAATTTTGATTATCTTTCGGAGTATATTTGAGTAATTAAATTTAAGGAACTAAATTCAAATACTATATGAATTAAATTTTAGATTTTTAAATTAATAAATTTAATAATTATAAGTATACCTATATAATATTAATCTAACTGCTCTTTTTTTTTAAGGAAAGTGGAGATCCGCTACGCCGCTCAGAACACAAAACACTCGCTAGAGCCAATAAGACACTTCTTGCCTTTTTCGTTTCAATCAAACCGTCATTTTGTTTTTAGATGATCGAACGGTATGAAATAGGCTTGATCATCACCGTTGGCATTAACTATAAGCATGATCGCTTAGATCCAACGGATAAGGTATTTACCTGTACATCAAGGAGAGCATTTAGGCGATTGTGGCCTGCGCTCGAAGGGGGAGGTACTCAGCCAGCTGCCTCCTGCGATGGCAATAAGGTCTCCTTCTCCCCTCCTCTCGGTTACTGTCTGGGTACCGAAGGAGCTGTTAAGAGTCAAAGAAGAGAGGGAAAGAAAAAGCCCTAGCCGCACAACCTTCTACGAACCCTAAAACCTAGTCAGCAAGAGCAAAGGAGCGAACCTCAAGGTACTACTACGTCTCCATCTTCTTTCCTTTGGAGGCGGTTATAGTATGTTGAATCCAGCACCTTTAATCTATCTTCTTCATTTGGAGATTTTATAGCCAAATTTATCTAAACCTAATTATGGTCAAGTCTTCCTAAAGTTTATTTTTATCTTTGTTAACACTTAATTTTTCTTAGAAGAATTGAAAACTATGTGCCAATACATAGATGTGTAAAATCATTAGGGAAGAACACAGCATGGCATGATGCATGGAAGTTTACATTGTATTGTATAATGAAGTCATTTTCTTCAAATGACAATTTCCATCTACTATTCTCTTATGATTTTTTTATTTTTGGGTGTTTCATGCATACAGTTCAAATATTTCCTTATTATGTACCATTGTACATAGAGTGTATGGTCGTTGCCCTCTGATGCGCATGTTTGCTTCTTATGCACAAGTGCTTATACCTTCAATTTTGATGATATAGTGCTAATGCAGGCTTAATTCCAGTTGTTAATATGCTAGGGCCAACTAAGCTAGATTCAGCATCTATTTTTTTTATAGCTTTAAGTGGGTTGGACCTGATAGAGCACATGTAAGATTAAGGAATTATATGGAAAACCTCACTTAGTGAGCTTAGACTTTATTGCTATAGGTAGGATTTATTTTTCTTGATTTGTTGTTTTCCATTCATATAATTGACAGTTATTGCATATCTGTAGATGGAAATATAACATTTTAATGCTAAATTATTGTAATAATGATATTGCTTGTAGTTCAATGCTTTATTATTATATATTTTATGATAACCTTTCATTTACCTTTTGATTCAACTTGTGTTCGGTTGCTTGGATACTTTCAAGTGTGGAAATTAGAATTGTTTTGAAGATTACCAAAACTGAGTTCTACTATTAAATTATAGTGATTGTAGACAGTATCCAAACTTTGTAATACTTTGGATTATGCTGTAAATATTGAAAGAAATCTTGATAATAGTAGTTGAACGCTAGTGATTGTAAAATCTATCTACTAAATGTAAATTTCTAGTTTGGATACATTTAAATGTTTTGCTTATATATTTGGAAATATTATTTTAATCCTTATTTTTGTAAAAATGCTAAAGCTCTGAGTGTTCTAATAAATTTCAAGGCATAAACTAGCAGCATTTTGAATATTATTTTGTTTTATTAGAAAATGATTGTA
The DNA here is from genome assembly GCA_016760335.1 of Gastrodia elata. Classification (NCBI taxonomy): domain Eukaryota; kingdom Viridiplantae; phylum Streptophyta; class Magnoliopsida; order Asparagales; family Orchidaceae; genus Gastrodia; species Gastrodia elata. The sequence goes on along the minus strand of CM028670.1, from coordinate 78,250,589 downwards.
ATTGATTAGTGATTACAGCTTCTTTTTTTTTAGTATATCAATATATTTTCTTATGTATATTTAATAGCTGTTACTTATTGAAGTGTAACAGCTTATCAAAAATATTTTATTGTGAAACAATAAACCTATACTTGAAGTGGAAGGTTGATTAACGAAATGAATTACAATAGAATCAAAACCCATTGATCAACAAGAATTTTGCAATATATTGTGATATCAAATCAAAGGCTGTGGACTATTGACAGATTATAAATACACGTCTGCATTTGCACGCAAGTGTACGTGGTCTGAAATAATAAGTGGAAAGTGTTAGTTTTCGGGATTTATCGAACCACAGAAAATTGGTTGTTTTGTTACTAAGGTTTATCTATTATCACTAATGTTTAAGCTATGATGTGATTGGTTGAGTTGGTTCTAGATTAAGCACAATAATCACTAAATCGAAAATAAGTTAGATAAAGGAATAAGAGAGTTGGGTTCATCCCACATGTCATGATAAGTCATTAATGCATGATGATTCCTCAAGCTTTGTCCTTCATTTATTTAAAATTAAATCAAGTGCACATTGTTCTTCCTTGAGTTTTATCTCAATGTTTCACAAGTTCAAATTTTGTGCACAAAATGAACATACAATCGGTTCTATTTCGGCACAAAGATTCTTATAAGATTTTAGGTTTTGAGTTTTTATCTTATCTCTTGACCAAGGAGATGTAGATTATTTAAATTTTTAAAGATCTTATAAGCATTAATTCCACTACAAGCATCACTCGCATCACACATAGTTGAGATGAGGGATTAATATGTTGGGCTCAATGACTATGTCACCTCATTCATGAGCACGCAACTAATTCTTTCCCACCCTCAATTATGTTGAGCTAAGGAGCTCACTTAGTGGGTCTTAGCATCACATGCATCAACACTTTTAGTTGAGCTTAGATTAAGGTGCACTAAGCTCAAGAACTTTCTCACATAGTTCTAAGCTTTCATGCTCTCATAGATCTAGCATCTAACCCAAGGTGAGCTATGGAGCACAAGACACTTTAGTTTTTGAGTTCATAAGTTCATTTTCCTAAATTCACAATCAAGACTAAAATGATAAAAAGTATTTCTTGAGCAAGGCATTGAGTTCATATATTTTATTAATGCTTAAGAAAAACTTCATATAATAAAAATGTAACTATCTAATACATGGGATTACCCCAACCCTCCCCAAGGGAGATTTAGCTACTCATTACAAAAGAAATTAAAAAGGACACATACATGGATAAAGACCCTTTCATGAACAACTAAGAAAAAAATTACAAAAGTAGAGTTTAAAAGATACTAGGAACGTTCCTTGAAAGGTCTCCGGATTCTTATTCTCCTTCTTGAAGTTCCTCTCTTAGGTTGCTAGTGCTGCCTTCCTTTTTGTTCTCCTTAGTAAAAATGGCTCTTCCACCCTTGGAGACAAATATAGCGCTAGCATTTTGCAAAATGCTCCGCTGCAGCGCGCGGTAGCGGTTCATTTCGCAAAATGCTCCGCTACAGCGCGCGGTAGCAGTTTATTTTGCAAAGACACCTGCTGCAGCGCGCTACCGCGCTCGCAGTTTGCAAGCTAAACTGCTGCAGCGCACTGCCGCGTCCGCATTTCGCAAAGTCACCCACTGCATCGCACTACCGTGCCCGCAGTTTGCAAACGAACCCGCTGCAGCGTGCGATCGCGCCTGCGGTTCGCAAATGGACCCGCTGCAGCGCGCGTCAGCGCATGATTTTGCAAAATGACCCACTGCAGCGCGCGGCAGCGGTTTCCCTTGAAAACATTTTGAAATTTGCATAAATTTCTCAGAACTCCTTTGGATAAGCCATTTTCCTGAAAAGATAGATAAAATTTGATTTAGGAGCAGTTTAAAGATCAGAAATGAATGAAATTTTTCTTTATTTTTGATATAATTTATGAATTCATCAACTATTATAATATGTGATCAAATAATGTCAAATGATATATGTAAATTAAATACTTTTATTTCCTTATGAGGTAAGGATAGTTGCTATCATTTATTTAAGTATGAATCATATGCTATCATTAGATGAATTTGAGATTAATGGAATATAAGAATAAATGTTTTAATTACTTTTATTAGCATTATATGCTGCCATATATATATTAGAATCATATCTTGCTATTAAATAAATATGAGAATAAATGTTGTCATTATTTTTATTCAAATCATATGCTGCTTTTAAACTTATGTGAGATCAAATGATCAATTGCTGTTATCAATTGTATATGAGAATCAATTGCTGCCATCTAATTGTGAAATACAAAAGCTATCATTAGATTATATGAGCATCAATGTTCTTATTCTTCTATAGAATCATAAGTTGCTATTAGTTATGTATATGTTAAATGCTGCCATGTATAACTAGGAATTCTATATTGCTATTTAATTCTAAAGTAAATTCAATAAGATCAAAAGAAACTAAATGTTGTCACCTCTTTTATTAAAACTTTATGTGACTAATTATATAAATGAAAGAATTATTAGATCATGTCAAATTCAATACTATCATTTACATTATTTGTATTAAATTAACCTCTATTATTAAATGTATTTAAAGAATCAAATGTTGTATTAGGATTCAATCTAAATGATTCTTATTTCTTTTATATATATATATATATATATAAATGCTAACTTCAATATTATTATTCTTTGCAGGTTGAGTTATAAATTAGTATCAAATGAAATGTTGAACTGAATGTTATTGCCTTAAGATATAAATAAATTCAGATGCTGCACTTATAAATTGCTAATTAATTTCTACATCTCTTATTAAATTCATAGGTGTTTGATATAGGATGTATGAATCATAGGTTAGCAAATTGCTTTATTTGATTTTCTCACTTAAAATTATTAGAATTAGAAATAGTCAATGGATTGACTTATAAATTATTGTTCTTTATAATTGTTAAAATTAGTAGAACTTGAAATAGTCAATGGATTGACTTATAAAGTGTTGTTCTTTATAATTGTTAAAATTAGTAGAATTGAAAATGAGCAATCCTATGTAATGGATTGAACTCTATTTTAGAATTGAAAATGAGCAATCCTATGTAATGGATTGAATTCTATTTTAGAATTGGAAATAGTCAATGGATTGACTTATATATTGATTTTGTAATTGTTTATTTGAACAAATACAAAGAAGACTCTGCCGAATTTTCTAAGAATATTAAGACTTAGAAATTTTATGAGAAATATTAGATATTTTCATATGTTAAATACTTATAAGATATCTAGAATTTCATATCTAGGATTGTAAGTGTTCACTTCAATTGAAAGTATTCACTTCAATTGTAAGTATTCACTTCAATTGTTTATTTTAGAACATTAATTCTCAATCAATTAGATTACGAGTAATAGCTTCCTTTCAAGCTTTAGATAAGCTTTTAAATTTCTAATTCCTTATAATCTTAAAATGAATTTTTTCAAGTAGGGTGTATCTCTTTCTTAACTGTAAATATTTAATATCAATTAATCTTAGATAACTTTATGATTAAATTGAGTTGATACATTTTTATTTACAAGTTAAACAAGTAAAGCTACTAGAATATCCTTTAGCTTATACTTTCATTAACTTAGAAATCTATAAACATTTTCTTCCTTGCTAGTTTCCTTAAACTTTAATTAAATTTATTTGATTTGATTAGTTTAGGACTAGTATAAGATAAACTTCAATTACATGGAAATACTATTTTCCAAACTTATTTTCTTTCTACTTTTATCAAAAATTGACTTAAAGATCAATATCTATAAGTCAATTTAGAGCTCAATTAGCTCCAATGATCAAGTAGATTATTAAAGTTTAGATAACAAAAAGATATCACATAGTTTATAATTATTGACATTTATTGAATGCTTGCATAGCTTTGAGCCTTTTTCCTTGAACATTCATTCAAGATCATTGTGCATAAATAAAGATTTTCATAAAACTTTAAGGGGAATGCCTTATGGCAAAATTGAACATGAAAGATAACGCTTATAATAGGACTTCACATTTTAGTGAGGGTAAATGTGAATGTTCGACCTCCCCACTATATCTAGTTAGCAAACGTGCTTAACTCCTCGCCCTATTCTATTGTGTACTCCCGCAGAATGAGGTAGCTTTTAAATATAACTTCAACAAATAATATGAGAGTTCTTTTTTAATCTTATTGATTGTAAGATCTCTTCATAACTATTTAATTATGCTTATATTTCATAGTTCTAAGCTATATTTGTCTTAGATCAAGAGTCTAAGATACTTCTTTATTTCATATGCTTTACACTCTCTATTTCTAGTATTATGTATTGCTTACTTCAATTCAATTTATATACAGTGTATGCTGCTTAATTTCATTTAATGCTTCACTATATTTCATTTGCTTATGTGGCATAAATTTCATTGAACATGTGTTACTTTCATTTTATTTACTTAAATACACATAGTAGTTTCTAGCCTTTAGGATTCTTTCTGATAAATCCATAAATTATATCTAAAATAAAGGGGAAATTTTATTTATTTAAGATATTTTTACTGCTTCTAAATCAAATTTTTCTATTTTTTTTAGGAAATGGAATCCAAAAGAGCTCTAGGGCATTTCTGCAATTTTTTTAAACAAAGAATTCCGCTCCAGCGCGCTGCAGCGTGCGGTCGCGCGCCGCAGCGGGCTGCAGCTATTTACCGCGAAAATACTTATGATTATTAAAAGGGGGGCTCAACTAATTGAATAGTGATTTTTGCAGAATTCACTGTTACAGCGCACGGTCGCACGTTGTAGCGGTTTATCGCGAAAATACTTAACCTATTAAATCAGGACCGCCCAACTAACTGAACAGTACTTTTTGCAGAATTCACCTCTACAGCATGTGATCGCGCACTACAACGGTTTATCGCGAAGGACTTGGCTATATAAATCGGGCCGCCCAACTAATTGAACAGTGTTTTTCGCGGAATTGACCGCTACAGCGCGCGGTCGCGCGCCGCAGCGGTCTGCCGCGGAAATATTTCTCTCTATAAAATCTAGAAAAAGAACTAATTGAACAGTGTTTTTCGCCGAATTCCCCGCTACAGTGCGCGGTGGCGCACTGCAGCAATATACAGCGAAGGACTTAGCTAAAATTTCTAAAGACCATGGTATGCTAAAGCACGCCGCAGCACGCTACAGCACGCGACACCGCGCTCTAGCGTGCTGCCGCGCGCTGCAGTGGCTCGCCGAATTTTTTCCCAGACAATGCATTTAATGCAGTTGAAGACATGACCTTTATCCTGAATGTTGTCTCCAGCCATCATTTCCTGCAGCAGCCATTTTTGTAAGCTTTGAGGTGATGTTGTGGCTAAGAAAATGAGATTATTATCACTCACCCTAAATTAAAAATTAATGCAATGATGAATTTAGCATTTTTAAATGAAATTCTGGTTGCTTATGGAAGAGAGGAGCATGCAGCCCCCCCTATAAATACCCCTCCTCTTGACTAGAGGAGGGTTCACAATTTTAGCAAAAATTCCCTAAGTAAGGAGGAGAGCCAAAGGAAGAGAGAACTCCCCAAGGGTGGCAAGGCAAGCTTTTGCAAAAGGGAGAAGAGGAAGAAGGCAGCACTAGCAATCTAAGGAGAAGAAGAATTCCGAAGAACTTCTACGGAGCATTCCTAGTATCTTCTAAACTCAATCTTGTATTTTCTTTTTAGTGACCATGAAAGGGTCTTTAGTTATGTATGTGTCTTCCTTTTTTTCTTATGTAATGAGTAGCTAAACTCCCCTTGGGGAGGGTTAGGATGAAGTCCCATTTTGCATGATGTAATATTGATGTATGAATGTTTTTCCTCAAGCATAATGTATTTGTGAATTAAATATCTTACTAAGAAATTTCTATCTAATTAGTCTTGATGTGTTTATGAGAAAAGAACTAAAGAATCCAAGATCTAATTATCTTGTGCTCCTTAGCTCACCTTAGGTTGGATGCTAGATTTTGAGTGCATGAAAGCTTAGAACCATGTGAGACAGTTCTTGAGCTCAATGCACCTCAATCTAAGCTCAACCAAAGAGTTGATGCAAGTGATACTAAGACCCACTAATTGAGCTCCTTAGCTCCATATAATTGAGATTGAGAAATGAAGCATTGAGTGTTACTCATGAACTAAGTGACACAGTCATTGAGCCCAACATGTGATTCTCTAATCTCAATTATGTGAGATGCGAAGTGATGCTCGTAGTGGAAAATCCATGCTTGTAAGATCTTGAGATTTAAGAAATTTAAACTCTCCTTAAATAAGGAGAAAATGAATGAACTTTAAATCTCAAGAATCTTACAAGAATCTTTGTGTTAAAATAAAACTGAATGTGAGTTCATTTTGTACACGAGATTTGAACTTGTAACCTTTGAGCTAGACTAAAGGACAACAATGTGCACTTGATTTCAACTAAACTAAATGATAAATCTTGAGAAACAAATTTACACAAATATTATATCATTGCATATAGGATGGGCCCAACTCTCCTCTTTCTTTAATCTTGCTATTTTACTTAGTGAATATTCATGCTAATTTTAGACCAACCAACCAATACATACTATCGCTTAAACATTAGTGAGAATAGATATACTTTAGTACCAAATCAACCAATTCTCTGTGGTTCGATAAATTCCTGGAAAGTCACACTTTCCACTTATTACTTCAGACTAAGTACACTTGCGTGCAAGCGCAGACGTGTATTTACAGTCTGTCAAATTTTTGGCGCCATTGCCGGGGAATTGGTTTTTGATTTGAACTAAAGATAATCTATAAGTAGCTAGCGATTTAAGCATTTGATTTTTTTTTTATTAGTAGTTTTACATTTTCTATTGTAATTATCAAGCTAACATTTTATTTATTTTTGTTTCTTTTTATTTCCAAAATATATCTATTTGATCTTTATTGCTAAATCGTTCTTGATAAGCTTTATTGAAACTTATATGAGTAAAAGAGTATGTACTGAATATTTGTTTGATCCTGAAATAGAAAAAACATACTTACAAGTTAGGTGAGAATGAAACTTATCAAACCAACAAATTGTGATGGACACTTTTACTAAAACTTAGAAGAGCCTAGGGGTAAAGCACTTAGAGATTATGCACTGCCCACTGTTATGGGCATTCCCCATGCCATTGTAAGGCCGAATATAGAAGCCTATAATTTTGAAATCAAACCCTCTACGCTGAGTATGGTACAAAATAATCAGTTTGGAGGATTAGCCACTGAAGATCCAAATTCACATATTTCAACCTTCCTTAAAATATGTGATACCTTCAAGTTTAACGGCGTCTCCGAAGACGCAGTTAAATTGAGGTTATTTCCTTTCTCACTGAGAGATAGAGCCGAGAGTTGGCTCAGCTCTTTACCAAGCGATTCTATTCGTACTTGGGATGATTTGGCTAAGAAATTCTTAGCCAAATACTTCCCTCCGGCTAAAACTACACGGTTGAGAATTGAGATCATCAACTTTACTCAGATGGAAGGTGAGACTCTCTATGATGGGTGGGAACGCTTTAAGGAGTACCTCAGATGCTGCCCGCATCATGGGTTCCCTCTTTGGATTACAATGGTTTGAATGCTCCGACGAGGACACTCATTGATGCAGCCGCTGGGGGATCCATTAGTGGAAAAACCCAAGAGGAAGCCTATGACCTCTTTGAAGAAATGGCAAACAACGCTTACCAATGGCCTTCTGAAAGGCTTAAAAAAGAATCCATTAAAGTAAATGAGTCAAATCAAATAACAGCTTTGCAACAAAAACTTCATGCTTTGAATGAAAATATAGAGAGGATGAACGTACACGTGGTTTCTGAGGTACAATGTGAATTGTGCGGAGGGAGACATAATAGTGAGAGCTGTAATTTTAACAACCCTTTTGTACAAAACGATATTGAACAAGTCAACTACTTAAAAAACAACAACCAAACAAATAACCCCTACTCCAACACATACAATCCAGGGTGGAAGAACCACCCAAATTTCTCATGGAATAATAACAACAACAATATAAATCAATATGGGGGGAATTCATCCAACCAACAAGGCACGAATTATAGTAACAATAGCCATAACTACCAGCACAATCTAAAAGGGGCATTCAACGCATTTAAGACCGAACAACCCAGTTCATGCGCTGCACTGAGGCAACTATCACATGTCACGAGGCTTCTATCCAGGGAATAAAAGCCTCCCTTAGAAATATTGAAACTTAATTGGGGCAAATCTCCAAGCAGCTGACCTCTCGGCAGCAAGGGGCTTTACCTAGTTCTACTGAAATAAATCTAAGGGAATTAGTGAGTGTGATCTATTCTGAAAATGTACTAGGAGAAATAAATGATGAAACTGAGAGAGCAACAAATTTTGAATTAGAAGTAGAGGAAGGAATAAAAGGGAATGATAATGAAAAGCTAACCGCACCCAAATGTGACGATCCATGGAGGTTATGCATTCCATGCATAATAAGAAATGAAGTGTTTATAGATCCCTTGTGTGATCTAGGCGCCTCAGTTAATGTTATGCCCTACCACATATATGAGCAATTAAAGGTAGGCAGGATGGAATACACCTCAATGATTTTAGAGTTTGCTAATCTTGAGTCCCTTACTCCTCTGGGAATGATCAAAAATATTGCTGTGGAACTAGGAAATTTCATTGTTCCAACTAGTTTTGTGGTGTGCGAATGAGACAGATGGAATAAAAATTCAATAATTTTCTTGAAAGACCCTTTCTGAAGAGTGTTAAGGCTGTTATAGATATAAGTCGTGGTATAATGAGCGTCAATGTTAAGAGAAAAATAGAAGTGATTGATTTAAAACCCACTCTCTTTAAAAAGAAAAAAATGGAGGAAGAAATCAGGAAAAGAATTAGAGAAGAGAGATTATGGGTAGATAATGTTCTAGGAGACCTGACGATTGAAGAAAAAAATTCTGATGGTTATTCTACTCCTTCCTCTGAAAAGGGGAGCAAGGAAGGAGTGAAGAAGAGAAAAATGTGGTGAGGAAAAAAGAAGAAAAAGACTCCCACAAATCATGAAGTTGAAAGAAGGGATCCTTTGGTTGAGGTTGAGGATGAACAGGGTTCGAGCCATCAAGAGGAATGTGCTCACTTGAATATCCTTAGCCTATGGAAAATGAAATCGTCGGACCCATCATATTAATCTTAAGAGAGTCAAGCTTAGGATGTTAAACAGAGCGCTTATTAGGAGGCAACCCAATCAAAAAATAAATAAATAAATAAAACTTTTTGCGCAACAAGCGCGCTGCAGCGAGAATTCCGCGACAGCGCGCTGCAGCTGAAATTCCGCGATAGCGCGCTACAGCGGGTAAACCACGCTTAAACGGCATCGCGACAGCGCGCGGAACCATTTTCCGCCTGGGGCACCCTAACCCTCAATCGCACGCTACAGCGGTTTGCCCAGATTTTTTGCCTTGGGAATATGCAGTCAATAAGTCATGACCATTGGGTTCCCAAGGCAGTCAAAAGTTGTTGAAAAAGCTGCCCCCCCCCCCACTTCACATTGATCACCACATTAATGGCATGGGGAAGACCATTTGACCATCTTCTCTTGCCTTGAATTTTTTTGGCTATAAATAAGGAGGGAATGGAGGGGTTATCCTTGCACATTCTCTTCATCTTCTTCAATCTCTTGAACATCTTAAAACTCTCATTCCAAGGCAATGTATTCCGAGAAGAAGACAATCGCTAAGAAGGATGTTGAAGCTTCCTCGTCCGGAGGAACTTTCAACACAAAGAGGTTCTCCTCGGTGGAGGCCGAGCACCGTTTCACTTCTATCACTTCCCAACGGAAGTTGATCCCGGAGCGAAGCTTCAGTGTTTCTTACCCCGTTCCTCATGATCAGGTCAATCCTAAAGGATGGCATGAGTTTGTGACCAAGAGAGCTCCCACATACACGGCAATCGTCCAAGAAGTGTATACTAACGCAATTGACGCATCCAGACAACAGATTTTCTGTCGGGGAAAGAGTGTCACCCTAGGAATTGCTCAAATTGAGCAATTCTATGGGTTGGCGGAGGTAAGCTCTTGTTCATACTCTAATCTCTTGGACTCTCATTTTGACCCCCGCGCTCTAGTTGAGGAAATCGTCAATAATGACACCAAGTGGGAAGGGGGACTCGCCAACATTCCTCGCTCCAAATTAACAGAGATGAGTAGTACTTGGCTAGTCTTCATTTCTAGCTATGTCATGCCATCGAGTCACTTAACTGAAGTGACCTGTGCCCGAGCACTCCTTTTGTGCTCATTGGTGAGGGCAGGCGAAATCCGCATCTCAAATATTATCTTTGAGCAACTTTGGAAAGCTCTCAAAGGTTCTTGCGCAGCATTGGCCTTCGGGTCTTTGATTTCTAGGTTATGCGAAGCCCAAGGGGTTAAGATCCTCTCCTCTGACAACATTATTTCTCCCAGCGTTGCCCTGTACCCCTCGAACCTTAACGTCTGGGCAAGTGAACGTAAATTGCCCAAGAAAAGAAGGGGTCATAGGGCGGAAGCGTCTGCACCTTCTGATTCATGTCTCACAAACCAACTCTTAATGCGCCTCCACAATCAAAACACAGAGCTTAGTAAAGCTCTAGCTACCGATATGGGGTTTTTCAAAAAGGAATACGCCCAACAGCGCCAGTTCCAATCAAAATTCCATGACGCCCTCGGGATGTTGTTTGATGATTGGAATTTGCACGGCGGACCGGACGCCTCCATGTTGCCACGGCCTCCCATTGGTGCACCCATACCGGAGACGTGCTACCCTACCGAGATGGCATATGTGTCGGAGGAAGACGATGACGAGAACGAGGAAAATTAACTAGGTTGTATTTTTTTTTTTTTACTTTTTATTTTTATCTTTATTGTAGTTTATTTTTATTTTGAGATTGCAATTTATGAATTCTCCTATTCTCGCATTTATTGAGTTATTCTTAAGTGACATATTCTTTCTGAATTTTTCAAAAGAAATGAAAATCACAAAAATGCAAATATCAAATGAGATATAAGTAAAAGAATGCTTAGCAAAAAAATTATTAAATGAATTATACGCAATCAAATGAGAGATTGAGGAATGAATGGAGGGAAATCTAAATCTCTAAAAATTTAAATAAATGCTTGAGCTAAGTGTGGGGGAAGGCATAGGATTCAAACTAAAAAATATGGTATGTATTCTATATGGAGTGTGCTAGGCTCCCGTAGGACTTCATGATCATAAAGATATTATGGATGAAGAAAAATGTCTCACCCTAAGGATGAAAAGAACAAAATATTTATGGAAAAAAGGGATGATGAAAAATATCTCTCCTAAGTGAACAAAATAAGAAATGATGAAGAAAAATATCTCTCCTTTAAAAACTTTTCATCTTTGTGATTTATAAGAAGGAGCACATATGGCACAACTCTAAGAATTTCTAAACCATGTCTTTAGCCTAAAAATCCAAAATGAATGGAACCCATCACCCATTATCAAGCATTAAATAATTCAAATATTTGGAGATTTAGTGACTTAACCATCTTAGTGACTCAATTGAAAATATTAAGATTGCTACGATGTTCATTTTATTTTTCTTTTATGCACATATTTTCACTTATACTTATTTCAATTACATCATTGTGACTTTCATCCATTCAAATACAGAAAAAATTATCATTTTGAGCTTACTCGAGGACGAGAAAGAATTTAAGTGTGGGGGTGTGATGAATCCATAAATTATATCTAAAATAAAGGGGAAAATTCATTTATTTAAGATATTTTTGCTGCTCCTAAATCAAATTTTTCTATCTTTTTCAGGAATGGAATCCAAAGGATCTCTAGGGCATTTCTGCAATTTTTTTAAACAAAGAATTCCGCTACAGCGCGCTGCAGCGCGCGGTCGCGCGTCGCAGCGGGCTGCAGCGGAAACATTTAAACTTATTAAACTGGCTCCCACTAATTGAATAGTGATTTTTGTGAAATTCACCGCTACAGGGCGCGGTCGCGCGCTGCAGCGATTTTCTGCGAAAATACTGATGATTATTAAAAGGGGGGCTTAACTAATTGAATAGTGATTTTTGCGGAATTCACCGCTATAGCGCGCAGTCGCGCGCTGCAGCGGTTTACCGCGAAAATACTTATGATTATTAAAAGGGGGGTTCAACTAATTAAATAGTGATTTTGCGAAATTCACCGCTACAGTGCGCGGTCGCGCGCTGCAGCGGTTTACCGTGACAATACTTAACCTATTAAATCGGGACCGCCCAACTAATTGAACAGTATTTTTTCGTGGAATTCATCGCTACAGCGCGTGGTCACGCGCTGCAGCGATTTATCGCGAAGGACTTGGCTATATAACTTGGGCCGCCCATCTAATTGAACAGTGTTTTTCGTGGAATTGACTGCTCCAACGTGCGGTCGCGCGTTATAGCGGTCTGCCGCAGAAATATTTCTCTCTATAAAATCTGAAAAAAGAACAAATTGAACAGTGTTTTTCGCAGAATTCCCCGCTACAGCGCGCGGTCGCGCGCTGCAGCGATCTACAGCGGAGGACTTAGCTAAAATTTCTAAAGACCAGGGTATATTAAAGTACGCCACAGCACGCTGCAGTGCGCGACACCGCGCTCCAGCGCGCTGCAGCGGCTCGCAGAATATTTTCCAAGACAATACATTTAATGCGGCTGAAGATATGACATTTATCCTGATGTTGTCTCCAGCCATCATTTTCTGCAGCAGCCATTTTTGTAAGCTTTGAGGTGATGTTGTGGCTAAAAAATGAGATTATTATCACCTCACCCTAAATTAAAAATTAATACAATGATGAATTCAGCATTTTTAAATAAAATTTTGGTTGCTTATGGAAAAGAGGAGCATGCACCCCCACCCTTCCTATAAATACCCCTCCTCTTGATTAGAGGAGGGTTCACAATTTTAGCAAAAATTCCTATCTAATTAGTCTTAATGTGTTTATGAGAAAAGAACTAAAGAATCCAAGATCTGATTGTCTTGTGCTCCTTAGCTCACCTTAGGTTGGATGCTAGATTTTAAGTGCATGAAAGCTTAGAATTGTAACAACCCGACATTGTTACTGAGCCGATTAGGCCTAAACCTAATCAGATTAAGAGAAAATATAAGATCTTGATTTTGGTCAAATAAAAATTAATTAAAAAAATCCTCAAATAAAGCATATTAAAGGGATCCTCTTGCCAAAATTTGAGCGCAATCTGAGTTCCGGATCGTCCTAAACAAATTCGGGAAGTTTAAACTTCCGGAGTCGATAAAAGATAAAATAAAAGTTGGATTTCAAAAATTGTTTATTTGAGTTAAGCATTATGAGAGGAATCTATGTTTTAAGTTTCGTAATTTTTCGGACTCCGGATTAATCGTAGCGAATTTTTAAAGTTTTTCACTTAAAAATTATTATAAAATAAAATACTCGTTCAAATTTAATAATTTTTGGATGCTTGCGTTCGTCTCGTCGAGACGGTCGCTTCGATACTAAATTCGCAATTTTTGGAGTTCATTTGATTGTTCAATCAACCCTTATAAGTTTCAGCAACTCTTAGCCACTCGATCTTGATCGAGTGGCTCTCATCAAATTGTTTGAGTTTATATATAACTCCTCATCTAACCTAATTTCCCTAACCTAATTATTTTCTCCCAGCTGAAACTCCACCCTTTTTTTTCTCTCGCACACGAACCCCCCCCCTCTCGGCAGGAGGCCGAGAGGCGCTCGGCAAGAGGCCAAGCGGCTGCCGCCTCCCTCCCTCTCGGCAGGAGGCCGAGAGGCGCTCGGCAAGAGGCCGAGCGGCTGCTGTCCATCCCCACTCGGCACGAGGCCGAGCGGCTGCTGCCTTCTCCTCCTCGGCTTGAGTTCAAGGGCCGTGAAGTTGCCCGATCCTTCTCTTGGCTGAGCTTCACCCCAGCCTTGGATTGAGTTGCGAACCTCTCAGCCCTTAAGGATTGATCCATCCTATGCTTCCGATCATCCTTAGTCAAAACAACAAGGTACCTTTATTTTGATTCACATCCTATGTATGTAACTCCCTTTACATAATTTTTTAGATCAATCAATCCTAATACTGAATATTAGACTAATTATTCTGATTTGATCTAAACACATGAACCCTAAATGCCTTAAGCCGGAGCAAGGTACCTCAGTACCTCTTGATTTTCCTTCTCTGGCTGAGTGTTCGACACTTTGGAGGTACTAATCTACCTTGCCTTGATCTGAAATTTTGAATTTATTTGTTTAAATCTTATGCTGTGTGTTGTTAGTTAATATTAATAGATTTTAATATCACATAACTTCTCTAAATTGAGCATATGTAAAGTGATAGCAGCATTCTATAATTTATATATTATCATTAAAATTGAGTGGTATGTATGGAAATCCTTATTAAATCATTAGTTGAATATGAGATTTTTCTACATGTAAGCAATCATAGAGATTTTTGCTGGGATGCAGAGATTAATAAAATATAACTAAAGATTAGTAAACTGTTATTTGCTTTAGTATTGTCATTTAGATGAATTGTGATTATAATATCCAGCACTATCTTTGCAATTTTGTTTAAATAATGAGATTTTTTAATACACTTAAATCCTTCCTTACATAATTAGCCATCCTAATACCTATTTATATTCATTTGGCAATCACAGAGTTTGTAGTTGAATGGCAAAGTCGCATGGTGGAATTCCAAACATAAAAATAAAGTAATCGTATTAATAAAGGCATTAATACAACATCTAAAATTATACTTGTGCACCTACAATTATTATCTAGATTAATACAGAAGATAAATTGTATGTTTGGTACGTAAGGAATAAGAAGTGTAATCAATCCATCCTTTTATTTTATTTCTCAATCAGGGAAACTTATCTATAGCCCATGCGAAGTTGAAGTCTTAGGGTTCTGAAACCATGTGTTGCTGAAGTTTGAAGTCATGTAAGGTACATTTCGTACTTAAAACTTTATTAAAGTTCTATTTTCTTTTAATTATATTATTTTCTTGAGCTCTATATATACTGCGTACACCACTTGCATAGATCTTAGCATCATTAGGATTTGCTTGTTATTTAAAAACCATGACATTAGGAAATATGAGCTTTTGCTAAACCTTAGTTGAAAACTGTAAATTATGCGGACATGGTTTAGAACCTAGAGTCAAACTAAGGTGCTTCCTTAGGAATTTCACTTCACTTAGGCTCTTTCCTTAAGATTAGGATTAGACACTAAGTTAGATCTCATTTATTGAATAAGTGATTTATTCAATGAATGAAACCTTTGTTTTATTAGTTTCTATATTTTTATAATTTTATTTTGATTATTTTGTCTTTCAATTTTAGAGTAAGAATAGAGATCTATTCTATTAAGCTTGATTGTTACTTAATAGAACAAGCCTTAATCATCAGCTCACTTGTATATTGAACTATAGATCTTTAGCTTACCTTTGGATCATGTGATTGAACCCAAGGTTGTGGTATTCAATTCATAATCCTTAGCTTAGTAGATCTGGATCAGATCTTAGCTTAGAACGTCTCAAATCATCAATTAGGACGTGATGATTTATTATTTAACTTATAGTTGATTTTGATTGAACTAAATTGGGACCTGATCAGTCCTGATTATTTTTAACTTATAAGGCCGTGCTTCTAAGTTGTATGACTTGGGATAGTTAGAACGACTTAATTAGACAACAATAGATATCACTTAGTCTAGATTGAGTCTCTTGCTTACTTGGACTAGATTGCTTTGCATACTTATATATTGAGCCTTATTCCTTGAGCATAATAGGAAAACTTGGGATATGGATGATACATCCTAAGTTAGTATTTGAATTTCATATCATTCAATTTTATTTTATTTGCAGTTGGT
Organism: Gastrodia elata; assembly: GCA_016760335.1. Classification (NCBI taxonomy): domain Eukaryota; kingdom Viridiplantae; phylum Streptophyta; class Magnoliopsida; order Asparagales; family Orchidaceae; genus Gastrodia; species Gastrodia elata. The sequence continues at coordinate 78,234,708 of CM028670.1, read as the reverse complement.
AGAATATGTCCTAGCTTAGTTTGCTTCTTCAGTAGTAGTATTGTATAGATTGGACTCAGACCTAGCATATTTGGAAGGCTAGGCTGGGGATTGATTGATTGATATTGGAGGCCTTGTATGGCCTATTGGCTGGTATGGTAATACTATGTCCTAGGCTTATTACTACTTTAGCTGGATTTTTCAGTATTATTTTCTTGCTTGCTTTGCCACATGTCTCAGTGGCTTTTCTTTTCTTTTTTCTTAATTTGCATGTTGTATGTATAATCATATGTTTATTTATATATATTGGCATGTTAGGATGCTAGAATTGTATGTTTTCAGTACTTGTGTTTCTTTTATATACTCAGCATGTGTTAATATGATCATAATCATGTTAGGAGAGGAATTATCATAGTAGTTGCAGTTCTTTTGCTTTTAGCTTTACCTTACTTACTTCATGTCTTTGTATGCTATTTCACATACATATTGAATGCTATAAATTGATAGTTTATAGTTATCCCTTCCTTGTAGCTTGTTGCACCTATCTATTTTGCTCGCTTAGTAGTATCAGTAATGTGGTGATATCTTTAAATTCATGCAATTATAATAGCTTAAATTGTACTTAGACTTATTAAAGTCTAACCAGATTTTTTTTTTTTTAGCTGTGCCCTGTCATATATGTACATATGGCAGATCAGGAGTATAGGTCAGATCCAGCGCTTGAGGATTTGGTTGATAGCAGGATCAAGTAAAGTGCAGCTCACTGAAGGAGACATGCTTCCATCTCCTTGGTTTGCATTTAGTAAAATTGTAATAATTATGTCTTCTTATTCTTACTATTCAGTATTTAATATATTGTATGTGAATGAATTAATGTGGACTATCTAGATGCCTCTTTTATTTTACTTATTTTGCACTGTTATACTATATGCATATTTCTGTTAAGTCTTGCTCAGCTCTTGATTAGTATCATGGATATGTTATTAATGTAATGTCTGTGGTACTAGTGACGACCACCTCTTAACACTCATTAGATTAAGGGGCGGCCGCCACAAGAACCATGTGAGATGGTTCTTGAGCTCAATGCACCTCAATCTAAGCTCAACCAAAGAGTTGATGCAAGTGATGTTAAGACCCACTAATTGAGCTCCTTAGCTCCACGTAATTGAGATTGAGAAATGAAGCATTGAGTGCTCATAAACTAAGTGACATAGTCATTGAGCCTAACATGTGATTCTCTCATCTCAACTATGAGAGATGCGAAGTGATGCTCGTAGGGGAAAATCAATGCTTGTAAGATCTTGAGATTTAAGAAATTTAAACTCTCCTTAAACAAGGAGAAAATGAATGAACTTTAAATCTCAAGAATCTTACAAGAATTTTTGTGCTAAAGTAGAACCGAATGTGAGTTCATTTTGTGCACGAGATTTGAACTTGTAAGCCTTTGAGCTAGACTAAAGAACAACAATGTGCATATTCGTGCTAATTTTAGACCAACCAACCAAAACATACTATCGCTTAAACATTAGTGAGAATAGATATACTTTAGTGCCAAATCAACCAATTTTCTGTGGTTCGATAAATTCCCAGAAAGTCACACTTTCCACTTATTACTTCAGACCACGTACACTTGCGTGCAAGCGCAGACGTGTATTTACAGTCTGTCACTTTCCATTACCAATTTTGGATTCAGGCTAGGACTTTTATAAAAGTGAGTACTCAACTTATTTCATACTGTCTCCTATACAATTAAGCGTAGTTCTTTTTTCCATACTTTACAGCTTTTATAACTTCGCTACTTACTTTTAAATTGTAAATTATATTTGTGATGTCTTATTAAATTAAAAGTTTAGCCAATTTTAAATTGTGCTTAGACTGTTTAGTTTAACTACACTTTTTTTTTCTTTAGCTTTACCCTATCATAATTAAATAACAAAATATGATAGATCAAGAGCCCTTTGATTCAGGTGATGCGAGTCCAAGTGCTTAAAGGGCTTATAATGAATTTTGCTTCTGCTTAATTTGGAATTATTTATTTGTATTTTTGTTATAAGTGAGAGAGTGATTTACTTACTTTCTGTTACTTCTACTTTTAAAGGGTTTGTAATAATTATTTTATAAACTACTTGAGTTTGCTTAAGTTACTTTTACCTATTCTTAATTAATCTGTGTTATATTTACTATTTTATAACTATTTGGAATGAATGAGTAGATTAATCTAATTGCTTGTATTAGAAATACTTACAATATTATATTTACATGTATCTTCTTATCATGTATCTTTGATTGCATTCAAATTATATAACTTTATTTTAACTTAACAACTACTCATAAAGTGACTTAGCCACTTAGCATCTACACTTGATTTATTTTCTTCTAATCAAGTGTTGGTGTTAAGGTAACATCCCAATGTTTGGATTAATCTCTTATCCAATTATTGGGGTCATTACAGTAAGGCACATTAGCCTTACTTGGGGATTTTTAAGACTTTAAGGAGGATCTTCACTTAGTTACTCAAATTGTAGATTTTATAACTCTAAATGATCCTAAATCAATTTTATTACTAATTTTAATGATTTAAATTATAATTTAAGGTTTTAATACACAACCTAAAATTTGGCTAAAATGACTATTTTGCCCCTCCTTAAGGGTCCAAAAGGTTACCTTTTGATTTAGGGCTCCAAATTGGATTTTCAAATTGCTAAATGATTCCTTACTGTCTAACATGAAGATAGACTGTAAATACACTCAATTAGGATAAGAAATGGGTTCCATAGGTTCAAGCTAAGGTTTTTGACCTAAGGTGGTATATTTGTAATTTCTTTTAATAAAGTCTAAATTTTTGTGCAATTTACTATTGATTACTGTCCAAGGATTTCATAGAGTCTAAGAACACTAATTTCTGGGGTCTATTGGTTAAGTTATAATTATTTCAAGTTTAAGGGTATTATGTAATTTCTAAGGTTAAGAGGGGTCAAAAACCTAACTTTTCAATTGAGATCCAAATTTAGTAAACTTAGTAACTATAACTTCCTTATATCACACTGGGTACTTTAACTGAGAGTAGGCCCAAATTGGAGCTCAATTGGTCAAATTATGGCCTAATTAAGGTTAGGGGACCAAATCCCTAATTTTATTTTAGTTTACTGTTGGTAGTGTTTTCTAATCTAAATAGCACTTTGAATGACCTAATTTAAAGTTCAATTGACCAAGTTATGTTCAATTATATTTTTAAGATTTTAAGGGTAATTAGGGTAGGGTCCTAAATTTGCTTAGCCAAACTAATTATCAACTAGCAAAACTAATACTATCAAAATGTTCCTGATATTCTCCTAATTACTTTAAGATCCATAATGACTATGTTTGGGTTACTAAGTATAAAGTTATTTCTATTTGAAACCTATGAGCATTTTAGTAATTTGTGTGGAGGTCCTAATATCACTATGTTGTCTAAACATCATATGGGGAATTGGACACTGCCATTAAATTCTTCTTATTTTTCTGATAAAAATGAAATATATATTTAATATATTTAGATTAATAAATTTAAAGTAATGATACTCTAAAGTTTATGAAATTAAATTAATTTTATTTAATCATTATTATCCTACTCTTTAATTAATTATTTTTGTCTTATTATTTTGATAATTAAGTATTAATCGTAATTAAATTAAATTAATTTATTTAATTTACTGAATTAAATTAATTACTTTAATTTACTATTTATAATAAATCAAATAAATTAATTTAATTAATTTAACTATCCTAAATTACTTTAATTAATTGAATTAATTAAGTTTAAAACTCACTGTTTGTAAGTAGTAAATTAAATTAAATTAAGTAATCTAACTTATTATTTATAATTTAAGTAATTAATTAAACTAAATTAATCAATGTTAATTAATTAAACTAATTAATTTAACCACTATTGACTTATTTAACTATTATTAATATTAATTAACTATCTAATAATTATAATTAAAGTAATTAATTTAACTGATGTATATAATTAATTAACTAAATTAGCACAATTAATCTAATAGTATATATATATATATTAATATGTAAAAATATATATTAATATATATATATATAATAATGATTATTCTGCATAATATTAATGGCAATGAGACCCGCAGATGGATGTGTAGCACCTCTGACTGGCCACGGGGCTGCGGAGTGGGACCCATAGTTGCGGCCGAAATGACCTCAGCTCAGCAGTGGGCCCCACTGTGGCACCCGCCCCTTAATCCACAAATATTAGACTAAGGAGTAGAGAGTCACTTTGGCAAATTCCCCACTTAAGATTGGATTAGGTATAGACCCTAATCCACTAGTAAGGGAGAGATAAGCCACTGCATAAATATCATAACTCAGTCATTAAGCGAATACAAATCAGAGTACGGAAGTAAAGTAAAACATGTCTACATCTAGTTTATCACAATAAATAAGAAAAGTGCAACGTACATCTCGGAGTATAAAGTATAGTAAAGAAAAATACAGTTAAATGTACTTGTATTATTATAGCATTAATTAAATAGTTTAAAAGACTGAAATAAAAAGTCTCTCATCCTCACAAAAAGCTAAAAAAAGAACTAAGCAACATCTGCTTCTCTCAGCCAAAATCTGACATTATCGGTATCATAATGCTAGGACCCCAGCCTATAAAAAAAATTATTATATAATTATCTAAGTATATTTTAAGCTGAATATTTTTCATGAATTATTAATGTCACCATTTATACTTGACAAACAAAAACAAATTATCTAGCATAGGAGTAGTAAGCATGCAAGGAAAAATGGTAAGTTATAAATACAACATTTATAACTAAGCAAGGTTTGAGGCAAAAGGGCACACTCAAAGCAAACAAAGCAATGATAGGCATACATATATGATATAATAAGTAACAATATTGAAAGAAAAGTCTAATCCTAAACATGCTGATAATCATATGACATATGCTGATTTAAAATAGTAAATCTGAAAGTGGTACATATAGTATGCAGCAAAAATCTAGCATCCTATAAATAGTACAAGTGAGCAGGTAAGTAAAATACAGTCGACTGAAATAACATGTATCATTAAAATAGTAAGTAGTAAACTGAAATAGAGATAGATATGTACAACTGTCATATCAAAAAATTAGCTAATCGGGCCCAAACAAAAATTCCCAAAGCCTTTCTAGGCTAGGGCAGACAAAATAGAATAGTATGTTGAAGAGGTAGTAAATATAGATGCATAATCTTTTAGTTATTTAACTTTTCTTTCTGTATACACGTCTAGAAATAGCTGAGAAGTCAAACACTTCTGCAAGACTATACGGGTTCCAAGCTTAACACACAGTCCTCAATGAGTATTCTATGTTAAGCATCCATATTACTCCTTACCCCTTTCCATTATGGTAAATGTGTACCAGAACCTACCAGAATATACTGAACTCAAGGCAATTATTATCATAATTATTCTATGTTTTTATTTCATGCACAAAGTTTACTTACATGACATGTCCAAGGAAATAAGCTCAAAATATAAGGAAATGCATAGCACAAAAAATCAAATAATAAGCAAGGGACTCTTCTATATATGATGGCATTGTTGTTGTCTAATTAAATCATTCTAATTATTCTAAGTTACACAAGTTTAGGATCTCCAATTCCTACTATCAAGTGTAATTTAGAAATACGGTCTTATAGATTACAAAATATTAGGACTAGCTAGGTCCTAATATAATGTCGACTATGTAAATTAAATAAGAAATCATCATGACCAAGTTTATGAATTTAGACGTTCTAGACTAAGAGCTGATCAAGATCTACTGAACTAGAGATTATGATTTAACACCACGAATTGGAGTTAAACACATAATCCAAAAGTAAAGTAAGGATCTAAGTTTCAAATTCTAAGTGAACTAATGATTGAGGTAAATCCTATTAAGCAAAGTCAAGCTTAATAGGATTATTATTCTATTCTTAATCTAAGATTCGAAGATAAAAATAATCAAAATAAAATTATAGAAAATCTAGAAACTAATAAAATCAAGGATTCATTTATTGAATAACCCCGTTATTCAATGAATGAAATCTAACCTAAGATCTATCATTAATCCTAAGGAACATATCCTAAGGTGAAGTGAGGATTCCTAATGAGCTCCTAATATAAAAACTTAAGGATGTTCTAAGATTTGATTGAATTTATTTCCATTTAACTTAATTTGCTGATTTTTATTTAATTAAGGAAGTTAAGGGTGAATTTTAGCTAAGGCATTTTATCCTTAGAGGTTTTTGAGCCTAATTTAAGATTTTTATCAAATTATTCAAATTGAGAGGCTTATGACTTAAATTGATCTTAAATCAATCTTATTACTAATTTTATTAATCTAATTGATCATTTAGGGGTTAAGGACACTTGCGTAAATTTTGGGCAAAATGACTATTTTGCCCCTACTTAAGGATCCAAAAAGTTACTTTTTGAATTAAGACTCCAAATTAGAATTTCTTGCTGCCAAATGATTCCTTATTGTCTAACATGAAGATAGATAGTATGTATACCAAATTTGGATAAAAAATATGTCATATAAGTCCAAATTAGGGTTTTTGACCTAAGGGGCATTTAGTAAATTATACCTAATGAAATCTAAATTTTTGTACAGTTTATTATTGGTTGTTATTTAAAGATTCCATAGAGTACAAGAACACTAAATTCTAAGGTTCGATGGCTAAGTTATGAGTGTTCTAAGATCCAAGGGCAATTCGGTAATTTTCTAGGGTCAAGGGGCAAAAATTGGACTTTTTCATTTGAGATCCAAATTTAGCAAATTCAGTGTCTATAGCTTCCCTGTGACACATTAAGTGCTTTAACTAGGAGTATACTCAATTTAGACCTCAATTAGTCAAGTTATGAGCTAACTAGGGTTTTTGGTATTTTGGCTAACTTAAGGTTTCTATGGTTCATAACTGAAATTTTATTATAGATTACTGTTGGCACTAAAATTCTAAGCTATTTTACACTTTGAATTTCTTGAATTGGAGTCTAATTAACTAAGATATGGTCAAATCAAAATATTGGGTTTTAGGGGTAATTAGGATAGGTCCTAAAAGTCATTAAGAAAATTATTGATCAAACAACAAATTTAATACTATCACGGTATTCCTAATGTTCTCTTAATCACTTGAAGACCCATATTTGCTAAGTTCGGGTCCCTAAATACAAAGTTATAAGGGTTCAAAGTTTTGGTATAAGTGAGAGGGTGTCCTACACTAAGTTATCTAGGCATCCTATGGGAAGTCTGATACTACTAGAATATTCTTCTCATTTTATTGATCAAAATAAAATATAATTTGAGTATATTTGGATTTATGGTTTAGGAGTTATGAGGGATTTAAGTTTCTGGATTTAACTTAATTAATATATGCAGTTTAAACTAAATTAACTTTATTGATTATATTTTAAACATAATTAATTCAATTATATTTAAATAGAAAAAAAAATAATTATCATACAATAACTAATCATAGATGTCATATTCAGTTATTTGAATATAACAATCTAATATGATTCTGTAGTTTTGATTAAACTTGAACCATTAAATTTTCTTAAAATTAGATTGGATGACAAATAAAATACATAAATAAACATGCATACTTGATAAACATACAAGAATATATATATATATAAACATATCTTAATATAAATATACATAATTATGTATATATAAATATACACATACAATGGAAGTTTATATAAAGATATAAGTATATATGTCTCCATAAGGTTAAATAATAATAATAATTAAAATACAATATGATGAACACTTTTATAATTTATGGAAGCAACTTAGCTAGAGCATTAGGGAGCCATCGTTCCTTAGATCAAATGAACAAACCCTTATAACTAAAATCATCATGGGATGAACTAAGCTCACATTAAATAAGTAAGAAAAGTCCTAAAGTTCTAAGAGTTAAAACCTCTCATAAAGTATGCAATGTATGCAATAAATGTACATGGACATATAGACATAGAAGTATAAGAGAATAAATATAACCTCATTTTATTTAATTGGGCCGTAGATCTTGCTTCATTCTCACTAATAAATATATTCCATAATTAATAGTATCCTATTATAATATATGTATAAAATTGAACCATCATTAAGTTACATTCACTAAACTAAGCTTATTAATCTTCCTTAAACCATGTTGATAAGTGCAAGTTGTATATCTTTGGATTTAAGACACATAAAATGAACCCAAATAAATATCATGACTCTCTCATAATAATATTGAAAATTTCAATAAGTCTTATAATTAGTTTATAATAAGTGATTGGGTGGAAAGTGTGAACCAATCTCTTTTTAAGTCCCCTTAACAAGTCTAAGTGTAAAATTTAGAAGGTTGTATGTATACTAAGAACTTAGATTCATATTGCTTAAAATGAAACCCAAGTAAAATGATTGATGTCCAAATTAAAGTCTCTAAAAGCATAACTAAATTAATAATCAAGATTAATACTAATAATTCAAAAATATAGTATATATGTGGAGTCACCCTAAAATAAATGGAAGGAGGTAATAAGATTTATAAAAACTATATAATAATAAAAATGATTAATAAATCATATAATAATAAAATTAAAATAATGATTTTTGCAGATCTATTAGATCATTGATACATTCTTGCATACAAAATTAAAAAGATACAAGGATATTGCTTTTTTACATTCTTATAATTTTTTTTCTTTTTATGTTGCTTTGCTTTGAGCACTTTACATCATTATTATATTTATATACTACCTTAAAAATTTTTATCACTTAATAGAGTAATATAAGGAATATCTTATTAAATGTAAAAGAAATGGCACGGGTTTCAAATGGGTGTGCTCTTATAGTATGTACAGACACATGTTAGGTTAGGGCAAGTTCAATTTTTGGAGTAATAAGGAAGCTATACTTAGCTTATGATGGGGAAAGTATAGAAATCTGAAAATAAACCCAAGGAAATATAATCAAGCAAATATTCTTTGATTTATTAAGGTTTTAGTTCTTACCCAATAGAATAGTGTATATAAATGCTTATATCCTGACATGAGATATAATTATTTTACTTAAAATTATGACATGCTTTGTGTAAGGTTGCTCATGGAAAAAATACTATACGAGAAACATAAAAGTCTACATGATTATATATATATATATATATATATATATATATATTAAAGTGTTGCTTAATTATTTATATTATAAGAAAAAAATCCCAATATGTGATTGCCTTTAAAGTTGACCTCCTTGATTATAATAATATTATTCTTTATTTATTTATTATTATTCATTTTCTACAAAATTTTACTTTTATATTCAATTTTTTTGTAACGCACCGCATATAAATGTATACAATGTAAACAATAATATCTAAGTACTTGGAGAAATCTTAATGACAATTCGCCTCTAGCACCTTTCATATTGTCATGTTAGGAGCATTTAAGGGAGCAAGAGTGGTCTTGAAGGAAAAGAAAACACCATTATATAGAAAATAAAAAAAAAATTCTTAAATATTTGAACATTTTGCAAATGCATTAAGTTTAAAAGCTTTGTATTAACTAATTATGAATGATGTGCTCAATTTTGGATATTCTAATTTAGTTGAATGATTGGTTTGATTTCATTTTTGAATGCTCTAGTATGATGGATTGTTTGGAATGTTTAAATTTTATATACCACTCTATTTAAATAACAAAATAGAGTTTTATAATTTAGAGTAAATATATTTGATGTGAGATTAATTCACTAATCTGATATCGAGAATCACATAAACTAAAAAAAGAAATGAACTAAAATAAAAATACTAATATTATACATACCTAATAACTTGTTAAAAGTGTATGAAGTGATAGAATATTCTCTCAAACCTTATTTGGAATTTAATGCCATTGTAGGTAATTTATCAATATTTAACCCTTTTTAATTTATATAATATTTATTTCTATTTTTCAAAAGTTTCCAAAATAATATATAAGTACTTGATAAATAATCATTTTAATTACTTAAATTTATTAAATTATCAATTTATCAAAGATTCATAAGGTTTTTGAATTTTGATGATCTGACATATCTTAGTTAGTAAACCTTAAATCTTTTGTTTTGAATTGGCAAAACTCAGGGTAAACTGAGATATAAGTTCAAAAATAACTTTTAAATAATATAATTAATGTTTTAATTAGTAAGGAATTAGGTTTATCAAAGTTAATTATGCTATATTTACAAATTAATATCTTAGTATCTAAATCTCAAATTATTTGATCATATATGTTCAAGTGTGCAAATCAACTTATTTCAAACCATCAAGAAGGTATACAATCACATTTAAGATCAGTGGTAACTCCTTATGGGGTATAAGCTCAGGTTTAGAACAAATTTTTAAGAATGGCAGGTCAAGATCTTCTTAAGCAATGTGAGGTTATAATTTATCTCATATGATGGTTCTTTTATACTAAAAGAACATATTATACTCATATAAAATCCTAAGAATCTTAAGAATGAATTTATGTAACAAGAAACACGTCTTCAAATTCATTCAAAGCATTGATTATGTAATAACCTAGGGTATTTACCAGGCTTCTGATCTAAGAAAAAAAAATTATGTTTAAAATTTTTCTAGAATTACCAAAATTTTTATGTTTGATTATTCCATTATTTGAAGTATATTTTTACAAATTTTCTTAAGCTTTTGGCATTTTTCTGATAAATAGATTGTTTTTAATGAAAGTTCAATATTTGAAAGTATGAAAAACTACATTAAATAATTTAGTAAGTTAAATTAGAAAAAAAATTAAACTTGTGAACTCATATTTATTAGTATTTTTTGTAAGATTTTAATAATTTTTGAAGTTCATTTTGAATGAAAAAATCAAATTGAATATTTATTTAAATATTTATATTATTTTAATTTAAGTATATTTAATCATCAATTTTTAAAAATTGTTGAAAATTTGTACATCATCGGTTCATTTAATTATTTTTTATTATCAGATATTATATTCAAAGTCATGATGGGATATAACTATTTTGAATTAAATAAATGAATATACATGAATAAATGTTAAATTTTTTAATATTAATGAATTAAATTTAATAAAAATTTATAAATATTTATTGCAGAGTTTGAGGAAAGCTAAATTCTTGAGCTCCGTCATCTTATGCTGTTGAATCTATGTACAAAAGTATTAGGATATCTTTTAAGGTTTTGGCCATCTATATTAATTGCTTTTATGATTTAAATGCAATAAATGTGTTCTTATTTTTAAAATCATGTTATGTCTTATAATGAAGCTATTTTTCTTTCAATATAGTGGTTCCACACGAATGTCTTATACCCCTTCTATACAAACTATCAGACCATCCACATAGAGGAATAAAGAAACATGTAGTAAGCCTACGATGAATGTTAGTATTGTTAATGTAATATTTATAGAAAATTTTACAAGTATATGTGCTTAATTATATGATATCCTCTTTCAATTTTGAGTACTTTACATCAATGGAAAGGCCAGTGGAAAGTAAGTTATTAAAGGCAATATTGTATAACTTTGATAAATGTAAATTAATTTAATTCTCTTATGTCCACAATATAATATCTTTTTATTGTAGATCTGGGTTAATCTTGAGGCACTCTTTGGTTATAATAATTTATTTGATGCATTAAATAATTTTATGGAAAATTATTTAAAATATAAAGTTGGTCTTTTACTTTGATGCTAAAGCTCTATATATATTTAATTTTTGCAAATTCTCTTACTTCTATCATATCTAATTCTCTTACTTCTATCAAATTCATATTATATTCAATTTTTTGTCATTTTTCATGAGTCAAATCAAGAAACTTAAGTTTTGGGTGGACCAGTTGACATGAACTAGCTTGATTGATTTGAGAGGCGAGAACTAATGGTTTTTGCTTATTACACCATATATGCTTTTTACATTTTCTTTCTTATTAATTTTGAAGTTGTAATATATATATATATATATATATATATATATATATATATATTGATTGTAATGGCTCTAAAATGTAATGGATATTGTATATTAATTTAATTATGCATGAATAAGCATTAAAAATTTGAAGTTTAGAGCTCCAAATAAAGATCAAACATAATTAAGCATTAAAAATTAATCAAACTTAAATCAAATTCTTGTATGCTAAAAAACATAAAATAAGTAGGATATTTCAAAGAAATTAAGGAATATATCAATTGCTATGATAAAGACCCATGAATAAAATTTTCTAAAATTATGTACATAAACTCAAAGAAAACATTTGTAAATGGGAGATTCTTACCAAAACCTTCTGCATTGAGTTCAAGAAAGATTTGGATCCCCACAATCAAATTAGCACAAACAAACTTTGGATCTATGTTGCTACATAATGATATTATCTTTCTCATAGGATTTGTTAATAGAGAAAGCACCTTTAAGGCTTAGGGAAACAGTTTCCCTATTAAATGAACTTATGAATAATCCCTAGAATTAATATTTTAATTTCTCATGGATAAGGCCCTTAAATTAAATAGCAAACTTTTTAAAATAGTGTAATAATAACTTGCCATATAACTCAAATCAGTTGTGAGTTGCACGAGTCGTGATTAATTTACTTAAAGTTATGATTTGGTTGTGTGATTCAATTCCAAGGGGTTTCACTTGAGTTTGATTCATAATTATATGTTCTCAATAATGTAGTGTACACTCATCCATGTGAGTTGTGACTTGTATGGTGAGCATGCCACAAGAGACTCAGCTAGGGCTCAACCCAATGTAAACTCAACCTATATGCTCAATTTATGGTAAATTAGCACAAATTTGTATACAAAAATTTCTCATTGAGTAGAACCTTAATTTCCTGAAACCAGCACACTAAAAGTGCTAAAATTTGAATTCTGTTGGCAATGAGCTAAGTATAAAAGGGTATTACAAAACATAGAATATGCATAGATTTTGAATAAATATAGCTAATTTGAAATGAAATATGAAAATTCCTTTCGTTTAAATATTTCAAAATAAAATACTGTTAGATTATGATTGTTATTAATTTGTATGCATGATTTTTAAGGTGTCATAAACTAGATTTCATTTAAATGTCTTTAATTTGATGGAGTTTCTTATATTATTGAACATTAGACTTTTGTAGGAGACCAAGTACATATGCTTTAAAATATATAAAAAGTATTGTGAACTAACCGTCCTCAAGGTAATGGCACATGCTTTAATATATTTAGGTAATTCTCAACCCTAAATAAAATTGTACATATTCTTAGAATTATAGAATTGTGAACATTTATCATTATATATTTGTGCATTTATGAACTTGCATGCATCATATAAATATCTATGCTAGAATTAAAAAATGGGCATAGACATAGACATGATGTGAATCATAAAATTAAAAGAAACTTGTAATAAATGATACAAAAAAATTTCTTAAATTGATTTATGTTCTATATACCTTTTAGTATTAATAAAAACACAAAAGAGTGGGGTCCTGCTAAGTTATTTTACGAAGTTGGAACATTTATTAGAACATATTCTTCATTCCAAGAAATTTACGTTTGTGTGTGTGTGTAAAATGATTGCAATGTAGCCCTCACATGCTACCTTCAATAGGATCGGGTGATTCGTAGATCATAGGGCTACTGTTTCGAAATGACACATGCCGTTGAATGCAGTCAATTAATGTTTTTTTATTGTTATGATCATTGACGTCAAATGCAGCTGCAACCAATCCAATGATCAATGAATGTCACATGTTAACCAATCATTACCAAACTATTGGATTTGCATCACACATCCAATGTCTAAACAATTGGTTTAGGTTAGTTCCACCATTTAAATTTCAATTTTTTTGAATGTTTAACTAAATTAATATAGAAAATATTATTTGACTTTTTAACCAAAAAGACTAATAAAATATGAAAATTTACAAGTTATAAATATAAATATGAGATTATTCACGTGCTATACAAGTTCAAACTTCCTAACAAATAATAAAGTGATTTTGTCATTTTAGTCAAAATGAATCATACCCTTCATAGGGCTAACTTGAACATAATATATACTCAAACCTTAAACTCGACTACTTAATTGCAGGCACTATAATACTACTTCTATAAATGATAGGCAACACGAACATGATCTCGAATTAAGTGTATTAAGAAATCTATAGGTATCTCATCCAACTTTTATTATGGTATAAACAATGGTTGTAGGAGTCTATTAGGTTGCTAATGTTTGGCTTTTGCTTTGCTGCAAGTAGGATAGAAATTCACAAACTTGATCACTTTTTTTCTCACGTCAAGCCACCAAAACTACTATCGAGTTCTTGGTATATCTTATCTTGCACAATATTTGAATGCTCACGACAAGTAAATAGAATTCAACACCAAAGAATAGAAAATTGTGATATTTCATCAAGAATATGGATCAAATTTAGAAGCAAAGACATGCAACATGGACAATGATGAATTAAAAGAAACTCAGAGTAGCGCAAGAATATATTTGAAGAAGGATATGATTCAAAAGGGATCTTCATCATGCGCATCTAGTGGGAAGACAGTGGTACGCATGGTGCATCTCACCCCATTTGAGACTGATAATGAGAGAAAAACTTTCATATGAAGAATTAAAAAGTGCATTTGATGATCTTATTTTAGAATATAAGAATCTAAATATAGAAAACAAGAAAATAAATTTTAAGTATCAAAAGAAAATTATGATTCCAAGAATTTTATTGGTCTAACTTACAATTTTGTTTCTTTGATTTGTAAAATTGAAAGAGGAACGTCGTTGTACTAAAAGAAAGATTTTCTTTGATTTGTATTATGATGTATATCCACCTCACACTTGTTCATCAACACATAAGCATCAACATCATTTGTACACACACACAAATGTAACGTAGTTCAAACAAGAAGATTTTCTTACAAACAAAACACCCTATGTAAGAGTTATAAATGATGATGCACAATATGATGAGCATTTTTACAATCATTATGGCATGAAAGAGCCAGACAAAGTATGGATTCCTAAGGCAATTATTTGATTTAATCTATGCAAGCATGTCGGTATGAACTATAAATGAAAACGTTTGGTACATGGACAGTTGTATTGTAAGGGGCATGATTGAAAAATTTTTATTTCATTAGAAAAGCTCAAAGGAGGAAGTTTGACAAAGGAAATATCAATGGCATTAAGTATAATCACAATCAACAACTCAATCAATGAGACAATCTTTTTTAGAATGACCATAATCCAATCTCAATTTCTTAGCTGTGTACAAGATTTTAAAGTCAACTCTTTTCAAAAGTACATGTAATTAAGAGAGATAAATATGATATAATATTTGTGATGTTAACTCAAAAGGCCAAAATATTAACTTTGTATGCTTAAAATCTGATGTGAATGGCACAATATTTTGCATATAAGAGTTTTGACATTAATTTTTTTTGTTTATGATTTAAGAATATAGCCATAGCTAAAATATCTATTGGGGTGCTACATGTATATTTTTGCAGACAAATTAGTTCTAGTTTGGATGAATATCTAATGGAGTTACATATTCATGACAATGGCAGCATTATGAACACCAAGATCAAGGCTGATGGACATGATTAAAGGTTGCAACAAGTTTTTAGCCCATCTCCCAGGGACATTCACTCTAAGGAGAAAGAGAGAAAAGAAAGCCTACCATCATATGCATGAAACCGATCAACTTTTCACCTCATTGAACTGCATGAATTAATACTGAGATATTTGAAGAAATAAACCATTTCAGCATATCTGCTTAAAGGGGTAAGAAAAACGAAGGATAGTGCCCAACGAAGACCCAAAAACATGCAAAATCACGATCGGCAATGTAGCAAAATTGTGATTTCTTCCCCTCAACGTACAAAAAGCGATTAGGGCCATATAATGGGCACTGCAGCACATCACAAAAAAGACCTAATTTAGACCCGAACCAAGTCAGACGAATACACAGGCTACCATGTACAAGATATATATATATATATATTCTGCTCATTAAAAAATAAGGATAACCAAATATTCTAAATTAGAGCAACTGAATTCAACAAAAAATAATTAAGCCTTTTAAATTAATAAGATTTGCCGAACAAAAAGATTCTACAAAAGCACAAACACACAAAATTGGATGAGTTGAATTTCGGAAGCCAGGCACTTTCCCTCTCTGCTCTTCCCTCTCTGTGGAAGATTGAATCATGCCCATGCTCTGCATGTCATTCATCTCTGTTTAAATAACAAAAAAAAGTTAGTCTACCTCCAAAATATGACCAATTTAGCCAAAAATATATACAAAAATGCATGTAATTAATTGCTACATTACAATTGGCCTTGCCACCACCAGGCACCTATTTTTGATAGTTTTTAAAATACTCCATCAGCACTTCAATAAAAATAAATAATGAAAAGATGAATATGAAAATCCAATGGCTAGTGAGTGAGGAAAGATTCTCACCTTCTTGTTGACCACCCTTCTCTTGAACTCCTTGAAAACCAAAGGCACTGGCAGCGTCATGCGAGATTTCTTGAAAGGGGCAGCTCTCTGACTCTTGCAACCCAACTGCAGAAAATAAGGCCTGAGCGAAACCGAAGTCATTGCCAAGTCCTTCCCAATATCAGTCGGATCCGTCAAAAAGCTGTCAGCAAAGAGGGTGAGAACCAATATGTAGCAGATGAGAAGCTCGTTCTTCTGGGGAGATAGTGAGTTTGAGACCGGATCCAAGAACAGCGCTAGAAACCTATCGAACACGACGGGCGGCACCCCGATTTGTGGCCCAGCTTCATTGAAATTGAAATGATGATTCCATCGAGCTGATTCGGCATTCTGCCGGAAGTTTACAAGGTGAGTGATGTAAGACAATATGCTTGCATACCGGTACTTCTCCGCTTCATCCTACAAAAATAAACAAAACCAAAAGAAAAAAGAATGAATATTTCTGACTTTATCACCTTTCAAAATGTTAAACTTTAGTATATTTAGTTCTGTTATGCTGTACAACAAGAATATGTGAGAATTATTATATTAATCTAATACTGTTTGCGTATGGAAAAGTGAAGTAATTTTAATACAAAACCTAACAAGTTAACATTTTGGGTCAATTATTGGGTTTCTGTACAGAAGTGCACCCCTACAACTGATATCAAAACTATATTTTTTTGGCCAAGTGATTGCAATGAAGTGCACTCAATTGTGGCTCACACGTTGCCTCCTGTGGAAAGCTTGCTTGTGTTATCCACATTTAATGTGCCTACAAGTGCGGACGTGGAGCATTTGGTGAACTCGCATGGTTTCGGCAGCTTCACATTCATGAGTTGGCTCCAGTTTATCTTTTGGGTCAAATATTGGGTTTCTGCAATGTGTTGGGCCATTTATACAAGTGCTTTCTCCCCTACAACTGCTATCAAAGCAAATTTCGTTTGGTCAAGTGATCGCACTCAATTGTTGCTCTCACATTGCCTTCCGTGAAGAGCTTGTGTTATCCACATTTGAGGTACCTAACAGTGCGGAAGGTGGAACATTTGGTGAACTCGCATGGTTTCAGCAGCTTCACATTCTTGAGTTGGCTCCGGTTCAGAGTGTGATGCTTGAATCTGGTTGTGAATACACATGTGAGAGAAATTATTAAGAAATTGCACGTGAATATTCTCATATTGCTTGTGTATGAAAAAGATAAATGATTTATATATATGGAACAGCTCAAGATCTATCAGGTTAACCTTTTGGGCCAAATATTAGGTTTTTGAAGTATGTTGGGCCATTTTCACAATTGTCGTATAGTGAGCTTCGTCCGCTCACGTAGTTCGCGGCCTCATCTAACCTAATGGCTCACATTACCGCCCCGTGGGTTTCGCATCTGCACCGGAGCAGACCTGACTTGACCAAGACATGGAGTTTCTACTTAGCCGTAAGGGTACCCAACTTTCATCGAACTTTTCAGGCTAGGTTTTCGTTTTCCCTGATTTCCTTTCCACATTCTCCCGAGTGTAATTACTCGGAAGCCTACGGCCCTTTGATGAGCTCATTCAAGTGCAGTGCTTTGCTTTGGGGTTTCTCCCTTGCAAAAAAAATGATTGCTAAGCTATTTTCGCAATGAAGTTTTATGAAAGCTTTGGTTTACTCTTAGAAACAAATCAATTGTAATATAAATGAGTTAGATGCCGATATAGACAAAGCTAAAGCAAGAAAAAATGATTTTATTTGATTGCGTTGGGAAATTAAAAAAAAAGGATTATTCTATTGTAATACATATATAATGTGACAAGAATATTTACCTGCATCTCCCTTAGTTTATAAACACGGTGGATAACAAAAGTGGGGTACAGATTCTCCTTCCAAAATTTTAATTTTTGAGGGCCTTCAGGTTCCGATTCCAAAATATTACGGATGTCCTGAAGGTGCCTCCATTCCCCTTTTGGTATAATCTTATGCAATGGATAAGCATCCTCTGGTGTCACGGCTGTTGGATTATATGGTGGGATATTACGATCCAATGGTTCTTTAACATCTTCTGAAGTTTGATCATTGAACGTGTCATGTGTTTCAACTTTAGGTGGCTCGAGTGCAGAAAGATCATAGACTTTTTGCTGTATTGATTTCCTTTTTTCTAGCTGAAGAAAAAGACAAACGTAAAACCGACAAAAAAATGGTGAGCTTAATACATTTACACATTATATGGAAAACTTCCAATGAGATTGTATATTTATGGTCCTCTCTGTCAATGTGCATCTGATAATATACAGAATCAGCATATAAATTTAATATAATAATAAAAATGAAAAAAATCGATGCAAACAATATTTATACTGGTAAAGCACACAACATATACAGTAAGAAAAGTGGACAGATAATTTGAGCTTTGATTTGGCTTTAGATTTTTACTAAAATATGTCAAAGGCGACAATCCTTATAAAGAATGGATTTTTTTTTTATAAACAAGAAAATAATTTATTTGCAAGAAGAACCTTGTTAAGAAACTCGGTGGCAACAGATGATCTCTACGCTATTTTTGCAGAACTTAATAGAAACAAATTTTATTTATTTTTTGTCCCTTGAGCAATTTTTGGAGAATATGCCAAAATGAAGGTTCGAATGTTGTGTAAGAAAGGAAGACAAGAAAGCCAAAGCAGCAATAAAAATAAAAAGAAAATGTAAATGTAAGCTATTGAAGTTTCGATTACTTGGCTTCCCCCTTGTGACGCCAGCAACCAGTCGCTCAGAAGAAAATTATTATAATGATCCATTGGCTTTTGCAAATTGTTCATTTTAATCCTTCACTTTTGCAAATTAATTTTTGTCCCATAACTTTGTTTAAGTGTTTATTTGTCCAGCCGTTATTTTCCAGTCTTGTTCAGTTGCTTATATTCTGATAATAAGGGCAAATGGGTAATTGAGCCGAGTAAAGTTTTATGTCCCAAAGACAACTTGTGATTTCTATGTTTCATTTATGGAGCGATTAACAAAGGCTCAGAAGGTCCTCTTTGCATTGATATGCTTCACATTCACCCTTCCGACATCGATGTTAATTCCAACGTCCACAGCCTACAACGTCGACGCCCCTGTTCAAGCTGCTTCTCCTCTGCTCTACGAGAGCAACTATGCCTATTCTTCCTAGGTGCAGCAACTGACGGGGAAGGAATGGACAGATTCTTCGCCTCTGGTTCATGCAACGTCAGCGTCTTCCTCTGCACGCTAAAATTTGAAACTTTGGTAGGGTCTTCTCGATTTTGGCCATTGTCCTCTGCTCCACGAGAACAGCTACGACCGATCTTTAAGGCTTCACCAGACACTGTGTATCCATTTGAATCACGTTGCTTCGACCGGTGTCTAGTTGAAGACGGTTTGGATCATGATTATTGAAGTGGACGAGGGCAGGGTTGGAAAATGATTAATTATAATATTTTTGTAAACAAAATACATGAAATTAATTTTTGTATTATATATTCTTCTAATCATATGTAAAAATTTATTAGCTAAATCTTAAAACAACAAATTTACCCTTAATATTTAAGGGTTTCCATCCAAATTAACTTCCATATAACCAAAAAATACTTAAATGAAAGTTAGATGACCAAAAAAATGATTTGCAATAGTCAAGGACTAAAATAAACACACTAATGCGTGTTATTTGTATTGTACATTTAATGGGCCCTTTGTAACTCAGGGCTTGCCTCAAAATCATCATCCATGTAGGTAGATTTTAAATATCATGTCTATAGGACCCCCTTAATATCAGAATCCAATGTGGATACTAGAAACCCCAGCTAAAAACACAAAAGGTTCTAATCATTAGTTCATACATACTAATATTCATCAATAAATGTTGAGCAATGAAATTAAGAGAGCTTGAAAGGTTTTATCATTCCCATTCATAACCCATAACAACTCTATCGTTGTCAGGTTTCAAGTTTGAGATAACAAAGGAGGAAGATTGTGTCAAGTGGTCGACAACCATCGTAAAACTTTATCAAATCTTTTGATAGCATGAAATATTTAAATAATGTATTAAAGTTAGGCGTCCCCTAAAAGCGATGTTCTACATTTCCTAAATATAGTGAAAAGTGTCTAAAGGCCATTACATCAATATCCAAATAGTGTTACATAAGTGAGGGTACTTGTATTATGGATGAATGTAAGCAAAGAAGTCAATCTATGATTCTAGAAATTTTGGTATGATTTACGAGTTGGTTTAAATAATACCTTAAAAAAAAATTATTTATAAAAGAAAATTTAAATAGACAAGCTAAAAGAGTAACTAAAAAATTTAATAGTATTCATGAAAATTTTGATTTTGGAGAAATTAATAAAAATAAAAATAATTATGGAATCTGCTATAGCTTAAGAATTGTAAAATTATTCCAAATGATTAATTGATGAGCCAACATCAATTATTGATTTTAGATTTGAAAATAAGGGTTAAAAAGTAATTATAAATCTAAAATGTCTTAAAATTAAATAGTGGAATCTTAATATAGGTATTTTTAAAAGTGAAATTTTAAAACTTGAAGAATGAAATTTGAGAGTCAAGCTAACACTATACTTTGTAAATCAAAAGAGAGAGCACCTAATAATAAAGATGCTTGCTAGTAGAAACAAGGTACTTAGGTAATGATTAAAAATAAAATAATATATAATGGTTTAAATGTAACAACAATGAGAATTGGAAGAAATATAAATCAAAATAATAGTTAATGATGATAAAATTGTGGCATTAAAGAGTTTATGTGATAAATTGGAAACTACTGAATGAGAGTAATACATCTATAAACTAGCCTAATTAATAGATAAAAAACCAAAGAGTTGAGCTAAGTAAAATGATAATCAAAAAATTCTTTTTGAAAATATAGATATTCAATATCATAAATAAATTATTTTCATAAATTTTTTATTGAAGGTCATACCAATACAAAAAATATATATGACTTTAAGGTTTATAAAAACGGTATCCATGACACTTTCATTTGACGTATTAATAAAGCTGAGATTCAAAATGCTTTAAAGAAGATGAAAAGTAGAAAAGCAGTAAGATTGAATGACAACCCTACCAAGGTGTATAAATATTCAGACAAGAATTTTCTTTGCATAACTAAAAAGATATCTGATAAGTGAAGAATAATTATTGTTGTACCTATTTACAAGAATAATGGCAATGCTCAAGACAATGCAAATTATAAAGAAATTATGTTAATGTCATGCGTTGGAATTTTGGAAGAGTAATTGAATATAAATTATGAAAGGATGCATATTTCACAAAATCAATTTGGTTTTATGCAAATAGATTTACCATAGAGTCATAAATTTACTAAGTGATTTGACAAATAAATTTAAAGAAAGTAAACAAGATTATTTAATCTTTATTGATCTTAAAAAAGCTTACAAAGTGCCAAGAGACATTTTTTGGAGAGCTTTAGAGAAAGAGAATTTGTGTAGTAAAAATTGATGTTATTAAAGATATTTATAATGGGGATATAACATGTGTTCGATTGTAAGATGGCTTGTCTAATAATTTTCTTATTACTATTGGATTATTAACATTAAGGCTCTGCTCTCAGTGCGTATCTTTTTTCCTTAATTATGGATGTTCTTATTGAGAACATTCAAGAGGATTCCTTCTATTGATTCTTTAGACTATAGATAGAGTTAAAGCAAAACTCTAGATGTGAAAAACTATTTTAGAGTCTAAGAGTTTTCATCTTAGTAGATCAAAAATAGAATATATGGAGTGTAAGTTTAATCATAATAAAAGCCCTAAACTCGAGGACAACTATTGAAAACAATGTGATCAAGAAGACTGAGAGGATTATATAATTTGGTTTGATTATTCAAAAAAATGGTGAAATAGAGAGCAATGTGATTAATAGAATCCAAGTTGGTTTGATGCAATGGAGCATTTCTAGAGTCTTGTGCGATTAAAAAATTCCACTCAAAATTAAGAAAAAATTTTAGGCAGTTATACAATTAGCTATGTTATATATAGTTGAATGTTGGCCAAAAAAAAAATTAATAAATTAAGTGTTAAAGAGATGATGGATGAGTGAGTCTACTCGTAAAGATAAGATGACAACTAAGTTCATCCAAAGCAAGGTTAGAGTGACTTCAATAGTGGATAGATTAGAAAATGCCACCTTTAAATGGTCTGGGCATATTTAGCATAGACCGTTCAATGCTCTTGTTTGAAAAATTCAGTATATGAATTTTTCCCATGTTAAAAGGGGAAGAGGAAGACTAAAAAAAGCATGAGAATAAACCAATAAAAAGGAACTTTTCTATTTAAAACTTAAGGAGAAGTTTCTAATTGATCATACACAATGAAAATAGATGATTGATGTAGCTGACCCCACCCTAAATGGAAAGATTGATTAACCATAGACTTTGCTCTTGGGAATCTTAAATGAGTAATATACAGTCCTCTCCATATGGGTGAAATTGGAAATACAGAGAAAGAGGTTAAACTATGATAAAAAAAAAGTATGCAATGCATAAGCTAAATTTAGACTAAACACTTGTGAAACTCTTGAGTAAATAGGCTATACCTAAATGAAAAAACTGATTAACCATAGAACTTTGCTCTTGGAAATCTTATATAAGTAATATACAGTAATCTCCATAGGAGTGAAATTCCTGGTATTGTTTATCTATTGCTTTCTTTTCTATTCATTCAATATGCATGTCATTGAACTTGTTATATCATGCCATATATGCATTTGACGCACTGACATATTCATTCATTGTTTCCTTGTCTATGCCACGGCATGCATCATTGCTAATTGTATACACATTATAAGCAAATTTGGCATGGTTCCCTTGTGAGAACCGGCTTACCCAACCTTCTGTGTAACCATCATATTGCTATTTTGACAAAGCATATCAGGTTTAATGTTCTCAATTGTATTTTTCATTCATCAATTAAGGAATTAAAAGGAGTTTCCCAACAATGAGAGACTTAAGTTTTTTATTAACTATTGGCAATATATTACAATTAACAATTTAAATATGATTTCTATACCAATATAAGTTAAAATGTATTTGTAGTTTTCACAACGTTTTTATCATAAGATTTAAAAAATTAAATTACTTGTTTTGTGAATGTTAGAAGTGAGCCATTAACACAAATGTTATTCTTGTAGATATGAATGTTAGCACTGAAATTCTAAGCTATTTAACACTTTGAATTTTTTGAATTGGAGTCTAATTGACTAAGATATAGTCAAATCAAAATCTAGGATTTTAGGAGTAATTAGGATAGGTCCTAAAAGTCATTAAGCAAACTATTGATCAAACAACAAATTTAATACTATCAGGGTGTTCCTAATGTTCTCCTGATCACTTTAAGACCCATATTTGCTATGTTTGGATCACTAGGTACAAAATTATGAGGATTCAAAGTTTTGGTACAAGTAAGAGGATGTCCTACACTAAGTTATCTAGGCATCCTATGAGAAATCTGATACTACCAGAATATTCTTCTCATTTTTTTGATCAAAATGAGATATAACTTGAGTATATTTGGATTTATGATTTAGGAGTTATGAGGGATTTAAGTATCTGGATTTAACTTAATTAATACATGCAGTTTAAATTAAACTAACTTTACTGATTAAATATTTTAAACATAATTAATTCAATTATATTTAAACAGAAAAAAAATTAATTATCATTCAATAACTAATCATAGATGTCAAGTCATATTCAGTTATTTGAATATAACAATCTAATATGATTCTGTAGTTTTGATTAAACTTGAACCGTCAGGTTTTCTTAAGACTAGATTGGATGACAAATAAAATACATAAATAAACATGCATACTTGATAAACATACAAGAATAAATATATATATATACAGTAATCTCCATAGTAGTGAAATTCCTGGTATTGTTTATCTATTGCTTTCTTTTCTATTCATTCAATATACATGTCATTGAACTTGTTATATCATGCCATATATGCATTTGACGCACTGATAGATTCATTCATTGTTTCCTTGTCTATGCCACGGCATGCATCATTGCTACTTGTATACACATTATAAGCAAATTTGGTATGGTTCCCTTGTGAGAACCTGCTTACCCAACCATCATATTGCTATTTTGACACAGCATATCAGGTTTAATGTTCTCAATTGTATTTTTCATTCATCAATTAAGGAATTAAAAGGAGTTTCCCAACAATGAGAGACTTAAGTTTTTTATTAACTATTGGCAATATATTACAATTAACAATTTAAATATGATTTCTATACCAATATAAGTTAAAATGTATTTGTAGTTTTCACAACATTTTTATCATAAGATTTTAAAAATTAAATTACTTGTTTTGTGAATGTTAGAAGTGAACTATTAACACAAATGTTATTCTTGTAGATATGAATGTAAATCTCAAATGAAAACATTTATATAACAATTGCAAATTGAAAAAATAATCATGTAAAGTTATGTTGCTAAAATTTGCAGAACCGGTTAAGAGGGCTTTCATTTTCATAGTGAAGTAGTATATTGTTTCACTGATATTTAATTCATAGGAAAAGCCATATATCTACATTACCATATATATGCCACAGGCCAAAGCTCATGTAAATAAAAATATTTAAAAGAGGCTGTATCTCTGAAAATATACAAATGAGTTTTTTTTTCAATAACAGGCTATAACATAAAACAACAAAATTTTGGTATAGTTTGCTTCGGATTTTTTTAAGCAAGTCAATCCTAACAACGATACAATCAGCATAAAGTAATTGTATGATGTCTTGATTAAAAAAAATAATAAAAACTAGAACATTTTAGGACAAAAAATCATGAAAGGCCACAAAGATAAAAGTGTGTTGGCAGATCTAACTCCAAGGCACTTCCAAGTATTTTCGTTGCAAGACCAATAATAAAAAAATTCATATAAAATTATATTTAAGGGATCACATTATGCACAAACCTCCCACCAAGTATGACATTCAGGGTAACTTTGATGTAGACAACTTTATTCAGGGTAAGCTTATTATATGATTAGCAAACACTATCATGTTAGAGCTAGAAACCTAACTTTTGCAACAAAGCTCTCCTTAAAAATATATATAGGAATTACAATAGTGAATTTCAGCTTCGTAATTGATGAAATTATAAATTTGCAAGAAAAATAAACAATTAAAATAATCAAATTTTATTATGGCATGTAATGTCTTAGCATTCACATAATTTCAAAACATTATGTGCTTCAAATGTTCGCACACACAAACTTACATGCTGCAGATGCAGAGTGTCAAAAAATATATATCTGGTTAATAATTACTTAGATAAGGTGACATTACAAAATTAATGACCAAGAATACTAACACTCAATGATCATATGTGTTCAGAACGGTTCATAATAAATGATATAATGAATTTATAATTGTAAAGGAAACAGAATGACCTATGTATACTAAAAGACTCGAGATGATACTTCAAGAAGAATATATTGAAGTTTTTTAAATAAGCATCATGTAAAATCCACCTTCCTCTTATATGCAGGCGGCATCCACGCAGAAGTAAGAAAATTTTATACTTTACCCATTTCTTGGCGTTCCTTGTTCCATAACGAGTACTTAAAATTGACATTGCTTGCTCCTTTTCATTAATAATGGCTTCGTCCCCTGTTTCTGTCGGCTCTCCAAAACCATTGATAAATCTAGGCTCCAACCTAAGAATCTGCATGCTATCTCAAATTAGCATGCTATCTTGTCATGTAAAACAGACATTTGATCTATATATAAAAAAGATAATTTACCAACAAAACAGCTTGGAAAATCATGTTTAGTGCACAAGTATGAGGATTTATAGAATGGATATTTAAGCAAATGCCTGTTTCCCATTAGCAAAATAATTCAAACAAGAATTTAATGAGCACAGTTGTGGGAAAAAAATAAGTCTTCGTGAATGCTAGAGGTAACTGATTACACCTTTTTTAATATGTCAGTGCAAATGAAAGTTTATGATAAGAACATACCAGCATGAAGAGATTGTGCTGGAGGCATACAAAATGGTAAACGCATACCCACAGAGACACCAACTTTCCAACATTTGAAATATTTACATCGTTTAAATATTGACAGTATGCAACTTATGTTTGTTTAAAACATGATATTTACAGAAATTAAGGAATTACTTCAGAAAACGTTGATTTAAAAAATCAGTCATACACAAACGATACTCCTTGTCAAGCTTGGATTTAAAAAGTCACTGTCATACAAACGATAGTCATTTTCCAGGCAAACAATGGACACAAGCTATAAATTTCTCAACTGATAAACAGCCCTGTTTATCTCAAAGGACATTTCTAAATTTTAAGATAAATAAAATTGCACAAAAAATTCGCTTTTGATCTATTTCTGCCTTTAATTTCAGTTTTTGTTTCAATTTTTATTAAATCAGCACAAAACAAAAGTATGCTGGTTTGTTATCACCCAAAAATAAAAAATAAATATCCTAAAATCTTTAGCCTAGAGGGAGTGATATTAAAAGCGCCCAATTTTGACAGCAATGCCGGTGATTGGGATGCCACGATGCAATCATCATCCTTGCCGATTGTCCTTGTGGAATATCATCATATGGATTGCCTATCTTCAGATGCAATGCTCAGCATCGTAAGAAATAATCATAATCAAACGTTGATGAATCCCTAAACGCAAATGGTAAAAATGTCACAAGAGAATGCTGTTTAGCTCACCTAATTTGAATATGGGACTATTGTTAACTTAAAGCCAGGTTTCCGCAGTAATCTTTCGAATCTTTTTTCATCAAAAAGGAATTGATATTAAAACCTCAATTTTGATGATTGAATCATCATAGTTGGGTGATAATCACCAATGAACCAGTACCCTAAAGCTTCCATATTCCTTGTGATTTGCTTAGCTAATCCCCACAGAGTTTTCACATACTTCACAACTTAGCTTATTTTATAAAACTTAAGATTAAATTGTTTCTACTTATATAACTTGCCTTATTTTAATTAAACAAATTAACAATTAACATAACAAATTCAATCATAAATTAAATAATTAGCATAATCAATTAAGCTAAATACTTAACATAATAAAACCTATTTAATGTAATAATAGTAATTTCTTAATTAGCACAATTTATGTAATCAATTAACACAATTAATTAAGGTAACCTATTAAATGATGCAATCAATGCAACTGTTAGGTAATTGATTAATAGTTACATAATGAACAATATAATGTAACTTGTTAAAAAATTTATTAGTTAGCAAAACTAAATAAAGTATGGAAAAAATTTAATGATTAATTAATTAACAATTAATGTACCTTCTAAAATTATATTGATTAAAATTTATTAGATTTTAATACAACCTAGTAAATTGTTTTATTAAATAATATTGATTAAATTATCAGAACAAATTTTATTCTTATGATTAATAAATCAACTAACTGATTAATAAAATGTTATTAGTATAATTATAGATTTAATATAAACAACTGTAATTGATTAAAAACTAAAGTGATTAACTAATTAATGTAGCTAATAAACTTCATTTTTAGTACAATTAATAAATTAATGTAATTAATAGCTTAATTCAATATTAACTAATTATAAAATATAATTAATTAATAAATTTAGGAATATCATCAAGTAATTAGCATATAAAAAATTGCTACAATTAATTAATTTAGTATAAATAAGATAAAAATAAAATAAAATTAATTATTAACACATTCATTTATTTTAAATCAATTAATTTTAAAACAATTAACTAGAAAAATAATAATTGTTTGATTTAGTATGATTTAACTATTAATATGTTGACTTTAAAATAGTTATATGATATATTAATTAAAATTATTATTAAGAAGTTAGATTAAACAAGCTAACTTTTAACCTTAAGAGAAAGTTAAAAAAATTGTTGTTAAGTTTGAATGACCAATTTCAATTTCACCCGGCTTAAGTCAATATATACCACATATAGCTTTGCCACTTAACTTGTTTAAACTTAACTTATCACTTCTAATCCACAGCCAAAGTAAGCATGTGCCAAATAATCCCTTAACTTGAGCTTAAGCATGAAAAACCACCAAGCATGCTTTCGATCCTCCTAAGGTTAATTCCCCCATAAGCATGGCCAACCCTCTTAAACCTTTAATCAATACCTAAGCTAAGCACCCCAATTACTCTCTTACCTCTACTTTTATATTTTGTTTCCTCCATAACTCTTATAGTGTGCAGAATTTTGTGGGTTCCTTCCAAGTGTCTTCTTCTCCACAACCAGTAAGTTCTTTTTCCTTAGACCTAATCAATTGCCCTCATATGTAGCTGCTCGAGGAAGGCATTTAAGGTTTCTATTGTATGTCATGTCAACATATGAAGCACTCAGTTTTTTTTTCTTTTATTAAGTGGCGCTCCTAAACTGTTCATTCCACTTTTTTCAAACTTAGATCTATGCACATGAAGGATTTTATCTTTTGCCTTCTTGCAAAAAAAGAAGCTAAACAAAATTTAGTTAAAATTTTATTGATACAAATGAATTAAAAGAGATAAATATTGTTTACAATTTAGTAATGCAAATTCCAGCAAAGGCTTATATGTTGCCAGAAGAAAGGGCTAAACGTCCACTTAAGAATGTGATTAGTTGTCTCATGCCTAATAGTCTCTGTATTCAATTAGTTGTCAGCAGATCGTGTGGCTTTAACCCCCACCAGCCTCCCCTCTCTGCACTTTCAATATTATTTTCTTTCCTTTGATCAATGATGCATTTGTGTTGGAAACCTTTAGGAGCTCTTTGTCATTGATGTTGAAGTTAGGATGTAATACTTTGTTTTCCTTCAATCTTTTTTTTCTTCCCTTTTTTTTTAAATTTGGTGGTGTCATCACTCAATTAAAATTACGCCCGCTTGTAGTAAAAAGTGCGACTGTCTTTTGCTAGAATTTTTTCATCAAGCAAATCAGAGGTTCTTTGTATAATGCTGAACTTTTCTAGAGATAAGCATAAAGGCCTTGTTTTTGGTCCATCTTAGAAGCTACTGCCTTAATTTTTCACTGGATATGTTTACAAAGATATTAAATTATTGACGCTTCTGGTATTATCTATGTATTAATTTTTCACTGGATATGTTTACAAAGATATTAAACTATTAACGCTTCTGGTATTATCTATGTATTAAATACCCCTGAACCAAATATAGTATGTTATCTGAATTACACTGATATCTGAATAGCATGCTATATGAATAACATGATATCTTAATAATTTTTCACATAACATCAAACCAAACTGGCCCTTACTCTTTTGTGTGTGAATTTTTTCTTTCTTGCAACCAACGTTTTAAAAAACAAAATGCCATGCAGCGACACCAAATGGGCTTTAAATATCTAGATACCAACCTCGAAGCAGCAAGTGAGACTCACCAAGACATACATGCGCTGCCCTTTAAAAGGTAAAGCATGACATCGGAAGAAGAGTATTAAAACAGAAATATAAGGGAACACAATTCTGAGAAGCATCAAAAACCTTGTTTGCAGCAATAGGCACAATCTTCAGAGTCTGAGTTTCCTTGTCAAGAACACCGAGGGCGTAAGTGGAGAACTGCGGCATGGCTGCCTCGCCGGTATAGCTCTTGCCAACAAACTCTACGTTGCAGTTGCTCGGACGTACCACTAGATCAAGGCGATTGGGCTTATTCTTGTTCCTAAATACCTTAACGTCAGGATTAGCGCCTGCGGCGACTGGATCGTAGCCTGACGGAAAATAGCCAACGATGGGAGCCATTCGATCCCCTGTCTCCGAAAAGGCTTCCATCTCCAGTTTCATCTTCTTCCTCCTTTTCCTTTCTCGTCCGCTAACTGAAGGCGTGACCTCCTCTGCCATTGCAATTGATGTGCTAGTTAGGGTTTTGGAGGTTAAAGATCAGGAAACCGATGAGAACAAAAAGAATTGGAGGATAGAAGAAGGGAAGTGGGATCCAAGGGTGCGTTCTGTGCTGATTGAGCCGCTAGGGCTCTTGTGGTAAATTGGATTCTTAAAACCCAGTATCAAATTCACCGTCAAACCTTTTCCATTTCACGGGAAAATTCAAATTTATTTTTTAATTATTTATACAATTATTGTTTTTTCATTTCATATTTCTTTTGATTAAATTTCAACAGAATAAAATTATTTTAAATTCTTACACACAAATATATATAATATCATGTTTTCTTAACAAAATTGATTGCTAAAATTTTCAATAATAGGAGCAATTTTCATTTATGTACAAATTATAAAGAATTTTATAAGGGTGATTGAACACAAATAAATGAAGACGGAACAATAGAGTTTCAAATAATCAATATGTTTAAACAAGGTAGAATAATTATAGGGAGAAAAAAAATCTCGATTTGACTATATCAATTTCAGTAAGGCATAAGAGTTTATAGAGCTTTGATGAGGACAAGGGTTGATATTGCTTACAATTGAAGTTTAAGATATGTATTATGAAATAGTTCAATATGTTTGAACACAGAATAGCTCATCAAATAATTTTCTCATTTCAATCAAACCGCACAAAGATATCTCTAATTTAATAATGAATATTTTATTGCACATATTGATGTGAAAGTGTCATGGTGCATGGTGTTTATGAATGATATTTTTTCTTATTTATGAAACTAGAGTGGGCTTAATCTAAAACTCGAGTTATGAGAATTATCCTATAATTTAAAATTTTCTTCTAAATGGATTCAAAAGAAAACATAAGGAGTGCAACATTTAAGTATAGAGATATTATATTATCAATTATATGATAATCAAAAATCATGTCATCAAAAATCTTGGTTCTAGCATGCAAAAAAGAGCTTGATAGATTAAAAGGATATTGGGATAAAGGATAAAATGGATGAACATTTCTATGAAATTGTCTCAAAGGAAAATTTAATAGAACAATTACAAACCAATAAAAGTTTTATGGGCAAAATTTTGACTTGTAAAGTAAACCCATAATAAAAAAAAGTGCAATGGAGATGAGAATGCTAAGTTGAATTAGTGTATTCATAATAGAACAAGTATCATCAAGTGTAGAAAGCTCAAAAATACTTGTCATAAATGGTTTGAGTATATATATTGTAGATCATTAGATACTATAGTTTAGAAACTTGAGTCAATGAATAAAGATGAGAAAGAGGAGAACTAATAAAGATACAAGAAACTATTTAAAAATGAACACATATTTGACAATATAAATTTGATCCCGATTGAGTTATAGTACTAACTTTTTTTTTATTTGTGAATGATAAGATTTAAACCAAATCATGAGCCTCTGAGCTACAAAATTATTCCCGATATATACTATTGGCCTATATATATATACTACAGCCGTACATTCGTGAGAAACTATTATTTTATGGAGTACAATAAAGAAAGATAATTGAGCAACTAACCCCACTTATTCAAACTAAAGTTTAGCAGTATTGTTGTTTGTATGCAGTAGGTATTATAAAGTAAATCCAAATATTTTAAAATTTAAAAGCAAACTCAAATTTAATGATGAGTTATTTATAATAAGAAAAAAAGCACATCTATTTATAATGGTGAAATTATTATAAACCAATCAACTGTAAACACCCATTGTAATTTTCACACAACTCACACCAACAATGACTTGTTAATAAATGCTAGTTCTGTAGTGCAAACATTGGGGGGAGCAAAGTTCACAAACCACCACACCAACATTCAAAGAAAGCCAACCTAAAAACATATACAAAGTCCCCAACAATCAAAGATTCAAAACCATAAATAAGCTCATGAAGTCTTGTTGTTAGGGGAACCTTCGCTCCTTTTCAAGTATGTCGGCGGAGGCTCTGTGACATCTCCGGTTGCGTGCTCTCCGTCCGAATTCCTCAGGTTGTCGGCCCCGTCAACGACCGAAATTTCGGCGGCCTCGCCAACATCCGGCTTGCCTCCTTGCCCGTCCATTGAGCTGCTCGCCAGGCCGCTTCCTCTAAAGGACTCAATCATGGATGAACCGGGCATGAGATCACCGACGCTAGAGCCATGAGAAGAACTCGGAGCATGATGATGAAGGGATGACTGCATGCCATTGGTGACCCCACCAGGTCTTATGCCCATATGACCTGCGAATGGCATCAATGGAGACTGGTGCTGCATGAGCGGCCTCGGAGGGAAAATCAGGCCCTGATGCATAAAAGGCCCTCCTCCAAGCTGCATTGCCTGGTGTGGAACTACCTGCCCAAGTCAGAAATTTTAGGCCCTCATTCAATGCAGTTCTACAAAAGGTTTATTTAGTTATATGAATTTGCAAGATTCTCATTTTTTTGAATGCAGATAGAAACAATATGATTTACGAAGTCATCATATCCACAAAAATTTCTCAAAAGTGATGATTTCAATTTCACATTTAGAAGGAGTAAAAGGGCAGCCGAGTGCACAAAGGCAGTTTCAGCGACTGATCAAATGGTGACGGCCTTTGTTCTGTGCCAACGCTCCACTCACACAATTAGAATGATGAAAAAAAACATTGCCCACTTATTCAATTTAATGAAACTTGCTTTTATGGATTATCTAACACTAATAATGATTGCGAATGAGCTTCATGGAGTCATGGTTGTAGCAATGCGAAATATTAAACGTCTTGGGTGTAGCAATTAGTTAAATAACAACTGCAAATGAGCTTCATGGAGCTTTTGGAATGTTTCAAAGGAGTTGACTAAGAAATATATAAACAGAAAATGTTATTTACTGGCGAAGATCTAAACAAACATGTTGAAGAGTAGTAACAAAATTTATTTTATATTCAAGACAATTTTGGTAACGATTTATGAATAAAGAACAAACTTAGGGTTTTCTTAAGTTTATAATTTTATGATTCTCAAAATATTATTTAAAAAAGAAATTATATAAAAATAATATTGTAAATTTAAATTGATTGTTTTCCTATTAAAATGATTAATTGTAAACTTAAATTGATATATGAATATTGTAAATTTAAATTGACTGTTTTCCTATTAAAATGATTAATTGTATTACTAAGAATAAAAAGAGAAAGCTTAACAACAAAATATCAATTATTGACTCTCAAATTGAAGAAAATAAGTTGAAAAAAATGATATATCAAAGTTAAAGTTCAAGACAAAATGGTAGAATTTTAAATGAAAATAATGATATATAAAGAGTGAAATTTAAAGTTTGGACAGCGACATTGCGGGATAAGCAATTCTTATGTGGCAAATGGATATCATATGTATCCAACAAGTAGTTAAAGATATTCTTGAAAAATAAAAAAGAAAATCCCCTAAAATGCTAGATCATAAAAATAAGATGGAAAAAATTATGATGTCGCAAAAATTTACTTGTTGGGTTATCTAGGACCAATGAAAACATTTCGCATTTTTTCTTATAAGCAGACCCAAGCAAGTGTATTACATCAATTCTCTTTTTACATAAGTGTGTGGTGTATTCCAATCATTTAACTATAGCTAAATCCACACAAGATATTGAAGAAAAAGTTAAAGCCAAAAAATTTATTATCCAAGTAATTTAATTCAACAAAAATAAAAATTGATCACATGAATTTGATTATCGTGTTAAAATTGTGACTTTTAGCAGTGCATAAAAATTATATATTGTAAAGAAGTATGTATATAAGCTAGCTAAATTAAGATATAATAAAATAAATATTCAATTAAAAATGAAATGTAATATGGATGTTGATAAAAAACATTTTTCAAGAATAAGAAAATTTAATATAGATGGATTATTATTTTGATAAGCTTTTCACAGGTTATAAAAATAGGTAACATGAGCTAATTGAATTTTAAATATAATATTAATTGATCTTTCATTCAACAATGAGTAAAATAAGGGGTTTGGATTGCTTTAAAGAAAATAAAAAGAGAAGTTATATTGATGTGTGAAACTTTAAGGAGCTTTGTTACTCACTATTTAATACAACTTTTAAGGCTAACTAGAAGATGGGCATGATACTTTATTTCAAGAGTACAAGCAATTTTCATGTATGTACAAATAATAAAAAGCTTAAATTAATGAGTCATACTTTAAGACTTTATGAAAGTGATTGAATACAAATAAAGATGGAATATTAGTGTTTCAAATAATTAATAGGTTTAAACCAGATAGATTTATCAGAGTTCAGACATTTGATAAAAGGTTTAATGAAAAATCTGATGAAAAATTTTTAAGTGAAAAAATCTTCATTTGATTACATCAATTTAAAAAGGCAAATGATAAAATACCAAGAGTTTTTTAGAGAGTATTAAAGAGGACAAGGGTTAATATTGCTTAAAATTGAAGTTATTAAGGATATGTATAGTTACATATATTTAAACACAAAATGGCATGTCAAACAGTTTTCTCATTTCAATAAATTGCAACAAAGATGTCTACAATTTAATTATGAATTTTTTTACTGAACACAATGAAGAGAAAGTGGCATGGTGCATATTGCTTACAAATGATATTCTTCCTTTTGATGAAACTAGAGTGGGCACAACGTGAACTCAAGTTATGAAACTTTATATAGGAATTTAAAATTTTCATCTTAGAGGATCCAAAAGAAAACATAAGAAGTGCAGCATTTAAGCGTAGCTAATATTATAATATCAAGTAGATGATAATTGAAAATCATGTTATCAAAAAAAGTAGAAGGTTCAAAATCTTGGTTCTAGTGTGCAAAATTATGCAAAAAGAGTGATAAGAGTAAAATGAGCTTGGCATAATGGATAAAACGGAAATGCAATTTTAAGATTGTCTCAAAAGAAAATTTAATAATATAGTTACAAAACAATAAATGTTAGTTACTTGAACAAAATGTTGATTTGTAAGAGCATAGCTATAATAATAAAAAGAGCTATGGAGATGAGAATGTTAAGTTGAATGAGTGCATTCATAACAAGGCTAAAGAATTATTAAGAGTAGAAAACTCAAAAAAGTTATCTTATAAGTTTGAATATATTAAGTGCAAATCATTAGATACCATAGTTTAAGAAGTTGAGTCGATAAATAATCCCACATGTAAAAAGAGAAAAAGAAAAACTGCTAAAAGATACAAGAAGAACTATTTAACAATGATCTCACATATTTGAAACTTGAGGGACTATTATTTGATCGAGTACAATAAGTAAAGAGAATGGATGCAGCTAACCCCTCTTATTGAGACAGGTTTATGAGTATTGTTGCTTGCATGCGGTAGGTACTACAAAGTAAATTCATATTTTTAAGATTAAAATGCAAACTTAACTACAATGATGAGTTATTTATAATAAAAATAAAGATTCATTATCATAGAGTGTCACAACTAATTTGGCAATTTGAATTTAATGTATTAAAACTTATGTCAAATTCTAAAATTTAAATCATATTCAAATTTTACATAAAGCATAAAATAATTAATTGATTCTAATGCTTTCTATCTAAAAAAATTATAATTCATTTTTAGTTTTTTAATTTGCAATACATTTTCAATTTTATAAAAAATAAGATGAGAAATTTGTGTGAGGAGTATTCTCATTATAGTGTAAAGTTCCATTTTGTTTTTACTAAATTATTAAAGTTATAAATGCAATGAAACAAAAAATGATTCAACTTAGAGACATTATAAGAAACTGAGAAAATTAATATATTATATATTTAGAAGAAATTTGGTTGTAGCTTACGTTGATTTAACATACGTGTTGATAGCCTTTTTAAAAAGATAGGATTAGCTTTAATAGCTTATCGTGAGACCCACTATAATCCTTTAAAACAATCCATCAGTGGTTTGAATTAAACTCAGCTTATGGAAAGCTTAAATTGAGCTTAGCATTTAAACTAGTAAGAAATTAGATGTAACACTGAAATAATTATTGCGAGTAATTAATCAGTTTATAGTCCTCATAATTAGTTAATATATGCCGATAATTAATTAATTAACAGCTACCACGTAATTACTAACATTGGTAGTTCAGTACTTAATTACTACGAAAATTATATAATTAATCAATACTGACAATTGATTAAATCGTAATAAATTAATTATTTAATTATAATTTAAATAAAAATTATTTAATTAAATAATTTATATATAAGATATGTAATTAATCAATGTTGTTAATTAAATTGTATTCACTTGTAATCCATTAATTGCAATTGTACTATAAATTGATAATTGATTAATTAATATGTAAAACATTTGCAGTCACATCTAATAATTACAAGGAAAATAATACGGTTGCCAAGGGAGGGACCAAAATGTGTGCCGGAATACTGTCAGGCCCCCAAATTGCACCCAATTCACGCGCAAAAAATGCATCACAACCATCCAAGAATTTTTTTTTTCTGGGGTGCTATAGTGACAGGCGTGGTGGTACCTACGTTGGACATTGTAACAGCCCCCTAATTATAATTAATTACTACTACAATTTTATAAATACACTAATGAATACTAATAATTATATAATTAATATATTAATTAATTATAAACAATTAATTTAATTAATAAAAATAATTATATTTATTAAATAACAATTATAATTATTTCTCAATAATATTAACTATTTAATCCTATAAATTAACTTTTAATAGTAAATATAAACTTTATATATTAAAGCATATCATTATAATATCAATTAAACTCTAATCTTTCTTTAATAGCCAAATTAGTAATCAAGTTTAACAAGCTTATCAAGCTTAAATTAACTTAAGCCAAACTAAGCATAAACAAAACAACTCCTTAATTAAAAATATAAAATTATACCTTACCACATAAATATTTACAATTTATATATTCAATGATCAAATTTTGGCATGGTGTAGCAATCCAATAGTTAGAGCTCTTGGAATTGTGCTGAAGGACGGAAGCTCAAATCCTACTTATCGTATTTTTGTCTCTAACAGAGACTCGTCTTCTTTCAAAAAATTTTGATAGTTAATAAACTACATATAAACATACCCCATATATGAAATCTCACCCCTAATTAATGATTAGAAGAACCTAAGTGCTAGTTTTGATGGGTTTAGAATGATCAAAGTCTTACATTACTAAATATAAAATTTTAAAGTTAGATATGTAAATAAAGATTATTTCAATGATGTGCATAAAATTTCCTCTAAACTTTTTAGGTTTCGTGATTCACAGCTTAATATAATGCAGTTACTTAAATTTGCGTTAAATATTGCCGGAAAAGCTGCTATGCCCTTAACATGATGGTAGGACCTTTCTGTCATGAAAAATTACACAAGAGTACATATGTAAACAATGAACTAGAAAAAACCTGGGGACGAACTGAAGGAGTTGGAGGTTGTGCATCAGCTATTGCAGCAAGATAAAGCAGATTCTTTTGGAGTTGGGATTGGTACCTGGCCAATTAATTCAACAATCAAAGCCTATTATTTTATTTAAAACCAAGTAAGAAAAAATAGAAACAAACGGTTGGTAACTAAATGATAGACGAGGAGCATTAATCTACACAAATGAACAAGTAAAAATGAGGAAAAATGTAAATTTTGAAATATCAGGATCCAAATTTGTTTAAGATGGGTTTTTATTATTGAATTAGTTTCCAGATTTTATTGAGATTATAGACAATTATTGCACGATCTAAAACATAATTCATTGAATAAAAAGTATTCAGGATAAAAGTTAGGTGGTATTCTGCAAATATTTCCTAAAAATAATGCCAACAGTAACAAAATTCAGACAAATATGTAGAATAATGCAAAATAATACTTAACATACGGGACAACATAGCATTCAGGTGTGAGATGCTTCAAATTCCATTACGTTGTTAATGAGGCTTCCAACACTTATCCTGAGCAAACCCAAAGTGGTGACAAATTTAACGAAACAACGATTTCCAGATTGGTTTCTACTATTAATGAGGGTTACTTGAACCTCTTTGAAACTCTGGAATAAATATTTAAATGCCACACTAAATTGAACCGTTTTCTAAAACTAATACCTCCAAGTTTCAATGACTGTATTTGAGCTAGCAATCTCAATTTTCTTACCGTCAATCCGTTAGACACTTCTTAGTTTCTTATGAAAGATGATGGAAATCTGAATTTTTATTCTTCTTGCAAGTAAATAAGTAATAATACGAGTTATTTATTGAAAGTACCACTAGCAACACAACTTAAGATTTCCCAGGGAAACCTACCATTGTAGGTACATTCATCAATCCCTAGTCAACGCCTCCAAGACCTAAATGTGAATAAGAAGACGATAACTTACACCTGCACAGCTGTAAGCAATTTGCAATTGCCTTTAGACCACCAAACAATAGCAGTTAATGCTACATTGTTGTAATGTTTAGTTCACAGGTAACTCAATCTTTATGATGCATAACGTGCCTGCAATCACATTACTAAAGCCAAGTATCAATTTAAGAGCAAATCGAGATTCAGTCTTAAATACCATTTGCAAGAAATTATTGATGAAATTAAATGTCAATATAAGGGCAAATTTAGTACAAGACTTGCAAAAGTTAAACTCTCATCAGAAGACTGGCTAATGAATAGAAAAGTAATTAAAATATTTGAAATGGAATCTAGCTATATGCGTCCTCAGATTAATTAATACAATTCAAATAATAAGATTTAGAATATTCTGCTGTACAAAAAAATTCCATCAAAATTTATTTATTAATATACCTAACACCCATTTTTTTAAGTTTTATGAAATTATCATATGCATTGTTATCATTATGCAAAGATTCTATATATATATATATATATATATATATATATATATACACGTGTATGTGTGTGCATATCCTATATCAACTACTGCAATGGAAGAGAGAGCCTCAACCAATTAACAAAGTGGATGAGATACAATATGAGTTCTAAAATATTAAAATTTGGATGCTTAATATGTAAATATTCAAGATTTAGGCACGGAAGTGTAACTATCTCTCAACTATTCAATTTTTTGTAAATAATATATTGTAATAATTTAACTCGATCATGGTTTGACATAAAGAATTGTTGAGATAAAGTTATTAACAATGTACAATATGCTCAGATAAATAAATATAGGGGTTATTTAGCATGAGAAATATATGAGAAATTTGAGTATAAAATAACTTAGATTATAGTATAATTATATTATTTTATGGTAATTTTATAGAAAATATAATATTTTTCTATTTGAAATGAAGTAATGTATGAGTGTGGTATTTTAAGTAAACTATGGGGTAAAATTACCCCCCAATTTTTTTTTTTTGAAATTTTTTAGGATTTCGCTCGCACGAAACGAATGAACGAAATCGTTCAAACGATTCATTCTGTCGAATCGATTTGAAATTTTTTAGTATTCCTTCGAACGAAACAAATGAACGAATTGTTCGTTTGAATGAAAAGAACGAAAGAATGATTCGTTCGAACGATTCGAATCGATTGACAAGGCCAACGTAGGTTCAACCATTAGTCCAGAGAGACGATGACAGCCAGCCCAAAGAGGTGATGATCGCCATTGATAACTAGCAAAGCCAGCCTCTGCAAATAAGTTTTTTTTTGCTAGGTCCAGCAGCTGACCATTGGTTGGTAATGAGTAGTTGTTGTCAATTGAAGAGAGCCAACTAAGCGATAACAAGGTCGGCGAGAGCACCAGTAAGGGCATTATAAATGCATACAAATCAATTTATTTTTTTATAATATCATATGCATACATAAATTTTTCCATTCGGTGTGGCATAAAACTTTACACCTTTATAAGTTTTGGGCGATTTAATGTAGTAAAATTTTACTTCCAAATTACTATAAACCAAACATCAAAATTTTAACTTTACATGTGAATTAATACTTTGCACCCAAAATATAAAAAAACAAATAGCCCCTAAATTAGTTGCAATTTGCACAAAATTGATGAGTATAAGAAATTCAAAAAAATCAGATTTGGAATTAATTTTTCAAAAGCAATCGCTTATATAATTGCATAAAAATCTATGATATATAATTATAATACTTAATTTTAAGACATTAGATCATATGTTTAATTTATAAAGACAACGAAAAAATAGGATTTCCCCACATTTTGCTCCACATTGCTCAAGCTTTACTAATATATTTGGGTATTTAGAAAGTGAAGGAGGTAATTGTCATTAAAGAGTAAAATAGATAATTCATTAAATCCTTATTATAAATATATGTTGGGATTTCTTGACTTAGCTTGGAGTTTCTAATTTGGCATCCCTAATGTGAAAGCCCTACTACAGATGTTCTTGAATGGAGTGTTGTTAACCATTTTGATGAAGCTCCAATAAAAAATAGTTACAACTAAGAATTTAGCAGATTCCACATGCTAAAACTATATTGACCAAATCAGGTTGTTCTGTTCGTTCAAGCACAGCATAAAACAAAGATGCCATGAAGACATAGAATTCCAACACAACTCTAATTTGTTCAGGGACATCATTAAATAAAGCATTCTCAGTTATTTAACACAATGAATGGTTAGTATTTTTATTGCAATGAGCTATTTCTTCTCAAACGTTCGAAAACAACTTTAAAATTCAATAGTGAATCATTTGTTTTCATCGTGCATAATCGAATAAAAGCCTCTCCCTAAATTAATGATTTCTTCTCATAGCCTTTTTTGATCTTCCTCTTTAACAAGAGAACTTTAAATACTCATTTTTTCTAATAAGAGCATCAACGGTCTATATTTTTTAAGCCTTAACCATCTAAGACACAATTCTCTAACCTTATCCACTATTGAAGCCACTCAAATATGTCATTATATCCTTTCAAGTATACCCACTCATCCACCGTAGCATCATCTTTGTATCACTTTTGTTATCGATACATCTCTTTTTTGTTGACCAACAAACAGCCCCTAAAGTGAATTAATAAAAAAAGTCAAATCATATGTAAATGTAATATATATCTAGTGTTTAAAATAAGTATGACTTTGAAAAATTGGAATGTGCATCATTTTCAGTTACTTACTGAGCACATTCGGCAAGTTTGCCCAAGTTTTGATTATCCAAAATAGCCAAAATCAGCTGCTTGTTTTCATCCAAGTACTGCACCGATGGAAAAAACAAAACTTAAAGCTACATTCAAAAAAATAATAACAAATTAACAATGAATAATGTAAAATAGGATAATGATACAGTGGTATACATCATATGCATAGATATGCATGACTGCATGTATAGAAATATGCCTAGATAACACACATTAACATAAAAATAAATGCACCCAGTTGTTCATGCATAGGAACATGTCAAGGAGCAAAAAAAATAAAGTACATATGTATTGCATGCATACTAAAAAAAAAAATTGCAAAAAAAAATAGTGATGCCTCATACAAGTATGGCAATGTCACAAAAAAGCAATACCGGATTCTCAGGATATTACCAATATTACGCAATTTATCAAAGTACTATTCACACTAAATTAAGTATTATTTACAAATACACAGTTCAAATAAATATGACCAGCAAGGTTACAGTTTCAAGTATCCAGCACGAATTAAACAATAAGATGCCTCGTATAGTTTTCAACACAGATATTTGAAGCCAGAAAATTCAATATATGATATAAATACTCCAAAACGCCATCCCCTCCGACACCTATAGACTGAAGCTTCTTGCTGCAAAGCATATTGAATTTAAAAATATCATTAGTTTCCCTTCTCTGACCTAAAACCCTTAATGAATAAGAGCTATAAAATGGTTTCGACAAAGAAATTCTAATTTAAGAATGATTTAATTAAATTAGCAGTTTCTAAGAAAATATATAATTGAGTGCATATAACTGTCTTTCCATTAACACACAATTTTTAATCCTTTCAAGCTCATTGACAAAAGTTAATTTTCAAGAATCTGAGGTCCGCTGAGAGGAATGTGCGTGGAAAATATTCTCATGCTTCCAAAGGTATAGTAGCATTTTCTTCACCCTCTCACATTTTTCAATGAAGTATCACAGTGCAATATTCAAAGTAATAGCACATTTACATGGCACAAATGTCAAATATTTACTAGATATTTGAATTATTAAATCTTACAATATTTATGGTTGAAAGTTGAATAAGTGATCATATAAAACTAGCAAATACCAATTATCCTATTCCCAAAATAAAAAAAATAAAAATTCGCAATCAAGCTAAATTCTCAAATAAATGAAAAGAACTAGGATTTAAAACAATAATAACATGACAAAATAAATACCTCACTGTAAAGTACCTGCTCAACAATCCCACATACTTGTTTCTTGATTAATATTGCTCATGTAGGCACCTTTGCCATTAGCATCAAATTTCACACTTCCAACATTAGCTAGAGTAGATGTTGCCTTTTTCATTTGGTGCACTCCCTCTCTTGCAACAATGCTATTATCTGGTCTAAGCTTTAACTCTTAGCATTCAAGGAACCCTTCAATCATTGTTCTTAATTTTGAAATCAAATGCTTGCAATTTTATTGTCACAACCACCGGCCAAGAAATAAAGGTCAAGCGGAAACATAAATTTCACTCTTTCAATCTTCTTATTAAATAAACCTAATAATTTCCCAAAACACAAGAACATTCAATAAATATTTCATGAATAAAATGTCATATAAAATTGGATAAGGATTAAACATGTATACTTGCTGAGCGGAATTCAATTGCAGTGGCACGTTTCGTCAACTTGATATTTCTCCATAAGCCCTAAAACCTAAAAGATATTAGGTGACGTGGGTAAGTTGCATTGTAAATCTGTAGGTATACGTTCTAAATCAAAGTAATGTCAAGGGAAAGAAACACAATCTTCATTATGTCCTTACATTTACATTTTAGCATTTTGAAATATTGTAAGCTAAAATTCACATATAAATTTAATCATACAAATTAAATTCTTTTAACAAGAGTGCAACATGAAGTTTAAATGGGTGAATCATATAATAAAATTAGAATAAAAATCTGAAGTTAAGAAGCTTATTTATGTGCTTGAGTGAATCTTACAAAAATTATTTTGCATATCAAAAAAATATTACAAAATTATTTTGGTGTGGAACTTATTTGCTTATTGGGTCAACACTACCCATCTCCCTACAATGATGGTTAAAATATTAAATTAAAAATGTGCCGGCTTCTTATTTGAGGGTTCTTCATAGAAAAAGCTGTCTTATAGCTTGTGCAAAACGGCTACTTTGAAAGAATATGGAGACATTGGTCTTATTAACATTAGTGCACTTTTAAAGCTTGCAAGTTAGCAGCTTACTCTAGACTGGTTGCTACATCTTCCTTATTGTTTACATGGTGGAATGCTCGTGATGGCAAACTATGTAACCCTCCCTCTGGAGGTCTCTCTAAATTCCTTACTAGAAAGTCCCAGTAGTCATTGAAGATGCATCCCATATCCTAATCTCCTCTTGATTGGGATAATTTCCCAATCCATTTGGCTAGAAAGGAATAGAAAGATTTTCAATAATTACTACACCTGTGCTGCTACTGTGATGGCCCAAATATTATAAAAATTGTTGATTCGAATACTACAGTAACTTGGCTTGCAACCACATAGCTTGTGGCTCCTTCTTCGGCCAAGAAATCTATGCCACTGAGCCTGCATTCCAGAATTTATGTTTGTGTTGTTGCAATGGAAACAAGTTTTCATTATGATACTCCAACTGGTGAATCTTCATGAGAGGAATACCCTAGAGCCTAGATGGTGGTGCTCTGTGCCATGGGATTGA
This sequence comes from Gastrodia elata, assembly GCA_016760335.1. NCBI lineage: Eukaryota > Viridiplantae > Streptophyta > Magnoliopsida > Asparagales > Orchidaceae > Gastrodia > Gastrodia elata. Next base: position 78,190,523 of record CM028670.1, on the reverse strand, counting down.
AAAAATGCTTCGCCAACCAGTGAACTCCACCAGAGCAGATGTGATTGAGCATCTCAATCATGAATGGAGACTTTCTTTCTACCTATTGCTACCCAATTCCATTACTCTGCTAACAATTGCATCAGTTTAAGTGAAGTGGATGCGGCTATTTTGTGATCCTGCTGCTGCACAATTCCAAATCTCTGCAGCCCACAAGTTTTCTAACTAGAGGTGAAACTATTGCGACTATGTATTGCAAAAAGAATTGATACCATCAAATTTGATCACCTTCTGAGAGCCAATTGCTACTATTGGCTGGCCTTAGATGTGAACATCGACTTGAAGGGCTTTGTATTTCCGTTATCTTGATGATTTTGTACACGTTGTTTGTTTGTTGTTTCCTTCAAAATTTTAATAGCTCTATTTTCTTTCTTTGATATATTTAGAACCGCAGTCCCTTCTGAGTATCCTAACTTTGCTTTGAATGTTTCTATTATTCTTGGAATGAAAAAGGGCAAGTTCTTTAACAAAAAAAAAAAAAAGAATCCTGCACATTGCTTATGATTCACACACATTTAGTAGCTTATTAAAATTAAACCTCAAATTAATTTTGAGGTAAGTCAATTTAGAATGTATTGTGATAGAGTGCAATCACTCGCTAAATTTTTTCACGTACAAGGCTGACTACAATAGCACAAATGTAGATAGAATCACCCTCATCCTGCACATTACTCTCACTAGGGACAATACCAACCTAATTCTCCTTGTATAGATCTCACATATAATACTACAAGTCAATCCAAAATCAATTGTCATTCAACTCTTCATGATAGTTCATTTCACTTTATGTCACAATAAATTTTATTATACATCTCCAAAACACTAATATAAATGTAAATCATTAATTAAAATAAAAGCATAATTCAACATTGCAAGCATTCACATTTAACAAATTGCACTATTTCATATGTTTCATTCAAATTCTCGAATGATTTCATGATCATTTAAGGCAATCACCTAGATGACAGTTCAATCAATTTTACATATTTCAAAATTGTCAAACAATCAATGTATTATTCAAACAATTTTTATTTTCTCCTAGACCTCAAGATATAAAGATCAAAATTGTTTAAACCATCTGACCAGCGTATGCTCAATCAATCCCAAGTGTTAGAAACAGAAATTTAATAACATAAGAAATCCTTAGCTCATAGAATATATGAGATGTTCTTGTTAGAAATAACATTATTAACAGTCATTTTACAAAAATCAATTCTTGCATACTTAAACATTCAAATACATAGTTCAAAATTAATTATTAATCAATGTCATTGATTAATTAATGTAAGTATTTAGCTAACTTGTTTAATTAATGCACTTAACTTAATCAATTAATTAATGTACTTAGATATTAATTAATTATTAATTAACTATATTTAACTATTAATATATTATTGTATATTATTAGCAAAACCATAATCATGAACTAAACTACTTTATTCATTAAGTTTAACTTAGCATAATCCAGCTTAATCTAATCTTCAACTAAATAGCATAACATCTTAACTTAGCTAATCCCTAATCCTTTTAATCCCAAAGCCCTGAAATGAAAGACCCTGCTTGGATTTAATTCAAATTTCAAAATATCTAATCTAAATGTGATTATGAATAAAAATAAACCTTGGAAATTTTTTCTTAAATTCCAAAATTATTCATGTGAATGCAAAACTTAATCTTATACATAAATACTAACATCCATATATAACAAAAAACTATTATGTAAACACAAGCAATAATCTTGGAAGAAAAAATTCATACCTTAAGTGTCTACTCTTGCGCTCACAACGATTAGAACATGAGATCAATAGTAAAACAATGCACCAAACAATTTCCTTTCCCCCTTTATTCCCTCTTCTTCATAGGTTGTGGATTTGGAGCTTATAAAATCTGAGGGACGGTTTGGGAAAGCCATAGTCAACCCCAACATGCTAAGCTTTAACTAATTTCAAAAACATAGTCTCCATCATCATCTCCAAAAATAGGACATGTCCTTCCAATGTTAGATGCATGAAGAACTATCCCATTCTTGGCTAATTAGCAGAGAACTTTTGAATAATCATTAGATAGTCCAAACAATCATTATATCATCCAAGCAATCATCATCTAAAAATTCCAAAAAGAATAAAAATACATTTGACATGAAAATCTATGTTTGATAATCATTGTGATGATTCCAAAAATCATATGAATGATCCTTTCTAAATAGTGCAAGCTTCTTAAAGGTTTGCTAAGAAATTTTCATACACATTGGCTTCTTATCAATGATATGTGTTTGAGTGTCAAAATAAGTTTATAGCATTCAATTCTAAATTCAACTCCAACCTAAGATTAACAAACCAGACATTCAAACATAATATTCTCTTACAACTACTCTCAACATGATTATTATTTATCTAATCATGATTTTACTAACATCACCATTATTCCACTTTGTATAATTCATCTTCCTCCCATAAAGGAGACCCATCACCCCTTAATAGTTTCCATTACAAATAAAATTCAATAAATGTCTAGGAGGCAAAGAAATTCTTTAAGACTATCATGAATTGATTATTACTCAAAAATTGAGATGTCTAAAATAAAGTTAAATATTCTTGTTAAAATGTTTTGGTATTATAAAATAAAAAAATTCATGCAAGTCAAACCCTAACTATCTACCAAAGAAAGCAATCATCAGCCAAGGTTTTCCACTAGTATGATGACTCTTGCCATGTTCCAAAAAGTTTCTCTCGACAAAGGTCACGCATCTTATTACTCGATTTCAAAAATACAATTTTCCAATCCAAGAACTAAACCCTACCACCATTTCCAATGATAACTCCACCCCCATGACCTTCTTAAGAAACTCCAATCTTTTACAAAAAGCTCCCACACCACAAAAAATCACCTCACCACCTACAAGTTCATATCTCCATTACTAGCCTCGCCTCCATCGACCTAAAATGGCATTGTTACCTTTATTACCCACACTCAAGATAATAATGGATCTACCACTACGGCCCCTCCATTTTCAACTCCACAACCTTTACCCCTTTCAAATGATATCTATACCACACCATTCACAATTGTAAAAAGACTTACAACATTGCTAACCCTAAAAGAAAAGCACCGCCCACTACACCACATTGATTCTAAATTCTACCATATAATACTACAAAGAAAAATCCACCCTTCTTTCCATTCACATCCATACCCCCACCATATCCCATCTCACCTAGCATTGTTTATTGTTTAAATGGGGGTGCAGATGGTGAAGGAGAATAAAGAATTAATAGTAAAGAATATCAAACAAAAATGTATTCCTTGTTTCTCTCCCTTTTCACCTACTTATTTTTTCTCCACTTCTACTTGAAAATTACACCGTTGTTGAGTCACAAATTTTGAATGAGAAAGAAAAAGAGTTGTGTTAGATAGTCTGCAGTCAGCATAAACTTTATCGAATCTTCGCATGACATTTTAGGAAATTGAACTAAAGTCGGGGTGTCACTTCAAAGTAAAGCACTACATTACTTGAATTTAGTAAATAAGTTCAAAAGCCACTGCGTCGCCTGGGTGCTATGTCAAATAAGTGAGGGTTCTAGCAAATAAGAGTAATAACACTCTCACTGACAATCTTTTTAAGTTATTAGATACTACAATTAATACAAGAAGAAGCATTTCATGACTTCAAGAAACCAAATGGGTGGGACAGATAGGAAAATAAATTGATAGTTGTATACTTAAGTGCTTGAGTAAGAATCATCATAGAAATGGTGTGCATGCCATGTTGGATAAAAATTAAAAGGATAATGTAGTAAAAGTTAAGAGATGGAGAATATAAATACATTTTTAAAGATTATATTTACTAGAATAACTTTTACTATGGCAAGTGTTTATGCCCTTCAAATAATATTGATGAGTATAAGAAAAATCCTTGCACTATTTGAATGAGTTGGCTCAATAAAATGCTGCAAGAAGAGACATTATTTATATGACATTCTTTATAGCATGAAGAATTTGATTCATGATAGTTTTGATACTGGAGAGTTTAGCAATGAAAAAAAATGATTTTGGAATTTGTTTAAGCTTATGTTCTTATGATTAATAATGCTTATCAAGAATATATATATATATATATATGTTATTAACAAAATTGAGACTTCTATAGCTCATACCTTCGACTGGCATCTCACAATTGAATGAGCTTCATTATCGTCTTACAATTTCATAACATTCCCTTCGTCGAACCCTTTCTAATGATTATCTTTTCTAAGGAAAAAAAGCTCATTTATATTGCAAGAATTGCAAGATTAATCCAAATAATTATTTGACAGCTGAATATTGATTATGAGTTCTATATTTAAAATAAGAAGAAAAGTAATATTAAATTTTAAATATTTGTTAAAACTAAATAATAAAATTTTAAAAGGTAATGTAAATATTTTTAAAAATAAAATTTTAAGGCTTGGACAACGAGATTTAAAAGAGTGAGACAACTTTATGTGAAACTTGGTTATGAGTTATACTTGCAATGTAGCTGAAAGTATACTTTTTGAATAAAAAAAGAGCACCTAATAATAAATGCGTTTGGTAGTAAAAATAAGATGTTTAAATAAATATTAAAAAATTACATGCTACATATAATAATTAAAACATAAGAATAACAAGAATTAGAAAAAAAACAAATTAACGCATTGTTAATGCAAATTAATAGTTCATAATAATAAGATTGTAGCATTTAAAAATTTACATAATAAATTAGAAATTGCCAAGAGAGACACAAACATATAAGCTAGCTAGATTAAGAGATAAAATAGCTAAAGAGTTGGCTTAAGCAAAGTATAATAAAGATGATGATTAAAAATTCTTTTTAAGTATGAAGTTATTCATTATAGATGATGGAATTATCTTTTTAAACTTTTTAATGAATTTGTACCAATATAATTAATGAGTTTAATGTTATAAGAAAATAACAATTACGCTTTAATTCAATATTTAACAATGTTGAAATTTGAAATGCTTTAAAAAAGATCAAGAGTAAGAAAGTAAAATGATCATATGACACGTACAGAAATATTTGGGTGAATAAGGAACTTCTTAATATACCAAGTTATCTAATATTAATTTGAAAGATGTCAGATAAGCTGAGGAGCATTTGTATACCTATTTATAAGTATAAAAGAAATACTAAAAAATATACAAATAAGAGAAAATTAAGTTAATAAGCCACGTTTAAATTTTGGGAAAATGATTGAATACAGAGTACAAAGGTTACTCATATTTCATCAATTAATTTAATTTCATGTCAAGTAGATCTATCATGAAAGTCATATATTTACTAAAATGTTTGATGGAAAAATATAGAGAAAGAACAAAAGATTTCACTTAATCATTATTAATCTTGAAAAGTTTATAATAAGGTACCAAGAGAAGTTTTTACAAAATTTTAGAGAGAACGAATATGTGAGTATACATTGATATTATTAAGGATATGTAAGAACATGTGATCAATTGCAGTGTCTTAGCATTTAATTTCTCATTATTATTGATTACATCAAGGCTCTGCTCTCAATCCATATCTTTTTTTTAATTACGGATGTTCTTATTGAACATGTCAAGAAAAGATTCCTTATGTATGTTATTGGTAGATGAAATTCTAATAATTGATAAAAGTAAGTTTGGAGCTTAAGCAAAACTCGAGTTGTGAATGACTACTTTAGTATCTAAATGTTTTTATCATAATAGATCTAAATCAAAATATATGGAGTGCAAGTTTGATTATAATAAAAACCTTAATCTTGATGGCATAATTATTGAGGACCATGTAATCAAGAAACTGAAAGGTTCAAATACATTAGCTCAATTATTCAATATAATGGTAAAATAGAGAGAAATGTGAGTAATAGGATCTAAACTAGTTAGATAAAATGGAGGAGCACTTAAGAGTTTTGTGCAATAAAAAAATCCTATTCAAATTTATAGAAAACTTATTTAGGGCAACTATATGACTGACTCTGTTATATGGGGCTGAATGTTGACCAATAAAGAATAAATTGATAAAATAAGTGCCATAGAGATGAGGATGCTAAGGTAGATGAGTGGATATACTCATAAGAATAGAATGAGAAATGAGTCCATTCATAGCAAGTGTGGAGTGGATAAGATTAGAGAATGTTGTCTTATAGATAGTTAGGGCATTTTAAGCATAGACTATTTGATGCCCTTGTTTATAAAATTAAGTATTGTGTTAACACAAAAAAGAAAAACTTAATAGGGCATGAGAAGAAACCATTAGAAAGCATCTCTCTTTGGAACCTAAGGAGGAGCTTTTGCTTGATCGTGCATAATGGAAACAAAAGATTCATGTAGTCGACCCCACCTAGGAGGATTAAGGCTTAGTGTTTTTGTTGTATTTATGATTACTTCTACTTAAAAAATTTATTGTATTTCTAAAATTTCCCTTAATCACAAATATGCCTTATGAAGAACATGAAATGCTGGTCCTACCTCTCTCCCTAATGTTAATGAATCAATAATGCCTTTTAGATTCTTAAGAAGGATAGCATTCAAAAATCAAAGAACCGCGAAAGGACTTGTTGGGCAGCTCCTTGGTGTCTGGTTTTCACTTAATAAATTGCTAAAATGAGGAAAACCATACATTAATGCAGTAACTACACCCCAAGCATAAAAGATCTATGCATGAGCTGTAATATCAAAGCCTGCTCGGCAAATTTGATTTAATTTCATCAATGGTTAAGCTGGAACTTAGAATAGCTTAAAACCAAATTGTTGCCAAAGAAAAAAACGAGGAATCGGAGACGCAATTATTAAACAGCACTACCAGCAGCGATGGCTGCCCCAATGGTAAATCGCACATGGCTAGGCCCACTCCGGCATTCATGCTTTACCTAGACATTCCAATATCAAGCCCTTTTGTCTCCAAAGAGCCGAACACTGAACAAAATCGCACCTTTTAGAAAAGCTGTTCGCCGATAGCTTACCGCTTATATCCGCCCAACAACACCAAACCAGAGAATCTAAAAGCTTCCTTATATGAAATCCCTAGTAGCTCTCGGCGTGCTCGAAAATAGATATACTTCTAAAAAAGAATAATAAGAGAAAATAGGAAGGAGCAAACCTTCTGAATCTGCTCCGTAGTGATGTTGGCCGGGGAAATTTGGGCCATCCGATGCGTCGGCTGCTACATTGTTGACTTCTGTATTCTGTGTTGACGTATTCTTCGCGAACCAACAACGAGATCGAAAAAGAAAGGATCCTTACGTAACCCGTAATGGACGAATGGCGGCAATCCAGTGTGGGAATAGTAGAGAATTTTTTGGAATGCGAGCGCGGTGAGAGAGTGAATAGACAGATCCTGTTCCAAGTTTAAATCCAAAACAAATTTCAAGATTCATTTTGGGAAAGCAGCTTGCTCGTTAACTCTAGAAACTTTCATTTTGGTGTATTATTCTTAAAACTTAATTATGCATTTTTTTGAGTGAATGTTGTTGTTATGTAAGTATTTGCTTGGCTCTCACAATATTAACTGTGTTGATTAAGATTTAGAGTTTTAAAATTCTCATTAACAATGATACAATATTTATTATCACAGGTCATTATCAATAAGGAGTACACGCTAACTCATATAGCTTAAGCTACTTCAACCCCAAATAAACATCAAGATATATCATTCATATCCACTCATCCAGGAAGAAACTTAAAATGTATGTTTTAGAAAAGAAATATAAAATATCTTCAGAACATAATAGTTTATACAACTCAGATGCTATGCTGTGAGCTCCTCCTCGTGCATCGGCACCTCCTTAAAAGTTGGCTTCTTGAACAGCTCTTAATCTGACATGTCAGTTTCATATGATATGATCTAGCCAAAAAATGAAAAAATCTTATGATAAACAATTATCTATTAGGTAAGCTAATCGAACAGTAAGTATTATTGTAATACTTAATGCTAGATTAATATGAACAAACCCAATGTTAAGTACTACTTATACTAAGAATCTAAGAGATGGGAAAATAAATGTATAAGAACACATTAAAATATATACATATTTACCATTCTAACCATCTAGATAAAGAAAAGAAAATATTCATTACAGAAAAGAAAGTAAGAATTTCCAAATTAATTAATATACAAAAAATTTATTCAGAATGACACTCATCCTTATGAGAATACTAAAATATTATAATCTTTAAATCTGCTCCCGCTACTTTGGCTCTACCTCAAGTTCATCATATAGACCACCTTCGAGCTTCTAATCTACCATATTTGATTTTTAATATGTTAGGACACAACTAATAAAAGAAAAATAATGTTAGACTTATTATGTCTAAATAAATTTTATGATTATGAATTTTTGTTATTATGGGCTTCATATTTATTATTTACAAATAATAATAAATGGTGCTTAAATGCAATTTAAGGTAGAATGCTGCAAAAATGAAAGGAATGATTAAAATATAAGATTTTGAAAGAAAGAGTATGTACAAAGGTGGTTGTTGGAGTCCTGCAAAGTATGTTAGATTAAAATAGCAAGTATGTATATATACAAATATAGTGAAGTAAATATGTTAAATTAAAAGAATGTTAATTATGGTAAAATTAGATAGAATGTAACTGTAATAAATTGTAGTATATGTATTGAATTATAAAGCACAAAAATAAAGTAAGTAAAGTAGAATCAGCCTCTAGGACTGAATAACAATAAGACACATTATGTAGATTGTATAAGGTAAAAGTCTTACACAATCAATGAGAGTGTGTTAGAATGTAAATGTTATTTTTATTTATCTTATTTTAATATGTTATGTGGGCATTTACAAAAAATGAGGAGTTATGCAGATCTATCCAACTGTATGTAGTAATGTCTAGTGTATAATTATATACTCCCTCTCTATAATATGTGTAATCTTCTAACATTTTCATAGCCTTCCCTGACTCAATAATGTCTGTACAAATTAATCAACATAAAATGAAACCCCTTATCTATCTTATTTTATGTTTTATTTATGCTTAATTATCTAAGTGTTATGCATAAGAAATTTAAGCTCAGCGCATTTGCAATTCAAGAAATTTCACTTAATTACAAATTATGTGAAATTTGTTATTATTTTACAAATTTTTTAACCTTAAAAATTGGGGCTAATTAAGCCCCTAATTGAATTAAGATATTAACAAGTGTCTTAATAAATAAATAAATAATTAATTAATTAATTAATTATATATATATATATATACATACGATTTTGAAAATAATGATTTAAATATAATAATATCTTAGTAATAAAGTTGGTGAATTATTCTAAAATCTAACTTAAAATCATATTCTAAAGTTCATTTACTAATGTCGTTTAAGTTCTTTAATTAAATTCTAGCTATTATTAATTGTTAAATATTTACCTTAAGTAGAATATTAAGCCTACAAAATCTCTATCCTAATAGACTTTTATTGAATTAAGTTTAATTTATTTATTATTAAGCTCGACTACATTCTCCTACAAATTTACATTATTAAGAACTAAGGAGGGATGAATTTTACTCTAAATTTATCTAAGTATTACTTAATCTTAGGTTTTAGATGTTTGTATAATTTATTAATTACTTATTCTCAAAGAATCTTAAGTTCTCTACTTATCTATATAAATTATTAATCGACACATCCAATATAGGTCTCATTTTAATCAGGAGACTCCCAAGAATATTTTAGTAGTATTAAAGTTGCTATTTAATTAATATTTTGACTAATCATATTTGGACCCAAACCCTATCTTCTAAAGCTCATAACTTTTCACACACTAGACCAAACATATGCAAGATGGGTCTTAAAGTTATCAGTAAAACCTCTAAAATAACCTAATAGTGTTCAATTCTCTATTTGGATTAGTATTGGCTTAATCACTTTTAGGACCTAACTCTAATTACCTTAATTAACTATAGAACTTCAATTGACTATAACTTGGTCAATTGAGCTCCAAATTAGGCATTCCAATATATTATTTTAATCAGGAAGACCTAATTAATAGTAAACTATAAAAATATTTTAGATCTAGTAGTTAGATCTCTTAATTAGCACTAATCATCTTAAAAATTGATTATTAAATATTAGCATAATTAATAATTAAAATTGAGTGATTTTAATTTCTGATTACTTCTAGAGTAGAATAGAACTTAGTGGTGTGGTTAGTTGAGTGATTATGTGATAAAATTTAATAATCACTCACCAATCACCTTAAACCCTAATTAAACCATAACCTAACCAAATGAAGTCCAAATTGGATCTACTCCTAATTAAAGTACTCAATGGGTTATAGGGAAGCTATAGCTATTGAGTTTACTAAATTTGGACTTAAATTGGAGAAGTTGGGTTTTTTGACTCCTTTAATGAAACCCAAATTCAGATAATTAACCATAAAACTTGTATTGGCTATAACTTAGCCAATACTTATCAAAATTTAATGATTTTTGGTTGTATGGAAGTCATGGACAATAATCTTTCAACAAACTGACAAAAATTTTAGATTTCATTAGGTTAAATTACCAAATTACCCTTATAAGTCAAATTTCTTAATTTAACCTTATAAGGCTTAATACTTATTCAAAATGGAAGTACTTAATGTCTAACTTCATATTAGACAATAAGTAATCATTTCTCTTCAATAAATTTTAGTTTAGAGACTTAATTTATAAAATTGAATTTTAGACCCTTAAGTAGGGGCAAAATGGTAATTTTTCATAAATTTAGGTTTAAGTATTCTTAAACCTTAAATTTATAATTAAACCTTTAAAATTAGTATTATGACTAATTTAGAATCATTTAAGATGATTTATTTTATCATTTTGCCATTTTTAGAAAATACCTTAAAATTTACTTCAGAATCTCATAAGTCTTAATCTACCTCTTATAAGGTGAATTTAGCTCACCTTATATCTTCCTTAAGTTAAATATATCATAATAATAGTTAAGTAAGATTAATGATAATGCTTAAATATTTCATTTTCATTAGGACTTTTCTTTAAATCTTTTAGGATCTTATTCCTTAGGATAAAGCTTAGAAATTAGGTTAGAATTCATCTACTAAGTAAATGGATACTTAATAGATGAAAACCTTAGCTTTATAAATTTCTAAAATTTTATCCTTTATTAATGATTATTTTATATTTTAACTTTAGAATTAAGTTAGAGATCCATCTTATTAAGATTGATTTGCTTAATAAGATAGCCTTAATTATAGCCCATGAGATCTGGATTTAACTTTATACCGTTAGGATTAAAAGTTATTGGATTAAGAATTTAAAACCCAATACTTGGATTTTAACATCTTAATCCCCCAACTTTGATTTTTATTAATCAAGGTTGGCTTAGGATTCGTAAAATCATCAATTAGGATATTTGATTTATTATTTTAAACTTGATTAAGCGTTATATGATTTATATATATGTTAGAACTTGATTAGTTCTAACTTCTTTTAACTTATAGGACCAATATTTTGGATTTATACTCGATAGCTGGATGTTGGAGATCCTAAACTTGTATAAGTTCAGATTAGATAGAATGACTTAATTAGAAAACAAAGTGATATCACAAAGTTTGTTTAGATTTATTTATACATTTTGTTTTGAACTTTATACTTTGACATATTATATAAAATATAGTATATTTTTTATGTTAATTTGATTCATTCATAAAGCATATTATTAATTGAAAGAAATAATTTAAGGTAATGAATTTTATATAGCTTATAGTGGAATATATTTTACTTAGTCTGCCTGGACAGTGTGGCTTTATTTTTTGTGGTGGCCCTACCCAGCCGTGGTTCTGTTAACTCTTGAGTTAACATGATTACGGTGGAGGGGTCATCTAAATAACAAGGCCCATGCTTATGAATAAGTTAGTGACTAATACTAACTCATCATAATCAAAGACTTTGTCATTTCTCAAAAGATATTGTCACTAAATGAAAATAAAAGACAAGCAGAGTGCGGAAGCATACATACAACATCCATCCATCATATAAATACAACCGTACAGAATAAGTAAAGTGTTGAAAGTAAAGTATTATTACAACATTTAAATAGTTTAAAGGACTGAAATAACACTCAACCTCACAATACAAGAAAAAGAAGCTAAGTCTAAAGATCTTCTGGTGCACGCTCCTCCTCGACAGGCAGATCTCCTGAAGGCTCTATCACCCCAAATAGCTCATAATCTACTATTGTTAATTTCACAATGATAGGGCCCCAGCCAACAAAAGAAAAATCTAGTTAGACAATTGTCTAAATACATTTTAGGATAAGCAATTCATTAAGCTCATTAGATATCACCATAAACAAGTAAGAACAAACGCATAGTAGGAGCAAGAACGCATAAGAAAGAATAAGACAAAGTTATAAGCAAATAGTTTATAACTAAAATAACTAGGAAGTAAGCACATACCTCATCCAAGAAACTGCAATAAGGTCAGGTAAGTATAAAACAAGTGACTAAAAAGAAAAATACATCATAAACATACTTATGATCAATCCAAAACTATACTAATTAACATATAAGTAAATGAACATGTAAAACAATTAAGTAACTAAAGTGAGACTAGCATCCTATAAATATAAACAAGAAGCAAAACTAGCATCCTATAAGCAGAAGTAAAGCTAGCAAATGCTGAAGAACACTAAGTAAAAAAGTACTGAAATGTAAACTGAAATAGTAAGTATTAACTGAATTCATTATGATTAAAATAAAATAAACAATTTAAAGTAGAAATGTACCTAAATTAGTAATGCCAGCAAATGGTATAAAAGGATGTAAAGCATGAAGTTTATGGTCTAACGTATACCATCCAAGCCAATTTTAGGCCTAGGACTTGGTTAGACTCACTTTAGATAGACATATACACCCCTTGGTTGACATAGGTTTAGGTTCAGCATGTACTAAAGTATGGGTAGGAAAAATGTATACTAATTAGACTACATTCTAATAATTATATGTTCAATTTGACAATGATAGTGACATATGCAAATGTTATTATGCAATACAAGATTGATATGAAACACTTTTTAAATGTCGTATGTCTAATACATGTAAACAAGGTAGAAGCTCAAAATAAGGTAAGCAAAGCATCTAAGTTAAAGTGAGCAAGAGACTCTACTAGAACACAGGTGAATATCCATTTGTTATCTAATTTAATCATTCTATCTACTCTAAGTTACACAAGTTTAGGATCTCCAAGTCCTACTATCGAGTGTAACTCAGATTCATGACCTTATAAATTGGAAAATAATTTGAACTGGCCAAGTCCTAATTGATTAAATCACTGATGACTATAGGTTAAATAAATAAATCCATCAACCTATTTTGATAATTTTAAGAATCCCAAACCCATCTTGATTAGCCAAATTAAGATGAAGATTAAGAGTAAACTCCAAATATGGGGTTTAATCACTTAATCCAAAGGTTCATCTAAGGATCTAATATTTAAAACACATATCTCACAGATTTAATTAAGGCAAATCCTAATGATTAACTCAATCTCATTAGGATAGACCTCTACCCTTAATTCTAAGATTTAAATATCAAATAAACATTAAATAAACTAAGAAAAATCTATAAACTAGTAAACTCAAAGTTTCATCTATTGAGTAACTCAATTTACTCAATAGATGAATTCTAACCTAAGATCTATTCCTAATCATAGGAATTATGGCTCTTAATTACTAAGAGTATCTCTCAGACACACATCCTAACTAGTGTTATTAGACCTATGGGAAGATCTAGGAAGAATTAAGGAAGGAATACTCAAATTTTGCTTAAGGATTTCCTTAAGGACTAAAGAGTGAAATCTTGATCAAAATTAAAATTAAAGTTTAATCTTACATAATTTATGATTTAAATTATTTGATTTACTAATTATATTATTTAGAATGTGATTTTAGGGCTTTAGAAGGTTAAACCCTAAATTTGGGTAAAATGACCATTTTGCCCCTACCTAAGGGTTCAAAAGATCAAATTTTGATCTAGAGTTCCAAATCTAATTTTTTCAATGGTAAAGTGTTTCTTACTGTCTAATATAAGATTAGACAACAATTACACAAATTTTGAGTAATTATTAAACATTATGAGATTAAATTAATGAATTTGACTCATAGGGGCATTTTGGTAATTTGATCTAATTGAATCTAAATTTTCTTTTAGTTTATTGTTATTTACTGTCTAAGCTTTCCATAGAATCTAAAGTTACTAAATTCTGATAAGTATTGGCCAAGTTATGGCCAATACAAGCTTAAGGGTAAAATGGGTAATTTAGGGTTTCCTAATTAAGGGTCAAAATCCTAACTTTGTCAATTGGTGTCCAAATTGAGTAAAATCAGTGGCTATAGATTACAAATGATCTACTGATCATAATGACTAGTAGTAGGCTCAATTTGGACTCTAATTGACTAAGTTATGACTTAATTAGGGTTTAGGGTGATTAGTGAAATTAATCACCCAATCACTAAAACAATCACACCACTAAAATTTTATCTACTCTAAGAGTTCTCTGAAACTTAAATTGTTTAATTTGGATTATTAGATTTTCTAATATTCACTAATCAAGTCTTAGAGTAATTAGGGTTGATTAGCAAATTTAACTGTTGGATCTAAAATTATTTTACAGATTACTGTAAATTAAGTTTTTCTAATCTAAATTAATATTTAGATCACCTAATTTGGAGTTCAATTGACCAACTTATGGTCAATTGAAATTCTAAGGTTAATTGACCTAATTAGAGTTAGGTCCTAAATATGATTAGTATAAATCTAATCCAAACAGTAAGATGAATACTACTAGATTAATCCTTAGGGTTTTTTAATTACTTTAAGACCCAGTTTTGGTATGTTTAAATTAGTGGTTTAAGAGTTATGATGATGATTTGAATGAAATGGATATTTTGGTAATTAATTAAATACTTAAAATGTCACTATGTGATTTATAGCTCTAAATAGAAAATTGATAGCTCCATAATATTCCTTATAATTTTCTGAATCCAATGGTATATAATTTTGATACTTTTGGATTTGTATTTTTCAATTTATAAGAGTTTAAAAATGATTAGAATTAATTATATTAATTAAATTAGTTTAAGTTATAATATAATTATAATTTAATCTTATCAGGTACGGCGACAGAGTTTAATCATGAGGAGGCCATGTGGCGCAGAGTTATTGGTTGAGGCGCTGATGTGGGGCCCACATGCTGCTGCGGGATTCGCCACGTGGCATGCCATCGTACGAGATGACGCTGAGCGGGACCCACCATCTGCAGTCAGCTGACGCGCAGCAGACCCGGGCTCGTGGATCGAGCTGCAAGTCAAGCCCGACCGGAAATAGACGCCGAGCATCTACCCTAAACTCGCTACAGTGCCCTAGGGCATGAATTTTCGGTCCCTTCCCGACGGCGACGAGGCCTGGCCCGCATGGCCGAAGGTGAACATGGATGCTACCTATCCAACGGTGGTTGAATCATCAACGGAAATGATCCATACTGCTGGCTAAGGCTTGCCCTAGCGACTAGGGTCCGACAACGAAGAAGATAACGGTTTTAACTATGGGTAGATTAAAAAATTCAATCAATCAAGCTATTGATTTATCGATCGGATGCTTTATAATTGCAATCTAAGCATTGGAATAGATATGCGAACTGGATTCAAAGCAAATAAACAAAAGTATAAGAAGTATGGAGGAATACCTGATTAACAACTACGGTCTATTAGGGCACAGCTAGGGTTAGAGCGCACGATCATCTTCTAAACTCTGCAGATTTGAGCCACTTCCGAACTATGCAATCACTATGGTTCTTAAAATTAGGTCTTAATGCCGCTGCAGTTGGTGCTTGACGCACGGAGGATGAGCCCGAGAGACGTGCGTCTCCTTAGCGACACGCGGAGACCCCCGAGGGAGATGAAATCGCAACCGTCCGATCGTCTGATCGGACGGATCGAGCGATCCGTCAACCTTGACGATAAATGCAGAGAAACGGGACCGCATTAGATGAAAACTGACGGCAGCCGTCAGTGTTAAATAAAATAATATTTATATTATTAATTTAATTTAACATATTTATTAATTAATTTTAATCACACAAATACATTCCAAAAATTTTCAATAAATCACTCATAACTAATTAAGAGGTGAGGAACGCAACGGCATGATTGGATTTTTGATTCAATGAGTATTTAATTATTTGATTTTTTTGGGTATTTAAATATTATTAAAATATTCGATGAAAATCT